>CM031243.1:292028206-293466331 GCA_018340775.1 Taxus wallichiana var. yunnanensis | reverse complement strand
CAACGAGTTTCTGGTATTGTTTCATAGTGCACATTATTTTTTCATTGGACTAAAGTGTCCTCCATTATTCCCCCTCGCATGTATCTTTTCTTGGGGCACCGTCATTAACCCTTGTCATTAATTCAAATAGGTTGGAACTGAAGCTTGATAACAAAAACATTGCATTATGTTTCTCTGTTAGGTTAGCTTGTTTACTTTCTCGTATTACATTGCATTATGTATGTTGCATGGAGTTAGGCATATTTTACGTTCTTGTATTGCATTGTATTTTGTATGTTGCATGGAGTTAGGCATATTTTACTTTCTCGTATTGCATTGCATTTTGTATGTTGCATGGAGTTAGTGTTTTTTTTGGCAATGGACATTTGTTCGTATATGGCTTTTCATGTCATACTACACTTTTGTTCATTCTTTTTAATAAGGACCAATGATGAAGATATCTAGCAATATGATGAAAAATAAAGTTGTTTAAAAGGCATTGGATGGATGTTAGCTCATTCCCCCTTTCTCATACTCCTTTTCTTCTATATCTCCTTTATTTTCTTCTTCATCACACTATTCTTTCTTCTTTCTTGGTTCTCTTTATGTCATCTTTTCGATCATCAATCAAGTTCTTCTATCACCCCATTGACAATCGAGGGGGCATCCTCCATAGCATTTCATCCAATTCAACTGATTAATGATATTATGTTAATTCCCCATTCTTCGCTCCATTCTCAGATGCCCATTTACAACACCTTCTTGGTCGTATTCCTCCTATAAATCATCTAATTTGGTTAATATCTCTCTTATTAGCTAAACATTCCTCCTTTCGACCATTCATAATCTCCCTAGTTCTCTCTAGACCACTTCTATTGGCTTCCTAGGCTATTTATCAGTCATAATTGGTTATCCAGACCCCTCCTAACTCTCAACAAGTCTCTAATCACTTGTTAATCGAGTTTAACTAGCCTAAACCCTAGTTAACTAGCCTAAACCAATCTTAACTAATCCTAAAGCATGTTTATCCTAATCTAATCCTAAATTGCTTTTTAGACTTTAGTCCCACATGCACCCAAATTCCAAATTCTTCCAAACCAAAAACTATAAATGAAGGGTCACCCTCCCATTCAGGACTTACAACTTTACTCTCAAACACTTTGGAAAGGCATTAGAAACCATTTGTGATAGATTTAAGCTATAGAAATTTTGGATCTTGGCCATACTCCATTGTTAAGAGCTCCTCCATCTTTCATCCATCCACCTCCATTGAAGAAAACAACTAATCACATAATTTGATTGCTTAGGATCTAAACTAGGTTCAATTTTAATAAGCTTTCATAGAGTAGAGAGTAGTATACATGTTAGTTTTTATGTTTTTGTCAAAGTTATAATACTTTTATGTTAGTTTCTCTTGTTTAGCTCTAATCAGATGGTGCATGTTTAAATTAGCAAAGCTTTGAGGTTCTTTAGCCTCACTCCATAGCTTTCGCGAAATTTCCATTACACACACATCCGAGTTTAAGTCAAAATTGTGCACATCTGCCACTTATCTTATAAAACCTTTTCAAATAACTTAAAGTATTGGATTTTAAACCAATAAATTTAATCTCACAATTTCATCTGGGAACATAAGAAATAAGAAAAGAAAGAAAAGAAGAAAGAATATATGCAATTGTAAAACCCTACGCTTTATTTTTGTTCTGATATTGAATATACTTTTTGAACATGTAATTCAACATTTTCCCATCTATTTCCAGCAGATCTTGTATGTTGATTACAATCCACAATTGGTCATGCTAGGATCTTCGGGAAATTGAGCTATGACTGGAAATGTTGAGGCTTGAATAATCCTGCTACTTTTAATCACCCGCATAAGAGATGATCTTCATGTTATGGATCCAACAATTAAATTGGTGATAGGTTCGAGACCTATGTCTATATCATTGATTTTAGAAAATGCGGAAGAAATGTATGATTTTGCGAGACCCTTCTCTTTCATCTTTCTTGATCATGCCTGGAATAATCTTTGTCTAAGCTCATTTTATTTTAATTCTACTGGAATCCCTTGTAATTGGATCAATTTGTGCAGATCTGACAATTCCTCCTGATTCACAAAATATATTCAATGTATCTGACATTTATTTGAACTTCCTTTCACTAATATGAGCACATGTGATGAATACTTGGGCACTTATACCAACATGTAGACAATCAAAATAACAAAAATCAAGCTATTCCAACCCAATATGCCAAAATTGAAAGCTTCCCGGCAATGGAAAACACTCTTTAATGAAAAATCCTCCTTCCCTTAGTGTCAAAACTTGTCCAGGCTGCAAACTTCATTAAAAATAATTAATTACTTCTCCTTAATGGTACCCCATGCTTATATAGCCATCTCCATGCTATTTTTAATAATTATCTTTCCCTATTTTTGGCAATTAATTAATTAAAAGCCATGCTCCTTCACTCAATTTGGGCGCCCAAGTTTTCATGCTTCTGCTTGCTTTTTTTTATGAATTTATTTAATTTAATTTTACCAATCATCCTTGACTTCTCTTTAGCTCATCCACTTGTCTTGACTTTCCTAATGGGAATTTTCACCCTACAAGGTAGGTAAGAAATTACCTGCCTGCCACTACTAAAATTCCCATCGGAAGCTTAAATCCTTCCTTCCAAAAAGTGTGACTTGCATGGGTGAATAAACCTCTTTGATGGGAAAAGTCAACTCCGCTAGGTAGGAAAGAATTTCCTACCTTTCACTTAAGTGACTTGACTTTCATAATAGGAAATTTCACACTTCAAGGCGGGTAATAAATTCCTGCTTTTACTTAAGTGACTTTACTTTCATAATGGGAATTTTCACCCTATAAGGTAGGTAAGAAATTCCCGCCTACCTGCCACCTCCAAAATTCCCATTGGCAGCTTAAGTGATCCGATTTGGATGGGAAAAATTAACCGCTTAGGAACGCAATAAATCCCTACCTTCTTGCCAATGCCAAAATTTCCATTGGCAGACTTAAGTGATTCCTTCCAAAGAAATGTGAATTGTATGAAAAGATAACTCTTTTCCAAAAGTGAAACTTGCATTATGAATTTCAACTTTAAAATTGCTTGAAATTTCATCACGTAAGGCAATGTGGAAATTGGATGTAGAAGGCAGCCTTGAAAATTACAAGCGACATGAAGAGAGCATTTCTTTTCTTATTTTCCATTTTTGGAAAAGGTCCTAGGGAAGATGTAACAAAGAAAAACTTTCATGTGCCATAACTTTCATTCGTGGCTCCGTTTTAGGTGTTGTTTCCTCTAAAAGTGCATATTTTCTCAAGATCTACACATTGATGGTAGTATATTTCTTATTTTCATAAAATCCATTTTTGCACCTTTTGGACAAGTAACTTCTTGCAATCTTCTAAAAGAATCTTGAGCTCTAATCACCTGTAGCCATATTAGTAATTAAAAATACTGGATAAATTTTCAAAACCCTATGTGTGTGGAAAGATCTGGTAGGAATAATGAATAGGCTATAGGAATTTCCAGAGAAAACAAACCAAAACACGAGATAAAAATAAATAAAATAAAATAAAAAATTTGTAAGCAATTGCTTGAATTTTTTCCAATTATCCTATTTGCAAAAATTATTCCCCTTGGGTGAATGTTCTATGGTAATAATGATGGGGTGAAGTGCTTTATATAACCTAAATCCTCCAATTTTAGCTCAATCTATTTTTAAAAGAACTTTATTTATTTAATAAATAAATAAATAAAATTCTCTTAGACAAAACCTGGCGAAGGGATAGAGTGAGTTTTAGCATGTGGGTACTTGGGGAATTTGACTTTTATGACTCTATGGGGATACCTTAGAGCAATGCAAACAATTGCATGCAAAACAAACACAAAATGACCCACTACATTGAAAAGAATGAATTTTTAAAAGGGGTTGTCCCAGATTTCAAGGTGAAATCTTGGGGACACCAAGGAGGATTGAGGGAACTACCCTAACTTGTATTAAAACATTGTGTTATATATACATATGATTATCTGGTTTCACATTGTGTTATCATTTGTATGGGTGTTATCTATTATTGATTCTTGATGATATAGTTTGATGTGCATGATGATATGTGGTGTAATTAGTGTTGAATATTAGTAATGAAAATTTGTGTTTATTGAATTGGATTTGTGATTTTTTAGAATAAACAATAGATAGACATGTGATGCTTTTTATGATTTGATTAGTGTATTTAAAAGAAATATGATTAATTATGAAATGATCAAATAGTTGTTGTTATAGTTGAGGGAAATGTCTAAAAAATTGTATAGGGAAAAATCCTTGAATGATCAAGGAATAAGAGTGCTAGAAACCTATGTGTATAATTAAAGGAGGGTGATCCTCTCATTCTACAGATGAATAATGAAAAGTGACAAAAACACAGAGAGTCACAACTACAAGATCAATATAGAACTTAGTTAGAAATGAGGTAAAAAAAATTATTTTTGGTTTGAGTGATGATAAAGAAGATACACGTGAAGTAGTAGAAATATTGTTAACTTTAGAGTCTTGTAATATAAATCTTTATTTTTTCATGACCTAGTTGATATGAGTTGTAGTAGTAGGTTTTACTTCTGTATCTTGATTTGGAGTTGAATCTAGCTAAGGAATATGCAAAACCAACTTGTTAGTAGGGTGGTGATCATGCAAGGTTACATATTACGATGAGTGAAATTGTGGTGGAGGAGAGTATAATTGGTCAAGCTATCATGCTCAAAAGGTGATGATACCCTTTTCTTCAAGTAACTTGAGTTCATCATGAGGTACATAACAACCATTTTCCCAAAGTCCATTGATTCTATGAAATTTAGAAAAAGGTTGATTATGATCATGTGCAATCAGTGAGGGGGGTGGTCCTCATTAGATGGTAACCAAATCAAATTATCATTAAGTAGGGTGTGTAATATGTCATGTGGCATAGAAGAATGAGAAAAGTATAAGGGCTCTCACGTAGGGTGAGGAGTAAACCGTGGTGGAGGTCTACATAGAAGTGGGTTGAGACTAGATGTAGCACCAAGATGAAGGACCTTGACATCATGTGTATAAGGGGGTTGAAGAATTGGAAGGAGTTGCAACCATGCTAGTGGATGGACCTAGATATTGCAAAGAGTTTGTATACAAAGGGGTGGGAGATGTGTCGAGTGTGGGTGCAAAAAATACGGGGTAAGGAATTCTTGTTCTAAGTCAATGACGCAAAGATAAAGGGTTGTAAAAGAATCACATATGTCATATAGTAAATTTTGCTTAAGAGGGAATATTGAGCCACAATAAAAAAATATTGCATTTGGAAATCAATAGGATAATATATTAAATGATACATGTAAAATTTGAATCATAAGATGTAATCCCTAACAAACTAGGTTTTTTCCCTTATAACTTTTGGTTCATTATTAAAGATAAACCACCTAAGAAATGTTTCTTCCATGTCAATAAAAGTATGTATAGACCCATGAGGTAAATGATGTATCCAATCTAGTTACGTAAATGTTGATTATGATGTTGTTGCAATCGGTGAAGGGGGTGGTCCTCATTAGATGGTGACCAAATCAAATGTTCATTGAGTAGGGTGTGTAATATGTCATGTGGCCTAACAAAATGAGAAAATTATAAGGTCTCACACTTAGGACGAGGAGTAAACTATGGTGAATGTCTACATGGAAGTGGGTTGAGACTAGATGTAGTTCCCAATGAAGGATAATATGACCTCATGGGTATAGGGTGATGAAGAATGGAAAACAATTACAACCATGCTAGTGGATGAACCTCGATTATGTAAAGAGGTTGTACGTGAAGGGGTGGAAGATGTGTTGGGTGTGAGTGTGAAAAATTGCAAGGTAAGGAGTTCTTGTTCTAAGTCAATACATGAAGACAAAGGGTTGTAAAGAATAACATGTGTCATATAATAAATTTTTCTTAAGAAGGAATATTAAGCCATGAAAAATAATATATTTCATTTCTAAATCAATAGCTAATATACTAAATGATACATGAAATATTTGAAGCATAATATATAATCACTAACGAATTCAGTTTTTTCCTTGTAAATTTTGGTCCATTATTGAAGATACACCACCTAGTAAATTCTTCTTCCATGTCAAGAAAAGTATGTATAGACCCACAAGGTAAATGATGTAACAAATCCAAGGCAAGTTCTATGAGACTACGAGGGAATTCTTTGTAAAGAAAACAATCATTGGGGTATGAATCCATTGCTAGCTTACAAGCCTTGAGATGCATGTAAGGGTTACTTGTCCCTTCAAAGGGATTAAAAGTAGGCATAGTGAAACCTTTAGGAAATGCATAATTAAATATTTTCTTAGGAATAAGATTACCATAAATGAAATTATGATCAATACTAGCACAATATGCCTTACTTTCAAGGGTTATATTATGAACATGATATTTTAAGTCTCCTACGACATGCATAAGAGAAAGGAATTCTAGTGGAGGAATGACATAGAAACTAAGAGGTTCATTGAGCGGTTGAACTTTGATAGTGTATGTAGTCATGGGGAAACTATTAGGTTGGAATTTAATCTATGGATCAGCTAATGGAGAAGTGACATGGGGATGAGAATGGTGAGGAGAGGAACTAGAAGAGATGGAAGCTTAGACACCCTTATCAAAAAAATAATTAACATGGTAAGAAGAAGAAATATAAGCATCATTAGGTTCATCATCATGTAATATGGCTTGTTGAGAAGCAAGAGGAGAAATGCATACATCATAGGAAGTAATATTACGTTCACACAAATTTAAGACATTATGTTTCAAAGAGATATAAGGTACATTATGTCATTTTCAATAATAATTTGTGCATAAGGAGATGCAATATCATTTGGAAGAAGAAGTGAAGGAACACATGTATCATTAGTAATTACATTTTGTTCACTAGTATTAGAAAAATCATTTTGAGAAGAAGAAAAAACAAAATCATCATTTGTCACAATATCTTTTATACAAGCATCTAAATAAGAAATACAAGAAGTGGAAAGTGAAGTATGGATAACATTATCAACATCATTTTCATGAGTAGGAAAATAAAAATAATCATCTATGCATGCATCACTACTTGTGTCATTAGTAGAAAGAGATTCATTGGACCACTATAATCGTGAGTCAATAAGTGATAAATCATCTATCACATTTTTAGAACAATCATGAATAATTCGATGAGTGAAAAATTGAGAATGAAAATCATAAATGGGGATTAAATAAGTATGATCTTGGAAAATATTAGGGTAGGGAGATACACTATTATTTTCTTGTTTCTTCAATAACGAGAAATTTTTGAGGGTCGTTATATTTAGGAAATACATTAGAATTTAATAATACATGGATGCATTATAAATATCTACAAAAGGAGTAATGGAAGGGGAGTGGGCATTATGGTTGCGCAAAAACTTATGATAGGCCATGGAAGAGGTATACATAAAATATCCAAGAAGACAAACACTTATGGATCCTAGGAAAGCGGGTTCAGTAAAGGTCGGATTCAACAAATGATTTAACCTAAATTGGTTAATATCTCAAGGGGTGGTCAACCGATGGTAGATTATCCTAATCAATTAGTTTCCAACGATAATGTAGCAATATCAAGAATTACCATTAAGAAATGAGACATAATTATAAGAAATGGTAGATAACAATAGATAAAAACACTTTTAATGGGACTAATAAGGTGACTTAGTTGATATATTACTCTTTGTCTTGATCTAGGTTGATTTGACAACTGAAATAGGCTAGCAATGACCTGAACTATCTCTGAATCTGAAATTGTATCCCATAGATGTTCTTGAACCAAAGAACACATGAAGGGCCAAGGCATATGACTACTATGGACCCTTCCGTATGATTTTTCCCTCTTTTTCCTTCAAATCTGGTTCATGTGTGGCTTATTTTTATGTTCCTTTATTCATAATTTTATCACTCCGACCTCGCTGAAACCCTAATCTTCACACTGTTCCTACAAAAAAACCATAACTACCCTACAAAGTACTCAAACACCCATTAGCCTAAAATAAATAATACATATGCTTTAGTCAGACTAAACTCAACAATCACCATGTTGTGATTACACCGATCTCTATAAACATTTTAAACTATATGTAGTTCTGGAATGTGTGTGGTTGTAATGTGTCTAGTTGAAGCTAGGTTTTCCCTTGTGCGTGTCACACCAAATAGCTAGATACATTATTTTTCCCTAATGCAGATTTGTGGTATGTAATTAAAAATAATGCCTTCCTATGGTGTGAGAATGTAATTAAAATGTAGTCTTTATCCTCTCTTGTTCAAACAATGATCTTAGATAGTAATAGTTGCCTCCTCAAGTCTCTTAATAAGCTATATATAAGAGTTTATTTGTTCATATTTAGACACTAGTGATATCAAAGGCTGGCCCAAAATATAAAATTCAAATAGGAAAATGTTGATGGAGAAGCCTAATGTAAAGGTTTCATAGAAAATTAAGGCTAGAAAAATTGGATGAGATGGCCCATAACATCCGAATGCTATGGCCCATTCCATACACTTTGGTCTAAAAAGATTGAAAACCCAAATAGACAAGATATTATGACAAGGATCCTTGTGACATGACCAAAAGTGGAGAAATAATTCCATACAACCATGAGGAGTGACAATCAGATAAATCAAAAGTAATAGAAAATCAATACTTGTGCCACTAATGTCCGATATTCTTTCTCGAAACCATGTATATAATGTTAGGAAATATATCTTAGTGCTCCATTTGTATGTATGGGTGAATAATAATTACATGTGTAATTATTATTATAGTAAATTAGTGAAAGTACATTTACTATGTAAATGTAAATAGTAAATGTAAAATGTGGTTAGTATGTGGTAAGTTAGTAAGTTAGAATAATAAAACAATTAGTATTGTTTTATTATTATATTGGTGAGAGGTTGAAACCATATGGGTGTATGGTTGTATATGAAGACAAATGTTGTTGTAAGGATTGTTATTTTACATCTCCTATATAATGGAGTGTATTGAAATAGTGAATGTATAATGAAAATATAATATAGAGTTGTTGATTTCAATTATTGTCTGTGTATCTATTTCATGGATTCTTTGTATTAGATCAGATTAATTTCTACATTTGGTACCAGAGCAGGTTAAATCTGTCTCGAAGATGATCTCGTAAATTTTGTTTCGCAATCTGGGTTTCTCCAAAATTTTGCGTGTGGAATGATCTATTATACAGAAAGCTACAGTAGAAATTTTAGCAAAACCCAGTTCACAGTTTGGGAGAAACGTGCAATTTACTATACAGCACATTGATCACTGTTGTTTTTTTGAAGAAATCAGAGAATCAGAGGTAATTCAAATCTGCATTCAATTTTTTTTGGATATTTAGATTCAGCAAAATGGATACACCATTAGATAAATTTAATGGGTTGAAATTCCATACATGGAGAGTAAAAATTCAGATGCAGTTAATGAATAAAAATCTATGGAGGATAGTAGATGGAAATGAAAAAGCACCTACAGATGTAAGCAAAATTGTAGAATGGGAAACTAGAGATGAACAAATAACAAATGAAATTGACTATAATTATGAAGAATTTATATACTAAGTGAATTTACTGGAGGATGGAGGCAATCAGAGGTTGGAGGTCATTCAGCGACCTCTCGTCAGTCGCCAACGACGGGGCCGCACAGATGGTTTGGTGACATTTTTATGGTGTATTTGCTTTCAGCTTGTGTCGTATGCTTCTTGTCATAGTTCCAGTATCAGTGTTCGTGATTGAATAAGTGGAAATTTCACATTGAGGGGGGGAACATGATCCAATGTTCCATTTCCAGTATGTCAACTTTTTCTATGTATGTATGTTGAGCAAATGATTTGATGAGGATTTCCTATGTTATTCCTATTGATGAGATAGTGATGAGAGTTGTTGATACTACTACATCATCATGATATCGTGGTTGTTAGTTATCTAGAAAAACTATCCAGAGGTTGTTGGTACTTTCCTCAAAAACCATCTGTTGTGTGGTTGTTGGTTAACCACTTGGAAAACCATCCAGAGGTTGTTGGTATTGTCCTTGAAACCATCCAGATCATGAGCATGCTACGTAGCGGCACGTTGCAGTACAAAGGCAGTTTTTTCCCATGTTCGCACTAAGGGGGGGAATGTTAGGAAATATATCTTAGTGCTCCATTTGTATGTATGGGTGAATAATAATTACATGTGTAATTATTATTATAGTAAATTAGTGAAAGTACATTTACTATGTAAATGTAAATAGTAAATGTAAAATGTGGTTAGTATGTGGTAAGTTAGTAAGTTAGAATAATAAAACAATTAGTATTGTTTTATTATTATATTGGTGAGAGGTTGAAACCATATGGGTGTATGGTTGTATATGAAGACAAATGTTGTTGTAAGGATTGTTATTTTACATCTCCTATATAATGGAGTGTATTGAAATAGTGAATGTATAATAAAAATATAATATAGAGTTGTTGATTTCAATTATTATTTCGTGTCTCTATTTCATGGATTCTTTGTATTAGATCAGATTAATTTCTACATATAATAGTGTACTAACATTGTAATTTAATAATAATTATTACATATATTAGTGTTTATGACCCTCAATTTCACTTTCATAAAATGTAATAGTAGGTCGTGGAGGTGGATTAATAGTGATAATTCTAATATTGAAATTTAACGGATGACTATAAGAATGTAGAAGAGGATACACATTATATGCATAATGGACCTCATATTTGCCTTTGACTCTTCTTTATGATGATGTAGTAGTTTAGTGAAGATTTTAAAATTTCATTGAAGTTTTGTGTGATATGAAGAATTATCAGATTGGACCCACTTCTAGATAACAAGGGTACAAATGTTCAAAATTAACTAATCACATTTAAAGGGGTATTTTTGTCATTTCATGATCTTCATGGTTCAAGCACATTTAGTGATATTCATAATTTTATGGAGACAAATGTGAAAATATCTAATAAGTTTTGAACCCAAATGACTCACTAAGTAGCTCAATGAGCTGCTTAATGAGTTGACTAACATACTACGAAACATTTTCTAAGGGATATGTGTCGAGTTGGTTTGGGGGAAAGGAGCTTATATCATGAACTTGGCTCGGTGTAGAAGGGACTCATTGTCGGGAGCTCGGTGTCAAGTCTAGCGAGGTTGAGTGAATTAAGCTCATGAAGATTGTATGGATGGATAAGTATTTATAGGTGAGCTCGATCTCAAGCTCAAAGATATTTTCTCTTAAGAAGATCAAGGCACTGAGTTTATGCTCAACATGGTGATGAGCGGTTCAAGCCGAGTCATTCGGTGATAATGGGTTCCTTATACAAACGCGAAGGGGGAAAATGACCTCAATTTGGCCGTGGGCTCACCGGAAGAGAGAGTAATGACTTAGAAAATAAGTTGCGAGAGTTATGAAGGTGAATAGTTGCATTGGAAGCATAGGGTGAAACCAATTGGCTCATATTTGTAGAGGTTTTGATCCTTGAACTAGGATCTCAACTCATCATGTAAATAACTCAGAATGTATCATGATCAAGTTTAGAAGGTAACATGCCTGGAACTTACCGAAGAATATAAGCTCAGTCCTTTGAGCAAGGAATGGCCAAGCCTGAAGCATGTAAGGAGCTCAAGGAATTTTAGGAATCACCCAACCGATCTATGTTTGAGGCTCTCCATGACTAAACTCAGCTCAAGAATGAGCTCACCTTGAGGAAGGAAAAATAAGACTCAGTCGGAATAGGGGGATTTGAGTCATTCTAGCTAAGGTGTTTGGAGTTCCAACGCTTGAAGGATATCGGAAATCGTGGGGAATTTCCAAGCTGAAACCAAATTTGGGGGTTCAGTGATGGAAAGCCAAGCCAGTAATCCCGTACATGGAAAATCAAGCAAGAATTTCTAAGGGAAATGATGAGATGACAAACCATTATAATGATCTCCGTGCTTGGAGAATTTGATGTTGGTAGCCATGGGAAAATTAGAGTGGTTTGGCTAGGTCAGGTGTTGGGACCATCGAGGAAAGGTGACATGGTGAGCACTCCTCAATATGGTGTGACGTGTCGATGCGAACCCAATGTGGTGAAAGAGGAGACTTATTCAACATGTTAGTAGGGATAACATGTGAAATGCAAAGTTTTGGGATCACCTATCATGGAAGTATCCCTGGGATGTGTGGAGTAGATGCATATAGAAGTGCACATGGTAGGTGTTTTAAATAGCATGCCGAAAGAGGAGGTGACAATTGAGTTGGTAGTATGAGAAGTGGTGTTGGGTGCACCACGTGGTGAGTTGGTGCACCACATGGTGAGTTGAAAGGATTAACTCCTAGATAGTCAACAAGGGTGTGTTTGATGATCAACATGGCAAGAATAATTTGGAAGAGTTATGAGGTCATGGTAATGCGTTATGGAGCTCGCCGAGTGAATCGAGGCAGTTAATATGGGTAGCTCGTTCAAGAAAATAAGAGGAGATGACTCGGGTGGAGTCAAAATAAGTTGATATATTTACTTGAGCAATTTGGTCGAGATAAATAGCATGAGGGATGAGTCAGTAGACTCATGAAGAAGGATTGAGTTTGGGAATGTTGGTTGAACTCGCCTAGAAGTGACATAAATCGGTTTGGATGCAAAAATGTAAAGGAAATTGCGGTGTTTACATAGTGAGGTCGGTCAAGCTGATGGAAAGGAGCTCTTGGAAAAACACAAGATGAGTACATGAGTTATGCATAAACTTGAGACCACGGTGTTTGAATTAGAGCTTGATGGTGGAAATGCTTGGCATGAGTCTCGAGTCATGGGTTTTATAGGACTCAATGTTGAACCAAGTTGAGCCCGAGTGTGGGATGCCGAGACGGGTTAACCCTAACTCAAATAGCAACACAACAAAGAGCTTGGTGGTTTAGTGTGGTAAGTGAGTCGGACCAGCCAGAGAATGAGCTACTAGGTGAGGTGACATGGTGGGAAGTTATTTGGTCATGGGAAAACAACTCATAGAGGATAAGGCTCATTGTATACACGGTGCTCATGTATGAGCTCGATTTGAAATACGATAACATTTCAAACATTTCTTTTTTAACTATCTACAAAAGAATACATGAAATGAATTCACGGGTGAAAGATAATGGAGCTCGATGGTTGAATCATTTCGGTCTCATAGAGCCGAGTCACGAGTTGGCGGATGAACCGGCAGTTGAACCATGCACAGTCTGAGTCAATTGAAGGAGCTCATAAGTAGGTAGAAGTGAGTGAACTCAATGTGTGAGTTGATGCAAAAAGATTCGGATAATCCGAATTGAAATTCAAGGAGCTTGTTGAAGAGTAATGGTCATGACATTAGGAACCCATCTCGGTTGTGGTGAAATTCGAAGGAACTCATGACCAACTTGGTGAGTTGGGCGAGCCAACCACCGAGGTTGGTCCATTTTTAGAATTCAAAGCTTCTTCAAGATAGGCCAATTCAAAAAGGTCCCACCATTAATTTTAATTAATTTAATATTTTTATTTAAATATTTTAATAATAATATTTATTATTATTATTTAAATATTCTTTTAATTAATTGAGAAGATTAGGTCAACTGGGAATTAATGGTAGATGATGGAACCTTCTAAAGTAGGTCAGCCAACCGTAATAAATGAACCATCATGTGCCTTCAGTTTAGGAATGTAATTGTGACCTTTCCTCTTCTCTCTCATATTCTTCTATAAATGTAATTTGGAGGCTCATTCCAAAGGGTTCCAATAGGTCAGATAGGTTGGAAAGTTATACATCTTAGGCAAGTGCAATTTTTCAAGAGTCCTCTCTCTTCTACAAGTTGTCCTTGTGTGTTGAGAGAAATTTCAAGCCTCCTCTTCAAGATTGTAATGGAAACCATTGCCTCTTCTGAATGTATGATGCATTGTGCACATTATTGAAGCAATAAAAGTGTGTGTTTTGTGACTAATATTGGTCCTTTCATCCTTCTATACTTCTTTGTGCCTTTTCTCATGCTTGCAGGTACACTGTGCAAGTTCACATTTCTATTGTAGGTTCTTGGAGTTCTATGCTTATCGAGTGGTGGAGTATTGCATGCAATTGAGTTATGGTGTCCATTCACCCTTCTTAAGTTCATCCTTCTTCACTGGGAAACTTATATATTGCTCTGTCTGATCATGTTTAACAAAGGGAATGTGTGCTTCCTAGTCTGTGGTATTTTGTACCCTCTCTAAGTTGTAGTAGGTGAATTTGACTGTGGTGCACACAACCTCTTCAAATTAACCCTTCCTAAGTCTAGAAACACCCTTTATTTGGTGCATCACCATCCCTAGTATAGTTTCATTTATGCAAATCTCTTTCCCTAAAACCCCATGAAAATGTTAGCATAGGACTAGATAGCCTTTTTATTACACTAGGAGTAGTACAACACTTAGTTTAGGAAGAGGAAGTCGGCCTTCTCCGAAGGTTCACCTCGAGCCCAAGTCCCATAGATTGAGATTTGATCCCATGTGTCCCAATCACACCGAACATCCTATTCACATTTTTGGCCATTTGGTGGGTGCAGTGATTTAGCGACAAATTTTTTTGGCACACCCAGTGAGACAAAGAGTTAGTACTTCTATTCTCACTTTCACAAGTCAAAGTACCTAGCAACTCTATATCTCTGGATTCCAAATCTTAATGCATTAACTTATGCAAATAATTCAGATAAGAGCTTCTTCAAAGTAAGGAAATTATCAGTATATCAAACTTTCCTTGTCTTCTCGCAAAGAGAAGATGAATAGGCATTTCAACATCACCAGTTTCAGCTCTACCTCGTAGGGGTCATTCAACTCATCTATACGGAAGGTTCACTCCACCAGGGAAGAATTGACCTCTTGCTACTATGGCACAAAACCAAGTTTTCCCCCTTTCAATGTAAGCAGTCCTCTTTTGTTGGCTCAACGTGACCCTATACCTATTGTGGAACTAAAAAGTTTACCCTTCTACATAGGGGAAACTCACATTACTCCAGTGGAACATATTCTTGATGTAGCCAACATTTGTGTTGTACATAATGTCATGGAGGACAACATTGCAGTTAGACTTCTTGCTACCTCTTTTAAGGGAAAAGCACTTCAATGGTTTCGAGGGTTAAGTGTTGGTAGTATAACCACTTGGGATGAATTAGGAGAAAAGATCTGTAAATAGTTTGAAGACAAGAGTGATAATCTTTCACTTTTGGAACAGCTCACTACCATGAAGAGATCTCCCCAAGAATACATGAGTGACTTCAACTTCTGATTCCACAGGACTTGGAATAGGATTCTGACACTTGTAAAGCCTTCTACACATAATGCATTATTGTATTATTTATGAGCCTTGAATAGTGATGTAGAAGTCATGATCCATTCCATGGGATGGGATACATTACCTGACGCCTACGACGTTGCCATAAGAGTGGAAAATTCCTTAATTCAGGCTAGAAAGATAGCTCCAAGACCACTAATGCCATTTTCTCTAGATCTTACAAATAATTATCCTATCATTTATCCTATTACAACATCCTGTAATCAACCATCGTAGTCTGCACCTACCTCTTCAAATGATCTATTTGAAGTCAAGTCACTACTGCAAACATTTGGAAATGAGCTTGTTGCACTCAAGAGGCAACAATTTCAATACAATCATCCATATCAGCCAAAAAATCAGCAGTATCAGGCTAACCATCCTCCTTTTCAAGGGAAAAATCAGCCACAAAATCAAGCTACAAATCAAGATGTGAATGTCATACCTTTGAACTTTCAGAACCCTCTTGCTGCTAGTTCATCTAGAGCCATTGTACCTATCTAGAATAATCTAGTTCAAGACTACGAATGGTGCTACCCTTGTTCTCAACCCCACAATCAAAATCCTTCTTCTAATGGAGTTCTTGGCCAGGGCCTTATGGTTCAAAGTGTATCTACCCCTTCTGAGAAAATAGAGAACACATCTACGCAAGAAATAACAGATCAACCGCAGGCACTGAAGAAACCACTTTGCTAAATTGGAAAGCAGAAGATTTTTGTGGGTTGAATACAGATCCCTCATCAGTGGTGGAAAACACTCATTCTAAGAAGAGAGCAATGGAACCTCAAACTTCCAAAGCTGATCAAACATCCACTTCACAAAGCCTCAGACACAAGCGGTGGTTGATAAATATGTGGGAAAGAAACTGCCAGAAATACCTATTAGCCAAGCCGTAAGAAAAGAAAGTTCATCAGGCATCACGGTACCCAACAAGCATTTTCCAAAGGAGGATCCCAATGCTCAAAGAAGCATCAAAAAATTAGGATCAATTCCCTTTAACATAGTGGAATAGATGAAGAAAACCAACTTGAGTATTACTATGTGGGACACACTCTCAATTCCTTCTCAAAGAAACTTGTTGCGAGAGGCTCTGAACAGTTTTGGTACAACCAATGGATCATCAAGTCATGGAGCAACAATTGCTACAAGTTTGTGTCAACTAGAAGGGAAAATTATTCCTAAATCAAAAAAACCGCCACCATTCTATATTTCCCTGATCATTGGAAACCACTTGGTGCACAATTACATGATCGATTCTGGTGCCAGTAGCTCAGTCATGCCCAAACAAATTGTAGATGTACTAGGCATACAATATGCACCAATTATAAGAGGAGTTGTTCAGCTAGATGGCACAATTGTTAAGATTGTTGGAGTTATCAAAGGAATTCAACTTACCATCCATGCATGCCCAAGTTTTTCATTCACCCAAGACATATCAGTCATTGATCTTCCTCCTCTCTTCACCATCTACCTATCACAAGATTTCAATGCCATTTCACTACCAAGATGGGTGGTTATCTATCATCCAATTGGTCACATATGATTCTCAGGACTCGATATGGAACCAAAGTGACTATAAGGGTGGAACCAATCTACCACAATCATGTAGAACCCTACACTGCTAGTCCTATAAATGGGAATTACACCATCAGAGATCCGGAAGAAGAAGATGTTGATCATGAACCAACCACTCTCGTTGAAGAAGTCCCCGATATTGTGCTAGATGAAGTAAGTGGAGATCATCAATACGATCCCTACGCTGATGTATTGGTAGAAGAAGAAGTTGGTTTTCTACTTTTGGAAGAAATGAGATTGGGTACATACTGCATTCATGAAGAAGATACAATCATACCACAACTTATCAAAACACCAAGCAATTCAAAAGGACTGTGGAAATTGTTCTTCGATGGCTTGAGAAGTAAGAATGGATCGGTCTTTGGTGTTATGTTAATATCTCCAGAGGGAGATAAGTACTTCTCATCTTTCCGGTTGCAATTCAGTTGCACTAACAATGTTGCTGAATACGAGGCCCTTGTACAAGGAATTCAACTAGCCCAAAAGAAGGGGATCAAAGCCCTTACTATTTTTGGAGACAATGAGTTAGTTTTCCATCAAGTGACATCACAAGTGCATCCAAGAATGATATTTTAAGATCATACAAGAACCGAGTTTGGGACTTGATTGAAGATTTCAAAGCTTTTGGAATCCATGCAGTTCCTAGAAATCAAAATCAAGATGTTGATAGGCTTGCTACAATTGGCTCGTAATATGACATACATATTGATGTCATGAAAAAATGGAAGCAATTTTTAAAATGGTGGTTTGACCTACAATCCCTGATAATGTGAGTAGCTGCCAAGTGTTTGATAGTGACAAACAAATTTTCATTTTACTATAAGAAGAGGTGGAGTTTGTTGCAAGAAATAAAGATAAGTTACAAGAGTCATATGGTGATCAAATTATATAATTGAAAAGAAACAAACTACCAAAATTCTTAGTCACTCTAGAATCCATTTTTAATTTAGATGATCAAGCCAAAAGACAAAGCTCTAACATGGTGGTCAAAGAAGAAGATTTTGAGGAAGTCAAGGTAGCGCATGAGAAGTTTCTAAAGATTGGAAAAGTGTGTACTTTCAAAGAGAAGAAGCTTTCATCAAAATTTGTCAAGAGTATCATGACATCTTTGCATGGAGCTATAAATACCTACGTGGTTTTGATCTAGGTATAGCACAACATACCATCAAACTGGATCCTAATGCCAAGCCAGTGTGCTAGAAATAGAGGTTGATTAATCCCAAAATTGAGCCACTAATGAGAAAGGAGCTAACCAAACTCATCAAGGCTTGTATTATTTTCCCCATCAAGCACTCCTCTTGGGTAGCCAATCTGGTTCCCATAAGGAAGAAGAACAAAGAGATTTGGTTGTGCGTAGATTTCAAGGATTTGAATTGTGCGTCATTGAAATACCATTATCCTCTTCCATCAATAGAGAAGATCCTTCAAATGGTGGCAGGAGCTCAAATATTTTATTTTCTCGATGGATATTTAGGTCAAAATCAAATCCTAGTCCAAGAATCCAACTAATTCAAAACGGATTTCACTACCAAGTTGGGCATGTATGCCTACAACAAAATGTCATTCAGATTATCCAATGTCGGGGCTACTTTCCAAAAAGCCATGGACATGGTGTTTAAAGGACTAATCAATGATATCATCTTGGTTTACCTAGATGACATAACTGTATATTCTAAGCATGTAGACAATCACATCACACATCTAAGGAAGGTTTTCCAAAGGTGCAAGGAATTTGGGGTTTCACTCAATCCCAAGAAGTGTATTTTTTAGTGCACAAGGGAAAGTTATTAGGGCATGTTGTTTTCATCGGAAGGACTATCAATCGATCCAACCAAAATTCATTCGATTATGTCTTTATCTCTCCCAAGTCATAAGAAGGGTCTCCAGAGTTTTCTAGGAACCATAAACTTCATGCAGAGATTCATCCCTCAATTCGTGACATTAGCTAAACCACTGAAACCATGCTGAAGAAAAACATGCCATTCTTATGGACAAAGGAAGGATGAGAGAGCTTCGAAGCCATCAAAATGGTAATTTCTCAAGATCCCACACTAGTGAACCCCAAGTTTGATAAAGAATTTATCCTTTATGCTTTTGCAGGTCAAGAGAGCATTTTAGGGATCCTCACCTAGAAAAATGATGATCTGATGGAGCAGTCAATTACTTTCTTCAGTCAATCCCTCAAATACTATAAGCTTAAATACTCATTCACTAAAAAATAGGTATTTGTGGTTATTCAAGATTTGAAGAAATTCAAGCACATGTTTTCTAACAACAAAAATTAATCGATGGTGTCTCATCTAGGAGTCAAGGAGTTTTCTCTGAACAAAGAGATGAACGAGAAGCACACTAGATGGATCATGAAGGTGATGGAGTATGATGTACATAACAAGGTTACCAAATTTGTTAGAGGTAAAGGTTTGTGTCAACAACTTGCTGCAGACATGGAATCAAAAGGTGATGAGGATATGATGCTCCTAAACACTGATGAAAGTGATGATCAAGTTAATTGGTTATCCAAAATGAAGAATTTCCTCTTCTCAGGAGTATATCCTGTGAACATGGATAAAAATCAAAGATAGACTTTTAATCTTCAATCTATTCCTATATTTTGTTATATAACATTCGCTTTCGAAAGGATTTGAACAGTGTCCTCCTTCAGTGCATAAGACTGGAACAGGTGAGTAAGATACTAGAAGAGTTTCATAATGGCCTATCTAGAGGACATTACTCTGCATGAACAACTGCTACCAAGATCATGTGAGCTGGTTACTATTGGCGATTTGTTCAAAGATGCCCATCTCTAGGTAAGGAGATGTAAAGAATGTGCCTTTTTCACAGGAAAGCAGAAGTTGGCAACTCTTCCACTGCATCCAATTCAAGTGGATCAACCCTTTGTTCAATGGGGGTTGGAATTCATCGAGAATGATTAATCCTCCATCCAATGATGGACATAAATGGGTCCTTACTGCAACAAACTATTTTACTCGATGGACAGAGGTGGTAGTATTGAAAGAGAGTAATGAAAAGGTAGTTCTAGATTTTTGGAAGGTATAATGACAAGGTTTGGTGTTCCTTTTATAGTCATTTCAGAAAACATGATGGATTTTCTTGGTATGAATTTGAGTGAATGGGATGTTAAAAATGGGGTCTACCTCAAGAATTCATCCAATTACTATCCAAAAGGAAATCGATTGGATGAGTCTAGTAACAAAAACCTCATAAGGATTATTAAGCACACGATGGAAACTAACAAGAAGACTTGGCATTCACAACTTAAGAAATCCTTATGGGAAGATCGGATCACACCTAAAAGATACATAGGGAATTTTAATTTCATGCTTGTATATGGAAGGGAAGAAAAACTTCCACTCTCCTTGGAGTTACCTTCTTTGGAGTTAGCTCATCAACTTGAAGTTATGGAGAGTGATCCTCTGACAAGTAAGATTCGTTGAACTCATGGAGTTAGAGGAAGTATGGAACAAGGCTATGAAGACTTTGGAGCAACATCAGGCTCAAGTTAAGAAATATTTTGACAAGAAGGCGTCTAACAGGCATTTTCAAGAGGGAGATCTAGTCCTCAAATGGGATGAAGACAGGGCCAAACCAGGAAAGCACGCCAAGTTTGACACTCTTTGGAGTGGGCCATACATCATCACAAGTTGTAAAGAGGTGAATTAATTTTGTTTATCCAGGATCAATGGAGAAGAAATTCCCATTCATGTGAATGGGATACATCTCAAAGCTTGTTTTTGAGAAGCATTCCACCCCCGTATAGTTTAGTTAGGTGTTTTCCTCCAAGTGCTTATGCACATTGTTGTGTCTGTTGTTTTTTTTACTTTCCTTATTGTTGTGTTTTTGTGTTGTTGTTGCACATTGTTTCATCATTAGAGGTATTAAGGAAGGAAGTTCAAGGTTTCCTAAAGATTTTCATGATCTGCCTCATTCAAAATTCTGTAGTGTTCCATAGATGTCAAGCATTTGATAATTTCAAGTATACTTCATGCTTAGCATTCCAAGGAGGTCCAAGATCGGGAATGCTCAAGGAGATTCAGGATGTATCATAGAAGATCAAATCACTTTCAGAATTCCAATATTGACTCCATGCCCAATGGATGACTTAAGGCTACTGGAATTATGCTTAGTAGGCAATCATCCCCGAGAGGTCACTAAAAATGTTATCCAATTTTTCCCCTTAGAGAAAAATCGAACAATGGGAACAATTGTACCTTTGAACCAAAGAGGGATTCACGGAAGAAATTGGTTGCCTACAAACATTTTACGTTTTAAGAACATTCAAAATGTTCGAGAGTATTCAAGATCATCATGGGTTAGTTTTTCCCTTTTCGGGGTTTTGAAAACTAAAGTTTTGCATGATATGAAGAATTTTCTATACCGGACCCACTTCTAGCTAACAAGGGCATAGGTGTTCAAAATTAACTAATCACATTTAAAGGGGTATTTTTGTTGTTTCATGATCTTCACAGTTCAAGCACATTTAGTGATATACATAATTTGATGGAGACAAATGTGAAAATATCTAATAATTTTTTAACCCAAATGACTCACCAAGTAGCTTAGTGAGCTACTCAACGAGTTCACTAACATGCTACGAAAAGTTTTCTAAGGGATATGCATCGATTTGGTTCGGGGGCAAGGAGCTCATATCATGAGCTCGACTCAGTGTGAAAGGGACTCATATTTAGGAGCTTAGTGTCAAGTCTAGCGAGGTAGAGCGAATGAAGCTCGTAAATATTGTATGGATGGCTCGGTGAATTACTGAGATGATCTTGATCTCGAGCTCAAAGATATTTTCACGTAAGAAAATTGGGGCACCAAGTTTATTCTCAACATGGTGGTGAGCATTTTAGGCTGAGTCATTTGGTGATAATGGGTTCCTTGTACAAATGCAAAGGGGTAAAATGACCTCGAATTTTCCATGGGCTTGCCCGAGAAAAGAGAGTAATGACTCGGAAAATAAGTTGCAAGAGTCATGAAGGTGAATAGTTAGTCGGAAGTGTAGGGTGTAACCAATTGGCTCAAATTAGAAGAGGTTTTGATCCTTGAACCAGGAGCTTGGCTCATCATGTAAATAACTCAAGAACATATCGTGATCTATTTTAGAAGGTAACATTCTTGGAACTTACCGAAGAATATAAGCTTGGTCCTTTGAGCCAAGAAATGGCTGAGCCTGAAGCATGTAAGGAGCTCGAGGAATTTTGGGAATCACCTAACCAATCTATGCTTGAGGCTTGCCATGACTAAACTCAGCTCAAGTATCACTGGCTCGAGGAAGGTAAAAATAAGACTCGGGTCAAAATAGGGGGATTTGATTCATTCCGGCTAAGGTGTTCGGAGTTCCAACGATTGAAGGATGTTGGAACCCATAGGGAATTTCCAAGCTAAAACCAAATTTGGGGGTTCGATGATGGCAAGCCAAACTAGTAATCTCTTAAGTGGAAAATTAGGTGAGAGTTTCCAAGGGAAACGATGAGATGACAAACCATTGTAATGATATCCACACTCAAAGAATTTGATGTCTGCAGCCATGGGAAAATTAGAGTGGTTGGGCCAAGTCGGGTGTTGGGCTTGTCGAGGAAAGGTGACACAGTGAGCACTCCTCAATATGGTACGAGGTGTCGATGCGAACCCAACGTAGTGACAGAGGATACTGATTCAACATGTTAGTAGGGGAAATATGTGAAACACCAAGTGTCGGATCGCCTTTATGGTGGAAGGTTCCACGGGATGTGTGGAGTAGACGCATATAGAAGTGCACATGGTATGTGTTTTAAATAGCATGCTAAAAGAGGAGGTGACAATTGAGTTGGTATTATGAGAAGTGGTGTTGGGTGCACCACGTGGTGAGTTTAAAGGATTAACTCCTAGACAGTCAACAAGGGTGTGTTTGATGATCAACATGGAAAGAATAATGTGGAAGAGCTATAAGGTCATGGTTATGCATTATAAATCTTGTCGAGTGAATTGAGGCGTTAGTATGGGTATCTCGCTCAAACAAATAGGAAGAGATGACTCAGGTGGAGTCAAAATAAGTTGATCCATTCACCGAGAAATTTAGTCGAGAGATAGTTTTCTTGAGGGATGAGTAATTGGAATCATGAAGAAGGATTGAGTCTAGGAATGTTGGTTAAACTCACTAGAAATGAGCTCGTTAGTTTTGATGTGAAAATGTAAAGGTGGTTGGGGCATTTACACAAAGTGAGCTTAGTCAAGATGATTGCAAGGAGCTCTTAGAAAAACATAAGATGAGTATGTTAGCTATGCATAAACCCGAGACCACGGTGTTTGAAGAGGAAATTAGTGTTGGAAACACTTCGGGTGAGTTGATGAGTCACAAGTTGTTATAGGACTCAATGTTAAACCAAGTTGAGCCCGAGTATGGGACGCCGAGACGGATTAACCCTAACTCAAATAGAAACATAACAAAGAGCTCGGTGGTTTAGTGTGGTGAGTGATTTGGAAAAGACAAAGAAAAAGCTCTTGGGTGAGGTGACATGGTGGGAAGTTATTCAGTCATGGGAAAACAACTCGCAGAGGATGAGGCTCATTGTATACATGGTGCTCATGTATGAGCTTGGTTTGAAATAGGCTAACATTTCAAACATTTCTATTTTAACCATCTATAAAAGAATACATGAAATGACTTCATGGGTGAAAGATCATGGAGCTCGATGGTCAAATCATTTCGGTCTCATAGATCCGAGTCACGAGTCAAAGGATGAACCACAGGTTGAACCATGCATAGGCTGATTTAATTGAAGGAGCTTCAGAGGCAGGTAGAAGCGAGTGAACTCAACATACGAGTTGATGCAAAAAGAGTCGGGTAATCCAAGTTGAAATTCAAGGGAGCTCGTTGAAGAGTAATGGTCATAGGATTAGGAGCCTAGCTCGGTTGCGGTGAAAGTCGAGGAACTCACGACTAACTTGGTGAGTTGGTCGAGCCAACCACCGAGTTGGTCCATTTTTACAAATCAAAGCCTCTTCAAGACAAGCCAATTCAAAAAGGTCCCACCATTAATTTTGATTAATTTAATATTTTTATTTAAATATTTTAATAATAATATTTATTATTATTATTTAAATATTCTTTTAATTAATTAAGAAGAATAGGTCAATCGGGCATTAATGACACATGATGGAACCTTCTAAAGTGGTTCAACCAACTATAATAAATGAACCATCATGTGCCTTCATTTAGGAATGTAATTATGACCTTTCCTCTTCTCTCTCATATTCTTCTATAAATGTAAGTTGGAGGCTCATTCCAAAGGGTTCCAATAGGTTAGATAGGTTGGAAAGTTATACATCTTAGGCAAGTGCAATTTTTCAAGAGTCCTCTCTCTTTTGCAAGTTGTTCTTGTGTGTTGAGATAACTTTCAAGCCTCCTCTTTAAGACTGTAATGGCAATCATTTCCTGTTCTAAATGTATGATGCATTATTCATGTGATTGAAGCAATAAAATTGTGTGTTTTGTGACTAATCTTGGTCCTTTCATCCTTTTATACTTCTTTGTGCCTTTCCTCATGCTTGCAGGTACACTATGCAAGTTCACATTTCTATTACAATTTCTTATAGTTTTGTGCTTATCGAGTGGTGGAGTATTGCATGCAGTTGAGTTGTGGTGTTCATTCACCTTTCTTAAGTTCATCCTTCTTCACTTTGAAACTAATACATTGTTATGTCTGATCATGTTTAACAAAGGGAATGTGTGCTTCCTAGTCTGTGGTATTATGTACCCTCTCTAAGTTGTAGTAGGTGAAGTTGACCTGTGGTTCACACAACCTCTTCAAATTAACCCTTCCTAAGTCTAGAAACACCCTTTATTTGGTGCATCACTATCCCTATTATAGTTTCATTTATGCAAATCTCTTTCCCTAAAACCCCATGAAAATGTTAGCTTATGACTAGATAGAATTTTTATTTGCACTAGGAGTAGTACACCACTTAGTTTAGGAAGAGGAAGATAGCCTTCTCTGGAGGTTCACCTTGAGCCCAAGTCCCACAACTTGAGAGGTGATCCCATGTGTCCTAATCACACCGAAGGTCCTATTTATAGTTTTGGCCATTCGGAGGGTGTAGTGATTGGGAAACAATAGAAAATACATGAGTGATGGCCACAACATGCATTAAGATAAAAAAAACTTAGTGTGACGATTTCTTGTATCAACTTCCATAAGTGGAGGGAAGACACAATGATACACTCAAGCAATTATTTAAGTATAAAATGCAATGGTGAAAGTAATTGTGTGAATTTCCACCTAGGAGGGGTTTGTAATTAAATCTTAGCTATTTAATAGGTAGCATTGACTATTACCTCTACTTCATTCTTATTTCTAATATATTTAACTATAAAACTACATGTTTTCTTTTAAACGTAGTATTAGGATTTATACATTGACCCATATTTAAGTTTGATCAATACTAAGTTTGACCTCTTGTTCCTTAAGGTTATGAAATAGCTCATTGAAAGATATAAACTATAAAAACATGATAAATTCTTCTAAAGGAGCTAGTAAACTCGTTTGAATATAGGTCTTGAAGCTCATTATCTACAAGTGAATTGTTCATCTTAGTAAGTATTGTCTTGTAATGTTACACATAAGAACTACTAATCTCACTATATTCTTGCTTAAGTTTTGAAATTTGAGAGTAAGATACTTCATCATTGATATTGATTGAAAAGTGGGCTAAAAATTTATGGCCAATAGATTAAAGGCCCTAATGGATTAAAGAGGGATACATAATATAACCAATGTAGGGGATTTGTGGGAATAAATTAGTAAGGATATTATCAAATTATAAGCATAATCTAGTCATGCTCATGGAAGGATCAAATATGTTATTTTGGATCTCCTTTACCCTCTTTAATTGGATTCTTAGGAGAAACGATACCCATAGGAAAAGGATAGAAAACCACCTTAGGTAGTGGATTATAAAGTAAAGGTTGAGAATCATAGATACACCTTTCTCTAACTGCAACACCTTATCTTGAAGATCATGGATAGTATATATACGAGGAACATGAAACATATGAGGTATGTAAGATTCCATGTATGTGCACAAGATGTGATTTATAAGTAGTAGTAGTAAGTATTATAGATGTAGGAATTCAGTAAGTAACATGGGGTACCCCCATATCAAGGGTAGGTGTAAAACTACTATACATGGAGGATCAAGAGGTTAGAAAGGAATTTCCACTTAAATGTAGGTGGGATAGAGGTGGACAAAACATTGATGTGATTAAAAATTAAAAATTAAGTCCCCTTGATATTGAATTGATAGATCATTGTAATATTTGGCTTCAAGGATAAGTTTGATAATCTTATCAATGTAGTGAGTTTTTATTTGAAGACTTATGAGAAAATTAGATAAGTGAATTTGATCAAGTTTAAAACCATTAATTTCATAAAATGAATTCTATTAGATTATTAGATGAATGGATATTGGTTTGAGAGTCAAAATTATCTAGATCCGGAGAAGACACGTGGATTTCATTGTCTAGAAAATTATTATGAATAATTGGAACATAAATAATAGAAGGGTAGTCATTGTTTTTTTCCTTTCTAAGAGGTATATGGGATTTGAGTATGTTTAAATTGGCTGGTCTCTAATCTTAACACTTTGGTGGAAGAGAATAGATAAAAACATGGGCAAATAAATAGGATCCGAGATATATAGAAGGCAATATTTGCTAAGGATTCCATTAAGGAAAAGAAACTAATAATGTTTGAGCAATGAGTAGGTTCATTAAATGATTTAAAACTAAAAATTAGAAGTGTTTATTAAGAACCCTAAATTAGGATGGAATCTATAAATGATATATACCTAGATAATAAATTAATCATTTACATAAATATGTAAATATTATAAATTATTATGGATTATTTGATCGATTCAACATATGCTAAATATATTAAAACATGATAAAATAATTGTACTTATATTTTATGATGTTTGGTTGATTTGGATTTTGAAATATGGTGGAATAGGATAGAAAAATAAAGAAATGTTGTCTATAAAATGGAATATCCAACCCCTCAAGGATACTAGTGGAAAATTATATACTCTAGCATTTGATGATACTCTTTGAATTATACGGTTATATCCTTTATACTTTTTACAAATGTAACTATGACAACCTATAGATGGATAAACCTATGTGTGGTCAAAATATAAAAAGATGTGTAGAATCACCTAAAATTAGAATTATTTCCTCCAAACCATAACTCACTTTAAAACACCATTAAAAAGGGGTCAATGATTTTGGTTGTGGCACCTTGACACTACCTATGTAGCACTTGTCCAAAGAGGTATAAAATCCACATAATTTTCTACCTATTTGGAAGTGAAATTGTGTTGATGTAACTAGATAAATGCAACTACAAATTTAGATCTTTGAACAATTGTTATAAATAGATTGAGTTGGCTTGAGATGCTCTTGACTTGCGTTGGAATTATCTTGGCTAAACTTAAAGTGCTTCAAATTTATATAGGGCCTAATCCTAATACCTATTCTTGGAATAGGTAGGTTTAGGGAAACTTTTCTTAAGATTTAGAGATGAAGACCAAGTAATGCCTTGTATTTTTCAACTATTGGTGGAGTTTGCCAAGTAATTACCATGTGATTAAATGAATGTATTTAACTTGATTTTATATAGTTTCATGGGATATAATTTTGTACTAAGGCCAATTTAGGAAAGGTAATAATGATAAACATAATAAATTTAACCGTTTACAAATAGAGAACAAAACTATAGTATATGGTACATAACCATATGATATTTCTATACAACTTGTATGTTATTTTCTAACAGGATAGAATACTGCAAGTGGAGATATAAAAAGTTTATGACAGGAAGTGTAAGATTTCTATAATTAATGAAATCAATAATGTAGGTGTCTAGGAAACATAATAGAGGAATAAGAAGTATTTGTAAGTCTTAGGAGATAGTAGGATGATGTTTTTAAGCTCTCTTTTTATGCATACAAGTCATGACTAAGGGATATAATCAAATTACCAATGTCAAATTCCAAATTACCAAATGTGGTTATCTATAATACCTAGAGAAGCTTAAAAAGAGAGAGGTCATGCATAATAAGTTAATCTTGGTTTGTCTAGAGAAATATGTCTTATACTCAAAGTGATGAAGAAGTGTGTAATGGGTGTGATGCCATGTGATTCATCATGTTTGTGACACCTCGTTGGTCTAACATGTAAATATGGAGGATTTTTTTAATGGGCCTCTTAATATTGATGATGTCAAATGGTTTTCCTTGGGATGTAATAAACATGGTACAAGATCCCAATAGAGACTTATATTTGAGAGGCCATTGGTGAAGATCTAAAATCACATGGAAGAAGAGGGTTAACCATATATAATATTCATAATCCATGAACATATAGAGATCCAAGAGAATATCTAAAGAGGAAAATAATCATCCTATTATCTGATAATAAGAAGAGTATATGAAAAAAATGGTCCTCATTTTAAGGATTTAAAGAGAAAATATGAAAATACAAGGCTCTTGAGGTATATGGTAGTTTTTCTCAATGTGAAGTTAATGGGAGAAAATCTTAGCTAAGCAATGAACTCTTAGGTTGTAAGGTAATTATATATTTTTTTACCTGGAAGGTGGATTAACCCATAACTAAAATGATTATATAAGTATAAGTAATGTTAAAGTTTTGAGGTGAGAAACTCTTTAGGTTTGGTCCATGATGACTTGAGATATGCGATGTAAATATCAATATGAATTCCATTGATTATCTCTCTTAGAGATATAAGGAGTGTCCATGTGAAATTACATGGGGTGGTTTATTTTAGTCAATATCAAGGAGGTGAAGAATTGAGAGGATCTTACATACCAACAAAAATAAATACCACACTTTTCATGCTCTATACAGATATAAAAACAAGTGGTGGATACCTAAAGTGACCACTATGGGAGTGACCCAATTTCCTAAGTTTATAAATCATAGTCACCATATGAAAGATAAATAAAGAAATGAGTGGAATTGGGCTAAATTCTATAAGGATGATGGCATTAGGACTGATCTCTTGGCACCAAAATGTTTGGATAACATTTTGACCATCACTCTCTCTCTATTCTTTTTGTCCTAAACTTAAAGGTATGGTTCTTAAACGTCACAACCATAGAAGAAGGTAGGTGCACCAGTGAGTGAAAGAGGTAGATATTTGTATGGATTTATTGAAAGCTGTAGCTGAAAAAACAATGCTCTTCAAGGGTGGTGATATTTGTAAAATCTTATTCAATATGGAAATTATACCTATAATTAACCTAAAACATGATCTAGAGAATAGGAACCTCAAATACACATATGAAGAGACTATATGAACCCTCTTCACACTATAGATAAGAATCACCTCACTTTATTTATTAATAAATATGTTAAAGATGTGAAATTTTTATCCTAATTAATCTTGTAGCCCATGAGTATCACAAAAGGAAGTTAGAATATCAAGCATTTTCTAGAGACCTCTTACATAGTGAGGCATAAAAATAATGTCATATGTAAATAGGAGAATCACAATAGAGGATTCTAAGATGAATTAACCATATGTTACACCCAATATATATAAGTATTTCCACTAGCTCATCAATGTAAAGACCAAAAAGTGTAGAAAGAGTGGTTGATCCAAAAATGGATTTGGAAATGCCCATTTCTATGTATTCTCCATATTTGATAATTACTCTACATATTATCAGCTTATTCTTTTTTTAGGAGATGGTCTAGTCAAGATGGGGGTGATTAGACACCTTTAAATTAAAATTTAAACCATAATTGTTTTGCTTAGGAAATTTTAAAGGTGACGGTTATGTAGTTGTCCCGATGGTTCAACATCGGTCTTGTTCGAAAACGGTTCCATAATTCAGGATATCAATAGTTGCAAATGTTTGAGCTTCCAAAATTATTTGTTTCATCTTTCCATACATCCTTGGATAGATAAACTATAAATACAAGTTCAATCTTCATTCTATCAAGTGATTTTGAGTGAATTCTAGTGTGAACAAAGAGGAGAAGTTGGAGTTATTTCTTGTTTTGTTCATTGAGAGTGAGTTCTTCATTGTTGAGAAGTTGGGAGAAAGAAAATACAATTAGGAGTGTGAACCCTTCTTGAATGCCAATCATGGAAGTACTTTGTATTTTTGGAGATTTACATAGAGGAAGGGAAGTAAATTTTCTTATCCTTTGGAGTTTTTCCCATTGGGTTTCTCCAGGATAAATTTTGTCTCCTTTATCTCTCTTTTCTCAATTTTTGAATATAGTAGTGTTTAATTATTACACATTATATTGGTAATAAAGAACTTAGTAAATATTTCATTCATTTTCACAAGCATAGGATTTTTTATTGTTGAGAATAAAGTAAACATGGATCATATTGGTATCAGAGTAGTTGAGATTTTAGTTTTTGTGTGGTTAACTTGTGTTGAGATTTTAGTTTAGATGCCCCTTACCTAAAATGGAAAATAAAGTGGTGAAGGTATCCTTATTCCTTTTGAAGCATACAGATTTCCACAACGAAGTGGAAGTAAGGAATTCGAGACATGGCTCATAGAGAAGATGCAAATGATAGTGAGAGAAGAACGTTTCTACAAGTTAGAGGAAAATGTGGAAAGTCTGTCCAAGGATGTGGGCAGTATTTCCTTTTCCATAGGGAAATTGGAGTCCATCATGGGATTACTCATGGAAAAACTTGGTGTTCCAAATGAGACACCAAAAGCCCGTGAAGAAGATTCTCATGAGTATGAAGAAGAGAAGCCCCATGACATTCCCACGTGTCCACCTTTCAAAATAGAGGCCAAGATAGAGATTTGGCCTTATGATGGAGAGGCGTGAATTTTGAGAAGCTATACCATTGGCTAACTCAACTAAAGGTATCTTTTAGTTTGCATCAAATCAATGAAATTCAGAAAATTTCCTTTGCTTGGTTAAAATTGATGAATCATGCTTTAACTTGGTTTGAAAGTTATATTCATTCATTGGTTTTTTAGAATATTCCTCTTATTACTAAGTTGGATGATTTTAAAAAGCTAATAAAAAATTAGTTTGATCCTATTTGTTTTGAGGAATAGAGGTCCATGTATTAGCAGTATCTCAGGAAGAAACAAGGCCAAAATGTGCAGGAGTATATTAGTGAGTTTCAGGAGAAAGCTATCTAGATGAGAAAATATGTAGTAGACTGGGACCTATTAATGAAGTATATTGGTGGAATCTATAGCCACTTGAGGATACTATTTCTCTTGGACAAGCAGGCGAAGATGTAGACGAGGCTTGTACACAAGGTCATTATTTGGAGATGGATAAGAAGATGAGTTCATCTACCTCTCAACATGCTTCAAACAAACAAGGTGACACCAAGAAGAAGGATAAAAGAAAAGGAAGGTTCATAAAAATTTTACTTCTATTTCTTAAAAAGGATACTAAAGTTCATTGTGGGGATTGTGATGTTGACACTCATTTTGAGGAAAATGTTGGAAGCTCCACCCATAATTACATCCCTTCAAGAACAAGAAAAATAAGAAGAAGGCCATGGCTGCCCTCTAGGGAGAGGAAGTGTTTTATAGTGAAGAGTGGATGAGACTATGTGTTGTAATTCCATCCCATAGAGGTATGTTTGGGTAGTAATAATGTTGTTCAGGAAAATAAACTAACTAAGCTCTTTCATTTAAAAATTCAAGTGAAGAAAACTAAGGTGGATGTTCTTTTGATACATGTTCTCAAGCTAATTTGATCAGTAGTGAGTTATGATAGGCTAAGGTTGGAAACTTACAATCACCCAAGTTTATATTCTTTGGGTTGGGTAAAGAAAGGTGTAGACATCAAGGTTACTAAGAAATGTAAGATCCTTTTGGTATTGATAAGAATTTTATTGATGAAGTTACTATAGATGTTGTTTCCCTTGATATGTGTGGTGTAGTATTTGGCAACCCATATTTTATATCATGGATGTTATCTTCATGAGAGAGCCAACCAATACCACTTGGTGAAGGATGGTAAGAGCTACATCATTTTATCCTATTCAAGAGATTCAAAGATCTCTTTGGTAAGTGTCACCGAATACTAAAAGATTATTAATGCTAGTGGTAAATTTGCATTACTTATTCTGAGAGATATTCTAGAGGATGAGATTATTACATCTAAAACCACTTGTAGGATGTTTTCTAACAAAGAGAATAAAAAATAGCAAAGTGGTTCAAAAATTCAGAGAGGTATTCAGGAACCTACAAGGCTGCCTCGAGTCATGGAAATTGAGCACGAGATCCATTTTCTACCCGATAGTCCACTTTCGAACTTGGGATTATATAGGAAATATTTGAAAGATGCCAATTAGGTAAAAAATAGTTGCAGTCTTTTATTAATCAAGGTATAATTTAGTCCTATCACTTATCCATATGGTTCTCCTATTGTTTTAGTACATAATAAAGATGGTTCATGGAGAATGTGTGTTGATTATAGAGCTTTAAATAAAATAACCATAAAAAATAGGTACCCTCTTCCTCACATTGATGATTAATTAGATCAGTTACAACATGCTAGATATTTTACTAAGCTTTATTTTAAGTCTGGGTATCATCAAGTGTGGATCAAGGAAGAGGACATCTATAAAATAACATTCAAGACTAGGCAGGGGTTATATGAATGGTTGGTATTACCATTTGGGATATGCAATGCACCAACTACCTTCATGAGATTGATGAATGAGGTAATGAGGCCATTTATTGATTCCTTTGATATTGTGTACTTGGATGAAATTCTAGTTTTTAGAAAAAAATTTATAGAGCATATTGATCATTTGCATCAAGTTTTGCAAGATCTTAAGGAGAACAAGCTTGTGTTGAACAAAAATAAGTGAAAGTTTTCACAATAGTTGCTTGTATTTTTGGAAACATGTGTTAGAGATGGAGAGTTTAGGATTGATCTAAAAATGATAGAGGCCATTCAAAATTGGCCCACACCATCCATTTTGACTAAGACCGGGAGATTTGTTAGTGTAGTTGAGTATTTGAGGAAGTTCATTAAGAAATTTTCATCCATAGCAACGCCACTAGATTCAATGACAACATAGTGTAAGGATTTTGATTGGGGTAAGAAAAAAAAATTACTTTTGATTCATTTAAATATAAGATTATTCATGCTCCAATATTGGAATTACCTAACTTCCAACTACCATTTGATGTGGAAATTGATGACAATGACTATGTTATGGGGGTTTTCCTTATTTAGGGGGGTAGGCATGTATGTTATGATTCTTAATTATTTCATGGTGTGAAATTCTAAATTATTGTACATATGACAAAGAATTACATACTCTTGTTTAATTAGTCAAGAAATGGAAACATTATTTGATGGGTAAGGAAACTATCATTCACATGGATCATCAACCTCTCGAATATCTACAAGAGAAAAAAAATTTTCAACAAGATAGAAACTATAAATGGATGGTTTTTTTTAAAGTAATTTCATTTGATTATCAAATATAATAAATTTGTGAATAATAAGTTAGCTTACATGTTATCTAGACATCCTTTTCTTTCAACTATGGGAATGTTAACTCTTCTTGAGCCTTTTTTGTGTGAAGCATATTAGGAATTTTATGAGCGGGATCCGGATTTTATAGATATTTTTCAGCATAAACATCCAAGCGAGAGATTGCACCTAGAGTAGAATAATATTTCCAGGATGGTTTACTCTATAAGAATGAGAAACTTTGTGAGCCTAAGGGGAAAGTGTGATGAGATAAGCACACACTTCTAAGGTAGCTAGTCACTTTAGTGTGACAAAGACTATAACACACTTACAGAGGTATGTTTATTTGCCAAACATGCAAGTAGAAGTTGTTAAATTCATCAAGGGTTATGTTTTATGTAGTACAAAAAGCCTAATAATATGAAGTTGGGGTTATATATATCATTGCTAGTTCCTTCCCGATCATGGGAGAGTATCTCCATGGATTTTGTGGGTGGTTTACCTACCTCCAAGAAAGTTCATGATTATATTTTTGTGATAGAAGAATGATTTAGCAAGATGTGTATTCTAATTCCTTGCAAGAAGACCATTAAGGCCAATGATGCGCTGAGTTATTTTTTTCTAATGTGTGGGTTCAATTTGGTTTACCTAATTCTAATGTGTCAGATAGGGACACACGATTCCTATGAAATTTCTAGTCTATATTGTGGGAAAAGATGGATACAAAGTTGAAGAGGTCTATTACCTTTCATTCACAAACAGATGGGCAAATAGAAGTGGTGAACCATACCTTGTTCCATCTCTTGAGAGGGTATAATTGGAAACATCTGAGGACTTGGGATGAGAACTTGGTATATATCCAACATTCTTATAATAGGGTAGTTCATGTTTCAACTAGTAAAACTCCTTTTGAAACATGTTTTTGTTATTTTCCTAAGATTGATTTTGATGTTGTTTTGAGATTACCATGCAAAGATGATGGGAAATTAGAACTAGAGGTCAAAAAGGCTAGGAATTTCATTGATAAGATTCAATAGATACACCTTCAAGTACATGAGAGGTTGTGTCAGTCATAGAGCGGGTATAAAGTGCTACATGATCAACATAGGACTGAACATTCCTTCCTTGTTAGAGATAAGGTATGGTTGTACTTGAGCAAGGATAGGCTACAAGGAAAAGCTAAAAAACTTAAGCCTCTTTAATATGTCCCATTTGAGATTATGGAACAAGTGGGTAAGAATGAATTTCCATTGGAATTTCCTCCTTATATGAGGATTTACTCGATTGTGAACGTTTAAATTTTACATTTTTATGCCCTTAACCTATTGCTTATATTCGAGATATGAGTAACCGACTTGTGGCTTACCATATCATTTTATTATGTCATTTATACTTTCTCATGCTTAGTATGTTGGCCTTGGTGATGGCCATAACATATGAATAGTATATATAGGGGTTAGTAGGTAGTAGTTGATCATATATTGAGTATTTGAGTCTTGTTATATGGTTTGGAGGTTGTCCCCTCAAAGTGGATAAGCTATTATACTTGAATATTGAGATAATTTATTTGTAATATTGTGTTATTTTTTGTTCTATTAATTCTCATAATCTAAATTCTACAAGTAATTCCATTACAAGTGCTATCAAAGCAACGATCTAGGCCAAAAATTAGGTCAAAACGGTAATTTTTGTTTCACCATATCTTGTAGAAGCTTGTGAATTTTTAGAGATTTTTTCCATAGTTTAGAAACATCTCAAGTAATATCCTCTAAAAAAATTCAGCATATTTGAATCTATTTTGCAATATTTATTTCCATTTTATGATTTTTTCATAAATTCACTCTATAAGCCACATATTTCAGAATTTTTCAAAATAATTTATATTTTCGAAAATCTCTCAAAAAAATATTGGTAGTATTTTCTCTATGTTTTTCGCTATTCATCCGAATTTTTATAGAAAACCTAAACCCTAGCATTTGACATCATGGTGAGGCCTTCCATAAGAGCCAAAAAGAAATTGTCACTCAGGGTAAAACCCTAGATAAAGATGGGGTAGTAATTGGAGACTTGGAGTTAGAAGGGGTAAATATAGTTTCCTCAAAGACTAGGGTTTACCTCGATTGATCATAAGGTGAGCCAACTTGAGTATGATCTATGAAATCTACAACTGAGAGGGCCATAAAGGAGACATAAACCAAATCAACCAAACGATTGGATGATATCATGCAACATATAAAGGGTAAAAATTCTATCCCAAATCAGCCCCAACTCAACCAAGGAGGATCTTCAGTTCAAAATAATGGGCAAAATAACCAAGTTGGGTCACTTTTCCATCCCAATTAGATTTCAACTTATTCTTAACCATGCAACATGATGCTGAAAGTGGAGATGTGCAAATTTGATGGGAAGGATCAACTAAATTGAATAAATAAAATGGAGAACTTATTTGAGTTACATCAAAGTCCATTGAGACAAAAGGCGACCTTGGCATCCCTATATTTTGAACTAGACCAATTCATCTAGTATCAATGGTTGTGTGCTTAGAGGAAGAAGAATGGTCTCAATGTCACCTGGACAGCTTTTATCGAGTTAAAATTGCACTATTGTTCCATTATTTCAAATAACTAATCTAGTCAATTGGAAAAATTACAACAAACAAGATCAATCAAATATTATGTGCATCAATTCCAGAACCTATCCTTAAGGGTGGAGAATATTACAAAAGGGAATTTGAATGACTTGTTTCTTGGGGGTCTTAAGGACAACATTCAGCATGTGGTACATATGCTTAATCCAATCAAGCTTTCGAAAAATCCCTCGGAGTATGCGTTAACATCCCGCATGCCCCGCTTAGCCCCCGCATCCTTTGTTTTCCCCTCTTTCCCTCTTTTCTTGGCCTTTTGATCTTGATGAAAAACCGCCGCCCGATCGGGGGTGGCGGTCCCTGTAACCGCCGCCCGCTTAGAGCGGCGGTCGGTCTGCGCGTTTTCAGAAAGCGTTTTGTGCGTGACTCACGTAAAAGATCAACGTTTCACCAGCTTTCCTTGCCGACTTGGGCATGCATTTATGTTTTTGGTCCCCTGGAATAGTGTTTGGCCATTGTTTATGGTTTTTAGAGTTCAGTTTGGTTTTGATCTTTGGGTGAATGAAAGCTATAAATAAATGGTTTGTGCACAAGAAAATGGTCTGCCCCTCATTCACTTTCAAGCTCTCATTTTCATAGTTCAGTCTTTTGTTCTATTTAGAGCCATAGTTTTAATTCTTTGCATGCTTATTTAGCATTATCCAGTTGTTGGTAAGCCACATATCCAGCTTGTGCAAACAGTGTTGTTGTTTTATCCATTCCATTGGAGTAGAATAGCTTAGGAAGCCATTAAAGTTGCAGGTTTTGCTCTTCAAACAGGGTAGTTTCAGGTTCTGGTCGCTTTATGTTGCATGACTCACAATAAAATCCCGCTAGGAATTGCATAAGCCAAGCTCTGTACTCTTGTGCTATCCCTCTCCTACTCGCATTTTAGTCTGTATTCTGAGTTGTCCTTGTCCCAATATCTATTTCTGTCGATCGTTGGCATTACACGCTTTCTGGATCCACGTGAACACGAAAGAACAAGGAGATCACATTGAGGGGACAAGATCACACACACCATCGGATTCGCCACTGTTCTGCGTAATCCAGGTTTTAACTTTCAAAGTTCTAGTTAGAATCATATCAAATAAGGTAGTTAATTGTTTCATTTCAGTAATTTCTATTCTCGATATTGCCAAGGAAGCTGTGAGGATTGATAGTTTCTGAGAAACTATGATTCACTCCTCACTTCTGAGGTAGGATCGAGAATCTTGCAAATAGATTAGGAAAGTTATTGCATTATTTAGAATAAATCTACAAATTACACAGACAAATAACTACACTCGGTTATTTTGTTTGTTTTAAGTTGTTATTTAGTTGTTATTTCTAGATACGTTTAAAATAGCTACTTTCCTTAAACTCTTAAAAAGTTAAATGCAAAAATAGAAGTTATATATGTTTTAGTTTTATTCCACGTAGTTAGAATTTGCTTTATTATAGTTAGATTTTAAATTTCACTTTGTATGACAATCACGGGACCCCGGGAGCCTAGGGAATACATATTTGAGCCAATCGTGCCTCAACCAAACCTCGTCACAACAATAGTTGACATAGACCAAAATCTCAGAATACAAGTCTTCCAAACAACAACAGATTTACAACTGATCAGTTCTCAGTTGAGAGGGTTAAATATAGAAGGCGACCAGCATACACACGTTTTGGTCAAATCAACCGAATTACAGATTACCCTAGATAAACATTCACATGACTATAGAAGGGTTGAAAGAGAACAAACCTTTGGTTGTGATCCTTTGGTCCCACAGCCAGGTGCAGGAGACACTCTCACAGACATAGATACTAGTCTAAGGATCCAGGTTGCATGAACGCCTGTGAGATATTATGAGAAAATCACGTAGTTGTTGGTCCTAAACATAGAAGTTGAGAAAGCATATGATTATTGGATACTAGGAATCAGGACTTGATTTCGTATATGACCATAACAGAACCGCAACAACCAAGAGTCTACGGTTGTGACCCACAAGTCCCACAGCCTAACGAATCCATAAGTCAATCAGATATAAACATTGGCCTACGCACACTAGTATTCCAATCCACTCCACTTCCACCCATCATCATCGAACAATTGTCCTTACTAGATATAGCGGCTAACGAAGCTAGAGAATTCTGGACTAGGCCAGAGAATCATCCAGTAGAGTCAATTGTTTCCACCATCCACCATATGACCTTATCTGGGACGTACACGAAACTATCCCAGGTCATTTTCCACGTATTCCACAACCCATAGATCGAATCACGCCAGAGCTCGATATTGATTGGAGCCTTCGAGCAGTCATCCTTGCTGATCGATCTATCACACCAGTCCAAGTTAGAAGGGCTTTCTTCGCCTTAGATTCAAATTCCATTAGTGTGTGTCGAAGACATTAGATTGCCTAACTAGTTTTCTGCATCCCACGCATATTCCATCCCCACCGGCTGTCTCGGCACGACCTCGGGAGGTCGGGTACGCGGAAGAGTTACTTGTAGATTCCCACGCTCGCTTGTCACTTTTCGGCGTACAAAATTGGTGAACCCGACGTGAAACAAACAAAATTAGTGAAGCTGATGTAAACTTCCTACTTTCTCGTTCGGAGTCATAGTATCACGTGTTCTTTCACAAATCACCTTCGCTCCTTCCCATTATTCTGGGTATTCATATACCCCCCGAATATGTCGGGATTCGATGCATATGGCAGACCCCTCTTGGGTCTCGAGGCATACTATGCCCAACAGAACAGACAATCATCACCCTCACTCTCAGTATGGGGCGACAACTATTCAACTAATCAGTTGTCAACACAAACCCCAAGAAACAGATATAACTCGTCTTTTCAAGCGGGGAGTTAGATCAACCCCCTCGAACGCAACAAACAGAGCCTTCAGGCTCGAACAATATGACGTTTACCGGAGAATCTGGTTCGTCTCCTCAGATGCTACTTAGACCACAAATTAGTAGACAATCTGACCCATACCTAGTCTTAGATGATGAACAGTCAATACGTTATCCTAGAAGTGAACAACGCTCTTGGGGTATGTACCCATCTATAGGAGGTTTACAAATACAACCCGAAATCTCTTTTCAAGAAAATATCTCTATGCCACTGCATATAGGAAATACTCTCGGAGAAACTTGGCAAGATAGCGATCAGTTTATAGCAGGATATCACATGCCTATACAACACCATGGTATACAACAAACGCCGCTCAGGAAAAGCACCGTGACTTCACCAAATGAAGTCATTTCAACATTAGTAGAAAAAGTGAGAGGGTTAGAACTTGCTCAAGCAAGTCAAAATCCTCAGTTCATGCAAGCAGGAAGTTCCAATCCTCCATATCACTCTGGCCAAGTAGATCTCCTCACAGGAGTAGGCACGTTAGGCATGCCTCCTCAGTATCCACAACAAATGCCAACAAGGCCTATCATCTCTAACATTATTTCTCCCGGTCTAGTATCAAACAACCCATTACTAGACAATATCCCATCATACTTAAACATGTACTCCAAATCACCACAGGGAGATATGTTCTCCTCTCCCGCCCCTTTTGCTCAAACGCAGGGACTTCCCTATGCCCCTGCCCGATGCATCTGCTGCTGCGCCATACCAACAACCCATCCCACCACCACTCCCTCGGTGACCACCATCGATGGTGAAACCTATGCGATAGGGACTTATTCGAGAATATCGAAAGAGCCCTTAGACTTCACCATACGAGCGTCATGCTTCCAAGACCTCTTCGATTTACCCAAGTACAAAGGCGAGGGAGATCAAATATGCATATCAAAGCTTACGCTACTGACCATACGCGAACTACTCCCTTGGGATGGGGTTGTTTCTAAAATATTCCCTAAAACCTTGGAAGGCATTGCTCTCGACTGGTATTATAGAATACCTGAAGCCTCCATCCATTCATTTAAACAGCTCGTATCAGAATTCATTAAGGCGTTCGACATGAACAAACTGTTGAGAACAGGAATCAGGGAATTCTTGCACATCAAACAAGAACACAATGAATCTAATGCCCATTTCATCCAAGAGGTGGCGTACAGTTCTTTATTCTTCACAAGTGCTCCAAACATGGATCAGATGGAACTATGTGATTTATTCCTTCATTCTCTCAGCAAAGAGGTGAAGGAAGAAGTCCAGAAGTTCCCACTAAGAACTTACGATGAAGTACTTGAGAGCGCTCTTCGAATAGACCAAGCAGCGATAGATAGTGGCCGTAAAACATATGGTGCAAATGGGAGGTTAATCACCCCCAATCAGAACACTACAAATTATCCCACTACCACAAACGTTAATCAAGGACCCAAAATCCTTAACAAAAATCGGGGTGTAACAACGGATGGAGTAACCGACCAGCCCAAGAAGGTAAATGTTGTCAATACTCCATCACAAACAAACAACCAACGAAACAACAACTTTACCCGACAATCAATACAGTGGATTTTAACCATCCACAACAACAACAACAATGGTGAAATCCTATACAAGGGCCAAAACAAAACTCATTTGGTTATCAAAACCAAAGCCAGAAACAACAAATGCAAAATTTTAATCCTAATAGGCAACAGTTTGATCAGAATTTTAGGCCACAATATACACCAAACCAACAAAACAGGAATTACAATCCCAATTCTTATTGTGGTTTCCACAAAATTCGGGGTCATGATACTAGAACGTCTTTGTGACTCTGATAAATTCATGCAACGTTTACGAGAAGAACAAAGACAGTTCTTCTTCTGATTTATTTTTAGCGAGATCCGTGTCATCACCACCAAACACGCTAGCAGGAGTAGTTTCCCCTCAGAATGCTCCCCTCAAGATCTTTAACGATCCACTCCCAAATCATGATAATAACAGACTAAATCCAACTGGGATGAACAAGGGTGCAATACCGGGAAACAATGATCACGAAGCCTCGACTTCACTAAATCCATCAGTTGCGCCACAGTTGGGAAGTCAACCGAGACCCAAGATAGTCAGTTTGGTAGAGCTAGACGCTGAGCTACCTATCGAAGCTATAACAAGAACACGAGAGTATTTCTCTCAACCAAGCCCAAGTCATCTGCCAGAAACAGATAAGAGTCAGCAGATAGTAGAAAAACCCATCGGTGCCTATGATTTAATTAGTGACCTAACAAAGACCTTCTCGCACATTTCATTTTTAGATTTACTAAAGAACTCTCCTCCTCACAGAGCTGCTCTTTTAGAAGCATTAGGTCTAGGTCATCTAATTAACATCACTCCACCTCCTGAAACACAAGTAAATCACGTGTAGATTTTGATATCCACCCTCGGGGCAGCCGGACAAGGATGTCGAATTCATATTCGAAATAAGTAAAATGCCCACTGAGATCTTTGAGATCGCACGCCGAGGTGATCCGGCCTTACACTTACAAGTATGGATTTATAATAACTATGTAAAAGCAATGGTTGTGATGGGGCCGCGATTAACATAGTTCCCTTTCTCTTTCCTCCAAAAACTAGGATATGGGGAAACAAACTGTTCCACCACTCGAAATACATTGAGAGGCTATGATAGCCTTAAAGCCACTTCGATAGGAACTATAATACTTCCGGTCACCTTAGGACCCAAAACAATCCTGACTGAGTTTTATATTATAGATCGGGAAACTAATTATAATATGATACTCGGCCGACCATGGATACACCGAATGAAGGCAATCCCTTCTACGTTATTTCAAGAAGTAAGATTTTTGCATCTAGGAAAGGTATTTGTAGCCAAAGGCGATCCAAAACCTTTCGATTTGCACCTAGCTGATTTAAAGAAAAGACCAGGTGTACACTCAGAATTTGAACTTCCAACAAACCAACTTAATAAACCCACTGACCCAAAACCAGAGGAGAAGTTGGTACCTACAACGGATCTTGAAACTATCAGCATAGCCAAAACAACCCCAACCCCTAACGATAAAGCTAAAGAAACGGTATCATTAGGGACTACTGCAAAAATCGTTGAGTTAATAGAACAAGATTCACCAATGTTCTTACCATTTGATTCGGTAGGCATAGGATATTCCCTAGGTGTTGGTTCCCTTCCAGCAGAGGACCTCTGTATGGTAGAAGTAGAGTGTGCAAAGCGCAGCAGATGCCCCAACATCTATACTCCCGACTAAGTATTGGACTCTCCATTTCGACGGAGCTAAATGCCGTTATGGAGCGGGGGCAGGTATAATTCTTACTTCGCCCGAGGAGAAAGTCCTCCCATTCGCCTTTAAGTTAAACTTTGAATGCACAAACAACGGCGCTGAGTATGAAGCCCTCCTCCTTGGCCTCACTTTAGCCAAGAGGGTGGTGTTGATAACATCAAAGTCTTAGGAGACTCACAATTAGTGGCAAACCAAGTTTCTGAGGTATACGAAACCAAAGCCGAACACTTGCAGCTTTACAAAAATGCTGTATTAAATTTAAGCAAGGCATTTAACTTCATATCCATTGAAACAATCCCGTGAGAGAAAAATCTTCTCGCCGATTCAATAGCAACTTCAGCATCACGTTTTACTCCAAGCAATGAGTTAGAAGATACCCAGTTCACGGTGTCCATTCGTGATGAACCATTGATAAAAATAATGACAAATCCTCTTTCAAGCGAAAGTAAATCTACCATCCTAGACCGTATTGATAGTGATGTGGCTACCTTGGATTACTTAAACGCCTATGCGGCATTACATCTCTCCTATCATATGCTAGATTTGTCCTTAATTCCACATTCGTCTTCCTATTTTGGAAATCCCATGATGGATCTCCCCTCACAAATGGAACCTAGCATATACGCAGTAGAAAATGGGGATGATTTGGATTTACCTCCAGCACCACCTGAGTTCGAAGAGGGTAATGCCTCTTTGATCGAAGAGACAATCGATGTCAACATCGGGACAGATGACGAACCAAAAATCTTGAAATTAGGATCATCCTTAACCCCAGAAGAAGTGGAAATACATACGCGGATCCTCAAAGAACATCAGAAGGCGTTTGCATTTAATTATAAGGAAATGACAGGAGTTGCACCCCACATTGCGGTGCACAACCTCGTCACTAAATCAGATGCAAAGCCAGTTAAGCAAAAATCAAGACCTATGAAACCTAAAGTAGCTCTCATGGTAAAGGAGGAGGTAATAAAACTCCTTCAGGTAGGATTCATCAAGCCAGTCGACTATTCCCAATGGGTATCTAACATCGTTCCCGTTCTCAAGAAGAATGGAAAGATACGTATCTGCATAGATTTTCGAGACATCAACAAAGCATGTCCTAAGGATGACTTCCCGTTGCCATCTATTGATGTCATTGTTGATGCAACAGCTGGGTTTGAGCTTTTGTCTCTCATGGATGGATTCTCGGGATACAATCAAATCAGAATATCTGAGCAAGATCAAGCTAAAACCACGTTTATAACTCCTTGGGGAACCTATTGCTACGTTGTTATGCCATTCGGTCTCAAGAACGCCGGTGCTACGTACCAGTGGGCTATGACATACATATTTCACGATCTAATTCATAAAATCGTGGAATCTTACGTAGATGACTTATTGGCTAAAGCCAAGAAGCGTTGTGACCATCCCGAAGTACTCTGCGTCATTCTTTCACGTCTAATAGAATACGGAGTCACACTAAACCCAGAGAAATGCGTCTTTGGTGTAACGGGAGGGAAGCTCCTAGGTTATATCATATCGTCACGAGGGATAGATGTCGACCCGACCAAAATCCGGGCTGTCCTCGAAATGGTTCCACCTTCAAATGAATCTGGAGTCAGGTCATTCCTCGGAAAGCTGGGTGCAATCCGAAGATTCATCCCGGACTTAAGCTTCGCCGTTCATCCAATCAACAATTTACTCAAGAAAGACTATAGCATTGATTGGACCAAAGACTATAATGAAGCCTTTGAAGCTAGTTAAGCGTTTCCTATTATCACCACCTACGCTAATGCCACCTAAGCTAGATCACCCGTTGATTCTATATTCACGAGCTACCGATGTCTCGTTGGCCTGTATGTTGGCCCAAGAAGACGATAACAAGAGAGAATGCGTGATTTATTTCATCAGCCGAATGCTGCTCGACTATGAAACACGCTATACACAGGCAGAACGAGAATGCCTTGCCATAGTCTTTGCTACTAAACGCCTAAGACATTATATGTTGAATCAAGAAACAAGGGTCATGGTAAAAACGGACCATTTACGGACTTTCCTCACACAAGAGGTCATTATAAAAAATTTGGACGTTTTATAACCTTAATGGGAGAATTGAATTAACGTTTGTAAATCGGAAGTCGGTTAAAGGACAAATCATCGGATTGGTTGGTGATGACCCATTAGACGGAGGTGATTTAGTAGATTTAGACTTTCCGGATGAGTGCGTATACTACATCGAAGCCCGACCCTCTATCTCATGAGTGTCTTTGGTACACTGATATCATTAATTATATCATGGACCATACGTACCCAGAAGGAGTTACACCACAACAAAGAAGGCGGTTACGCATAATCGTAGCTAAATACGTCATTATAGAGCAGGTGCTCTATCGAAAAGCATTCGATGGAATGCTCCTAAGATGTGTCGACACGGAGGAATCAAGAAGATTCTCCATGAATCTCACAGTGGAATATGTGGAGGCCACTTCGGTGCCACGCCACTTTGCTCGAAAAATACCGAATGGGCTATTTACGGCCCACTCTAGAACATGACGCGATAGAGTTTGTACGAGTGTCATAAGTGCAAGAATTCTCCCATGAGATCCACATGCCAGCCACAAGCTCTCTGACAATCGCTACTCCATGGCCCTTTTCTACATGGGGTCTAGACTTAATAGGAAATTCTCTCCCTCATCCCAGACGGCCATAATTTTATAATCACGGCCCTTTGAATATTTTACCAAATGGGTGGAGGCCATGCCTCTTACTCTCATGTACAGTTACTGTGATCGCCAAGTTCATTTTGAACCAAATCATTTTGCAGTACGGTATCCCGCAAATCATTATCTCGATAATGGAACTTCTTTAAGAATGAAGAGGTTCACGAACTATGCGATAAATTTAAGATAAGCCATCATACGGCTTCCTTGTATTACCCCAGGCCAGCCAGACGGACAGTGAAGCGACAAACAAGACCTTTGAAAGCCATTCTCCTTAAAAGCAGTGAAAGAAAACAAAGCGAGATTGGCATTTGAAGTTATATCCGGCCTTGTGGGCCCACGAACCTCAATAAGAACACCAGCGGGGAGCAACTCCTTTCTCAGCTAGTATTTGGGGCGAAGCAGTTCTCGCTTGAGGTCGAAATACCCAGTCTCCGCATTTCACTACTGAGGATTACGGATGAAGATGCTTACGAGAGAAGCACGTCTTTCCCAACTAGAAAGCCTAGATGAAACTAGGTTAGATGTTGAACAATGGCATAGAGCTTATGTTGACCGAATGTGCCGGCAGTATAACAAGAAGGTCTATGAACGTGACATATACGAAGGTGATCTAGTTCTAAGGCTAGACAGCCGGATCGACAAGAAGACCGGCGAAGGAAGGAAATTCTGGCCCAAATGGTTGGGCCCATACCGAGTCATGAAGGACTACGGAAATGGTGCTTACCTCTTATGTATGCTAGAAGGTGAGGAATTTGGTGAAACAGTCAATTCCCTGCACCTCAAGCGGTTCTACGCATAAGCAACTAGCACTACTTGTATAATTATCTACATTGCATCTTCATATAGATTAAGATCATTTTGTCCACTTGTTTCTTACATAAATTGTGATCAAGGAATCTATTCTCAAAGCAATTCACTACAAACTCATGATGTTGTTGGCATAAAGCTCTTTAATCATACCTCTCCATCTTCATATATCATCGAATCATCTCGGAATCTTTTATCAAATAAAGTCAAACATGACAAAGTCTTAACGGTAACCATACCAAGATCTGCAAGTTTATTCTCACTTTGATTTCTTCTTAGGATAGGTGTCTTGCTATAGTGGTCATTCTAGAAGCTTCATGGTGTCACATCTATCCCATATATGCATCTCTTTGGAAATAAGCACATCTTGACATTTTACTCAAGAAAACAAGTCAACAAGAGATTAAACGAGAAAATTTTAATTTTACACATTTCCTTGCCCTGACCTTCGGTGATGAGCTTGCGTCTCTTACTAGTGACGTAGGGTTGGGAAAGGATGGAAATGCCCTTACTCGCCTATGCCTTGCCCACGGTGATAAACCCACGCTTCTTACTAGTAGCGTGGGGCAAAGTGTAGGGGGTCTTCTTGACAAATAAGTCTACAAAATCATACGCAAACAATTCAAACTCTGAAACTTTGAGTCAAAAACAAATGAATCAGGTGTGCAAAATCCCAAAAGAATTAAAATCCTAAAAACCCAGATCTTGTCTACTATGTGGCCATCTACGGGTCTAAGTCTGGATAAACCGCAAAGCAAGTGCACTCTAAACTATGAAGTCATTCGGGTAGAGTAAGCTTGTAGCTTCCAATTTGGTTCCGCCAAAGCTTTGTCTATCTTTCATCACTATCGTTTCACCACATTTCACAACTTGCGCCCTTCTTGACTCTCGGTGATGAGCCCTCGCATCTTACTAGTTGCGTGGAGTTAGGAATGGGGCAAATTAATCTATTCATCATACTGGTTATATTCATCACTCTGCAAAACAAACATGAGGTATCCAAATTGCTCACAGAAGCTAAGATTCAAAATCACAATATATCTACATTATCGTGTATCAGCATCATGAAACACAAAAAGAAAGCAAACATTTGCATCATCTGTTCTCCATTGCATACATTCTAAAAAGCATATAAACATACATCGTAGTATACACAAGGAAACTGGAAATAGAAAGGAAAACATGAGTGCGAGCTTTTAATCCAAAATGAATGCATATATATAAATAATCAATGTTTATGTCTGATGCCATCATGCTCTAAGCATGGTCAAAATGCTCAAAAGAGCCGTGATATACAAAGAATATATAATACAAAATACACGAGAGCCAAATGGCTTCTCAATCCCTGTGAGACCCCTCCGAAGGTGCACGCCCACGCCTAGGACTCCGGCTGCGCGGCGCTCTGAATGTACGGAGGGCTCAGGGTCTCGAGGGGCAGCCGCGGTCTCACCACGAGAATGGCTCCTCATGAGGCGCTCAGCCATCCTGTAGCCCACTAACTCTGTGCGGAGGGTCGACACCATCCTGGCCACATGCCAAATGGGAGCGAAGACATCGGTATGTCTACCAGCTGCTGAGGGCTCCCCGGCATCTACGGATAGCTCCGCGCGGGTCCTATCCATGGGGATCATCAGGGAATCGGTACATACCCTGCGGATCAAATCCCGCCACTCGTCAACAGTCTCTGCAAACAAAGGAGAAAAATGAATTAGAAACCAAGCAAGAGGCTAAAAGATACAACAATAGCAACTAAGGAGAGCCTACATATAAACATTAAAAGGGAGAAAGGGTAACTTACTCGGATCACCAGGCCTCCAAGATGGGTCAGCTGGGACCAGCACCCGCCGCGGATGCCGCTGCCGGCGAGGGCTGCTCTGTGGTGGGAGCAGCGCGTGTCGCCCTGCAACGGACTCATCCTCTCCACCATGGCCCTGGGAGAGTGGCTCCTCTGAAACTAGAGTCACCCTCTCTGCGCTCTGCTCATCCCTCTCTGCTGCATAATGTCCTGAGTGTCATGCCACTCAGGATCACTGTCATCAGTCTCCTCCTCTGACCCTCCCTCTGTGAGCTCCTCAGAGTCGGAGTCAATATCTATGGGGTCATCGCTACTATGAGCAGGACCCGCAGCAATCTGAAGCAAAGGTGCCGAGGCGCACCGGCTCTCCCTCTAGCGCGAACTATCCTCCTGGCTGCAATGGGAATGCCAGGAGTAATCACTATCCAACCTCGGCCTCTAGGCCCCCCTCTGGCCTCGCGAACTGATCTGTAAACTGGCGCCACTGGGGGAAGCATGCCCGTATATGGAAGGCCAAACTGCTGAGGAACCCGGCCGAAAGGATGTACCTCCACTCGTCCCACTCGATCGATAAGCTGCCTGTGGTGGAGCAGGAGATCAGGGTAAGAGTCTCCTCGCCCCATATGCCGGCCATAAGCTAGTACGGTGTCGCCTCCATATCTGTAGTAGTAAGGGAGGCAACTGGTTGATGAGGTGCTCTGAGCACCGACATGTCCATCCATCTGGCTGCCCTCACAGCCCCAGGATCTGCCACCTCCACACCCCTGCCATAAGGGATAAAATGCTCATACACCCAACTCATGACTAGAGTTGGGTGGCTCAATGACTGTCCCTGTAAACGGACCACCCTATATAGATCATGGTAGGTGGTCCCCAGAATATCTGCACCCCAGGCATATATCCGGCCATGCCCCTCTATCTGTGTAATGATGGGGCCCAGCAATATAACAATGTGTCCCCTCCCTTGTCCCCGATCAATCTCGAGGCAAGGATCCCCATGATGGCCTGTCGAAATATGGGGATAGGCAAAGAAGGAATGGATCGAACTCTCACCCCCTTCTTCGACCCCGTGGAGATGGCTGCATCTCCCATATAAGCTGCCCACTGTGCAATCTGTGCCCGTGAGCCTGCTGTCTCTAGTGTAAGTCACCTCCCGATGATCGGGACCCCCAGAATGCGGTAGACATCCTCTAATGTGATGGTCCACTCACCACGGACCCCTGGCAGTCGGAAGGTGTTCCGATCTGCATCCCAGTAAGAAAATAGGTCACAAAGGATGTGACTAGATGGTGCAACGTGGGGCACGCGTGATATGCGCAATATGCCGGCCCTCTGTAGTGTGTCCTCCTCGTCCTGTGAGAGGGCATCCAGTACCCCTGAGAGCCAATCACACACTCTCTCTCTCTGCTCCATCTAATGTACTCCTCTCTCACTGCATACACCCAAAAACACACAAAACAGAGCAAGTTAATATCCGAACAATACCGAGAGAGTCATAAAAACATGTAGAAAGGCTAAAAATATAAGTGCAACCTCAAATATTAGTTCCTTTTGCAATCTGTGCAAAACCGCCACCCTGAGCAGGGAGGTGGTTTTGTAACCGCCGCCTTAAAGGCGGCGGTTTTGTAACCACCGCCTTAAAAGGCGGCGGTCGTGTACCGCGCCTTAAAGGCGGCATCATCGCCTGAAGCAGGGCGGCGGTCATGTAACCGCCGCCCTGGCCAGGGCGGCGGTCGTGGTCCGAAAACCCACGCGGGTTTTTAATCTAAAAAGGCCTAAAACAAGCAAAAAATGACCATTTAACCTAAAAATGGAGCCTACCCAGTAGGCGCCCCCCCTAGATGGACCTTTTAACACTAGCATTTTCAAAAATGACCCCCCCATTACAACAAATTTAGCATTTCAAATTTAAGGGGGGAAAAACACAAAATTAAAGAAAACCAACCTGTGATCTAGCGGGGCGGTGTTCCGCACGTGGAGGCATGATCACGATCTCAGCTGCGGACGTTTTGACTCTACTCACGCAAGAAACCATCACCGTGGGTCCCAGAGCTCAAAAACAATCAAATCAACTCACGCAAATGAATAGGAAAATGGGCCCACTTTCATATATATAGCGCCCTGATTCATTTTAAAAGACTTTTCAGGTTTGGAGCGCTGATGGAGGTAAGTTCCTATCCCGCACGAATGGTACGTTCTCATTCCCTATTATTTTAGCGTTTATTTTCCAAATTATTGTATCTATCTGCACTTGAGTTCTCTTTTTATTTTGCAGGTAGCGGGAATTTTGGATGGCGTCATTTCAACACACGGACGTGTAAGGTATAACTTCTAAACTTCCCATTTCGGGACTGCCATACTCGGACCCACCGTTTTACGCCTCTTCATGGCTAAAACGCTTCTCCGAGGGGGCAATATGTACGTACCCAAAATTGTAAGGTACTGTACTACCAGAACAACGTGACAAGTTCCCCAATGATGATACTGAGTCTCTCATGAGGTGTTCGGGATCGGAAAAGCCCTCGGAGTATGCGTTAACATCCCGCATGCCCCGCTTAGCCCCCGCGTCCTTTGTTTTCCCCTCTTTCCCTCTTTTCTTGGCCTTTTGATCTTGATGCGAAACGCCGCCGCCCCATCGGGATGGCGGTCTGTAACCACCGCCACTGATCGGGCGGCGTCCTGCAGCCCGCCTGCTCGGAGGGTCCGGTCCACGCATTTTCTAGAAAGTGTTTTGACGTGACTCACGTAAAAGATCAACGTTTCACCAGCTTTCCTTGCCGACTTGGGCATGCATTTATGTTTTTGGTCCCCTGGAATAGTGTTTGGCCATTGTTTATGGTTTTTAGAGTTTAGTTTGGTTTTGATCTTTGGGTGAATGAAAGCTATAAATAAATGGTTTGTGCATCTTTTTTCTCATCTCTCATTTTCCAAATGCTTAGATAGTTTGGTTCCCCTCATTCACTTTCAAGCTCTCATTTTCATAGTTAGCCCTCATTTGAGCTTCATTTTCATAGTTTTATTTAGAGCCATAGTTTTAATTCTTTGCATGCTTATTTAGCATTATCCAGCTGTTGGTAAGCCACATATCCAGCTTGTGCAAACAGTGTTGTTGTTTTATCCATTCCATTGGAGTAGAATAGCTTAGGAAGCCATTAAAGTTGCAGGTTTTGCTCTTCAAACAGGGTAGTTTCAGGTTCTGGTCACTTTATGTTGCATGACTCGCAATAAAATCCCGCTAGGAATTGCATAAGCCAAGCTCTGTACTCTTGTGCTATCCCTCTCCTACTCGCATTTTCGGTCTGTATTCTGAGTTGTCCTTGTCCCAATATCTATTTACATCGATCTTTGGCATTACACGCTTTTACGGATCACGTGAACACGAAAGAACAAGGAGATCCTGCCCGAGGGGACAAGATCACACACACCATCGGATTCGCCACTGTTCTGCGTAATCCAGGTTTTAACTTTCAAAGTTCTAGTTAGAATCATATCAAATAAGGTAGTTAATTGTTTCATTTCAGTAATTTCTATTCTCGATATTGCCAGGGAAGCTGTGAGGATTGATAGTTTCTGAGAAACTATGATTCACTCCTCACTTCTGAGGTAGGATCGAGAATCTTGCAAATAGATTAGGAAAGTTATTGCATTATTTAGAATAAATCTACAAATTGCACAGACAAATAACTACACTCGGTTATTTTGTTTGTTTTAAGTTGTTATTTAGTTGTTATTTCTAGATACGTTTAAAATAGCTACTTTCCTTAAACTCTTAAAAAGTTAAATGCAAAAATAGAAGTTATATATGTTTTAGTTTTATTCCACGTAGTTAGAATTTGCTTTATTACAGTTAGATTTTAAATTTCACTTTGTATGACAATCACGGGACCTCGGGAGCCCAGGGAATACATATTTGAGCCAATCGTGCCTCAACCAAACCTCGTCACAGCAATAGTTGACATAGACCAAAATCTCAGAATACAAGTCTTCCAAACAACAACAGATTTACAACTGATCAGTTCTCAGTTGAGAGGGTTAAATATAGAAGACGACCAAGCATACACGTTTTGGTCAAATCAACCGAATTACAGATTACCCTAGATAAACATTCACATGACTGTAGAAGGGTTCGAAAGAGAACAAACCTTTGGTTGTGATCCTTTGGTCCCATAGCCAGGTGCAGGAGACACTCTCACAGACATAGATACTAGTCTAAGGATCCAGGTTGCACGAACGCCTGTGAGATATTATGAGAAAATCACGCAGTTGTTGGTCCTAAACATAGAAGCTGAGAAAGCATATGATTACTGGATACTAGGAATCAGGACTTGATTTCGTATATGACCATAACAGAACCGCAACAACCAAGAGTCTACGGTTGTGACCCACAAGTCCCACAGCCTAATGAATCCATAAGTCAATCAGATATAAACATTGGCCTACGCACACTAGTATTCCAATCCACTCCACTTCCACCCATCATCATCGAACAATTGTCCTTACTAGATATAGCGGCTAACGAAGCTAGAGAATTCTGGACTAGGCCAGAGAATCATCCGTAGAGTCAATTGTTTCCACCATCCACCATATGACCTTTATGCGGGGCGTACACAAAACTATCCCGAGGTCATTTTCCACGTATTCCACAACCCATAGATCGAATCACGCGAGCTCGATATTGATTGGAGCCTTGAGTAGTCATCCTTGCTGATCGATCTATCACACCAGTCCAAGTTAGAAGGGCTTTCTTCGCCTTAGATTGGCAAATTCCATTAGTGCGTGTCGAAGACATTAGACTGCCTAACTAGTTTGTCTACATCCCACGCATATTCCATCCTCGGGAGGTCGGGTGCAGCGGAAGAGTTACTTGTAGATTCCTGTGCTCGCTTGTCTCTTTTCCGGCGTACAATCACCAACATACAATTTCTTACCATGCATTTTCAGGTATTAGTACTCCTCAAAAACTCAAGGCTATTGGCTATCTCAAAAAGTAGAAGGTGATAGTGTTGATTGACTCAGGGAGTACTCATACCTTCATAAATAGTAAGTTAACTTCCCGACTCAATTATTTTATTTACCTATCTCCGAGAAATGCAAGTTATGATTGCAGATGGTGGGATAGTCAAGTACATAGGAAAGTGTCATAATATCAAGATTTCCATGAGGTACTACATGTTAGACTTGCCTATGTTTTCTATTTCTATGAGAGGGGTAGATATTTTTTGGGCATCTAATGGCTCACAACCTTGGGTACCATAGAGATGAATTTCCAAGAATTGTTCATGTGATTTCATTCAGAAGGAAGAAAAATACAATTGAAAGGGATGGTAGCTAAGTCTCCACATATTATTATCTCTCATCAGATGCAGAAGGTTGTCAAAAAAGAGTATATGGATTTGTAGCAAATTTATTTTCCATAGAGGTACAAAATGCGAGTATTCAATGCCACCCGATCTTGAGAATATTGTTAATGTTCACTCATCTATTTTTATGCAATTCTAAAGAGACTACCACCAGTTAGCAATCATGATCATGCCATTTGGCTGATTCCAGGAGCTAACTACCTAATATCAGACCATACGAGATACCCATATTCATAGAAAAGTGAGATCAATAAAATCATGTAGGAAATGTTGAAGGCGGGTATCATCGAGGCATAGATAGAGCACATATTCTTCGCCAATGGTCATGGTGTGTAATAAGGATGAAACATGGAGGATGTGTCTAGATTACTAAGAACTCAACAAGTACACCATCATAGATAAGTTTCCTATTATAGTAATTGATGATTTACTTGATGAATTTCATGCTTCTATTTATTTCACAAAATTGGATCTTCATTTCATTTGGGGTACCATCAAATTAGAATAAGAGAGGAATATGTTCATAAAATGGCTTTCAGGACTCATGAGGGACACTATGAGTTTTGGGTAATGCCCTTTGGTCTTACAAATGCTCCCTCAATGTTTCAAAGCTTGATGAAAACTACTTTTAATCCATTTTAAAGGAAATTTATATTAGTTTTCTTTGATGACATATTGATTTACAGTAAGACATGGGAAGAACACTTGCAACATGTAGATAAAGTGTTGGAAGTTTTAGAGAAACATAAGATTTATGCAAATCCATCCAAACATTATTTTGGTGTATAAGAGGTAGAGTACTTGGGTCATATTGTATCCCATGAAGGTGTCAAAGTTGATCCTTAGAAGATAAAAGCTATGGTGGAATGGCCAAGACCCAAAACTCTCAAAAATCTTTGAGGGTTCCTAGGACTAACAACATACTACGAGAATATTTGTGAGGGGATATGGTAGAATCGTAACTCCACTCACTACATTGCTAAAGAAGGATGTCTTTCATTAGACAGAGACGTAACCACTAAATCCTTTGAGCTAGTTGAAGGAAGCCATGTGCACCACCCTAGTTTTGGCTACTCATGACTTCACAAAACCTTCATTATTGAGTGTGACACTTCATTATCAGGATTATGAGTAGTTCTAATGTAGGAAGGAAAACCAATTGCATTTTAGATTCACCAATTCAAAGGAAAAGACATGCGCAAACTTGTCTATGATAAATAAGTTATGGCTATTATTTATGTGGTCAAGCAATATAGACCGTATCTAATGGGTAGACACTTCAAGGTGAAAATTGATCTTGATAGTCTTAAATTTGTTTTGGAGCAAATATTATCATCGAGGAATGACAAAAGTTTTTTAACAAAAATGTTGGGTTATGATTTTGTATATCATATACAAAAAGGGTAAATAAAATATAGTAGTTGATGTGTTGTCTAAAAGGGATACATCCATATATGCATTACTATGTGCAATGTCCATGTTGAAGGCCGATTGGGTAGATGAAGAAAGATTAGAATGGGATCAAGAAAATGATACACAAGCTCTAATACATGTTTTATAACATCTAAAAAATTATAGTGGAAAGGTAATGCCCTATGGTAAAAGGATAGGTTATACTTATGCAAATATTTTGAGTTGAAGCATAAGATTATTACAGAGTTACATGCATCACCTATTGCGGGACTCCGAGCACAAATCTCTGAAAATTTTATGATAATCCATGCAAAACTCTCTCGAAAAGAGCATAAGAAATAGGATGGATCCATGGAGACAAAAGATATTGAGCCCCTTTTCCTTTAGCCACCCTTGTGTTTTTTTAGTTCGTATTTGCAGCCATAACCCTCATCCTATTGGTTGGTTATTTTCTTGGAAGAATGAATATTAAATCATGGATGAATTTTGTGCCTCTCTAGCTCACTTTTTCATATACTGTAGGAGTGTTTAGTGTATGGGGAGGAGGATTCCTTTTCCAGTGGGGGTTATTGATTTTTTGGGTGGTTATGTTATCCATCTATCTTCTGGAATTGTGGGTTTCACTGCAACATACTATCTTATGTCATCCATCTATCTTATCTATGGATGGATGACATACTATCTTATGTCCACATATATCATCTCCTGGATGAAATTTAAAGTGGGTTCATTCATAGAGAAAAAATAAATAAAGAATTTATCATCTACAAATGACCCAAATTGAAGAATTGGACTGGATAATACTTGTGACACAGAGACAATAATAGGGTAAAAATATTCATGATAAGATGAAAGTCAAGCTCAGAAAAAAGAATGGGTAAAATCCCAAAACATGTAAGCCTATAATAATTTAAAATCCTTATAGAAAAGAACATGAAAATAATGTGGATTAATAGAAGCAGAGTATCATCATCTATAATGCATACAAGATGGATGCATGACCTGCTACAAATAATAGAAGTAGTGTTGCAACATTGAAATATTTAGCTTCAATGTACAAATTAACTTACCTGGAAACATTGGCTATAGATTGTTAGTTCATGAAGGTGAGGAAAACGTTCAAGAACAAAAAAATAGGAATCTCTTGATTTACTCTGCCATAATTTAGAAGGGTTATTTTTGTAACCAATTATGCTCTTGAAACTCCCCTCAATAACTGAAGACCGTATACCAAGTTGTATTGTTGGAGCTTGATTTCTGTCAAATGAGGGGAAACTGAATCCAATGATGTTCTAGGCATTAAAAATCCAACATCTAGGTACCTGAGATTGACAACATTTATTTTCAGATTTTTCAAATTTAAACAAGCCTGAACCCCCAAATTCGAATGAAGAATAACATTAGAACAAAGAATATAATAAAATATGATAACAAGTCACGGGCCATAAAATCCATTTTTAAAGTTTCCATTGAAGACAAAATAAGATATTTTTCGCACCTCCACATCCATCCAAACATGGGAGAGGAAAACCATAAGTACCTTCAAATTGTATCTAAAAATATATCTTAAACAATCGGTTCATAAAATTTCGATTAAATTTGGATTAGGGAAATCATTATTGTCTCCAAAATTCAAAGTCACTTGACAAATTCATATAATCTGAAAGAATCGGAGTTGGTTTACATACTATTGATTTCATAGTTATTCCTTACCTAAAAAATTATTTATGATTGCACTTTCCTTTGATACTTTGGCAATAAATTTTGGCAATAAACCAATTCATCGGGTTTTATATCTCTGAGAGATATTGTATTACTCTATTCCAACATTATGGTGTTATGTGTTCGATTATTGAACAATGCCATTTGTAAATTAATTATTGATCAATGAGGTGTATCTAATTGAATCCATATACTTTGCTTTATTTAAACTAGTGTATAATAGTATCATCTATTTTTTTGGAATCAACTATTAATATGTTTAAAATAGAAGTAAAGGGGAAAAAATCACTAATAGGAATATATTTCGACATCTCTACCATATTCTCATCTAGAAATTAACAATTCCTTGTAAAATGGAAACTCTTGAACTCTTTTTTCATCTAAAACAGTTGATGAGCATGATCACAAATTGACCCCTTATTTATGAAGCCATGCTATTATGCGGGAACTGAATGTAAAGTATCCTCTAAATTTTCCCTTATTTTCTTTGAATCTTTTGGTTGATTTACAATTTCTATTTTTTTAATAGTGGAAAATAATTATACCTATAGTGGATATGAGGGAAGTGGTGGAATCAGTGTCAAACATTCAAAATAAATAGAGAAAGCCCAAAAAATTTCATAGGATGAAAGAAAAAATTCATAATAATCATTGATGCAATTGAGATATGGGAAGTCAAATTTTTGGTTCTCTATTGTAATCTATACATTTATATGTTCTAGATAGATTTGGAGAAAACTAACAATAATTTATCCTTTAATTCATACCAACTATTATGGTATTGAAGTGAAAATTTGGGCAAAGAAGATAAAGAGAGGCCAATAGTGCAGATGCTCATCGGGAACAAACTTCTTGTAAAGAGTGGAGATGGAAAAAGATAGGAGGAATAATACTTAACACTTATAGCTCATACATATTTTACAAAACAAGATTATGATAGATGCATAGTCTTGATATGATTATGCCAACCTTATTGACCTATTAATAGTGAGAAAACAACCTTCTATAGAAATTTTGACAGAAATCCTATGATGGGAAATCCAAACCAAAATCTTGAAAGAAAATTTGCATCTTTTTCATCCAAAAACAATTGAAGAGGGAAAAAACAAAAAACAATCTAACAATAATTGAGAAAAAAAAGAAATGGTTTTCCTTACAATGATCTAGGTTGTTGCAATGGTTTGAGAAAAACAACAAATGTTTGAGTAACAAGTAAGACAATGAAGATCTGCAGAATGAGGAGAGGGAAAGCAAAATGTACCAATCAAATCAGGCAAAACTCCATAAGCTATAGGAATATTTCATCTTTCAGATCAAGCACATAGTGCCAATAACATGATTTAAGAGATTTAGAACCCCCAAAATTAGTAGGTATTGTTGGTTCTCAAAATAGTCTCACCCCATTTTGCCTTTGAAACCTATTGATTTACGGCCTTTGCCATATTTTATTCCCCTGTGTTGTGCCAGGAAGTATTTTCTTTCTTTTTTTGCCATAATTAATTTGTTCCTGGGTCGAAGATCACGTATGGTTCCATTTTTGTTTCCTTGTTTCTTTGTCTCTCTGAAAAGGTCTGTAATTTGGGTCTCCCATTCTCTTTTTATCTAAAAACTTGAGCTTTCTGTTCTTTCCATCTTTCACGAGTCAATATTTTCTTCCCTTTTTGTTTTTCCCTAAATACTTGAAGAAAAATGAATGGATGTAGCTCTAAGGAATGTATTTGAGCCTTGTAACGTTTCTAAATCCTCTGTCCTTGGAAAAAATTTCATCTCTAGGCTCAAATGGTTGTTTTCTACATTTTATAGTTTGACGGGTGTTTCTCCCAGTCAAATTTGCATCCTTGCATCTACAGGGAATGTGGCCTCTTTTGGTTAGACGTGGCTCGGTGGGGTACTTCATAATTTTATAAATCACCTCAACTTGAAAACCGATCTACGTGGAGGAATGACGCTCATTTGAAAGTTCACTTTTGGGTTTGGGTTTGGCCTTGAAGTTGCGTTGAGAGGACACGTGGAGGTTTCATTGCTTTTCCCAGACTTAGAAAAATTTTTATATAGCTGGTATAGTTTGGCGAAACAGAGACACGTGGCAAGCCCACACTCATTCAGGGTCTCTGCTTTGGGCACCATTTTGAAATTGTGCCATGAAGACACGTGGAGGCTTCCGCCAGGTCTTCCCATACTTAGTCATTTTTCAAAAGGTTTTAAGAGGTGCAGGACATGTGGAGGAACCACGCATGTTTGGGAATGGCCCTTGGGTTTGATTTTAAAGAAGCGTCGGAAGGAGGCTGTCTTAGAATCGACACATGGGGCCTTCCCCGAGCTTCAAGCCCTCAAACAAATTTTCTGAGCAAGACATGTGGTGAGCCTGTGCTCTTTCAGGGTCTCAAATTTTTGGGACTATCTCAAAGTGCGCCATTGTGACGCGTGGCAGTTTGAAAATTCAAAAAGGGCAAGGAGGTAGACCATCGGGGGTAACTTGGTTTTTCCCCATGATATTCAAAGGATTAAAACATCAAAATGGCCCACAAGCCCAATAGAGGAAAGGTCAAAGCTTGCTCCAGTCAACGACGGAGGTGCGGACCTTCGGAGGAAAAGTGGGAAATTTTCCCTTTGTGGGAAAAAGAGTTAAAAGTAAAAAAGGAAGCATGGTTCGATGGGACCCACATTGGGACACGTGTCAAGCCCATTTTTCAAGGGCAGAGCTGTAGGGAAAACTTTAAAAATTTCCCTTTTCCAAAAAAAGAGGTGAAATGGCAGAATTTGGCCGCGGTTCCTTTGGGACCCACCTCAGGACACGTGTCAGGCTCATTTCTCAAAGGCGAAGGCACGGAGCAAAATGTGAAATTTTTCCATTTCTTCAAAAAGTTTTAAAAAGTCAAAGGGAACCCCTAGGCATGTTTTAAAATTTAATCTTCCATGTGGATGGCCCAAATTCAAAGTAAAGATCAACGACAACTGTGAGTTTGAATTTGATTTTCCCCCCATTTTTATTGAAACACTCTTGGAAGTGTGAGTCTTCATGATTTATTAGTATTTCCTACACACCAAACAGAGAGGAGAGGTAATTTTGATATCTAATTTTGGTGGAGGAGATCTAGAGACGTCTTTCACCATTAAAATGGTCTGACTATCGGGCTCAATATTATTTTCCATTTTTCTTCTCCCGTTCACGCAAAGAGCTAAATTTGTGATTAGGGGTAGAAGTGGTTGGCGAATTCAAGGAAGAGTGATTTTCTAGAAGGAGTTGAATGTGGGAGATATTCAAGAGATCTTCTCCTTGAGCACTGCAACTTTTTGCAGATCTAATTCTAGGAATCGCAATCATGATCATAATAAACACTAGTGGCACTCAACATCTAGATTTTGGGGGAAAAGGGTCTCTATTGTAAATGTTATAAATGACATAAATTTATCATGCAAATGGTTGGAGGTTGGAGCGTCGGAGGTTGAAGAAAATTCCTAAGAGGAAAATTTTACAAAGCCTATCTTTTGAGAAGTTATGCGAGAAGCTTTGTATATCTCTTTTGTTTTAAATTTGATCATGTCATTGTGGTTGCAAGTGTGTAGCCATTGACAAGCTCGAGATTGTTCTAGAAAATTTGCCCCGCTGAAAAAATTAATCAAGCTCGAGTTATTCTGTGTTGATCTTGGGCAAAATGTGTTTGTTTCATTTCTAAATGTCTGCAAATAGTTTTTCTTGTTCTTGTTGCAATCTTGTATCAAAATATGTCTTAATCACACATGTCTCAATCCTTGTGACAGTTTAGTGGCATCTACAATTTCATTTCTCAAAATATCTTTCATCTGGGAGTGAAATAAATGATTTAAAATCACTTTTCTTTCATCTGTTGATAGATATTGTCTGTAAGCCTCTAGGTGTACCTCAGGCATGACTGGGCTCAGATCTTGATGCTTTATTGGGTCTTCCAACTCAAGATTTTGTGTTATAATCTCATAGATTATGTGAAAAAGTGCTAATATGGGCCTCTATTGAAGCACATATTCTAGTTAAAGGAACATTTTAGCTATTCTGAAGCATTCTGTTGTCTAAGCTTTCCATTTTGTAAAAACTTTCAAAGATTTGGAAAAAAAGTTCATTCTACCTCACCTCCCTCCAAAAATTCATTTAAAACAACCAATCCTACCCATACTACCCTGTTTGTCATTTTTGTATATAAATGCATAATTTTACTACCAAAAATGTAGAAACAATCAGGTTTCCAAATGTCTTTAGTGGCCTGAACCTTGTTTAGAGAATATCTCCACTATCTAGAGTGACAACTCATGAGAGTTAGATTTTGTTGCATTGATCATATTTTCTTCAAGGTATCCTTAATAACTTCATTAGGAAGGATATCCCCATCTCCTCCACAAACAATAGGCTACAAAAGGGTTCTCTTACCTTGGTTGAAAGGCACAACCTAAAATAGTGAGGATAGATCAAATCCTCTTGAGGGTGCTACCCATTTCTCCACATCTGAGTGACAAAAGGCTAGTTAGATCCCATCCCTGGCTACAAAATAACTCATTATGATCTATCTACCTCTAAGCTGAAAGTAAATACTTGTGATGTTTTCCAAGCATTGAGGGAGAATCAATTTGGGTACCAACACCTAAGTGGCATTGTTGTTAGGGAAATAGTGATTGCAGTTCATATTCAGACCCTAGTAAACACTTCTTGTATGCTCAAAGTGCTAATACATATTTTTAAGCATCATCCTGTGTTTAGGCCTGTAAGAAGTTTCAAAGTTACAAATGCTATGTGCAATATTTCCATTTTCTACAGTTATTGCACTAAGTTTCATTGATAAATCTGAGTAAAGAAGAGTCAAAATCTTTCCTTGTCCAATTTCTAGTGTTGAAAAACATTTGACAGATCATATTTAGTGCATTTGCACAACTAAGGTGGAAATCCTTGGTGGTGACTCCATGTTGATCTAATTCTTAATGAATACCAGTGTCTTAACCTCTGTCAAGTGAGATTTGTTACTAACCTTTGCAAAGCTGGAAGGAAGAAGGTCTTTCTTTGCTAGGGACCCTGCTAGGACATTATTTCCAGAGCTAGGAAAAGCAAAATCAGAAGGAAGAAAATCCTGGAGAGTTAGTGGGAGATTAACAGACAAGAAGAGGGATCTCCATTGATGAAATTGATCATCCTATCATTGAAGACTATTATTCAAGTGCTTCTGAATCAGGTAGCCTCTTTGTGGAATTGAATTCTCCAACTAGAGAGGGGCCTTCATTTGATTTTGAAAATTTTGCTTCTCATTCTCCTTTGTCTTTTCAAAATTTGATATGGATTTCCAAGAAACAAGGCCTTTAGGGGATATCCATTTTAAAATTAATACCATTGTGTTTTAGAGACCCTCTACCCTTATCAATTTGTCACCCCTCCAGGTCACTGTTATCCAAAATTCACCCCCCTAGGGTAAATTTTGATAACATGCATCAGAAGATTCAAATCCCAAGCAAATTGATTGATTCAGAGCAAAATCAGGTTTCTAGGGTCCCTTCAGGTATTTTTCTAACACCCCGGCCGAAGAAACAGGGAGCAAGCTCTGAGAAAATGCAAAAAAGTTGCAGAAAGGCAAGTAGGTTGACCCAGGAAAAAGTGTGAAAATTGGCTAAGTCCTACTCAAGGGAGCAATTGGGACATTTGGGACGTCAAGGCGCGGATCGGCCGAAAAGCCTCCAGGCGGCCCAAATTGCATTTGGGACAATCGGGCCAGAAGTACGCGGAGGACGCGAAAAGCCGATCCAGCCGAGGAGAAAAATTGGCTAACTGCTGAAGAGGGTAGCATTCGGGACGAGTGGAAAAAATGGACGTGAAATGCGCGAACCGGCGGATCGCGTGAAAATGACAAAGGAGCCCAAAAGCAATTGGGACGCGCGGGCCAGAAATGCCCGAACCGGCCGAACCGGCCGAAAAGAGTCAAGTCAGTCCGAAGCAAAGTGGGACAAGCGGGCCAAAAATGCCCGAACCGGCCGAAAACCGAACCGGCGAAATGAGCACAAAGGGCCCAAAATCAAATGGGACATCCGGGACAAATGGAGGCGAAGTACGCGTAGGAGCCGAATCAGCCGAGGACCAATCAGAAGCTGCCACGTGTCCTCACAGGAGAAAAAGTCAAAAGGTCAAAGGGGCGAGTTATCGAGCGCTGAACCGAACCAATGAAATGGCGCCACGTGTCCAAGTTTAAGGGGCCCACAAGCAATTTCAAAAGGAAGGCCCGCGAAAGACGGAAGACGAGAGAATTGCTCGTCAATCAGCACGTGCCACGTGTCGTCAGAGCGGTGAAGAAGCGGGAAAACATTTTAAAATCTGTCTTGTACACTCGTGCCTAAATCTTCGGATCGCCATATCTTTTGATCGAGCTCAGATTTCCACGTTCTTTATATCAACGGAAATCTCATGAAATTCTCTACATGATTCTAGGGTTAATCTGAGTTTTGGTGCAGTTTGAGAGAGAAAATCAAGAAACGGCTCGACGCGCGTGATCTGCACGAAGTGGCGCTTCAACAACGGCTTTAATGCACGGAGATGACCCGCCGTTTTGCAGGATCCGCGCGCTTATACCATAATGAGATGATTTAAAATACAACACAGGGGTGGTTGGAGTAGATCGACTTTCCTCTTTCTTCCTTCTCTCATTCTTCCTATATATTGTAAGGAGTGGCAAAATAAAAGTGGTTGTTCATTCTTTGCTCTGCCCTCCCTTCTTTTCTTCTCTAGGGTTGAAAATGGAGTTCGAGCCTCCTCCCCGCTCTGTAATGGCGTTTTTGCCTTTTACTAATGGAATGATGTTAATGCAAACTTACGAAGCAACAAAAGCGTGTTTTGTGATGCATCTATGTCCATCCTTTCTCGTTTTTGCTTGTTTTCTTCTTGCCTCTCTTCATTTGGGTATCATGTGCATGTTTGAGCGTTCATTGCAGTTTGGAGCTGTGTTCATGGAGTTTTGGGACACTTTACGTGTGAAATCTATCCTTGGGCTGTGATGCATCATCTGTCCATCCTTCCCATTGCTCACCTCTCTTTGTCCCATGGTGAGTTTTGATAGATGTCCAACATTCTCCTTCTACGGTGTATCACCGTTTTAGTGTAGGCTTTTCTTGTTTTCCTCTCTCTCTCTCTCTCTGTCTCCTTGGCATGGTTAGATTAGGATTAGATTAGCTTGCTGCACTTTGGAATAGCTTGTGGCGGGTAGTTTAGGGAGGAACCAGCCTTCTCTGGAGATTCCTCTCTCGGTTTCACAAGTCCCACGCTTGGAGAGAGGTTTCCATGTTGTGCAATCACTGCTGGATGCACGAACATCAACCTAGAAGCTTGATGTGCGTCCGGGAGTGCTGTGATTTTTGCACTAACGGTTTTGGCATGCCGGTGGGACCTTAGAGGTCTTTCACTTCATCTTTTGCAGGTTGGTGTGTTCTGTGAAGTTTTCAGCCTTTGGAGGCACTTGAAAACACATCGGCGACTCCATCGGTCAACAACCCATCTATCAAGTTGCGCAAACCTTCCTTTCCATCCATTTTCATCCATTCTTCCTTCCATCTCTTCCATCATTCTGTCATTCTATGAAGTTGTGCAATCATGACTTCATTTCCATCATGGATTTCACATCAACAACAGCGGTATATTCCACCTCAACACGTTTTACAAATCCTCCAGATCAGCATGCATACTCATATGAACAGCGAGTGCAAAGTCGGTTTGGCTATGGAGCTTTCCAAGAGCAAGGGTGTGCATACAATGAAGACCATCAGATCCAAGATGCTGGTCTGTTGGAGAAAATCCAAAAGATGGAGGAGGGGATGGTGCAGTCCAGGGCTCAGGCACAGATGAGAGCATTTGGAATCGGTTGTGGAGCACCCTGTCCATGGGTGGGACCTTTTCCAAGTCATTACAGCCCTCAGGAGAAGCTTGACTTCATGATTGCAACGCTGCCTTTGCTTGCAAAGTGGATTGAAGAAATAGAAGTGTATGAGAGAAGTATTCAGCAACCTTGTCAACAGGTAAACACACCATCTCATGCCTTTTCTTTTCCTCTTTCCCAATCTGTTTCAGTTCAGCAGTGTCAAGTTTCAAACTCTCCATCTGCTGTCCCAAATGTTGAATCCATTTCTCCATCCCCTAGTCTTCCACCCCATCTCGATTCTTCTTTCCTTTTCCCTTCCAAACAGTCATCCCCTCCACAAGAGCTAACAGAAATACCCCCTCCTCCAAAGAAACAAGAGTTTCTACCTCCTCCACCACCACAAAAAAATGTAAAATCAATCGAGTTTCAACCCATTCCTCCTTTTGCATTCCCAATTCCATGTGGGAAAGAAGAAATTGTAAAAATCAGTCATCAAGGACAACAAGAGGAAGAGCCCAGAAAAGAAATGACAGACAGCTTGAAGGTTTGGGCTGCCAAATTTGGGATGACACAGATCCCTTTGCTGGTGAAGCCCACAGAAGAGGCTGAGGTTGAACAAATGGTGGTTAGGACTGATTTGGTTGCAGCAGAAGAAGAAGATCTTGCAGTCCCAACTTATCCTCTAGAGCAGCAGATTGAAGAGTTTGACTTGACAAACTTCATGCTGGAGAAGGAGTTCAATCAAGAGCAAGATTGCCTTCAAACATTGGAGGAAGGAGAAGCTGCTCCAAATCCAAAAGAAGAGGAGCACAATCTAGTGTGGAGGAGAAAAGCGCAGATCAAGGGCTTTGAGCACAAAGCAGGTTACAGAAGAACCTTCAGTTCTTCTTTCCACTTCATCTCTCTCAAGTTCTAGCACTGAAAAGGAGTTTGATCTCTCAAACTCAATATTGGAGAGTGAAGGAAACCATGGTGGTCAAGTTGCAGATCAAGAGGACACCATGGAGGAAGTTGAACACGAGCAGCGGGACAGCAATGAGGCAGTTTACCTGTCAGATTTGGAGGACTGTTTTGATGGAGAAGAGCCGGTTGAGTTTTCACCATTCTCTCTTTCATCATCCACATCCCAAACACAAGAGTCTGCTGTCATGAAGGAGAGCATTCATTTGCAGCAGCCTGCATCTTATAGCAGCCCTTTGGAACCAAAATTGGAAGATTTAAATCTTCCATGTTCTTCATCGGAGGAAGAGAAAGGGCAGAAGGGTCCTACCATTTCTTCCACGTCATCCATTCAGGTGGGTCTACAAGAAGACTCCATTCTTGGAGTTGAAAATCAGAGCTATGGGCATACTCAACGGATCAGACCTTGCCCAATCAGGTACTTGGCTTCATTGGAGCCAAAGGAGAAGCAACAACTAGTCATGCTTGCTTCTGAGCATGAGGATGAGCTAAAAAGTACCAAGGATCAGCTGCCATACCTCTCAATCAAATGCGAGAGCAACTAAAAGAGGTATTGGATTTATTTTCGAGTTGATACCTTGATGATTTGGATAGAAGACCCGCTTCTTGTTGATTTTCCATCCATCAAACAACCATGATCGTGCAAATCAATTGCATGGCTGCCAATTTTGAAGAAAGGAAGCTATTTCTCACAACGATTGCGGGGTTTGTTTAGCTTGCCTTTGCTTCGATTAGAGTAAAGTAGCTAGGTTTGCTTTCAGCGAGAAGAAGTGCTTGTGCACACTCTGCATGTCCATTTGGGGCATGTATGATTTTCGATTTTGTACATAGTTTTTGGTGTTGCTGGTTTTGCTCTCTTGCAGTTCTTTTGAGTGATTTTGGTGAGAAAAACTCCATGCCCGGTGGGTTTCAAGTGGCTCGAGAGGAGAGATTTTCAAAGTTTAGATCAGTTTTCGAGGCTATTACTTATGACTCCATGCCCGATGGATTGCTTGAGCCTCTTGGTCTTTTCATCAGCGAGCGAGATGACCTGTGCATTTGAGTCGCCAAATTGTTATCCAAAATTCACCCCCTAGGGTAAATTTTGATAACATGCATCAGAAGATTCAAATCCCAAGCAAATTGATTGATTCAGAGCAAAATCAGGTTTTAGGGTCCCTTGGGTATTTTCTAACTCCCTGGCCGAAGAAAGCAGGAGCAAGCTCGAGAAAATGTAAAAAAGTTGCGAGAAAGGCAAGTAGGTTGACCCGGGAAAAAGTGTGAAAATTGGCTAAGTCCTACTCAAGGGAGCAACTGGGACATTTGGGACGTCAAGGCGCGGATCGGCCGAAAAGCCTCAGGCGGCCCAAATTGCATTTGGGACAATCGGGCGGGCGAAACGCGCGGAGGACGCGAAAAGCCGATCCGGCCGAGGAGAAAAATTGGCTAAGCTCTTCAAGAGGGTAGCATTCGGGACGAGTGGAACAAATGGACGCGAAATGCCCGAACCAGCCGGATCGGCGAAAACAGCAGACAAGGAGCCCAAAAGCAAAAGCAATTGGGGCGCATGCAAAGGCGAGAAATGCCCGAACCGGCCGAAATCGAAAGGAAAAGAGTCAAGCCAAAATCAAGCAAAGTGGGACAAGCGGGCCAAAAGTGCCCGAAACCGGCGAAATGAGCACAAAGGGCCCAAAATCAAATGGGACATCGGGACAAAATGGAGGCGAAGTACGTGTAGGAGCCGAATCAGCCGAGGACCAATCGAAGGCGCCACGTGTCCTCACGGGAGAAAAAGTCAAAATGTCAAAGGGGCGAGTTATCGAAGGCTGAGCCGAACCAATGAAATGGCGCCACGTGTCCAAGTTTAAGGGGCCCACAAGCAATTTCAAAAGGAAGGCCCGCGAAAGACGGAGGGAGAGAATTGCTCGTCAATCAGCACGTGCCACGTGTCGTCCAGAGCGGTGAAGAGCGGGAAAACATTTTAAAATCTGTCTTGGTCTACTCGTGCCCTAAATCTTGGATCGCCATATCTTTTGATCGAGCTCAGATTTCCACGTTCTTTATATCAGCGGAAAGCTCATGAAATTCTCTACATGATTAAGGGTTAATCTCGAGTTTTGGTGCAGTTTGAGAGAGAAAATCAAGAAACGGCTCGACGCGTGATCTGCGAAGTGGCGCTTCAACAACCGGCTTTAATGCGGTGACGACCGCCGTTTTGCGAGGATCCGCCGCTTATACCATAATGAGATGATTTAAAATACAACCTGGGGGTGGTTGGAGTAGATCTGACTTTCCTCTTTCTTCCTTCTCTCATTCTTCCTATATATTGTAAGGAGTGGCAAAATAAAAGTGGTTGTTCATTCTTTCTGCTCTGCCCTCCCTTCTTTTCTTCTCTAGGGTTGAAAATGGAGTTCGAGCCTCCTCCCTGCTCTGTAATGGCGTTTTTTGCCTTTTACTAATGGAATGATGTTCTGTGCAAACTTCTGAAGCAACAAAACGTGTTTTGTGATGCATCTATCCATCCTTTCTCGTTTTTGCTTGTTTTCTTCTTGCCTCTCTTCATTGCAGGTATCTGTGCATGTTTGAACGTTCACTGCAGATCTGGAGCTGTGTTCATGGAGTTTTGGGACACTTTCTGTGTGAAATCTATCCTTGGGCCTGTGATGCATCTGTCCATCCTTCCCATTGCTCACCTCTCTTTGTCCCATGGCAGTTTTGATAGATGTCCAACATTCTCCTTCTCTGGTGTATCACCGTTTTAGTGTAGGCTTTTTCTTTTTTTTCCTTTCTCTCTCTCTCTCTCTGTCTCCTTGGCATGGTTAGATTAGGATTAGATTAGCTTGCCTGCACTGGAATAGCTTGTGGCAGGTAGTTTAGGAGCAGGAACCAGCCTTCTCTGGAGATTCCTCTCTCGGTTTCACAAGTCCCACGCTTGGAGAGAGGTTTCCATGTTGTGCAATCACACTGGATGCCTGAACATCAACCTAGAAGCCTGATGTGCGTCCAGGGGTGCTGTGATTTTGCACTAACGATCACCTCCTCAAAAACATGGCCCGAACCCACCGGACCTCCATTTGTTGTAAATACCTTTGGGCCTATAAATTTTGTAGGGATGGTTGGTTATCCAAATGCAATTCCTTAAGATGTAAGAAATATACTACCAAAGTTCCAAGGAAACAACGCTATAACTGGTGATCAACATTTGAAGCTTTTTATCAATATGATGGAAGACTTTTAGATTGAACATGAAGATGTATATATCAAGTTGTTTATCCATACTCTGGAAGAGGATGCAAGGGACTGGTATAAAGATTTTCTAGATAAATCTATTGATTCTTGTCCTGAGATGAGCAATGCATTTAAATTGTAGTATGGTGATAGAATTGACCCTAGGTTTCTTTTAACAGAATTTGAAAACATAAAAAAGAATCCTAATGAGTTGGTTCATGATTTCAACACAATTTTTAACAAGACCTTGAGGAGATTGCCTATTAGGATAAGGCCATGTGATGAATCATGTTTGATCAAATATTAAAATGCATTTGATAAAAAAGTTTACTTACTATTTGAGGGACAAAACCCTGCTAATTTGAGGTGTGCCTTCACCATGGCTTTGTAAATAGATAACAATATTAAGGAAATGGAAAGCCTCCAAAAAGGGAGGATGTAAAACTAACTAACCCAAAGAATCCTTGGACAAGAAAGCTGCTGATTTGGAGAAAGTTGTGAAAACTTTGGCAGGGGTTGTCAAGTAAATATCATACAAACTATCCCGGGAAAAAAATGGGATTGGGCACAATTCACAAGGTCAACACAAGTAATGAGGTCAAGACAAAGTTTACAAATCACCAAATATCGATGATAGAGGCTAGAGACTGTTGGATTTGGAAATAGGTAGCCCTAAGGAAGGGAAAACAGAATGGTGCCTGATCCTTTGGTTTTGAGAGTTGATGTTGTGGAGGATAAAAATGTCATTGATTGGTGTGACAAATGTTTCATGCCCCATGCTCCATGTAAGGAAGATCAACAACAAGAAGAAGAAGCTTATGATGACAATGATGATGATGTCTGCATGGTGGGTTGCTCCACAAGCTCACAATAAGGGGCAACTTCAACTAAAGTGATAAGTGCCCAGACTGCTGCCACTTTTTGGGACTGCATTCATAGGATACCTATTCTTCCTCCCTCTCATACTTTAGAATTATATATTGTACAAGCTTTTGAATTTCCCAATAATGAATTTGAATATTTAAGGGCTTTAATGATAAAGAAGTATGATGGAGGAATCCCATTTGAGGAAGATAGATAGTTACTAATGAATGTTGTTGTTTCTCAAGAGAAGGAATATAACACAAGAAGTAAGGTTGTCAAAGGGACAGGGCCTCAAGCCAAGCCAAAAGCTCCCTTACTTTCAAACATTCCTAAAGAGGATCCTAAGAAAGATGCATTTGCTAAAAGCCCTGCAGTTCTAAACAAAAATCATACCCCTCCTCATGCCCAAGCTGTCAAAAATCTTGTACCACCTAGTGAGTGTGTTATCTTTCCTTCCAATACTACCTTGCCAAAGAATGTCCCATATGACATTGCCCAAGTTTTAAGTCAAATCAAATTTTCTGTTCCAATTGTTGAGTTTCTTAGGATTCCTGAGCACAAGAAAAGAGCATTTGAATACTTGGGATTGAAAGAAGGGAAGATTGCCCCTAGGAAAAATATAAACATTATGGAGACTCCACCAGCCATAAAGGAATTAGAGGCACCACCAACATCAGAAGAGCTAGATGAACCACCTGAGGTTTATTTGGGAACATCCTTGGTAGATTCTTAGCTGAATGTGGACCCATTCTTCACTACCCTAATCATTAAGGATAGATTTTTACACAACTGTATGTTTGATTCAGGGGCATCATGTAATGTAATGTTGTGCCTCTGGAAGTTATGAATGAACTAATATTAAAGTAAAAAAAGCATATGGGAAGTGCATTGCCATGGACTCCATAGAAGTGCTAGTGGTGGGGTGTGTGAAGGGTTTGGTGGTGTAACTTACAACCTATCTAGGCAGGAATTTGAAACTTGATGTAGTTATTGTTGACTGCCCAACCAAGTGGGGTATGTTGTTATCTAGAAAGTGGGTTGCAAGTGTTGGTGGGAGTGTTCAAATGGATATGTCATATGCCACCATCCCAGTTGAGGGAAGCCTTGTCAAGTTGTATGGGGAAAAGAAGATGTTGCACCTTATTGAAGATCCCAACAATGCATCCTATGAAGTATTGTACACAAGTGTTGATGTTAATAACTTTGTGGGATTTGTTGATGGAAAGGAGCACAAGATTGAAGAATGCAGGTGTCTTTAACAAGCGGGCTCTCCTTGGACTCTATTGTTTGATGGAGCTTGCTCCAAGTTTGGGAATGGTGCTTGGTGTTGTTCTTCTTTCTCCAGTCAAGAAAAATATGTTTTTTCTTTCAAACTCAAATTTGAGTGCACTAAAAACATTTTTGAGTATGAGGCACTATTGTTGGGTTTAATAATTGCTTGGAAATATGGTGTTAAGGAACATCATTGTCAAAGGAGATTTATAATTAATTGTAAAGCAAGTCAGAAAACTATATGCCACAAAAAATCAGCAAATGAAACAATACAAGCATGTAGTTTAAGATCTGATTGAGATGTTTGATTCATTCAACATTGTGCATCATGATAGGAAGTTCAATGATTTGGTAGAAAAACTTGCAGTACTAGGATCTCGGTTTGATAATTGTGCAATGTCCCCATATTGTGAGTATGATGTTGAAGTGCTAACTAGGCCATCTATACCTGACAATATTAAGCATTGTAAGTTTTTGATGATGATGCTCAAATCAGAAGATTTTTAGAACAAAGAGGATTTTGCTGATCAAAATATTGATTGGGAGCCAATGGTGTGTGCATAGCAGAGGGTAAAGAAACCTTGTTTGGAAAAGGCATCATCCAACTAAAGACTAATACCATTCCCAGAGGGTTGGTTGCTCTTGAGTCCAATTTTGATAATGTTGATCGCATTGTTAACAGATGCATGGCAGCCTCAAGGGATATTGAGGAGCATGACCTTGGCACAAAGGAGAAACCAAGGAAAATTTGGTTAGGAAGCAATCTTAGTAGGGAGGAGAAGCAGTCATACATCTAATTGTTGAAAAAGTATCAGGATTGCATGGCATGGACCTATTTTGAACTAAAAGCATATAGAGAGGACCTATTTCAACATGAGATTCCCTTAGAGTCTAATGCAAAACCATTCAAGTAGAAACAAAGGCCAATCAATCCACTCTTATCTCTTAAAATGTAAGAGGAACTGAAGAAGCTAAGAGATGGAGGGATTATTCAGCCCACAAGGTATTCTTCTTGGGTTGCAAACCTAGTACCAATAAGAAAGAAGAATGGTGATATCAGGTTGTGTGTAGATTTTAGGAATCTAAACAGAGCATCTATGAAGGATAATTATCCTTTACCAAATATGGAAAACATGCTGCAATTAGTGATTGGTTTTGAATTGCTCTCCACCCTAGATGGTTTCTTTGGTTATAACCAAGTTGTGGTGAAGGAATCAGAAAGGATCAAGACAACCTTTACTACTCCTTGGGGGATGTATGTATATGTTAGGATGCCCTTCGGTTTGATGAATGTTGGAGCCACCTTTCAAAGAGAAATGGATGTTACTTTTGTTGGTTACATCAATGAGTTTATTATAGTTTATCAAGATGATGTAATTGTATTTTCTAGGAAGAGGAGTGATCACTTGCTGCACTTGGAAAAGATGTTGATAAGATGTAGAGAATATGGCATCTCACTCAATCCAAAGAAGTGCCATTTTGGAGTGTAGAAGGCAAGGTTTCTTGGTCACATTGTATCACAAGAAGGGGTGATGATTGATCTAGAAAGGGTAGAGGCCATCAGCAAGGTCCCAATTCCAAGAACCAAGAAGGCATTGAGTCTTTCTTTGGGCTAGATAAACTTCATCAAGAGATTCATATCAAACTTTGTTGAGTTGACCATTCCAATCACTTCCATGCTAAAGAAGGACCAGGTCATCAAATGGGAAGAGACTTCCATCCAAGCTTTCAATGGGATCAAGGAGGCATTAAAGCATGCCCCTGTTTTAGCAGCTCCATACTATAAGAAGCCTTTCCAACTATTTTCTTTTGCTTCTAAGAACACTATTGCATCTGTCTTGTTGCAGAAAGATGATGAAGGGGATGAAAGGCCAATTTCCTTTTTCAAGTAAGGCCTTGTAGGGGATGAGCTGAAATACACTATTATGGAGAAACAAGCATTTGCCTTGGTAAAAGAAACAAAGGTTTTTAGGCCTTACATTCTAAGTTCTAAAGTGGTTTCTTATGTTCCCCACACCATGGTGAAGGACATCTTATCAGAGATGGAAGTCTCAAGAAAAATATGCAGGTGGGTGAACAAGTTGCAAGAATATGATATGGATATCCAAACCACAAAGTTGGTGAGAGGTTTGGGCTTGGCTAAGCTTATGGCTGAAAGCAACTTGCAAACTATTGAGGTAAATGAGGTAGAAGAAGAAAGGGCATGTGTTTTTGAAAGGTTGATGAGTTCTGAGTGGTACAAGGATGTGATTTTTATCTCAGACACTTATATTGCCCTGAGTATTTAAGTAAGAACCAGAAAAGAGCTCTTAAGTTGGCCTCCCAAGAAATATGTCATTACTGATTATGGGTTAGCTTGGAAAAACCCAGAGGGAGTCCTCTTAAGGTGCATTACTGAAGAAGAAGCCCCCAAGATAATTATTATCTCCATGGAGGATTTTTGGGGGCATTTTGCTGCAAGAGTCACAACACACAAGATCTTGAGGGCTGGTTATTGGTGGCCAACTCTCTTCAAGGATATAACTCTTTTGGTTAGAAGATGTGAGAGTTTCAACGCTTTCTTTGGAAGACTAAAAGCTTCAGGCTCCCTTCCTTTGCAGCCTGTATCAATTGAAGCCCCATTCAAGCAATGGGGAATGGATTTCATTGGTGAGATTTCAGACCCTTCAAGTGTTGGCCACAAGTGGATTCTTGTAGCCACTGATTACTTTACTAAATGGGTGGAGGAAATCCCCACCAAAAGAGAAACACACCAAATTTTCATGGATTTTCTGTTGAACCATATCATCTGTAAGTTTGGGGTGATAGTCAAGATTGTTGCTAACAATGCCATGAGATTTAGAGCTAAACCTTTGGTGGAAATGTGTAAAGAATATGGGATCAACTTGACATATGCATCTAATTACAATCCCAAGGAAATGGACAAGCTGAGTCAGTAATAAAATTTTTTTGAAGATTATCAGAAGAACTTGGAGTTGAACAAGAGAAAATGGGGTGAACAATTGAAGTTTGTTGTTTGGGCAGATAGGATCACTGTCAAGAGAGTTACTAGAAAGAGTCCATTTGAGTTGGTATATGGGACTCAAGGCCCTGCTTCCCCTTCATATGCAACTATCCTCATATTAGTTCATTCAATAATTGGAGGATCAAGAAGTAAGTCCTTATGATGCTCGCATTAACAGATTGTTGAACTTGATGAAGAAAGGAGGGCATCCCACTAGAGGCATGTAAAGTTCAGAGAAAAGCTGAAGAAGTTATTTGACAAGAAGGTCACTCCCAGAGCTTTCAATGTTGGAGATCTTGTGCTACTATGGGATAACAGGCATGAAGATAAGGGAAAGCATGGCAAGTTTGACTCATTATGGATGGGCCCTTACTCCATTGATATTAGGATTGGTGAACATACCTTCTTCTTAAAGGATTTGGATGGTGAATTGCTTAGAGCTTCTGTTAATGGAGGCATTTGAAGCATTTCTTGGATTGATTCCCTAGAATCAAGGTAAAAATATTTTGTACAATGTATAGTTGGTTGTTTGTTTCTTGTATTTTGTGTTTTTTGTTCATTCTGGTCCTTTGTGACCTATTTTTGCTGGTCTCTCTATTTTTTTGAGATGGCTCTAGTTTCTTCACTCTGCAAGTGACTCTATCACCCAATGGATATTTTTAGCACTTGGTCTACCTTTGTTCTTGTGGCACTCGTAGGGAGTTCCCATCCCGAGTCGGAGCCGATGTTGGTGCTCAAAATAGTCTCGCCCCATTTTGCCTTTGAAACCTATCGATTTATGGCCTCTGCCATATTTTATTCCCCGTGTTGTGCCTGGGAAGTCTCTGCTTTATTTTTTTGCCATAATTAATTTGTTCTGGGTGAAGATCACGTATGGGTCCATTTGTGTTTCCTTGTTTCTCTGTCTCTCTAAAAAGGTCTGTAATTTGGGTCTCCCATTCTCTATTTATCTAAAAACTCGGGCTTTCCCATTCTTTCCATCTTTCATAGTGGGATTTGTTGCCCTTGTCATTTTTTCCCTAAATACTTGAAGAAAAATGAATGGATGTAGCTCTAAGGAACGTATTTGAGCCTTGTAACATTTCTAAATCCTCTGTCCTTGGAAAAAATTTCATCTCGGGCTCAAATGGTCGTTTTCTACATTTTACGGTTTGACGGGAATTTCTCCTAGTCAAATTTGCATCCTTACATCTATAGGGAATGTGGCCTCTTTTGGTTGGATGTGGCTTGGTGAGGTACTTCATAATTTTATAAATCACCTCAACTTGAAAACCGGTCTACGTGGAGGAACAACGCTCATTTGAAAGTTCACTTTTGGTTTGGCCTTGAAGTTGCACTGGGAGGACACGTGGAGGTTTCCACTACTTTTCTGGACTTAGACAATTTTTATGCAGTTGGTACAAGTTTGGCGGAACAGAGACATGTGGCGATCCCGCGCTCATTCAGGGTCTTCGCTTTGGGAACCATTTTGAAATTGCACCATGAAGACACGTGGAGGCTTTCCAGGGTCTTCCCATACTTAGTTGTTTTTCAAAAGGTTTTGGGAGGTCTAGGACATGTGGAGGAACCATACATGTTTGGGGACCGGCCCTTGAGTTTCATTTTAAAGAAGCACTAGGAGGACACTTGGAGGCCTCTCGCTCACTTTGCATTTTTCTTGGAATTTTCAATGGCCAAAGGAGATTGTCTCGGACTCTGACACATGGCGCCTTCCGCTGAGCTTCAAGCCTTCAAACAAATTTTTTCGGGCCAGGACATGTGGTGAGCCCGTGCTCTTTTAAGGTCTCAAATTTTGGGGACTATCTCAAGTGTGCCATTGTGACGTGTGGTAGTTTGAAAATTCAAAAAGGGTGGGGAGGTGGACCATCGGGGGTAACTTGGTTTTTTCCCCTGAAATTCAAAGGATTAAAACATCAAAATGGCCACAAGCTCGATAGAGGAAGGTCAAAGTTTGTTTCAAGGTCACGACGAGAGTGCGGACCTTCAAAGGAAAATTTGGAAAAATTTTCCTTTTGGGAAAAAGAGTTAAAAGTAAAAAAGGAAGCGTGGTTCGATGGGACCCACATTGGGACACGTGTTAGGCCCATTTTTCAAGGGCGGAGCTATGGGGAAAACTTTAAAAATTTTCCCTTTTTCAAAAAAGAGGTGAAATGGTAGAATTTGGCATGCGGTTCCTTTGGGACCCACCTTAGGACACGTGTCAGGATCATTTCTCAAGGGTAGAGGCATGGAGAAAAATGTGAAAATTTTACATTTTTCAAAAGTTGTAAAAAGTCAAAAGGAACCCCCGGGCCCATTTTAAAATTGAATCTTCCACGTGGACGGCCCAAATTCAAAGTAAAGATCAAACAACAACTGTGAGTCTAAATCTGATTTTCCCCCATTTTTTTGAAACACTCCTAGAAGTGTGAGTCTTCATGATTTCTTGGTATTTCCTACACCAAACAAAGAGGAGAGTTAATTTTGATATCTAAGTTTGGTGGAGGAGATCTGGAGACGTCTTTCACCATTAAAATGGTCGAATATCGGGCTCGATCTGATTTTCCATTTTCTTCTCCCGAGCACGCAAGAGAGCTAGATTTGATAGATTAGGGGTGGAAGTGGTTGGTGAATTGAAGGAAGAGTGATTTTCTAGAGGAAGGAGTTGAATGCGGGAGATATTCGAAGAGATCTTCCCCCGAGCACCTGGTGAATTTTTGCAGATCGATTTAGGAATCATGATCGTGATCATGAAAAATTGGTGGCACTCAATGTCTAGATTTTTGGGGGAAAAGGGGCTCTGTTGTAAATGTTATAAATGGCACAAATTTATCATGCAAATGGTTGGAGGTTGGAGTGTTAGAGGTCGAAGAAAATTCCTAAGAGGAAAATTTGACAAAGCTTATCTTTTGAGAAGTCTTCGAGAAGCTGTATATCTCTTTTGTTTTAAATTTGATCATGTCAAGGTGGTTGCGAGTGTATAGCCATTGAAAAGCTCTGAGATTGTTCTAGAAACTTTCCCCTGCTGATAAATTTAATCAAGCTCGAGTTATTCTGTGTTGATCTTGGGAAAAATGTGTTTGTTTCATTTCTGAATGTCTGTAAATAGTTTTTCTTGTTCTTGTTGCAATCTTGTATCAAAATCTATCTTAATCACACAGGTCTCAATCCTTGTGATAGTTTAGTGGCATCTGCAATTTCATTTCTCAGAAGAGCTTTCATCTGGGAGTGAAATAAATGATTTAAAATCACTTTTCTTTCATTTGTTGACAGAGATTGTCTGTAAGCCTCTGGGTGTACCTCAGGCATGATTGGGCTCTAGATCTTGATGCTTTATTGGGTCTTCTAACTCGAGCCTTCATGTTAGAATCTCATAGATTGTGTGAAAAAGTGCTAATCTGGGCCTCCATTGAAGCACATATTCTGGTTAAAGGAACATTTTAGCTATTCTGAAGCATTCTGTTGTCTAAGCTTTCCATTTTGTAAAAACTTTCAAAGATCTAGAAAAACAAGTTCATTCTGCCTCACCTCCCTCCAAAAATTCATTTAAAACAACCAATCCTACCCATACTACCCCTGTTTTTCATGTATGTATATAAATGCATAATTTTTACTACAAAAAATGCTAGAAACAATCAGGATTCCAAATGTCTTTAGTGGCCTGAACCTTGCTTAGAGAATATCTCCACTATCTAGAGTGACAACTCGTGAGAGTTAGATTTTGTTGCATTGATCATATTTTCTTCAAGGTCTCTTTAACAAATTCATTAGGAAGGATATCTCCATCTCCTCCATAAACAATAGGCTACAAAAGGGTTCTCTTACCTTGGTTGAAAGGCACAACCTAAAATAGTGAGGATAGATCAAATCCTCTTGAGGGTGCTACCCATTTCTCCACATCTGAGTGACAAAAGGCCAGTTAGATCCCATCCCTAGCTACAAAATGACTCATTATGATCTATCTACCTCTAAGCTTCTTGTAAATACTTGTGATCTTTGTTCGGGAATTGAGGAGAATCAATTTGGGTACCAATAGGTATTTTGGAAGAAAATAGCAATTCACTTTCAAAGTGGGGTCAAGAAATAAATAGATTATGGGAGAAGTATGGAAGGATGCATGAGCAGATGCATGGAATAAATTGTGGCAAAGAGTAGTTTTGGGTAATGGACATCCCCATAAATTTGGGTTTCGAGTAAGATGATTCTATAGATTAGAATAATATGGGTGTGTGTGCAAAGTAATTGTAATAGATGAAAACAATAGTATAGTATCAATGGAGTGACAAGTACTAATAAGTTAAACTACCCTTTTAGTGGGAATAAATGCCAAAATTAACATAAATATAAACCTACGGTATCTGTAAAGTTGACATTAAACGTGGTTTGAGGGTTTGAAAGGGTGTGATCAGATAACATAAAGTCGCACACACCTCATTCGAGAGATTCAAAAAGAAGAAGAGCATTGTAGAGCTCAAGCTTCCAAATTCAATTGTAATATTGAATTTGAATACTAATAAGAGAGATTTTCAACAAAAATACAAAAAGAGAGACATTATAAAGGATAAGTGATTTTTAAGTACAATTCATTCCCTCCCAAAAACCATATAATTCTATAGCTGACTCTACGGAAAATCGTGTGTCATAAAATGGACTTTAGTTCCTGAAACCTAAACAGAGCCTTAGTAATATGATTCCTGAAGAATACTTATCAGTAGAGTTTATAACTATTTGCTAATTGATTTCAATAATAGTAAGGAATATTGAATTCTTCACTAATTTAAGGGAGGATGACAATGGATTACCTTGGAACATGCGAAATAGTACAAACCTGTATTTTTCCATTTTTGGTTGCATGCAATGGCGTGGGATATAAAAATATTGTGTAAACAGTGCCGAATCAAAGAAACTCTCCATATTTTGTTAAGGAATATGGAAGTGATGAAGGAAAAAGGGTTTTAGTTAATGCATTTTGGTCAGCCGTAAACGTGGTAAGGGAGGAAAGACGGAAATTGAGGGAAAAGATTATTGTGATCAAGAAATAGTTCACCCAAAGATGAGAGAGAAGGGAAAGAGATTACAGAGAAGATAGATTTCCAAAACACGAAGGTATACTTCCACAAAATTCATTCCAACCAAGATTGGTGAGCAGACATAGAGTTTGGGAATAAATTTGTGAGATTTGCGATAAATGAAAATAGAAACTTTCGAATGTAAATAAAATTAAAAAACTAGAATTATATTAATATTTTATTGTTGAAATATAAATATATGAATATCTTATTAATAAAATAGAAACATCCATTAATATTGATTTTTAATTAATTTTGTTTGATTTATTTTTAGATTTATTTGATTTCTTGTTTAGCTCTATTTTATTGATTTTGATTTGTAATTGTTTTTTTTAATTTGTTTGATTTCTTAAAAATAAATATGTGATAATTAAATAGATATATTAGAGTTGGGATTTTGCAAGAAAGGTGAAATTAGAAGATTGGCCTTACAAGCCTAGAAGTTGGAAGTTAGAAATGTAACTCATTTTCTACATAATTGCAAGTTTACATTGAGTAGGTCATTTATATCATTTTCTTCAAAAAAAAATTAAATTGTATTTTGAAATTTTGTTTTAATATTCTTACAAGATTTAATGATGTTTATGGATCTTCAAATTGATTAGTGCAACATTAATTTTTTGAAAAAAAGAACATGTGAAAATCTATGAAATAAATTAGTCTAATCTATTATCCATATTTAAATAAAAGTCTCATAACTATGACAAAATATTACAAAGAAAAAAGGAATCCATATGAATTTAACTCAATTTATGTACATTTTGTAATTTAATTATAATAAAAAACAAATTTGACATGCATATTAAATTTTAAATGCCAAATGAAATCCATATAATTTTGTAGACCATCAAACAATTTTATAGTGGCATGAATGGATAAGTTACAAGGTTATGACACTTTTATCAAAATATTCTTTTTAATATTTATTCTTCTTGGCTTTGATTTGTCTCTATGTGTTCCTATGGATGGTTTTGTTTAGTCCTTACTACATAGTTTATCTTCAAAATTATTATATTTTATTCTAAACCTAACTAAATGGTTGCCTACTAGAAGATACCAATTCCAAATCATTAACATAAGTTGGGTGTTAAATACTCATAAGGTGATAAACAATGAATATAGAGAATGGATTTCCTTCCATTCTCCCTTAAAGTACATAAATAATGAAGATGGAGAATGGGTGTCCTCTCATTATCCCTCAAATTAGAAAAACAATGAATATGGATAATGGGAGGCCTTCTAATCTCCTTGAAAGTAAATAATAAATCAAGAGGGAGAATGGGATTACCCCATTCTATTTGTTAGTGCGAGAATCACAACACCCCTGAATGTCTACAACTAGATGAGTTGAGACTCTCAATGTGATTACACAACATGGAGCATCTCTCAAAGTGTGGGAATTTGAAATCGAGAGAGCTCTCTGGATGAAGGTCGGTTCTATTCCTCTGTTTAGGTGCACACAAATAAATTGCAGAGGATCTACTCTAAACCTAATCTATCTTGCTAAGGAGACAAGGTTGAGAAGATGCGGGAAAATAAACCTAAGCTAACAAGGTTATGCACCAAAGGAATGTTAAACACCCATTTTGCAATTTAACACATACCATAGAAATGTAATAAAACCACCATACATAGATTAAAAAGTTACTGATGAGAGATCAGAAGACAACAATAAACACATGAGAGGGTTGAGAATCATCCATAGACATATATTATTGCTCCAAATTTGATACAGTACATTACAAGTAACCAAGAGGCAAAAATTTGTATTACAACTTGAATGGGAGGTTGGAAAACTCCACAAATTCACTTGCAGACAAGGGAAGAAGGGAGGGTGTAAAACAAAAATGTCCAACTCTTTACAATGACCTAAGCTCCTTCCTTTATAGATGCAGATGAAGAGAGAAGAAGAAAAGAGGTGGGAAACCTGATTTGGAGCTCAACTATCACCATCAATGCCGCTACAAATCCACCCACAATCTGTCAAGTCTGCCACTCTATGTCTACTCGGCATGTTGAAGAAGGAAGAACGGTGGATCAAATTGAATCTGATCTAGTTGTTGAAGAAATTGGATCACATATTAATGGCATGAAGACATTTTCCCAATTCTCACCCACCTAACTCCTCGAAATTAAAATAACAGGTTTCCATGGCATAGACGAGGTCAAGACCTTTCTAATGGTGCCAAATTTGTTGAATTTCGAGCATTGGATCGAAATATATGTCCATTTGAATGTTTGAGTCGGATCCATACAATAATGGCAAAAATAATTTAGTAGAATGGGTCCGCGGACCTAAAATTCACTTTGCGCATTTTGCACAAAAATATAAAAATGCAAAAAATGCCCAGCCCCGCAATTCACTTTTGCTAAAAAGCCATCTTCGAGCCCCAGTCCGCATTTTCCATTTGGGTGAAAAGTTCCTCCCCAGGCCTGTCGACCCACATGTGATTTAGGCCTAACACATGGCTCCTCTAGGCGTCGGTAGAGGTGCAACTTATTTTTACACTTTACACCTTCTCGGGCCAAAAATTTCAAACTACCTCCGGTGACCCGCCTTGACTTGAAACATGGCCACATGTAGAGTTGGCACACATTTGGGGACCACTTTTGGATTTTGTTTTTGAAGTTGTCGCTGAAGAGACACATGGAGGCCTTCGTGGCTTTTCTCTATTTCTTTGTGTTTTGGCTAAGTCTCTTTTTTTTGGCGGGGCCATATGTATGACCCGAGACACGTGTAGGCTCAATGCACATTTGAGTCTGCCCCTTGAGTTTTAACCTTTGGAGTTGCGTCAAGCTGACACGTGGCACCTTTTACCAATCCTTCTATACTTAGTCAATTTAAATAGTCACCTCTGTCCCCTTTCTAAATTTTGGACACATGGAAGATCTGTGCTTGCTTGAGACTAGCCCTTAGTCTTCCCCTCTTGAATTTATGTCATTGAGGCACATGGCACCTTCCACCGACTCTCCCCCATCTTGACTTTTCAACTGTCGAATCTGTCCCTTTTCGGACCTGGGACACATGGAAGGCTTTCCTTTTCTGGGAGACCCACTTTTAGATTTACCTTTGAAGATGCACCGAGAAAACACGTGGCTCCTTCCGTGAGTCTGCGATACTTAAAAAATTTAGGTCGATGTATTTCTCGAACCCTAGACATCTGGAAGCCTCGCACTCATCTGAGTCTCCACTTTGGGTTGCGCCTTTTGAATTTATGCCATTGAGACACATGGATACTTCCACCATTTCTCTATACTTAATCAATTTGGGCCTGCTACCATTTGACTTCTATTGGACCCTGGCCACATGGAGAGCTGGAATTAGTTTGAGTCTCCACATTGGGTTGTTACTTTTGAAGTTATGTCGGTGACACGTGGTTTTTTCCACTTACTTGAGGAACCACCCTTGGCTTCGACCCTTGAAGGTGCACCATTGAGACACTTGGCAGTCCTCCGCTGTCTCTTCCATACTTAGCCAATTTAGGCTGCTCTAAATCATTTGTGAAGCCCGAAGACTTTGAGCCTTTCCTCGTTTCTCTCCTGAGAGCCTCTGGCCTCCTTGATGCTAGTTACCTCCTTTTAACCTTTGGTTTCTCCATTTCGAGTCCTCCCGCAACCCGAATGTTAGATTCAAAAGATGGGATCGCATGCGATGGAACCGACCTTTAGATTTCTTCCTATGCAAGGTCGGGTTTGGTTAATTTTTCTAGGGAAAATTTGGGATAACAATTTGGTGACTCATGGGGACATATGCCTGCTAGATGAAGAGATCAACTGCCTTGTTGTATCCATTGGGCATGGAGTCATGGGTGGTGGCCTAATACTGGTCATGTTCTTTGAAGCTTGAATCGATGTTTGCACTTGGTGACCTTGAACCTTCCCCACTATTATGGAAATGGACCCCTCAAAACCCGATTTTAGTTTCTCTATATTTGTTCTATTTTAAAATTAACAACTGTCATGACAACCATGGGTCTCCCTGTTATAAATGTTGAAGGTCCACGACACATTCACTGGAGGCACATCGAATTGTATAACTACGCAAACTTGGAGCAACAAAACTTGTGTCGGAGCACTTAGGGAAATAAAACCTATGCTACAACAAGAAAATGTGCATACACACTTGGAGAAATTGAAAACTTAGGCTAATATTTACAAGGGTGAGGAATTTCTCCTTTTAGTAGTAGTGTTTGAGGTATATCCCATTGACTAGAATCTGTAATTCTTCATGATCCAACTTAGCCAGTTAGAAGGCATTGCTACTTGTACATCTTGTGACCATGTAGGGGCCACTCCAAATGGCATCAAACTTGGAATGTTTTCCTAGTTTTTCCCGATCTGCATCCCACTTTAGAACTAAGTCCCCTTCTTGAAAGGTCCTTGTTCTTGCTTTCTTATCAAATCTCTTCTTGATCGATGCTTGATCTTTCTCCATGATCTGCATTGCATGTTCTCTTTCCTCTCCTACTTCCATCAACTCGTGTACCGATATCCATAGGTTCGAACTCGGCTAGTTCCAACTATTTCATGAGCTCCAAAGCGGGAAATTCCAATGATATGGGCAATACTGCCTCTTTTATATATACAATCTTGTATAGGGAGCTGCTTGTGGACCTTTTGGCAAAGTGATCATATCAGCCCATAGAGCTGATTTGAGCTTTGTCGCCAAGTTCTCTCGATTTTCATCAAGAGTCCTTCGATAATTCTTAGTAGGTTATTGTTCGTGGAATCTTCTTGGCCATTACCCTGAGGGTAATAGTTTGATGAAGTGCTGAGGTATACACCATTCTTGACAGCCCATTTAGTGATCCTTGCATGAAGGAATGCCAATGTGTTATCTAATATAATAGTGACAGGGGGTGCAAACCTAGTGACTATCCCTTCATAGAAATCCAAGATGCTAGATTCATTTGCCTCTTTAAGTGCCACTACTTCAGTCCACTTGGTGAAATAGTCATTCTTTGTGAGTATCCACTTGTGACCCTAGCTTAAATTTGGGTTAATCACTCCAATGAAGTTTAATCCCCATCATATGAATGGCTGATCCACTGAGATTGGATGAAGGGGAAAGGCTGCTAACTTTTCATTCCCTATGAAGAATTCACACTTCTTGCACTTCTTGATCCATGAGTAGTACTCATGAAACATGTAGAGGCCATTAATAACTAGCTTTCATGATTTTGAGACTTGTTACCCAAGGAGAAAAGTGGCCTCTCTGCTTTGGAACTCATGCAACACCCTCTTAAATTGGCCTATCCCAATGCACCTCAATAGAAAACTATTTATATCCTTCTTAAACAAGACACCACCGATAAGCACATATGAGATGGCTTGTAGTCTAAAGTATCTCCTCTTTGCTTTGTTCCATTCTAAAGGACACTAACTTGTTTGGAGATAGTGCACTAAGGCTTGGGTCCAACATGGAATAGGTGCATCATTAGCTGGCTGCTCTTGATCACTCTGTAGTAACAAGACAACCGCTCTTTTTTATCCTTGACTCAGCCTATTGCTTGGAAGCGAGCTGCTCACATAGACCCTTGCCACGAACTAGTTTGGTCACTTTGATTTCAATATCATACTCCATTACATGAGTGATCCAACCTGCTCTCTTCTCATTCAAGTCCTTGTTTAGGAGAAAATCCTTGACACCAACATGAGACACTAGCAGTAGTTGAATCTTGTTGTTCGAGACCAAGTGTCTAAAATTCTTCAAACTCCTAATGACAACAAGGACATGCTTTTTAATGAAATAATAATTTACCTCGTAATCCTCCAAGATCTGACTGAAGAAGGCTATGGGCTGTTCTGAACCTTCCTTGTTAGGCTGAACCAAGATAGCTGAGATTGTGTCTGACCCTCCAAAAGCATACAACATGAATTCCTTTGAAAAATATGGGTTAATAAGAGTTGGGGCCTATGATATTGCGAGCTTGATGGCCTCAAAATCTCTTTTCCTTCTGCTATCCATTTAAATGCAAGACTCTTCTTTAACATCATTGTTAAAGGCTTCACAAGAGTGGAAAAATCAGGCACAAACCTGCAAACAAAGTTTATTCTCCCAAGAAGCTTTGGAGAGACTTCTTGTGTTGTGGCAATGGAAGTGTTGGATGGCTTCAACCCTTTCAGGATCAATTGTTAACCCTTCTCTTGAGACAATGTGGCCCAAAAATTTTCCCTCATGTGCCAAGAATACACACTTCTTTGGATTCAATGACACTCTAAACCTTCTACACCTCTGAAATACCTACCTATGAGGTGGAAGAAATGGTCTACAACATTCTTTTAGAAGATGGTGATATCATCTAAATACATTAGCACTATGTTGTTGATTAAGCCTTTGAATGCCATTTCCATAGATCGTTGAAATGTTGCTCTGGAATTTGACAGTCCAAATGACATCTTATAAGCATATGTACCCCATTTGGTGGTGAAGGTTGTCTTGAATTGATCTTCTTCTTTCACCATTATCTAATTATAGCCTGAGTATCCATCTAGCAATGAAAACCTCTCAGAGCCAGCTACAACTGTAAGATTTGTTCCATTGATGGAAGTGGATAGTGATCTTTGAGTGATGCTTTTTTAGATCATGGAAGTCTACACACAATATGATTTCCCCATTTCTTTTCCTCACCGACACCAAGTTTGCAACCCAACTTGAATGTTTGATAGGGAAGATGATGTTGGCCTCAATTAGCTTGTTCAACTCTTTTCTCATGAGAGGTTCAATGTGAGGGTTTACTTGGCTTGTCTAAAAGGATTAGATCCCGGATCCAACTCAATAGTATGTTGTGCCAACTTTGGGTTGAAACCTCTTAAAACTTTGTAAGTCTAGAGAAGACATCCGGGAATTCTTGACAAATTTTACAAACTCAGATTTTTCTTGTTGGGTGCTTACCTTACCGATTCGCAATGTTTTTCCTTCATATATGGAAATGGGTTCTAAATTTTCACCCTTTACCTGAATATTTTCTTTCTCCTTCTGGAATTGATCATTTGGGTTGAATATTGAATCCAAAGTTATAAGGCCCTTTGGTAATTTTTGGTTCTCAATTGCACCACTTGGTCACCATAACACTATTCTAACTTGTCTTGGTTTCTGGCAGAGAACTCAGCTTCTTCTTGTAGAAAATTGAAAATTTGTTGATCATTCTCAAAGACTTGCCAACTTGTGTTGTTATCTGGGACAACTGGTCTTACAACCACTTTGATATGGGGCTGAGACTTATCACTTTTGATACTCTCTACTACATCAAATGTCGCCACAATTTCTGCTGATCTATCTGTTGCTTCATTCTTCTTCATTGGGATGGAATTGATGTCGAATGCTTCAAAATCTTCGATGAGATCCCACACCCAATTCTTGTAGTTTTTTAACAGATCATTAATGGAAAAATTTTGTCCTCGGACTTGATTCACAACCAACTCACTATCGCCAAATACTTACAAGTTTTTAATCCCTCTTTTTCTTGCCCAATTCAGTCCATGGATCAAGACTTCATACTCTATTGTGTTGTTTGAGAAAGCAAATTAGAAATAGAAGGCTGAGTAATATTTCATACCTTCAGGTGAAACAAGAATAGCTCCTCCTCCAGCTCCTTATCTACTTCTTGACCCATCAAAGAATAACTGTCATACCTCATTATCATCCTTGTGGTCTGGCTTAGTGATATCGGGAAAGGATGATTCTCCTCATGCAAACAGTAGAATCCTAGCTCAAATTCCTCCATTTCCTTATAAGGGTCAAAAGCATGCCTCTTGTTCACCCACTCGTCAAGGGTCAAGTCTGGAATACACCCAACCTTGGTATCTGCCTCATAAGTGCTTGGGAGGTCTTCTTGATCAAAGGCTGAACAATTCACATTGATTGGGCTGGGTACATGAGGCTCAATATGGTAATCTGCAATGGGCTTAGATCTGATCATATCATTAGCTCCATACCTTGTTCTAAAAATCATGTGTGACCAATCAGATAAATAGCCTCGATTTTAGCGGTGAAGTCTCTTGACAAACACAATGCAAAATGTGGTGTCAAATCTATGACTGATAAGTTTTGCAATACGGTCACATTAGGGCATGCATGTAGTGTGAGGCTCAAATCTTTGATGACTTCAACCTGTTGTTACCACTGTCCCATCCAATTACACTACGCCCTTGGAGATGACTCCATATTGAAGATCTAGCTGATAGACTATCTGCTTCAGCATGACCGAGCTACTTGCCCCGAATCAATCATGTAATTATGCACTAGCTTGTCTCCAATGATCAATGAAACATAGAATGGAGGGGGCTTTAGATTCTTACCTTGTTGTCCTCCATGGTTTCCTTTGGGCTGAGCCGCATTGGTAAGCACTTTCTCTTGTTGGTTGGGGGGCTGATTTGAGGTTGACCAATTGGCCATAATAGCTGCTGTGATGATCCCTTTGTCATGGGATAGCCAATGACTCCCACATTGAGATGTTTACATTTTTTTCTTCATCTTCTCAATGATGTTAAATGGGGATGAGCTATCTTTTTCTGCCCCTTTCTGGTACATTATTCTCTTGCACATGGGTCATTACAACCGGTGCCTGAGTGGGTTTGGAAGGTGGCTTGGGTTGGCTCTACACATTGGGAGTTGTACCTTGATTTCCAATACCTTGTGGAGTAATAGAGGGTTGTGGATTACCTGAGTTTGATGATTGTCCCTCTCCAATATTCCTTTTCTTGGACCGTGTATTGGTAACTACACTTTGAGAAGGGGCTTGGTTCATGCCACGAAATCTTCTTCTGCCAATTTAAAAGCATGGTCTCATTTGGAGGTGCCTATTTCTAGGTTTCTTACTACTGATTTTCCCCTTAAATGGGCTCTTGAGACACACCAATGTTATATACCATCAAGGCCTGGTTCAACACACCATTGAAACACATTATTTGGTTATGGGGTGACTACATGGGAAACACCAGTCATATTCTGAGCCATATTGTTTTTTTTTTGAACCAAGGCCCTCGATGTGGAAGCTGTGTTTGGATCATATGGTCAAAAAGGCCTAGCAGCTTGAGGTTGTCCTTGGTTTTGATTTTGATTTGCAGCCTGTGATGGTGGTCTATTTTTCTGATATGGGGGTCTAGCTTGATATTGAGTTTGAGGTTGATACGGCCTAGAAATCTGAGCTTATTGCCTCTTGATAGTCACCAACTCATTCCCTAGGTTTTGTAGTTGTTTCATAACCTCTTGTATCTCTTTTGAAGTGCTAAATGATGAGGTGGAAGCTTTATCTGAACTTTGATTCCTTGGAGTAGGTATGGGAGCTAATGTGGGTGTTTGACTAGTTCTTGGAGCCCCTAGTTCTGGATAGAGAGGTATAGGTGGCCTAGGTGCAAGTTTACTAGCCTGAATTAAACAATTTTCTGCTCTAATGGAAATGTTATAGGATGTAGGTAAGGTCACACCTCCCATTGATTAAATCATTAACGCAATATATGAATTTAAATCCCTAAAAAGTATAGAAAAACACCTTCATCTGTGGGTCTCACGGCCAATGGAATCCTATCCCATGTCCTCTGGAATCTGAAGTTGAAATCAGTCAACTGCTCATTAGGATCCCTCTTGATTGTTTTCAAATTTTCCAACAAGGATAGATTATCTCCCTTCTCTCCAAATTGGTTATGAAGATCTCTGCAGATGATCCCGATTACGAATAGAGCTGTTGTTAGACTCTGAACCATTGTGATGCTTTCTCCTTGAATGAAGAGGCTAACAATTTTACTGCAATGTCCATCTCAGTGATTTCATGAATTTCACAAACATTTGTAATGTCTTGAATGTGGTCACTAGGAGTAGTCAAGTTATCTCTAGTGAAATATGGAATACTCTTTAATGTCAGAATGGGACCTGGAGTTTGTGCATTGAGGGTGAGTAGACTGCTGCTTGCCAAAGTGAAGTTAACATAGGGGTTAGGTGGTGGATGTGCCATTATGATTGGTGTAAGAACCCTTGTTGATTAGATGAAAGGCCTACTAGGGGAGGTGTCGATAAGGTCCTATTTGGTGGAGATGGAGACCTCTAAGCTCTTCTCCCTCTTCTCCCTTTTTTAGGGATAAGTGTAGATAGAAAAACAACCCTTCTTATCTAGTTCTCGATCTAGTATGAATCCTTCTCATGAATCTGCCAAGTCTCGGGATACTAAAACCAATGGACTCTCGCCTCTTTTGGAGTCACGGATGTGTAATTTTATAGCTTCTTAAAATTTGAGACCTTACAATAAGTGCACATCAATTTTGCTACGGTAAAAAATGGAGACCTCTTGGTCCCATAAGATCATGCCAAAACTATTAGTGCGAATCACAACACCCCTAAATGTCTACAACTAGATGAGTTGAGACTCTCAATGTGATTTGCACAGCATGGAACATCTCTCAAAGTGTGTGACTTTAAAATCAAGAGAGCTCTCTGGATGAAGGCCGGTTCATATTCCTTTGTTCAGGTGCACACAAATAATTTGCAGAGGATCTACTCTAAACCTACTCTATCTTGCCAAGAACCCAGGGTTGAGAAGATGCAGGAAAATAAACCTAAGCTAACAAGGTGATGCACCAAAGGAATTTTAAACACCCATTTTGTAATTTAACACAGACCATAGAAATGCAATACAACCACCATGCACATATAACAAACTGTAATGAGAGATTAGAAGACAACAATGAACACATGAGAGGGTTGAGAATCATCCATAGACATATATTATTGCTCCAGATTTGATACAATACATTACATTCTGATAACCAAGAGGTAAAACTTTTATTATAACTTGAATGGGAGGTTTAGAAAACTCCACAAATTTACTTACAGACAAGGGAAGAAGGGAGGGTGCAAAACAAAAATGTCCAACCCTTTACAATGAGCCAAGCTCCTTCCTTTATAGATGTAGTGAAGAGAGAAGAAGAAAAGAGGTGGGAAACCTGATTTGGATCAGTTACTAGCCATCAATGCCACTGCAAATCCACCCACAATCTATCGAGTCCACCGCTCTATGTTTTCTTGGCATGTTGAAGAAGGAAGAACGACGAATAAAATTGAATCTGATCTAGTTGTTAAAGCAATCAGATTACATATTAATGGCATGAAGACATTTTCCCAATTCTCACCCACCTAACCTTGTTGAAATTTAAATTTTAGGTTTCCATGGCATAGATGAGGTTGAGACCTTTCTAATGGTGCCAAATTTGTTGAATTTCGAGTATTGGATCAAAAGATATGTCCATTTGAATGTTTGAGTTGGATCTCGTACAAAAATGGTGAAAACTAATTTAGCAAAACGAGTTTACGGACCTGAAATTCACTTTGCGCCTTTTGCACAAAAATACAAAAATGCAAAAAATGCCCCGCAACCCTGCAATTCACTTTTGCCAAAAAACCATCTTCGAGCCTCGCTAGTCCGCATTTTCCATTTGGGTGAAAAGTCCTCCCAAGCAGTCCACCGGACCGCATGTAATTTAGGCCTGACATATGGCTCCTCTAGGCATCGGCAGAGGTGCGGCTTATTTTTACACTTTACGCCTTCTCGGGCCAAAAATTTCAAACTACCTCCAACGACCCGCCTTGACTTGAAACATGGCCACGTGTAGAGCTAGCACACGTTTGGGGACCGCTTTTGGATTTCATTTTTTAAGTTGCCTTTGAAGAGACAAGTGGAGGACTCCGTGGTTTTTCTTTGTTCCTTTGTGTTTTGGTTAAGTCCCTTTTGTTTAGCAGGGCCATATGTCGACCCAAGACACGTGTAGGCTCAGCGCACATTTGAATCTACCCCTTGAGTTTTAACCTTTGAAGTTATGTCGGGCTGACACGTGGCACCTTCCACCAAACCTTCTATATGTAGTCAATTTAAACAATCGTCTCTGTCCCCTTTCTAACTTTTTGACACATGAAAGCTCCACGTTCACTTGAGACTAGCCCTTGGGCTACCCCTCTTGAATTTTTGTCATTGAGGCATGTGGCACCTTCCGCCGACTCTCCCCATCTTGAATTTTCAACTATCGACTCTGTCCCTTTTCAAACCTAGGACACATGGAAGGCTAGCGCTTGTCTGGGAGACCCATTTTTAGATTTACCTTTAAAGATGTGCTAAGCTGACACATGGCTCCTTCTGCGAGTCTACGATACTTAGCCGATTCGGGCCGATGTCTTTCTTGAACCCTAGACACGTGGAATCCTCACGCTCATCTTGAGTCTCCACTTTGGGTTGCACCTTTTGAATTTGTGCCATTGAGACACATGGAGACTTCCACTGGTTCTCTATACTTAACCAATTTGGGCCCGTTTCCATTTGACTTCTGTTGGACCCTGACCACGTGGAGAGCTGGCACTAGTTTGAGTCTCTTCCTTGGGCTCTTACATTTGAAGTTTCGCTGAGCTGACACGTGGTTCTTTCCATTCGTTTAGACTTTTTAATGGCTGGATTTATCCCTTTTGTTCCTAGGATGCATGGAAGTGTCACGCTTGTTTTGGTAACTTCCCTTTGCTTCAACCCTTGAAGGTGCATCATTGAGACACTTGGCAACTTTCACCATCTCTTCCATACTTAGCCAATTTGGACCCGCTCTAAATCGTTTGTGAAGCCTGAAGACTTTGAGCATTTCCCCATTTCTCTCATGAGAGCCTTTAGCCTCCTTGATGCAATTTTCCTCCTTTGAACCTCTTATTTCTCCATTTTCAAGTCAACTGCAACCCGACCGTTGGATTCGAAATGTGGGCTCGATGCGATGGAACCGACCTTTAGATTTCTTTAAGTGCGGGGTCGAGTTTGGTCAATTTTTTGAGGGGGAAAAATTGGGATAACACTATCTCAAAGTAAAAATATTGAATACTGAGAAGAGGATGCATTCCATTCTTTTCAAAGTTCAAATAAATGAAGAGATAAAATGGGAAAGTGAAAAATTTCAAGACAGAAAATAGGAGAAAAACTCTAAAGATAGAATAGGAAAGTAAAAAATATCAATGGAGAGGCCTCTCATTCTCCCTTTAAGTGAAAAAATTAAAATGTAGAATAAGAATCCTCTTTAACCTATATATGTATTCAACACATGACAATATTATATGGTGTCCCATAGTTTAAATTTAAAATTTTGGTTACTAATTTTGAAAAATTGAAAACTGATAATGACATATTTGGTTACCAACATTCACATGCTTGGAAACCAACATTATCACAATTGGAAACCAATAATAACACAATGGGAAACTAAATTTCATGTTTATAAAACCATGAACCATGTTATTGGAAGTCTATATTTTTGGTGGTTAGTCCAAATTTAATGAAATGGTGGTTCTTTATCAAAAAGATTATAAACATGAGGTGTGGAATTTATCGTAGCATTATCCATGGAATAATATGTGGCAAGGGCATTGTGTGTTATAACATGGATAGAAAGAGTTACATGCATACTATGTGACCAATGACGAACTAAAAGGATATTATAATTGAGATTATGAGGCATAACATGAGATAGAACATCAAGAGTTCAAGGGCCTACAGTAATGGGTAGAGTGATGTATCCCAATACTTTCTTATGGGTGTTATCAAAGCCATAAATATATAGAGTAGATGGAGTTAGAGCAACAATAGAAAGGCCTAGTATATGGAGGAAGGAGTTATTGCATATATTAAGACTAGATTCATTATCAATGAAAGCATGATTAACAAGCACATTATGAATTTAAACTTGAATATAAAATGGAGAATCATTTTCATCAATTATATGGTAATCCATAAAATAATTTTACACAAGAAATCCAAATAGACAAATAGATTTGTATTGAAAGTGATGTTGATTAAAAAGTGACTATCGTCAAATGAATAAAATAACCATATTTCGAAATAGAATTTGAATTTTACAAAACAAAGAGAATTTTTTTAATGTTATGAATTGAAAGAAAAACCTCTAAGGGATTTTGCCAAAAGTGTATATTTTCCAAACTAGGTCTAAATTAGTACAATTTTTAACTTTGGATTTCTAAAAATTGGGCTCTAAATTATGGAAGTAAAAAAATTTGTTAAAAATGTAAAAATGAAAAATAAACTAAAAGGAAATTGAAAATATATTTGTTATGCTTGAGATATGAAAAAGGTGATTTAAAAATTAAGAGCCCTAGAAAGTGACCTAAAGGGTAGGATGAAGCATGAAACCCTAAGAATTTTTTTGTAGATAGTGATTTATTATAGGATATAGATGAAAACCATGGTTGGATATAAATATAAGAATAATATATGAACCCTAATATAACTAGGGTTTGAGTTTGGAGAAAAATGGATCCATTAAAGAGCATGCAAGGGATCGGGTTCACCAAATGATTTAATAATATTAAATCTGATGGATACTACTTGATAAGATAAAATAACATTAAATACATAAGATCAAGAAAAGGAAATGCAAACAAGAGTGATAAATGGGGTTTAGAGAATGACTCAACTTGTAATTATAGGTCTAAATTGATTCGGGGTGGGTGAATGATTTGGAACAAATAATCCTAGACTATGTAAGCTCTATGTCTAAAATTTTGACTTGGAAACTAATAGGATAGGACCTCTTGGAATGGGATAGGGTCACCCATGTTCTAGTGTCTGTATATGGCGCTAGCATATGTGGAATATCCCAAGATCTAGGTATTTCTTTATTGCTTCTTATTGCTTCATTTTTGTTGTATGTTACATCGGGTTCACTACATCTCTATTCTATCACCTTTATTTTATGGAGTTGGTAAAATAAAATATTTCAAATGTGTTGAAAAATCTTTACTGATAAAATTATATGTACTCCCTGAGTCAATTAATATTGTTACCTTATGTTCCTTTAGAATACCACTTACCTTGATGGTTTTTGGGGAGATAACATTTGACATTGCATGACAAGAAATAGTTGGTTGGGAATCTCCAAACCCTAGTTCATCCAACACCTCTACTTTTGTTTCTTCATTTTTGACTTCATCATTAATGGCCTCAATGTAGAATAAATTATTTTTAGCACACTTATTCCCTTTACTGTATTTTCTATCACAATTGAAACATAATCCTTTTTCTCGTTTATTTTCGATTTGTTAAATAGTCAATTTGGTAGATTGAGGTACTGATTATGTTAGAATTATACTCTCTTTACTAGTACTAAAATTACTTTATTTGATTAGTTCTCTTTCCTCCACTGAATGAGAAACTATCATGGATTATGATATTAAACTTGGATTAATAAGGAAAACATCAAGTTGGATGTTATCTTTGAGATCCCTACGAAAAATCATTTATATGATCCTCAAACATGTCATCCACATGTAATGAATTTTTTTGGAAGTGTTGTATATAATCTTTAAATCTTCCCATTTTTTGAAGCTTTACTATCTAGATGAAATAGTTCTATGTAAAACTATTATTGTAATGTATCTTAACTCATATGTGAACATTAACTAGGTTATAGGGAGACCATTCTTTTTCTTCTATTCACACATCCACCTATACTAAATGAATTATTATGGTTCTAGATACAAGGATGCCAAAACCACCTTTTTCCCACTCGTAATTTGATGCACATAAAAAAATCCATTTGGTTGATCCAAGTGATTGGATCGGTACCATCAAATTTCATCATCTCCACTTTTGGCATCATGTTTCTTGTCCCCACATTTGAACAAGATATGTGATGTGGCGATGCTAAATGATAGGTATGGTTGATGGTGGGACCTAACTAACTAGATTGAGATTTTGTGACTGTGGATGTAGACCATAAATGGATTCCATGATTTTTTATTCCATTTCTTGCAATCGGCATCAGGATCATCTTTTATAACTGTGATTGACCACTTATTCCATAGCTCATGCTCAAGTTGAATGACCTTATGATCTATTGAGTAAAATCTAAGTTTGAGGATTAATAAGTTCTCCTTCCATTTCCATATCCTAGTTATTTTTTCTAGGAATTGTATTTCCCTTTCCTTTCCCTCTTGTTTGTGGCCTTATCATGGATTTTTTTCTTTTAGATTTGGGTTTTTCACACCCCGCATATATATAATATTATATTGTTATAAATTATTGTGAATGATTAAATAATATATGATTATATGTGTGTGTGTGTGTGTGTGTGTGTGCATGTACTTATATATACTTGAAATATATACATACTTGTGTGTAGATGTATACATGACTCTATATGTGCATTTACCATCTAACATTTGTATGACTATTTTATGATCACAATTTTATTTGCATCATTGTATTTGACTTGGATGGTTGGAAACCACCGCTATTTGTTGTAATTAATGATGTTGTATTCATTAAATATCTTAGGATTGTTTAAATTGATTTGTATTGTTATAGTATTTGATGAATCGAGTCTTAGACCAAAATTCATTATTTATAATGATCACCTTATGTGAAAAAGGTTTAAATATGAATGTTTTTATTGGTCTTATACCACTTTGCGAAGTAATTCTATAATGGATATTGATAACTTTTTTCTAACTTGGTCATAGACCACTCCACAAGGTAAGTACTTGACGGCTATTATTCAAATGTTTTAATTTTGAATCTGAACCTACTTGACATTGTGAACATGATCATAGGTTGTAAGTCATTAAAATTATTATTATTGTTGTTTCTCCACAAATAATATTCTTGAAACATTGGCAAAGTAAAAGTTTTTTTTTTATGGGTCATAGACCATATTGCTTAGGAATTAGTTATTAACAAGTTTGTGTTAGCCATTGTGTCTAGATTTTTTCATTGATGTCAAATCCATTGATGGAAAAGGGTGTGTATAGGTCATTTTAGTTCCCATTAGGTGTCTTTCAGGTCAAACATGGTGAATTGCATTGGTGGGTGTTACTTAGGTGAAGAAGCATGGTGTTCGGGTGTGTTTGGAGCATCGTCTAATGTGAATGGTCATTAAATGATTCCTCTAAAGTTGTTTTAAGGTTGTCATTATTTTGAAATGGTCCTAGAGATGTGTTATAGGGTGTTTAAGTGTCTGCACCGAGTCATCAAGGTCAGTTCATGGGTTTGCATGGTTGAGTCGGGCCTTTCTAGGATTTTGCCTAGTCCTAAAACATGCGTAATGATATGGAGGTATGATTTTTGGGTTTATCGATATTTTTGAAGCATGGTAGGAGTATGGTGATGGTGTACATGGCATGTATTATGATTTTTAGGTCAGTTCTCATAGGTACAATGGCGTTTTATGATCCTTGAGAAGAAATAATGTGAAAACAAGGCAAAATAGCACAAGTAAGTCACTCTGAATAGATTTTTTTAAGACTATTTTAGAAAGGTTGAAATTTTTATAAGTTATAGGATTTTTTCATGATGCTTCATGACAAGTTTCAAGTTAAAATGCTGAAGGAATTGTATGATATGAAGTAATTGGTAAATCTAGGTTTGCAAAGGTGAATATTTGTCCTAAAATTTGACCTTTTGATGCTCACTTTGTAGATTTTGTGCCTTTCATGGGACCCAAAGGTTTTTGGGTTCATTTTCCATTGATCTAATACAATTTTTCAAAAATAATGAGGAAGTTTCATCGTCATACTTTTATGAATGAAGTTTAAGAAGATAAGTTGGTTCAAAACCCTAGCACAGAGTGATTTGGAAGATTTGATTGGTAGGGCATACAAATGACGTGGAAATTAAAATTTTATTATTTGGGCTTGTATATAATTCCTCTAGGCTCATTTTGGTGGTGGTTTGGTGTTCCATTTTTTTGGGAAGAGAGAGAAAACCCTAGTTTTGTGGGTTTTTATAGTTTCAAGGTTGAGATGAAGGTTTTAGAATGAGAATTTAATTGTTCTAGAATTCTAGAGATATTTTATAAACAGCCATGAAATATTTCATGTAGGTATAGTGGAGATTTTTGTTATAGGTGCATGTGCATCAAAGTGAGCCTACTGATTTTGGCCTTAAGGGTTAAAATGTTAGTCTTTTGGTTTGGTGTGTGTTTGATCATTTTGCTTAATGAAGCTAATGTTTTTTTGTCATGGATAGTTGTTACACACATGATATGATGTTTTAAAGTGTTTTGTTTTATCATATGATGTGGTTTCATGTTAAAACCCTATTGGCCTAGAAAGTGATAGTTGGCTTGCTTGAGAAGGTGATAGAAATGAGTGTGTTGGGTGAGATTTCTCCATATGAGCTATGCATTATAGTGCTTGTACATTTTTTTACAATTTTCCTTGAAGTTTTAAAGGTGGTGTTTGATCTCAAAAATTTATGTATAGGTTATTTGCATGTTTCTCTCAAGACTAGTACTTGAGACCTTAGAGCTTAAAAGAGTAGTTTCGGAGATTGGATTAGTTAAAGGTCATCCACTAGGTGTTGGAAGATAATATGAGGTTTTTTGGAAAGACGATTTAGATAAATTTCTCATGGTATATGTTTTGTACCTTGATGATTTGATTTAATAGCTGAACCAAATCTATTTTGAAGAATTATTTTGGGGTCTTGAAGCCAATTTGGAGTAGTTGCAGAGATTGAGTTGTTTTGAGGTATTTCACTTGGATTTTAATGAAAAAGTGAGTTTTTCTGGAAAGTAGACTTAGATATATTTACAATGGTATTTGAAATTAGTTTTAATGATGATATTTTCTATGTAAATTTGGTTTCTCTTCAAGAATAAATTTATGGGCATTGAATATCTAGTGGAGTTTACATGCTTTTGGTGAGTTTCATAGTTGAGATGGTTATTTCAGTAGTTCTTGATCCTATTGGTGATGATTTTAGAGCCATGATTTTTTTAATACCTTGGAGCTATTGGAGCATTCACTAGAGCTTGGAAATCAAGTTTTGAGCTTGTGGAGATGTATTGGTTCTTTTCATGATGTCTTGACCCATTCCGACTTACTTGGCTCATTTGGTGATGTTTATATGATTTTTCAATTATTTTTTTGAGATGGGATGACCGAACTACTTGGTCATGGCTGACCTAGGTGTGTTTTAAAGTTGAGATTGCTATACAAGCATGTTAAATGAGTCATTTGTGAGTTGTTAGAGAATTGAAAAAGTGTGACCTAGAGGGAAGATTTTGGAGCTTGAAGGAGGTCTTAGTGACCATCATGAAGAGGATAAGTTTATTTTTAATATCATATATTGAGATCAGGTAATGGAGAGATAGGGAAGGTATGAGATTAACTTGAAGGAGAGGAAGATTTTAAGTAAAGAATAAGCATGTGTGTTGGGTAATTTGTGAATAGTTGTTGTGATGGGGTTATGAGAAACCTGTAGAGGATTGAAGATAAGTAAAGAGGGGTTAAAAATATATCTAATATCCTTGAAGACCTGAAGTATATTGAAGTCAAGATTTTGAAGGCATATTGATACATTTGACCCATGAAAGAGGAGAATAGAGCGAGTCGGGAGAGAGAGAAGTTTGGTGAGGATTTGATGTGTTTGTTAGCTGAAATTGGATGATAATCAGCTATTAAATCAACATAGTTTTAGTGTTCATTATTTTATCAAATCTCTTATGATGAATCATATTCATAAAAATCCTTTTTGTGTGTAATATCAACAAAGGTTTAGCGGTTGGTTCTCCTTGTGGGGTTGGTGCCTCACTAAAAAATATTATAGGATGTGTAATATTCTTACAAGTTCTTGATTTATGTAATATAAGAAATGGTTTCAGTTTTTTTTCTTCCCCTTTAGGTTTTCCAATTATATCAGGTGTCTTGTCTTCTCTCCTTTGATTCTTTCACATGTGATTGTTTAATACACACCTAGTAAAATTCTATGGTTTATAGGCGTTGAATAATTAAGTTGAATGATGAATCTAGGAAATGATAATTGAAGTTATAATTTTTGTATCAATAATTCACCCCCCTCTCATTCAAAGTGTGCTTAAAAAAATTGGCATCATATATAGTCCTTATGAAGCAAGTGTGACAACTTGAAGGAGATCCTATTAAAGCACAGGTATGACAGATAGTCAAGCTCAAGTTGAAGTCAATCCTCTTGTTAGGATGAGAGCATGTTTGAAACCCTTAGGGTTTGACATTTGGCATAATTTTCTTGGTGTTTTCACTCCAATTTCTAAATTTTAATATGATTTTTTTGATGAGGATCCCCATGAAGAGAGAGATAAGGTTTGTGTATTGTTCTTTATCCAGGATGTACTAAAGGTGAAGATGAAGAAGTTGAAGATGACCTAGGAGCTGGTATTGAAGGTGTTCCCGATGTTTTCCTCCCTAAAGAATATTATGAAGAGGTTGATAATGACCAACAAACAATTCTTGAGGCTGTTCTAGATATGATTTATTCCATAGGTGTTGATGCATGTCATGAAACCCTTATCCTGAAGATTATATATTAAGAAACCAAAAGGAGCACTAAAGTTGTGTTGACTAAATTTCATAATCATATTAACATGTTTGAGAGAGATACTATATCAATAGGATCTGAAACCATGAGCATAAGGATATACAGGGTTTAAGGTTCAATGCTTTATGCTAGAAGTCAACATTGGCATGGTTTTCTCATCAAAGCAACAAGTTAGAATTTTTTCATCTCTACAAGTAAGGTATGGAATTTTAGCCTATGAATATCACTTCTTACTAAAACTTTGTGATCATAAAATTGTTGACAAGTGGAAGAAGGTATAATTCTCTCCAATACACTAAGGTGGAGAAAATGTTATGATTTCATGTTTTCATGTACATATAAGTTTGCATGAATATTTTGGAAGATGTCCTAGGTGGTTGCATTTGAACAAAAAGGCTTAAGAATACTATGGAATATGGTATGAGTACAAGATATTTTAAATGATGTATGAAGGTAAAGATAGGTACATGAACTTATAAAGAGTGTATTTAATCTCAAAATAATTCAAGGCTAGTATATTGCATAATGCTCAAGGTTCCTTGGAGCATAAAAAGGGTATGAAAGAGTATTGATCTGCAATGATGTTGGAGAAATATTTGAAGACCCCTGAGTCCATTGATCCCTTCAAAGTATTGTATGTTAATGTGTGATTCAAAGTTTGGTTTGTCTTGCATGGTCTTATTGTCTCATGTATGAATGGTGTTCCCCAATGTCTATGCTAGCTTCATAAAATTGTGTAAATTCATTCATTAGGTGTGAGAAATAAGTAATGAAGGAGTCTACAACATGGTATTGTGTCCATTATCATCACGAGGAGTTTGTCTAGGTATTTTAGTGTAGGTTATTATTTATCCTTTTATTTATTTATCATGATAATTCTTGCACTTATGTTAGCCCTACACTTATTGGGTTAGCTTGCTTAGGTGTACTAGTTGTGTGGAGTTAGCTTACTAGTTGTGTTGAGTTAGCTTACCAGTTATGTGGAGTTATCTTACTAGTCTTGTGGAGTTAACTTAACTACCGGGGCATATGCACAAAGATGGGGGCCAAAAAGTAGACACAAATATGATTTTAAGAAAAATATGAGTGAGTTATGAATTATTTGGTTTGGTTGTTACCAAGCGTGAAACAAGAGCATGGTATAAAACACTTGTGTTATAATGCTCTCATGTTCCTATGTGGTACATGGTATATGTGCTTGAGGCATGCTTCTATTTACAAAATTAAGTGTTTAAGAAGTTAGGGTCACTCTACACCTTATGGAACTAGTCTCACAACTCTATCTGTCATGGTTTAGAAGATAATTTTTTAGATTCTAATCTAGTCAGTACATAGGTATTTTTAAGGATTCAACATTCAACCTAAATATTTTAGGGTTTAAATTATACAATTGATATCTATTTTGTGAAATAATATAGTCATTTTTAGGTTTTGGGGTCTTCTTGATTGGTTATTGACATTTGTAGGAGTTTTAGATGTGTCAAAACTATATTTTATAAATCTCACAACTCCCAAAGGTAGCAATAATTTCTCAAATATATGGACTCATGCAATTCCTTATAACACATAATAAATCAAAACACATATGTAAGTTTTTTTCGATTCAAATAATAAAGGGAATGGTCATCATGAGGTCTGTGAAGGATATGAAACATCATGAGGAAAATGGGTTCACTTATAAAAATCTTGAGGTATTCCTTAAGGCTTCCTTCATTCTCTCAGTGTTATCCCTATCCCAAGAATTTCCTCTAGTTCTATGTTTTGGTCCAACTCTAGCCCTGAGTAGTTCAATTGGGTTTATTTCCTCAACTAAGAAGCTTAAAATCTAGGCACCTTTGAAATTATTCCTCTCTTCTGATTTAGTATTATCATTCCATCATGTTCTTAGAAAACTAAACCATCTATTTCACTCATCTAGTTTTTCAACATTCATCCAAAGACTCCTCTCACTTTCCTTTACCAAAATTTCCCTTACATTACATAAGAGCAAGGTTCACTAGTCACTTCTTGGTTTATCTACTCTGAAACTTTTCATGGAAGCTAAAAGCATCCCTAAACATATTTCTCAATCTCAATGAGGTTTGATAAGTTTGGTTAGCATATATTCACTTGTATGAGGTTCCATAGGAGAGGTATTCGTAATTATGGGAATCTTTAAGGAGTTGCATCCACCGTGCCACAATACTAATTGTATTCTCATAAATAAACATAACGATTTTTGGAAATCTCAAAAACATACTTACCATAATAATGGAAAATAAATCAAATTAATAACAATTAATCATCAAATAAGTAAATCTGTGGTAGGACAATTAATGTCTACCAAGTGCCACCTCAAATTACAAATTTCATTTTGTTTAAATTTGCTTCAAGAAAGGTTGGGGAAATAAAATCACCATTTTCTTCACACTTTCAGAGGTCCGTAATGTCCATTCGACCTAATTTTTTCAAATATGGAGAACTCCGGAAAGATGAATTACATTTATAAAGATAAGTTCGAAGTGAACGAATGCATTTCATAGGTAATTCCAGTCAATTTTTTTCTTTTTGTTAATACCCACTAAAACTATCCTTGTTATTACATCTTGATAAAAACAAGTTTCAGGAGCCTAGGGATCTTTTAAACTTATAACACAAATACGGGAGTTCTTTCGATAATACAAGAAAGGATACCTATTACACCATGAAAAAACCAACAAGAGCACAACCCCACCTTCCACAAATTGAATTGCATAGGCACCGCCACTGCCATTGGCATTGCCAACAATATAAATGGGAATAATTCTTCGAGTGTGGATTCCTTTCTTGAAACTTCCATTATCGATGACTAGGACTAAAACTAGAACTAACATAAACAAGACCAGGAACACGACCTAGACCAAGACCTAGACTGGAAGTTTGAGAGATTTATGAGGTTCAATTTTATTTTCCAAGACACATTAATCCAATGTTTTAGAATTTTCTCCAGATGTAACGACATTTTGATTTAAACACTCGATGATTCCCTGGATGTCCAATCCCGCCACTGAGACCCCAATAGTCCTCGATATTTGGATACAGGGAGACACAATTACTTGGCTTCCATTTATAACGATAGAGATGTTTGTAAATTCATGTTATGTCCTCTAAATTTATATGCATTTCAAGTCGTTTGGAAATCACATCACTCCCTTCACTAGGATTCATGACTACCCCTATCTTTTTAAGGTTTTTTTGAAAGGATCCATGAGTTTATCATAGAATGAATTCTCAATTAATAGAAGGTCACTAAGCTATAGGCCAAGTGACTCCCATTCAAAACTAAAAAAGAAAAATTACTAGGAAATTGATAACCCCTATGTGTTCTTAATCATTCCCATGTTGTTATGCTTATTTTTTGCAAGTAGACTCAATAATGGTTCTAGGCACGAGACTAGGAAATATGGTCCTAATATTCTCATGCCCTCCTAGTTGAGTATTGGAAGCCATATTAGTCTTGTTGATACTTAGTACTAATTACCAATTAAATCTAATTCTCCAGATTTCATTTGTTTTTATCATCTCCACGTTATATTGAATAACCGATTAGACTCGGGAGCTACCCTCTTCGATGGAAATACACCAAATATGAATATGATCCTCAAGATTCAACCATAATCCATACAGAGTATAAGTACAAACTCCTTTGTTGGTAATGTTGCATGATTAAGGGTTGAGTATTTAGGGTTAAGGGTTTAGGGTTTATGGTTTATGGTTTAGGGAACTTCAAGATCAATGTTCAAGATTTATGATTTATGGTTTATGATTTATTGTTTAGGGTTTATGGTTTAGGTTTTAGGGTTTACAGTTTAGGGTTTAGGGTTTAGTGTTTAGTGTTCATAGTTTAGAGTTTAGGGTTAAGGGCTCAATTTTTAGGGTTCGGGGTTTAGGGTTTAGGGTTTAGAGCATACGGTTTAAGGTTTAGGTTTATGGTTTAGGGATAAGGGATCAATATTTTAGGTTTAGGGTTTAGGTTTAGGGTTTACGATTTAGGGTTTAGAGCCTATGGTTCAAGGTTTAGGTTTAGGGTTAAGGGTTAAGGCTTTAATGTTTATGGTTTAGGGTTTAAAGCCTATGATTTAAGGTTTAGATTTTATGGTTCAAGGTTTAGGGTTCAGTTTTTAGGGAACAAAAACTCTAATGGTCTTGATATTTTGCACTTGATCTTCAGTCTACAGTAGTGATTACAAATTGAAAACTGCTCTTGATGTTTTGCACTACAAGGATTAGAAAACCTCATATATTACACATCTCTGCCAAACATGTTTCTTCCCACATATACTTACACTATTGAATGAAAATTTATTCATACTCTAAAACAAATATCACATTTCTCATATTTCCATGTATGGTATTATGAAAGATAGGATGACCCATTGGAAGCTGGAAAAAATAATCATATTCCCAAATTCACATTCATGATTCACTTTGATACATGTTCATATTCACAAGAACCTCTTCTTCCTTGAAAGTGTCTAGTTTGTCTCACTAACTTGGTAAGGATTATGCATACTCCAGAAACTTCACATTTCTCATGATAGATATGGTTGTTGGCATATAGATGTTCAACATTGGAGTCCAACCTATAAAAATGAAAGAATTATTCATAAGAGCACAAAAATGATGAAATTTGAAGTGGTATCTTAATCCGTCATACCCAAAAATACCACTATACTTGTTATTCTCAATTTATAACACTCTTGGAGCTCAAAATATTTCACAAGCTATAGAAAAAAAGGATATAGCTGTATTGGGTAATATTTCGTATACTTGAATTAATATTGGATATCTAACATTTCCCTCCTTCAAAATATCAGTAGATGAAAGGAATCATAATGTGATGAATCTTTTTGAATGTTATGCCCATGAAGCGAGATGAACCCTTTTCGAGTTGAATACTTTTTTCAATACTAATAAGAATGTGCAAGACAGGACATTACGGTGAGTGAAATAGTTCCTATGGGATGGGGAAAAGAAGATAGTTGTATTGGGTAACATTTTTTTGTGCAAGCTTTCCACTTGGGATGGGGTTTCTTAGAAAAGGGTTATACAAAATTTTCTTGGATATCTGGCATTTCCCTCCTTCAAAATTGTTGTATCAATTTCAATAATTCTCATTAGTATCTTTTTTTAGAAGTCTTTCCAACAAGCTCTATAGGAAACTATCAATTGAGTCTGCTTGTACAACTACCTTATTTATGAGGGGTGGGACAAGTAACTAAATGGATATGGCATCTAAATTTTTCCTTGCAATGCATATTACACATCTATGTCAAACCTATTTCTCCCCACATATACTTGCGCTATTGAATGTCAATTTTTTCACACTCTAAAATAAATTTCATATTTCTCATATTTCTATGTATGGTATTATGCAAACCTATATGACCCATTGGAAGATAGAAAAAATAACCACATGCTTATATTCGCATTCATGATTCAATTTGATACATGTAAATATTGAAAAGAACCTCTTCTTCCTTTAAATTTCCTAGTTTTTCTCAGTAATGGTGTCTCCATGTATCCAAGGATCGAGGACTACTAGGGTCTGTGGTAGGATTGGACATTCAAGAATCATCAAGTGTCTGAATCAAAATGTCGTTGTATATGGAGAAACATTTTCAAACATGGGAGTAATGCATCTTGGAAAATAAAATTGAACCTCATAAATCCTCTCAAATTGCCAACTTACATAAGCATTGAACATATCAAGCTTTGTTCTTTGAATGAAATCTTTATTCCCAACAACTTGCAACTGAAATAATTATTCAAAAGAGCATAAAAATGATCAAATTTTCTTGGTATCCTAATCCATCAGACCCAAAAATACACAATTTTTTTATGGTTTAGAGTTCAGATTTTAGGGTTCAAGGTTTAGGGTTTAGGGCTTAGGGTTGAGGGTTTAGGGTTTAGGGATTAGGCCTCAAGGTTTAAGGTTTAGGGTTTAAGGTTTAGGGATTAGGGTTCAAGGATTAGGGTTTATTGTTTAGTGTTTAGGGTTTAGGGTTTAGGGTTTAGGGTTTAGTGTTTAGCATTTAGGTCTCAGGTTTAAGGTTTAGGGTTTAGGGTTTAATGTTCATGGTTTAGGGTTTATTGTTTATGATTTAGGGTTTATGGTTTAGGATTTAGTGTTGAGGGTTTAGGGTTTAGCATTTAGGTCCCATAGTTTAGGGTTTAGGGATTAGGGCTATGGGTTGAATGTTTAAGTTTTAGGGTTTAGGGTTTAGGTTTAACATCTCAGGTTTTAGGGTTTAGTGTTTAGGGTTTAGGGCTTAGGGTTTAGTGTTTAGGGCTTAGGGCTCGGGGTTCACGGTTTATGGTTTAGGGTTTAGGGCCCAAGGTTAAGCATTGATGGTTTAGAGTTTAGAGTTTAGGGTTTAGGTCTTAGGGTTTAGGGTTTAGGGTTTAATTTTATGGTTTATGGTTTAGGGATTAGGGTTTAAATTTCATATTAGAAGTTTCATCACTCAAAAACATAACCCAAGGTGTTAGGAAGGTATTTTCAACTCACAAAAAATTGGCTCCATCCTAATGAGATCCTTACCCATGGTAAATAATAGTCTATTTATAATATTACCCATTCCTAGAGGTACTTATCAACATTTATAAATATTAACCTATCACCATGTGGTGATCATCTCTCTAGTGCTTATAAATTTAGGGCCATTTTTTTCGAAACCAAAAGGGGTAGCTACACTATCTTGAAATTCTTCATGAAACCTTCAAGTCTTAGATAAAAATGGATGTTAAAAACATGTATAGGATTTATATATATTTCTAGTGCCTATTTGTTTTCCTCCTAACTCCTTACGGAGCTCCCAAAATCATTCGAAGAAGTCAAATTTCACCATTAGAGTGTTTGTTCCATACACCTAGAAAACCCATTGTTGAGAAGATTGTCCTTGAATGAGTAAACCTTTCCTAAATATTCCTAAATAATCCTAAAAATATCAATAACCAATCCAAAAGGCCCCAAAACCTAAACAATTCCTATATTCTTTCACAAAACATATATCGATTGTATAATTTAAACCCTAAAAGCTTGAAGGTTGAATGCTAAAATCTTGAAAAATACCTATGTCTTCGACCAGATTAGATCTGAAAAACTATCTTCTAAACTGAGACACATGGATTTGTGAGACTAGTTCCATAAGATGCGAGTGACCATAAAATCTTATCTTTACTAAAATAAATTTAAAGTATAAGAAATAATAAAATATAAATAATAATAAAAGAAAAACTTAAACATTTATTTTTATAAATAAAAGCATGCCTCAAACACATATACCACATAACACACAAGAATACAAGTGTGTTATAATGCACTCACATTTCATCTTGTTGGGGTTTGGAATACCCAATCCAAAGGCTTGGATTTTCCTTGGATTTCCAAACCAGAGGTTTGGACTATGTTTTATGTGATTAAAACCATGTTTAACAAAAAAACATCAAAATTTCACATGTGTACCCCAATATCTCATGCATTAAAACATAATATTCAAAAATAAATTATACTACAATGTTAAGCTCAGTTTTACCTTGATGACGATATAATTCTTTCTAAAATCTAATTAGTTTAAGGATTTCATCCATAATTTCTTTTACTAGTGCCTTATTTTCTTGCAAAAACCTATGCATACATTTTGGTGCACAATTTACAATTTTTTCATCCAAATTAAAAAAGGTGGTTTTTCTAAACTTCATTCGACACGCATTAAAAAAACTAAAAATGACTTTTAAAAAGTTATGGGGGTGCACACACAAATATTTCATTTTCAGGATATGTGAAATTTGAAAATTAATTAAAAATTTATATATTCATCCAAAAATTATGAAAAATTAGTGGGACCTCATACATGGTCTTAGTTAAATTTTAACTAAAGGGATTTGAATTTTTTTATAGAACTCAAAAAATGGGGGTGCACACACAATAGGTTCTTATCTTTTTGACAAAAAAATAGACATATTTTGTGTGCGCACCACATTTGACCCTCTTAATCTCAACCATTTTTTTAAAAATAGTATTTTAGAAACTAGATTTTGAGCTCTACAATACTTATTTTTATCACTTTGTCAAATTTTGAGCATAAGCATGCCAAATTATTCGATGAATTTCAGGTTTCATTGATTTCAAGAAAAAGGTGTCACTTTTTTACCCCCTTTTGGCCCCCCATTTTCATGCACTTACCCACCAATATCACTTATCTGCAATTTCTTCACCACTAATCTAGGTAGTAGTTACACTTCCCTCCTTCCATATGTACATCCTTCTTATTGAGAAATGTAAGACAACGTAATTCAACTCTAATGTATTGATAATAACGGATTATGATGGATTTTCATATATGATATTGTAGCTCTTTTGTTTTGTAAATCTAATGTGGTGTGCTATTATCATCTAAGATATTTGCACCATGGAACAATCTTCTTATCATTATTTTCACGATATCAGAGTGATATATGATGTAGACATCCATCTGTAAGTTTTTTTCAAGCAAGAGTTTATTTATTTTCATATATTTTGGAATTTTTTAGCACTTTGTTGCAATGTCCATTTTTACGCAAAATGGAGGGCTCTGTTGGATTCGGAAGGCAACAAAACCCTAGAAACAACTGTAAACTTGGCTATTGAAGAAGACAATTTGTTTTTGAGTTTGTTTTGGTTTTACAAAGATAGACATTGATACGTACAGATCCGCTTGGAAATATGTGCCACGGGAAGAAATATTTTCGGAGAAGTAGAAAGTCCAGAAAAATGGTTTTGGGTTTTTTTGCATTTGGTACTAGGTTTTTTTCTTCTACTTTACAGGTTCTATTTGGTGAGGATCTAGAAATTTTAGACATCGTAGTGGGAAGAAATCTTTGTCATGGAAGTAGAGATTCCAGAAAATTGGTTTCTATATTTTTATGCGTTCTGTAATGGTTTTTTTCTTTCACTTTGTAGAGTTCCTATTTTGTGTGGAAATATTAAATATCCATGTCATGGGGAAATTTGTGTCAAGGAGGCAAAAATCCAGAGAAAAATCTTTAAGATTTTTTCGGGTTTTTTGCATTCGGTAATGGGTTTTTTTCTTTCACTTTTCAGAGTTCTGTGTGTGGAGGATTTGAGGATCTTGTAGATCTATGCTAGCTTTGGGGATTTTAGAAATTCATGCCGGTGAAGTATAAAATATAGAATTTTTTTTTTGGTATTTTTGGGTTTTTCACATTCACTAATGGGTTTTATCCTTTTTCCATTTTGTAGATCTTAAATTGGAAAGTTTTTTCCAACAAAATTAATCAAAGAAAGTGAAGGAAAAAGACATTTTATGTTTTTTAAAATAAATATTAAAGCACAAACTTGAAAATTTTGTATCTTTTGATCAGTAACTTGGATTTGAGTGTCATTTTTTCAAAAGTGATTGTTTTTTGTGCTTGTTCCACTGGAACTATTTATTTTGAGAAATAACTAAAAATTTAAAATGTCATGTTTATAACATGCACTCAATTATAAAGTGCCAACATTTATCTCTCTTGTTTGTTGAGATATTTTAGATTTTTATTTTCAACACTTTTTTGGCATGTTGACAATCTCTCTTATGGGGGAGCTATTCTAGTGAAGCCCAATGTTAGTTTGTCAGTGTTCAAGTAGTTTTTTTGACAACTCATATAGATTTGTAGCATTACTCTACCCATTCAACAAGATGAGATTCTTAAATTTGGTTTAGAATTAATATAATAATAATCATTATATGTCTCATACATTACACAATCCAAATTTATAGGTGAGGTTGTTCCTAATATTTAGGAAACAACTCACAACAATAAGCCATATATGTAGGTTGTTTAAACCTACATAACAATCCATAAATATAAGTTGTTAATAACAACTTATATACCCACAAAATATATACATGATTTGTTATTACAAATCACTCACTAATTACCTATCATGAATAATTATCATAGTAAACATTAATATCCTAACATTCCCCCCTTAATGTTTACATGGTAGAAATAGAACTTTCACACTTCCTCTGCAGCCTGTCGCTTCTACATGCACATGATCTTAGCATACACTCGAACTGAAGTTAGAAGAAGGAACACATCAACTTCTTATAAACCATTCACTATTGGGAACACATCTGATCGATGGGGATGGGAACATGCTTAGGAATCATCTGTTTATCAACTAGTCACTCTAGGGAACACATATGACCTAACAGTGTGGGAACTCAAGAAGGAACACATATGAGCAACCTTCAATGGTTTTCAGGAGGCTAACCACAAACCTAGGTATGAACAAGAACACATCTGACTGTTCTACCTCATCAAGACTCATGATGTTGCTTTTCACTATGCTATCTATTCTTCACTATGTTCTAGCATTGGGGAATTATGTAGGAATAGCCACATACTAGTGAACAGGAACATACCACATCTGTTCTTATTTTTCACACCACGCTGAAATGTTGAAATCCACACTATACTACAAAATAGATACTATGAAACTGAAGCACACTATTGAAAGCAAACTCACACGCCCACATGTGCCACATAATATTTCGTGAGCCCCATTATTGGTGACCGAGGAGAGGTCAATGGTTGTCCTCTAGCCTCCGGTGCCTCCATCCTCTAATAACATGTTGTTAACTTAGCAAGATGTAAACATGAAGTACATTTGTTTCCACATTGAGATTATTCTTCCCTCCCGCATTGTGAAACACTTTATTTTGTTGGATGTCGGGTAACACCGAAAATACGTCCATAAGGTATTTAAAAAAATTATAGAATTTTTATAATAACATGACTTTTGACAACAACTCACAAATTTTGAAAATGACACTTTTGACGCTTTGACAAGACAAGGATGACAATCCTAAAATCACCTATTTTGACTTTTGACTTGATTTTAATAAAAACAACAATTGATTCAAAATGACTAATTTGACTAGAATACACTTTCAAAATTCTAGCATTAACTATATAATGAAAATGACATCAACAAAACTACAGATCATGGAAAATGACTTTATAGGGATACATATTGACTACAAATAGACAATAATAGAAAAACCAATTACCAATTACTTTCCGCAAACAAATAAGAAATATGAGGAGCACGAAGATCTTTGTGGTACGTGGATGGACTATACATTTCTAGGTATAATTACGTCTCTAAAAGTAATAATGTGTTATAGCTTATGAGATGGGAACATATAGAATGGAACTTGAAACTGCAACTAAGGGTAGATTAACTACAAAAACATAACACTATTAACTAAAATAATACACATACACATTTAAAAAACTAAATATCAATCCTTAAGTGATTTATTGAACCACAATGGAAGCTTGTGGTGGTGGTGGTGGCGCGGTGAGACTAGCCAATATTTGAATGGCCACATGGGTTGTTGGATATTCAGACAAGCCAAGTGTGTCTTGGAAGAACTCAACACTCTGATCATAAGAAGAAAACATTCCCATATTCAGGGCCATTGCTCGAACCACGGTTGGACCTGCTCCTTTCCAAAGGGCTCGAACCACTTCATCAGCCACAATTCAAGAGAGTGCATAGAATGGTTTTTGTAATACCACCATTGAGCAGCTAGAAAAGTTGCATCTTCTTGCATACGAATAAGAGCCAAGTCTACAGGAATTCCAACACATGCTCCAATAGCACCAGCTGTCAATCCACATAAATTCTTCTGATAAAGAGGTAGTGGTTTCCCATCATTGGAAGCAACTACTTTGTTTGTTAATATCCTAAAAGATCCAAGACTAGCTATCACATAATTTGTTTGTCTTAATAAACCTGCTTATATCCCTTTGTAAAAGCACCAACATCCTCTTCAACAAGCATTTTCTTTGCCACTTGGTAGCCCAAACTCCGAACCAACTAGATTCATACCTTAATCATGTATATCGGATGGATGAGATGTGTGGTGAGCATACCAAAGGCTCCTCCATTGACAAATGACTTTAGTGATCTATATTTTGGTCGTCATGGGCTTATCCTCTGCCATCACAACAAGAAGATTCAAACCCTCAACCTGTTTATCATTACGCAAGATATTTATTGGCCTTTGATAGATCCGTGAAGTGTTGTATGCATTCTTCACACCGGTATAATCATGATTAGGAACCAAGCAGACATAGGTTGAATGACACAAAACAATAAAGTATAGATTGGATGCAACATGAGTGCCTCAATTTACACACCTACACCCCTCTACCATTTTCATAACACATAGAGGACTCTCATTACACTCACTTTGATACCAAATCTTAAATTTGGTTCAAAATTAATATAATAATAATTATTGTATGTCTCATACATTACACAGCCAAATTTATAGGTGAGGTTGTTCCTAATATTTAGGAAACAACTCACAACAATAAGCCATATATGTAGGTTGTTTAAACCTACATAAAAACCATAAATATAAGTTGTTAATAACAACTTATATACCCACAATATATATATGTGATTTGTTATTACAAATCACTCACTAATTATATATCATGAATAATTATCATACTAAACATTAACATCCTAAAAAGAGGGTGTGGTGTTGATACTAATTCTTCGAGTTTCATGTCCTTGCCTTGTTACGTGTTGATACGCTTCTTCAAGTTTTGTGTACTTGTATTGTTACCTTGGCTTTTCTTGGATTGTGGCACTCCTATTTATTTGGATCTTGTGTCCTTGTCTTGTTTTCTTGGTTATTGTTCTTGGATCGTGACACACCTATTTGTAGCAGTTGATCTTTCTTCTTTGGGTTTTTTTCCTTGCCTTATTACCTTGGATTTTCTTAGATCATGGCACTCCTATATATTTGGATCTCATGTCCTTTCCTTGTTGGCTTGGTTATTTTTCTTGGATCGTGACACACCTATTTATAGAAGTTGATCAAATTATGTTTGGTGTTTTTTACACTTTAGACATCACTCCACTAATAGTCTCCTTGCATGGAGATATTTTGGTGAAGCCCAATGTCACTTGTTTTTGAGTTTTTTTATTGAGAAGTGGATTCAGACCACAATACAAACCAAACTTCTTCAACATTGTACGAGTTTTGGAGCCAAGCTTCCGGGATATCTTGCATCAAGATTTTGTTCTCTCTACTTTGTTATTACTGGTTTTGGGTACCTTACAAAGTGTCCCTTTTTCCAAGTTATTTGTACGTGGGTACCTCATCAAGCTTTGTTGTTGGGACCCACCCTCTTTTCAACCCACCTAAGTTATGCTTAAAGGGGGTATTAGTGTAGTTTATTATTTATCCTTTTATTTATTTACTAGGATAATTTTTATACTTGTGTTAGCCCTACACTTGTTTGGTTAGCTTGCTTACGTGTACTAGTTGTGTTGAGTTAGCTTACTAGTCTTGTGAAGTTAGCTTACTAGTCTTGTGAAGTTAAGTTAACTACTAATATCAGCTAGTGAGGATTCTTCACCACTAATATAGGTAGTATTTGCACTTCCCTCCTCCTATATGTATATCTTTCTTATTGAGCAATATAAAACTAAATAATTCAATATATAATATTTTAGTTCTTTTATTTTGTAAATCTAATGTGGTGTGTTATTATCATCCGAGATCTTCGCAGCATGGGACAATCTTCTTATCGTTCCTTTTATGGTCTATGTCAAGCATGTTGTGATCTATAATCTTGTGTTCTTGTGTGAGGGTTCTATAAATTTTCCAAAAATTATTTGATTCTAAACTGGTGTGTATTTTCCCATGGATATTTCAAGTAGATTTGAAGTATCATGATGACTGGTTTTGTCATTATAAGGCCTAAAAATTCTATGAAAGATGTTTTAGTGCATTTTTCATGAAGGGTCCTAATTTATCCTTGTTTGAAGGAGATCTAGTGTTTGTACATTTAGTGAACATGGTCTAAGTTAGTGAATCAATGTCAAGGTTTTTTTGGGGTTTTATTGTGAGTCTTCAAAGGTTGTAGAGTTGTCTTAAGGACATATCCTTATGAAAATTATGTTGAAAAAGAATGGAGGTTGCATAAGGGGGCCATGTTATCACGAAGAAGAGAGTGATGATATGATACACTCCCATGGAGAGTTAGGAGAAAATTAAGAAAGAGAAAATCCTTAGAGAAATCAAAATGGGGTTAGATAATGTCAAGAAGAAATTTTAGAATATTATGAAGTAGCTCTAGTTTGGTTTCGTACTCTAGAGTATCTGTTGGGTCTTTTTGTGTTAATGTTGTGAATATGTTGCATTTTTCTTTTATTTTTTTGTGGTTTTGTTGTGAATTTTTTGAGTACTTTGTATTGGTAAGTTTCAAGTGTATAAATGTTGCATAAGACAAGGAGCATTGATAATGATCTTCAAGGTATGTCTAAGAGGTGTATTTTCATGCTCTTTCTCAATGGGTTGTTCATTTATAAGGGATTCTATTAGAGAATTCTCTTGCAAAATATATGATGACCATGAAAAGGTTTGTTATTATTAGTATGCCCTGATCTTCATAAAATGTAAGTGCATATTTATTTGGGAGAAGTTGTTTTCAATGCCTTATTGCTCACATTAGGTCATGATTTTAGATAGAGATTATCTTGTTCATGTCGAGAATACATGACTCATTTGTTGAAGTCTTACCTTGTATAATCATAAAAACAATATGAGGAATGTTGTGATTGTCAAGTGTGAGTGGAGTATGCATATTCACATAGATCATTATGTCTTGAATGGGTATAATTATAAGATACAGTGTCTTGATTTATGAAGATGATGGACGATGATTGGATAGCTGGGATTAGGTCTCGTAAAATTTTTGAATCTTTTAAAAACGTCATGTATATCTCTGATTGGGGTGATGAGCTAAAAAAATTTGAATAAGAAAATTCAAACTATGTGTGTGCATCAAAATCGATGAGGATTCATAGGTACATGAAGTGATAAGGGGTAAATATGATTGTGTCCGTAGAAGTTCATGATATTTTGAATAAGTTGAGTATGATTTAATGTGTTCTCTTCTCTTGAAAAATTGAGCTAAGAGTGTTGCAAGACTAATGAGACTGAATTCTTGCAACAAGTAATATGTATATTCACTATTTCAGGGTCCATAGGTTTGGTTTGGAATGTAAATAAAGAGCTATAGGTCCTGGATGTGGCTTCTTAAGGTAGAGAGCTACTATTGATCATCAATCAGGTGTCTATGGTGTTTTGAAGGATGTTTTGATAGAGTGTTGGTTGTATAAAAGAAGAATTGTAGGGGAGTTGATAATATGATTAGATCAACTAATATAACATGAAAATGGTAGATATTATTGAAGAAGATACTTAGGATCGAGGCATTTAAGAAACTCTATCCTTTTAGCATGTGGTCAAGGTATGAGTCATTATATTTGTATAAAATGATAGAGATTGATGATATGATATTAGGGAAGCCATAAGTTTTATTTTTACATGTTTGGTATGGTCCTACTAGAGTCATAAAATTGGCATTTTGGACTGAAAATTGCTTTAGGACTCTTGGTCCTAATTATTCACATGTTAGTATTGGAAGCAAAGTTGGTAGTGTTGAGCATGGAATATACCTAGAATAATATGTACAATAAAGTTGAGGTCAAAATCATGGTGTATCAGTTCGGGGGGAGCTATGTGGATGATTATTCAGGTCCATTAAATAATCTATTGTTGTTGATGAAGGAAAGGAAGAGAAAGTAGTACGGTCAAAGGAGAGCTAGTGAAGCAAGTAAGTCAGTGTTTCCATTGTGTCTAGGTGTTGTCATTAATTTCATATTCATTAATTAAAAAGGGTGTGTAGAGGTAATTTGATTTCCCATGAGGTGTCTTTTAGGTAAAACATGGTGCATTGCACTGGTGGGTGTTTCTTGGGTGAAACATCATGGTGTTTAGGTGTGTTTGGTGCATGGTAATTATTTGAGTCTTCCTAAGTTGGTTGAAGGTTATCATGATGTAAAACATGATCCTAGAGGTGTGCTTCAGGTCTCTAAGTGTCTTCATTAAGTCATCAAGGTCAGTCCATGGGTTGACATGGTTGATTTGGGTCTTTCTAGGCCTATTCCTAGTCCTAGAACATGCGTAATGGTATAGAGGTGTGATTTTTAGAGTTGATCATTCTTGTTGAAGCATGGTGATGGTGTAAATGGCATGTATGATGAGTTTCATGTTAATTCTCATAGGTATATCGACATTTCATCGTCCTTGGGAAGAAAGTATTAGGAATTAGAGAATAAATATGTGGACACAGTTCCTCAAATCACGGTAGTATGAAACTATTTAGCAGAAATATACATGCGAGATATATAACATAAATAAAAAATGCACAAAAAAGAAAAGACAATATTTAATTTGGTTCACCCAATGTGGGCTACACCCACTAAGAAATTTATCATATATTATTATCACATTCTTCTCTCAGTTACAATTGCATAGCAATCACTCATGAACTCACAACAAAATTCCCAAAGATGGTAAACCACATGTAAGAATCTTAGATCCTTTTAAAATCACTATATATCTTATAAGACTCTAGATCTCATTGATCATTTGCAATACATCAGGATACCTCTAATACCTCTATTAATAATATTACAATCATTCTAGGGAGTTCTATAACCAACCCTAGAAAATGTTGTTGAAAAATTTGTGACTTGAAAAGTTGTGAACTTTCAACTTCTCAAGGATGAAAATCCGTCACTTTGACAACAGTTGAATAACCACCAGTTAACAAAAAATACACAATAATTTTGCAACATGAAAACAACAGATGATAGTGAGAGTTCTCTTGAAGTCTCGAAACTTAACCATTTTAACTCCAACGCTTTAATGTTGATTCCATAAGACTAAAAATAGGCTCCACACCCCAACAATCTCCCACTTGGAGACTGTTCCCACTCAAAAAAGTTCTCAACCCTTCATTATCATTCATGAAGGCCAACCAAAGTTGAACAAAACTTCAAATTTTCCCTTGTGACTACCTTGGTCATCATATCCACAAGATTTTGACTGGTATGAATCTTTTCCACCTTTAACTTATCTTCTTCCAAAGCTTCCCTGATGAAATGATATATTGGCTGAATGTGCTTCATTCTAGAGTGAAAATGAATTTCTTTGTCAAATGGATAGTGATTTGAATATCACGTTTTAGTCTCCCAACTTCCTATTTATGCCCCAAATCATCAAGTAACTATTGTAGCCAAATCATCTCCTTACTTTCCTCTATGGTAAACAAAGCCACAACCTTTTATAACCGTGAAATCCAGCTCACCGTTGTATCACCAACCATAAATACATAACTTGATGTGCTCCTATTGTTGTCCAAATCTCCCGCCATGTGTGAATCGACATAGCCATGCAATGTAGTGTCTGATCCACCAAACACAATGTTGCTCCCATGGTCCCTCTCAAATACCGAAGGATCCACTTTAGTTCATGTCAGTGCTCTCTACTTGGATCACTTATAAACCTACTCACTGCTCCCACTACATGGGCAATATTAGGCCTAATGTATACCATAGCATACATCAATCTGTCAAAATCGATGAGTATTGTACCCTAGACATCTAGTTTATATCCTCCTCGGTCTTGGGACTATGCTCCTTTGATAATTTAAAGTGACATGCCAAAGGAGTACAACCTGATTTAGCATCTTGCATACTAAACCCATCCAAGACCTTCTTTATGTACTCTTCTTGAGATAATACCAAATTCTTCTCCTTCCTATTCGAGTTATTCTCATACCAAGTATTTTCTTTATCGCCCCCAAATCCTTCATAGTAAAGGAGTCACCTAGCTATTTCTTGAGTACCTTTATTTCCTACATGTTCTTCCCTACAACAAGCATATCATCCACATATAGGCACAAAATAATATAACTACCATCAAAAAACTTCTTGATGTACATGCAATGGTCTGAGTGACACCTAGAGTAACCCTAATCCTACATAAAATTGTCAAACTTCTTGTACCACTTCCGTGGAGCTTGTTTCAAGCCATACAAGATCTTCTTCAATTTGCACACTAACCTCTCCTTCCCTTTGACCTCATAACCATATGGCTGCTGCATATATAATTCCTCCTCCAACTCACCATGAAGGAATGCAAGATTACATCTGATTTCTCTAAGTTTAATTCTTCTACTACTACTAAACCAAGAAAAGTCTTAATATAACTTGCTTTAACAAGAGGAGAAAAAATTCATCAAAATCTATACCTTTCTTATGTGTAAATCCCTTAACCACCAACCAAGCCTTGTACCTTTTTCTACCTCTGTTTTCCTCTTTGATTAGTAGAACCACTTGTTCTACAATCCTCTCTGCCCTTGGGTATCTCCACCAGATCCCAAGTCTGGTTCTCCATAAGATATCTATTCTCTTCATCCATGGCCTACTCCCACTTCTTCCCCGGCATCCACCTATAGTGCTTCCTCAAAGCACTCTAGCTCTCCATAATCAGTGAGCAATAAGTAATTCAAAATCGGAGTAAAACATTCATCTTCCCTTCTTACCCTAGAATACCTTCTCACCTCAAGAGTTTGGGCTTCCTAATGCGTAGGTTCCTAAATTGGCTATGCCGAAACATGTTACACCTGAACCGGCCCCTTAGATACCTTTCCATCCACAATGTCCTCTAACACTGTGTATTCTTTATTTGATTCCTCTTTTTGTTCCTGCAATTGATAATTATACATGAATTTTTAATTAAAGAAAATATCTCTAGACCAAAATATTTTCTTATGCTTAAGACTCAAAACACGAAAACCAAAGTCATCCTCACCATATCCAACAAAGGTGCATTTTTCAGACTTAGCCTCTAACTTGGTCCTATCATCTTTATCAATGTGAACAAATACCTCACATCCAAATACTCTAAGAAATGAGTAATCAATTTTCTTACCAGACCAAGCCTCCTCAAGTATACCTCCATCCCAAGGCCACAAAGGGTCCTCTCGTTAATCGAGATAAATAATTTTACTCACCACTTCCTCCCAAAACATGAGTGGAATCACCACATGTAACCTTATGCACCTAACACACTCCATGATTGTACTTTTCATTCTCTCTGACACTCCATTTTCCTATGGAGTCTTTGAATTATTATTTACCCATGGATCCCATTTACCAAATAGTAATCAAGAAATTCATTACTACAATACTCCCCTCCATTATCCGACATGAGACATTTCATCTTGAGACATGTTTCATTCTCAACCAAGTCTTTCCATCTTTTGAAAGTTTCAAACACATCAAATTTATTTCTAATGCCATATACCAAAATTTTCTAGTTACATCATCAATAAAAATGACATAATAACATAAACAACCAATAGAGTTTCCCTTAGTTGGCCCACATAAATATGTATGCACCAAATCCAATTTACCCTCCTTCTTGGTAGGTCCAACATTGAGTAATCTCACCCACTTATGTTTCCCATAAACACAGTCCTCACAGAATTCCAAATATAACTCCTTTAATCCGGGTAACTTTGTCCTTTAAAATATGCATGCCCTTTTGACTCATATGACCAAGTCTTTGGTGCCACAAAGTTACATATTCATCTATAACAACTAAATTACAATAATCAGAGCCATCAGTTAAATAAAAAGTACCAATTTTCTTACCTCTTGCAACCACACCAACTCCCTTGGTAACCTTCCAAGAATCAATTGTAAAGATGGCCAGATAGCCATAACTACCTAGCTGACCCACTGATATTAAGTTCCACCTCAACTTAGGCACATGCTTGACATCCTTAAGTAGTCATGTGTTCTCATTCTACATTTTCACTGAATACAACCTTTCCCTATTATGATTCATGGTTCATCATCACCAAGATATACATGTCCAAAATCACCTTGAACAAACTCAATAAAGTAATGTCTATGTTGGGTGGTATGGAAAGAAGCCCCTGAATCTAACAGCCAAGACTCAAGTAATATTATTTAAGGAAAGAATTAAGGCGTCTTCACAAGCATCACTGTTGTCACATTTACCTCCTTAGTTTCCTCATTATTTTTCTTCTTATCCTGAAGATCCTAGCAATATTTCTTAGCATAACCAACATTCCCAAAGTGCCAACATTCCAAATTTCTTTTGGCCTTTGACCTTCCATAATCATTTGACTTCCCATGGTTACCTTTCCCTCTATTCTTTTATATCCCTCTGCTCTCCACCGTTAAAGCATTTCCAAAAGTAGAAGATTCCCAAAGCTCTTCATTTGCATTTCCTCACCGAGGATCACACCTATCATGTCTTCAACTCTAAATTTGAATTATTAGATACCAAATTACTTATATCCATAACCAAGTTTTCCAGACTATCGAAAAGGAGAAAAAAACAATAAATCCTTGTCCATTTTTACCGAGTTTAACATACTCACAATTGTATTAAATTTATATAAATGATCAACAATAGAACCATTCTCGAGACATCTTCATATTAAATAAATTTTTCATCAGAAATATTTTATTAGAGGTAGAGGGTTTTTCATATAACTTCCCCAATGAAAATATGAGACCTTCTTTGGTCTTCTCTTGCGATATGTTGAAAGAAAACGAAGATGCAAGACATAACCAAATTACCCCGAGTTCCTTTCTATCTAGCAAATCCTAGTCCTCATCGACATGGCTGTAGATTTTTTTCTTTTTCAGCCGAAGGAACATGGAGGTCCTTTTGATATAGGTAAGCCTCCATTTTCATCTTCCACAAACCAAAATTATTCCCATTGAACTTATCAACCCTTGATCTACCCTCATCGCCATAGCTCCCACTCAAGCTAAAATTTCCTTGCAATTCACCACTTTAGAAAAAAAAACCAACCTCACTCTTATACCAATTGTTAGGAATTAGAGAATAAATATGCGAAACAATTTCTCAAATCACAACAAAGTGGGAAACTATTTAGCAGATCTATACATGCAGATATATAACAACATAAATAAATAATGCACAAAATAAGACAAGATAATATTTAACATGGTTCACCCAATGTGGGATACGTCCACCAAGAACTTGCTCATATTTTATTATCATAGTATTCTCTTAGTTATAATTGCACAACAATCACTCATGAACTCACAACAAAATTCCCAAAGATGATAAACCACATCTAAGACTCCTAGATCCTTTTTATCACTACAAATATTATAAGAATCTAGATCTCTTTGATCACTTATGATACATTAATATGCACCTAGTACCTCTATTTATAAGATTATAATCCTTCTAGGAAGTTATATAAGCGACCCTAGAAAATTTCGTTTAAAATGTCATGACCTTTCAACTTCTCACGGATGAAAATCTGTCATTGTGACAACAACCTATTAATTGCTAGTTAACAACAAATATGCAACAATTTCACAATATGAAAATAGCAGATGGTGAAGAATGCTCTGAAATCTCCAAAATTAACCATTTGAACTCCAACACTTCAATGTTGATTCTAAAAGACCAAAAACAAGCTCTACACACCAACGAGAAAGAAGGTGAAGATAAGGAAGAATGGAATAGGTAAGTCATTATGGATAGAGATTTTCCAGACTATTTAATAAATATGGTGAGTTTTTAAAGTTATAGGATGTTGTCATGATGTTTCATGACAATTTTTTGTCAAAATACTGAAGGAATTGCAAGATATGAAATTTTTGGTAAACTGGGTTTGTAAAGGTGAAGATTTGTGCTAAAAGTTGACCTTCTGATGCTTGTTGTGTACTATGTGCTTTGTATGGGGCCCAGAGGTTTTAGGGGTTGATTTTCCATTGATCTAAGATCATTTTTATAAAATAATGAGGAAGTTACATTGTCATAACTTAATGAATGAATCCATCCTAGAAAAATGACACAATTCTTTGGCATTATCTACAAATGGGGGGTATTTCAAATCTCATTGAAAAGATGCAGGGTTTTGACCAGGACATCTCAATGAAATTCAAAAATGGTTGGAGAAAATGTACTGTTGAGTATGGAGAAGTCAGGGTTGAGATCTCTGAGGAACTCATCACCCAGGTCACGGGGTGAACTTGGATGGAGCCAAGTTCTTCAACAAAAGAGTTGACCATGAGGTTGAGGCTAAAAATTTCTCGAGGAAGGGGAGCACCTCGAGTTTGTCATGGCTGGAATAAAAGTGGCCTCTATCCCTGAGCCCTTTGCTGAGATAGCATGGATGATGGTTAGGTATGTCACACTTGAGGGAAGATATGTCACCATTCCCCTGAAGCATTTAATATTTCTCAATCATTTTCATAGGAATCTAACCATCAATTTCCCGCATTATCTGTTAAATTCCTTGGAGAGGTCTATTTTCAAAGTCCATAATCATACCTAGGTTGTACCCCTACACCAAGGTCTGATTCTGCTCATCCACCACCATTGCATCTCTTGCTCTCGCCCTCTGCCTACTCCCCCTGTTATTCTCCCTATCCCTGCCGACAAAGGTCTAGACTCTGCTACCTCTAGCAGAAAGATGAAAGGAAAAAAGGCTAAGGTTTCCCTACCTTCTTCACAAAGGATTTTGCATAGCCACAAGGATATTGAACTTTTCGAGAACTTATTGCATATCAGTAAACTGTTGAAGAATGCAGAGATGTGGATCTTCTTACCAGGGTTGGAAAGCTTGAAGAGGAGATTAAAGACCTTAAAAATGCTCCTAGAAATTTGGAAAAAACAAAAGGAAAGAGGAAGTTACAAAATTCTGAGGACAATGATACTACTGCTGAGATTTTTAAGAAGCTCCTTTCACTTGATGTCAGGTTGGGCAATGCCAAGGGACATCACGATTACATCATCTCTACACTGAAAGGTGTTTATAATTTTATGGAGCAGCACGTGAGAAGTGTTTGTAGCCTTAGTGGCATTCCTAATGACATCTGGGATTCTAATGAGACTCGTGACCTTGCCCTTGCTCAGGCAGACATGAATGATCCTTCACATGCCATGGCCATTGCGTTATTCACCTCTCTTTAGAAAATTAAGGTCAAGATTGATAGGCAGGTACCAAATAAGTACAGTTCCCAGGATGTTGTTTAGTTGTTGTGAAGTTGTTGTTTTTCAGTGGTTTTGTTGTTTTTTTCTTATTGGGATGCCCTATTTTGGATCCCTCTTTGAAGTATTTTGGTCCTTTTGTTCTTCTTTGGATCTCAGTTTGGATAGATCTTTTTGTACTCACTTTACTGATATATCTGGATTTTGAGCCTACATGTTTAAGGCGTTTAGCCTTTCTTAGTTGGGTTTTCTCCTTTTGGTATCTGGCTACTTGAGCCTTTTTGTACTTAGGGTATAGTCCCTTCAAAACTATTTATCCTTAGTAAAAACTTAATGAACAAATTTTAAGAAGATAAGTTGGTTCAAAACCCTCCTAAAACCCTAGGAGTTGTAGACACGAAATCACACACTTGAGTGTATCTATTTCATCCCACAGTTGCATACTACTATTCATTTGATTCCTAAGTAAGAAATGTATTGATTAAACCATTTCTTTGGCCACCTTTATTTTCTTTCTATTGCCACTTTTGGTCTTACACCTTTATTTTCTCAAGTATGCCTTTTACACTCTGAATTTTATCATCCTAGACACCAGCTCCCATCCAGGACGCCGATGTCAATTGCCCCTGTCCCCCTTTGTACTTTAATCACATTTTTTGGGTCATTTCTAGCCGTTTGAGAATCTTATCTTTTTGGTAGTCAGCCTTTTCATGGTTAATTATGAAATTCAAACAAAGGAATTATATAAATATAAAGTTTTTTATCACAATAAAGGACCAAGCGCTAAGCATTAACCATCACTACCTAAGGTTACATTCATCAAGCATTTAAGAGCTTCATTACATCCATCTAGCACCATCCAAGGAACACAAGGGCTAGTTATCCTACATACACTTCATAGGAGGTAAGTTCATTCTATTCCATGTACACATCTATAACATTTCTTTACATCTATCTTACTTACTCGCTATCAAGTGTGGCACGCACAAACGCCACCTAGGACACAATTCTACACATACAAAAATAGAAATACATTAGGTCCGAGTTGTGGTGTAGTGATCAGTCATAAGTTCACCATTGTGATAGTTGAGGATAGTCTGAAAACTCATTTTGCATCTTTCTTTTTAGGATTTGATGTCTATTTGAGAGTTTTATAGGTTCATTGTAGGTTTCAAAGTGACCTCGATGATCTTGGTGCAACCTCATAGCCATAAAAGGTGAACAAAAAAATAACTAGTGACCCCTTAGAGTAAGTTTCATGAGCTTTTTCGCAAACCCAAGCACCCAAAAATAGGTCTAGGGTGCCCCTATCCCTCTCCAAGTGCCCTGATCCACTGTTCTTCCAAATCTATTTTTTTGAGTCTCGTGTGACGTTCTTACTTCTTTGCTCACCTTTTCAGCACCTAAGTACAATCCACATTTCATTTTGAATTAGCTAAGTACATTTTTCTACTCCTTGTAATTAGGGTTTCATAATTTATTTCTTAGTTTCTTGAGTGCAATTTCTATACTTAATTGTTATTCATTTATTGCTACTATAACATTTAGATTAGGCTTACAAATTCATATTTAGCTTAATCAAGAGCATACAAACTTGGAATTGTTTGATTGGTATGAAATATAAATGACCTAAAAATGAAAATTGGATTATCCGAGCTTGTATATGATTCCATGATGCTCATTTTGGTGGTGGTTTGGTGTTCCAACTATTTTGGGAAGAGAGAGAAAAACCCTAGTTTTGTGGGTTTTTATTGTTTCATGGCTGAGATGAAGGTTTCAAAATGAGAAGTGAATTGTTCCAAAATTCTTGAGAAATGTGATACACATCCATGAAACTTTTTAGGTAGGTACAATGGATAATTTTTTAGTTATGGGTGCTCAAAGTGAGCCTGCCGATTTTGGCCTTAAGGGCTAAAATGATAGTCTCTTGGTTTGGTGTGTGTCTAATCATTTTGCTTGAAGGAGCTGATTTTTTTTTCATGTATAGTTTTTAGAAACCTGATATGATGTATTGAAGTGGTTGGTTTGATCATATTATGTGGTTTCATGTTGGAACCCTATTGGCCTATAAAGCGTTAGTTGGCTTACTTGAGACGATGATATAAACAAGTGTGTTAGGTTAGATTTCTCCACATGATCTATGCATGATAGTTCTTGTACATGTTTGTAAAAGTTTCCTTATTGTTTTCCAATTTATGGATAATCTTATAATTTTATTTAGAGGTAATTATGCATGTTTCTCTCAAGATTGGTTCTTGAGTCCTTAGAGCCTGAAAGAGTAGTTTTTGAAATTAGATTGGTTGAATGCCTTCCACTATAATTTGGAAGTTAAATTGAGATTTTATAGAATGAATATTCATATATATTTCCAATGGTATATGGTTTGTATCTTTATGAGTTGAATTTATAGGTGAACCAACTCTATTTTGAAGACCTGGTTTTGGTGTCTTAAAGCTAGTTTGAAGTTGTTGCAAAGATTGAGTTGTTTGGAGGTCTTCCACTTAGAGTTGAATGAAAAAGTGATTTTTTATAGAATTTGTAATCAGATATATTTCCATGGTATATGACGTGAGTCAAAATGATGATATTTTTATGTAACATTTTCTCTCTTCAGGGACTAAATTTCTAGGCATTAAAGACCTAATGGGGTTTACATGCTTCTTGGTGAGTTTAAGGTGGAGATGGTTGTTTAAGTAGTTCTTGATCCTATCATTTATTCTTATAAGACTTCCCCATGTTGTATGATAATTTAGGATCCATTACAAAGTTTTTTAAAGAGCTTGGAGTTGTTGGAGCATTTGATAGTGCTTGGAAAGCATCTTTTGAGCTTGTGTAAATGTCTTGGTGATTTTTCATGATGTATTGACCCCTTCCACCCTACCTGGGTCATTTGGTGATGTTTATATGATTTTATTATTTTGTTGAGTTGGGATGATCAACCTAATTTTTCAAGGCCGACCTATGTGTGTTTTGGAGTTGAGATTGCTATATAAGCATGTTAAATGAGTCATTTGTGAGTTGTTGTTGGAGATGTGAAAACGTGTGACGTAGAGGGAAGAGTTTGGAGCTTGAAGGAGGTCTTTGTGACCATCATGAGGAGGATAATTTTATGCTGTAATATTCCATATTGAGAGTAGGTAATGGCAAGCTAGGGAAGGTATGAGATCAACTTGAAGGAGAGGAAGATTTTGAGTAAAGAAGAAACATGTGTGTTGGGTCATTTGTGAGTAGTTGTTGTGATGGGGTTATGAGTGACCTATAGAGGAGTGAAGAAGGGTTAAAAACAGAGATAAGAAGATCCATGAATACCTAAAAATATTTAAGACTAGATGTGCAAGACATATTGATACATTTGGCCCATGAAATAGAAGATTAGAGCAAGTTGAGAGAGAGAGAAGTTTGATGAGGGTTTGATGTGTTTTTAAGTTGAACTTGGATCACAATCAGCTATGAGATCAGAATATTTTTAGTGGTCATTATTTTATCAAATATATTATGATGATTCATATTCATAGGATTCCTTTTTTGTGAGTAATATCAACAAAGGTTTAGGGGTTAGTGCTCCTTGTGGGGTTGGTGCCTCACTAAAAAAATCTTGCAGGATGTGTAATATTCTTGTAAGTCCTTGATTTGTGTAATATAAGAAATGGTTTTAGTGGGTTTTATTCCCCTTGAGGGTTTCCCACTTATATCTAGTGTCTTGTGTTCTCTCCTTTGATTCTTGCACATGTGATTGTTTAATACACACCTAATAAACTTGCATGGTTTATGGATGTTGAATGGTTAAGTTGAATGATGAATATAAGAAATGGTAAATGAAGTTGTAATTGTTGTATGATTGATTCACCCCCTTCTCATTCATTGTGCTTCCAATAGTTTGAGGGTCATGGACCAAGGGAGAAATAAAGTTGTTTGTTTATTTGTCTTAGACCATAGTGTAATGATTATTGTTTATTTGCTTGGATCTTTGACAACGAGGATATTAAAGTTTTTAATTATTATTGTTTATTGTTTAGTAAAACAATGGTCATTGACCATGTAACTTTTCAATTTTGAAATTTAATTATTTATTTGGAATGGTCATCGAGATTTGCAAAGGATAAGGTAATAATTTTAATGTATTGATTATTAATATGGTCACAAACCATACGCATTACATACAAGGAAATTTGAAAGGGAGGGAATGGTTAATTGACTATCGGTTATTTAATGCCTTTAATAAACATAAATGGATTTTTGGGAAGAGGAAGATTTATTAGCAAGTTAAAATACATGTAAGCCACATTCTCTCTCTCATACTCGTATTTTTAGAGCTTCGCTTGGTTTTTTTTGGTCCGTGAGTTACATGAGGCTTTGTGGGCGGTATTGTTGGAATATTATTGCATGCATTAAAGTAGCTTTTCTTAAATGGATAATTTTGTATCATACTTACTGTGGAAAGTATTTGGAAGGATTTTGTGGGCATTCAAAGTGGAAAATAATAGGAAATTTGGAAGGGAAAGCGAACAAATTCAGTGCATGGGTTCTCTCGCTTTTATTCTTGTTGTTTTCTAACAAAATCAAAAATTGTGTTTGGTTTTATTTGATATTGAACATCTGTATTTTCCTTTAATTTATATTTTTTATTAAAAAAAGGAAAAATGTGAATGGAAAGGGGGAAAGGAATGGGTTTTTCTTCCAAGTTTGCAATCTAGTTTTTTTCTTTAACGCGAACCCCTAATTTGTTATTTTAAATGGTATATATGTATGATGTTTGTGGACCCTTTTGAAGGTCATTCCATCATGAAAATAGATGCTTAAGGATTTAATATTTTGTCTCTTCATTGTCTTAAAAACATGAAGGAAAAATCTAGGAGAGGAAAAAGGTTTAAATGACTATTGGAAATTTGGAAATTGTTTATGTGGCTTTAATAGAAAATAAATGAGTGTCATTTAAAAAAAAAAAAAATCGTATAGAGCTCTAATTACACTCTTTAAACACAATTGTTTTGGTCTTAGGATAATCTTATAAGAAAAGATTTTTGAATGATTTGGTTTGATTTTGGGTTCATCTAAAACTAGAAAAAATGGTTGTTTTTCTTGTTTTGGGACATTATGAAAATAAGTATGTGAAAAACCGTTTGAGGGAATTCTCCATTTAAAATGAGAGTATAAATTGTTTTAGGTTATAATTTGAAATTAAATTTATAGTTTTCAACTCATTATGGGATTGTTGTTCTCAATTTGTTTCTAGATTAATGAGCTTATCAAAGTTGATTTGAAAATCTAGGTAAGCACATAGGGAGGTGGGAAGTTATTGTGATGTTTTGGAAGTTTTTTTGGGCTACTCGAGCCTACTATTCGAGTAAGGAGAAAAGTGAGAAACCAAACCTTCTTGTTTTTGAATTATTATACTATTTTTCTTAAATCATGTTGAGGCTTGATCATTGGAAAGAGTGTTCATTATGATGGAAATATGATAATGTTTAACTTATTTTCATTTGTTGAATGAGGATTATCAAGATTAGTATAAAATTAAAATAATTCAAACATTCTCTCTTTAGCCATAGTTGTGAATGAGTGTTTAAGAGAATACATAATCTAAATGAGTTGGTAGTTGATTCCTTTGGTGGTAGATTAATTGTTTGACATGGAAAAGACAACAATGTATTATTGAATCATTTTCTAAGTAATGATTCTCATGATTGTTGACTTGTGAGTTAGTTAGTGAAGGAGGATCATTTTTAGAAATATATTATTTTATATACAAAATGATTCCGTTTAGTTCCTTTGTTAATATTCTTTAGATATGATTGATGCGATAGTTGAATCTCTATAACATAAATGAAAAAATAGAATAATTCGATCTTTTTATTTAACTCATATAAGATGATATTGGGAATTGATTGTTGTATGTTTAAGGTAACAAAATTGCATTACATAAAAGTTATTTAAATAGTTAAAGCTAGTTGGAAACCTAGATTGTTTGGGTGATAGTATCATTAGGTATTATCATTTCATTTGAGTAATGAGATAAAAACTGATTAACGAACTATGATGATTATTGTTTATTAGTTAAGTAAATCTTAATACATTCCTTATGTCATTGTAATACAACAAATATATGAGTTAGATAACTCGTACTGTTCATAAAATCGACCTCGTATACATTTTCCCTATCCTACCATGTGTAGGGTGGAGTAAATTTATGAAGTGAATGATTGAATGATTCTGCATGATTTCATCATGTAATAATGTTTAATATCCGAATCAAATTATTTTACCTTTTTGTAATTGTGTATGTATTAACTTCATGCAAGTTGAATGAAGACAATTAGCCTAATGTAGTATTCTCAATATTTTTTGGCTATTATTTTAGAAAACAAGAAATTATCTTTTTAATTATTAATTAAACACCTTGTTATTTGTATTATAGTTTTTGAAATATGAAGGTGTTATAATGTTGTTTTACAAAAGAGTATGAATAAAATGAATGAAGTTATGTTATGATATTATATATGTTTTTATTGTTTCACCTTGAATGAATGTTTATTTTTTAAAAATAAACATAGTACAATGAGGAAAACAATGTGAAGAAACAATGTAAGATATTATTGTACCTATGGAATTAATTATACTATGCACGAATAATGATGATCATATGAGATGAAGTATTGTCTTATAAGTATTGGTTACATTAACTCATATGTGTGATAATTAATTAAACCTTCACTATATCAGCATCATTATGTTGTAATGGTACATTAATATACACTCATAAAAATGATATCTTGTAGAAATGTTATGATTCACTATCGAGATAGGGATGATGTGTAATTATGAAATATCTTAGCGTAAGGATGAAATTATTCACTTATCTCGTAAATATAACTAAATTGTAAATGAAGTGTAGATATCTTGATTGGTCGTCTTTTTTGACAAAATCCTAACCAGCCATTTTAGGATGGCTACGAGAAAGATAATAGGGACATTATGATGTAAGTCATTATTTGGCCACTATCTTTCCCATAGGGATCATAAAATGGGATTGATAGGGTTATTTCAATTAGAAGGAAAATTCATGATCCTTGTAACATAAAAAATAGAAACTTAATTTCTTAAACAATGAAACAAGATCCAGATAAATTTGAAGAGATTGTTGTGTGGTGATGGAGAAAATTTTCCCTAACTTGTGTGCATTACTGAAACTAAGCTTTCAAAGAAACACTTGAAAACTTGGCCAAGTAGTGTAACTAGTTGATCTCACTATTTTTTCACCATTTTCCTATCTTGCTATGTCGATCTTTGGATGGATTATAGTTATATTTTTCCAAGGTGACACATAAGGAATGCACATAGTTCTCTTAACTGTTGAAAATGATTAACCAAAAAGTATGTAAATTATCCACATTCGGTTAGAATGAATTAAGGGGGAATATGTAGATCTAGTCGACCCTTATAGATGTGTGTGGTTATAATTTGTTATCAAATGGATTGTAAACATTTAATTATGTTGGATTTTAATTGTTGCAAGATGAAAATCATTGAAGGAATTAATTGTGATTAAGGGGTTTGTTTAAAAAAATCCCTTAATTTGGATGAATCATAACAATGGTGTTATATTTTGGTATTAGAGATGAAGTTTATCATCTCTTGGAATTAATGGGTTCATACGCTAACAAAACATCTTATTCTTTTTTAACAAAATATGATGGTTAGGAGAACGATAGAAACATTGAGGCTGAAAAATACAACACCCAAAAGATATATGAAATCTTAGCAAAGTATTTTAGGACATTGGAAACCATGCATATTCCTTAGAGCAGCATGTTGTGAGTGATACCGAGGTAGAAGAACCTGAAGTAAATGAGGAGGAACAAACTAATGCTAGAAATAAGACAGAAACAAAATATCTTTCTTGGTAGTTAAACTTTCAAGAGATATCAGCGAGATCATTCCACTCAATTTTGATGGAACAACTTTGGGAGATGGAGATAAAAACTAGTTTAGCAAAATGGAAAAATATTTAAAGATAAGAGACTTCTCCGAAGAAACCAAGGTGATTTGGGGTGTATTTCATCTCTCCAATGAATCATCTTTAAGGTGGGATAGCCATGAAGATGGAGTTAGGAGTTGATACAACTAGTATCGATAAGGAATAATTTAATTTTACTTTCGTTAATGATGGTTAGCACAACTATACTTTGACCAAAAATGTCTGAGTTCCAAAACCTAAATCAAAGTAAAGTGTGTGATTAAATATTTGTAAAAATCACCAAATTATTGAATTATGTATGACAAGATCAAAAGGATGAAAACTTATGAATTCATAAGTTTATTATGGGAGTGAACCTAATCATTAGGGAAGAAATAGATGTGCAAGGCCCATCTAATATGGAAGTTGTATTTGAGAAATCCATTATGAAAGAGTAAAAACTGAAAGTAATTTATGCTCATAGAGATGAAAATTAAAAGAAGAAATTTAGTTCACCTTCACCATTGGCACCTAAAAAGACATGGTGGAAGAAGGTTGGAAACAAAGAAAATAATGGTAAAACTAACACAACAATAAAACATGTTGCAAATACAAAGAGAAATGGGTAGAATAGTGCAAAATTAAATGATAATAAATTCAAAAGGAAAGGACCATTTTTTGGGTGTTTCAAATGTGGTGGTGACCACTATGCCAATAAATGTCCCCATCAAAACAAGGAAAACAATCCACAACAATGAATCCATCATGCAGTGGATAACATCAAGACTATGAAATTAAAAAAACCTATTAAAGTGTTAGGTAAGTTATCTAGACACCCGTTCTTTGATTGGTGTTTTTAGTGCTACTTTTTGGCTGGGATGACCAGTGGTGTTATCTCTTGTTCATTTTTTGTCTCTTCTACTTTTGTACGGATTGTTGTATGTCTTGATCCTATTTTGTTTTATTCGGGCTGTTGAGCCCCCTGATGTTGGGCATTTTGCAATGTTAGGGTTGGTTTTTCCTCTTTTGGTATCTGGATTTTGAGCCTTTTTGTACACAGGGTATAGTCCCTTCAAAACTATTTACCCATAATAAAAAATAAGTTATCTAGACTCCTATTACTATTTTGTTTAATATTGGTGTAATCAATGCTTTATTTCTAGTAAGTTAGCTATAAATCTGAATAAAAATCTAGTTATATGAAAAATTCATGGACTATTCAATATGGGAATGATGTTGTCAAAATTGTAGACCAATGTCTGCATTTTCTGCAACATTGGAATTACCTAAATTCGTTATAGAATTAGACCTATATGTAGCTCCTCTAGAGTCCTCTCGATATTATTATTGGTGTGAATTGGTTATCACAACATAAAATGTCAATAGATTTTTTCTAAAAACAAATAGAATACTTAGATGACATGCAGAAAAATTAACATTCAAGCTATAAAAATATATTTCTAAGTTAGATAAATTTATTCTATGCAGCTTGAGAAATCTATAAACAAGGGTTCTGTTGTATGCGATAATTTTTTCTGATTTTAGTGAGGAAGGTAAGAATTCCTTGGAGGATTATCCACTATTACAAGAGTACATGGATGTATTTCTAGAGGAATTACCTAGAACTTCCTCCTAGATGTGAGTTTGATTTTACTATTGATATCAAACCTATGGAACTGAACCGATATCTAAAGCACCATATAAAATGGAAACAATTGAATTAGTCAAACTAAAATCACAACTTCATGAACTATTTTCTAACAGTCTAATTAGACCAAGTGTGTCAACTTATGGATCATGAATCATCTTCGTTAAGAAGAAGGATGACATGTTAAGACTATGCATCGATTATTACATGCTTAACAAGGCCATAGTTAAGAATAAATATCCTTTACCAAGGATTGATGACCTTTTTGATCAGGTAAGAGATGCATCTATCTAATGAAAGATCGATTTTTGATTTGGTTATCATCAACTAAGGATAAAGGATGAAGACATTCATAAGACAACGTTAAAAAAAAAATACAAGCATCATGAGTTTATAGTGTTACCTTCTGGACTCACTAGTGCACCAACTACATGCATTAACTTAATGAACAATATTTTTAGGAATATATAGATAAATTTGTGCTAATTTTCTTGGATGACATTTTGATTTATTCTAAGAATATGGAAGAACACAATGAACACTTGAGAATAGTGTTCGATGTGCTTATGAAAAGAAATTTGTACGACAAAATTTCAAAGTGTTCTTTTTATCAAAACGAAGTGCAGACATTGGGAGCTTAATCGGGAAGGATGGGATTTTAGTTGACCCATCAAAAATCAAATCCATAATTGAATGGCCAGCACCCAGGAATGTACATGAAGTTAGAAGATTCATGGGGTTGGTTGGTTAATACAAAAATTATAAAAATATTTCTATATAGTGGTTACACTAATAACCTATCATCTCAATTTTTCCCCTAGAAAAATTCATCAAACATGACCTTACATAAGAGAAAATCGAAGGGTCGGTTCAGTCATGCAAGCCCAAATTTCAAATCTGACAACCGATCCCAAATATGAGGGGTAGGTGGGCTCTACAATGGAGAAGCAAGGTCGAAAAGATCAAACAACATCAAAGAAACATGAGCTCGATGGGAGAATATTGAAGAAAAGGCTCGAAGTTTTGGACTTAGCCACATACGAGTCAACTCGAGGCCAAACAACAGACTCACGGAAGGTGCCACGCATCAGCTTGGCGTAGTACCAAAACAAGGACCCCAAATGAGCACGAAGCTTCCACATGTCCCAGGTTTGAAAAGGGACAAATTTGGCCGTTGAAAATTCCAAACGAGTGGAAAGAACCACATGTCAGCTCGGCACAATTTTAAAAGTGAGAGCCCAAGGTGGAGACTCAAACTAGTGCCAGCTCTCCACGTAGTCAAGGTCCAACAAAATTCAATAGCAGTGAGCCAAAATCAGCTAAGTATAGGAGGGTCCGGAAGCCTCCACGCTTCTCAACGGTGAACCTTTAAGGGTCGAAGCAAAAGGTGGTCCCCAATGAGCGTGGACCTTCCACATGTCCCAGTCCGAAAAGGAGATAGAGCCGTGAGTTGAAAAGTCCCGAGATGGTAGAAGGATCCACGTGTCTCAACAATGAAAATTCAAGAGGCACAACCCAAAGAAGAACCCTAAACTAACGCCAACCCACCACGTGGTCAGAGCACCAAAGTTGAACCGGCCCCAAATCGGTTAAGTATAGAAGATCCAAAAAAAGTCTCCACATGTCTCATCGGCACAACTTCAAAGGTGCAGCCCAAAGCAGAGACTCAAACTAGCACTAGCTCACCACGTGGTCAGATTCCAAATGGGGTAAGTAGGCCCAAATCGGCTAACTATAGAAGGATCAGTGAAAGCCTCCACACGTCGGCTCGATGCAACTTCAAAGGGAAAATCTAGATGCAGGTCTCAAATGTGCGTTGAGCCTCCACATGTCCTGGGTTAGACATAAAATCTCCACCAAATAGAGGGACTTAGCCAAAACACCATGAAATAGAGCAAATCCATGGAAGGAGCCACATGTCTCTTTGGTGCAACTTCAAAGGAAAAATCCAAAAGTGGTCCCCAAATGCGCGCTAGCTCTACACGTGGCCATGTTTCAAGTCAAAGCAAGAAGGCGGGTCGTCAGAGGAAATTTGGAATTTTAGATTTTGTTTTAAAAAGCATAAAAGTATAAAATTAATCCACACCTCCGCCAACACCCAAAGAAGCCATGTGTCAGGCCTAAATTACATACGGGGAGGTGGACCTTGGAAGGATTTTTGCAAAAGCAAAGCCAGCGGGCCTGGGGATATTTTTCTCCCAAATGGAAAATACGGGCCGACGGACCTGGAGATAACTATTGGGAAATGAAAAGTTATGGGGCCAAATGATTTTTTTGCATTTTTGCAACTTTCATAAAAGCGTAGTTTGTAAGTGCGGGCCCACGAGCCCGAGGAGGTTTATTCACCAAAAGCAAAAAGAGAAATTTGCGGGATTGCGGGGGCTTTTGGGAAAAAATGAATTGTGGGCTTGTGGGGCTGTGGGAAATTTGTTGCATTTTTGTATTTTTGTGCAAAAGGCACATAGCGAATTTTGGGCCACAGATTTTTTTACAAAACCGGTTTTTCACCAATTTTGTACAGATTTGATTCATGTATTCAAATGGGCATATCTTTTGATCCAGTGCTTAGAATTCAACAAATTTGGTACCATTGGAAAGGTCTCAACCTCGTCTATGCCATGAAATCATGAATATTTAATTTTGATAAGTTTAGGTGGGTGAAAAATATTAAAATGTCTTTCATGCCATTAATGTACGATCTGATTTCTTCAACAACTAGATCAAATTTGATTTGATTTGTTGTTCTTCCTTCTTTAGCACCCCAAATAGACATAGAGAGGTAGACTTGATGATTGTAGGTAGATTTGTAGGGGCATTGATGGCTGGTAACTGAGATTCCAAATCAGATTTCCCACCTCTTTTCTTCTCCTCTCTTCACTTCATCTATAAAGGTAAGAGCTTGGCTCATTGTAAAGGGTTGGACATTTTTTTGCACCCTCCCTTCTTCTTCTCTGGTCTGTAGATGAATTTTTGGAGTCCAAACCTTCTATTAAGACTGTAATGTAGTTTTTTTACCTCTTAGCCATTGTAATGTTCTGTATCAATTTGTGAAGTAATAATACATGTCTTTGGATGGTTTCAACCCTCTCTTATGTTCATTGCCTTTATTTGATCTTTCATTGCAATATTGGTTATCTATGCATGGTGGTTGTATTACATTTTAATGGTCTATGTTTGATAGCAAAGTCGTGTTCAACATTCCTTTGGTGCATCACCTTTGTTAGTTTAGGTTTAATTTCTTGCATCTTCTTAACCTTGTCTCCTTGGCAAGTTAGAATAGATTTTAGAATAGATCCTCTATAAATTTTATGTGTGCACTTAAACAGAGGAATAGGAACCGGCCTTCATCCAGAGATATCTCTCGATTTCAAAGTCCCACACTTTGAGAGATGCTCCATGTTATGCAATCACACTGAGAGTCTCAACCCATCGAGTTGCAAACATTTAGGGGTGCTGTGATTTTTCACTAACAAGTTTTGGCATGCTCGGTGGGACTAAGAGGTCTCCATTTTTATTACAACAATATTGATTTGCACTTGTTGTAAGTTTTCAGCATATAAGAAGCTTTGAAATTACGCATCTAGCGACTCCAAAAGAGACAGAGTCCACCAGTTTGATGAGCTCCAGATTGATGATTCACAAGAAGAATTATGACTAGATCAAGAACTATTAGTGCAAATTCACAAGACCCCAAATTGACCTTTAGATTTGAAAGTTGGGAAATGGCCAATTCAAAGTGTGAATGCACAACATGGATTTTTCCCTAAGTGTGGGACCTTGTGAATTGGGAAAACTCTCCGATTCAGCTGGTTCCTACTCCTCTGTTTAGGTACATGCATGCAATTTTTGTAGAGGTTTTGATTCAAAATTCCTACTCTAAAACTACCAAGGAGACAGGGTCAAGGAGAAGCATGGAAAAGGGGAAAAAAACTGAGCAAAAAAAAAAAAGTGATACACCAAAGGAGTGTTGGACTTCTTGCTTTGCAAATTTGACACAAATCATGGAGATTCAACACCAAAACATGCACAAATTACCAGAATGCAATGAAAGATCAGAAGACAATAATAAATGCATGAGAGGATTGAAAATTGATCACAAAACATACATTATCATTTCCAAGTTTGATATAATACGTTCCATTGGCAAAGAGGCAAAAATGAGTTACAATCTCCATGGGAGGTCTGAAATTCTACAAATCTACTTGCTAAGGAAGAAAAGAGAGCTTGCAGAAGCAAGGGGGTCCAACCTTTACAAAATGAGCCAAAACTGGCTTTTAACGATGAAGCAGAACGAAGAAAGGTGAAAAAATGTGGGAAAATTGATTCAACATCTCCAACCACTGAAAAGATTCATTAAAACAGTAAAGTAACCCTCACAAATGCATTTTTGATGCATTCGAAATACTTGGAGAAGAAACAGACGCCATACTTATCAATTTTGGTGGTTGGGGGTCATTTCTACATTTTTTCTCGTGCTGGAGATGTTTCTTCAATTTTATCCCTCTAACTTTTCCCAAAACTCAAAATTGAAGCTTCCATGGCATAGAGGGCATTGATAGCTTTCCAATGGTACCAAATTTGATGAATTTCAACCACTGGATCGAAAGATATGACCTTTTGAAATTTCAGCCCAAATTAGGGAAAAAATGGTGAAAAACGGGTCCGTAGGCTCAACCTTTCCTTTTTTCCTTTTTTGCAAAATTTACAAAAAGTCTCAAAAAACCCGTGGCCCCATAGGGGCAAAGTGCCACATGGTGTTAAAAGGGCTTCGTGGGTCCAAAGATCACTTTTGCGCTAAAAGCACAAAAAACGTTAAAGTTTAAAATACCTCCCGCAGCCATGCACCGCTTCCTGCTTTGACTTTGAATTTTGGTCTCTGGTGGAAGTGTGGGTCACCTTGTGACTTTTTCCCTTTGGAATGAAAAAGGGTTAAGTTCCAAATTCCCTCCGATCCTCCACCTTCTCGCTTTGCTTAATATGCGGCCACGTGTCCTCCTCGGACCTTAGGCAAATTTTCTTCCTTTGCGCCTTTGCGGGCTCACAGCCAAAATTACCTTTGTGCCCTCTTAGCCAAAAATACTAAGTATCAAAATTCTTCCACTTTCTCGCCAACCCGCAATCTCCTTTGGAAAAATTTCTTCCTTAGCTCCGTGGACCCGCCTAGGGAAAATTTTCACTGTAAACTCCACTCGAGCCATAACTCAAAAAATACAAGGAGTTAGGAGGACTTCTTTACCTTTCTGGAAAGGGGAAGAAAAATCCTATCTGATGAAGCCATCTCTAGGAACTTTTGAGTGCTTTAAAGTTGTAAAAATCTACCTGCAGAAAAAGGAAGGAAGAATGAAGGCAAGTTAACCAAAACAAGCATGGGCTTATTTTGGATAACAATTTTGGTGACTTAGAGGGGTCATCTACCTGCTAGATGAAGTGATCAGCTACCTTGAAGAATCCATTGAGCATGGAGTCATGAGTATTAGCTTGCAAACTAATCTAAACTTTGAAAACTGACCCCATCAAGTTCCAAAACCAAAACACTGCAAGGGGCAACAAGGCTCCACAAAACCATTATGTACAAACTAGAAAATCATACATACCCCAAGTGGGATATGTAGAGTGTGCACAAACACTTATTCTACTGAAAGAAAACCTACCTACTCTACTCTAACCAAGAGCAAAGGGAACTCAAACGAAGCCCAGAATCGGCAGGGAGAAATAGTTTCCCTTCCTCAAAAATGGCAGCCATGCAAGTGATTTGGCACTGAACATGGCTGGTTATATGAGTGAAAAATTGACCATAACCTGGTCCTCCACCCAAATCATCAAGGTATCAACATTAATGGAAAATACCTCCTCAAGTTGACCTACCTTGGACTCCTGGAGGTATTGATGGTGACCCTTGATACTTTGATGCTCATCCTCATGCCTGAAGTAGGCATGACTGGTTTTGGTTGCTCCTTTGGCTCCAATGAAGCCAAGTACCTGATTGGGCATGGTCTGATCCTTTGGATGTGCCCATTTCTCTGAAATTCAACTCCAAAAATGGAGTCTTCTTGTGGACCTTCTTGAATGAATGACGTGGAAGAAGTGGTGAAAATATCTTGCTCTTCCCCTTCCTTTTCCCATGAAGCACATGGAAGATTTAAATCTTCCAATCTTGGTTCCAAAAGGCTGTTACAAAATGCAAGTTGTTGTTCTTCAATGTTCTCCTTCATGGCAGCGGGCTCTTGATGTTGAAGAATGAATGGTGGAGAAGAGAATGTTGTAATTTCAGCTAGCTCCTCATCCAAACATTCTTCTAATTCTGATAAGCAATCAAAATCTTCAATGTCCTACTGCAACAAAGTCTCTTCCTCTTGCATGGTGACCTTCAAATCTGCATTTCTTTCACCATGTTTAGCTTCATTTTCAAACATGAAACTTGGCAGCTCGAACTCATCCAAAAAATCATATTTTTGGAGAGATGAAGTGGGAGAGAAACATGGAATTTCTTGTGCCTTTTGCTCATAATTTGGACCTATTTTGTTCACCTCCATAATGGCTTCATCAATCAAATCATCCCCTTCAAATGAAAGCAAAAATTCATCAATAATGCTTCCTTCATCCAATGGCTTCAAACATGATTTAATCTCTTCCATTTGCTCCTCTTCAATGGGGTTTGGAGCTGGTTTTTCTTCCTCAACTGCTGTTAAAAAATCAGCCTTGTCCACCACTTGTTCTCCAACTCCAACTTCCTCTTTTGGCTTCACCATCAAGGGGATTTTTGTAATCCCAAATTTAAGAGCCAAGTTCAACAAACTTTTGATCTTTTCATCCTTGTTTGGCTCTTCTTCTTGCTGCTATTTTCCTTGACTGGCATTCTGATTTTTATCTTCCCAACATGGATATGGGAATGCAAGAGGAGGGGTGGGTTGTAACTCAATTGATTTTGTAATTTTTTGTGGTGGTGGAGGAGGTAGAAACTCTTGTTTCTTTGGAGGGGATGGCTGTTTGGAATGGAAAAGAGTAGAGAAATTGAGGTGGGATGGTAGAATAGGAGATGCATAAATGGAATTAACTTTTGGGACAATAGATGGGAAACTTGAAACTTGACACTGCTGAGATAAAACAGATTGGGAAAGAGGAAAAGAAAAATCATGAGATGGTGTGCTTACCCATTGACAAGGTTGTTGAATACTCCTCTCATACACCTCTATTCCTTCAGTCCACTTTACAAGCAATGGCAGCATTGTAACAATGAAGTCAAGTTTCTCTTGTGGACTATAATGCCTTGGAAAGGGTCCCACCCATGGACAAGGTGCCCTACAACCGATTCCAAATGCTTTCATTTGTGCTTGAGCCCTGGATTGCACCATGTTTGCCTCCATCTTTTGGATCTTCTCCAACAAATCTACATTTTCTTCTTGACTGCCCTCACAATCTACGTACCCTTGTGCTTGACATGCTTCATAGCCAAACTGACTTTGGCATTGCTCAGATGGGTATGCATATTGGTTTTGAATTTGACCAAAATGTTGATCTGGAGGATTTGAAAAACATGTTGGAGGTGGGAAACATTGTTGCTGTTGTAAATGCAAATTCCATGAGGGAAATGAAGTCATGATTGCACAACTTCATGGAATGAAAGAGGAATGAAAGAGATGGAGGGAAAAATGAAATGGAAAATGAATGAAAATGAATGGAAAGAAGGTCTACAACTTCAGAGATGGGTTGTTGATCAGATGGAGTTGCAGATGTGCTTGCAAGTGCCTCCAAAGGCTAAAATATTCACCAAGAGCACATCAACTTGATGAGATGAAGTGGAAGACCTCTTGGTCCCACTAGGCATGCCAAAATTGTTAGTGTAAATTCACAACACCCCAAATCGACCTTCAAATGTAAGTTGGGAAATGGCCAATTCAGTGTGAATGCACAACATGGAGTTTTTCCTAAGTGTGGGACCTTATGAATTGGGGAAAATCTCCAGATTCATGCTAGTTCCTACTCCTCTGTTTAGGTGTATGCATGAAATTTTTGCAGAGATTTTAATTCAAAATTCCTACTCTAAAACTACCAAGGAGACAGGGTTAAGGAGAAGCATGGAAAAGGGAAACAAAACAGAGTAAACAAAACAAAACGGTGATACACCAAAGGAGTGTTGAAATTCTTGCTTTGTAAATTTGACACATATCATGGAGATTCAACACCAAAACATGCACATATTTCCAGAATGCAATGAAAGATTAGAAGACTAATAAATGCATGAGAGGATTAAAAATTGATCACAAAACATACATTATCATTTCCAAGTTTGATATAATATGTTCCATTGGCGAAGAGGAAAAAACGAGTTACAATCTCCATGGGAGGTCTAAAATTCTACAAATCTACCTACTAAGGAAGAAAAAAGAGCTTACAGAAGCAAGGGGGTCCAACCCTTACAAAATGAGCCAAAATTGGCTTTTAACGATGAAGCAGAATGAAGAAAGGTGAAAAAACGTGGGAAAATTGATTCAACATCTCCAACCACCAACAAGATTCATTAAAACAGCAAGGGAACCCTCAAAAATCCATTTTTCGATGCATTCAGCCATGCTGGAGAAGAAACAGATGCCATACTTCATCAATTTTGGTGGTTGGGGGTCGGTTCTACATTTTTCCCATCTGAGACGTTTCTTCAATTTTCTCCCTCCAACTTTTCCCAAAACTCAAAATTTAAGCTTCCATGGTGTAGAGGGTGTTGATAGCTTTCCAATGGTACAAAATTTGATGAATTTTGACCACTAGATCAAAAGATATGACCTTTTGAAATTCTGTGGCCAAATTAGGGCAAAAATGGTGAAAATGGGTCCGCGGGCTCAACCTTTCTTTTTTTCCCTTTTTTGAAAAATTTACAAAAATTCTCAAAACTCCGTGGCCCCATAGGGGAAAAATTCCACGTGGTGTTAAAAGGGCTTCATGGGTCCAAAGATTGCTTTTGCGCTAAAAGCACAAAAACATTAAAGTTTGAAATACCTCCCATAGCCCGCAACCTCGCTTCCTACTTTGACTTTGACTTTTGGTCTCTGGCGGAAGTGCGGGTCACCTTGTGACTTTTTCCCTTTGGAATGAAAAAGGGTTAAGTTCCAAATTCCCTCCAATCCTCTGCCTTCTCACTTTGCTTAATATGTGGCCACGTGTCCTCCTCGGACCTTAGGCAAATTTTCTTCCTTTGCACCTTTGTGGGCTCATGGGCCGAAAATTACCTTTGTGCCCTCTTAGCCAAAAATACTAAGTATCAAAAGTCTTCCACTTTCGCCAACCCACAATCTCCTTTGGAAAAATTTCTTCCTTAGCTCCACGGACCCGCCCAGGGAAAATTTTCACTGTAAACTCGCCGAGCCATAACTCAAAAAATACAAGGAGTTAGGAGGACTTATTTACCTTTCTGGAAAGGGGAAGAAAAATCCTATCTGATGAAGCCATCTCCAAGAAATTTTGATGCTTTAAAGTTTCAAAAAATCTATCTATAGTAAAAGGAGGGAAGAATGAAGGCAACTTAAACAAAACAAGCATGGGCTTATTTTAGATAACAAGAACTAGAGAGGAAGGATTGTTTTTCTATCTAGACTTGTATCTAGATAGAGGGAGAAGGGGAAGAAGAGCTCAAAGGTATCCATCTCCACCAAATAGGACCTTGTTAACACCTCCCCCTAGTAGGCCCTTCATTCGGCCAATCATAATGGCACATCCACCACCCAATCCCTATGTCAACTTCACTGGCAGCAGCCCACTTGCTCTCAATGCACAAAATCTAGTTCCAGTTACAGCATTGAAGAGCATTCCATATTTCACTAGAGATAACAAGACTACTCCTAGTGACCACATTCAAGACATTGTAAATGTTTGTGTAATTCATGAAATCATTGAGATGGACGTTGTAATAAAATTGTTAGCCTCTTCATTCAAGGGTAAAGCTTTGCAATGGTTTAGGAGTCTAACAACATGCTCTATTTAGAATTGGGACCATCTGTGCAGAGCTCTTCACAATCAATTTGGAGAGAAGGGAGATAATATATCCTTGTTGGAACAACTAACAACAATCAAGAGGGCTCCTAATGAGTAGTTGACCGAATTCAACTTTAGATTCCAACGGATGTGGGATAGGATTTCGATGGGTAAGATAAGACCAGATGAAGGTTATTTTCTATACTTCCTTAGAGATTTAAATTTTGATATTTCCATAATGATTCAATCCATGGGAGGTGTAACCTTACCTGTAGCCTATAACATTTCCATTAGAGCTGAAAATTGTTTAATTCAGGCTGGTAAACTTGCACCTAGGCCACCTATGCCTCTATATCCGAACTAGGAGCTCCAAGCACTAGTCAAACACCCACATTAGCTCCCATACCTGCTCTAAGGAATCAGAGTTCAGCTGAAGCTTCCACCTCATCTTCTAGCTCCTCAAATGAGCTCCAAGAAGTCTTGAAACAACTACAGAACCTAGGAAACAAGATAGTGACTATCGAGAGACAACAAGCTCAGAGTTCTAGGCCATATCAACCTCAAACTCAGTATCAAGCTAGGCCCCCATACCAGCAAAATAGACCACCATCTCAGGCTGCAAATCAAAACCAAAACCAAGGACAACCTCAAGATTTTAGGCCATTCCGACCATATAATCCAAATGCAGCTTCAACATCAAAAGATTTAGTTCCAACACAAAACAACATGGCACAAGAGTATGACTGGTGTTACCCCTGTAGTCTACCTCATAATCAATCAACATGTTTCAATGGTGCACTAAACTAGGCCTTGATGGTAAAGACCGTTGGTGTGTCTACGAGAACCTATTCAAGAGGAAAGTCAACAGCAAGAAGCTCAGCAAGAGACACCTCCAACTGAAACTATGTTGGTTAATTGGAAAACAGAAGACTTATGTAGAGTTAACCATGCCCCTTCTCAAAGTGTAGCTGCCAATACATGGTCCAAGAAAAGGAATATTGGAGAGGGAAAATCATCAAACTCATGTAATCCATAACCCTCTATTACTCCACAAGGTATTGGTAATCAAAGTACAGCTCCCAATGTGTAAAGTCAGCCCAAGCCACCTTCCAAACCCGCTCATGCACCGATTGTAACAACCCATGTGCAAGAGAAGAATGTGCAAGGAAAGGGGCAGAAAAAGATATCTCATCCCCATTTAACATCATTGAACAGATGAAGAAAACAAATGTAAACATCTCAATGTGGGAGTCGTTGGCTATCCCAGGATAAAGAGACCTATTGCAGTCGCTATGGCCAATTGGTCAACCTCAAATCAGCCCCCAACCAACAAGAGAAATTTCTTACCAATGCAGCTCATCCTAAAGGAAATCATGGAGGACAACAAGGTAAGAATCTAAATTCCCCTCCCTTATATGTCTCATTGATCATTGGAGACAAACTAGTGCATAATTGCATGATTGATTTGGGAGCAAGTAGCTATGTAATTCCAAAACAAATAGCTGATCAGCTGGGTCTTCAATACAAAGTCATCTCTAAGGGCGTAGTGCAATTGGATGGGATAGTGGTAACAATAGTTGGAGTCATCAAGGATTTGAGCCTCACATTGCATGCATGCCCCAATGTGACCATCTTGCAAAATGTATCAGTCATAGACTTGCCACCACACTTTGCATTGTGTTTGTCAAGAGACTTCACTGCTAAAATTGGAGGTTATTTATCTACTGATTGGTCACACATGTTATTAGAACAAGGTATGGAGCTAAGGCTACAATCAGATCTGATCCTATTGCAAACTTCCATATTGAGCCTCATACACCGAGTCCAATCAATGTAAATTGTTCAACCCTTGATCAAGAAGATTATCCAAGCACCCATGAAGCTGATACCAAAGTTGGATACATTCCAGACTTGACTCTTGATGAATGGGCAAAGCAAGAGGCATGATTTTGACCCTTACAAGGAAATGGAGGAATCTGAGCTAGGAGTTTATTATTTGCATGAGGAGAATCATCCTCTTCCTAACATCACTAAGCCAGACCACAAGGATGATAATGAGGTATGGAAGTTATTCTTTGATGGCTCAAGAAGTAGAAAAGGAGCCGGAGGAGGAGCTATGCTTGTTTCACCTCAAGGTATGAAATATTACTCAGCCTTCTGTTTCCAATTTGCTTGCTCAAACAACACAACAGAGTATGAAGCCTTGATCCATGGACTACATTGGGAAAGAAAGAGAGGCATTAAGAATCTGCAAATATTTGGTGATAGTGAGCTGATTGTGAACCAAGTCAGAGGACAACATGCTGCAAGGAATGACCTACTCAGGAGCTATAAAAACTGTATGGGACCTCATTGAGGACTTTGAAGCTTTCAACATTGTGTCCATACCCAAGAAAAAGAATGATGTAGCAGACAGACTAGCAGTAATTGGGGCAGCGTTTGATGTTATAGAAATTATAAAAAGTGATAAGTCTCAGCCCCATATCAAGGTGGTTGTGAGGCCAGCTATCCCAGATAATAACACAAGTTGGTAGGTCTTTGAGAATGATCAACAAATTGTCAATTTTCTACAAGAAGAAGTTGAGTTCTCCTCCAGAAACCAAGACAAATTGGAACAACAATATGGCAACCAAGTGGTGCAGCTAAGAACTAACAAATTACCAAAAGGTCTTGTAACCTTGGAGTCAATATTCAACCCGAATGATCAATTCGGAAGGAGAAAGAAAATATTCAAGTAAAGGGTGAAGATTCAGAGCCCATTTCCATAGATGAAGGAAAAATATTGTGAATTGGCAAGGTAAGTACCCAACAAGAAAAATTTGAGTTCATCAACTTTGTCAAGAATTCCCAGATGTATTTTCTTAGAATTACAAGGATTTAAGAGGTTTTAACCCAAGGTTGGCACAACACACTATCGAGTTGGATCCGGGATCTAAGCCTTTCAGACAGAAGAAAGGCCAAGTAAACCCTCACATTGAACCTCTCATGAGAAAAGAGTTAAACAAGCTAATTGAGGCCAACATCATCTTCCCTATCAAACATTCAAGTTGGGTTACAAACTTGGTTCCTGTGAGGAAAAGAAATGGAGAAATCAGATTGTGTGTAGACTTCCGTGATCTAAACAGAGCATCACTCAAAGATCACTACCCACTTCCATCGATGGAGCAAATATTAGTAGGTTGTAGCTAGCTCTGAGAGGTTTTCATTGCTAGATGGATACTTAGGCTATAATCAAATAATGGTGAAAGAGGAAGATCAGTACAAGATGACCTTCACCACGAAATGGGGTACATATGCTTATAAGAAGATGTCATTTGGACTATCAAATGCCGGAGAAACATTTCAGTAAGCTATGGATATGGTGTTCAAAGGCTTGATCAACAAGATGGTGTTGGTATATCTAGATGATATCATTGTCTTCTCAAAGAATGCAATGCAGACCATCTCTTCCACCTCATATAGGTATTTCAGAGGTGTAAAATGTTTGGAGTGTCATTGAATCCAAAGAAGTGTGTATTCTTGGCACATGAGGGAATTTTTTTGGGCCACATTGTCTCAAGAGAAGGGTTAACAATGGATCTTGAAAGAGTTGAAGCCATTAGAACACTTCCATTGCCACAACACAAGAAGTATCTCTAAAGATTCTTGGGAAGAATAAAATTTGTTTTCAGATTTGTGCCTTATTTTGCCACTATTGTGAATCCTTTAACAATGATGTTGAAGAAAATTCTTGCATTTAAATGGACAGAGAAGGCAAAGATAGTTTTGAGGCCATCAAGATCACAATATCACAAGCCCCAAATCTTATTAACCTATAATTTTCAAAGGACTTCATGATGTATGATTTTGGAGGGTCAGACACAATCTCAGCTATCTTGGTTTATCCTAACAAAGAAGGTTCAGAACAGCCCATAGCATTCTTCATTCAGAGATTGGAGGATTACGAAGTAAAGTATTCTTTCATTGAAAAGCATTTCCTTGCTATCATTAGGAGTTTGAAGAAGTTCAAACACTTGGTCTCGAACAACAAGATTCAACTGCTAGTGTCTCATGTTGGTGTCAAGGATTTTCTCCTAAACAAGGACTTGAATGAGAAGAGAGCAAGTTGGATCACTCATGTAATGGAGTATGATATTGAAATCAAAGTGACTAAGATGGTTCGTGGCAAAGGTTTGTGTGAGCAACTCACTTCCAAGCAACAAACTGAGTGAAGGATGAAGAAGAATAGGTTGTCTTATTAATGTAGAATGAGCTAGAGCATCCAACTAATAATACACCCATTCCATGTTGGACTCAAAATTTGGTGCATTTTCTCCAAACAGGTTCATGCCCTCCAAAAATGAGCAAAACAAAGAGAAGGTACTTTATATTACAAGCCATCCCATATGTGCTTATTGGTGGTGTCTTGTTCAAGAAGGATATCAATAGTGTTATATTGAGGTGCATTGGGACATGCCAAATTGAGAGAGTGTTGAATGAGTTCCATGATGGAGAAGCAGGAGGCCACTTTGTTCCTCGAGTAACAACTCTCAAAATCATGAAAGCTGGTTATTATTGGCCTATGGTGTTTAGGGATTGCTACTCATGGATCAAGAAGATGCAAGAAGTGCACATTCTTCACATGGAAGGAAAGTTAGCAGCCCTGCCTCTTCACCCAATTTCAGTGGATCAGCCATTCATGAAATGGGGACTAGACTTCATTGGATTAATCAACCCAAATTCAAGCCAGGGTCACAAGTGGATACTCACAGTGACTGACTATTTCACCAAGTGGACTGAAGTAGTGGCACTAAAAGAGGCAAATGAATCCAGCATCTTGGATTTCTATGAAGGGATAGTCACTAGGTTTGGAGCCCCTGCCACTATTATATCAGATAATGCATTGGCATTCCTTAGTGCAAGGATCATTGAATGGGATGTTAAGAATGGTGTATACCTTAGCACTTCATCAAACTATTACCCTCGTAGTAATGGCCAAGCAGAGTCCAAAAAAAATAACCTACTAAGAATTATCAGAAGGACTCTTGATGAAAATCAGAGAACTTGGCACACAAAGCTCAAATCAGCTCTATGGGCTGATAGGATCACATCCAAAAGGTCTACAGGAAGCTCCCCATACAAGCTTGTATACGAAAAAGAGGCAAGATTGCCCATATCATTGGAGCTGCCCACTTTGGAGCTCATGAAACAGTTGGAACTAGCCAAGTTTGAACCTATGGAAATCAGGTATGTAGAGATAATGGGAGTAGAAGAAGAAAGAGAACATGTAATGCAAATCATGGAGAAAGATCAAGCATCGATCAAGAAGAGCTTTGATAAGAAAGAAAGAACAAGGACCTTTTAAGAGGGGGACTTAGTTCTAAAGTGGGATGCAGATCAAGAGAAAAACCAGAAGGCATTCCAAGTTTGATGCCATTTGGAGTGGCCCCTACATGGTCACAAGATGTAAAAGTAGCAATGCCTTTTCGGCTAGCTAAGTTGGATGGCGAAGAATTACAGATTCTAGTCAATGGGATCTACCTCAAACACTACTACTAAAAGGAAAATTTCTCACCCTTGTAAATATTAGCCTAGGTTTTCAATTTCTCCAAGTGCGTATGCACATTGTCTTGTTATAGTTTAGGTTTCAATTTCCCTAAGTGTTGGTGCACATGCTCTATTGCTTCTGGTGTATGCTTGTATACAGTTCATCTCACTCATGGAAAAGACTTGTGGCCACAAGAAATTAAATCTGTAGAGTATCCATATTGGAGTAGGTCTGGATGTTTTCATTGCACTCCAACAGATCAAGTTTGCAAAAAATCAAATGAGGGAGAAGTTTCCATGTTTTAAGACAACTCTCTACTCTCACAAATCTTGAATCTAAGATTTTCTTGTAAAGATAAGAGTGCATGCAGCGGAAGGTAGTTCCAAACCAATTTTGAAATTACTAGGTAGACTTCATGCCCAATGGATACTTCCCATGCTACTGGTCTCTTCATCTAGCAGGCAGACATCCCTATGAGTCACCAAACTACTATCTCAATTTTTCCTCAAAAAAATTGATCAAACATGACCCTGCACAAGAGAAAATCAAAGGTTCAATTCAGTCATACAAGCCCACATTTAAAATTTGACAACCGATCCCAAAACCGGAGGGCCAAGGCGGGCTCTACAATGGAGAAGCAAGGTTGGTGAAGGATCAAACAACATCAAAGAAACCAAAGCTCGATGGGAGAAGATTGAAGAAAAGTCTCAAATTTTTCAGACTTAGCCACATACGAGTCGCCCCTGTGGGGTTAAACTGAACAATAGACTCACGAAAGGTGCCACGCATCGGCTTGGTGTAATACCAAAAGGTGCAACCAAAACAAGGACCAAAAATGAACATGGAGCTTCCACATGTCCCAGGTCCGAAAAGGGAAAGATTCAGCCATTGAAAAGTCCAAACGAGTGGAAAGAACCACGTGTCAGCTCGACATAATTTTAAAAGTGAGAGCCTAAGGTAAAGACTCAAACTAAAACCATCTCTCCACATAGTTAGGGTCAAACAGAAGTCAAATAGTAATGGGCCCAAATCGGCTAAGTATAGGAGGGTCAGTGGAAGCCTCCATGCATCTCAATGGTGCACCTTCAAGGGTCGAAGCAAAAGGCAGTCCCCCAAATGAGCGCGGAGCTTCCACATGTCCCAAGTCTGAAAAGGAGATACACACTGAGGTTTAAAAGTATCAAAGCCGATGAAGGAGCCATGTATCTTAATGATGCAAATTCAAGAGGCGCACCCAAAGGAAGGACCCAACTAGCAGACTAACCCACCACATGGTCAGAGCCCAAAAGTTGAGCCGGCCCCAAATCGGTTAAGTATAGAAGAGCCAAGCAGAAATCTCCACATGTCTCTGGTGCAACTTCAAAGGTATAGCCCAAAGCAGAGACTCAAACTAGCGTTATCTTACCATGTGGCGTGAGTCCAAATGGGGCGGAGCAAGACCGAGTCGGCTAAGTATAGAAGGAATAACAGAATCCTCCATCCGTCGGCTCGGTGCAACTTCAAAGGGAAAATCCAAAGGCAGGTCTCAAATGTATGTTGAGCCTCCACATGTCCCGGGTTAGACATAAAACCTCCACCAAATAGAGGGACTTAGCAAAAACACAAAGAAACAGATAAAATCTGCGGAAGGATCCACGTGTCTCTTTGTCACAACTTCAAAGGAAAAATCCAAAAGAAGTCCCCAAACGTGTGCCATCTCTACACGTGGCCATGTTTCAGGTGAAAGTGGGAAGGCGGGTCATCGAGAGGGACTTTGGAATTTCAGCTTTTGTTTTGAAAAGTGTAAAATTATAAAAGTAAGCCGCACCTCTTCCGACTCCCAATGAAGCCACGTGTCAGGCCTAAATTACATATGGGGAGGCGGGCCTTAGAAGGATTTTTGCCAAAATCAGGCCGGCGGGCTTGGGGTATATTTTTCACCCAAATGGAAAATGTGGGCCATAATGGCGGACCTAGAGATGAATTTTGGGAAATGTAAAGTTACGGGGCCGCAGGAGTTTTTTTTGCATTTTTTACAACTTTCATAAAAGCATAGTTTGTAAGTGCGGGCCCGCAAGCCCAAGGAGGTTTGTTCACCAAATGGAAAAAGAGAAAGTTGTGGGATTGCGGGGACTTTTGGGAAAAAATGAATTGTGGGCTTGCGGGGTTGTGGGACATTTTTTGCATTTTTGTATTTTTGTGCAAAAGGTGCAAAGTGAATTTCGGGCCCGTGGATCCATTTTGCAAAATTGGTTTTTCACCATTTTTGTACTGGATTTGATTCAAGTATTCAAATGGGCATATATTTCGATCCAGTGCTCGAAATTCAACAAATTTGGTACCATTGGAAAGGTCTCGACCTCATCTACACCATGGAATCCTAAAAATTTAATTTTGACAAGGTTAGGTGGGTGAAAATTAGGAAAACATCTTTCATGCCATTAATGTATACGATCTGATTGCTTCAACAACTAGATCAAATTTGATTTGATATGTTGTTCTTCCTTCTTCAACATGTCAAACAGACATAGAGAGGCAAACTTGATAGATTGTAGGTGGATTTGTAGGGGCATTGATGGCTGGTAGCTGAGCTTCCAAATCAGATTTCCCACCTCTTTTCTTCTCCTCTCTTTGCTTCATCTATAAAGGTAAGAGCTTGGCTCATTGTAAAGGGTTGGACATTTTGGTTTTGCACCCTCCCTTCTTCTCTGGTCTATAGATGAATTCGTGGAGTCTCGAACCTTCTATTAAGACTGTAATGCAATTTTTTCACCTCTTGGCCATTGTAATGTTCTGTATCAATTTGTGAAGCAATAATACACATCTGTGGATGGTTTCAACCCTCTCTTGTGTTCATTGCCTTTATTTGATCTTTCATTGCAATATTGGTTATCTGTGCATGGTGGTTGTATTACATTTTAATGGTCTATGTTTGATAGCAAAGTCGTGTTCAAGCATTCCTTTGGTGCATCACCTCTGTTAGTTTAGGTTTAATTTCTTGCATCTTCTTAACCATGTCTCCTTGGCAAGTTAGAATAGATTTTAGAATAGATCCTCTGCAAATTTTGTGTGCACCTGAATAGAGGAATAGGAACCAGCCTTCATCCAGAGATCTCTCTGATTTCAAAGTCCCACACTTTGAGAGATGCTCCATGTTATGTAATCACACTGAGAGTCTCAACCCATCGAGTTACAAACATTTAGGGGTGTTGTGATTTTTCACTAACATAACCTCTTTATAGAAAAAGGATAAGAAATTTGTGTGGAATGACAAGTGTGAAATAACATTTAATATGCTGAAGGAAAAACTTACAACACTTGTTTTGAAGGTTTTGATCCCAATGGAACTTTTACCTTGGTAGCTTATGCCCCTGTGAAGGTTTGGGTGGAATACTTCTACAAAATGATCATGTAATTACTTATGAGAGAAGAAATCTGAAAGAACATGAGTATAACTATGCTCCGCATGACTTGGAACTTGTTGTCATAGTTCACGCCTTGCAATTTGGAGGCATTTCCTACTAGGAAATCCTTTTAAACTTAAAATAGACCATTTGGGGCTGAAGTATATCTTCACGCAACCAAATTTGAATGCAATACAATGTAGGTGGATTGAATATTTATCTCAATATGATTTCAACATTAGCTATATTAAAAGATAAAGAGAGTTATCTCGGTTGATGCACTAAGTCGTAGGAAGCATGTTGTTAGACACAAAACCTCGTTCTTGTGTAGGAAAATGCACCGATACTGAAATCCACCAACAACCTTAAAATATGGAGGGATTAAGGAGCCTTGGATGTGGATGTAGATATGTGGGCACCAAATAGATGCATCCGTGATAATGTCTATAAACCTGAAACATATATGAGTAGATAGATATATGTGAGGGATGCCTACACAATGTCGGGCCTCCAAGAAGTCGTTAACTCCCTTGGAGGATTTCAACCCCCTTGTCAAGAAAGATATAAATAAATGATGAATCGTAGATAGCATGAAAAAGCAGAGAAGTACAATATGCCAAGTAAATGGGGTGACGAGGGTACTTCAAGGGCATGTGGATGATAGTTTGGTGCTAGAAGTGGCATCATAAGAGAAACATGGGGACGATATGTGAGAAGATATAATATTTACAATTCATTATCCTTTCTTACTTGTTCAAATTGAAGGGGGGAGGTGTTTATAGTGAGAGCTATAATGGCATAGGTTTTCCTTGACTTCAAACTTCAAACCTCTAAAAATATCAAACTTCTAAAAAAAAAAAATTCGAAGAGGGGGAAGGCTTGTATTTACACTGGGATGGGGTTAGATTAGGGGTTATCAAACAACTTGAGTTTGATAAAGTGTTGTCGTGTAAATGTGCAAGAGAAATTGACAATTTCAAGCATGACAGTGATACCCATGTGCTGAAATTTTCATGTTTTATCATTCCTAGGCACGCTAAGTCAAATCCTTTAGTCTGGTCCCACCTATTTGATGTCAAATTGATCCGCTAGGTGATTTAGGAAAGTCAATTTAATCCCCCATGTGGTTATAGGAAGTTCTAAAAAGATGCTATCTTCTAGCAGTATTGGGAAGGGCTATCATTGGCCTTCCCCAAACTAGATCAACCCTCCGGAGTGAAACAGAACGGCCAAACTCAACATGGAGGAAAATTTAATTCCTTATAACATTTTGGAAGGTTTGGGGAAGTTTTGAAATACTTGGATCAGTCTGAATAAAAACAAGGTTCACAAACCAAGCAGTACACATGCCTAAAACAACTGTTGGGCTTCAAAAGAAGATTCCAGGAGCTCTAGACGGAGTTAGGAAAACAAAAATCTCTAGAAAAAGGATTACAAGACCTACATGATGGTGAAATAATATTTTTCACAACACCTTTGCGCATTAGGTATGCAGATAGGTTTTCTCAAGTACAAGTGGAGTATTAAACCAAAATTATGATTTTTCAGGGATCAAATGGATGAATAAATACATGAGACCCTAACCATGGGATTAAAAATTACATTTCCAGTTAATATCATATATAATTTCACCAATAAATTCCACCTGGGAACTCAAGTTATCATCGTTCCAAGTTACCCTCTTGGAGACTGTTCGAGAGTTAGTCAATTTTTGGGAGGACACATGTCAGACTAGGATCCTGGTGGGATTTTATGTCCCCGACATCCCTAAGGTCAGGTATACCAAACTTGGAAAAAAATTCAGCCCCCATGTGACCTCTAGGACCCTCATGTGACCTTCAGACTTGACAGTTCAGCCCCCAGGTGCTTGCAGAGCTTCAATCCCCTACCGTTGGATCAAGTGCCACATGTCAAGATGAGGTGCATTGTGAAAACTGATGTCCCTCATGTCCCTTTGAGGTGAGGGACATAAAACCTTGAAAAATGTTCCCATCCCCTATGGGAGACCTCTAGTCACCCATATGACCAGTTTCTAGCCCCCAGGTGCTTGCCAAGCCTTTTTGCTCAAATCCCCGCCATTGGATTAAGTGCCATGTGTCGTCACTTGGCGTGCCATGAAAATTGATGTCCCTCATGTCCATTTGAGGTGAGGGACATCAGGACACAAAAATTCACCCATCCCATCCATTTGCATTTTTTAAAATTTAAATCCGACACTTAGTCGTTTTCTTCCTCTCATTTCTCCTCCACAACTCCTCACCATGCCATGGCTTTGCTCAATCTTGTTCAGACACCCAGTCCACCATTTCTGATCCAAACCAACTCCATCATGATCACCAAACTCTCCACACCATGAATGCACAAAAATATGTAGGCCTCAGAGAAAAATGGAGTGAAATGATGAAGAACGAAGAGAAAATGGTTTTTGCTAGATAACCACAAAGCCACCTGATCAAAAAATCCTCATATCTTGTAAAGTATAAGTCAAATCAAGATTTCATCTTTTGAATAATTTCAAATTTTGCAAAATGATAAAGATGCAACAAACATGAGGTCAAATGTTGCCCGAATCATTTGCTTCAACAAAATCCTCACTTTGTGCACCACTCACATTCATCGGATTTCCCATCACCCCAACAATGGAAACAAACTAAAAACTTGCACATGGGCTCCAAATAAAAACATAACGCAATGGATTTTTTTTCATTGCAAACGGAGACAAAAAATAGACCTACAAAATTCAAGCTCCATTAATGGCTGCCATGGTAGCTCCGTGCCCAAAGCCACTGCGAAGTAAAAATTTCAAAATTTATTTCCAATCATTCTAGTGGTAAAAATATATGAAATTCGGAGGGTGTGATCGTAACGAAAAGATGAGTCCAAAAATTTTGATCCGTTGCAAATCAAGCATTGGAACCAAAATTTCTAAAAATAGTAAGTTTTCCTATATTGACTTGCTATGTTTGGAAAGTCATCATAAAATGTAGCTGAGACAAAGGCAACGGGCATTGAAGATCACAAGGAAGACAAAATGAGTGTTCAGAGTAGAAAATAGTGAAAATGACCACTTACTAAAAATAGTAAGTCCCTTATATGGGTGCTTACTAAAAATAGTAAGTCACCCCAAAGAAGTGGTTGAGGCAAGGGTAGTGTGCACAGGATCGAATGAGGGAGTTCATCACATCACGATGGTTGAGAAGAGGTAAAAATCACCTCTCACTAAAAATAGTATATCATATACAGGTTGGGAGTTGCGGTCATTAGCGAAATAGTTCACTCAACTTGGCGAGTGATTCATGAGCTAATTTGAAGGAGTTTCATAGTGTGCAAGGAGTTCAAAGATTTGGATTTTCACTGCATTTGGAGCTTTCCATCAATGAGGATCAATGGAATTCATCGGGAATGACATCTCCTCTTCTTCTCTCTCTTTCTCTCTCCTCTTCCCCCAACTTTCTCTCACTTTCCAATATTCTAATTTCGTGTTGGGGTTTGCACTTTTTGATATGCCTTTAAGTCACCTAAAAGTGACTTTAGAAACATAATGTAAATTAAGTCACCTTGATTTTATAAAAGGGACTTAAATATTTGGTAGGAATATGAATAGTCTAAAGTTGGAAATAAGGCATATGGAGGGTCATGAGGAAGATGAGGAGTCAATTTTACTCTATAAATTGTAACGCCATTCCCATTTCAAAGGGTTGGCGATTGATCTTGTAAACTCAAGAGTGCATTGTACTAGAGAAAGCAAAGGAGATAGCCATTTTCTTCTACTTTCCTCCACTCTCAAATTTCTTCCATTCCCACACTATGTACAACTTTTGTTTAAACAATCAATACAAGAAGAAGGAGTTTCTAGCTTTCTTTGACTAAGGGGTTTCTTGATACTTTGTGATCAATAAATTCTATTTGGTCTTGTTATTTGCAGAGTTTTTTCTTCTCATGAATGCATGTGTTGAAATTTTTGACTAGTGTGTGTAGGAATATGATTTTCTACCTGCAACATTAGTTCTCCTACCTCTTTTCTCACTCCCCTTTCCCACTCTTCAGAAAAATTATTCCCTAGCAAGAGATTGCTATCTTTCCACAGTGGTCGTGGAGTGCCCTGTTGGATCCCCGGTCAAAAGGCCACCACAAAATTGACATTTTCTCGTGCATGCATATACGGTAGTCATTTGACGGTTAAGTAGAGGGACTTATATTCCCATAACATTGGTAAGAAATCCACAAGTTTTTCCACCCGAAAAATTTTCTTGCCAACACAAAGTAACCCCTAGTTAAGTGAGTGGAGGGGACATGATTTGAGTGATTAGGTGTAATAGTGGATTTTATGTTGATGAGTGGGTTTCATGATTTGAGTGATTAGGTGTAATTAATTATGAGGTGGGGTGATATGACTTGATCCGGAATATTAGGATATTAACATATAATGAGTTTTAATTTTCCCCCTTTTGATGAGTGGTTTGCGTTGGGCAAGCTATGAGACAAAAATGATGAAAATATTATTGATTGAGTGTTCCCCCTCAAACTTGGGATGGACGAGCTAAGGGACATCGATCATGAGTTTGAAAGAGATAAATGGTAAAGATTAGGTGGGTGATGAAAAGATGGATGAAACACATAACCAAGGAAAGATTCCCCAGGTAAAAAGGATTGCAATAACAATGAAAAATATGGCGGTGACTCCAATATCACATTAGTAGAGGATAATTATAGTCTCAACGGAGATAGGCAAAAATGTTCTACGCAGACTCAAAAGTAGGTGGGTGAAGACCACCGAAGTATGGATGTAAACCAAGTCGATGAATGGGTCATGGGAAAACATCAAATCATGTGCAACTAAATGCGAAAGGTATTTGAAATCCTTTGTATGTGAGGAATCAAGCAAAAAATCAAGTTTCCGCAAAAGGAATGAGGATGAAAATAACGATGCCCCAACATAGGGCATGAAAATGAAAAAGTAGAAGATTGATGTGTAAATAAAATTCCCCAAAGGGGGAGAGAGTATGGTCACAAAGGCAAGACATGAAGAGAAGATTGGATAGAAGTGTGAGATAAAATTCACCAAGAAGGGGGTAAATATGATTGTGAATTCATGTTTCATAAGAATGGTTCTCAATTGATGGAAGATGAAGAAAATAGAAAGCAATTTTTCTTCTCTGACAAATAGGGGAAGAATGCAAACTACGTTGGTGAAATAAAAGGTAGGGAAAAAGTTTGTGAGAGAGAAAAAATTTCATAGGTGATGACTCTTATGGTATCCTCCAAGAAAAAAATGTTGGGGATGATGTGATGACGGATACAAGTGATGATGTCCTAACGAGAGGGGTGACAAGAATATAAGAGATGACACTGCTCCTGAAATGAAGAGAGGGAAATTTTATAGAGATGAGGACAAGGATGGGGTGTAATAAAATGGATTGGCGTTGGTGCACAAATGTAGAAACATCGGAATAGAACGTGAATGTTTGATGTGAGTATGTGTTGAAGGATGTAATGAGTAAGAGTGGAAAAAAAGGAATGAAAGTAGTAGTGGGTGATTATGAGAAGAGCAAGAAAGGAAAAAGGTGAAGGAGACAAGGGCATGAAAAAGAGCAGATGGAGATGGAGGAGGAGAAAAAAGGAATGAAAGAGGGAGAAGAGAATAAGAGAGAGGGATGATAGGGGAAGAAGGAAATGATGAAGGAAAAACAAGGAGAAGACAATAAAATGACAGAGCAGAGGGTGAAATTATGAAAAGGGAGAGAGATATTCAAAATGAAGGGAGTGAAGAAGGGTGAAGGAGATGAAGGGAGAGAAATGATGGAAAATGAAAGATATGATAGATTGGAGAAGATTGAAGGGCCTAGGTTACCATGAGGAAAACTAAGGTAAAGATATAGAACAAACCGCATGGAAATACATGTGGATGGCGAGATGTTAAAAAGATGGGACAACACTTAAGAGCCAAAGTTATCACTATGAAAGTAAGAAGGAAAGGTGAAGTAAAAAGAGGATAAAGATGATACAGAGTAAGTGACATAAAGTGAGGAGTAGAAAAGAGGAGAGGATAATGGAGAAAATGATGCGAAGGAAGGAAACCTGTAACGAAGATATATATAAGAGTGAGCACTATCAGAACATAAAGAGAAGTCGGAGGGGAGGAATGACATGGATTGGAAGAGATGTAGAGATGCATGAGATGAGGAGAAAAGTATTATGAGATAATAGACAAAGGATGTATGATGAAGAAAATAAAGAAATTGGAAAGGAAGAATGGAAGATGGAGAGGCAGAAAAGAAAAAGAGAGGAAGGGATAGAAGAGGCAATGCTAGTGAAGGAATGTTAGGAGAAGTCCACCGATAATGATCAGTAGGGAAGGATGGGAGGAAAAGTGAGAAGAGGGAAAAATTAAATGAGGAATGGAAGAGGAAACACCAATGAAGGGACGTTACGATAATTCCCCCAATAATGATTAGTGGGCACAAATGAAGGAATGAATAAAAAAGGAGATGGTCATAAAGAGTGAACAAAGCCATGCAGAATGGGGATGAGTGAATTTTAGGAGAATTCTACTGATAATTATTAACATGGAAATGGAAGATAATGATGAAATATTTTTAGGGGAATACCAATAACAATGGTGGGTAAGCATGGGGGTAGATATGTGGGAGAATTCGAGAAGATGGAGTGGAAAGAGTAAATAAAGGAGGGATAATAATTTGTGCTAAGATGAAGGCAAGGAGAGGATGAATGAGGTAAAGATGAAGAAACAAGACATGAAAAAAATGGTGGGAAGTGGTTAATGAATATTTCCAACTGAGGGATGATGGAGATGAAAAGTGGGCATGAAGGAGGTGGTGTTTACGAGGATGGAAGAGGATGTGAGAGGATGTGATGATGGGGAATGACGAGAAAATTTGGATGGTGAGAATGTGGAGTGATGGGGAGTGTAAGATGATAGATCATCCTTAAGAGGGACTCTTAAGTAAGATCGTCATGCCACATGAGTGGTTAAGTAAGATCACCAAACTGGCAGTGATGATACGGAAGGTGAAAGACAAGAGTGTATTGGGTACAGGGGTGGAATGGTTGGTTAGAGAAAATGATTATGACAAGAGGTGGGAGAGATAAGATGAGGGAAATATGATGGGATGGGGGAAGGGTGGATGACATATCAACCTTAAGAGGGACTATTAAGTAATATTTCCATGTGATGGGGATGGTTAACTAGGATCGCCAAGTCAAGAAGAATAAGAATTTTGAGAAGAAGTAAGTGATTGATGAGTTAATGGGAAGAGGGTATGACAAGATGGACTAAAGGGGAACCCTCAAGTAAATTTTCCATACTATGAAAGTGTGTAAGTAAGATTACCAAGCAGGAGATGAATACTAGGAAGAATGAGAAAAGAGTGAGTGGTGTATGCCAAAATGGAACAAGAGGTGAAAGGAGGTGATAACAAGGAAACAAAGGAGTGTGACATGAATGGATTGAGGAATATATGCAGTGTAGATGGAGAGTGTAAGGGAAATCCTTAATTGGGATGCCCATGTGGTGGGAGTGATGATGCAAGAATGTCAAGTGGAAGAGGCAGAGTGAAAAGATGTTTGTGGTGGTGATTATCGTCTCGATGAAAGAGGAGATGGTGGAGAAGTTTCTATAGTGGGAGGATCTAAGGAAGAAGGTATACCTCAACTAAGAGTCCTTGACTGTATGGATGGTTAAGTAAGATTTTCAAGCTGAAAGTGGAAGAGTGAAAAGGGAAAATTGGGAGGAAAGGAAAGGAAGATACATAGAGTGGTGAAAGGGGACAGAAATGGTGAGAAGGATGATGTGGGGATAAGTGGTGATGAGTGGAAATGAGGAGCAAGGAGAAATGGATCAAATAAATTGTTGATCATGGTGGGGGATAAGAAGTTGTTGTATAATGAATGCTAATTATGAAATATCCTCAAGTAGGATTCACAAATTGCAATGGAGATCAATAAGAATTCTCAAAATGAAAATTCTATTAGTGAGAGCAATCATAGATATTATCGAAATTTGTGAAATCATGGATGATTGTAAGATATGTCACCCTTAAAGATAAACATATAGATATAGAATTTATGGTTTGAAATTTGATATGGAATAATGCTATCAAGATTGTAGCAAGGGGCATATAGAAAACCATGCTTTGAACTATATTGGAGGTAAACAAGAAAGGGTACCACTCAAGGCATTGCACTTGCAACCAATAATAGGTGTTAGCACATAACCAACAATAGTTAGTTATACCAAAATATCACAAGGGAATATAGATGAAATATTCTCATAAACCTATTATTGACATGAAAAAGGGGATTCTAGATGTAACTTATACGCGGGAAGAGGGATCTCTATAGGTGGTTGTTCCTAGAACTATGCCCCACCTCTGGGAAGGGGAAGATGCAAACTAATCAATGTGAGAAGTTTGCAACGTATATGATAAATCTGATTGACATGGGATGCTTTCTTAGGATGTTATGATAATAGAATGCTTGATCAATGCGGTAAGACTTTGCTACCATGATAAGAGAGTAGCCATCCTTTGAGGTTATGGTCTACTTTTTGCTTTTTATTTGGGATTTTTGAATTTTGTTTTTAGATGGAAAGATAATATATGCATGATAGTTGTCCTTTAGGGAGTAGTCTATACTTATTATATGCTTTTTATGAACATTTTTCCTTTATGGATCAATCTATTTTGAATAAGATGGCATGAGACAAGAGCATCCATTGTTTGTACTTTATTTTCTTTATTGTGTTGATTTGATGGGGAAGAGATGGGTATAGCTAGGTAGACCACTTAGGAGGGGACGATGATCGTACAAGTGACACCCCTAAACTATTTGTGTGGTTTCAAAAAGTAGATAGGAGGATGTTGGATGTAATGATTTTGGATTTCTTACCAATAAGGGAGAACCTATCCATAAGGAAAATACTATGGACAAAGTCGTGGTGCCCATATTTAAGGTCATGTCTAGGAAGTGATGGTAGACCATGTAGTTCCATATCATTACAATGATAGATGGAAGAGGTTCATGATGGAGGAATGATCTAAGGATATAACTAAGTGCTCATTAGTAGATATGCTAATAGGATAATAGTTGCAAGTGCAATTCATTAAGAGGTTTTGTCTCTGGTTTACCATCAAGGGAAGAAATATGATAAATCCCCGACTCATACTTACATTTGATAATATACGGTTCGATTCAATTGCATTAAGAGTATGATCAAAAGATATGATACTGATCTTAAGGAAGGAATATAGGAAATGATAAGATACGATGATAAGACAAGCGAAGATAAAAATTATGTGCTATCCTTGAGGAAGCGAAGAAAATATGTGCCCCCTAATGAGGCAAATAAATGGCCACAAAGTTGGGCTTAGGATGAAAATAAATGGTCCCCCAAGAGGGGTACAAATGTGATCACAAATATGGGTCTTAGGATGAGGAGGAATGGTCCCCAAGGAAAGGAAATATATGGCCACAACGGTGGACTTGGGATAAGAGGATAGATTAGATGAAATTGGGTAAGGTGAAATAAACAAGGAAGAAATAATCATGTGTATTAGAAGAAAAGAGAATATCCACAAGAGTGAGTTTAGAGTGAAAGTAAATGGTCCTCCCAATGTAGAAACAAGCATGGCCACAAAGGTGGTATTTGAGATAAGTATGGCATCCCAAAGTAAGGGACACATATGGCCACAATGGTGGACTTAAAATGAGAAAAATGGTCCCTCAAGGGAGAGATGAATATGGCCACAAAAGTGGGCTTTAAAAAGACATGAATATTTGGACAATATTAATTTGGAATAAATAAATGTCAAAAGTGAAGTCCCCTAGTATCCGTGAAGTCAGATAGATTGATAAGAGATGAAGTGATGTGAAAGGGATGCTTAAGACAAGGGAAGGATGTCCCCTAGAAAGGTATATTATATTAGATGCAGATGAGTTAGTATATGTTGAAGGAGTTTAGATAGGAGTGTTTAGGGGTTCATTTTAAGCGACCTCTTAGAAATCGGAGGTGGAAAATACCTGGTGAATATCCTCGGAATCTGGTTTCGTGGGAAGGTGAATTTTTTGAGGTTCTAACAACAAAATTTTTTCCTGATTTTTAAGTGGTGAGACAGAGGCTGCTGAGATGTGTGACATACCTCATTGATGCATGCCTAGTTACGATGCGCGTCAATAAGGTTTGTTGACGCGCATCAACAAATCTCTGTCGCGCATCTGTAGCCTCCACCATCTGGTCGTGCAACAAAAAAATCTATGTGTCACGCATCAAAAACTCTCTATCGCACATCTACTTCCACCGCACTCCTATCGCGTGTCAAGAAACTCTCCTGTCAAAGTGCGTCAATAAAATATTTCTCATGCATCCGTATCTTCCGCCTCCTGTCATGTGTTTACTGTACTTGATAATACATATGCCCCCAAGTGGTATGAGTGAGCTAATAGTGTTCTACCTGGTGAATAATATAGGATTATATAGGGGATAGTTTCAAGGGTAGGTGAAGCTGACCCCTAAAAAAAATTAAACTATAATTTTTAGGCGAACAGGTCACTGACCCGCACTAGAAAATTTGCCTTTTCAATTTTTTTAAAAATGGAATATTCGCCATATTACGAATATTCACCACTAAAATTATCCCTAAAGTGTTTTGGATTTATATTAGATAAATGATCCGAGATCACGAGGGTGATTGGAAAGATAAACAAGATTACCGAATAATGAAGGACCTCTCATAGGAGGACTTCCATGTGCAGGAGATATGTTAAGGAATTATGTGGATGGAGGAATCATGGGAAACTTGATGGATGGGATACAAATTGGATTAGATGTAGATGGAGAAGGATGTTCCCCCGAATGAGGAAATCATATTTCTTAATAAGGTTATGGATGATTGTCTGAAAGGCCTTATAATGTTCAATTTCATGGCTTGGGGTATGATGATAAGCGCAAATGCATTGGGATTGAACCATGATGGCTTTGGACTATAGGGATTAAAGGCTTTAATGGGAGGAAGCGTGATGACATATATTTGAATTAAATGTCGAAGGATGTTTGCGTAGGACCCAATCAAAGTGTAATGGGAAGGTAACTCTTGTGGGTTTTGATAGAATATTTTGGCTTGGAGTTAGTGGAAGAAGTGGACATAGATTGGATGGGTGAACTAGATGAATTAATTTTAAGAGGAGGGTTAGATTGTTTGGATTGTGATTTATTATTACGAGGTGTATTAGATAAAGGGACTGAACCTAAAATAGATGTCATAACATTGGATTCTTGAATAAGGGGAAGACATGAATTCTAACGAGGATGCATAAGAGACTTTAGGGATGTTTACCACAAGCCTTAGATTTTGATCAAGATGATTTACCCTTGGCAAGGATGATAATAATCTCAACTGAAGGATCTGAATATTGTGGTGTAGGGGTGGCTATTGATGGAAATAGAGGTGTTTGTATGATGCAATTAATAAGGTCTATGTGAGATGTGGATTGTGTAGGTTTTTGTTTGGTTAATGTGGAAATAGTTTATTTTATAGAGGGAGAGTGGATTCCCCTTATGTTTGTCTCGAGATGGAGGTTTTTGTTCTATAAATTTCTCAAGGGTATTCATTGATAGAGTTTCAAATCAAGAGGATTTGGTCAGTGTGATAGAAGGATTAAGTAAATAATATTGGGATAAAATGGGTGATGTGGCCATGGGAAAGGATATAGGTATAGGTGATGAAGATGTCAAGGTAGGCGTAAGTGGATTTATTGATATGACATACATAGGGATATTTGGGATGGATAGGAATGTAGGAAAAATTGGGATATTTGGAGATATAAGTGATGTGGTGATGGGTATGTTTGATGTAGATGTTGTTAAGGGGTTGAATATGACAGGTTGGGGCACAATATATGTGGATAAAGTGGTATGTATAGTTGAAGTCGATGTGGATGTGGTAAAGATAGTTGGTAGGGTTGGTACAAAAACATGCAGTAGGAGGAACTGGGATTGACTCTAAGGATGGTATAATGGGTAAAGGTGGAATGGATGTAGGTAAGGTAGTAAAATCTAATGAAGGGGATGTGGTAACCGATGGAGTAGATGTGATAGGTGATGCAGTAAATGTAGGAGTAACATCAAGTGTAGAATTAGGTAGGAATGGATGTTTGATAAATGTTACAAGGGTAAGAATGATATATTTGCAAATGGGGTTGGTTTTGTAGGTGTGGATGTGTGGATATGTTTGTTTTATGTAGATGTGGGTGAAGGAATAGATGTGAGAGATGTAGCGATAGGTGTGTTTATCAATGGGGAAAAATAGGTGCTAAAGATGAATTTTTATCACGAAATTACAACACGCCCGAATGGCTTGAATTGTGGATGGGATATTTGATGCAATTTCGTAACATTGGGTTACCTCTCAAGTTGTGGGACTTGTGGGATTGAGATAACCCTTCAGATAAAGTTGGTTCTTGATCCTAAACTACCTACCATAATCTACTCCTAATGCAGGCATAACTATCTAATCCTAATCTAACTTTCCAAGGGACCAGGGAGAGAGAATGCATTAAAATAAATCCTACACTAACAACGATGATACACCGTAAAAGGAGGGTGTGAGAACAACTTTCCAATGTGTGAAAATGGAAGAAACATGCATATTAGAGAGGGTGATAACAGTTATCCACAATCTAATAACAACACTCACGATAAATTTTCATGTACATAAAGTATTAATGAAACCCTACAAGAGCATAGAGTAAACATAATACACCTGTAATAAGATTAAAGGGGCAAGAAGAATGCAAACAAACACAACAAGGGAAGATACATCCACAAACTTACATCTATTACTTCATTAATATGCACAATTCAAAATTTTACAAATGAAAGGCCTGGATCACCATGTAAGGAGTCCACTACAAATTTCTGCAGCACATTGGCTTCACAAAACAAAATGGGAAGAGTTTTTCTACTCAAATTATCCTCTTTTACAATGATCCCAACACTTCAATTTATAGAAAATGAAGAGGAGAGAGAGAGGGGATGCAATTCTCGAAATCCCCTTTCCAACTAATTGTAAGTCATGATAAATGAGTTTAGTTGGTGAATATTGACCTAAAAATCAATATTAAGGTGTCCCATAACCTACAACAATGAAATAATGATTGCACATGCTCATTAAATGCTTCTCCAACCACTATCCAACAACCAAACTGAAATGGGCTCATTTTCCTTAAAAATAATCATCAAATCTTCATTAATTTTTAGATTTCTTGTTTTTTGTGCATCGGGATCGAACCACAATTCCAACAAGACCAATTTTGTGTGATTCCATTGAGAATTATAAAAGTTATGGGCATTTAAGCACCTAGAGTTGTTTTTGGGAAATGACAAGGCTTACTTATTTTATAAGACCGAGAATTATTTAGTAGGAAAGATCATTTAAATTATTCCCTCCTTCTTCTAAAGTTTTTGCATGGTTAAAAAATGATTTGGATATTAAAGTATCTCGTGGGAACCATCTTAATTATATTTCCCAATGTAAAAAGAGAGGGGGTTATATTTATTTATTTTGCATTGACTATGGCCATCTCGACTCAAGCAGCTCAGTGGTGACCCTCCTTTCACTTTCCGATCCACATGTTGGACTTATAGCTTCAACACCAACTCTACTTATGTCTCCCATCATGAGCTCGACATCAAATTTTGGTGTTGGGATCACCTCATACTCAACTCGACCTACCCTTTCTTTCACCTAATGCATCAAGCCTTGTTCCGTATTGGTGGGGTTCTTTCATGTTTGCTTGTATTATGGGTTTGGCCCTATTGCAGTGAACTCAGCTCTCGTAGCATGGGCTCTTCATGATTCTTGCGACGAATCTGCACACACGTCAGCTCATAAACCCGTCCTACATTTGTGTTGACTAGGCCTCTAAGGTCATTGACCCCCACTCCACCCACACTTCACTCAATGCATTGATTTTGGCCAAGTCGGGTCCGAGATGCACGAATGTCGTATGGGATTTCTACACTTCCCATAGTGGGATTTCTACACTTCTTCGGCTCTATAAACATTCCCATGAATCGACTCGGACCCAATGCTTCACTGAATTTGACCCACATGGGTTGTTGACTTGTTCATTCTCCGCTTCCTTATACCTTCGGGATTGAATTGGATTTTCACGCCTCAATTGTCTTGGGACACTCGGGATGGAAAGATCCGACATCAACACTCAACACTGTCGAGTTCATTTGTGCAGGATTGTGGGATTTGGATGCACATGAGGCCTAATGTAATTTGGGCCACTCAAAGTTGTGTATTGCATTTATTTTCGCAATGTTTGATCCAAGGAAACTCGTCTTCTATTTGCCTAAGTGTTAGCTACCTTCGTGTTTGAGCTCGTTGTTCCAATGGAAGTCTGGAACCAACTCGAGCATGTTCCATTAAATGCATACACTCATCTCGTGAGCTACCTTTCCAGTTCAACTATTTCAACTAATCTGATTGGGCTATTTCCATTATCATCATGTCTAAGAAAAGGATGAATCAACTTGGTTGGAGGCACACGACTTGTTTTCTTCATCCTAGCTTGACCCAACATGAAAATAGCTCGGTGTATACCTTATGGGCCCATCCACAATAGTATCTCATCGGGATTATTAAGGTAGCTCGAAAAATATCATTTTTATAGCTCGCTCCTAAACAATATCTTGGTGAGTGATGGAAGAAGCTCGGATTGGTTTGGTTATATGAGCTCGATGTCAAAACAATAAAGAACTCGGTGGGATCTTATACTACCCAATGGAAATTCAGAGTAATTATGTGAGCAATAGGACAACTTGATAGGTAAGAGCTCACCTTACATAAACAACTTGGTATGGGTTATGTAGAGGTCTATGGTGATGCATGGGCATATTTTATACAAACAACTCGCTTAGATATGTAAAGCAGCTCACCCGGCCTATGAAAGTCGATCAACTAGAAATCCAACTCGATGCACACGTAGATGAACTTGGTGCAATCATAAGCTTGCCTAGCTTGATGCCTCAATGCACAATGCAACATGGCTTATAACTATAATAGCTTGGTGAGTTCCATACCGAAGTGGTTCGGCCTGTCCCTTTTTGGATATGAGTTCAACTCAACTCCTTGTCATATGGCTTGATGTTACATGATGATGTATAACTCGGTATTTATGGAAAATAGCTCGGTCTAACCCAACCATGTAGCTTGGAGCTCGTTTTCCTTGGATTAGCTCGATGATCCTAACACGGGTTCAGTATGAAAAAAATAGCTCGGTCCCTAATAGAACTCACCCATTGTTATATATCTTAGTCAAGAGCTCGGAATTCAGCTCGGTGGGCATTTTAGAGTTCAATTGCATTGTATAATACACCATTGAGGTCACTAGACAAATTTTAAACCTTTTCAGTCCACTTTCATATTTTTGCATTACAACATATCATAGAGCTATGTGAAGGTGTTAATATATTTTAGGTAGATCATAAAATTTTCCATTTTTGTTGAATGTGTGTCCTAAGCTCCGTTGTCCAATTTCACAAGGGTACGGAAATTGGATAACAATTTTGGCGACTCGTGGGGTCATTTTCCTACTAAATAGAGCTTGAACAGTGTTTTTCACCATCCATTGGGTATGGAGTCTATGTGATCAACATGAATTGGTACGAATGTTGGAAATATTGACCCCAGAGAACCCGAAGTGTTTTTGTTTACATCTATAATTTCCTTCCACTACTCGCACTCTCAACTTTTATAAGAAAATCTTGAAATTTTCTTTGTGAGAGTAGAAAATTGTTTTAAAATTGAATTCCACTCATTCCTATAGCTGCAATATGTGAGGTTGGATGATGGACACCTATAACCATTGCCTCAACATTTGATTTTTTCCAAGTGTGAACAACCAAGACTCGATTTTCTTGACATCATGAAACTCTATTGAAGTTTGGCTTCCTTCTTCTTTGAAATTTCCACTCCCATCATGCTAATTAGAGATCTTCTTGAAGGTTTTCATCTGTTGCAATATCAAATCTACCCCCTAATACTTATTTCTTGATTTGGCAAAGGGCACAAGAAACTCGATTCTTATGATATGAAGAAGTGAAAAAATGAAGGTTGAAATCTGTCTCTTAACTTGATTTTAGTTACTCTACATTTGAATTATCTTGACGATATCAATTGTTTCTTTACAACTCTAAGTTCCTTGCCTATTCTTTGTCTTTCACGTGCATGGTGAACTATATAAAATCATACACTAGAAGTAATAGAACATGTGCACCAACACTTAGGGAAATTAAAACCTATTCTAACAACAACAACAATGTGCACAAACACTTGGAGGAATTGAAAATTCCTAAACTAATATGTACATGGTGAGAAATCTTCCTTCTAGTAGTATTTTTGAGATAGATTCCATTAACTAGAATCTCGCAACTCCTCACCATTCAACTTGGCCAAATGGGAAAGCGATTCTACTCTTGCATTCAAAAATCATATACGAACCACTCCATATGGCATAAAATTTGGAATACTTGCTTGGTTTTGCATGATCAACATCCCACTTAAGCACCAAGTCTCCTTCTTGGAATATCATGGCTTTATCTTTCTTATCAAAGATTTTATTGATTAATGCTTTATCATTTTCCATGGTTTACATTACATGCTCTCTTTTTCTTCTAATTCCACCATCTCTGCATACCTAGCTTCCATAGGTTCAAAATAGGCTAGTTCCAACTACTTCATGATTTCCAATGCTGACAACTAAAGTGATATAGGTAACACTGCTTACATTTCGGATACTAGTTTGTAGGGAGATCTACTTGTTGACCTCTTAGGGGTAATTCTATCTGCCCATAGAGCTGATTTGAGCTTCGTGTGCCAGGTTCTTTGATTTTCGTTGAGAGTTATTATAATCCTTAACAAGTTCTTGTTTATGGATTTCGCTTGGCCATTACCATGGGGGTAATAATTTGAAGAAGTGTTGAGGTATATACCATTTTTGATAGCCCATTCAGTGATCTTTGTGCCAAGGAACGCCAATGCATTATCTGATATGACAGCAGAAGGGACAACAAACCTTGTACTACCCCCTCGTAGAAATCCAAGATGCTGGATTCATTTTCCTCCTTGAGTGCTACCACTTCAGTCCACTTGGTGAAATAGTCTATCATCGTAAGTATCCACTTGTGACCTTGAATTGAATTTGGATTGATAACTCCAATGAATTCCAATCCCCATTACATGAATGGCTGATCCAATGAGATGGGATGAAGGGGCAATACTAGTAGCTTCTCTTTTCCTGTGAAGAACACACACTTTTTGCATTTCTTGATCCACAAATAGCAATCAATAAACATTATAGGCCAATAGTAACCAGCCTTAATGATTTTGAGAGTCACATTACACATGGAGCGATGTAGCCTCCTGCTTCTCCATCATGGAACTCATGCAATATCTTCTCAATCTGATTTTTTGGGACACACCTCAATAACACCCCGTTCACATCCTTCTTGAACAAGATGTCATCAATGAGCACATATGGGATGGATTGCAATTTGAAATATCTTCTTTTATCTTTGTTCCATTCTGGAGGGCACAAACTTGTTTAGAGATAATGCACCATGTCTTGAGTCCAACATGGAGAGGGTGTATCATCATATGGATGTTATTGATCATTTTGTAGCACTAGTGCAACCTCCTCTTCACCTTTTGACTCATCATGTTGTTTGGAACCTAGCTGATGACACAAAAATTTTCCCTAAACCAAAGCTTGGTCACCCGATTTCAATATCATATTCCATCACCCGAGTGATCCAACCTGCCCTCTTCTCATTCAGATATTTGTTTAGGAGAAAGTCTTTAACACCGAAATGAGACACTAACAATTGAATTTTATTATTCAAGACCAAGTGTCGAAATTTCTTCAAGCTTCTCACGAAAACTAGAACATATTTTTCAATGAAAGACTATGCACCACATAATCTTCCAAGCCCTCATTTGAAGAATGTTATGAGCTATTCTGAACCTTCCTTGTTCAATTGTACCAAGATAGCTGAGATGGTATCCAAACCTCCAAAAGCATATAGAATGAAATATTTTGAAAATTTTAGATTGATAAGAGTTGGGGCTTGAGATATTGGATGCTTAATAGCCTCAAAACTCTCTTTGTATTATGTTGTTCACTTGAGCACAAGGCTCTTCTTCAACATCATTATCAATGGCTTCACCAAGGTGGCAAAATCAAGCACAAATATGTGAACAATATTTATTCTCCATAAGAAAATTTACTGAGAGCTTTCTTGTGAGTTGGAAATGGTGGAGTTCGGATAGCCTTAACTCTCTTGGGATCAATAGTCAATCCTTCTTTTGAAATAATATGGCCCAAAAATTTTCCTTCATATGCCAAGAATACACACTTTTTCAGATTTAAAGACACTTTGAATCTTCTACACCTTTGAAATACTTTCCTGAGGTGAAAGAGATGGTCTATTACATTCTTTGAGAAGATGGTGATATCATCAAGGTAAACAAGCACTATCTTATTGATCAATCCTTTAAACGCCATATCCATTGCTTGTTGAAATGTTGCTCTCGACATTTTATAGTCCAAATGGTATCTTTCTATAAGCATACCCACCCCCTTTTGTAGTGAAGGTTGTGTTGAACTGATATTCTTCTTTGATCATTATCTGATTGTATCATGAGTATCCATCTAGCAATGAAAACCTTTCCAAACCAGCTACAACCTGTAAAATTTTCTCCAATGAAGGAAGTGGATAATGATCTTTAAGTGATGCTCTATTCAAGTCATGAAATTATACATATAAATTGATTTCTCTATTTCTCTTTCTAATTGGTACTAAGTTTGCAACCCAACTCGAATGCTTGATAAGGAAGATGATGCTATCTTCGATCAAAATTTTCAACTCTTTTTGATGAGAGGTTTAATGTGAGGATTCAATGATCTTTGTTTCTAGTTGATGGGCTTAGAATATGGATCCAATTCAATAGTATGTTGAGCCAACTTTGGATTAAATCCTCTCGAGATCTTTATAATTCCTAGAAAAGATATTTGTAAATTCTTGACAAAGTTGGAAAAAATCAGATTTTTCTTGTTGAGTACTCACCTTTCCAATCTACAACACCTTTTCTTCACCCACTATAATAGGCTCCGAATCTTGACCCTTGACTTGAATTTTTTCCCTTCTAATTCTGAAATTGATCGTTTGGGTTGAAGATTGATTCCAAAGTTACAAGGCACTTTGGTAGTTTGTTAGTTCTTAGCTGCACCACTTGGTTACCATAGTGTTGCTCCAATTTATCTTGGTTTCTATTAGAGAACTCAGCTTCTTATTTTAATAAGTTTATGATTTGTTGATCATTTTGAAGAATTTCCAACTTTTGTTGTTGTATGAAAAAGCTGGTCTCATAACCACTTTGATCCGAGGCCGGGTATGCTCACTTTTGAGACTCTCCACCACGTCAAACACTACCCCAATTTCTACAAGTCTATATGTTGCATCATTCTTCTTCCTTGGAATGGAATTGATATTAAAATCTTCAAAATCTTCAAGAAGATCTCATACCGATTCTTTTAGTTTTTAAGAGATCATTTTAGCGAGTATTTTGTCCCTCGACTTGGTTCACAATCAGTTCACTATCTCCAAACATTTGTAAGTTTTAATACTCCTCTTTCTTTCCCAATAAAATTTGTGAATCGAGCTTCATACTCGGTCGTGTTGTTTGAGCAAGCAAACTAAAAATAGAAATATGAGTAGTATTGTGTACCTTGTGGTGAAACAAGCATAGATCCTCCTACAATGCCTTAACTACTCCTTGAGCCATCAAAGAATAAGCGTCATACTTCATTGTCATCTTTTTGATCCGGCTTGGTGATACTACAAAGAGATTGATTTTCTTTGTGCGAGCAATAGAATCCTAATTCGGATTCTTCCATTTCTTTGTAAGCATAAAAATATGCCTCTTGTTTTCCCATTGATCAAGAGTTAAGTCCAAAATACTCCCGAATTTTTATCCTCTTCATAAGTGCTTGGGAAATCCTCTTGATCAAACGCTGAACAATTTTCATTGATTGGATTGTTGTATGAGGATCAATATGAAAGTGTTCAATAGGCTTAGATATAATTTTATCCTTAGCTCCATACCTCGTTCTAAATAACATGTGTGACCAATCAGTAGAAAAATAACCTCCAATTTTAGTGGTGAAGTCTCTTGACAAACACAATGCAAAGAGTGGTGGCAAATCAATCACTAAGACATCTTATAAGCTAGTAACGTTTGGGCATGCATGAAGTGTGAGGCTCAAACCTTTGATTACTCCAACTATTGTTACTATTGTCCCATCCAATTGCACTATACCCTTGGAAATGACTTTGTATTGGAGGCCTAGCTGATCAACTATTTCTTTCGACATGACAAAGCTACTTACTCCCGAATCAATCATGCAATTGTGCACAAGATTGTTTCCAATGATTAGAGATATGTAAAATGGAGGAGGCTTCATGTTTTTACCTTTTTGACCTCCTTGTTGAGCTATATTGGTAATCACCTTCTCTTAATATTTGGATGACTGATTGGATGAGACCAATTTTCCATGGTAGCTTGCAATAGATCTCTTTGTCCTAAGATAGCCAATGAATCCCACATTGAGATGTTTACATTTATTTTCTTCATTTGCTCAATAATATTGAACGGGGATGAGCTATATTTCTGTTGCCCTTTACTTTTCACAGTCTTCTCTTGCACATGGGTTGATATTTGGTACTTAAGCTACTCTAGAAGGTGACTTGGGTTGATTCTACACATTTTAGACTATACTTTGATTTCCAACATCTTGTTTGGTTATAGAGGGTTGTGAATCATTTGAATTGGATGAATGTCCCTCTCTAATATTCCTCTTCTTAGACCATGTATTGGTTGCCACACTTTGATAAGGGGCTTGATTTATACCAAGAGAAACCCTCAACTTGTCAATTTACAAGTGTGGTATCACTCAAAGATGCCTCTTGAGTAGTTTCCTACAACTGATTTTCCTCTTGGTTTGTCTCTTGTTCCATACCCATTGTTGTCACCATCAAGGCTTGATTCAGGGCACCATTGAAACATGTTGACTAATTATGAGGTTGATTGCATGGGAAACACCAGTCATATTCTTGAGCCATGTTATTTTGCATTGGTACCAAGGCTCTAGATGTGGATGCAACATTAGGATTGTAAGGTTGAAATGGTCTATTAACAAGAGGTTTTACTTGGTTTTGATTTGCAGCTTGAGCGGGTGGTCTATTAGGTTGATAAGGAGGCATATTCGGTTGGGTTTAAGGCTTATACGACCTAAATTTTTAGGCTTGCTATCTCTTAATTGTCACCAACTCATTTCCTAAGTTTTACAACTGCTTCATGACTTCCTGGAGCTCATTTGAGGTACTAGAAGATGAGGTAGAATCTTCGATAGAACTCTTATTTTTTAGGGAAGGAATGGGAGCTAATGTAGGTACTTGACTAGTGCTTGGACTTCCTAATTTTGGATAAAGAGGCATGGGTGGTCTAGGTGCAAGTTTATCGACTTGAATCAAACAATTTTCAGCCCTAATAGCGGTACTATAAGTTGCGGGTAAATTTTTACCTCCCATAGATTGTATCATCATTGCAATATCATAATTTAGAGCTTTTAGGAAGTAGAGAAAACCACCTTCAGTTGTTGGTCTCACAACGAGTGGAATATGGTCCCATGTCCTTTGAAACCTGAAGTTGAAATCATCCATCTGCTCATTTGGTGCTCTCTTTATTGTGGTTAGTTGTTCTAACAGAGATAAATTTTCTACCTTATCCCCAAATTGACCATAAAGAGTTGTGCACAACTGATCCCAATTTTGAATTGATCCCGTTGTTAAGATTCTGAACCATTATAAGGCCTTACCTTTGAAAGAAGAAGCCAATAATTTTACAACTACATCCATTTCATTAACTTTATGTATAACACAGACATTTACGATGTCTTAAATGTGATCAATCGGAGTTGTATGATTCTATCATGTGAAATATGGAATGTTATTCAATGCTACAACTGGAATTAGATTTTGTGCATTGAGAGCAAGTGGGTTGCTTCCCATGAAATTGACATAGGGATTTGGTGGTCCTTGTGGTGGTTGTTGATGAGCCATTCTGATTGGTCTAAGAGTTCTAGTTGATTGAATGAAAGGCCTACCAAGTGGAGGTGTTGATAGTGTTATATTTGGTGGAGATGGAGACCTTTGAGCTCTTCTTCCCCTTCTTCCTCTACTTGGAGATAACTGCAAGTATTCAAAAATTCCTTCCTCTCTAGTTCTTGACCTTATTTAAATTCTTCTCATAAATTTGACAAGCTTGGACTACCAATACCACTGAATTCTTCCCTTTTGGAGTCACCAAATGTGTTATTTCAAAGCCTCTCACAGGCTGGAGTTTAACAACAAGTGCACACCAATCTCGCTACAATAAAATGAAAACCTCTTTGTTGTGCCACCAAGCATGCCAAAATTATTATCACAAAATTACAAAACCCCATAATGGCTTGAATTTTGGATGGGGTATTCAAGTGCAATTTTTGTAACATTGGGTTACCTCTCAAGTTATGGGACTTGTAGGATTGAGATAACCCTCAAGAGAAAGCTGGTTCTTGCTCCTAAACTACCTGACACAATCTACTCCCAATGCAAGCACAACTATCTAATCCCGATCTAACTTTCCAAGGGACTAGGAGAGAGAATGCATGAAAATAAAGCCTACACTAACAACGATGATACACCAGAAAAGGAGGGTGTGAGAACAACTTTCCAATGTGTGAAAATGGAAGCAAAATACAGATTAGAGAATAATAGTTCTCCATAGTCTAATAACAACACTCACAATACATTTTCATGCACACACAATAATAATGAAACCATGCAAGAGCATAGAGTAGACACAATACACCTGTAATGAGATTGAAGAGGCAAGAAGAATGCAAACAAACATAGTAAGGGAAGATACATCCACAAAATTGCATCTATTGCTTCATTGATATGCATAGTTCAAAATTTTACAAATGAAAGGCCTGGATCACCATGAAAGGAGTCCACTACAAAGGCTTGCAGCACATTGGATGCACAAAACAAAATGGGCAGAGTTTTGCTACTCAAATTATCCTCCTATACAATGAGCCCAATACTTCAATTTATAGAAAATGAAGAAGAAAGAGAGAGGGGATGTAATTCTAGAAATCCCTTTCTAGCCAATCGCAAGTCATAATAAATGAGTTTTGTTGGTGAATATTGACCTGCAAAATCAATCTTAAGGTGTCTCATAACCTGCAGAAGTGAAAGAATGATTTCACATGCTCATTAAATGCTTCTCCAACCACTATCCAATAACTAAACCTTAAAAATATTCATCAATTTCTTGGTTGTTGTGCATTAGTCTCTGAACCACGATTCCAATGAGACCAATTTTATATGATTCCATTGAGAATTGCGAAGTTATGGACATTTAAGCACTTGCAACTATTTTTGGGAAATGGCCAAGCTTACTTGTTTTATGGGACTGGAAATTGTTTGGTTGGAAAGATCATTTAAATTATTCCCTCCTAAAGTTTTGTGTATGGTTCAAAAATGATTTGGCTTTTAAAATAGCTCGTGGGACCCATATTTATTATATTACCCAATGTAAAAAGAGAGGGGGGTTATATTTATTTATTTTGCATTGAATATGGCCAGCTCGGCTAGCTTGATCGAGCTGGCCCTCCTTCCACTTTATCAATCCACGTACTTCAACACCAATGCCCCTTATGTCTCCCATCACGAGCTCGGCGTAGGGATTTCCTTATACTCTACCGACCTACCCTTTTCTTTCACCTGGCGCATCGTCGAGTCTCATTCCTGTATTGGTGGGGTTCTTTCATTATTGCTTGTATCATGGGTTGCTGTGAATAGCACGGGATCTGCATGACTCGGCTCCCAACCCCATCCTGCGTTTGTGTTGACTGGGCCGTTGACCCACACTTCACTCAATGCGGTGATTTCGGCCAAGTCAGGTCCGAGATGCCACTTTCTCCCGCATTTCCCACATTGGGATTTCTTAACTTCTTCGGCTCCCGTGAATCGACGCTTTCGTTTGACCCGCATGGGTCGTTGACTTGTCCATTCTCCGCTTCCTTATATTTGCCGTTGAAGCGTGTTTTCACGTCCCGATTGTCCAGCATGGTGATGGGACACCCATGCTGCCAAGACCGACATCGCCGCGCAACACTGATGGGTTCCTTTGTGTTGTGCGGGGATTGCAGGCTTTGTTGGCAGTGGCACGTCAGGCCTAATGTAGCTTGGTCCACTTGGGCCGGGAATTGCCGCTATTTCCGCAATGTTCGAGCCAAGGAAACTTGTCTGCCATTTGCCTAAGTCTTGGCTACCTCCGTGTTTGAGCTTGCTATTCCACTGGAAGCCCGAACCAACTTGAGCCTATTCCATTAAATGCCTACACTCGTCTGTGAGCTCCCTTTCCAGGTTCGACCGTTTCAACTTATCCGATCGGGCTATTTCCATTATCATCATGCCTAAGAAAAGGATGTTTGAGCCTGGTTTGAGGCACACGACTTGTTTTCTTCACCGCAACCCAACCCAACACGAAAAATAGCTTGGTGTATACCTTATGGGCCCGTCCGCAATAGTAGCTCGCCAGTCTTATTAGGGTAGCTTGACCAAGATCATTTGTATATCTCGCTCCTAAGCAATATCTCGGTGAGTGATGGAAGAAGCTCGTCTCGGTTTGGTTAAATGATCTCAATGTCAAAACAGTGGCAACTCGGTTGAATCTCATACTACCTGATGGACCTCCAGAGCAATTCTGCGAGCAACGGGACAACTTGATAGGCAAGAGATCACCTTAAATAAATAAATCGACATGGGTGATGTAGAGTTCTATGGTGATGCATGGGAATATTTTATACCAAACAGCTTGCTTAGATATGTAAAGCAGCTCGCCCAGCCTATGAAACTCGGTCAACTAGAAAGCCAGCTCGATGCACACACAGATGAACTCGGTGCAATCATAAGGTTTCCTACCTCGATGCCTCAATGAACAATGCAACCTGGTTTTTAACTAGAATAGCTTGGTCAGTTCCATACCGAAGTGGCTCGGCCTGTCCCTTCTTGGATATGAGTTCACCTCGACTCCTTGGCATATGGCTCGATGCTACGTGATGATGTATAACTTGATATTTATGGAAAACAGATAGGTCCAACCCAACCATGTAGCTTGGAGCTCGTTGGCCTTGGATTAGCTTGATGAGCCCAACACGGGCTCGATATGTAACAAAATAGCTCGGTCCCTTATGGAACTCACCCATTCTTATATAGCTCACTCAAGAGCTTGAAACTCATCTCAATGCACATTTTAGAGTTTGGTTGCACTTTGTATAATACACCATTGAGGTAACTAGACAAATTTTAAACCTTTTCGGTCCCCTTTCAAATTTTTTGCACTACAACATGTCGAGAGTTGTGTGAAGGTGCTAAGGGATTCTAGGTAGATCATCGAATTTGCCATTTTGTTGAATGTGGGCCCTCGGCTCCGTTGTCCAATTTCGCCAAGGTAGGGAAATTGGATAACATGAATTTGGTGTGATAGATTGGGGCATGATCGAAGTGAATGAAGTGGGTAGTATAGTCAAAGTTGACGTGGATGTGGTAAGGGTGGGAGTAGGTATAGGTATAGGAAAAGTAGTACAAGTTGATATAGGTGTGATAGTTGTGGAAATGCTAGGTTCGAATAAGGAGTGGGAATAATGTCCAAGGTAGGAACATGCGGAGTTCGTGATGAGATGAGATCTTGATTGACGATGTTAATGGTGTAAGGATTTGATAGTTAAGATGTAAAAGGGGTGGCTTGATTCGTTGGTGATTGATTAGGAAAAGGTTGCATAATCGTCAAGGGGTTGGCTAGGTGAAGTGATGGAGCTATCTAGTTTGATATCCCCTTGATTTATAAGCTTTTGAATGTGATCTTCAAAGGAACAACATTTCTCAATGTCGCGACCTTTGACTCGATGATATTTACAATAGTGCTCTTTGTGATACCAAATAGGATTAGGTTGCGAGTTGTCCACGGGTCGTATGGGAGAAAGTTAGATGGATTCAACCTGTCAAAGAACTTGTCAAATAAAGAGCTATAGGATTCTCCCAAGGGGGTATAGTTGGTTGTTGATTGAGGGGCTCATTGTTGAGGCCATGTGCTAGATGTAGGTGCAGATGAGGGCTTAACAACCATGGTGTTGGCCGCACCCTTAAATGTGTCATTATGTGTGGATGGTTTAGTAGATTCAATTTTAGGTTTCGTCAATCTTAGTTTAAGATGACCCTTCTCAATGACACAGGTTTCGAGTTTGTGAATCATGATGAAGGCTTTGTCAAAGGTTCAGTAACGATTGGATTTTCAAGGTAGATGATATATGCTTCGCACATGATCGCGAGAAGAGTTCGATGAGTTTGGTTTGCATGGAAGAGAGAAGGATAGTTAGTTTATAACGCCATGCCATCATGCGACGAAGTCCGCGATGGACTCATCGTCAAACTATCGGATGGTCTATAGGTCAGCGATAGTGATTTTGTGTGCAATATTGATCAAAAAGTGTTCTAAGAATAATTATGCGAGTTGGGTGAAGGAAAATATCAAGTATTGAGGTATATTATTGTACCAGTCTAACGTGGGACCGGCCAAGGACATGGGGAAAGTGTGAAGCATTAGGTCTTGATCATGTACAATAAGATAACATGCGTGTTTGAATGCATGAAGATGCTGCTAGGGATCTTCCTTACTATTGAACTTAATGAACTTGGGAAGCTCCCAATGAGGAGGGTAAGGTTTGATAGGAACTAACAGATGAATCGGTTCGTTACAGATTTGTTCATAGGATAAAGTAACCTTGGGTGCCAAGGTAACGACTTCTAGACTAGCCACCTATTCATTAAGGCATGAATATGATCATTCGATGTGATGATAGGTTGGGATTGGATTGGTTGTGTGGCATGGAATGTATCTTGATAAGGTGGTTGATAAGTTTGTGGGTGGGGTGTTTGGGGAATTGTGTGATAAGGATTAATATATGTCATGGGTTGAGATTGGGTAAGTTGCTGCATATGTTGATGTTGAGAAATAGGGACGTGATGTGATTTTTGAGATTGAGAAAGTTTTTGTGGTAAATGATGAGTGGGGATATGAGTGTTAAGATGTTGAGATGGTTGGAGCATATGATGGGTAGGAATGTAAGTGCTAAGAGGTTGAGATGGTTGGATAGGCATATTAGTAGCGGATGGAATAGAGTTGACAAAAACGGATGTGGGTGGAATAGGATTCACCAATTGAGTAGACTGATAGGATTGAGATATTTTGGGAGATTTATGAAGTAAGAAGTCATAAATGGGGTGGGAAGGAGGTCCAAGAGTTTCTAAAGGAGCTGGAGATGGGGGTGTAGTTGGTCTAGAAAGGTTAGACTGATGAGAGATACGAGGATTGGTGTTAGGATGGGGAAAATTTTGGATGACATAGACCTCATGAGGTGAGACCATGGAGACAAGGGGTTTGGTAACTGAAGGTGTGGTCTCAAATGTAGAATCTTGTTGGGAGAGAACATTAGAGGAAGGGATGTCATTGGATGGAGTGGATTGTTGTGTTGTTTTTATTTGAGAAAGAGTGGCAATAGACATGAAATAGACGATAATTTGTTTATGTAATTTATTAACAAAAAAATCAAACAAGAAGTTTATTATCAACATGATTAATTAGAAGATGTGGAAATAAAAGAAATGTGGATAATAAAGGCACCTAAGGAATGACAGGCTAAGGCTGGTTTTGGTAGTTTTGGCTAGGGAGAGTCTCAGGCGGCTTCCTATTGGGTGATGAAATCCCAAATAGTGAACCAGGTACGGAGATGTTTTGATCAATGTGTTGGTTTTGTTCATGATTCTAGGTTGTGTGTGATAATGTGAGACGCAGTAAGGCTAAACCCCAATTTAAACTATCCGATCAAGAAGGATGCAAAAAGAAAGGTTATTTTTAGACCAAATCCCAAATGTGAAGTTTGATGCAGACAATCACCCATGAAAGAGAAATCACAATGCAGAAAGGAGAAAATAGGAAAACGAGGAATACCCAGATAGCACTTTTTTGTTTTGTTTTGTTGCACGTGATAATGACGTGTGTGAAAGCGGTAATCAATGACCAAGAACGTTTGGGTACCCTAAAATTGCACCATGTTTGATTACGAAAGGAGTTGGTGAAAAGGATTTATAGTATGTTTATGGTTTAGCAAATGATCTTTGACAATGTAATGTGATCAATACAACTTGGTAGAGTTCATATGGAGAGGAAAATAAAACGATTAGTTGACATGGTAAAAAAAAGTGATATAGATGTCGTAAGTATGTTGTTTACAAAAATTCCTTCATAGAAAAATAACAATAATTAATCTAATTAATTAAGAAAATCATAGGTGACGTTCATATGTAATAAGAGGAAATAAGCTATGAAAGCTATTAATAGACTCTAAACCAAGATATAAACTAGGAAGTGATATCTTTATGAAATAAATAATCAAAGATACTATATACTCAATAAACATACAAAAAAACAACGAAATAAACTATTAAATGCTAAGACATACACTATAAACTATCCACATTAAATAATAATAATAATAATATAATAATCTATGAAAGAAACTATGAAATGGACTTGTGAAATGAACTATGAAGTAAATTAATTGATTTGAAATCAATTTGAAATGAGCAATGCATTCTGTTTCCCAAGTGGGTTAAAATAAAAACGGCTCGCACATAAGCCCACACAAATCGGATGCTCTATAGATTGCATGGTGAAAATGTTAGTGCATGTCCATGCCACAATTGGAATTTTGTCAACCAAGCCTTATAAAGGCTTCTTCACTATGACTACCCATGTATGTGGATAAAAAAATAGTTCCTCCACCAAGGGAAAATGCCAAAGGAATCCATGTGGCCAATAGAGGTGGTTCAAATTAAACACCGACATAGGAGACATAGGCGGTGGATGAAATTAGAGATGGTCGGGGTGATCTTAGTGGAGTTGGGAATGAAGTCTATAGGGAAGGGCAAACCGAGAGCTCGGGGTTGCAGAGATCGACTCAGGCAAGCCAAGGGGAAGAGTCCGAATGGGCTCAAGGTGAATGGATCGAGGTTGAAGAGTCGATGTAGGTGGCAAGGGAAGATCTAGGTCATCAAGGTGAAGATAGGATTTTGTGGTCCGGCTTAGGCTCGATACAAGGAGACAATGATGTGAGATAAATTTGAGTCTAGCAATTACAATAAGGAAAACTCGGTGAGAAGGGATTAATTAGTGGCAATGAGTTTGAGAAACTTGGTAAGATTGAATCATGGTGAGATAAGCTCATGGAAAGGTGTGTAGAGCTTGAGCTTAAGGTTTAGGGCTGAGTCGAGGTTAGAGGCAAGTTGGATGCATGGGATCTCGGCCAACGAGCTAAGGTAGGGAGATTGAAAACTCCTCGAGGGAGGAAGTGGGGAAATCTAAAGGATATGGATTTGTGCAATTTGATCAAGATGAAGTAGCAAAAATTTAATAGATAAGTTGAGTGGGATGCTTTTGAATGAAAAATAGGTATATGTTGGTCTATTTATGAGAAAACATGAATGAGAGAAAGAAAATGGAAAATCCAAGTTCAATAATGTTTTGTAAAAAAGTTGTCAAAATTAATCACTCATGAGGACTTAAGGCAAAGTTTTAGAGAAAGGAGAGGGCTTGGTTGAGTTGCAGGAGGGATGGATGTGGGTAAAAGGCTAATGATGTGTGAACCGAGGTCTCAAGAGAAAGGATTGGATTTGAATTCATTTGGAGAGGAAGATGTGAGCTCTGGGAGAGAGGTCGGCGAGTAGGTCCGTGGCTCGGCCGAGTCACACGGACAGGAGGAGAGTGTAATAGTGTATGGGATGAGGTAGTTAAGTTGGAGGTGAGGATGGGTAGTTTAAACGGTAGGGAAGTGAGGTGGAAGGGAGATGGGGTAGCTCAACCAAGTCATTCGAGATGGGGAAGATGAGAGGATTAGGGGTAGTGTAGAGTAGTTTTAGGAAAATATTTTTTTGATTTTATTTATTTACTTAATTATTATTATTTATTTAATAATAAAAATAAACTTGATACTAACTATAAACAACCAAATAACAAGCGATTGAAAGCAAAAAGAGAACTTACCTCCAAGACAACATAGATCACTTTGAATGTAAGTATACACCGAAATGACATAGATAACATTAAACCCCTGTAATCAAGTAAACCTAAAACAAAATATTCACAAGATGACAACTATGAATAAGGATAGTCGTTATACATACAAAACCTCCACAAGACAAGTAAAGTAAAAACAAATTACTAGATCCGGGATCAATCTCACCGGATGTAGAAATTACTCTGATCTAATACAAAGAATCCATGAAATAGCTACACAGACAATAATTGAAATCAGCAACTCTATATTATATTTTATTAATTCACTATTTCAATACACTCCATTATATAGGAGATGTATAATAACAATCCTCACAACAACCTTTGTCTTCATATACAACTATACACCCATATGGTTTCAACCTCTCACCAATATAATAATAAAACAACACTAATTATTTTATTATTCTAACTTACTAACTTACCACATACTAACCACATTTTACATTTACTATTTACATTTACATAGTAAATGTACTTTCACTAATTTACCATAATAATAATTACACATGTAATTATTATTCACCCATACAAATGGAGCACTAAGATATATTTCCTAACATTCCCCCCCTTAGTGTGAACATGGGGAAAACTTGCCTTTGTACTTGCACTTACTTTCATGATCTAATGATTTTATAAGATGATCATAAACCTAATAGATGGTTTTTCATAGGGTTGACCATAAACCGAAAATGATGGTTTTGCAACTGGTTTACCACAAACCAAAAGGGTGATGGTTTTGCATAGGGTTTACCAACCGAAAATGGTGGTTTTACAACTGGTGTACCACAAACTAAAAATTGAAGGTTTTAAAGTGGTTTACCTACAACCACATCATGATATGCCAAATACTATTATTAGCCCTCATCACATCTCACTGCAGGGAATAACATAGGAAATTCTGCTGAAATCTGTTGCTCATATATAGAAAATACCATAAATGTAGAAAACTAGAAATGGAACATTGAGATCATGTCACCCCCTCAATGTGAAATTTCCTTTATTCTTCAAACCACAATAGGAACACTGCAACCAAACACTCTGCCAAAAATACAAAGAAACAATAGGAACACAATGTATAAAAAAATCACCATAACTGATATGACCCCGTCGTTGGTGACTGACGAGAGGTTGTTGAATGACCTCCAACCTCCTGTGCCTCCTTCCTCCAAGAAATTCACTTAGTATAGAAATTATTCATAGTTATAGTCAATTTCATCTGTTATTTGTTCATCTCTAGCTTCCCATTCTACAATTTTGCTTACATTTGTAGGTATTTTTTCTTTTCCATTTACTATCCTCCATAGGTTTATATTCATTAACTGCATTTGGATTTTTACTTTCCATGTATGAAAGTTCAGCCCATTAAATTTATATAATGATGTATCCATTTTACTAAATCTTCCAAAAAAATTAAATGTAGATTTGAATTACCTTTGATTCTTTGATTTCTTCAAAAAAAAAGCAGTGATCAATGTGCTGTATATTAAATTGCACGTTTCTCCCAAAATATGAACTGATTTTTGCTAAATTTTTACTGTAGATTCTTGTATAATAGATAATTCCACGTGCAAAATTTTGGAGAAACCCAGATTGTGAAACAAAAGTTATGAGATCTTCTTCAAGACAGATTTAACCTGCTCTGGTACCAAATGTAGAAATTACTCTGATCTAATACAAAGAATCCATGAAATAGCTACACAAACAATAATTGAAATCAACAACTCTATATTATATTTTATTAATTCACTATTTCAATACACTCCATTATATAGGAGATGTATAATAACAATCCTCACAACAACCTTTGTCTTCATATACAACTATACACCCATATGGTTTCAACCTCTCACCAATATAATAATAAAACAACACTAATTGTTTTATTATTCTAACTTACTAACTTACCACATACTAACCACATTTTACATTTACTATTTACATTTACATAGTAAATGTACTTTCACTAATTTACCATAATAATAATTACACATGTAATTATTATTCACCCATACAAATGGAGCACTAAGATATATTTCCTAACACGGGCATGCTAGAAATGTTAGACAGAAACCTTGTTCTCGTGCAGGTGAATGCACCGATACTGAAAGCCACCAACAACCTCAAAATATGGAGGGCTTAAGGAGCCTCGAATGTGGATGTAGATCTGTGGGCACCAAATAGATGGATATGTGATAATGTCTATAAAATTGAAATAGATACGATTAGATAGATATATGTGGGGGCTTCCCAGACAATGCCGGTTCCAAGAGGCTATTAACTCCCTTGGAGGATGTCAACCCCGTGTCTAGAAAGATAGAAATAAATGATGAACCATAGATAACATGTAGAAGTAGAGAAGTACAATATGCCAAGTAAATGGGATGACGAGGGTACTTCAAGGGCATGTGGATGACATTATGGTGCCATAAGTGGCATCATAAGAGCAACATGAGGATGATATGAGAGAAGTTATAATATCAGAAATTTGTTATCCTTTCTTACTTGTTCAAAATGAAGGGGAAGGCTTCTATAGTGGAGAGCTATAATGGCAGAGGTTTTCCTTGACTTCAAAACTTACTTCCAACTTTCTTATTTTTAAAACTTAAAATTTTAAACCTCTAAAAAACTTCAAACTTCTAAAAAAATTGTTTGAAAGAGGTCGAAGACCTATATTTATATCCTAGAGATGGGGTTAGATTAGGGGTTATCAGGAAACTGGGTTTGACAAAGTAACCCTAGTTAAGTGAGCAGAGGGGACATGATTTGAGTGATTAGGTGTAATAGTGGATTTGATGTTGATGAGTGGGGTTCATAATTTGAGTGATTATGTGTAATTAATTATGAGGTGGGGTGATATGACTTGATTTGGAATATTAAGATATTAATGAGATAACGATTTTTAAGTATTTTAAAAGAGGGTCAACTAATCAATTAAACTTGATTAATTAAATATGTAGTGTTGGTGGGAAATGTGATTCAAATGGATAAGCCTATTGAAGGAGAGAAAATGTGGGGTGAAGACGAGGAATGATACCAAAAGCGGTGTCTACACATGTTTCTACTACTATAACCCTCATAGCACAATTTAAGGATGAAGTAAAGAAACAAATGTAAATGAATATGTATTATCTTCATGTAAAAAAATACGTTAGCAACAAATCCGAGTGATAAGAGATATGAAGGTTTTAAGTTTGGCAATGAAGGAGTCTTGAGATATGAAATAGAGTTTATGTTCCTTTAGGTAATGACCTTAGAATGAAAATCATGAAGGAATTTCATGATGTTCCTTATTATGGACATATCAAAGTGAAAAAATAATTGGCTTATGTAAAACAACAATACTTATGGAAAGGAACGAAGAAAGACACGTTGAATTATGTTGCTCATTGTCTGTAGTGTCAAAATGTTAAGGTAGAGCACTTGCATCCTACCGATTTATTATATCCCCATAGAATTCTCGCACGATAAATGACAAATAATTAGCATGGATTTTGTGAAAGGGTTACCATTTTATAAAAAACATGCATGATATGATTTTAGTAGTGGTTGACAAACTAACTAAATTATCTCACTTCATACTGGGTAATCTAAAGGATGATTCACACGTACTTACGAAATATTTTGTGTATGAAAATTTCAGATTATGCGGAGTTTGAAATTGATTATTTCTAACAGGGATCCTAGAATGACCTCTCGACTTATGTAAAACTCTAAACTCGTTTTGGGAACAAAACTGAACTTTAGTTTGGCATACCATCTAGAAACATATGGTTAAACAGAAAGAGTTAACCAAGTTATGGAGGATATGCTCATAATGTATTGTATGGATCAACAATATAAATGGGAAGAATATATTCCATTGGTTAAAATTACTTATAACAACACTTATCATTCTTCCCCGAAAATGTCACCATTTGAAACGTTGTATAGAGAAGGTGCGAGAACTCCTATTAGCTGGGATAACATGGAGGATAGAGAGGTAGTAGGCCCATAAATGTTGATAGAAATGGAAAGCAAAGTGAAGCTAATCCGTGAGAATTTGAAGGAAATATTCAATAGGCGTAAAAACTACGCAAATCTAAAAATAAGCGACAAGAAATTTAAACAAAGAGATAAAGTCTTCTTGAGGGTAAAACCCAAAAAGAGCTCAATTATGTTTGGCAAGGCTGCCAAATTGTCACCTAAATATGTGGGACCTTTCAAAATTATGAAAGTTATAAGTCCAATGGCATACCGATTAACATTACCACTCGCATTGTCTAGAATACATGATGTTTTTCATATTTCATTTCTTAAAATTATGTTTTAGATATAACACATGTCCTAAATTAGAACTCTTTATAGGTTCAAGACCCAAGAATTGTCATGGTTGAACCTATTAGAGTGTTGTAAACTCATAGGTTACATCTCATAAATCGAGATATTGCACAATGCAAGGTCCAATGGGACCAATATTATGAAGATAGTACAACTTGGGAGAATCTAGAAGAGATGAAAATTGTGTTTCCTTATCTATTTCAGTGATAAAAACAATTATTTGATTATCTATTATTGATATATTAATTATTATTTGATAATTTTGTTGAATACAATGGAAAACAAAATTCCATATTGCTTATTATTTCACATTTTTGGTGTTATGTGTCTATTATGCTAAGAATTATGATTACTAACTGACTGAAATTCGTAAAATTTTCAAGTTTTTGTGAAATTGTGAACTGGTTTTCCTTTCGTAGTGATGTTTGGAATGTTTTCCATGAATAATTTTCATAACGATAGTTAAATCATCAAGAAAATGATTCTTTAAGGGGGGAAGTATGTCACACCTGTATTTGTATAAGGTTATGTTCTTGTAAATGGTTCGAATGATTAAATAATTAAAGAAGCGGAACTTTACTAACTTTAGTCGAATGTTAAATGATGGGTATATATATATATATATATATAATGTGTGTGTGTGTGTATGTATGTATGTACAAAAATATATACATACCTATGTGTAGATGTATACATGATTCTATATGTGCATTTACCATCTAACATTTGTAGGACTTTTTGATGATCACAATTTTATTTGCATCATTGTATACGAATTGGATGGTGGACACCACCACTATTTATTGTAATTAATGATGTTGTATTCATAAAGATCTTGGGAATTTAAATTTCTTTGCATTATTATAGTATTCGATGAGTCATTCTTACACCACAATGTATTATTTATAACAATGACCTTCAACGAAAAAAGGTGTAGTGAACTCCCAATTAGATGCCAAAAAATCAAACTTTAAAAATAAATAAATTAGATAACATGATTGGGAAATTGACTTACCGTCAATTTCTCATCCCTAACTCTAACTAATAATTTAAAACCAAATGTTACAATAATTGTAATGCACCAGTAGTAAACACTATTTATTTAAATTGCATTGCAAAGAGTAAAATAATAATTCAATGTTCATTTTACTCCAATTTCTTATTCTAATAAAATATACTCATTTGAAATTCTATACTCAGTTCATAATTACAATTCACTTAATGATTAAATTTACTCATAGTTACTTTCAAAACATTGTTTCATAATTATCACTTTCTCATTCATTGCTTACTAGTAATTCATTCATACAAGTCGTTGACTCATTTCTGGTTATAAATCAATTTGTAACTATGTTTTGCAATTGGGTTTACAATAAAAATATGATTCATTCCAAATGTATACAACAACCAACCCTCAGGTTAGAACACAATATACAATACATAATGATTATTACAATCTTCTACCAACTTGTAGAGTATATCTGAATATGAGTACAAGAACAAACATTCGATACATGGTACCAAAATCAACTAGAGATCATCTGAAGTTGCATAACCAATACAAGAGGTGAGAGAGAGCATCATTGGAACACTTTTCCTCCAACCACAGACTTGGTGGTCTCCCGCACATCCCCTAAATACAAGAGGAGTGGCCCTACCCTTCAACAAAGTGGGTAGATATGGAACTAATGTGGTAAGAGAGTGAGTCATCTGTGTAATATTAAGTTTTCACCTACCCTCTGGTATCTATGTGACAACAATGAACTAGAAAAGATGTATATAATACTCTTAAACAACAAATACTAATGTTGTTCTTGTGGCCACAAGACTAAAGGAAGGTAGGTACCTCCTACACATTCCCGCCCTAAGCATTGGGGTTGTCTTAAGAACATCAGAGTCTATAGACCAAGGAATTTACTCTCATCCCATATGCACTAAGAAAATATGAGCACTGCCACCTGGCGTGTCATGTTCTCATGTTCACACACCCTCATCAAAGCTAATGTCAACTCACAATCTTGAATTAGCTTATAACACCATTGATCTCCAACATATATATTCATACATATACATGAAACACATCGCATGGTGGTGGAGTTATGTCATACCCCACAAGTTTCCTATACTGGCTGTGGAGAAATTCATGATCCCTTTTCCCCTCTAGTATGACATTCAATGACAAGGAAATGTAATAATGTCTAATTACTTAACGATTAGGGTTTACACCAAATTAGATGAAGACTCGTGTTTATTTATCTTGTTAAGAGTATGGGGATAATATAATAAGTAGTCAACCACTTTTAGAAACGAGCTTAGGTTACATATATTGTTTAGTCACAATATAATATACAATGTATGATGAGAAATCAACAAAACGAGTTCCAAATAGTGGAAAGAGTGAAAGTGTTTTGAGTTGATATAATAAGAAAAAGACTAATAGGAAGATTAGATTGATCACAGAGTATTCAAATGTACTTATTGTGTGATAAATTAATCATTATATTGGTAGGAGGACTATTCCCAATATGGTATGGTATCTTTGTTGGCTAAAGTATTACGATTTTTCAATTAATTTCACTATACGATAAACCCTCTTAAATGATAACTAAATAGTAGGCAAATTTTAAAATTAAAAATTTACTTGACTATAATTAATCACTATACTTTAATTCTTAATATAATAACCCATTACTTTGTATGATAACAATAATAATAATAAATAAATAAATAAAAACTAAAATGAATAGTTGAAATTTAATTACTCAATAAAAATTATGTTTTATTTAATCATTAAAATTATCAAGTTATAAATTAGAGTTTAAGTAGAAATAATAATTCTCTGATTATATATCCATAAAATAAACCTTATTAAAATATTTGAAGTCAAATTCCAAGCTCATGGTTAGAAGAGCTAATTATGTAAAGTGGATAAAGATAATGAAAAATTACACAGTAATTCTCTTATTGTTGTTTAATTATTTGTTTTCTTGTACAAAAACAATTGGCCGTGTAAGATTTGTTTGCTGAATCATATGGTTAAAACCATATAATAGTTAGCTAGATTGCTAAATAAATTTTCCCATAATCATAGTTACCAAATACGGTGAAATCTTAAAGATTTTTCCTTTTTCCGTATTTTTCATTCAACCGTATTGAACTCCATATTTTTCAGTGGTAAGATATTAAAATGCAGGATCTTAAAAATTATGTTATTTATTATTATTTTATACCATAAATATTAAAATTATGAACACGTACATGATTTTATAGTCAAAGCTAAAAGGATTTTCATTTTTCAGTATTGTTTAGAAGGTTTTTAGCAGTCCCTCAAAGATTAGTGAGACCATATTTTTTTCTATATTTATTGTATTTTTTTATCGACCGTCTTTTTCCATATTTGAAGACGATCGCTTAATACTCTCACGAAAGTTGCTATATTGCCCATAATTTTCCACAATTTGAGATTTTCTTAAAATGCATTCTAGAGGTAATATTCTAGCAATGTAAATAGGTTTAAAACTATATAATAGTTAATTAGATTGGTGTTGGGTTTCAAAATGGAACATGGATAGAAACTATAGTCAGGGGACAAACGTGTCCCTCCTCTTTAATGGGAGAGGTTTCCTTATTGAAAGTAGGAAAAACAAATGTACAAATATACAACTCTCAATGTTTGGACCTGATATTCTATAATGTTTTCATACTTAAAAGATTATCAATACGAAGGAATTGGAAGAGTAGAGAGATGAAGAAGGAAGAAAACAACAATGTTTTCAGGAGATATAGGTAGCAGAATATATCCTTACTCACATCAAACCAAGAAAATATAGGAAAAAGATCAATCACTTCATCACCAATGTGAATCTGCAGACACAAAGTTCTAAAGATTACACAGACAAGAACACAAAGTTTCTTTTGAATGAAAAGACAAATGATCCATTAAATCAAGCAAGGAGAGAGAGAGATATAATAGAGGAAATGAGAAAGAAAGATTTTGTATTGAATTACTTCCAAATTTACAACATTCCCAGAAAACTAGAATCCTTTTTTCCATGGCCAAAACATGTTCTTATAACAATTCGTGTACATCCATACTTTGTCCCCAAGAAAAGAATATCCAAAAGAAATAATGTTTGTTGTAGATCCATTTTTGGAAAGTGACATGAAACAAACACACTCATGAAAACCAGAGGTTCAAAAAGGTGAATATTTCATTAGTTCGAGCATGATTACTTTAGGGGGAATCTCATGATTTTCTTCTTCATGTGGTCCTGCCATTTCCACCTTTTAACCACTTTCATAACACTCAAGTGCTTACTGGTAAGTTTTCCCCCTTTTTTATTACGTATGCCCAATAAACTCTGTTTTCTAATAATCAAACTTTACATCTCTTTAAACTTATCAATTTGGCTCCACAACAAACCAAAAATGCATCTCATGAATAAAAAACAAGGAAACAGAGAGAGAAGAATGAAGAATGGTTCACATTTGTATTCTTTGGAGCTTTGGTTCATTAATGGCATCAAAAACTAGATGAGTGCATTTTGGCCACTCTTTCCCTTTGTTAGCTTTGAAATTAGACCCTACGCATGGCAAGCTCCAAGCAACGATGGACCTAGGGAAAAAATCCACGTTTTAAGACATTTGGGAGAAAAAAACACAATTTATCATTTTTCTCGGTCCCTCCGCATCCCTGCCAAAGGTCAGACACGTGGCACACTCTGATTTGAAATGGGGTTGTGGCTCAAATTCTCATTTTCCTCCACCGCCCACTGTCCCGATTTCATTCTTCAACACATGGCATCACTCGATTGGTTGTGGGGATGTGCTTCACTTTTATACTTTGTTTATTTTGAAAAGGGAAACAACTTTTCCCATGAAAGTTCATGCCTACACCATTGAATTTTCAATGTAGGCCATGTGTCCCAATCTCGATCGTTGCGGGCTTCAACTAAAATTTATCCCTTCGAATGAGCGGGGCCATGAGTCATTTTAGAACTTTTCACCCTTTCGCCATAATGTCTTAGAGAATAAAATGGATCCATCACCCTGAACTTCCTCTAAAATTTCTCCAACCAATCAGGGACCCATGGGGATGTGAGGGTAAATCGACATTTTTTCCAAAATCACCAAAAGTGATAAGTTCAAAAAGGAACTTTTCGGCCACATCCAATGAGAAGAAAACATGTAGCTTCACCTTCTAAGAAAGAATTTGACAGGGAAAAGAATGTAGAAAATTGCAGAGAACGAGAAAACACCATTTTTGCACCCGATGAAGATTTTCTTTCTGCACAAAGTTAATATGCAAAGAATGCAAGTTTCCATGTCCTTCAAATGCATAAAATAAGATCATAAACCCCCTCCCATCCATGAGAAATAGATAGAATGTTATAATGGCCACAAACTGAGGAAATGCATAAAACGTCATGGGGGATCAAAATGAGCACTTGAGGGGCTCAAAACATGAATTCCTCCATGGCAAGACTTCAATTTTCATGAAATTGGATTTCAAAAAAGGGGGAAATTGAGGGGACAACAGTTGGCTCCTTCTGGGGATGATTTGGTAGAGGAAAGATGTAAAATCAAGAACCATAGAGAATTCTAGGGATGAACAGATCAATGCCTTATCCATTGGGCAATGGAGTCAAAAAGCAATATCAACACAGAAGACAACACACACAAGGAAACAAGAAAAAACAAGAAAAACCTAGAAACAAAACGCTATACAAAATGTACATAGGGACCGCCAAAACTCCTAGGTTTTGAACAACTTCAAAAATTTCCCACTATAAGGAAGTGGGAGAGGAGAACCATCCATGTAATCCAGGTAAAAAGAGTTCTCACCAGAAAAATGTCTAATTTTAAAAGGACCAAGCCAAAGGGAATCAAATTTACCATGGCTGCCTCGAGGTTCATGCCTTTTGTCCCAAAGAAGAACACTATCTCCCACTTGAAAAGTTATGGGTTTATCCTTTTTGTCAAACAGAGCTTTTACCTTGAGTTGATGAGCTGATATTCTATCAACCACTTGCAATCTATCTTCATTCAACTTCTAGAGGTACATAATTATTTTGTCAATGAATTGGTAAAGCTGGCATCCTCAATGGCCTTCATCAAATGTAAAGGATGGTAGTTCCAATGTCACTTTGGCAGTTGAGCTTCAACTCCATATACCACTTGAAAATGAGACATTCAATGGCTCTCTTAGGTGTAATCCTATCTGCCCATAAAGCATCATATAGTTTCTTATGCCAATTCCTCTAAGAGTCATTAACAAGCTTCAAACAATGGTGACCAAGTTCTTGTTAGTTGATTCTGCTTGCCCATTCCCTTGGGGATAGTAATCTGAAGAGTGGCAAGGGAAATGCCATAGCCATAGCAAATCCATCATCTCAGTAGAAGAAAAATTGGAAGCATTGTTAGTGACAATCTTGTTTGGTATCCCAAACCTTATTAAGATGTGCTCCTTGATGAAGTTGCATACTACTTCAGAAGTAGTACTTTTAACTAGAATGGATTCCACCCACTTGGTGAAATAATAGTGGTAATAAAAACATGAGTATGCCCTGCACTTGAAGGTGGATTGAGTGTCCCAATGAAGTCCAAACCCCATTGTTGAAAAGGTTCCTCAATCACCACTGGTTTGAGAGGTAAAGCAGCCAATTTGGGTCTTCCAACAAAGGTTTGACATGCTTCACACTTGCCTACCCACTTTGATGCATCTTTGAACAAGGTAGGCCAATAATATCAGCACGAGAGGATTTTGTGGGCTGTGACAGAGAAGAGAAATGACCTCCACAGGCTTGGTCATGAAAGGATGAGAACAATTTCTTTTGTTGCTCTTTGTCAACACATTTCAAAAACCTTCCATCTATGCCTCGTTTGAACAATGCATTTTCCCACAACACATATTGCGCAAACCTTAATTTGATGGCTCTCTTATCCTTAGCACTCAAATGGGATGGACATTCTCCATAAGTAAGAAAGTGTGCAATGCCAACATACCATTCGTTAGTTGAGCTGAGGAAAAGAACAACAGGGATATCAACTTCCTCCTTGGACAATTTGGCATCAGCTCCTTCAACAATGAGTTCACATAAGCCCTTTCCTCGAACTATCTTGGTGGGTTTGATGTCAAGATCATACTCCTAAACTTTGGCTACCCAATTTCCTCTCTTGGTTCCAAATTCTTGTTGTGTAAGAATGGATTTAATAGTTGTATTAGGCACAAGAACAATAGAATGAGAGTTGAGGATGTAAAAATGAAACTGCTTCACAACTTTGACCACTGCAAAAGCATGTTTCTCCATCATGGTGTACTTCAGCTCATGGGATTTCAAAATATAACTCATGAATGCTATGGGGAGTTCATGACCTTCAACATTCTCCTAGGTTAACACAAAAGCTAGAGTACTTTTAGTAGCATAGCAATAGATAATGAAGTCTTTGTTATAATCAGGGCATGCCAAGATTGGAGTCTTTGCTATAGCTCTCTTGATGTCTTCAAATGCAACCTTTCCTTCAGAGGACCAACCAAAAGTATGCTTCCCTTTCATCATGTGGGCTATGTTCAAAGTAAGTTCAGAAAAATCAGGTATGAATCTTCTTAAGAAGTTGATCTTGCCAAAGAAAGAGTGCACACCCTTCTTGCTTGTGGGGAGAGGGATATGATGAATTACCTGGACTCTTTTGGATCAATCTTGATTCCCTCCTTGGAGACAATGTGTCCCAATAATTTTCCCTCGAGTGACACAAAAGATAGATTTCTTGGGATTCAAGGAGATGCCATGCTCTCTACACTTTTGGAGGACAGTTTCAAGGTGTTGGAAATGATCAGCTCTGGTTTTGAAAACACAGTCAGATCATCAAGGTATACAACTATGCATTTTCCCTTGAGACTGCCAAAGGCTAGGTCCATTTCCCTCTGAAAGGTGGCACCAACATTGATGAGGCCAAAAGGCATTCTCTTGTAAGAAAAGGTGCCCCAAGGAGTGGTAAAGGTAGTCTTATGCTGATCTACAACACTTACTTCTACTTGATTATATCCTGAGAATCCATCAAGCATGGACAACATTTCTGAACCTATAACAACCTGCAACACTTGATCCATTATAGGGGAGAGGATAATTATCCTTCAAAGAGGCTTGATTCAAATTCCTAAAATCAACACAAATCCGGATCTCACCATTCTTCTTCCTGACAGGAACAATATTAGCAATCCACGTTGAATGGTGAATGGGGAAAATGATCTTAGCCTTTAATAACTTTTGGATCTCTTGAAAGATTGTATCAACAATTTTAGGGTTATATTGCCTCTGCTTTTTTCGGAAGGGCTTGATCCCAAGTTTTAGAGGAATGAAATGTTGCATCTCTTTTGGCTGAAAATCCTTGAGATCATCATAAGAATATGCAAGAACATCAACATACCTTTTCAAAAAGATTCATTGCTTTCTCCCTCTCCTCTTGTGTGCAACACTTTCCAATGTTTACCAACATGGGTTCATTAAGACTCCCAATGTTTATCTTTTCACATTCAGCAGATTGCTTGAGCTCCTTTGGAAGTTTTGGACTTGATGTACCTATCATGTTTATCAAATAACTCTTCCAAACTTACTATCCCTTTAGGTATCTTATTACCTTTTAGTTTTATGCAGCCATCATGATCCATTTCTTCTTTGTTATCTTCTTCATTTGGGGGCACACACTCTCTAGGTAGATTTCCACTTCCTTCAAAGTACAACTAGTCAAAATTATCTCTGAGTTCAAGGAAGGAAAGAAAGTGTTGATCATCATTAAAGACTTGCCAATTGTTTGCATTGTCAGGCACACTAGGCCTATGAATCATCTCAATGGTGAATTTATCTTGGGAGAAATCTAGATGAGGGATCAATAGAGACCCCTGAGACAGCCAAGGAATCAGCCATGGTGTTTCTTTCCCTTGGCATGGCTTCAATGGAAAAGGCATCAAGGAACTCAATGGAATCCCAAACCAGATTCTGTAATGTTTCAACCTTCTATTCTTCACTTGAAAGAGATCTCTGACCTATTTTACAATCATCTCTGCATCTCCACGAGCAAGGAGATTCTTGATCCCCATCTCTTTTTCCATGCTTAAACCGAGGATGAGAGCCTCATACTCAGCTATATTATTTGTGTTTTGAATTGGAGCTTGAAGGAGAAAGGATGAATTTTCCCTTCAGGAGAAATAAGCACCACACCAGCTCCAGAACCAGTTGAGGAGCAGCTCCCATCAAATTCCAAAATCCAAACACCATTAGGATCAAGAAGCACTTCCTTAGGATGGTTAGCCTCATCTTGTGACATGATCATGTAGTTACCATGACCAATGTCCTCATAAAGTATTTGTGCCTTTGGGTCATCTATTTTTGCATGATATATTCAGTTTGTTTCTCAGGCAATAGCTTCTTCATTTTCCCATTCACTGGAATAAGAGCATGTGACCAATCCATCATGATTTCTCCTCCAACAAATTTACAAAAATTTCTACTCAACAGCATGTCATAGGAAGGGGAATATTAGCTACCAAAATGGTGGCTAAAACTCTCTTCTCTGGAAAAGCAGCAAAGGCTACTTGTGCATCCTTGATCCTTCCAACCAATGGCACTTCTCTACTTTCCATTGAGTAACATGAACCAAAAGTGTGGGTTAGGGTTAAGCCTAGGGCATGAGCTACCTTAGCAGGCATCACATTATCTGAAGCACCAGAATCAATAACACAATTGTTGAGTTTGTGGCCAGCTATGAGGAGAGTGACATAAAATGGTTTGATCTTCTCATCAGATGAAGTGACTGCTGCCACAAGGCTTGGTTGAGATGAAGGAGAAGGAGTGGGAAAGAGACCTTTAGAACTAGGGGATGAAGGCTTGGATTTGGAATTTACAAAGTCTACCATCTTAGCAAAGGCCTTGGGATGGGTTTGGTAGAATTGGCTTTATGAGATCTGGATCTTAGTTTTCTTGAGATGGTCAATAATGTCAAAAGAACCAAAGGTAGATGGAGCATCATTGATAGGAGTAGATGAAACTTTTGACTTATCAACTCTATCATTTGAAGGGCAAGAAGTTTTAGGAGTAGAAATAGAGGAGGAAGGAACAACAGAACCTACCTTGGGTGTGGAAGAAGTTGGAATAGGAGCTCCTCTCCTTGCAATCACTGGAATGGTTGTAGGAGGTTCCTTAGATATTTTAGCAGGCTACACCACTTTCTCCTTCTTGTTGGCTTGCTCACGAGTCATGACAACATATGATTCATTGTTCATCTCTGCAAATCTTTCTTCATAATCATCCTCTTCATCTATACCTTTAGTGGTGAGAAAATGGACATGAGATCCACTCAAATCTTCTAATTCTTCATCAGCTTCCTCTTCATGTTCTTCACATATTTCATTCTCCTCCTCATCATCAGGCTCCAACACTTCACATGTTGCATTGACTGGAACTTTAACAAGTGGGCCTTCAATTTCCAATCTGGTCTGAGGAGAGGGCAACCAATTCCTGGGCTGAAATTTCTTCCTAGGAACATCTTGATAAGGAGCATGCTGGGCTAACTGATTCTTGAGAGAAATGAGATCATTATCAGTTTTTATACCAACTGATCTACATTAGCTCCAGGAGAAGATGTGGAAGAAGGAGATGCTTTGGATTTGGATGATTCTCTCCTTATCTTTCCAGACATGATTAGATCATCTTCAACACTGACAAAAAATATCTGATCAACATCTAAAGTGGAAAGATTAGCTCTTCTAAGTGCATAGCTCACTTCAGGTAGTTGGGCATTAAGGAAGAAACATTTATGAATTTGATCCACAGGGTGTGTGTTTTGTGGGATCTTGTTAACTAGCCTATTGAATTTGGCCAAAAATTCCCTCATGGGCTCATGTGACTCTTTCTTGATTTGAGAAATCTAGGCCAAGAGGGCATATACATCCTCAACAGTTTGAAATGCTGCTCAAACTAGGTCATCATGGTGTTCCAATTGGTGATGGATCCAACAGGGAGATGATAAAACCAATCAGAAGCATTATCTTGCAATGTCTCTACAAAATTCTAATAGAGATATCCTCATGTTCAACTCTGAGAACACCACAAGCAACAATGAAGGCCGCAATATGCTCATCTGGATGAACCTTCCCATCACCTCTGAATTTAGGGAAATTATTTCTATTGCCTCTAGGAAATTCATGCAATGGTTGGGGAAGAGCAAGAGGCCCAACCCTTTGGCCCTAAGGCAGAAGAAGCTGCCATCCTTGGAAAGATTTTTGGAGAGGAACTGAAACACCAATGAGAATCAAAGCATGTAAATTAGGACTGATTTGATCTTAAGGGATGTCATTCCTAGAAGTTTTGTCTCTAGCAGGAGGAGTGCTTGTAGATCTTGTTCCTCTTATTTTTCTTGATGAAGGGAGAGAGAAACCTTGATGATCCAGAAGTTGGAAATGAGGGTCTTCTTCCCCAAGGGTTCTTCTACCCCGAGTGTATCTTGGAGTTACCAGATCAAAGATGATCAAGAAGTTGTTATTCAAAAACTGGAATCCATTTGTAATGAATTCCCCAGTGGAGTCACCAAAAACTATTGGGTTTTCAGAATGGAACATGGCTAGAAACCACAGTCAGGGGACAAACATGTCCCTCCTCTTTAATGGGAGAGGTTCCCTTATTGAAAGAAAGAAAAAAAATGTACAAATATACAAATCTCAATGTTTGGACCCTGATATTCTGGAATGTTTTCATACTTAAAATATTATCAATACGAAGGATTGGAAGAGTAGAGAGATGAAGAAGGAAGAAAAAAACAATGTTTTCAGGAGATATAGGTAGTAGCATAATATATCCTTACTCACATTGAACCAAGAAAATATAGGAAAAATATCAATCACTTCATCACCAATGTAAATCTACAGACACAAAGTTCTAAAGATTACACAGACAAGAACACAAAGTTTCTTTTGAATGCAAAGACAAATGATCCATTGAATCGAGCATTGAAGAGAAATAAAATATATATATATATATATATAGAATCCTTTTTCCATGGCCAAAACATGTTCTTATAACAATTCGTGTACATCCATACTTTGTCCCCAAGAAAATAATATCCAAAAGGAATAATGTTTGTTGTAGATCCATTTTTGGAAAGTGACATGAAACAAATGCACTCATGAAAACTAGAGGTTCAAAAAGGTGAATATTTCATCAGTTCAAGCATGATTACTTTAGCAAGGGGCATCTCATGATTTTCTTCTTCATGTGGTCCTACCATTTCCACCTTTTAACCACTTTCATAGCACTCAAGTGCTTACTGGTAAGTTTTCCCCCTTTTTTATGCATATTCTTGATAAAATATTTTTTTTTATAATCAAAATTTACATCTCTTTAAGCTTATCGATTTGGCTCCACAACAAACCAAAAATGCATCTCATGAATAAACAACAAGGAAATAGAGAGAGAAGAACGAAGAATGGTTCACATTTGTATTCTTTGGAGCTCTGGTTTGTTAATGGTGTCAAAAACCAAATGAGTTCGTTTTGGCCACTCTTTCCCTTTGTCAGCTTTGAAATTGGACCCTATGCATGGAAAGCTCCAAGCAATGACGGACTTGGGAAAAAATCCACATTTTAAGACATTTGGGAGAAAAAATACAATTTCTCATTTTTCTCGCCCCTCCGCATCCCTGCCAAAGGTCAGACACGTGGCACACCTTGATTGGAAATGGGGTCATGGCTCAAATTCTCCTTTTCCTCTCATTGGCCTACTATCTCGATTTCATTCTTCAACACATGGCATCACCCGATTGGTTACGGGGATGTGCTTCACTTTTATACTTTATTTATTTTGAAAAGGGGAAAATTCTAACTTTTCCCCCGAAAGTCCATGCCTCTGCCGTTGACTTTTCAATGTAGGCCACATGTCCCTTTCTGATTCGTTGCGGGCTTCAACTCAAAATTTATCCCTTTGAATGAGCGGGGCCGCGAGTCATTTTAGAACTTTTCTCCCTTTCACCATAATTCCTTAGAGAATAAAATGGATCCATCACCCCGAACTTCCGCCAAAACTGCTCCAGCCAATTAGGGACCCATGGGGATGCAGGGCAAATCTGACATTTTTTCCAAAATCACCAAAAGTGATAAGTTCAAAAAGGAACCCATCCGGTAACATCCAATGATAAGAAAACACGTAGCCTCACCTTCTGAGAAAGAATTTGAAGGGGAAAAGAACGTATAAAAGTGCAGAGAATGGGAAAATGCCATTTTTGCACCGATGAAGATTTTCTTTCTGCACAAAGTTAATATGCAAAGAATTCAAGTTCCATGTCCTTCAAATGCATAAAAGTAGATCATAAACCCCCTCCATCCATGAGAAATAGATAGAATTTTATAATGGTTGCAAATTGAGGAAATGCATAAAATGTCGTGGGGATCAAAAGCGAGCACTTGAGGGGCTCGAAACACGAATTCCTCCATGGCAAGAATTCAATTTTCATGAAATTGGATTTCAAAAAATAGAGGGGGAAATTGAGGGGACAACAATTGGTAAATAAAATTAGCCCTAATTTTCGCAATTTGAGATTTTCTTAAAATGCATTCTATAGGTAATATTGTAGCAATGTAAATAAGTTTAAAACTATATAATAGTTAATTGGATTGGTAAATAAATTTACCCATAATTTTTGACAATTTGGGATTTTCTTAAAATGCATTCTATAGGTAATATTCTAGCAATGTAAATAAGCTTAAAACTATATAATAGTTAATTAGATTGGTAAATAAATTTATCCGTAATTTTTGACAATTTGGGATTTTCTTAAAATGCATTCTACAAGTAATATTCTAGCAATGTAAATAAGTTTAAAACTATATAATAGTTAATTGGATTGGTAAATAAAATTACCCTTAATTTTCCACATTTTGGTATTTTCTTAAAATGCTTTCTACAGGTAATATTCAAATAATGTAAATAAGTTTAAAACTATATAATAGTTAATTGGATTGGTAAATAAATTTACCCTTAATTTTCCACAATTTGGGATTTTCTTAAAATGCATTCTACAAGTAATATTTTAACAATGTAAATAATTTGGTTAAAACTATATAATAGAGTACAAGAAGGATTTTAATAATAATTATGAATAAATTTACCAGTCCAAATTACGAAGGCAAGAATGTAGAGGAACCTTCTAGAAAGGAAAACAACTTTCATGGTCGAAATCGAACTGGGAACTCGATCTCAACCTAAACTTGATTAAGAGAATTACAATAGGAATGAAACATTCTTGTGATTCTTCCAGCACAACAAATAAATAAATTTAAAAAAATAGGGAAGATGTAAGGCTCCCAAACAGAGATAAAATTTTATAATATGGATTGACAGGGGGAAGAGAAACAAAATACATAAAATTATCTAGATTCAGATATGATATGGAGATGCTGGTAAAAAGAATCCATAGCTACCCATACCTCAATTAGTTTTGCTGCTCAAACAAAGCTTACACCCTTCTCTTGGTCTTATGTAATGCTCGGCTCTGACAATACCAATTCTCCAGCACTTTTTTTAAGCCTTTTCCTTTTAGTCTTTAGCCTCTATTTAAATTCAACTGACCCATCCTCCAAAACAGGGATGTGGTTGAATGTATTAAAAGAATTGGTTGAATATTTTCAATGTTATTGTCATATATTAAATGGTATGGGAAGATTGTCATATTTTTAATTATGATATTAAATGTCATTATTGCCCATTCCTTATTGGTTGCACTAAATTTATTACAATTGAATGTGTTGAATAATATGAGGGTTCTAAAATAGTTATTATTATTATTATTATTATTAATAGATTGTGACAAAGTCACAATTTTAACTTGATTAATGTAATTAACTATTTAATTTTATTTAAAAGAAATTATTTTCTTAAATATAATAATAGTTTAATTCTTTAGATCTCAGATTATTTTGCTTTGATGTTGATATATGGAGTATCGTGGTGATTTCATTCACCTACCTATTGGGATGAAACTTATATGTGGTCTGGACAAGTCACTATGATTAACACAAGGGACACTAGATCCTAGGGTCAACACATTGTGTTTAAATATCCATAGAAGATTATGCAAACAAATTAAAACCAACTTACCCTTGATTTCTCATTGTTCTCCCTGAAGGTCTGGATACTGCTAATCCTAAGGTTAATAGGATAAGTTCACTTTTTATGCAGTCTCTCATACCATTTCAGGTTCCATATCTATTCACTTCTTCCCAATGATACTCTCCCTCCGTCACAAGGGTGAATGTCCTGTGTACACTCAACACAACACTCAAACAAGAGATGTGTTAGGATTAGAACAATAAATCACATGATACATAATCAAACACTTGTCCATATTCATGTTCCTTCTAGATAATTTCAAAAATAAAAGTAACGTAATATATTCATCCATAATCACTTAAAATCTAACATAAAATCATAATCCAAATTATAATTAGAAGTACAACATATTCATAGTTATAATCACTCTCATGAGAAGTATCCACATGGAAAAAGTACACCAATTATTATAATTAAATAATAAGACATCTACTTGAGGATTCGGGATGTGAAAAAGGTTTAAATATGAATGTTGTTTGATTGGTCTTAGATTTGCTTTGTGAAGTAATTATTTAATGGATATTGCTAACGTTTTGCTGACTTGGTCATAGACCACTCCTGAGGAAATTACTTGACGATTATTGTTTAAATGTTTTAATTTTGAATATGACCCTCCTTGACATCGTGAACATGGTCATAGACTGTAAGGCATTAAAATTATTATTATTATGGTGCTCCAAAAAAATCTTGGATCATTGGTAGAGTAAATGTTTATTTGTTTTGATGGGTCATAGACCACATTGCTTAGGAATTGGTTATTAACAAGTTTGAGTGGTCATGGACCAAGGGAGAAATAAAGTTGTTTGTTTATTGGTCTTAGACCATAATGCAATGATTATTGTTTATTTTCTTGGATAATGGTCTTGGACCATGAGGAGATTAAAGTGTTTAATTGTTATTGTTTATTATTTAATAAAACAATGGTCATTGACCATGTAACTTTGTAAGTTTGAAAGTTAATGATTTATTTGGAATGCTCATTGACCACTTTGTAAAGGATAAGCTAATAATTTTTTGTTTATTTACTATTAATATGGTCACTGAACCATACGCATTGCATGCGAGGAAATTTGAAATGGAGGGAATAGAAAACGAAATGTCAATTATTTAATGCATTTAATAAACATTCACAACTTTTGGGGAAGAGGAAGCTTGCTTGGTAAGCCAACATACATGCAAGCCACATTCTCTCTCTCATAGTCACATTTTTTTTATAGATTTATTTAGTTGTTTTTGAGTGCGTGAGTTGCATGAGGTGTTGTGGGCAGTATTGTTGGAAATCAGTTGCATCCATTAAAAGAGCTTTGCTTAAATGTCAAATTTTTGTATCATACTTGTTGCTGGAAATTTTTGGAAGGATTTTGTGGGCATTGAAGTAGAAAATAACAAGAAAGTTGGAAGGGAAAGCGAACAAGTTCAAGCGTGGGTTCTCTCACTTTTATTCTTGATATTTTGTAATGAAATCAGAAATTGTGTTTGGTTTTATTTGCTATTGAAACTATGTATTTTCCTTTAATTTATTTTTTAAAAACGTGAATGGAAAGGGGGAAAAGGAATGGGTTTTTCTTCCTTGTTTGCAATCCAGTTTTTATTTAACTTGAACACCTCATTTGTTATTTTAAATGGTATACATGCATGTTGTTTGTGGACCTGTTGAAGGTCATTCTGCCATGAAAATAAATGATGAAAGCTTTAATTTTCTATCTTTTCATTTGCTTAAAAACATGGAGGAAAAATATGGGAGAGGAAAAAGGTTTCCATAGTTTGTTGGAAATCTAGAAATTGTTTATGTGGCTTTAATATAAAATATATGAGTATCGTTTAAACGCATCTCATATGGAGCTCGATTTCACTCTCTAAACATGTTTTTATTTTTGAGTCTTAGGATAATCTTATCGGAAAAGAGTTTTGAATGATTTCGCTTTTTTTGGGTTCATACAAAACTAGAAGAAATGGTTATTTTTCTTGTTTTGGGACTATTATGAAAATAATTATGCAAAAATATTTTGAGGAAGTATTCATTTAAAATGAGAGTATATCTTTTTTGGGTTATAATTTGAAAGTAAATATATAGTTTTCCACCCAAATTATGGGATTGTTGTTCTTAGTTTGTTTCATTTCGATCTGAGCCTATCACCATTGATTTGGAAATCTAGGTAAGAACAAAGGGAGGTAGGAAATTATTATTGATTATTGTGATGTTTTGGAAGTTTGTTTTGGCTAATCTAATCCTCGTTGTTCGTGTAAGGAGAAAAGTGAGAAACCAACCCTTCTTGTTGTTGAATTATTATACTATTTTTATTAAACCATGTTGAGGCTTGATAATTGGAAAGGTTGTTCATTATGATGGAAAGATGATAATGTTTATCTTCTTTTTAGTTGTTGAATGAGAATTATTAGGATTGGTATAAAGTTAGAATAATGCAATCATTCTCTCTGTTAGCCATAGTTGTGAATGAGTATTTAAGATAATGCATAATATAAATGAGTTGTTATTTGATTCCTTTGGTGGTAGATTAAGCTGTTTGACATGTAGAAGAAAATAATGTATTATTGATTCATTCTATAAGAAATGATTATAATGACTGTTGACTTGTGAGTTAGTTAGTGAAATAGGATCAACTTTTAGAAATATATGATTTTATATAAATAATGATTATGTTTAGTTCATTTGTTGATATTGTTTAGGTATGATTAATGAGATACTTGAATCTTTAGAATATGAATGACAAAATAGAAGAAGGTGATATGTTTATTTAAATCATATAAGATGATATTGGGGACTTGATTGTTGTATGTTCAAGGTAAATAAATAAATTTCATAAAGGTTATTTAACTAGTTAAAGCTAGTTGGCAACTTAGATTGTTTGAGTGATAGTATCATTGGGTATTATCATTTCATTCACGTAATGAGATATAGAATGATTAATGATCTATAAATATTATTATTTATTAGTTAAGTAAATCTTAACACATTCTTTATTTCATTGTAATACAAAAAGTATATGAATTAGATAACTCATGCCGGTTCATAGAACTAACCATGTATACATTTTCCCTCTCTTCTGATATGCGAGGATGGAGTAACTTTATGAAGTAAATGATTGGACTGATTACACATGACTTCATCATGTAATAATGTTTAATATCTAAATCCGATTATTGTACACATTTATAATTCGAATGTATTAACTTTGTAAGTTAAATGAAGGCAATTGGTCTAATGTAATATTCTAAATATACATTAGATATTATTTGAGGAAAAGAAGAAATTATTTTTATTAATTGTTAACTAAATACCTTGTTGTTTGTATTGTATTTTGTGAAATATGAATGTTTTAGAATGTTGTTTTACGTCAAAGTATGAATAAAAATGAGCGAATTTACGTTATGATATTATATTTATTTTTCTTGTTTCACCTTAAATGAACGTTTATGTTTTAATAATAAACATAGTACAATAAGGAAAAAATGTAAGATATTTTTTACCTATGGAATTAATTATACTATGCACGAATAATGACAATCATATGAGATCAAGTATTTCCTTCTAAGTATTGATTATATTAATGCATATGTGTCATGATTAATTAAACCTTCATTATATCAATAGCATTATGTTGCGTTGGTACATTAATAGACATTCATAAAAGATGATATCTTGGAGTGATGTTATGATTCACTATCGAGATAGGGATGATGTGTAACGATATGAAATATCTTAAAGCAAGTATGAACTTATTCACTTATCTCGTAAAGATAACTAAATTGTAAATGAAGTGTAGATATCTTAATTCATCATCCTTTTCGAAGAATCCTAAGCTGTGCCGACTTAGGATGGATATGGGAAGGATAAAAGCTAAATAATGACACAAGTCATTATATGGCCACTATATTTCCCATAGAGATCCTAAGATGGGACTTATAAGGTCTTTTTTATCATAAGGATGAGTCATGATCCATGCGAGTGAAAAATAGAAACATAATTTCTTAAACAACAAAATAAGATCTAGATAAATATGAAGATATGGTTATTCGATGACGTAGAGAAATTTCACTGACTTGTGTGCAATCATGAAACTAATCTTACAAAGGAACGCTTGAAAACTTGGCCAAGTAGTATAACTAGTTGATCACACTATCTATTCACCATTTTCCTATCTTATTGTGTCAAATCTTTGGATGGATTACGGTTGTATGTTTTCCCGGTTGACACATAGGGAATGTACATAGTTCTTAGAACCTGTTGAAAAGGCTTAACTAAAAATTATGCAAGTTATACACATCGAGTTAGAGTGAATTAAGGGGGATCGGGTAGTTCGGTGACTCTTACATCCGCATGTGGTTATCATTTTTATTAGATGAATTGTAAAAATAAAATTTCATTGGATTTTAACTTCTACAAGATAAAAATCATTAAAAGCATTAATTGTGATTAAGGGGTTTGTTTGTAAAAAAAAACCCTTAATTTGGATGAATCATAACAAGGGTGTTATAGGGTTTAGGGTTTGACTTATGGTTTCATATTACAAATGGATTTAGGCCGAATAGACAAATACACTGAGGAAAAAAATCCTAGATAATTTTTTGGCAAGATTTATGAAAATATAAGAAACTTAGAAAATTCCACAAATAACAACATATGGAGCGAATTTATTAAAAATAATATAATGAATATAACTTGCGAATAATAATTCCAAAATTATTGCAATTTTGGAAAAAACTTTCTAGAATATTTTTTCCACTTGATTAAAAAATCATAGAAAACATTTCCACAGATTTTAAAGATATAATCAAATATTCAAAATTAAGGGTTTTACCCAAATATAGCGAGATCAAATCTGTGATACCACTTGTAATAAAGCTAATTAGATAGATTTGAATATCAATAAGAATATAACACAAAAGAACACTAAAATATAGATAAATTATCACAATATGTGAGTATAATGACTTATCGATTCGAGGGAAACCTCAAAATACAATAAGACTCAAGTACTCAATATGATGATCATCTACTACTCACTAACTCTTATATATACCTGGTTATGCTATATAAAGCACAATTCCAACATACTATGCATATTAAAGTATATATAAATATGCTATTGTTAGGATATAAGGGATAAAATATGCGGAATAATCCCTCAGAGAATCACAAAAGTAGAAACTAATATGCAGAAAATATTACAGATCTTAAATAAAAGTGCAGAATAAAATAACACAACACAAAGAGACAATATTTAATGTGGTTCACCCAATTTGAGCTACGTCTACCAAGAATCACTTGCTCGAGATTTTATTACAAGCCGCTCTCTCAATATAATACCCGGATATGTTTGGAGCTATGCTCAACAAACTCTACAGAATTTACACCTGAATTCAAAACACATCTGTAATGTTTCATTATATCTACCATATGCACAAAACCATATAAATAGACAACTTCTTAAGTAGTTTTACAAAACTGTGGGTATCAAAACCATGGGTCAAAACCGTCCCATAAACCTATGGGTCAAAAAACCCGCCCATATGAGAAAATCACATTTCTTGATATATCGGGCACATTTTAGGGCCCAAAAAAAATTTGTGGCTGCGCCTAGAACCCTGGAAAGACAACGTGGAAAGTGTACAATACTTTTAGTGTACAGTCTTCAACACTTTCTCACATAAAAAAAGCTCCACAACCTAACATGCTATGACATGATAAGAATATATGTTATCCACATGTCGGCTATACCTATTTGATATATGACCTTGGATTACGGGCGTAACATCAACCCTCTCTTTTATCATGATAAATGTTTCCACAATATACACCTTTCTTGTTATATTATTCTCACCCTTAAAATAACTTCTTCTCTCTTGGAGAATTTGACTTCACTTAATGAGTAGAAGAGAATCTTCTTGGAATGATAATAAATAAATATATAGTTACGAGATTAATAAAAAAGTTCTCAAATAAGTTATCTCAGATTACACAAATGGTGTGATTTCCAATGCTTCCCAAATCACTTCATAACATGGAAATGTTAATTAATTAATAAATTACATATTTATCACTAAAATGATAAATGCAAAACCCATAAAAAAGTTACTCTTAACCCCAAAAATTAGGAATTAAACTCCACTACTTTCGTAGATGATTTGGTAGATCCGTTCAATTGTCCAATCTACATGTGTTGTATGCATGCAGTAAAAGCCACATTTTTCAATGGTGGTGACAATTTCTAGTGGAACACAAAATCATTCCATATATTGTGTTGATGTCCTTTGTGGAGAGGAAACCCCATAGTAGGAGGGATTGAGAGGAGGCATTTTGCAATCTACTTCACCATCCCATTTTCCAATAGCTTCCTTTGGGAAACACTATCTAGCTACTTTTATGAGTTAAAGCCATTAGAGCACCTGAAATCATAATAATTAAAAATTAAAATATTCTACAACCTTGAAGAAATCTAATAGATGAATAAATTTGAGCATGCAAACCTCTTACTTAACAAAGCTTGTTAACCCACCCCAAATCTAAGGACGTTTATGAAGGAAGAGGATCTTGGAGGATTTTATTACTTAGTCTTCTATGAATATTTTCCCTCAATCCTCTACCAAACTCGATCCTTTATACTAGCTCTTCAAACATGATAATATATCTTTCTTTAACATCCACTAAATTTTCACGTTGATCTATAAAATTGTCATTTTAACTTGATCTATACTTGGTAAATTTTTCTACATAGTTTAGTTCAACCTTTTGCCAAAATTTCCCCATAATTGGTTTAAATTACGTTGAAATGTTGGCATAAAAGGATTGTGGTTTGGTATAAATTCAAGAAGATTGTTGTCATGATCAGAGCTAGCTAGGTTGATAATAATGGATAAAAACCTAGCGTTGAATGTAGATGAGAAGGGGTTCCCCATCTTGATCTACAACCACATGGAAATTTTCATTGATGAAACCCTAGAACACAATAAAGAGGGAAGAAAACCCCCTTTGAGGTGTTTACATGACCCAAAGGAATTTGTACTCTCAATCAAAAATCCCAGGATCATGATCATCATCATCAAGGTTGGGGCTCCGATTGATAAAAAAATATCATATCTCTTGGAATTTATGAAGCGGGGTTGTTTTGCATATGGTAGAGGATAAAACCCTTGACCTCGTATTTAATATCAATTTTGACCCCATAGAGGAGAGGATTGTGAGGCTTGGCCTCAAAATGAGGGAAAAGAGAGCTTCAAAAATGTGCTCTAAAAATTCCCTTGAAGCGCCTCTTAGAGGTGTCAATTTCCCTTCTTGGGTGCACGAGACCAAGAGGCGGATACATAACATTTTCAGATTCAAGTACAATTTTCAACATTGTCACAAAGGTTTTTCACAGGGTAGGCAATCCTTCAACACTTGGAAATCGCATTTGATTACACTTATTCACATTGGATTGGACTTGTACACACCATATGTAGTGGTGTTTTTACTTTGGGAAGCATTCAAAGGTTGGAGAATAACACTAGACCTTTCTCCCTACACTACTTTTGTCATGGTGTGAGATCACCTGAAAAACTCACTCTTCATCAACATCTTCAGGATCCTTTCTATCACTTTTTCTCATCACGGATCAGGTGCACATGTTCCTTTTTATACTATTTACACATTTTTACACACTTTTTACATACATTTTATACATCTATACACATATTTGACTACTTGTTTGTTCTTCTCTTTTGCAAGTCCATCCTTATGGGAAGTGGTAGTCAACATCAACACACAACCATCATGCTCTAAGAACATCATCAACAACAGGTAAAACATCACATCTACACATGCATTTTCACCCTAGGGTCATTATTCATCACTTTTCTTTTTACTTCCTCTTATTTATCATCCACGCTTCACACTTTTTATCACTCCATGTTTTTCTTGTCTCGACATGCTCTTCTACATCGATCTACATGGTTATTACATATGCATATCTATTTGATTTATGCTACTAATATTTTCCTCACCAACATAAAGTGGGGGAAAATGCAAACACTAAATCACACACTTTGGGTAAATTACTAGGTCCTAATCACATACTACTATTCATATGCTTCTTACGGGAGAAAAGTACTAATTGATCATTATACTTGGCCTCTTAGTTTCCTTTCTAGTCTCCCTCTTGGCCTTACGGAACTCACTGCCTAGTCTGACCCTTCATACTTCACCTTTTCTAGCTCTGGACACCAACTCCCAGCTAGAGACACCAGCACCTAGGTGCCCTCGTCCCCTCTGGGTGCCCTAGACCTCTTTATACTTTCTGCGCACTCCTTTTTGGGTCCTTTCTATTCATTTGACATCCCTATCACTTAGGGTTCGATGTTTACATGATCAATTATGAATTTGAACAAGAGAAACATATAACTATGAAGTTATATGACCAAATTAAAGGACCAAGCTATAAACATCTATACTATCACCTAAGGTTGCATCTCACAAGAACTCAAGAGCATATTTTCATTCATCTAGCACCATTACAAGGGACAAGGGCTGGTTTTCTGCATCACACACATAGGAGGGAAGTTCATTTTATTCCATGCACACATCTATTACATATTTTTACATATAGCTACTTTTCTTGCTATTAAGTGTGACGTGCACAAGAGCCACCTAGAATGTGATTTGCACACACACATAAAATTACATTGGGTCTGAGATGTAGTGCAACACTTAGTCATAAGATCACTTGTTTGAAAAGCGAGGACAGTGTGACCCCTCATTTTGCATCTTTCTTTTTTAGGATTTGATGTTCTTTTGAGGGATTTGCAGATGATCTCTTTATTGCATGTTATTTTTGTTAAATCATGTGTCAATTCTCAAAGAGTCTTTATGCTAATATGGTTCATCATTTAGGGTTTGTAATAAAAGTTCACGATTTAGGATTCACAATATAAAAATTCAATATAGAGTTTGGGGGCATAAATGACCATGATTTTAGTGTGTGTCAACAACTTCCCATGCCACATTTCCATTTTCCTCGGTTGACATGTGTGAGTCAAAACCATTAAACACCCCTTTTGTAAACACCTATTGGTATAATAATAAAGTTACATAGATTAATATAGTGTTATTATTCCATAGGTGTTATATATTCAGTGTTTTATATTTTTCTTTGTCCTTCTCATGTTTTATCCCTTGTATCATCCATTTACCATTTTCCTATGAATTAGGATTGAAATGGAGATTATATGTTTTGTGTTAGGTCTTTCTACATTTTGATAACATACATTAATTGGTTAATAAACCAATTATTAATGAACGTAATTTGTTTCAAAAATATTTCATGTATCCCAATTGTCGAAATATGTCATGTTTAACACTTAAGACTAGAAATATAATTCCATATGTGCAAGAGAGAGATTTGATACTACTTGTAATGTAATTAAGTTTTGACCTAAATCTAGCACGATCGAAGCTACGATACCACTTGTGATGAAAATACTTAGATATAATTGAATATCAATAGCATTATAACACCAAATAACACAAAAATATAGAGAAATGATCACAATATGCAAGTATAATGACTTAGCCACTTTGAGGGGGAAACCTCCAAACTATACAATAAGACTCAAGTGCTCAATATGATGATCATATACTACTCACTAACTCCTATATATACATCGTTTATGTTATGTAAAGCACTAAGGTTGACCTACTAAGCATATGAAAGCATAAATAAATATGGTATTCCATGATAAGATATTATATTAGCCATAGGTCAGCTATACATATCGGATATATGACACTGAGATTAAGGGCGTTTCATCACCCCTCTCTTTTACGATGATAAATATTTCTCTCGACGTACACCTTTCTTGTTTCAGTATTATCACCCTCAAAATACCTTATTCTATCTTGGAGAATTCAATTTCACTTAACAATAGAAGAGAATCTTCTTAGAAAGATCATAAATAAATATCTAATTATGATATTAATAAAAAGTTATCAAATAAGTTAGCTCAAATTACACAAATGATCAACACTTTTTAATGCTTCGTAAATCACTTCATAACATGGGCATGTTAATCAATTACAAATCTGTATAGTTATCACTAAACTAATAAATGTAGAACCCATAAAAAATTTAGTCTTAACCCCACAAATTACAAATTCAACTCCACTACTTTTGCAGATGATTTGGTGGAGCTTCTCAATAGTCTAGTCCACTTGTATTGTATGAATGCAATAAAAGCCACATTATTCAATGGTGGTCGCACTTTCTATTGGAACAAAAAAGCATTCCATCAATTGCATTGATCTTTTTTTTTGTGGAGAGGTAGGCCCATAATAGGAGGTGATCTAGAGGAGGCATTAGCAATCTCCTTCACCATGTTTTTACACCAAATTCCTTTAGGATACACTATCTAGTTACTTTTATGATTTAAAGCCATTAGAGAACCCAAAAATATAAGAATTAAAAATTAAAATATTCTATAACCTCGACTAAATTGAATAGATGAATAAATTTGAGTATGCAAACCCCTTACTTGTGACAAGCTTGCTAACGCACCCCAAATATAAGGACAATTTTGAAGGAAGAGGCTCTTGGAGATTTTTATTGCTTAGCCTTCTATAAATATTTTCACTCAAGCCTTTACCAAACTCGACTCTATGTGCTAGCTCTTCAAACGTGACACCATATGTTTCTTGAACCTCCACCAAACTTTCACATTGATCTATAAAATTGTCACTATAACTTGATCTATACTTCGTCAAATTGTCTACATAGCTTGGTTCAACCTCGCCAATTTTTTTCATAATTTATTTTAAAGTTTATCGAAATGTCATCATAACAAGCCTTGTGGTTTGTACAAATTCGAGATAGATTTTCACCATGATCGGGATGGATAGGATGATAGTAATGGGAAAAACCTAGCATTGAATGTAGAATAAAAGGGGTTCCCCATCTCGATCGATAACCACATCGAAAGAAGTGTGGATTAAAACCTAGAGTGCACCAAGAGGAAAGAAAACTCCCTTTGAGGGGCTTCTATGACCATAAGGACTTTTTATCTCAATCCAAAGGCCCAAGCTCACAATCATCCTCATCAAGGTCAAGGCTCCCATGGATCAAATATTTTCAAATCTCTTGGACTTTATGAAGTAGGGTTGTTGAAAGGAATGATAACCAGATCATACCAAGCCAAGAACACAGATGCTAATCAAACACCACGATCTATAAGATGAAAGCAATTCACTAGAATAACTTTACATAAAACCTTGCAAATAAATGAGAAGAAATATCATATATTATTATGGGCCTTGCTTAAATAGGCAAGGAATAACAATCAAGAACCGGTCAAGGTCGTAGATCAAGGAAATAAGTAGTCATCAAAGAAATAGTCAAGACCATAGATTTAGGAAAGAACTAGACATCAAGGATCTAGTCAATACCATAGATCAAGGAAAGAACTATACCTAACAACTAGATAATATCTCCTAATATCTAAATAAGATAAAAGAAATATCCACACACATAAGTGGGTGAGGATAAATATAATAAAGGTAAATAAAGTACCTAGGTGAACATAAGATAAGGTAAATACCTACTCTAACACCCCCTAAAGTGAAGCTAGGGGCCAAAATAGATGTGGCATATCCACAGTATGAGTCCTGACAACTAGGCCTGATGAGGTACTCATGTACAATAACAGGAAAAAAGGGACACCGCAAGGTACCCAAAACTAGTAAAAACGAAGTAAAGAGAGTAAAGACCCACTCCAAGGCATCCCGATAAGCTCAACTCAAAAAAATCATACAATCCTAAAGAAGTTTTTGTGTAATGTAATGTAGTGCGAATCCACTGTTTGATCACAAAACTAAAAAAAAGCCGACACTTGGATTTCACCAGATAGCTCCATACAAGGAGACTGTCAACAGAGTGATGTTGAAAGTGGAAAAAATACCAAACATAATTCGATCATTCAATCAACTACTGCAAATAGGTGTGCCACAATCCAAGAACATTAACCAAAGCAAAAAGTTAAGGACACAAACTCTAGAGTATCACGATCTAAGAAAATCCAAGGTAACAAGGCAAGGACATGAAACCCGAAGAAGCAGGATCAACACCACACCCTCCCATACTGCTGAATGGGTGGAGTGATGCTACAAATCTGTATGAGTTGCCCAAAATCAACTACTCGAACACTGAAAAAATAACACTGGACTTCACCAGAATAGATCCCCCATAAGAGATATTGTTAACATGCCAAAAGTGTCAAAAATATAGATACAAAATATCTCAACAAATAAGAGATACACTACACCTGCTAAAGAAAAATGCTCAAAACAAGAAGCATCACAATGTAAAAGGTATAGAAAGTGGAGCAAGAGGCCGAATGGTGGAGGAGCCACGCCTGTAGAGTCCTCTCAATGAATGCCTATGTCACTGCCATGAGTGAGTAGATATCCACCCCAAATCAACACGGATGGATGAAGAAGATGCCTACATATGACTTGGTGCAAAATGCATAATGGGTGCATGCAAATGAACATCAAAATGTGTGTTAGGTTGATCATGTCCGCGTGATGAATTCTCGGGTTTCTCAAGCCCTGAGTGAAGGTGCAAAACTCATGGTCCTCGAAAGAGTTGAGCGAACAAAAAAAGAAGCTCTGTCAATGTGTGATCCCAATGAAGTATCTACTCGAAAACCAATGTCATGACGAGAATTCCACTTAACATGTGGAATAGAGGAAACAATACCCTGCAAATGTCTTCCAATGACTCGCTAGTGAGACCCATATAATGGAGCATGTGAGAACTGAATGCAGTGGTATGATTCTCAAAAAGGACATGCAGTTGAGCAGTAGTAGGATACAAAACATGTGGTACTATAGTAGGCACAAATTTGGAAGAGCATGCAGTAACAAGCTTCATAAGTGTATGAGCATCAAGAGTAGGAATAGACTCAAATGCTGATAAATCAATGTCAGTGGGTTCAGGAGCAATAGCTGCAAGTGGACTAGGAGTATGGATATGGTTGTCCACAATATGATGGTGATGTTGTAGGCTAGCAAGTTTGTTCTACATGAAGTGTATTATTGTATCCTTATCATGAATGAGTGATTGTAGAAGAGAATTTCACTTTTTGAGTGATCTATTTTGTTCCACAAATTTTACAATATCCTCTTGAAGTCCACATACTTCAGAGAAAAGCATATCATTCTCAGAATCCATGATAGGTACAAAATGCAACTCCCAAAAGTTTAGGACGTCGGACTCAGTCAAAATTGAGTTCCATAATAATATATGATATTGCTTCTCATTTATTTGCAAAGGTTTTATGTAAATTTATTCTGGAGAATTTCTTTCATCTTATAGATTGTGGTGTTTGATTAGCATCGTGTTCTTGGCTTGGTACAATTTGGTAAAATTAAAGGGGGTGAAGTTAAGCACCTATTAGTAGGAATCACAAGCTTTAAGCCCTCATATGACCAAGGGCTAAGGATTTTACGTGGAAAATGCCCTATGTAGATATTTAGAAATCCAATAGACCCAAAAAAGAATCCCACGTTTATTTCATGGTACAAATCCGCGGACACATGTGTGCTTACACTCATGATAATACAAAAACCTAGAAAAATGAGCGCCTCTAGAAAGCGGTTGGGTTTACTGATTGATCTTAGGTTTTTCCCACCTTTCGAATCTAATGGAAGCCTCCATTTTGCATAAAAATGCATGTAGTAACAAAATATGACCAAATCCCAAATATATGAATATATGATGAATTTATTTGTAAAATAAAACTTACGAGATGGATGTCGATAGAAATCTCCATCTCTGATACCATGAAAGAAACGATAACTAGATTGTACCAAGCCAAGAACACAAATGCTAATCAAACACCACGATCTATAAGAAGAAAGTAATTCACCAGAATAACTTTACATAAAACTTTTACAAATAAATGAGAAGCAATATCATATATTATTATGGAACTCAATGCAATACATTGAGAAGGGGCCTTGCTTAAATAGGCAAGGAATAACAATCCAAGAACCAGTCAAGGTTGTAGATCAAGCCATAAATCAAGGAAATAAATAGTCATCAAAGAACTAGTCAAGACCATAGATTTGTAATGCCATAATTATTTTTTTTTTCCATTTATAAAGCAAACACACTAAATTTTTTAGATTTAACATGTAATGCTTACTAGATATCGCAGATTTCAAACAAAAAAATTATTTCAAATGAAGACAAGTAAAATAAAGAACTCATGATCTTATATTGTAATCTTTTTTTTTTTAAATAGAGAAAGGTTACAAGACAAAAGAGACATGTTATTACAAGACTTTCAAATCACAATAGGATAAGTTTACAAGATGAGGCTATCCACAATCAACCATATAACATAGTTACAATGAGGTGTAATATTTACAATGATTTTGAGGATAAAAGAGACAAAGTCACCACTCCAACTAAAACTTCATCCTTGAGTCTCCACCTTGAGTGTTCTTCTAAGAGTGTTGAATCAAGAGATATGGCTTGTTTACCACCCAACCAATAGGCATCATCACATGCCTTTCCATGGTTGGAAGCCATGCTAGCCTCCCCCAAGCCCATGGGAGAGAGGAACAAACTACCACAATGTGCACAGTAGTAAAAGGGATAAAACACAACAAGAAATACATAAGACCATTTAACCACTTAGACATACTACACATGATAAAACAACAACATGAGGATAACAAGGTCAACCTCACAAGGGGGAAGAGAAGAAGTAGGATGCCCAAATCAAAGGTGTCCAACCATAGGAGCACCAACAAAACATGTTTACAAAACTCCTTATACCTCCTAATCATTCATCCTCCTTATTCCTCCTTTATGTCATAGAAATCCTTCTTGGGAGGATTTTCAAACCCAAAAGGGTTTCCTCACCAAGAATGGGGAAAGGTTCAAGCCATATGGACCTTTCTCCCACCTCAAACCATATGAGGGGATGAGAAGGGACCTTCATGGCTTGACCAACAACCATGAGGTTTGAGAGGGAAATCCCTCTCTCTTCCCCTACATTCTCCAAAAACCATCAATCCAAATGATGGTGGAGAGAAAACAAAAGAAAACAACAAGAACAACAAACAACTACATTCACCATACAACTTCACAACACATCATTTCACACACATCATTTCATTGATCAAAGCATAGTTAACAAGATAAGCACAACTAAGAAAGAAAAAGGTTAAGAATCCTACCTCTACAATGCTTTCCAAGACTCTAAGCTTTTCCCTTTGTCCAAGCAAACCTCCAAGCTCCCAAAATTCTCCAAGTTCTCCCAAAAAAAAATGAGCCAAGAAGACCCCTTCCTTCCACATGAGGAAGAATAAGAAGAGGAACCCAAAAGTTTCCTCACCAATGGGAAAGTGACAAGTGTCACCCCCTCTCCTCTCAAGAGTCAAAGATTCCAAAAACCAAATAAGTAAGAGTAAACTCACCTTTTAGCCCTTATCACCCAAAATACTAAAAACTAAAATAAAACAAAGTGGAGCAACTTTTAACAAATACACACAAACCAACCATCTTACATGGATGGTGACTAAGGAGGGAAAAATGGGAGGGAAACTCCCTCCAAACCTTGGAAATAAGCCCCCTACCTATTAGGTAGGGTCCAAGGGCCCATTTTCATGCTAAGGGAACTCCCAAACTCAAAAGGGGTCCCTAAAAATGCCCAAAATAACCCAATTTCGGGTTTGGCATGCTTGGGCACAAGGGTAGAGGGTGTGGGGTCCACCCAAGGTTCACATGTGGTCCCCAATCCCTTCTACCAACACACACACACTTACCCAAAACCAACACTTAAATTAAGATGAGATCATTAAACCCCTAAGCTAGTTTACTTAATAAAACACACCCTAAACATAATTAATTTTACAAGACATAAATACATTACAATTGAGGGTTCACCCATGGTGCCCAAATAAATACACATATTCTAAGGCCTCAAACATTTAGCATGGTTAGGACTCATCCCCGTGGGCCACTCGTGCACAATTGCGTAGCTGCCCTGAAACCCATGCTCTCCTATACCTGTCACCTGCACACTCATTGCACACATTAACCGCATCTATCTAATATAATAACATCATCTACACATCACAAATTCAATCAAACTTATAATGTCCTAACATTATTAAATAATTGATAGTGTAATGCATACAATTATTCACATAGTTTTCCATGAATCATCCACAGATAAAATTACAACGACATACACTTAGGCTAGCATGAAAATTACCATTATTAAATCTAGAAAACTATATCATTAATCAAATCGACCACAAGAACCAACATCTAACCAATAGATCTATCATATAACCCTGTTAGTGTCATCAACATCATAAGAAATATATCGTATATGAATCTAGTCAATTTGTGCTACGCTCGCGCCCAAAATACCATAATGTCCATGAGGATAAAATATCATAGTAAAATGTCTAAAATCTATCAGAGTCTCAATCAAAACATGTCTATGCATAAAGGAACCAACAGATAACTGGAGCTATAAAAATGTGGGCACTACATCCCCCTCTCCTAGAATTAGACTTCCTCCTGGAAGTCATTGGAAGAGATAGGGATATCTAGCCCTCAGTGGTGTAGCATCCTCCTAGGTAGCTGATGACTCATCATATCGGTCCCACTGCACTCTAACCTGGTCCAAATCTTGACCCCGAAGGGCCAACCTCTAGTGCTCTAGTATGTGTACGGGCTCCAGTCTCCACTGCCCTCCATCCTCTACCTATAATGCCAACCAATCCAAAACATGAGAAACATCTGGTACATATCTACGAAGTACAGAAACATGAAAAACATCGTGGGCCCGTGCAAGGCATGGTGGCAAAGCTAGACGATAGGCAACTGGACCGATGACCTCAAGAATATCAAAAGGCCCCACAAAATGAGGTGATAGCTTAGAACCCTTTCCATAATGGATCGGACTCTTATGAGGATGAACCCTCAAGAAGACTTTATCACCCACTGAGAAGTGATGATCGATCCTCTTAGTGTCTGCATATGCCTTTTGGCGTGCTCTAGCTTGCTCAAGACATTGTCGAATCAGAACAACCTGCTGCTCTAAATCCTAAAGATAAGCTGGCCCCAAAATAATCATGTCATCTAGTCTATCCCAACTCAAAGGTGTCCTACAAGGTCATCCATACAAAGCCTAATAGGGAGCCATGCCAATGGAGCTATGATAACTGTTGTTGTAGGAAAACTCAACTAAATGCAAATAATCTTCCCACTTCTTTTTCTGGTCCATCACATACATCCTCAACATGTCCTCAAGAACCTGATTAACCCTCTCTGTTTGCCCATCTGTCTCTGGATGATATGCCAAACTGAAATTAATCTATGTACCCAAAGCATCCTGAAAAGAAGTCTAGAAAACTGATGTGTAGATGGTGTCTCTATCATTGATGATCGTCTTTGGGATCCCATGCAATCTAACAATGTCCTCCATGAACACTTTGGCGATGGCCTGTGCATTATAGGTAACCTTGGTTGGTGAGAAATGTGCAACCTTGGTCAACTTATCCACAGTGACCATAATGGCATCATGACGATAAGAGGACATAGGGAGTCCTACTATGAAATCCATGGAGATCACATCCCATTTCCACTCGGGAATGTCATGAGGGTATAAGAGTCCTGCGGGATGAGAATGCTCTGCCTTGACTCTCTGACACTCAAGACAATATGCTACAAAATATGCTATGTCCCGATGAAGACCCGGCCAATAATATAACTCTCTCAAATCGGCATGCATCTTCTTCACTCCTGGATGTGTTGCGTATGGGGCTCGATGAGCCTCAGTAAGGATGAAACTATGCAGATCACCTACCTTAGGCACATAAATGCGCCTATGGAACCGAAGCAAACCATCTGACTCTAACATGCATCCTGAATATCTTCCCTCAAAAGAACCCTGTGAATCCAACATCTACCTAGCACCCTCATAAAACCTGTCCTCTGGAAGATGCTCAAGTATCCTGCCTCTCAAATCTGACTGCAGTGTCAAAGAAGCAAGCACATGCCATCATCTACTAAGTGCATCTGCAACAACATTTTCCTTTCCTTTGATATACTGTAACCTCCATGTCATACTCACATAGGAACTCCATCCAACGCCATTAACATGAGTGTTGAGGTTCGGCTGAGAGAAGATATGTTGTAAGCTACAATGATCCATCCTCAAGATGAAAGGTCTACCCAAAAGGAAATGTCACCAATGCACAAGTGCATGAACAACTACGTTGTAAGCTCCAAGTCATGAGTAGGATAGTTAAGCTCGTAGTCCTTGAGCTTACGTGACTCAAAGGAAATCACCCGATGCTCCTGCATAAGAACTACTCCCAAACCTTCTAGTGATGCATCAGTACAAACAACAAAATCCTCTGGAGTGGAGGTGCTAAGATGGGCACCGTGGTTAACCTTTCCTTAAGAAAACTGAAAGGCATGCTCACATTTTTCTGACCAATCAAACTTCTTCCCTTTCCTTTGAAGAGTAAGTGATAGGGTGAGCAATCCTAGAAAAGTCTGCACATAAGCCTGCAGTAATACCCTACTAAACCCATGAAGCTTCTCACCTCAGTCACTGATGTGGGCATTGGCCAATCCATGATAGCCTGAATCTTAGAGGGATCTACGGAGATACCCTCACTGATATGATATAACCCAAGTACTGAATCTTTGTCTGAAAAAGATACATTTTTCCAAGTTCCCATACAACTTCTACTCTCTCAAAACCTAAAGTACCTACCTCAAATGCTCCTCATGTTCCTCCTCGGAATGAGAATAAATCAATATGTCATCAAGGAACACTAAAACAAAGTGATCCAGAAATGTCCTGAATACTCCATTCATGAGGCTCATGAAGATAGCTGGGGCATTGGTCAAACCAAATGGAACCACTGTGAACTCATAATGCCCATAACGTGTGCGAAATGTTGTCTTATGAATGTCTGCATCTGAAATGCACAACTGATGATACCTTGACTTGAGATCGATTTTGGAGAACACTCTAGCTCCCCGCATCTGATCAAACAAGTCATCAATCCTAGGGAGTGGGTAATGGTTCTTTATTGTGACTTTGTTGAGCTGTCTGAAGTCTACACAAAGCCTAAGAGAACCATCCTTCTTCTTCACAAATATAATTGGCGCTCCCCAAGGAGATACACTAGGTCGAATGAGACCCTTCTCTAATAACTCCTCTAACTGAATCTTGAGCTCATGAAGCTCTGAAGTCGTCATCCGATAGGGTGCCCTAGAAATTGGTGCGGAGCCAGGCACTAAGTCAATGGTGAAGTCCACCTCCCTACTAGGTGGTAAACCTGGAAGCTCTCCTAGAAACACATCTGCATACTCCCTCAAAACTACATGATCATCAAGGGGTGAATGCTCTAGAGTACTGTCAGAATGATCATTGATAGTGATAATGAACAACTGGCATCCCTTATGCATGCTCCACTTGAGTTTCTTAGTTGAGATCATACGTAAGGAAATAGGTCTCTGCATCCCTGAAATCACAACTGCACTACCAAGATCATCCTGACACTCAATGACCTTCTTTCTGTAATCCACCTTGGCTCGATGAGCCTCGAGCCAATCCATACCCAACACTACCTGATAGGATCCTAAAGGAATAACTCGGAGGTCAAGTGTAGTGGAGAAGACTCCCAAATCAAGTACATAACTCTCCACACATGAGTCCACAAAGTTTAGCCCAGAGGACAACTCAACCTCCGCCAACTATCGGTTTCCTGACCACCACTAGCCCACACTTTGGTCCACTACAAAAGGAGATAAAGAAAAGAATCGAAGAACTGAATCAAAAAGTACTTGAGATAAATACCCCGATAGTACTATCATCTCAATGAGTTGTGGCACGATGCTCGGCTGGCGGTTGTTAACCACTGCATACACATGATGGGCACATCCCATGTCACCCACCATCTGCTCAGATCTAGGAGCTCTCTGCATATCCATAGTAGTGGGCTTGTGCGGACACATACGCACATAATGGTCTAGAGCCCCATAAATAAAACATCCTCTGTACCCCTCTGAGATGGGGTCCCTCCTGTACTCTGGCGAACTGAACCTGCCGGTCCAACCCTAGCAGACTGCTGCGAGTGGGGCTGGTGTGAGTGATGAGTACCCGGTCTCCTATCCCTAGATCCACCAAAACCACCTCTAGATCCACCTCATTGAAAAATATGAGTCTGTCTACCCCTCCGATGTTGGTGTCCCCGATGTTGTGTTCTTTGTGATGGGTGTGGTGGGAGCTCTTGGAGCTCTCTGCACCGGAGAAGACCAGAATCCTCCTCTAGGGGGTGGTGTGCACCCCATGCCCTCTGACTCTGAAATGCCTAAATCCTATCTTGGAACTTGCTCTTGTTTCTATCTCGGTGCTCTTGTGCCTTGGTCCTATTCTCCTCAGCCAAGTAGGCCTTCTTAACGGCCTTCTCAAGCGTGGGAGGAGATAACATCCTAACTCTCCTGCTATATCTGCATTCAGGCCCCGAATGAACTTGTTTACCTATAATTTCTCATCTTGCAGGTAGTCTACATACTACAAGAGATCTAAGAACTTGCTCTCATACTATGCCACTGAGCCAGAACCCTGTCGTAAGTCGTGAAACTCATCGATCCTCTTCTGCACAAAATGCTCTGACATATACCGAGCCCTGAATCGCTCCTCAAATAACTCCCAGGTCATTGTATCTCGAGTCAAATGGAGCTTCCGCTCCTCATTCCTCCACCAAATGCCTGCTGCATCTTGGAGGAGGTGTATGGAAAACCTAGATTTGACATTTCTCTCATGAGAGTGCAAGCCAAAGCAGCTATCCAAGCTAAGGAGCCAGGACTCTGCCCCAAAGCCATCTGTCGAACTAGTAAAAGTAGGTGGCTGAAGGTGAAGAAGGTCTCGAATCACATTGCTGTGTCTCGATCCTGGCGATGTGGTCTAATAGGTGAAAGGGGTCGCCTATCTCCAAAAGGTCCCTCGAAAGTTGTGTGATCGGTTGTGACGAAACGAGGCCACCCTCTCGCTAAGGATGGAAGGGCTGCGTGACCTCTCTCATCTCGGGATATCGTGCTCAGGTGGCTTTGAATGTGCGTCCTCGCCAATCAACTCCTCGTCTCCCAACTAAATGTCCTCCTCTCTCGGCTCCTGCGGTGGTGGAAGGCGCTCCTGCACGACGCCTATCAGCTGCTGCAGGTCTCTAATATCTAAGGCCCAAAATCGGGGGTGGTGGCTCCCGCGTAGGTGCACTACGTCCCGAGCCTCGAGCCGATCGTCCCCTCTTGGGTGCCATCCTGAACCCGAGATAAAAATAAATAATTAAAAAAATGGTTTATGAACTTTTTAAAAAAAAAAAAGTTGTGGAAAGCGTTAATTAATTTTTTTTTTGAAGTGATCAATAATTACTAATGCTTTGCTTAAGCCTCTCACGATAATAATTAATTTATATTAATCATTAATTTACCCAAAATCTAATAAACACTAACCCAATAATAATTTAATTATTTATTTCTAAAAGACTTACTAAGGTTTTCAAATTAAAACCACACCTCTGTTTAACTAAATTAGTTTTCCCCCTTTTTCAACTTTTTTTTTTTAAATAGTTGCACACACTTCCCTTTTAAATTTATTTTTCAAGCCCATAATAATTCCCATGGCTTAAAGTGTGTAAGGTTGAATATGGGCCCTAGGATCAATCTAATATTGACCCTAGATTGAAATTTTACCCTAAACTTGCCCTAAATATTTCTATGTTTTCCCCTTTTTTTTATTTCCTCTCCTCATTTTGTTTTGTGTTGTCATTTGAATGTGCGAAGTTGTGGAGGAGCTAAGGGAGAGATGAATTCATGAAATCTCTCATTTGTTGAGAAGGGTCATACTATTATTTCATTATTATCTCCTTTGTATGCCTACCACAATCTAGGATCTCCTCGATTTGGCACTTCCTTTATACCCACATGGTTATCAATTTATTTTTTTTTTGTTTGTATATATATATATATATATATATATATATATTATTATTTTTATGTTTAATGGTGTGAGGGACGGGGAAAACAGGAGGCAAGGTTGGCGGTGGATGGAGGTCGGTCGGTGGTAGTAGGGGGATTGGCAAGGAGGATTGTGCGGGAGGGGCGAAAGGGGACATGGTTTGGGGGGTGTAGGGGCGGGTGCGCAGGGGACATGGACGAGGGGGAGAAGGGGGGGGTCGAGGGGTTTACGGGCTGGCAGTGGGGGGGGGACGGGAGGGGTGTGCAGGGGAGGGTGGGGGACGGGAGGGGGGGTGGGGACAAGGTGGGGCAGGCATGGGGGGATAGTGGGGGGGTGGGGTTGGCCCCCCTTCCCAAACTAAATTTTGTTTATTATTATTATTATTATTTAATTTTAATTTTTTTAATTAAAAAAACAACTAAACTTCATTATATATATATATATATATATATATATATATATATATGACATGCAGAAAAGGTTCACAATATAAAGGAAATGTTGGTTCAAGTTGTATAATAACCGATTTTATTATATTGTTTTTTTTTAATCCATTCCAGGTTCAAATGACTTATTGTATATGAGGAAAGGGAGAAAAAAATGTATGTAACAATATATTTCCAACTAAAGAAGAGGTTTCAATCTTGACAAAAGGAGTTGCTACACAAGGAGAGTGTAAACAAATTTCTAATGGTAAAATAGACTTGGAATATAGACAAAAAACTGGTTTTGAAATAAAATGGTTTTGAAATAAAACTTACTAAACTTTGACACGGAAAGGAAGTAAAAAAATCTAACTTCATATTTTAAAAGCGATGTATAAAATTTGCAAGGAAGTTTCCTACTAAGAGGTTAACATTACTTCAAATAAATTAACTTTCCTTCTCAAATAAAGGTTACAACAAATCCTCATTAGGAAAACATTTAATACAATATTTCATTTCTAAGAAGCTAAAACTCAATACATAGCTATCCAACAACCCCTCCCCCTTTTTTAAACAAAACAATAAGGATAAATAAAACAGAAATTACCCAAAGAGTCCATGTGTTTGAACCACGACTCTGATACCAAATGTAATGCCATCATTTTTTTCCATTTATAAAGCAAACACACTAAAAATTTCAGATTTAACATGTAATGCTTACTAGATATTGCAGATTTCAAACAAAACAATTATTTCAAATGAAGACAAGTAAAATAAAAACTCATGATCTTATATTTATAATTTAAAAAAAAAAAAATAGAGAGAGGTTACAAGACAAAAGAGACATGTTATTACAAGACTTTCAAATCACAATAGGATAAGTTTACAAGATGAGGCTATCCACAATCAACCATATAACATAGTTACAATGAGGTGTAATATTTACAATGATTTTGAGGATAAAAGAGACAAAGTCACCACTCCAACTAAAACTTCATCATTGAGTCTCCACCTTGAGTGTTCTTCTAAGAGTGTTGAATCAAGAGATATGGCTTGTTTACCACCCAACCAATAGGCATCATCACATGCCTTTCCATGGTTAGAAGTCATGCTAGCCTCCCCCAAGCCCATGGGAGAGAGGAACAAACTACCACAATGTGCACAAGTATAAAGGGGATAAAACACAACAAGAAATACATAAGACCATTTAACCACTTAGACATACTACACATGATAAAACAACAACATGAGGATAACAAAGTCAACCTCACAAGGGGGAAGAGAAGAATTAGGTTGCCCAAATCAAAGGTGTCCAACCATAAGAGCACCAACAAAACATGTTTACAAAACTCTTATACCTCCTAATCATTCATCCTCCTTATTCCTCCTTTATGTCATAGAAATCCTTCTTGGGAGGATTTTCAAACCCAAAAGGGTTTCCTCACCAAGAATGGGGAAAGGTTCAAGCCATATGGACCTTTCTCCCACCTCAAACCATATGAGGGGATGAGAAGGGACCTTCATGGCTTGACCAACAACCATGAGGTTTGAGAGGGAAATCCCTCTCTCTTCCCCTACATTCTCTAAAAACCATCAATCCAAATGATGGTGGAGAGAAACAAAAGAAAACAACAAGAACAAGCAAACAACTACATTCACCATACAACTTCACAACACATCATTTCACACACATCATTTCATTGATCAAATCATAGTTAACAATATAAGCACAACTAAGAAAGAAAAAGGTTAAGAATCCTACCTCTACAATGCTTTCCAAGACTCTAAGCTTTTCCCTTTGTCCAAGCTCACCTCCAAGCTCCCAAAATTCTCTAAGTTCTCCCCAAAAAAATGAGCCAAGAAGACCCCTTCCTTCCACATGAGGAAGAATAAGAAGATGAACCCAAAAGTTTCCTCACCAATGGGAAAGTGACAAGTGTCACCCCTCTCCTCTCAAGAGTCAAAGATTCCAAAAACCAAATAAGTAAGAGTAAACTCACCTTTTAGCCCTTATCACCCAAAATACTAAAAATAAAATAAAACAAAGTGGAGAAAATTTTAAAAAATACACACAAACCAACCATCTTACATGGATGGTGACTAAGAGGAAAAATGGGAGGAAACTCCTCCAAACCTTGAAATAAGCCCCCACCTATTAGGTAGGGTCCAAGGGCCCATTTTCATGCTAAGGGAACTCCCAAACTCAAAGGGTCCCTAAAAATGCCCAAAATAACCCAATTTCGGGTTTGGCATGCTTGGGCACAAGGGTAGAGGTGTGAGGCATCCATCCAAGGTTCACATGTGATCCCCAATCCCTTTTACCAACACACACACACTTACTCAAAACCAACACTTAAATTAAGATGAGATCATTAAACCCCTAAACTAGTTTACGTAATAAAAGACACCCTAAACATAATTAATTTTATAAGACATAAATACATTACAATTGAGGGTTCACCCATGGTGCCCAATTAAATACAACTATTCTAATGCCTTAAACATTTAGCATGGTTAGGACTCATCCCATGGACCGCTCGTGCACAATTGCGTAGCTGCCACGAAACCCGTGTTCTCCTATACTTTTGCCACCTGCACACTCATTGCACACATTAACCGCATCTGTCAATATAATAATTTCATCACGCATCACAAATTCATTCAAACTTATAATTCCCTAACATTATTAAACAATTGATAGTGTGGTGCATACAATTATTCACATAGTTTTCCATGAATCATCCACAGATAAAATTACAACGACATACACTTAGGCTAACATGAAAATTACCATTATTAAATCCGAGAAAAAATATCATTTATCAAATCGACCAAAAGAACCAACATCTAACCAATAGATCTATCATATAACCCTGTTAGTGTCATCAACATCATAAGAAATATATCAGTATACGAATCTAGTCCAATTGGCACTACGCGCCCAAAATACCATAGTGTCCATGAGGATAAAATATCATAGTAAAATGTCTAAAATCTATCAGAGTCTAAATCAAAACATGTCTATGCATAAAGGAACCAACAGATAATTGGAGCTATAAAAACATGGGCACTACAAGATTTAGGAGAGAACTAGACATCAAGGATCTAGTCAATACCATAGATCAAGGAAAGAACTATACCTAACAACTAGATAATATCTCCTAATATCTAAATAAGATAAAATAAATATCCACACATATAAGGGGGTGAGGATAAATACAATAAAGGTAAATAAAGTACCTAGGTTAACATGAGCTAAGGTAAATACCTACTCTAACATTGTTGTGTCATGGCATAGAATAGAGTGTTTGACCTCAATGTCTCTAATCTCAATTTTGACTGCATAGAGGAGAGGTTTTGAGGCTTGGCCTCAACATGAGGGTGCAAGAGAGCTTCAAGGATGTGCTCTAAAAATTCCCTTCAACGACCTCTTAGAGGTGTCAATTCTTGGAGATTATTTCTTCTTAATAGGTTTTGTAATTTAGGGTTTGTAATAAAAGTTCATGATTTAGGGTTCATTCACAATATATAAATTCATTATAGCATATGGGGGCATAGACTACCATGATTGTGTGTGTGTTAAAAACTTCCTATGCCATGTCTCTACTCTCCATGTTTGACATATGTGAGTCATAGACATCAAAATCCCCTTTTGTAAACTCTTATTGGTGTAGTAACTAAGTTAAATATATTAGTATATTGCCATTACATCGTACGGTGCATAATATATTCCAGTTTTTTACATTTTTATTCATCCTTCTCATGTTTATCTCCATTGCACCATCCTTTTTCCATTCTCCTATGAATTAGGATTTAAACATAGGTTATATATTTTGTGTCCGGCCTTTCAATGTTTTTATAACATTTGTCAAAGTGGTTAATAAATAAATGATTAATGAATGGAATTTGTTTCGAAAATATTGCCCATAGCCCAATTACCAAATGTCGTATTTCACATCGATGACATGGTCCCATGGAGGGCTTGGGCTCTTATTTTCTTGTGGCAAAAGTTCCCATGATTATTTTTAAATCTAACTATGAGAAATAATAGAATCTAGGCCTTAAAATAGGAGCTCCACTTTTTTAGCCCCTAAAGTTAAGAGGTGGCTGGAGAGGGGGAATAGGAGTTTCCCCCTACAGTTTAGGGTTGATAGAATCTAATATGCATTCCTGCCATTATTTTTTGGTGATTTTAGAGAGAAATATGATTTTATTTTCCTACAAATAACCATAAATATCTCATGGGATCCTATAATATATCAGCGGGTATTGTTGAGGAAACTCGTAAAAATCATGGGACCTTAAAAGCTGTTAAGATGCTCCAAAATTTTCTTAGCAATACTGTTGAGATATTTAAGGAGTCCCCTTCCATGGGAACATGTCCTCGAGACCAAACATATATTTTCATATGTGTATATGTATTAAGTATATATGACATATCATTGGTTTGTAAGTAAAATTCCATTTTGACATGTGGGCATGTTTTACACTAGGAATTTTAAAAAACTTGTGAAAGGTTTATTTTTTCCCAAGTAGTGTTAATTTAAACAAACATTTTTTTCAATTTTTTTATTAAGGATAAATAGTTTTGAAGGGAGTATACCCTGAGTACAAAAAGGCTCAAGTAGTTTGGATACGGAAGGAGAAAACCAAACTAAGAAAGGCTAAATGCCTTAAACATGTAGGCTCAAAAGCCAGATATATCAATAAAGTGAGTACAAAAAGATCCATCCAAACAGAGATCGAAGAAGAACAAAAGGACCAAAATAATTCAAAGAGGGATCCAAAACAGGGCATCCCAAAGCAAGAAAACAACAACAAAACCTCGAAAAACAACAACTTCACAGAACTAAACGACACCTGGGCACTGCACTATTTGACTGCCCTGTCAATCTTGACCTTAATTTTCTGAAGAGAGGTGAATAGCGCAATGGCCGTGGCATGTGAAGGATCATTCATGTCTTCCGAGCAAGGGCAAGGTCACGAGTCTCATTAGAATCCCAGATGTCATCAGGAATGCCACTAAGGCTGCAAACACTTCTCACGTGTTGCTCCATAAAATTATAAACATCTTTCAGTGTAGAGATGATGCAGTCATGACGGCCCTTGGCATTTCCTAGCCTGGCATCAAGTGAAAGGAGCTTCTTAAAAATCTCAGCAGTAGTATCATTGTCCTCAGAATTTTGTAACTTCCTCTTTCCTTTTGTTTTTTCCAAATTTTTAGGAGCATTTTTGAGGTCTTTAATCTCCTCTTCAAGCTTTCCAACCCTAGTAAGAAGATCCACATCTCTGCATTCTTCAACAAGTTTACTGATATGCAATAATTTCTTGGCAAGTTCAATATCCCTGTGGCTATGCAGAATCCTTTGTGAAGAAGGCAGGGAAACCTTAGCCTTTTTCCTTTCATCTTTCTGCTAGAGGTAGTAGAGTCTAGACCTTTGCCGGAAAAGATAGGGAGAATAAAGGGGAGTAGGTAGAGGGTAAGAGCAAGAGATGCAGTGGTGATGAATGAGTAGAATCAGACCTTGGTGTAGGGGAACAACCCAGGCATGATTCTGAACTTCTAAAAAATACCTCTCAAGGAATTCAACAGATAATGTGGGAAATTGATGGTTATATTCCTACGAAAATGATTGAGAAATATTAAATGTTTCAGGGAATGGTACCATATCTTCCCTCAAGTGTGACGTACCTAACCATAATTCACACTATCTCAGCAAAGGGCTCAGGGATAGAGGCCACTTTTATGCACCCGCAAAACTCAAGGTGTTCCCCTTCCTCGAGAAATTTTTTAGCCTCAACCTCACGGTCGAATCTTTTGTTGAAGAACTTGGCTCCATCTAGGTTCAGCCCCGTGACCTGGGCAATGATTTCCTCAGAGATCTCGACCCTGACTTCTCCATACTCAACAATACGTTTTCTCCAACCATTTACGAATTTCACCGGGATGTCCTAGTCAAAACCTTGCATCTTTTCAATGAGATTTAAATTACACCCCCATTTGTAGATAATGCCAAAGAATTGTGTCATTTTTCCAAGCTGGATCGTGAATGGGTTTGGTCTTACATAGAGGCTCCCCCATTTTGCCAGAATTGTTATTGTTCTACACAATGGTAAAAATTTTAATTTCGTTTGACTCTATATTATCTCTGCTTTTGGGGACCTCTGAAGCATGCGAGAATTTTAAAACATCATTAAACTTACCATTCAAATTAATAATCATGTCATTGGCACCTTCTTTGTATCTATCAATGATTGTGCTCAAAATCATGTATATCTTTAGTGATCTGCTTTTTTCAATTGACTTTTAGGTTTGAAATGAATTGTAACAAGAAAAAGATAAATTAAAATAATCATTTGTTTAGTCATGTGATTTTGTTTTTTCATTTAAATATAAAAATAAATCATTTATGTGTTTTTAACATTTTTGTTTCCGGGTATCCCACCGAGAGAAGACATTGATGATTGTCAAATTAAAACCTTAATTAGGAGACATTTTTCATACGATGTGTATCCAAAATAATACAAAAGCTTAGGAGTAGCTTAAGAATAATGATTTTAATGGAGAAACTTTAGAGAACAATTTATTATATTGGGGTCAAAAGGAGGAGGAAAAGCATATGGAAAATGGGATTGAAAACGATTAGTCTGTCCACTTTGCACTTTTTACTGTCATAAGATTCATACCTGTGAATGATGGGTGATAAAAGGGAGTTCCCACTATTTTCCATTCATTATTCTTCCGACACCACATGTTTCACACTTCCCACTAGAAGTTCTGTCAATTAATCCTACTATCCCTCCAAATGTTTCTTCTACAAATTTACCCTCCTCATATGAGTGAGTTTGAAGTTTTGTTCTCTCTACAATCACTTTATTTTTAAATCGAAATTTGTTATCTTTTACATTGAATAGTTTTGTGGATTTCAAAATTTAGGTCATTGTAAAATTTCTCTACAAGCCATATTCTATATGGATGCGAATAGATGTCATTATAATCAACAATAAAGGACCCTATCAAACTGACTTTTTTGTGTATCTATCTTTAAATTTTCACATCCACCAAAAAAAAAGAAGAGTTTTAGGCGTACTAAGAGAGATTCGATAGCAACAACTCAATATCTAAAAGAAATGATGCAAATGTGATGGATTCCAAAAAAATCCAAAACCAACCCAACAACTACTTCCTTCGTTTCGTCTACATTCCAACACAACCTAGTGCCCAATCTACATTTTGTATGGAATTATAATTTTCTTCTATTTGTAGGTAATACCTACGATGTTTGATTTACTACTCACTAGCAATCACACAGGCAGGTCAATATAAACACTGAAAGAGATCATGTGGAGGAATGAAGATTATAGTTGTCTTTGATGTGAGGACATGCTTAAGAGATGTTGAGAAGAAGTTGATGCAATGAAATTTGTGTGACCGAGGAACCATGTTGACAAAAGATTGTTTGGAAAGAGACAAATGTATTGAATCCCCTCCAAAGGTTGGCGTCATAAGAATGGCTTTCACACAATGGAATTTCCACGATGGTGACAAATGGCTGAGCCAGCGATGAGAATGATAGACATGTTGCTAAAGTCGATGCCTTGAAATGGGGAAAAGCTTCTCACAAGTGATAGTTAATCTTGTTGAGCAATTTGGGTCCAATGAAACTCATTTTATCAATAAGAATATACTCAACATGTTTGAGGGAATCTTGAAAATATGCCAAAGCTTTCCCATCTAAGGGTTTGATTTATTTGATAGGTATGTAGAGGCAAGCATGTATTGTGGATGCTGAAATGTTGAATGTTGCTACACCAGTAGTTATAAGTAAAAGAAGAGGTGAACTATATCTAAATGTTGTTAATATTGTTTTTTACTTGATAGTATTAATGAGATATGATTTCCTTGTCCCAATGATGCCTTGAATTATTTATTTCAATGGAGGTAGGTGGGATTTATGTGAGAAATGGTGGAGTATGGTATCAAAATCCAACTTTTCTCCGGTGAAAAGAAGAAGCAGGTGTTGTGGAAGGGATGTGAATATGTGCAATATTGCTAGATGCCTTATTCACCTCGATAAATATGGTTAGATATATTACAAATGAGGAACAACATGAATTCTCCAACTGTGATTTATGTCAAACTCTTGATGGCCCAACACATCTAAGTTGTCAAAGACTCATGCTTTTTATGGGAAGGGAAGTGACCTAGGTGAGGGTATTAGGGTATTAATGTTAATCTAATTAGGAGGACTAAAATGTTGTATAAATGAACTAAAATAGTATGGAATAATTGAAAGCAATTAACATAAATGAAATAAAACCCTAAGTATGTAAGCAAAGAAAAAAATAGCTTAGCTGATTGGAGAAGAGCATCACAGTTTGTTAAAAGTACGAATGTGAGGATATGGGAGTACAAATAAACACTCGGGGACCCTGCCGAAGGACAGATATGGAAAATATGAGATGTCTGAGGCACCTAGGAGTGTACTGGGGAACCAGTGTCTATAATATGGACGCTCTAAACACTTGTAAATGCTCAAAAATCGAGTTTGGTAGTGTTGCAAGTTGGTCCGAAACCCTGCTGTTTCTTGTGCTAGATATGTGGGATGAACTGGAAAATGACATGAAATGCAAAGAGAATTGTCAAACCATAGAAAAATAAAAGATGTAAATGGATGGGTCATCTTGACCTCGGAGTTCCAAACTAGTGGTCTTATCATTGAGCGTTGCACTACATTTTGGACCTGGATGTAGTTCTGGTGTGTGTGTGTGTGTGTGTAATTCCCTAGGTGTTTTGTGCCAGTCGCACTTTGTGAAGTAGCGAGTAATAGTAACTATAGAAAATGTAAGTAGAATGTGTGCATGGAATATAATAGAATCCCCCTCCCCCTATGTAGTGTGTGTGATGCAGATCTCCTAGCCTTGATGCATGACACTAATGGATGCAAGTGATGCAATGGATGCAACTCTAGATGGAGTGATAGTAATATGTGACGCTAGGACCCTCATTATGGTCTTATAAGCTTTATATTTATAGGGCTCTCAAGTTTAATTTTGTAATTAATCTTGACAAGGTCGAATGAGGAAAAGATAAAGACAACAAACAACTAGAAAATCCCCAAAAAGAAGCGGGAAAAGGATGTGCATAGACCGGGGTGCCCTAGTATAGGTTGGGGTGCCCTGAATTTGGGCTAGAATGACGGGGAGTTGCGAAATGGGTGGGTATGTGCTGGAAAATACACGAGAAGTATGAAATAAAATATAAAATAAAGATGGCCAAAAGGTGGGATTAATTAGTACTTTAACCACTTGAGAACATAATTAGTACTTTAAACATTTGAGAACCTTCTAAATGGTAGTATAAGACCGGGATAAATTATGTGTAAAGTGCATAATTTTGTGTCTACCTTTGTGCAAGAAGTTTCCACTCATCAAGATGAGTAATAGGAATCATGCTCTCATCCTCAGAGTTAGAATCATTAATTGAAGATAGTTCTAAAATTGAAAAAGTAAAAGAGAAGTAAAACTTGAATATTATAAAAGTTAGACCCCTTCGTTCACCAAACCTAATGTCAATAGTTTATTCTAAGAATGCAACGACACAAACTTGTAAACTAACATGATTAGTAGTCGCCATTTCAATGCCCAACACACATGGAAATAGTGAAGACACAAACATTTTTAGTTAAATATATTTGAAAGCATATCAAATGTGGATAAAGGAAACACTAATATAGGATAAAAATATCGAAAATCCAAATTAGCATAGACCCCAACTACATATGAAAATGACTTCACTATGGTATAATAATGAAACCATATTTATCCTACTCAAAAAATATATGATTTGCAATGATGAAAATGGATGCAACAAAAAAATAAAACGAAATAAATTATATTTGAGGAAAAGCTATTCCTCCCATGATTAAAAATAAATGCAATTCTACTAAGGCAAGACATTGATCTCAGAGGCTTATGTTTGACCAAAAATTAAAAATATTAATATACTGGCCAATATTACTAAATTCAAGTATCGGACTTTGGTGGGGATTGGGCTTGTGGAATGTATGTAACCTCAATCACACTATGAAGGTTAAGCTTGTTAGTAGAAGCTTTGTCAATGTTGTTTATGTCCAATAATCAAGGATACACTATTTGTATTTTTTATTTAATCTTTAGATAAAACTTTATTTGAATTAAATAATTGTTAGGAGTAATAGTTTCATAATATATTATGAAATATTTAATGATTATTATATATTTTATTATCTCTACCACCTCTATACCTTGTACAATGAAATCACTCGTTGAGGTTAATCAAATGTGTCGGTGTTAACAAGAGAATTTTTACTCTAATTAAATTCACATTCTTATTCAAAATTAGTAATATAGAGACTTTAATAAGTGTAGATGTTTTTGATATATTCCTATCATAATTATGTAAAAGAAAAGTTAAAACATATGAAACTGAATAACTTTGGAAAAATGTTAACCTTTAAACAACAAATTATATTTAAAAATCAAACCGAAAAAATACATTTTAAATTTGTATATTTTTTCCCATTACAAAGTAAGAAAATTTATAAGTGTTACTACCATATGGCTATATCAAAATAAACAATTGAAATTTTCTATATCGAAATAAACAAAAAAATTGTCCCTATATACCAATAATAGATAATAATTATACTTACAATTTTCCATTATTGAATGTTTGCAAAACTTACGAGGGGTTTAGTTGTTATTACCGCCGGAAATGCTCCTAATCTAGCCTAATTGTAGAAATGTAGAACTCATAAATTGAACGTGTAGCCAAACACATGTAGTTTTTCCCAACAAACCTACATTTTTAGATTATCATTTGTTATTTATTGATGAGAGAGTAGTTCTTGCTGGTATAAATTTTTAAAATCACCTTTGGCTGTAATAGAGCCGATGTATCCACTTTCTTGACCAACTTAGACATATGATCAAGCTACTCTAAACTATTTTATTTTCGCGATTTTTTGGAAAGTTAATAAAACTCCTGTGAACTCTATTTCAACTTCTATGTACCTTAGTTTGCTCATTCCCTTACAATTTTCTAAGAATCAAGAGACAAACTATGGATTTTTTAAGTATATTTCTTGAACCCTCACTCAAATTTGAATCAATTATTATGGATTACAGAATCTTGAAAATAACTACGTGCTCTACTCGCTAAAGAATTGCTTGTCTTGACAGTGTGAGTTCATGGAAGGCCCCGATGAAACCGGAGGTACATGCGATGATGTACACCAAAACCAGATTTTGAAAGGTCATTACGTAAGGAAAATTAAAAGAAAAAATATTCACGTCTTAATTTTTGCCACTCGAACCCTCGACAAATGTAGAGCGCATCCACGTCCACATCCAGATGTATGCATGGATGCAAACAACATGGAAGCTGATTCAAATTCACTTTCTATCATCATGTCATTGTGAAGGTGTTATTGTAGGGATTGAGAAAAGATGTGAATAGAGATGTCTTGAAGAAGATGCCCCTGCACGTTGCCAAATATTTCGGGCATGCTACTACGGGTGACTATTTTCTTACATATATTTGATAGGAAATTAAGAGTAGCGAAACAAATTCCTACACTACTCTTTGAGGAGAGATATTTTGTAAAAATTTCAACATAGTAAAATAGTTACAAAACTATCAACAACATATTCATAACAAAACACAAACACCAGATATACGTGGGGAAAATCCTTTAGGATAAAAACCCACACTCCAAAAGCCCATTCAATGTATTTCAAATCTAATAACAAGATTACATACACTTGCAGAGCAAGTTTCTTATAGGAGTATCACCAGAAAAAATTCTAGGAGGATTAAAACTCACTACTCCAATTACTTCTCCAAGCCTTCAATTTATAGACCTCCGGTTATACAAGAAACCATCTATGGTTTACAAAACCATGTGCCAAACCTCTCATGAGGTGGACAGCATTAAAGAGCAATATTTTGGTCTAAAATTAGGCTCCCACGTCCACAATATTCTCCCCTATTTTTGACCCTTATAGATGTCATAAAATCTGTCATAATATCTCTAAAAATAGTCCTTCCATGATATACTATCATATGGGAATCTTTTGACAACTCCTATTTCTATTTTTAGAGCATAGACAATGTGAAACGGTTGTAGGAAAATCTTAAATGAATAAACCAAACAAGGTTGAGACACCTTATTTCCAACAATCTCCCACTTTTCGAATACCTTACAAGGGCCAAGGGAAAGATACCATCATGGATCAACTTCTAGGGGCCGAGAGGCCCATAGACTCGGAACACCACCTAAATTTCGCTATGCTCACGGGCTTAGTTAATGCATCTGCAACATTCACAACTGTCTCTACCTTTTCCAGCTTCACCCTTCCATCCTTGACCATATCTCTCATGAAGTGATACTGAACATCAATGTGTTTGGTCCTGGCATGAAAAGTCGGGTTCTTCGCAAGGTAGATTGCGCTCTGACTATCACAGTATATTGTAACTGCACCCTATTTTAATCCAATATCTGAACACAAATGCTTTAGCCAAATGGATTCTTTACAGGCATGAGTAGCTGCCATGTACTCTACCTCAGTAGTGGACAAAGTGACCACAACCTGTCGCTTGCTCATCCAACTAATTACACCACCATTAAGAGTAAACACATATGCACTGGTGGATCTTTTGCTATCGACTTCTTCAGCCAATCTGAATCCACAAAACCATGAATATGTAGGGAATGTTGATCTCCTCTTCCATGAAAACATATAGAGTACTCTGATGTACCCCGCAAATATCTGAAGACCCTCTTAACTGCATCCCAATGCACTCTTCCAAGATTAGACATAAAACGAGAAAGAACTCCCACTACTTGGGAAATGTCTGGTCTTGTACATGACCATAGCATACATTAAGCTTCCAACTGCACTTGTAAGGCACTCTGCTCATTTCTTCCATCTCCGATGGGGATGATGGACATTGTGAAATGGAGATCTTTGTTCCCAAAGTAACAAGAACAAAAAGTGGTTTACAATCCTACATGTTGAACCTTTGCAAAACAGAACAAACATACTTACTCTGGCCAAGCCATAGCTTTCTGTTCTCACGATCTCTTCTAATCTCCATCCCAAGTATGTGTTTTGCTGCACCAAGATCTTTCATTTCAAATTTTGCAGAGAGCTGAGATTTCAATTCTACAATCAAACCTTTTCCTTTCCCAATAAACAACATGTCATCAACATATAAAGTAATTACCAGGAAACAATCACCATCAGATTTAAAATATACACAGTGATCAGATTTAGACCGCACAAACCCCAAACTCAACACATATGAATCAAACTTCTGGTACCACATCCTAGGACTTTGTTTAAGGCCATATAGGGATTTCTTTAACTTACAAACCATATTGCTTTTACCTTTCACCATGTAGTGCTTTGGCTATGTCATATAGATTTCTTCCTCCAAATCACCATGAAGGAAAGTAGTTTTCACATCCATTTGTTCAACCTCTAGGTCATAAGCTGCTACAATAGATAATAAAAACCGAATGGATGTCATTTTAGCAACAGGAGAGAATATCTCACCATAATCAATACCCTCAACTTGAGAGTAACCCTTCACAACCAACCGTGCCTTATACTTTTCAACATTTCCATCTGAACCAATCTTTTTCTTAAACACCCATTTACATCCAACAGTTTCGACCTTCAGGAAATGGTACAAGGTCCCATGTATCATTCTTTTTAAGGGCTATCATTTCTTCATCCATGGATATTTTCCAGGACTTTGCATCATTCATACCCAAAGCCTCTTGTACAGATCTCAGTTCATCAATGTTAGTACTCAAAGCAAATATACACTTCTAATCATCAGGAGAATACCCATACCTTTCAGGTGGTTTCCTTTTCCTTGTAGACTTTTGAATAAGCTAAGGTGGAGATTCTTCCACTTCTTCCTCTTCTGAAGATTCAGAGCTTGGTGAGCTCTCCTCAACTTCTTGTCTATTTTGGGGTCTCAATTCAACTTTCTCAGGTGTAGAAGGAAGTTGAACCACATTCTTTTTTTGTTCATTTTCTTTATGTTGTTATGATTGAAAATTAACAGGAAAGATTTAGTCTCTCAAAAAATAACACTTCTAGAGTATATTACCTTTTTTGCAATAGGATCCCAAAGCTTGTATCCTTTCACACCATAGCCATATCCGATGAAGATACATTTGACAGCCTTAGAATCCAACTTTGTTCTCTTCTCCTTAGGCACATGTGCATATGCCTCATAACCAAAAACTCTCAGATGTCTAATTGAAGGCTTTTTCCCGACCACGCCTCCATTGGCATTTTATCAACAAACACTGATGTAGGAGATATATTTATCAAATAGCAAGCAGTGGTAACAACTTCAACCCAAAACCTCTTTTCTAGACCAGCTCCAATAAGCATGCTCCTAGCCTTCTCCATCAACGTTCTATTCATTCTTTCTGCAACTCCATTTTGCTCCAGAGAATATGAAGTTGTCTTTTGTCTTTTAATCCCGCAATCTGTACAAAATTTGTCAAAGTCTGCAGAATAGTACTCACCGCCATTATCAGATCTCAAACACTTAATTTTCTTCCCAGTTTGAGTTTCAACCATAGCCTTAAATTCCTTGAAACGACTAAAAACTTCATATTTACTCTTTAAAAAATATACCCATGTTCTCCTACTAAAATCATCAATGAAAGTAACATAATAAATTGATTTAGCAATAGAAGCAACCTTAACAGGACCAAATACATCCGAATGGATTAGATCTAAGATACATGAAGACTTATGAGTAGATGAGTAAAACTGAATACAATTCTATTTTCCATAAATACAATGTTCACAGAAATCAAACTCTAGATTGCAATCATTCAACCCCTCAACGAGGTTCTTATTTTTCAGGGCTTTTAAACCCTTCTCTCCAATGTGGCCAAGCCTTTGGTGCCATAACATGGTCTTCTCTACAGGTAATTTTGATTCGGTAGACAGAGCACCCTTGGGTACCTAGAAGCCATGACCATCCGCAAAGGAGGAAACCCTCTCCTTTTTCAGCAAAATAGTTATTGGCTTAGTTTTATCCGAAGTGCTATTGCACTCAACCGTGCATGCATCAAGTTGGTACAATGTACCCAATCTACTTCCTCTTGCTATCACCATAACACCTCTCACCATTTTCACGCCTGCTTCAGAAAACTGTACATGCACACCCACATCTATTAGCTTGCTAATAGATAATAAATTTCTTGCTAGTCCTGGGATATGCAAGACACCATCAAATGTTCTAATTCTACCTTCAGAAAATTTCACCTGAATACTACCATGACCAACAATTTCAAGGAAAGAATTATCACCCAAATACACCTTACCACCATCATAGTTTTCATACTTACTAAACCAATTTTTGTTAGGAGTCATGTGGAAAGATGCACCTGAGTCTATCAACCATGCATTATCACTTGCACGAGTGGCCAAAGCTACAATAAAGGCATCTCCATCTTCTTTTCGTAATCGGAATCGAATCAGAATCATGCTTCTTATTTTTCTTTTTCTTTTCTTCTTTGCATTCCCTTCGGAAGTGTCTAGATTTGCCACAGTTCCAACATATCGCCTTGGACTTACTAGGGGATTTTGATCTCCCCTTATTCTTGGAATGGCCACACTTCTTCTCATCTTTGCCTCGTTATTTTGTTCTTCCTCAAACACTCAAAGCCTCTTTGGCATTCAGAGAGACCTTCCTTCTCATCTCTTCGGAGAGTAGAGAACCAACAACATCCTCTATCTTCAGAGTGACTGAAGTGCTCTTAATGGCCATGACTAGGCTGTCCCATGAGTCTGGCAGTGAAACCAACATCATTTGGCACCTTTCTTCTTCATCCATCTTAACCCCAACCGAGCTCAACTGAGTCACCAACATATTGAATGTTTCCAGATGCTCAGATATTTTTCCACCTTCTTCCATTCTCAAGGAAAACAACTTCTTCCTCAAGAAAATCTTATTTACTAGAGACTTAGCTTGGTATATCTCACCCAACTTTTTCCAAAGCTTCTCCGAAGTGGATTCTTCATGGACATTTATCAGGATCGAATCTGCAAGACATAGTCTAATAAGACCTTTAGCTTTTCTATCCATTACATCATATTGTGTAGCCAAAACTAGATCCGTAGGCCTATGGACCTTCTCATCCACCGCATCCCATAGATCTCGATCAACCAACAGATCTTCCATCTTTAGCTTCCACATTTCAAATTTTGTGCTAGAAAAATTCTCTACATCAATCCTCCCAAATGTGCTCGCCATTTGAAAAATATATCTGCAACCAGATAACAAAGTATTCTCTGCACAAGCTCCCACTCAAACCCGGATTAGCACAAAAAACCCAACAACCCACAACTGAAACCAAAGGTGATCAGGCTCTGATACCACTTGATAGGAAATTAAGAGTAGCGGAACAACTTCCTATGCTAATCTTTGAGGAGAGATATTATGCAAAACTTTCAACATAGTAAAATAGTTACAGAAATATCAGCAACATATTCATAACAAAACACAAACACCAGATATACGTGGGGAAAATCCTTTCGGATAAAAAACCCCACACTCCAAAAGCCCACTCAATGTATTTCAAATCTAATAACAAGATTACATACACTTGCAGAGAAAGTTTCTTACAAGATTATCACCAGAAACAATTCTAGGAGGATTAAAACTCACTACTCCAATTGCTTCTCCAAGCCTTCAATTTATAGACCTCCGGTTATACAAGAAACCATCTATGGTTTACAAAACCATGTGCCAAACCTCTCATGAGGTGGATAGCATTAAAGAGCAAGATTTCAGTCTAAAATTAGGCTCCCACGTCCACAATATTCTCCCCTATTTTTGACCCTTACAGATGTCATAAAATCTATCATAATATCTCTAAAAATAGTCCTTCCATGATATACTATCATATGGGAATCTTTTGACAACTCCTATTTCTATTTTTAGAGCATAGACAATGTGAAACGGTTGTAGGAAAATCTTAAATGAATAAACCAAACAAGGTTGAGACACCTTATTTCCAACAATATTTCCTATTTTATGTTTACTGCTTGTTCCTTTTATCTTTGCTTAGTAGTGTTCGGTAATGTTAAGCTTTATTGTTTAGGGTTGGTTAGCTATACTAACAGGACCCTCAAATCATTTCTGTTTGATCTCTTCAAAACCAATGTGTTTTTAAACAGGACTTCAAAATTAAAATTTAATTTTAATAAAATAGTAATTATATTATAAATGATAGTGAAATCAACAAGAAATGGACAGGTATGATCCATCGCGTTAAGTAGAAAATCTCCACTTGGTTTTGGTGATTGGGTAGATCCCGAAGTTTATGAGGTGGAGGCTCTCGAAAAAAATTAAAAATTATTGTCAATGATGGATGGGTTGCATGCTATCATGGATTCTTTTCTTCTATGAAATTGAACTCTTATAAACTTTAGTTCTATATCTTGTTCAAACAAGAAAGATTAATAATACCTCGTTTTAAGGGGGTTCTTGCATTCTCCTTCATTGTCATTTGCTCTTCCTAAATTTAGGCATCCTGAAACTAGGGGTAAAATGTGATATCTATTTTCGACATTTTTTTCGTTATTTTAACCTTAAAATACTTACAAATATTTTAAATAATCGTCACACACGACTTGTAAATTTAAAATCGACTATTATTTTATATATATTTGTATGTAAATTATATTAATCTATATTTTGAATAATTAAATAAATATAAAATAGTTAGTATGAATAAAACAAATTTGTAGTTTTGAAGGGCAATATTAAAAAATTATTGTCCCACAAAAATGTTGGACATGCATAGGTAACCATCAAATTTAACCCCGCTTTTAAACCTAACCCCCTCGAAGGAATCAAGACTCAACTAAGGTTGTCTAACCATCTAATGGAACTACAAGACTCAACTACGACTACTTTAACCCTACAATGGAGCTATGCAAATTTAAAATTTGACTGTTATTTTATATATATTTGTATGTAAATTATAATAATCTATATTTTGAATAATTAGATAAATATAAAATAGTTAGTATGAATTAAACAAATTTGTAGTTTTGAAGGGCAATATTAAAAATTACCATCACACAAAAAATGTTGGACATGCATAGGTGATCATCAAATTTAACCCATGCTTTTAAACCTAACCCTCTGAAGGAATCAGGACTCAACTAAGGTTTCCTAACCCTCCAATGGAACTACAAGACTCAACTAGGGTTATTGTAACCCTGCAATGGAGCTACAAGATTCAACTAGGGTCACCTCGAACCCTCACTTCATGCCATTGATGCCATATTTATTTTCTTTTTTATAACGCCAAAGACGTATTCCTTTTTTACGTCGTAAGCATTCATTATTTATTAATGTAAACGTTTGGACTAAATGGGCATAAGAAATGTACCCTCGTGGCTTGCACGACAATGAGAAAGGGAGCCTTGAACCAGTTATGGACTCCATTAAATCATAGTGGGCTGCGGATTTTCTCACCCTAAATTTACGCGTCCCTTAAATCAAGGGTAAAATGTGACGGTCGTTTAGACGTTTTTCGTGATTTTAGTGTAAAATACTTGCAAATATTTTAAATAATTGCCATAAACGACTTGCAAATTTAAAATGTGACCATCTTTTTATATATATATTTGTATGCAAATTATATTAATCTATATTTCAAATAATTAGATAAATATAAATTAGTTAGTATGAATACTTTTTTATAATTTTGAAGAAATATGTTTTTTGGTAGACATGTACACAAAATTTGGCACCATACTTATGCAAACCCATCCAAGAATACTTGTAAGTGGATTATACCGAGATGTTATTGTTGCAAAAATATCCTTCACAAAGTAATTACAGATGTATTTTTATCACATGTTGTAGTTACAAATGTTGTACCGTACATATGTATACAAAATGTTTACATATGGACTTACCCTTTCAAGAAGTTTCAGGACGTCGATCTCTTTACCAACAATCTTCCACCCACAAGATTTGAATCCATCTCAAGTCTCTTTTTGCCATATTCTTCTCCACATCTCGAAATGTTGAAACACATTTCAATGATTGGGAAACATGAACTTTCTTTCACTCCACGCTTTACCAAATTTCTCAACTAAATTTTTCTCGAAGATGTCTACCATTTCTTATGTCCCGATCAAGAAAAATAAATTTGATGTTAGATGTAATGTTGAAGCCCATTTCAATTATTGCAAAAAATCATCGTGCTTCACCAACTTCCTCGATCAAATGAATTATTTTAGATGTGTGCCTACAATACCTCTTGCAATTCTCTGCCAATAACACATATGCACCTCTTCTCCACAAATAATAACACAAAATCCCACTTCTCGTGTCTCTTTCCGTTACCTACAAGAAACTCCTTTATTGGTGCTCCACAACCATGTTTTCCATCTTTTTGTTGTTTCTCCTCTCTTTCACTTTCTTCAAACATTGCACATCATCAACCCAAACCCATCCCCGCATATTTTTCACCCTTTTGCTAAACAATTTCCTTCTGTTACACCCTATCGGTGTCTCCATTGCACCACTTTGGTGCGATTGCTAGTTTATTTTATTTCTTTGTTTTACCAATACCAAAGTTAGAAGGAATATAAAAAAACATGAATATTATTATTGTGATTGCAAGTTTGCGGAATAATAATATATATTTTTAGTTTATTTTTCTTTTTACCACCAAAGTGCAATGATCTTTTTATTTTTTTATACTAAGACAAAAAGAATAAAACTTTTTCTTGAGAGAAAAAAATGTTAATTTTCCATGAGGAAAGAGGACTAGAACCTAGGATCTTCTATTTGCTACTAGGATGACTTATTGTCCTTTTAGCATTTAGAGTTAGGATTGTTCTTACAACATCCCTCTTAAGAAAAATTGTTGTCCTTCGTGGTCCTATTATAGCTATGATACCAAATTAATTTTTAGTAGACCAATTAAACTAAATACTTTACCATTGACCCAACCTTTCAAAGTCTATGATTTCATAATGGATTAGCTAAACAAAGGTTCAAAAAAGAATACCAAAATTGATAAATAAATAAAAGCAGAAACTTTATTTTATAATCCTTTGAGAACGTCTTGAATTTTTAAATTTTAGTGTAACTAAACCTTAAGTGAAATCAATTAGAAAAACTAAATTTTAACATACATTATGGGCCATTCTAAAATATCTAAAATCAGTAGTATTCATGTCTCGCTTCGACAGAGTTGGTGTGGTTTGGCCCTTAAGAAAGTGTGGGGAAATGGTGTGTGAAAAATATTTTTGTAGGAACTTTCATCCTTAAATAAAGTATTTTCCTTCTCATTTGGAGCTTCCCCTTTGTTCATTCCTTTGGTAGCAATGGTAAGCCACTTATTATCAATTTTATTAAACACTTGTGCTAAAAATGGGGATGTATATTGTTTCTTTGTAAACTTTAACTAAGCATTTGACATAGTGTAAAAGAATGAACTATGGAGGAGGATGGAGGAATTAATAGTTCCAACACATAAAAAAGTGGTAGTTAATAGTTTGTAAGAAAACTTTAAGGCTATAATCAAAATACAAGCATGGTTGTTGCTGCATGTGTAATATGGGCTTCCCTCTATTGTACATGGATAAGATGGACGATTGGATTAAGAATTTTAGAGGACAAATGGTTCACCTCACCATATATGTATTAATAATCTAAGTGATCTATTGTAATTATGTCTATAAATCATTAAAGATGGTGAATCTAGTATGCATCTATTCATACGGCCCTACCAATGGAAGCAAATAAAACCGCCAAATGGCTACTCTTCACTCATTCTACACCTATACATGTGGGTAAAAAGATCATATGTCATGTGTTGGCATAACACATCACCCCCACCGGAAAGGACAACTCTCGCCGGAAACCATTGTTTGAGAATGGAGACATGACATTTGGGCTTGACGTGGGAGGCATGACATTTGGGATTTCAAATTACAATAGACACGGACCTGCCCAGGCATTTCAAATTACACATGACGCGGAACAGGATAACCACACGACAAATTCCCACATGCAAAAGCATTGAAGCTCACAGGCAGTAGACGGGAATGAGCCAGAGGAAGCTGACAGTGTTGTGGACGCAGGGGAGGCGGGGGATCTGTGCAGATGAGGCATCAAAGATAGGCCAATCGATGATTATATCCATCCGCCGTGAGATGCCAAGCTGCCAGTGCAGGGGAGGACAAGAATATAATCACGTTAGGGAGCTCTGGAACGTTGTTGCAGGAGACCGTAAGATGCATATCCTAGACAATGACGCTGAGCAAACCCCCGATGCACTTTGTCCAAGGCACCGCCAGACTGTGGAAATGGCATGCATTATGGCCGCGTCATGATCACTGTCGAAGCCGAAGACGTGCATGGTATCTCAATGTGACCGTAACGAGTGTTGTATTGGATGGAGGTCGGATTATTCTGCTAAGCTTCCTGGTTTGTGCCGAAGCTCTGCTTTTCTTTAATATATGGTTGCATGATTCGTTATAAAGTTTCCTAGTTCTTGTAGAGCTTCCTGGTTCGTGTCAAAGCTCTACCTGTCTATATATTTAACTATTTATCCCTCCTCCCACCATTGCAGATCAGCCCGATCTCTTTTTCTCAAGCTCGGTTTAAGCATCGCCCTCCTCCTCTTGCTTCTCCAGGACCAAAGGCACTTAGCAGTCCATTCCTAAAAATATTCTACGCTTGATCCATTTCTGCAGCGAATGCCGAGAACACACTACGATGTCAATGTGATGCGAGTGGTATTTGAAGGAAGGATATTAGTAATTCTATTTTGAATATAGAGTCATACCAACATAAAAATTGCTTACACATTTTACCTAGATCACATTTGTTGATCCAAAAATTGTTGAACACAGTTTTACCCAGTAACAATTGTTTGTCTTATGTTTTGATATATTTGATTGAGTGGGGTTTTGAAGGTGTTGAGTATTAACTACGAATGGGAAGTGTACCGTGGAGAGAAAACGGATCCTGCAAAGCTATTGTTCAGGGCGAGGACGTCATTTCCATTGCAGCTGAAAACCCTGTAAATGTGTACATGGCATATAATACTGATGAAGAACAGTGGGATTTCAAAGTGAAAGAGGACTATGTAGAACGTGCCTCTGGTTTTTACTATGGAGCTCGAACCATAACACATGTATTATTATTATTGTTCGTCAACAATTTAATGTGTAAACATATATGATGTTTAGGATGAATCATTGTTAATGTGGATGCAGCTGAGTCGCAAGCGATCAGCAACCAATGAATTGCTGGGCAGGGACACTTTTCTGATAAAAATAGAGCCCGGCGTGGACTATGTGTTTGTAATGGCATTGGTGGTCATTCTGGACGAGATTAACAGGCATACTAACACAGAGTGAGTCAATTTATTTCTCTCTTTCAATAGACAGCTTCAGAGTTTATATATGTGGAGTGGGTATTATCGAATAATACCATTCTTGGGAAAAATGGGTAAGGTTCCACTGAAATGACTTTCAGCCATTGAAGATTTTTATCATGTTTCTTTTATGCTTATATATGGTATATAGATATATGAGAAAAACGATTTAGTCCCCTTCAACATGGAAGGAATGGTAGATTTATTCAAAGAAAATATTGCGGCTTCATCTACGGGCATATTTTCTGATTTGTAGATTGTTAGGAACATGTCAATTTAAGTGGACAATTCTCCTCTATAATAACCAGAAATGACATATGTGTGAAGTTCACTGTATACCATAAATACATAGACAAATACACCAAAACTAACGATAAAATAATGGAGAGAATTTATTAGCTGTGCTCAATGGCACATATAGTTAAAGAAGCCTTCTTTAGCGTATCCTTGAATTATAATTTCTTTTCATAAACAAACTCACAAGCTCTCAATTTAGTCACCATTAAGGTTTAAGAAGTAAGTTTCCTACGAAATTTTCAGCATAAAAAAAAACACTAAGCATTAAAGAGTAAGTTTTCTACGAAATATTCGGCCTAAACAAACATGCAATAAGCTTTAAGAATTAAGTTTTCTAGCTTCTACCCTTATAAGAGGTATCCAAACTCCAATATAAAAATGGGGTTTTTTTTGGGGAAGGAATGAACATGTATATTTTTCTATGTTTAATTTTTTTGGGTATGTCCATAGGTATTATTTAAACTCAAGATTTTCTTATTATAATTTTAATTCGAGGATGAATATTGGCTTGGGTAAGACCATCATGTATAATAAAATCTTCGATTTAGAACACTATGCAAAGTGTATATATGAGTTTTTACTATTGAAACATTGTTCTCTGTAGATATGAGTTGTTTAGTATAGTAAATAAACAAACATTTTGTCGAGTGTCCATTTATAAGGTATAAGGTTGTAACTTGTTTTATCTAAGATGTCGAAACATCATATGAGAGACAAAAATGGAATTTTTTTGAAAGATGAGATTTATGTTTACCAAGCATATCCTTCTCATTAGAATAGCCGAACTCAATAGGTTGAAGTCAATCCTTTCATCTTTGATTTCATTCTACTTAGATTGCATAATTGTTTGAGTTATAGATGATGTTTTATTCAATGCTTTTAAAAAAGTGGACATGGGAGAAGGTGATCATGTTGAGCATATGTTTAGGAGGTATTCTTCAAATGGAGAGAGGATTGGGACTGTATTTGAGTATGTTAGGTGTGGTTTTATTGTTGGATATAATAGGTTGCACCATTACCAAGAAAATGGGGACGTGTAAATGCCTAAATCTATACCTATTAGCATTTCAAAATAATCTTTGGCAATAAGTTCACCCCAGAACTCATTGTTCAAGAATTAACTAATTCCTACACATGCCTTGTTGAATAAATAATAGGTCACACTTGAAAACATATGGATCCACCGATCTCACTATTTGATTTTGAAACCTTGGTTCCCTTCATTCAATCCACTTACTGAATCTTTCTCAACTAAACCGGCTTGGATTCAAATGCTTCATTTTCCCTTCAATTTTGGGTGACAAAATGTCTCACTTCTATAGGAAACACTTTGGAAAATTCTTAGATGTTGATCCACAAACCATTAGCTACACCCACACAACATATGCCCAATTTTTATTGAAGTAAACACTTCAAAGGAAATTCCCACTAATATTGACCTTAAATTTCAAGAAAAAACATGGACTCAACCCCTTGATTATGAAGGGATTCCCTTCAAATGAAGAAGGTATTATTCATCGGGTCATATTCACTACGATTTCCAAACTTAATTAGTGAAAGAAAGTGAGATCCACTTGGTGGAAAGATGCCCTCCCATGCCATACTATGATAAATGAGAAGCTAGAGGGAGCTTTTGATTTAAATTATGACTTGGAGGATTGTTTCCTTGAAACTCAAAATAGGGATCTTGTGGCGCTGCCTCAAAGTGCCAATTCTCAATGACGCAACTAAGGAGAATGTTCCTCTTGCATCTCCTATAAATGAGAACTAATATCTACCAATAAGATATTTTGAATTTGTTGTTCCCGTTGAGGACTCCTCGAATGAGTGGAAACTAGTACATAACAAGAAAAAGGTTCTAGAAAAGCCATTTTTCCTCTCTAGTTGTATTTTTTTTTTTGCACTTTGTAAGCAGCTATTTTTATTTTGTTTCTTGTTGTACTTATGGGTATATCTTGTCTTTCGAGGCCTTTTGTACTTGATTTCATAAAATGTGTATTAAATCTAAATATTGAAATGTCACTTATTGAAATAAATGATAAAATACAAAAATTGCAAAAGCAAACTAAGATTTAAAATATGAAACCCTAAGAAAGAAGATGAGATGAAAAGTCTTAGTTGATTTACATACAATTTGAACCGATCTCGGGTAGGGATAAGTGACGAACAGTCTGGGAAGAGTGTCATTACTACTCACTTTGTAAATTCTAAAATCTAGGAATGAGGCCAAACACGGGCACTTGGGATAAGTCAAGGGCGCTTGGGTGCTTGGAGATTGTTTCTGGGCACTTGACCGCATAATAGCTTAGGATATGCTTTCTCGGTGTGTCACAAGGTCTTTGTTGATGTTCCCTTTTGATCTCCGATAGTCTCACTATGATCGCGAGGATAAGTGTAACCTACAAAATAGAAATTCACCTGCACACTATTAGGGTCACTCTCACCAAGTATGTGGTAACATGTATAGAATTGGGGAATCTCCTCTTGTGATGATGCGAAGGGAAGGAAGAATAGGCTTCGATGTACCCTAGGAGATCCTTTTCATTTTGAAATTCAACTAATCATGGTAAGTCATGTGAGGCAACAATATCAATGAGGTGTGGGTTGACTAAATGGAGTGTATGCGAATGTGAAGTGGTGCATACCTCATTTAGGTTTTTAGCTCGATGGAAGTGGGTCCCTAGAGGGAGTACCTGGATGAGCGAGGGATAATCCTATGTCATCCTTGTTAAGTTTTTAGGGAGATAAATGGCTGCAATGATACCTGGTTATTATGGCCGTGTTTTGATCGAGATAAAACATGCCACAATAAATACTTATAACCGATTCCATAGGTTGCATAGTAAATAATTGGTGAGGTAAAGCAATGTTAGGGAGTGGTATCATGTTCAATAGTATCAAAAATGGTGAAGGGATATGGATAATCCAAAACATCATATACGACACCGTCCTAGAGAAATGTGAGTCGAGTATGTTGGGTTCAAGCGACTTCATTCATAGAATTTCACAAGGGATGGCCTATGATGAGATTATAGTTGAGATTATTATGAATGAAATGGAATAAAACATGAATATTGTATGTCCCTACAATAATGGGTAAAGAATTTTTTCGAATATTTTTGGGTGTATTATCAAAACCACGAATACATAAAGTAGATGGATTTAAATTAGCAAAAAAATCCTAGTTGAACTAAGAAAGAATTATTCCATATATTAAGACCAAACAAATTATCAACCAAGGAACTCTTAACTAAAAAATTATGAATATGAACCCAAATATACAATATAGGTGCATTGTCAATAGTTTCTTAGGAAGGGATATCAGTCCAAGTAAAAGTAATATGTTCATTATTGACTACCGAGTGGTAGATAGTTGATGGTTGATGTAAACAGGGGCAATATCGAGTAGATGAGAGTATGAACCATAGTTTTTGTAAAACATGTACACATTCGGGATGGGATTTATAAAATTTAGTCATAGCTTGATATCCATTAAAAAGAGGTAAGAGTAAAGACAAGATGTGATCACTCGGGAACCTATTACAAGTTAGGGTTGGATCAATAAATAGGTTCACCAAATGATTTAAAGAAATTAAAATATTTATAAGAGGACTAGTATCAAATGAATAGAATAGTAACTGAAAAGATCTATCATGCAAAAAACAAGCAAGTGTAAGAAATAATTCAAGATAAGAGTGACTTAGCTTATATCTAGAGATTTGGAAAATGATTGGAACAAGCTGGATTTGAACTGAATAATCTTCGTAGGGTAAGTGCACCAAGTTGGGGGGCCAAAAGGGGGTCTTAAGTGGGTGCATTTTTTTGAAAAAAAAAATTCAACTTGTATGAGTTTTTCGAAATAGTTACACTAAAAATTGGAAGATGTTGTAGAAAAATGAATCGTAGTATTTTGAGTCTAGTTTCTAAGCTACCAAATTTTATTGAAAACAGATAAGTTTAAGTGGGTCAAACAACTAAAATACCAAAATATTCTCTTGTTTTTGTTGAAAAACATAATAGAGTGACTTTCGTGCCCCCACCATTTTTTGAGCACCATTTAGTATTTTTGAAAACCCTTTGGTAGAAAGATAGCTAGGAGCATCTAGTTTGGGCTCCATTTTTAAATATTTTTTTAGCGAATATTTTTTATTTATGATTTTTCTAGTACATAAATTTAATGTTTTGAAAAATAACGGAGCTCCGACCATGCCCCCCCTAACTACCTAAAAAATATCAAAAATTAGTTTTTTTTTTTTTTTTCTAGTATGTATAGAATTATGCCTAGTTTGGGCTAGTATAATTTTTTTAAATTTTGATCACCCAAAAAAAAGATACAGCATGAAAGATAGACATATTTACACTTCAAAAAATAGCTATAAAAAGGCATAGTTAGAAAATAAATAATATGGAAACCTTATATTAGTCATAAAATTTGAAAAATTATATTTTTAGAAAGAAGAAACTATGCTCTATGTCGTGGTATAATTTTTTTAAAATGGATCGATTGTTTTATTTTTATTTATCATAGAGGAAATGGCATTTTTACATTTTCTTGCAAAAACACGTTGTTTGTTGTGTTTGTAGAGTCCATGCCTGCCTCGAGCTTAGGGATCCAAACTAGATCCCAAGCCTTGAGGCATGGCTTGAAAAGAGAAAATAAAAATGCGTACATTTTTTTCTTTGTTTATATATTGTGGCCCCCAACGTACCTTTCATCTCTTTCATGGGAATTTAAACATTTTGTTTTGTCTGACAATTTTCTCTACATTTTTGCACAATTTTTAGTAGTTCATTTTGTCCCCTACCCCACTAGTTGATTTTTTCTAATCATGGGCGATAAACGTCGAGCTAAGGACAAGAGGAAAGTCAAGAACAAGACACCAGAGAAATTAGAAGAGAAGAGAATAAAGAAATTGAAGAGAATGCAAAAACTTCGAGTAGGGCAAGGTACATCCACTATATCAAATGTAGCTAATGTATTAGAAAATGGGGATAAAATACATAATGAAAATGTAGAGAATAATGATTTTGCAATGAATAATGATATTGAATTGAATGATAATGTTGGTATGGATGAAGAAATTGATATGAATCCAATTGTTGAACCCTTACTTGAGAATCCAAATGTTAACCCCGAAATTTGTATGAAAACACTGAATGAAGAAAGTAACCTTGTAAACGAATCTTCACCTCTAAGAAAACCTCCTTCCATTTTGTGAAGAAAACCAATTCACTTAATTGAAATTGATGAAAAAATTATAAAACCAATGCCTAACAAAATGTCTGAAAGAAATGTGAGAAGAAAAGCTAGTGGAATTTGGGATAATTACTTTGAGAATTTAAATGACACAAAGATATCAATTATTTGTTTCATTGATGAAATTAATTAATATGAGACCTATAATGAAGACCTGGGGTTAAGAACATCTAATTTTGTTGATCAAAATGCGTCAATTGTTGAAAACATACATAAAGCATACCAAACTGTAGGTGCCAAAAGACACACCAAAGATAGTAATGCTACACGACGTGCACTTACTAATTGTATAGTAAGTGATAAAACAATTAATAAACACTTGATTAGAAAAAAAGCAAAGTGCTTTGAAGCTAAATAGAAAAACACTAATGAAAGCAATAGAGAGACGTAAATGTCTTGAGTTAGTCAATAACACTGACTATTGGGATTTCTCTAGCAGACTTCCATGAAAATACAAGAATACATCTGATATTCTAAAAGAATTAATTGTAAAATTTTGGAATGAGAACACAAGGGTGTCACCAAATAGAAGAGATACAGTAAAAAGAAGAATAGGTTCTCGTAATCGTGAATCGTGTGCAAAACATTTCTTAGATATGACTCAAATAGAATTGTTCTCTAAGTTTAAGAATGAAAATCCACAAATTAATATTAGCCAAATATTCTTTGAAATGAACAAACCCTTTTATGTGAAAATCAATCACTCACATACCACTTATTGTTGTAGGCATCATGTTGAATTTTCAATGCATTATGATTTTTTTGTCAAATACGTTGTGTTTTGCATATTGAAATCATGTTGTAGGAGTGTGGAATAAATGTACCACAAAAATATTCAAGGGAATTTATTCCAACAATATTTTGTGAAAAATCAACAAGACAATTTTTTTATAACAAAGCATGTTTGGATGGAATGTAATGTATGTGGTGGCTTGCCAAATCTGAAAAGTTGTATCCACGAGGAGAGTACATATTCAATAGGAAAATAATTTGTTGATTTCACCAAATATAAATTGGTGGCATATCAATTAAAAGATGGAAAAGAATCTAAGAGGTGTGAGCTTGTTAGAAAATAATTACCTGTATCAGAATATATGGTCAAATTCAGAGAGGAATTTTTTATGAGTATGCAAGGCACACACATAGAGCTTGATGGTTGGATGAACAATTCAAGTTAAGCAAGGAAAAATTCCCACTTGGTACTATTGTTTCAGTAGTTGACTTCGTAGAGAATTACACATTGCAGCCACAAATGGAGGTTCAGTCTCAATATTATAACTCAGTGCAAGTTTCTATTTTCGTGCATATAACATTCATGCACTCTCCTAAAAGCACTGAGCAAGATCAAAAATATTAAGAGAGTATCATTTCTACATCAGTGATGATCGGACACATTCTACAGAATATGTACAAGGGTGTTTCCAAGTGTTTTATGCGAACTTGAATGAGAGGAACATTAGTTTCGATCAACATTACATTTGGTCGGATAACTGCACATCAAAATTCAAGAATGCACAAATGTTTTATTGGCTGAGAAGGATGCACAAAGAAACAAATGTACAACGTATCTGAAGTTTTACCGAGGCGGGGCATGGAAAAGGAGAGCATGATGGTGCAGAGCATGTGTGAAAAGAGAACTTGCAATAGAAGAGTTAAAGTTTAAGGATGGTGCTAAATTTACAGATGCAAAAAACATTGTTGATTGGTGTGTCAAGAATATGGGCCATGAATCTCAAGAGAGATCAATAGTTTGTAGACATTTTTTGTTGATAGAGGAACAACATCTGGAAAACTTTGAAGATTGTATGACAGTTACAGGATCAAGTGATATGCATTCATTCCGTAGTTGAGATGCAAATGCTTGGACTATTTATACTAGATGCATGACATGTTTTTATATATCATGCATTTATTTTGCGTGGAATGAATGTGAGTCATAGCAGTGGGTGGATGAATGGACTTGTAGACCTCTAATTCCACTCGACACACATCAAGTTCCACGAGCATTACAACTTGCAGCAGGTCTTTAGATCAATTGACAACATCACCCGAATTTGGCAAAGTCTCTAATTTAGTGCAACAAGGTACATACATATATGTACATGCCATGTTTCGATTTATAAATTATTAAATGGTCAACTCTTAATGTATTTTTAAATTGATGAATAATTTTACTTTGTGATACATGGGCACATTTTTGTAGTTATTCACGATGGAATTTAATGAAGAGAGAACAAACTACTTCTTGTCTCATTGTGGAGAGGGGGAAAAAATGACTTCCACAGGTCATTGATGGTGAAGACCTTGAGTATCCCACTCGGGTCGGTGGTAGTCAGTGGAACTTGGCTTCGATGATATCCTATCAAAAAATCAAACATTTGGTTGTTTGAAGACTATGAAGTACATCAAAAGATACTTCACTATTCACATTTGGTCCTTGCAACAAATATTAAATTGATCAAATATCGAGGTCGATTACCAAACAAGAATCTATGGAAGGTTCGTGAATCAGATCATCAAGTAATTCTTTTCTATTGTCAAGAATAGAGTTGATCCTTGTGATTCATTGGATTGAATTTCCAAAGGTATGTTCTTCATGAATTGAATTTGAATATTTACTTAAATGATTTTGTTTAAATTTTTTATGATTTTAAATTCTATTTAATTGCTTACTAACATGTTTATGTAGGTTAGTGGTGCCAAAAAGCTTCCACCTTCACGTGGTTGACACTGTCAATAGAGAATTTATTATTCTCGAAGCAAGTGAAGCTAAGAGAAATTAAATATTAGAAAGGAACAACAAACAAAAATTATCATTTCACCACCTATATTGTAAAAATATCTTATTAAAATTCTCATTTCACCACCTATATTGTATGAACCACCTATATTATTCAGGTGATTGGCAATGGACAACCTTACACTAACTCAATCTAAATGGAGATGGAGAAAACCATGAGATAATTTCGTAGAGGGCCCCAATGTGGAGGTCTTAGATCTGACGAGACATCTCTAGGTGCCACAGAGTCCGAGAAATCACCCGTCGAAGATATGGCATGTTTGGGCCTTAGGGATCTTAAGGGACTACGCTCGGACGAGGTAGCCCGAAAGCACGAGGAGCATAGGGAACCAAAACAAAGCCTCCACTAGCATTCACCTGGCCACCCCAATGTGTTGGCGTATTTGGTTCGGTCCCACAAGCTATCATTTGCAAAATACAACATCTAGCAGCTTACACTGACTCAGACTACACTATTTCACGTGTTTGTAAACAATAGGACAGCGAGAGAACCGAATGGAGATGGATAAAACCATGATAGGATTTCGTAGAGGGCCATGACATGGAGATCTCAGATTTGATGAGACGTGTCTAGGTGCCACGGAGTCCAAGAAATCACCCATCAAAGATATGGTGTGTTTGGGCCTCAGGGCTCTTAAGGGACTACGCCTGACGAGGTAGCCTAAAAGCACGGGGAGCATAGGGAACCAAAAAAATCCTCCACTAGTATTCACCTGGTGACCTTGATGTGTTGACGTAGTTGGATTGGTCCCACAAGCCATTGTTTGCAAAATACAACATCTAGCATCCTTACACTAACTTAGACTACACTATTTCACGCGTTTGCAAAACAATTGGACAATGAGAAAACTGAATGGAGATGGCTAAAACTACGATATAATTTTGTAGAGGGCCCCAACATGGAGGTCTCGGATAAGACGAGACGTCTCTAGGTGCCATGAAGTCTAAGAAATCACCGTCAAAGATATGGCGTGTTTGGGCCTCAGGGCTCTTAAGGGACTACGCCCAAACAAGGTAGCCCGAAAGCACGGGGAGTGTAGGGAACCAAAAAAATCCTCCAATAGCATTCACCTGGCCACCCCGACATTTTGGCGTAGTTGGTTTGGTCCCACAAGCTACCATTTGCAAAATACAACATCTAGCAGCCTTACACTGACTCAGACTACACTATTTCACGCGTTTACAAACAATAAGATAGCAAGAGAACCGAATGGAGATGGATAAAACCGTGATAGGATTTCGTAGAGGGCCTTGACATGGAGGTCTCAAATCTAACGAGATGTCTCTAGGTGCCACGGAGTCCGAGAAATCACCCATCGAAGATATAGCGTGTTTTGGCCTCAGGGCTCTTAAGGGACTACGCCCGACGAGGTAGCCCGAAAGCACGGGTAGCGTAGGGAACAAAAAAATTCCTCCATTAGTGTTCACCTGGCCACCCTGACGTGTTGTCATAGTTGGTTCGGTCCCACAAGATTCCGTTTGCAAACTACAACGTCTGAGAGCCCTACACTAACTCAAACTACACTATTTCATGCATTTGCAAACAATAGGACAACAAGAGAACCAAATGGATATGGAGAAAACATGGAGTTTATTTTGTAGAGGGCCTTGATGTGGAGGTCTCGGATCTAATGAGATGACTCTAGGTTCCATGGAGTCTAAGAAATCACCCGTCGAAGATATAACATTTTTGGCCTTAGGGCTCTTAAGGGACTATGCCCGGACGAGGTAGCCCGAAAACACGAGTAGTGTAGGGAACCAAAACAAAGCCTCCAATAGAATTAACATGGGCACCTTAACATGTTGGCATATTTGGTTCAGTCCCATGAGCTTCTGTTTGCAAACTACAGCGTCTAGGAGCCCTACATTGACTCAGACTCTAGTATTTCGCACCTTTGCAAACAATAGGACAACAAGAGAACCGAATGGAGATGGAGAAAACCCGGAGAGGATTTTGTAGAGGGCTTCAAAATGGAAGTTTTGGATCTAATGAGACATCTCTAGGTGAAATGGATTCCAAGAAATCACATGTCGAAGATATAACTCATTTTGGTCTCGTGGCTCTTAAGAGTACGCCCAAACGAGGCATCCCAAAAGCACGGGAGCGTAGAGAACCAAAAAATCCTCCACTAGCATTCGCTAGGCACCACCCCAACATTTTGGCATAGTTGGTTTGGTCCCTTGAGCTTCCATTTGCAAACTATAACGTTTGGCAGCCCTACACTAACTCAAACTCCAATATTTTACACCTTTACAAACAATAGACATGTTGAGAGAACCGAATGGAGATGGATAAAAGCGTGAGAGTTTTTCGTAGAGGGTGCCAAAGTGGAGGGATCAGATCTAACGAGACATTTATAGGTGCCATAGAGTCTGAGAAATCACCCATCGAAGATATGGTGTGTTTGGGTCTCAGGGATCTTAAGGGACTACGCCGGACGAGGTAGCCTAAAAGCACGGGGAGTGTAGGGAACCAAAACAAAGACTCCACTAGCATTCACCAAGCAATCCGAATGTGTTGGCTCAGATGGTTTGGTCCCATGAGCTACCATTTACAAAATATAGCATTTTGATAGCCTTACACTGACTTAGAATGCACTATTTCACGTGTTTGCAAACAATAGGACAACGAGAGAACCGAATGGATATGGATAAAACCGTGAGAGGCTTTCATAGGGCCCTGACAATTTTTCCATGTTAGTACTGAAGAGCTTCAAAATTTCATTGAATCATAGTGACATCTTCACCTAATTGTTTTTCTTCATGATGTTCATTGTCAACTAAAGTTGAATACTGAAAATTTATATGGCGTTCAACTTATTTTTGGGCACAAACAACCTTTTGTAATGTCCAAAAAAATCAGGCTCTTCATTCTCTGTTTGATTGAAGATATTCATTCTTTCAAAATGAACAGTTGGAACATTGGTGGTCTCCCCAACAAAACTAAGTTCATAGTCTACATAGTTGCATCCTATGGCAAAATCATTGAACATTGGTGGTTTCCTCCACCCGTGCTTTCGGGCTACCTCTTCCAGGGCATAGTCCCTTAAGAGCCCTGAGGCCAAAACATGCTATATCTTCAATGGGTGATTTCTTAGACTCCGTGGCACCTAGAGATGTCTCGTTAGATCCAAAACCTCCATGTTGAATCCCTCTATGAAATCCTCTCACGGTTTTCTCCATCTCCATTTGGTTCTCTCATTGTCCTATTGTTTGCAAACACTCCAAATAGTGTAGTCTGAGTCAATGTAAGGTTGTTAGATGTTGTATTTTGCAAACGGTAGCTTGTGGGACTGAACCGTCTGGGCCAACATGTTTGGATGACTTGGTGAATGCTAGTGGAGGATTTTTTTGGTTCCCTATGCTACCCGTGCTTTCGGGCTACCTCGTCGGGCGTAGTCCCTTAAGAGCCCTGAGGCCAAAACATGTTATATCTTCGATGGGTGATTTTTCAGACTCCATGGGATCTAGAGATGTCTCGTCAGATATGAGACATCCATGTTGGGGCTGTCTATGAAATTATATCATGGTTTTATCCATCTCCATTTGGTTCTCTCGTTGTCCTATTGTTTACAAATGCGCGAAATAGTGTAGTTTGAGTCAGTGTAAGGCTGCTAGATGTTGTATTTTGCAAATGGTAGCTTATGGGACCAAACCAACTATGCCAACACATTGGGGTGGCCAAGTGAATACTAGTGGAGGATTTTTTTGGTTCCCTACACTCCTCGTGCTTTTGGGCTACCTCGTCCGGGCATAGTCCCTTAAGAGCCCTAAGGCCCAAACACGCCATATCTTCGACGGTGATTTATCGGACTCCGTGGCACCTAGAGATGTCTCATTAGATCCGAGACCTCCATGTTAGAGCCCTATACAAAATCCTCTCACGATTTTATCCATTTTCATTCGGTTCTCTCGCTCTCCTATTGTTTGTGAAGCGCGCGAAAATACTGATCTCGAGTCAGTTTAGGGCTCCCATATGTCTTTGTAGTTTACAAACGGAAGCTCATGGGACCAAACCAACTACGCCAACACGTCGGGGTGGCCTGGTGAATGCTAGTGGAGGCTTTTTTTGGTTCCCTACACTACCCATGCTTTGTGCTACCTCATCCAGTGTAGTCCCCTAAGAGCCCCAGGGCCAAAACACGCTATATCTTCGACAGTGATTTCTTGGAATCTGTGGCACCTAGAGACATCTCGTCGATATGAGACCTCCATTTTGGGGCCCTCTATGAAATCCTATTACAGTTTTATCCATCTCCATTCAATTATCTCACTATCCTATTGTTTGCAAACGCGTGAAATAGTATAGTTTGAGTCAGTGTAAGGCTGCTAGATGTTGTATTTTGCAAAGGGTAGCTTGTGGAACCAAACCAACTACGCCAACACGTTGGGGTGGCTAGTTGAATGCTAGTGGAGGATTTTTTTTTGTTCCCTACGCTACCCGTGATTTCAGGCTACCTCGTCTGGGCGTAGTCCCTTAAGAGCCCTGAGGCCCAAACACACCATATCTTATACGGGTGATTTCTCAGACTCCGTGGCATCTAGAGATGTCTCGTTAGATCTAAGACCTCCATGTCAGTGCCCTCTATGAAAGCCTCTCATGGTTTTCTCCATCTCCATTTGGTTCTCTCGTTGTCCTATTGTTTGCAAACGTGTGAAATAGTGTAGTTTGAGTCAGTGTAGAGAAATGCGACGCTATAGTTTGCAAACAGAAGCTCGTGGGACCGAACCAACTAAGCCAAAATGTCAGGGTGGCCTTATGAATGCTAGAGGAGGCATTTTTGGTTCCCTATGCTACCCGTGCTTTCAGTTGCCTCGTCAAAGTGCGTAGTCCCTTAAGAACCTTGAATGACTAGATTGGCTTAAGAATGAATTTGATAGGGGTATGTCTAATAACACATGGGAGTTATCAATCACCTAGTAAATCTTTCTTGTTTAGTTCTGGATGGGATTCAGCTGGCCTACGGCTTAGTGACCTTCCATTCATTGATAATTTATGCTATGATAAACCCATGGATGCTTTCAAATTAGGTAAATAAACATATACACATTGATAAATTGAATGAATAATTACTCAGATTAGGTAACTCTTTTAGGTAACTCTTTTATATACATACATTATATAAATATTGATTTCCAAAGTTTGATGCATATTATACATTGAAAATGCTAGTACATGTACATCACCAATAAATGAAAAAATAATCCATAATGTCTTAAATATTGTCAAGTGCACATCATATTAGTTTCATGCAAAAATAATCTCATAAATGTAAGGTCTCATACAAAATTATCAAGTTCCAAATAGTATTTTAATGTGCATAATAAATACAAAAATGCCCAAATAGGTCATATACCATCAAGTTCAAATGTCATATAGGCGTACATACAATGTCATGCACATAGGCATACAAAAACAATGTCATGTAAGACATATATTTCCTACTCATCAAAATATATCCCTCTCTTGGCCTTGCTCAAAGAAGGCCCTCCCTTAGACAAAGATGGAGATCCATGAGATGACTTTGGATCGTCTCGAGCCCATGCTTCGATTCCTCTTTCACTGAATACTCACTTGTAGATGAGCATGTAAATGCAAACAATGTTTTTTGTCAAAACTTAATTTATATATGTTTTCAACATGTATTTAAGACCATGCTAGAATGAAATTATTTACATAAATACACAAACTTACCGCAAGTTGTCGATCACGCCGAATTTGCATCTCACACTCAAATGAGTCATCGAGAGCTCCTACAGTATGAATGGGGGTACGAAGATGACGAGATGGAGGATTCTATGCCCTCGAAGTCAAAATGGAGGGGGTTGAAGTTCCCTACATACACATAAGATCAGAAAATATAACATCAGAATTAGTAAAAATAGAACTAAGTACATGTATGTACATAATGACAATATTTTAACTAATTTTATCAATATATAACTATTGTTTTTACCCCGCCACGCTTGTGAATCAAATGAATAGGTTTGTTACTTGTCGTAGGTAACTCCTGCATATACACAATGAAGGACATTATTAACATAATTTAATAATTCTACAATGAAAGACATTACTAACATGTAATTTAACATAATATGAATTACACGATAAATTTAACAAAATTTACATTTTTGAAATACCTCGTGAGTTGTTGGGTAGATTAAATCGCAACAAAGAACACACCTTTATCTACTTGTCGTAGAGATGTGGGGTGTCTATTGAAGTCAACATCTTTATCAAACATGTATATCACGTGAGTTAGATGGACATACATGAACATACATATATTTGGCTTCAAAACTAATACATACATACATACATATACATATACATATACATATACATATACATATACATATACATATACATATACATATACATATACATATACATATATATATATATATATATATATATATATATATATATATATATATATATATATATATATATATATATAACACACACATGTATGTGAAAATTTTACATAATTAAGATTCTAAATTACCTCGTGAATGTATGTGTATGCATGGTGCTCACCTCCCGTGGTCGGGACAAAGATGTGCCTCCCGCACGCTGTAATATCAATGCATATACATGTACAAATACAATTATTTCAAAAAAATTAACATATATAAGTAAATCAAATACTCCAAACTTTTTGTAACACACATAACAAAACATAATAAATTTACTCGGGAAGGTGACATGAATGAATGTAATCTAAATGTTTCACTCAAAAGGACATCGACATAGTGACATTATTGTGTGCACCCCTAGCACCAGTGCACCAAAATCGCACGCATGAAAGTATCATCCTCCTTGAGCCCCAAACATATGCTACCACATGACAAGAAAATATGTGGCCTCATGCTAGTACTCCTTGAGGGAATACTCGTGTACCTCCGCGAGCATCCGGCTTAGAAATCTCCCTTGTATGTCGAATAAGGGTCGCAGATAGCCCCGAAGTGATGGATTGTATCAATCTCTAATATCTCCTTCACTTTGCTTGAGGGATAATCTCAAGGTGATGGGGCTTCGTGTGGGGAATCTATCCTCATCGAATAGGTACACATTGTGCACCTCTTTGATCCAGTGCTGAGATCCTTTTCCTTAGCCCTGGAAATCTCAGAAATCAAAATAATGTGGGATCTCATTGAGGATAAACTCGCAATAGAGTTTCCTAAGAAAGTATAGTGGTACCTAATTGTTATTACAAGGTGTAAAATCAAACACCATCCACCATTGGTCCTAAAAATTATTTTTAATCAAATTATTATTACACAAATGGATGGGAAACCATTTACATGACAACAGAACATGAAAATTAGTGCAAGGGTCCGTGAATAAGGCACATATGAGGTATTTTGAAATTTATTTTTTCTTTACATCCACATATGACAATTTGTTGGAATAATAAACCCTACAACCCTCTCTGTAAGTTGTCTAATGATAAATTTTCCCCATTTCCATGTCAACTTGAACAAGTAATGCCTCCAACGTGTTTACAAGAGAGGCAGTGGGGGTTTATACATTGTGAATCCCTTGTTGTTTTTATTAAATCCTCAATTTTAATTTTGTTTTCAACTATGTGGGCTGCTAAATCTTCTTGACTACCCGGGGATGTTGAGAAATTGTGGGAGTGTTGGGAGGGATGACAAGAATAAGCAGGGTTTGGTTGTGGTTGATTCCCTCGACCTCTAACTGTAACAATAAAAATATGTATTCAATTCAAATTTTAATCTATAATTATCATATTTCAATGCAATTTTGAGAAAATAATTGTGCTTACCTCTTCTCCATGGCGCCATCATCGATTTAGATCTTCCTGGTGATCCAAAAATGATCCTTTGAGCTTGAGATCCAGTTGAATGAAAAAATGTGAGGGCACGATTAAGCTCTGAAACTTGCATTTGAGGGAGATAAAATGATAGAGGCTTGGGCCTTTTTTTTCTTTATAGTAGGCATAACACGTACATGTTATGTAATGCATACATGTTATGCCTCGGTAAATCCCAAACCTGACAATTTAAAATGTGATCACGTTATAATAGAACGCGTACACATTTTACTTTTTCAGATTTTTGTCCACTTTTTGGCCCCCTTACTTCGTGCACTTACCTTGGTTTGGAACAATCAAACTTGAAACCTCTTAGGATAGGAACACCCAGATGAGGACAAGATCGTTTAGGTGATAGTGGTTGGGTTGGGTGCTAGTGTCCTAGAAATAACTTCGGATATGATCTTTTTAGGAACTTGATGATTCCTATTTCCTTTCACTCTTTGTAACATCTACTTTTTGTAGGGTTTCACTACCGCACTCGAACCTCTAAAAATAACCCTATTTACCTACACAAGGATCAAGTAAACATTCGATGAAATAAATATTACATATGCTTGAGTCGACTAACCTCACCGGTCACCCTAATGTGATTGTCACTCGAGTGTTGTATTGCATTTCATACTCTATGTAGTTATAGTGTTTGTTTGTTATCGAATTATGTCTCTTGAATCATGGTTGCCCTTATGCCATTTACACTAAGACATCATATTATAACTACTTTTCCCCCAAGATGAATGTGTGATATGAAATTCAGAAATAGCCTATCTTATGCATGCTTAAAGGAAAAAAACAACTAAATTAATGAATAATGCAGCCCAAATATAATCCTTGAATGTTTCTCTTTGCCCAAGTAGTATATAGTAACAAATAGCCCAAAGTTATCCATCCCTTAATGATAATTAGTAAGTCATGTATATATATATAATATATATATATATATATATATATATATATATATATATATATATATATATGATTCCATTGTTTGAACTTAATCATTAATAACCAAAAAGTTAAACCCAAAGTGATAAAAGAGACTTTAAAAAAGATAACAAATGATGTGGCATTTTAAACTTGAGAAAATGTAGGAAATGGATAGAAGCGTCCAAAGGGTACAATTACACGTGGGAACTCACGCCCCTAATGGGAGGTACTCGGTTTGATAATGTGTGCCCCGACTCCCTTGGTAGCGATGAAAATGGTTCTTTTGTTCTAGACTGGAGTGTGGATGGTGGTGGTGGCGATTCAAAATCTTCCTCCCCTATTGGTGTCTACAATCATGGTTTAGAATAGAATCTGGTGAGTGTTGCAGTCACATCTCCTAATACAAATAGTGAGAATGGTTTGGGCCTCATAAAACAAGTGTATGGCGGTGGAAACAAAGGGGGCTCCTGTCTCCTAATGGCGTCTCCTTACCTTATTCCAACATTGATGGTTTATACCTTAGTCGGCCTCTTGTTTTATTTCGGGGTGGTATGAAGGGTGATGGAGGTTTGGGAAATCGTTATCCCAAATTTTCCCCTAATAAATTTGGTCAAAATAAGCCCCACACATAAATAAACTACGAAGGAAACGATTCAGACCCGTGGGCTCACTTTCTAGAATGAAAAACAGGGTTACAAGCAAGCTCGACTCAAGGAGCACAAGAGAAAAATGAGGCAGAATGACATAAGAGGAATCAGAGACCCAAAAGAGTCAGATTCGACCCTGCATAGGAAGAAGTTAAAGAAAATGACTTTGTCGAGTGAACCCGTGCTTCAAATCTAGCAAACAGATTACAAGCGGGCTCAAAAATGGAATAGCAAGGTTGGAGAAGGAGAAAACAGTGTTGAAAGAACCAAAGGCTCAAGGAAAAGAAATCACAAAGTTTTGAAGTCTTCGGGCTTTGCAAATGGTTAAGAACGGGCCCAAAAATGACTAAGTATGGAGGAGATAGCGGAGGGAGCCAAGTGTCTTAATGATGCACCTCCAAAGATTAAATCCAAAGGGGAAGACCCAAACAAGTGCTAAGCTTCCATAGGTCTAGAGCCTCAAGAAGTTGCACCGGCCATTGAAAAGTCTTCGACTTAGTGGAGGGTGTCAAGTGTCTTAACGACACACATTCAAAAGTGGGATCCAAGCCGGAGACTCAAACTTACGCTAGCCCTCCATGGAGGCAGAGTAAAAGCTAAAATTCAAAAGGTGAGAAGGGCGGGTCTCAAAAAGGCTAAGTATAGAAGTGCTAGCAGAAGCTGCCATGCGTCAGCTTGGTGCATCTCCAAAAGTTAGTCCAAAAGTGGAGACCCAAGTGAGTGTGGAGCCTCCACGTGTCTAGTTTCATAAAGAGATAGGACCGGGTTGAATAGTCAATGTATTGAGATAGGCCAGTGGAGGGTGAAAAGTGCCAGCATGGTGCTAATTCAAAAGCATAATTAAGGGAGGGTTTTCAGATAAGTGCCAGGTCACCGTGTGTTCTCGGTCAGATATATGACCCCGCTAAGAAAAAGACTTAGCCAAAAACTTAAGGAAATCAAGAAGGTCGCGAAAGAAGGCATGTGTTAACCCCAAGCCACTCAAAAAGAAAAATACAAAGGTTGACCTCAAACATGCACCAGCCCTCCATGTGTCCAGTTTCAAAAGGGCTCATTTTCAAACTGTTTTTCCCACTATTTTATATGAACTCGATCCAAATTTCAAATGAGCATATCTTTCGACTTGGGGCTCAAAATCTAGCAAATATGGCACCGTTAGAAATATCTCGGCCTCATCTATACCATAAAGATATGAAACTTTAAGTTTGGAGAAGATAGGTGGGAGAAAAATGGAGAAACATCTTTGGGCCTTTAATACAGGATCTATTTTCCCCAACAACCCGATCGGATTCGATCTAATCCACCGTTTCCCCATCCTTTGAGATTCAGAACTAGTAATTGATGCAGTCAGATAGATTTGGGGCAGATTTGAGAGAGGAAATGATTGATAGTGGTTGATATTTCAAAGTAGGATTCAATGTGTCTTGAGATTGTTGAAGCAGAATACCATTTTTTCCCCTCTTCTCTCTCTCATTCTTCATATATACTTTAATGAAGGGGCTTATTCGAAGGGTTGGTCAATGTTTCTCTCCGACCCACTCTCTATTTCTTCCTTAGGGTATAATGCGAGTTTAAGCCTCCTCCCATGGCTTTGTAATGGTTTTTTCTTACCTCTTGCCCACTAATGATGTCTTGTGTAACATTTTGGAGCAATAAAAATTGTTTCATGATGCATCTGTCCATCCTTGGCTTGTTTTGTTGTCTCTTATTACCTCTCATCATTACTGAGTATCGTGAATATTCGATGTTCATTGCAAGTCCTAAGATCTTTTTTTTAGGGGTTTTAAAGTGATGTCTATGTGAAATATATCTCTTATCCGTGTTGCATTCTATCCACCATCTCCTTTGCTCACCTCTCTCAACTTTAGGCGATCAAGTCTGTGATTCAACCACTTCCTTTTTGGTGTATCACTGTTTAGTGTAGGATTTTTCACCCTCTCTCTCTCTCTCTTTGTATGCTTGGAACGGTTAGATTAGGGTAGATTAGGTTTTCCTGCACCTTTGGAGTAGCTTGTGGTAGGTAGATTAGGAAGTAGGCGGCTTTCTTCGAGAGGTCCATCTCAAGTTTTGCAAGTCCCACATCTTGAGAGATGGTCCCATGTTATGCAAATCACATCAAATGATAAGTTTGAAATAGAAAATCGAGAGGTCATTTGGGGTGCTTTGTAATTTTGCACTTACAGTTTTGGCATGCCCAAAGTGGGATAGGTCTGAGGTACCTTACCACTTCATTTCATCAAGTAGATGTGTTCTTGGTGGGATTCAGCCTTTTGAGGCACATGCAAACACATCTGGTGACTCCATCTAGTCAAAAACCCATTCTTTTAGTTACAGATATTTTCCATCCATTTCCACTCATTTTCATCCATTTTCTTCTTCCATCTCTTTCATTTTCTCCCATTCCATGAGGTTTTGCAATCACGACTTCATCCCCTTCATGGAACTCACACTTACAACAATGCAATCCACCTCCAATGCATTTCCCAAATCCTCTGAATCATCATTATGATGAGATCTAGGACCATTATGCTTACCCATATGAGCAGGGTCAAAGTCAGTTTGGCCATGGAGCTTATCAAGAACAAGGGGACGCATACAATGGTAAAAATACACAGAGGATGCTGGTCTGTTGGAGAATATTAAAAAAATGGAGGCTAGCATGGTGCAATATAGGGCCATAACACAAATGAAGGCATTCAAGATTGGTTACAGGGCACCTTGTCCATGGGGAGGCCCTTTTCCAAGACATTACAGCCCTCAGGAGAAGCTAGACTTCATGGTTGAAATGCTACCCAAACTTATACAATGGACTGAGGAGATCGAGGCTTATGAGTTGAAGTCAAGAAGACCTTGTCAATGGGTGAGTCTACCATCTCATAGATTTTATTTTTCTCTTTCTCAAGCAACACCATCTCAACCCAAGCTTTAATTTCCAAGCTTCCCAGTTGCTGCCCCAAGTATTGATTCCATTTCTCCATTCCCTAGTCTTCCACCCCATTTCAGTTCTTCTACCCTTTTCCTTTCCAAACAGTCATCCCCTTCAAAAAAACAAGAAGTTCCACCTCCCTCCCTACCACAAAAATTGCAAATCTGGTTGAACCCCAACCTGCCACTCCTCTTGCTTTCCCAAGTCCATGTTGGGAAGATACTCAAGAATCCAGTCAAGGACAACAAGAAGAGGAGCCCAACAAAAAAGAAATAATAGACAATCTGATGAGTTGGGCTGCTAAATTTGGGTTTACAAAGATCCCCTTAATGGTCAAGCCAATAGAGGAGGTCAAGGTTGAAGAGCCAGTGGTGGCTGAGGTTGAATTTTCAGTCAGAGGAGGAGGACCATATAGTTTCAAAGGCCCCAAGTGTGGAGCAGGCTACAAAATAACATTCATTTCTTCCTCCCACTTCATCCCCTTCGAGATATGATGTTAAAGAAGAGGGAAACCATGGTGAGAAATTTTTAGATCAGGAGGACACCATGGAGGAGGTTGAGCACATGCAACATGACAAAAATGAGGAAGATTATCTGTCTGACTTGGAGGATTGCTTTGATGGAGAAAATCCCATGGAGATCACATCATTTTATCTTCCATCATCCATCTTCCAAGCATATGAGCCTGCTTCCATGAAGGAGGGAATTCAAGAGCAATAGCCTGTGTTCCACAATGGCTCTCTAGAACCAAGGTTGGAAGATATGAGTCTTCCATGTTCTTCACAAGAGAAGGAAGAAGAAACAACCAAATCCAAGCCCAATTAAAAAGGAGCATATGGAGGTGACCAAGACAAATTCAAAGGCACTGAATCATGAGTTGGTTTCACAAGAAAATACAGCCCCCTCTCCCATTCAACCTCTCCAAAATTTTGATCTTTTGGAGGAGCTTGAACTCATTAGCTTCATGTTTGAAGATGAAGCTTCATATGGTGAAGATAACGAAGATTTTAAGATCACCATGCAAAAGGGAGAGACCTTGTTACAGCAGGACAATAAAGAGTTTGATTTCCTACTAGACTCAAAAGAATGTTTTGATAAGAGGAGCAGTTGAAATTGCAATCTTTTCTCCCCCATCATTCATTCTTCAATCACAAGAGCTTGCTACCATGGAAGAGAGTGTGCAAGCACAACTTATAGTTTGTAACATGCCTCCTAAATCAAAGTTGGAAGATTTTGATCTTCCAAATGTCACACCTGCTGCAAAGGAAGAGAAAGAGTATGAGGCTATCATTCCTCCCACACCATCCATCCATGAGGGTCAGCAAGAAGGCTCCATTCTTGGAGTTATAGTTTAGAACCATGGGTAGATTCAAAGGACCATACCTTGCCCGATCATATATTTTTCTTCATTGGAGCCAGGGGAGAAGCCAAAACAGTTCATGCCTACTTCAGGGCATGAAGATGAGTATACAAGCACCAAGAGTCACCATCAACACCTCTAAGAGTCCAATGAAAATCAGCTTGAGGAGGTATTTTCCATTAATGTTGATACCTTGTTGATATGGGTGGAGGATCAACTTAAAGTCAGTTTTCACTCACCTAGGAAGCCATATTCAGTGTCAAATCATTTACATGGCCGCCCCTTTTGAGAAAAGGAAGTTATTTCTCCCTGCCTGTGGCAGGCTTTGTTTAAAGCTTTTCTTTCTCTCTGGTTAGTTTAGGAGTAGGAGTAGATTTGCTTTTAGTGGAATAAGTGCTCTTGCACACTCTGCATGTCTCATTTGAGGCATGTATGATTTGATTTTTGGTATATAACATTGTTGTTGTGTTTTGTTGCTCCAATGTTGTACCATTGTGCAATTCAATATGCCCAGGTAAGTATTGTAACATTCCATTCTCGGGGAGACAAGGCAAGTCTCTTCAATATTCATGGCATGAGAAAAATCCTTTCTTTGTATGTAGTAGTTTCTAGTTCCAAAAAGAAACAAATGTAGAGAAACTAAAGCCACCTCAAAATAGTCCATTCAAGGACAGATGAAAGCCCTAGGTTGATACAATTTTCTACTCTCAGAAACTCCATTTCCAATATTTTCTTATGAAAATTGAGAGTGCAGATGCGTGGGCAAGCTCAGGGTCAGGCAGAGCATAGAAAAGTAGGCAATCAGAGAGTCCATTTTGAGAAAAGGGTCAGTACCAGGCCATTAATTGTGACTCCATGCCCAATGGATACTTCAAGGCTATTGGTCTCTTCATCTAGCAGGTAGATGTCCCCGTGAGTTACCAAATTGTTATCCCAAATTTCACCCCTAGAAAATTTGGTCAAAACAAGCCCCGCACATAAAGAAACTATGAAGGAAATGATTCAGACCCATGGGCTCACTTTCCAAAATGAAAAATAGGGTTGCAAGCAAGCTCGACTCAAGGAGCATAGGAGAAAAATGAGGTAGAATGACACAAGAGGAATCAGAGACCCAAAAGAGTCGATTCAACCCCGCGGGAAGAAGTTAAAGAAAACGAATTTTTCGAGTGAACCCATGCTTCAAATCCAACAAACAGAGTACAAGCAGGATTGGAAATGGAATAACAAGGTTAGAGAAGGAGAAAACAATGTTGAAAGAACTAGAGGCTCAAGGAAAAGAAATGGTGAAGTTTTAAGTCTTCGGGCCCATGAAATGGTTCAAAACGGGCACAAAAATGACTAAGTATGGAGGAGATAGCGGAGGGAGCCCGTGTATCTTAACGATGCACCTCCAAATATTAAATCCAAAGGGGAAACCTAAATGAGCACCAAGCTTCCATGCATCCAGAGCCCAAAAATTTTCACTAGCCGTTGAAAATTCTTCGACTTAGCGGAGGGTGCCAAGTGTTTTAACAATACACATTCAAAAGCAGGATCAAGCCGAGAGACTCAAACTTGTGCTAGCCCTCCACAGAGGTAGAGTCAAAGATAAAAGTCAAAAGACGGGTAGGGAAGGCCTCAAAAAGGTTAAGTATAGAAGTGATAGTGGAAGTTGCCACGCATCAACTTGGCGCATCTCTAAAAGTTAGTCCAAAAGCGGAGACCAAAGTGAGGATGGAGCATGGTGCTAATTCATTGAGCGAGTTGAATGGTCAATGCATTAAGACAGCTGCAGCAAAGGGTGATAAGTTCTAGCATAGTGCTAATTCAAAAGCATAATTAAGGGAGGGTTTTCAAATAAGCACCAGGACGTCGCGTGTCCCGGTCGATATATGACCCCGCCGAGCAAAGGAATTAGCCAAAAACATAAGGAAATCAAGCAGGTCGTGGAAGAAGCCACATGTTAACCCCTGTGCCACTCAAAAATAAAAATACAGAGGCTACCCTCAGACATGCGCCAGCCCTCCACATGTCCAGTTTCAAAAGGGGCCTGTTTTTGAACTGGTTTTCTCGCTTATTTTATATGGACCCGATCCAAATTTCAAATGGGCATATCTTTCGACTCGGGGCTCAAAATCTAGCAAATATGGCACCATTAGAAATATCTCAGCCTTGTCTACACCATGAAGATCTGAAAATTTAAGTTTGGAGAAGTTAGGTGGGAGAAAAATGGAGAAATGTCTTTGGGCCTTTAATACAGGATCTATTTTCCCCAACAACCCGATCGGATTCAATCTAATCTGTTGTTTCCCCATCCTTCGAGGTGTGAACCAAGTAATTGATGCAGTCAAGACAGATTTGGGGTGGATTTGAGAGAGGCATTGATTGATAGTGGTTGAGCTTTCAAAGTAGGATTCAATGCGTCTCGAGGTGGTTGAAGCAGGATAAATTTTTTTCCCTCTTCTCTCTCTCATTCTTCCTATATATTGTAATGAAGGGGCATATTCAAAGGGTTGGTCATTATTTCTCTCCTTTCCCCCTCTCTCTTTCTTCCTTAGGGTAGAATGTGGAGTCTAAGCCTCCTCCCATGGCTCTATAATGGTGTTTTCTTGCCTCTTTCCCACTGATGATGTATTATGTAACATTTTGGAGAAATAAAATTTGTTTCGTGATGCATCTGTCCATCCTTGGCTTATTTTTTTGTCTCTTCTTACCTCTCATCATTATAGGGTATACTGTGCATATTCTAATGTTCGTTGTAGGTCCTAAGAGCTATGTTTAATGGGTTTCAAAGTGGTGTCTATGTGAAATCTATCTCTAGTATGTGGTGCATTCTTTCCACCCTCACCTCTGCTCACCTCTCCCCACTTCAGACGGTCGGGTCTGTGATTCAACCACTTCCTTTTCTGGTGTATCATCACTTAGTGTAGGCTCTTTCACCCTCTCTTTCTCTCTCTCTTTTTCCCCTTGGAGCGGTTAGATTAGGATAGATTAGGTTACTGCTGCACTTTGGAGTAGCTTGTGGCAGATAGATTAGGAAGTAAGAACTAGCTTTCTTCGGAGGTCCATCTCAAGTTTTACAAGTCCCAACACTTGAGAGATGGTTCCATGTTATGAAAATCACATCAAATGAAAAGTTTGAAAAATGAAATCGAGAGGTCATTTAGGGGTGATGTGATTTTGCACTAACAAAACTATTGTGGAAATTCCCGCATAATGCGTCTGTGATGTTAACTAGTGGTGGATTTAGGGAAAGTAGATGTGGTCTAGGTAGGGGTGCTTTAGGGGAGATAGGATGTAGGGACAGACTAGGGGAGAGCCCATTTATTTTCTAGAGGTGGAGAGATCTAGTAGGAAAGGTCCTGTTAAACCCGTGGATTACACCAAATCTACATCTATTACCTCCTTTGGGGAGGAGGTTTTGAAATAGTTGAGTTCTACGAGAACCAAGGACTGATTTAGGTCCATAAGTTGTTTCCTGGCCTTCTTGCATTGCAAAAATGAATATCCGAATGGCGGCATCCTCTAATCAAAGGTAAAGTCAAAATTTACCACTCTTCTTGAGGTATTTTCATAGCAAAGTGTTTGACAATTCCTCGACAGAGATTTAATTTTGGAAAAATATGGGAATTCTAGTTGCATCTTCTTCTCATGAAGCCTTGGTTCCCTAAATTTACAATTGTAACTCAAACTTTTAATATCATACATTGGTGGATAATGCTACCCTATTTAACTTTTAAATTCTAGATTGAATATTGTTTAGGGCTATGGGGGACACTTTGGGTAAATTCCTAGCTATTGATCCTAGGAATGAATCCTTTGATCACATCACATTTTCCCGTATTTTGGTGGATATGGATATGACTGTTATTTCCCAACCACAATAGAGCTGAAAGTCATGGATTCAATATGGACACAAAACTTAGATTTTGAATGACTCCCTTTTAGATGAAGAAGTTGTTTTCCCCTAGGTCACCTAGCTTTTGACTTCCACATCATCAAGAAACATATTAAGGGGAGGGTCTCATGGTGGAAGGATTTTAATTGAGATAATATAATAGTATATCTTTGAGGAGGAAATGATTGTAATGATGTTTGAGATAGTCACATAGGTAATTAGAAAGAGAAGAAGGTAGAGAAAATGGACGAGAAGGAGGAGGGGCTTTCTCCTTTCCCACTAAACTAGATATTGAATTACAACAAGTTACAGGAAAGGGGGTGGATTCTTCGCTAAAATTATTGGGTTATTTCTGATTGAAAGTTTGAATAACAAGGAGCTTCTTGAAATTTGTATTTCTGTCCACCCAAATGAGAATGTAGATCCTAATGGGGGAAGTTGGAAGGTTGTGAACAACAAGAATAAAGGAAAAGTTAGAAATTTTCCTCTAAAGATGAGCCTTAGATATCATAAAGGGAAAGACCTTAATAGTTAGGTCTCCTTGGGTAGTGGGCCAAGTTACTTTTACTAGTCTACGTTGGAGTCCTTTCTCTTGTGCTTTCCATTTTCTAGGTGTTGGCTTATCTCGGTTGTTTCTCCTTGGGCCCGTGGGGTCTTGTTCCTTGATGTTTCTCTTTTGTGCCTTGATTCTTATCTTTTGGTTGTATAAGGTTCCCTGATCCCTCAAAATTTACTTATTACCTAATCTAATTAAAAACACCATTAGTCCAAGACCAAAAAAACCGATCACAATAGATGGAAAGGAAACATAAAATAAACAAAAAGGATAAGATCAACCAAATTGTAAATTGTACAAAAAATACAAGGATACACATAATAAATCCAAAAAGTGTTTTAGATGTCTTCCATTAACACGTAGATCAAGTAAATATCCTTCTAAATCCCTTAAGAAGATGGTATTTTCTCTAATCGATACCAAAGTGAAATAAGGACCAATCGATTCCTCTACTTTCCTTTATCTTCATGTCTGTTATCCCATAGCAGGACCAAATCACCAACATAGAAATGCATTGGAGTGAAATTCTTATCAAATATTACTAATTACTAAATATTAATTACATAAGTCCAAAAAGGTGGAAAACCATCGTGGTTTGCACCATGTTGAAAACCATATTGTTTTTTTCAAAGTCTTTGAAAAACACAATGTGTTTTTCTAGGTGGTGAAAAACATGCTTTGTATTTTTCAACAAGATGAAAAGTACACATGTTTAGTACATTATAATTACTAAATATTAATTATATAAATCCAAAATGGTGAATAAACATCATGGTTTACACCTTCTTTAAAACCACATTGAGTTTTCATCTTGTTGAAAAACACAACGTGTTTTTCAATGTGCGGAAAAAACACACTATGTTTTTCAACAAGATGAAAATTACGTCGATTTAGCACATTCTAATTACTAAATATCAATTATACCAGTTTAAAAAGGTGGAAAACCATCGTGGTTTGCCTTTGTGTTGAAAACCACATTGTGTTTTTTCAAAGTGATGAAAATCACACTGTGTTTTTCAACGTGATGAAAAATAATGTGTTTTTAAACAAGATAAAAATCACATAGGTTTAACACATTATAATTACTAAATATTAATTACATCAGTCCAAAAGGTGGAAAACCATTGTGTATTGCACCATATTGAAAAGCGCATTGTGTTTTTCAATGTCTTTGGAAAACACACAATATTTTTCAACAAGATGAAAAACACACATGTTTAGCACATGTTGATTACTTAATATTAATTACATTAGTATAAAAATTTAGAAAACCGTTGTACTTTTTATTGTATTGAAAACTACAATGTGTTTTTCAACGTCTTGAAAAAAATCAATGTGTTTTTCAACATCTTTGAAAAACACACCTTTGTGTTGTTCAACAAGATGAAAATCACATAGGTTTAGCATATTCTAATTACTAAATATTAATTACATCAGTCCAAAAAGGTGGAAAACCATTGTTTGTTGAAAACCCCATTGCATTTTTTAATGTGCTAAAAAGAACAATGTGTTTTTCAATGTGCTAAAACAAACAACATGTTTTTCAAAAAGATGAAAATAACATAGGTTTAGTACATTATAATTACTAAAAATTAGTTAAGTCAGTTAAAAATGGTGAAAAACCATCATGGTTTGCACCTTGTTTAAAACCACATTGTATATTTTAAAGTGTTAAAAATGCGATTGCATTTTTCAACGTCTTTGAAAAATACACTTGTGTTTTTCAACAAGATGAAAATCACACAGGTTTAGCACATTCTAATTACTAAATATTAATTACATCAGTCCAAAAAGGTGGAAAACCATTGTGGTTTGCACCGTGTTGAAAACCACATTGTGTTTTTCAAAGTGCTGAAAAACATAGTGTGTTTTTCAACGTGATGAAAAACACATTGTGTTTTTCAACAAGATAAAAATTACACATGTTTAGCACATTATAATTACTAAATATTATTTACTTCATTCCAAAAAGGTGGGAAAACATTTTGGTTTGCACCGTGTTGAAAATTGCATTGTGTTTTTGACAGTTCTTAAAAACACATTAGGTTTTTCAATTCGTTGGAAAACACAATGTGTTTTTCAACAAGATGAAAAGGACATAGGTTTAACACATGCTAATGACTTAATATTAATTACACCAATCCAAAAATGTGGAAAACCATTATATTTTTCACCATATTGAAAAGTGCAATTTTTTTCAACCCACCAACCCCAACCTGTTTTGAGAGTGCTCGTGACATATAAAACACTATAGAAAGTTATTTATTTATAAATTGGGTTTTTAAATCTCATTGTATGATTAAAAACCAACCTCATACCATCTTCACATTTTTTCACCAATTGAATGACATTTTAAAAAAGGGATGGCCACCAATATCCTTCTCTCAAAATCTTATGAATAGTTAATCTTTTATTCTTTTCCAGAGTGAAGGACCATAATTATAGTGTATATCATGTGCATGATTAACACTATGATCCATAAAGACACCTTAATTATTTGAGCACTAGATGCTTCAATGAAGGGAGACCAAGGAAAAAGAAAGATACCACGATAACCATAAATCCATAAATCTTTTTTTCTAAACACAAGCCATGTCTTCAGGGCATCTAAAGATCCCATGGAAGAAGCCATTCTTCAAATGATGGAAATATTGTTCAATGATGCATGAGCATCATCAAAAATCACTTCAAAATGTAATTCTCATGGTCATGAGAACCAATTCATTGAGTTAGAGGGTGATGATGTCATAAGGAGAGTTTTAAAGAGAGTCTTAAAGAGAGTCTTAGATGGTTTTTATTCTTGTTATGTGACATTCCATTTATTGTATAAATGATGATGTTATCACTATGTATCCGGTTAATGTATTAATGTTACTATGGATTGTGGATTACAGTTTATGGTTTATAGTTACATAGTTACGTTCTTCTTCCATGTATGCCTACTCGGGTTTGACGTGATTACTAAACTTTCATATATAAGGAACTAATTTATTGTAGATAATTCACAATTTTGTTTGCAAATCTAGTGTATTATGGATTACGGTTTGTGGTTTATGGTTTCATAGTTGCGTTATTCTTATATATATGCCTACTTGGGTTTGATGTGCTTACTAAACTTTCATATATATTTCATCCATGATAATATTTTGTTGAGTATAAGAAAAGTGCATTATTTTCTTTGTAATTATGTTTGAATGGTGAAAGATATTAATCAGTTGTTTAAATATAGGTGTAATTAGATGGCAAGAGACAAGAAGGAAAGGCTTCATACGTGGAGGCATTGAAAGATTATGAAACATTTGATAATACCACTTATGTGTTTGGAAGTAATGCAAAGAGCCCTACAAACGAAGATGTGGGTGTTGGACAAGAAGATGAGACTTCCCCACCATTGCGTATGGAATTAGAAATGAAACTTGTAATGAATAAGGAAATTTTTATAAAATTGAGTGTGAAAGACTTACATTGTAATATTTATACTTTTGAAAAAAAAAAAAATTATTGGACCAATTAAGATATGCTTCCTCAAGGAAGATGGAGTTGGAGCTTGAGGTTCAAGAGTTGGAATTAGAAATTAAGAATTGGGAGACAACAGGTGAATCGAACAAAAAATTGTTTGAAAATCACATAGCAAGCTTTAATTTTGTTCTTAAAATACATGATGGTCACAAAGAAGTATGGAAGAAGATGTACATGCAGGCCAAGGCGTCAACTGAGGAAAATGTACAAGTCACTCCCACTGAAGACACAACTAATAAATGAATAAATGAATTTGTAATAAAATGACATTGTTTATGCAGCCTTTGACATCAAAAGATGTTGGTTAAACATATATTTTAGTTTTTATAAGAGTAAATAATAATTAAACAATAAAAATATAATAAAATATTAGGTGTGAAAATTAGATATCAAGATTTAAATTACAACATTTAATATTTATAAGAGAGCTCTTACAAATTTACTTATCAAACCATGTATTGTAATGGTTGAATGAAGGAAGTTGTAAATTGTATTTTAATGGAAATGTAACTTTTTCAAAGGGTAAGTGCACCAAGTTGGGGGCCAAAGGGGGTCTTAAGCGCATGCATTTTTTTGAAAAAAAAAACTTCAACTTGTACGAGTTTTTTGAAATAGTTACACTCAAAATTGGAAGATGTTGTATAAACATGAATTGTAGCATTTTGAGTCTAGTTTCTAGAATTTTATTGAAAATGGATAAGTTTAAGTGAGTCAAATAACTAAAATACCAACAAGTGATCCTTTTTGTTAAAAAACATAATAGAGTGAATTTTTTCCCCCACCATTTTTTTAGCACCATTTAGTATTTTTGAAAACCCTTTTGTAGAAAGATAGCTAGGAGCATCTAGTTTGTGTTAGAGTTTTTTTAGATTTTTAGCAAGTATTTATTTTTATGATTTTTCTAGTACAAAAATTTAAATTTTTGAAAAATAATGGAGCTCTAACCATGCCCCCCTAACTACCTCAAAAAATATCGAAAATTAGATTTTTTTAATATGTATAGAATTAGGCCTAGTTTGTGCTAGTATAATTTTTTTTCAATTTTGATAAGCCAAAAAAAAGATACATGATGAAAGATAGGCATATTTAAAATTCAAAAATAGCTATAAAAAGGAATAGTTAGAAAATAAATAATATGGAAACCTTATATTAGTCAAAAAATTGAAATATTATATTTTTAGAAAGAAGAAACTTTCCTCCACATCGTGGTATACTTTTTTTTAAATGAATCGATTGTTTTATGTTGATTTAACATGGTGGAAGTGGAATTTTTCATTTTCCTACAAAAACGCGTTGTTTTTTGTGTTTTTATAGGTCCATGCCTCGGGGTTGGTGATCCAAACCGGATCCAAGCCTCGAGGCATGGCTTAGAAAAAGTGAAAACACAAAACATGTATGCGTTATAATGCATACGTGTTATATCATGTATGCATTGTGTTTATTATGAACATTATATGTGCTTCTAAAGCATGTTTTATCTAGAAAAATAAATGTTTAAGTATAATAATAAATGAAAAAATTATACTTTAAATTTCTTTTAGTAAAATAATAAATTAGGGTCACTCTGCACCTTATGGAACTAGTCTCACAGCTCCATTAGTCACAATTTAGGAGATAGTTTTTATAGTATAATTTGGTTAGTACATAGGTAATTTTCAGGATTTTAGCATTCAGCCTAAAGCTTTTAGCATTTAAATTCTAAAATCGAAACCCTAAACCCAAGGCCCTAAACCCTAAACCCAAGGACCTAATCCTAAACCCTAAACCATCCTCCCTAAACCCTAAACATTAAACATTCAACCCTTACCTATGAGCCCTAAACCCTAAACCCTGAGCCTTAAGCCCTAAACCATGAACCATGAGCCCTAAATGCTAAACCTTAAACCCTAAAAACTAAATCCTAAACCCTAAACCCTAACCCCTAAACCCTAAACCCTAAACCCTAAACTCTACGACCTAAACCCTTAACCCTCAACCATTAACCCTAAGACCTAAACCATAAACCCTAAACCCTAAACCCTAAAACCAAAATAATAAACCCTCAACCCTGAACACTAAATCCTAAACCCTAAACCTTGAGCCTTAAGCCCTAAACCCTAAACACTAAATCCAGAGCCCTAAGCTCTAACCCCTAAACCTTAAACCCATAACTCTAAACCCCAAACCTTGAGCCATAACACTAAACCGTGAACCCTAAACCATAATCCCAAAACCCTAAACCCTAAGACTCGAACCCTACACCTTGATCATTGATCCCTAAACCCTAAATCCATAGCCCTGAGCTCTCACCTGTAAACCTTAAACCCATAACTTTGAGCCCTAAACCCTTAGCCATAAATCATGAATCATGCATCCTAAACCCTAACCCTTGAACCCTACACCTTGATCCCTAAGCCCTAGACCCTAAACCATAAGCCCTAAACCTTAAGCCCTAAATGTTAAATCCTAAACCATAAACCCTAAACCCTGAACTATGAGCCCTAAATGCTAAAACATAAAACCTTAAAACTAAACCCTAAACCCTAGACCCTGAGCCCTAAACCCTAAACCCTAAACCATAGACCCTGAGCCCTAAACCCTAAACCATTAACCCTTAACCTTAAACCCTAAATCCTGAGCCCTAAACACTAAACCCTAAACTCTGAACTCTATGACCTAAACCCTAAACCCTTAACCCTTAACCCTTAGACCTAAACCCTAAACCCTAAAACCAAAATAATAAACCCTAAACCCTGAACACTAAATCTTGAACCCTAAACCCTAAACCTTGAACCATGAGCCCCTGAACCCTAAACACTAAATCTAGAGCCCTAATCTCTAACCTCTAAACCTCATATATTTCTAGTAGGTCTTATGAGTGAGTTCATCTTTTTGAATATCAATATTAGGACCTTATTTCCTAGTCTTGTGCCTAGAACCATCATTGAGTCTTCTTGTACAACTACCTTGTTTATGAGAGGTGGGACAAGAAACTAAATGGATATGACATCTACCTTGTGCCTTGTAATGCATATTACACATCTCTGCCAAACCTATTTCTCCCCACATATACTTGCATTCTTGAATGTCAATTTCTTTACACTCTGAAAAAAATTTCACATTTCTCATATTTCCATGTATGGTATTATGCAAGCCAGGATGACCCATTGGAAGATGGAAAAAATAACCATCACAACACAAAAATTAATCTCAAAGGAAATGGAAGAAACACAGATAGTATACCAACGTAGAGGTGTAGGATCAGAACCAAATTACCTGCAGTATCCTCTCCTTTGGAGAAAGAGAAATCTATTCTATTACTGGAATGGATAGTAAATTTGACAAAACTTCTGAAGTGTTCAAAATAAGCATAACAACTGGGGAATGGCTAAGAACACAAAGGATTTATCAATCCCCTAGTAAATATTTATTGTTTAGTTCTGAATGGGAGTCAATTGGCCTACGACTTAGTGACCTTCCATTCATTGATAATTCCTTCTATGATAAACCCATGGATGCTTTCAAAAGCACCTTAAAAAAGATAGGGGTAGTCATCAATCCTAGTGAAGGGTGTGATGTGATTTCCAAACAACTTGAAATTCATACAGATTTAGAGGTCATAACATGAATTTACAAATATCTCTATCATTATAAATGGAATCCAAGTAACGGTGTCTCTTTATACCCAAGGATCTAGGACTACTGGGGTCTATGGTAGGATTGGACATTCAGAATCATTGAGTGTTTGAATCAGAATGTCATTGCATCTAGAGAAATATTTTCAAACATTGGAGTAATGCATCTTGGAAAATAAAATTGAACCTCAGAAATCCTCTCAAATTGCTAGCTTACACAAGCACTGGACATATCAAGCTTTATTCTTCAAATGAAACCTTCGTTCACAGAAACTTGCAACTGAAATAATTATTCAAAAGAGCATCAAAAAAATTTCTTTATACCAAATTTTTCCTAGATATCTGACATTTCCCTCCTTCAAAATATCAACAGATGAAAGACACCAAATTGTGATTACTCTCTTTAAATGTTCTACCTAGGAAGTAGATGAACCCTTTTCAGTTGAATACTCTGTGTTAATACTAATAAGAATGGGTAAGACACAAAACATTACAGTGAGTGAAATAGTTCCCATGCGATGGGAAAAAGAAGATAGATGTATTGGGTAACATTTATTTGTACCTATTTTTCTTGGATATCTAAAATTTCCCTCCTTCAAAATATCAGTAGATGAAAGGCATCAAATTGTGATGAATCCCTTTGAATGTTCTACCTACAAAGTAGATGAACCATTTTTAGTTGAATACTCTCTATCAATACTTATAAGAATGGGTAAGACATAAAACATTATAGTGAGTGGGTGAGCCTAAACCTTAAGCCTTAAACCTTGGGCCCTAAACCCTAAACCCTGAGCCTTAAACCTTAAACCCTCAGCACTAAACCCTAAACCCTAAGCCCTAATCCCTAAATCCTAAACCCTCAACACTCAACCCTAAACCCTAAAACCAAACCCTAAGCCTCAAACCCTAAACCCTAATCCTTAAACCTTGAGCCCTAAGCCCTAAGCTTAAGCTCAAACCCTAAACATTGAACCCTAAAACATGAACCCTCAACCCTAAACCCTAAACAATAAACCCTAAATCCTAAACCCTCAACCCTTAACCTTGAGCCATAAAACCTCAACTCTAAACCTTAAACCCTAAACTATGAACCTTAAACCCTCATCTCTAAACCCTAAACCCTAAACCCTAAATCATAAACCCTGACTCAAAGGAGATCTCTAATAAAATCATTCAATGTGTTTCACTGTGTAGGGAATAGTGTCTAAGATGATTGATCAACTCATTTAGATTTGATGAGAGATTACTTCTCGAAGGCCTAAAAAGGCCATTTTTGGTCATTTTGTAGATAATTGAACACCCTTCAGAACAAGCTAAAATGAGTTAGTAATGTCATCGAGGTATCAAGGACCATCATGTGTGAAGTATTAAGGCATAATTTGTCTCCATGAGAGACATATGAGAAAAAACATGTATGAGAATTGTGAATTTGATTCCATGAAAGGATAATTTTAGAGCTAGGAAAGGTGAGGGGATGATCATCTTTATATGGAGCACCATGTTTCTAAGAATGAGAAATCATCTGAGTTTACTTGATGCAATTCACTTAGTACTATTCATAAAAACTCATTCAACTCCTAGTAGTGTGATCAAACATTAAGGAGGAGGCACATTACAATCACCTCATTTTGGCCATAGGATAGGAATCCCATTCAGGGAGCAATCCTCTATCTACAAAGTGAGGATCTCATTTTAGTAAGAAGTAGACAAGCATCATAGAGTTGATTCATGGTCACTAAAGTGAATTATGGACCAAATTTAAAAATTGGTACCAATTCAAGCAGTGGTAGGGCCAAAATCCAATTTAGAAGGTCAAAAACCTACAAAACGAGTATATGCTTTCCCAAAACAAAGACTGACTACAATATATATGCCCTGAAAGTTTTAGGTCCTTTTTGCTAAAATCTTGAAAATGAGTTAAAATCTTGACTAGATTAGATTTTGAAAAACCTTATTCTAGATTATAATTGTTGGAGCTACGGGACCACTTCCATCAGGTGCAAAGTGACCCTAACTTCTTATATTTACTAAAATAAATTTAAAGTATAAGAAATAATACAAGTATAAAAGAAATAATAATAAATTTAACTAAAATGTGTATGCGTTATAACGCGTACATGTTATAGGCTCTGTAATTACCAACCCAAGAAAAATAAAATGCGATCATGTTATGGAAAAACACGTATGCATTTCGGTTGTTTTTGGTTTTTGTCCACTTTTTGGCCCCCAACTTGGTGCACTTACCCCAAATCTAGAAATTAATCAAAAGTTTGTATTGTGTCTTCATTTTGCAAATGGTTGTCTTGTAATTGAAATACATGGAAGTTTATACTTGTTTCCTTTTTATAAATGCTTTTCCATTCTTGTTATAAAAGAGAAAGGAACTTATACTTAGCTGATGGTTACATTCTTTCCTTTCCTTTTAAATAGATGCATTTGTGGTTAAAATGTAACCTTGTTTCCAAAATTTAAAAAATATTACAAGGTAAAATGTATACATTTAGTTTTCTTAATAAATAAACACACCCAATAATTACTCAATGTAGATTGCATCATTACAAAAGGAGGGATAGCATCATGGTTTTCACCTTGTTAAAAATAGCATTGCGTTTTTCAAAGTGCTAAAAAACACAGTGTGTTTTTTAACGTGTCGAAAAACGCACTTTATTTTTCAACACTTTGAAAAAAACAACTCTTTTTCACCTAATAATTACTTGATGTGTATTGCATCATTTCAAAAAAGAATAAATTCATGGTGTGTTGCAACTTGTTATAAACATCATTACATTTTTCATATTGTTGAAAAACACAGTGTGTTTTCAACGTGTCCAAAAAAATAATTTATATTTCAGCACTTTGAAAAAAACAACTACTTTTCACCTTATAATTACTTGATGTGTATTGCATCATTACAACAAGGAATAAATTCATCCTTGTTTGCACCTTGTTATACACCGAATTACGTTTTTATATTGTTAAAAAACATTGTGTGTTTTTTAACGTGTCAAAAACACAATGTATTTTTAAGCACTTTGAAAAAATGTAACTCTTCTCCACCCGATAATTACTTGAATTTCATTACATCATTAGAACAAAAAACAAATGCATTGTGGTTTGCACCTTGTTATAAACAACATTGCATTTTCATATTGCTGAAAAACACAGTGTGTTTTTCAACGTGTCAAAAACACACTCTATTTTTTCAGCACTTTGAAAAAATTAACCCTTCTCTACCTTATAATCACTTTATGTGGGTTGCATCATTATAAAAAGGAGGAAATGTATTGTGGGTTACACCTTGTTAAAAAGCGTAATTCTCAAAATTATAAGAGATGGAAAATGAGGATTTTAAAAAAACATAAAAACAAATTACACAACTATAATTGTACATATTAATTTAATCAAATTCATTAAATCAGATTTTTTCTTTTGATCTATCTGACAACATCCATGTAAGCCATGTGTGGCTGAGAAGGGTGTATCCAGATCTCCACGATCTCCCTTCATCACTACTTTGAGTGACAATGCTTACTAGCATTTCAGCTCAACCTTTATCAGGTCATGGGAACCATGTGAAAGTCCTTGGGTCTACCACGAAGCTAGTTTCCTAACTTCGTATTCCGGTATCGACCATTTCCTACCTCATGTTCAGTGTTCAACTTCCCATGATCAAAGTTACTGACAATTTTTTTTAATTGGAGGACTAGGTGATCAAACAAGGCACAACCATCAATGCATTACTTTGGCCAAAGTTATCCGTCGTGCAAAGGTTATGGCTAAACTCAAGACAACACACTAGTCTTATGAGTTTTAAGTCTTCCGCCACCTCACAACTATCCCTTTCACTATTATCTAGATCTTATAGTTTGTATTTACTTTATTTCCAATTAAACTTATCTTGCAAGAGTTTATATCGAGATAGATGCCAAGGCCAATTAGGATCATTATGAGATGAGTACATTCGTTATGCTGAAATGTAACTATTTTAGCATTCCACATGTACTTATCCCTTAATATGCCTAATGGATCTTTTCATCTAATTACCTTCCTATCTAGTTTCTCTTTTCCTGATGTTCGATTTTTAACCTTAAATTACCTTTTTATAACGATACTCTTTCATCCTCTAAAAATTAGGCTTTACAATCTTAACAAATTAATGTCAAGTTTACTCGAAAGGCTGAATTAAATATATATTAATATATATTTAATTATTCCTCTGATCAACTACGCCACTAAATAGATATTTAATTTAGAAATTAAAAGACAATTGAATGTTATAATAATTGTCCAATTTTTAGCTTCATACATTGATAAATATCAAATAAATATATTTAACAATTTATGATAAGTAAGACCTCGTAATTCTAGTATTTATCATTTACTCATATTGAGATATTATTCATACAAAGTAATCATCTCTTTATTAAAAACGTAAATTACATTGCAAAATATATAATCGATCATCTTGTAACTCTCACATAGTGAGGTTTGAATATTAACAATGGGTCCATGATCCCAATAAATTTAGTCAAAATTCTAGGATATCATCCTTCTACAAATTGAAATCCAAGTAACTCATTTAGATCCATGCTACGATAAAACTTCTCAAGACATGAGTTTCCGCATATCCGAATGTGACAGCTAATTGTCCTACAAGACTGGAGTAGTGGTATGATGTCAGTTCAAAATGTACTGGCATGAATATTGCCTCCATTTTCTGATGCAATTATTTAATAAAATATGAAATATATTAATGTTGTTTTATCAACAAGCGCATGGTAATACAACTGAGAATGTATTACTACATGTTTTCCATAAAGATACAACTATGAATGCACACAAATAGAACAACCAATTTCTATTTCAGCGATCATGTTTCCCTCTAATCACAAGGATCAAAACATCCTTATTTCAGCTTCAAACAATAAATATTTGACATTTACAATTTTACATAAATCATAGGAACAATATGATTAAGAAGAGTACATTTTTTTCTTATTTTTAATAAGTTACCATCACAAGAAAAAAAAAAGTAATCAAACCATAATCATTCAACATCCGAATTTAGATTATAACCACAAGAAAATCATGCTTTACATGGTACAGATTTAAATATTATTTTACTTACCCTCCAATCAACGAGCAACTTAACAAAACTATCTGAAATCAACATTTCCAAATACCAATTAAACATATTCTCTCTAGGTAATGAGCAGCTCATCATATCATCCAAGAACATCATTAACAAAGAAAATAAAACATAATATTTTCAGTCAATGAGCAACTCTATAAAACGTCAAAGAACATCATTAACAAGAGAAATAAAACATATTAATTCCAGTTAATGAGCAGCTCTATAAAATGTACAATATATTCCTTTCCAAACAATCAAAACACATTTTTCTTATATATATGAACAACCCAACTAAACAATGTAAAAACACCACGATTACATCATTTAAACATGTTCTTTCTGGTAAACGAACAACCCAACAAAACAATATAGCAACACCATGATTACATCATTTAAACATACTCTTTCTAGTAAAAGAACAACTAATAATTTCTTTCATAAAATATCATTATATTAAACCCAATCATGCCACCAATTACTCCTTGGTACAACTCGGTCAAGTTGTCCTGGCTTTCATGCCCTTACCAAGACAAGCAATTTCTTTTTCACAGTCATGCAAGAATCCAAGTCATATTGCCAAGCTAGAAGTTACAGGCTAAATGCCATTTTTTTGTAGTTATTCACACATAACAACACACCCTCATTTATACATGAACTAATTTAGATGCCCATAATAAAAAAAAATCTAGAAAATGCAGCCCCATGCAAGAGCTTTGACATCCACAAATTTTCATTCAAAAGATCTCAATAAATTAAAAATCAGACCTGCATATAACAGCTAAGAAGGAAAAAAACATAAAACCCCAACCAATTGCATATCCATATCGATTTGGTTACCCAAATTGATTCATTTATGCAAATCGATTTGTATACCCAAATTGATTTGGGTATCAAATTGATTTGTTTACAGAAAACACAATCAAATTTTTGTTAACAAAAATGAAAACCCACAAGCACAAATCGATTTGAAACACACAAATTCACAAAAATGTTTTCCTTCTTCCAGTACAGGAAAAACCCAACTCTTTTCTTTTTGGGTACAATTTATTTTAATGCAGAGAAGGAATTTTAACTTTCATTCTATTTTTATTTTTGCAAATCAAAACCCAAAACCCCATCTACATTTTTTTTTCTGGGTTTAGCTAAAACCACACAAAGAAAACTTAAGAGAATACATAATCCATCAATTTCCTCTTCAAATTTCATCTCCAAGCAATTAAATCAAAAGTTGTCCACAAATTCCTTTGATTACCATTAAAACAGAATGTGTATTTCCTCATTTTTTTACAAATAATGCAACAGAGAAGGGAGAAGATATTCATGCCTGAAGTAAACCCAGAATCAACAACCTCTTACTCTTCCAACTCCAACAAGTTGAATCTTTCCTTCCTCCAAAACTCACGCAGGTATCCCAGAAGGGAAGAATGAAAATAGACAAGGAGAAATAAAAGAAACAAATATAATGAAAGAAACTATAGTTGGGCAACATATTCGAGAATTTTGGGCTTCCCAATGTTGGCACATGCATTAATGCATGCCACATACTTGTGCTATGTGAAGGTGTTTCACTTTACGAAACCCACGAATTTTAAATATTAAAATTAATATATATATTTTAATATAACTTTTGACTTACATGCCAAATCCTTCTAGAATATATATTACTAATTTTACAAATTAATATTGCATTTTTTTAAAAAATTTTATTTAAGTTGTTATCCAACTTAATGGTTAAGTTAAAATTAATCATCATAATACAAGTCCACATATTACCAACAATATATTATAATAATAATAATTTGAATTTCCACGTTCCATACGAAACATTCCAATAAACAAAAATCACCAAGTCCGTAAATAATAAATCAAATATTCTCATAAAATTGGCTTGACATAGCATCGTCAAATAAAACACATGCAATTATTATTATGGTCATTGCAAAATTCAAATAAAACAAAATATGACTAAATCGATTAAAATAAAGTAACCAAAATACAAATAACTGAAAGATTCATTATTGTTTATGAACTGTTTTACCTACGATCAAGGCCTAATCACATTTAAGAAGGATCATCAAGGTGGGTGCGGGGTTACCTGTTTAGTAGTGTCATGCCTCACAGCAGAAGCTGTGGGTCATGACATGATGAACCAAATGAATTCTTACACACAATGATGATCTCATCTAATCTTGATTAGACATAACCGTAGTTAATTTAACTTACTATAAATTTGGGATGTTACATAACCAAAACGTGTTTTTCATATTGTTGAAAAACACACTTTATTTTTTAGCGCTTTGAAAAAAACAATTCTTCCCCACCTAATAATTACTTGATTTGCATTACATTGCTACAACAAGGAAGAAATGCATCGTGGTTTGCACCTTGTTATAAACATCATTACGTTTTTCATATTAGTGAAAAACACAATGATTTTTTGAACGTGTCAAAAATTACAATTTATATTTCAACACTTTGAAAAAATATCTTTTTTTACCTAATAATTAATTGATGTGGATTGCATCATTACAACATAGAAGAAATGAATCATGGGTTGCACCTTATTATACAACTTTGAATTACATTTTAATATTGTTGTAAAACACTGTGTGTTTTTCAACGTGTCGAAAAACACACTTTATTTTTTAGCACTTTGAAAAAGGAAACTCTTCTCCACTTGATAATTACTTTATTTGCATTACATCATTACAACAAGGAAGAAATGCATCGTGGTTTACACCTTGTTATAAACATCATCATTGCGTTTTCATATTCTTTGAAAAACACGGTGTGCTTTTAACATGTTTAAAAACACACTTTTATTTTCATCACTTTGAATAAAAACAAATATTTTCCACCTAATAATTATTGATGTGGATTGCATCGTTCAATAAGGAAGAAATACATCGTGGGTTGCACCTTATTATACACCGAATTACGTTTTCATATTCTTTGAAAAACAAACTTTTTTTTTCAGCACTTTTAAAAAATAAACTCTTCTCCACTTGATAATTACTTGATTTGCATTACATCGTTACAACAAAGAGGAATACCATCATGGTTTGTACCTTGTTAAAAACAACATTACGTTTTTCAAAGTGCTGAAAAACATAGTGTGTTTTTCAATGTGTTGAAAAATACACTTTATTTTTTAGAACTAAGAAAAAAACAACTCTTTTCCATTTGATAATTATTTGATGTGGATTGCATCATTACAACAAGGAATAAATGCAGCATGTGTTACACCTTATTATAAACAACATTATGTTTTTATATTGGTGAAAAATGTTGTGTGTTTTTCAACGTGTCAAAAAAGATAGTTCATTTTTCATCACTTTGAAAAAAAAATTCCAACTAATAATTACTTGATTTGGATTGCATCATTACAACAAAAAGTAATGCTTGAGGGTCGCACCCTTTTGTACACTCGAATTTTGTTTTTCTTATTATTAAAAAACATAGTGTGTTTTTTAACGTGTCGAAAAAAATACTTTATTTTTCAACACTTTGAAAAAAGCAACTCTTATCCACCCGATAATTACTTGATTTACATTGCATCATCACAACAAGGAGGGATACCATCATGGTTCACACATTGTTAAAAATAACATTGTGTTTTTCAAAGTGCTAAAAAATATAGTGTGTTTTTCAACATGTCGAAAAACACACTTTATTTTTCATCGCTTTGAAAAAAACTCTTCCCCACCTGATAATTACTTGATTTGCATTACATTGCTACAACAAGGAAGAAATGCATCGTGGTTTGCACCTTGTTAAAAACATCATTACGTTTTTCATATTAGTGAAAAACACAATGATTTTTTCAACGTGTCAAAAATTACAATTTATATTTCAACACTTTGAAAAAATAAATCTTTTCTACCTAATAATTAATTGATGTGGATTGCATTGTTACAACATGGAAGAAATGAATCATGGGTTGCACCTTATTATACACTGAATTACATTTTTAATATTGTTGAAAAACATTGTGTGTTTTTCAACGTGTCGAAAAACACACTTTATTTTTCAGCACTTTGAAAAAGGAAACTCTTCTCCACTTGATAATTACTTTATTTGCATTACATCATTACAACAAGGAAGAAATGCATCGTGGTTTACACCTTGTTATAAACATCATTGCGTTTTTCATATTGCTGAAAAACATAGTGTGCTTTTCAACATGTTTAGAAACACACTTTTATTTTCATCACTTTGAATAAAAACAACTCGTTTCCACCTAATAATTACTTTATGTGGATTACATCGTTACAATAAGGAAGAAATACATCGTGGGTTGCACCTTATTATACACCGAATTATGTTTTTCATATTGCTGAAAAACACACTTTATTTTTCAGCACTTTTAAAAAAATAAACTCTTCTCCACTTGATAATTACTTGATTTGCATTACATCGTTACAACAAGGAGGGATACCATCATGGTTTGTACCTTGTTAAAAACAATATTATGTTTTTCAAAGTGCTGAAAAACATAGTGTGTTTTTTAATGTGTTGAAAAACACACTTTATTTTTAGAACTAAGAAAAAAACAACTCTTTTCCATTTGATAATTATTTGATGTGGATAGCATCATTACAACAAGGAATAAATGCAACATGTGTTACACCTTATTATAAACAACATTACCTTTTTTTTATATTGGTGAAAAATGTTGTGTGTTTTTCAACGTGTCAAAAAAGATAGTTCATTTTTCAAAGCACTTTGAAAAAAAAAAATTCCACCTAATAATTACTTGATTTGGATTACATCATTACAACAAAAAAGTAATGCATTTAGGGTCGCACCCTTTTATACACTGAATTTTGTTTTTCTTATTATTAAAAAAATAGTGTGTTTTTTAACGTGTCGAAAAAATACTTTATTTTTCAACACTTTGAAAAAGTAACTCTTATCCACCGATAATTACTTGATTTACATTACATCATCATAACAAGGAGGGATACTATACATACCCAAAATTCAGAAGGCTTGTATTGCGAACAACGTGACACGTGCCCCAATGATGATACAGTCTCCTCATGAGGTGTTCGGGATCGGAAAAGCTCTCTCGAGTATGCGTTAACATCCCGCATGCCCCGCTTAGCCCCGCGTGCTTTATTTTTTTCCTTTTCCCATATTTTCTTACCCTTTTTCTCTTGATGGACGAAACCACCGCCTTGCTCGGATGGCGGTCCTCAATCGCCACACCGATCGGGCGGCGGTCCTTTACGCGTTTTCCAGAAAGCTCTTTTAACACGACTCACGTAAATTCAATGTTTTACCAGCTTTCTTTCACCGCCATAAGCTTGCATTTATGATTCTAGTTCCCTGGAATAGTGTTTTGCCATTGTTTATAGTTTAAGAGTTCTATTTGGTTTTTACCTTGGGTAAATGCAAATGCTATAAATAGTTGGCTTGTGCTCAAGCAAATGGCCCCTCAAAATTTTCCTCTGATTTCTCTTTGCAATAGATTTAGTTTTCATTTTTCTTAGAATGCTTAGTTTCTTTCATTGCATGCTTAGTTAGCATTGTTTTACTATTGGTAAGCCACATATCCATCTTGTGTAAGCAGTGTTGTTATTTCATCCAATCCATTGGAGTAGAATAGCTTAGGAAGCCATTAAAGTTACAGGTTTTTCTCCTCAAACAGGATAGTTTCAGGTTCTGGACGCTTTATGTTGCATGACTCGCAATAAATCCCGCTAGGAATTGCATAAGCCAAGCTCTGTACTCTTGCACTATCCCTCTCCTACTCGCATTGTATTCAGTCAGTGTTCTGAGCTGCCTTTATCCCAATATCTACTTCTATTGATGCTAGCATTACACGCTTTTCTGGATCCATGTGAACATGAAGGAACGAGGAGATCACACTGAGGGGACAAGATCACACACACCATCGGATTCGCCACTGTTCTGCAGAATCCAGGTTCTAGCTTTCAAAGTTCTAGTTAGAATCATATCAAATAGAGTAGTTAATTGCTTTATTTCAGTTAATTCTACTCTCGATATTGCCAGGGAAGCTGTGGGGATTGATAGTTTCTGAGAAACTATGATTCACTCCTCACTTCTGAGGTAGGATCGAGAGTCTTGCAAATAGATTAGATAAGCTATTTTATTGTTTAGAATAGATCTACAAATTACACAGACAAATAGCTACACTCGGTTATTTTGTTTGTTTTAAATTGATTATTTTAGTTGTCATTTCTAGATATTTTAAATAATCTGCTTTCTTAAATTCGTAAATCTCATCAGAAAACAAAAAAATAGAGAAGTTATATATGCTATAGATATACTTCACATAGGTAAATTTTATTTTACTGTAGTTTGCTTTACTTTATTGCTTTTGTATGACAATCACGGGACCTAGAGAGCCCAAGGAATATGTATTCGAGCCAATCGTGCCTCGGCCCAATATCATCATAGCGATAACTGATATAGATCAAAATATTAGGATTCAAGTCTTCTGAACAATGGTAAGCTTACAACAAATCAATTCCCAGTTGAATGGACTAAACATAGAAGATGACCAAGCACACACATTTTGGTCGAATCAACCGAACTACAAATTACCCTAGGTAACATTCATATGACTGTAGAAGGGTTTGAAAGAGAACAAACCTTTGGTTGTGATCCTTTGGTCCCACAGCCAGATGCAGGAGACACTCTTCTAGATATAGATACCGGCCTAAGAATCCAGGTTACACGAACGCCTGTAGGGTATTCTGAGAAAATCACACAGTTATTGATCCTAAATATAGAAGCTGAGAAAGCATACGATTACTGGATATTAGGGATTAGGACTTGATTTCACGCATGACCATAACAGGTCCACAACAACTAAGAATCTACGGTTGTGACCCACAAATCCCACAGCCCAACAAATCCATAGGAGAATTAGACATAGACACTGGCCTACGTACACTAGTATTCAGATCTACCCCACTTCCACCTATCATTATCGAACAATTATCCTTGCTAGACACAACAGCTAATAGAGCTAGGGAATTCTGGACTAGGCCAGAGAATCGTCCATAGAATTGACTATACTTACCATCCACCATATGACCCTGTCCGGAGAAATACACAAAACTATCCCAGGTCATTTTCCATGTATTCCACAACCTATAGATTGAATCATGCCAGAGCTCGATATTGATTGGAGCCTTCGAGCAGTCATCCTTGCTGACCGATCTATCACACCAATTCAAGTTAGGAGGGCCTTCTTTGCCTTAGACTCGCAAATTCCGCTAGTGCGTATTGAAGACATTAGATTGCCTAACTAGTTTTTCTGCATCTCACACATATTCCATACCCACCGGCCATTATCTTGGCACGACCTTAGGAGGTCGGGTGCGAGGAAGAGTTGCTTGTAGATTCCCACGCTCGCATGTCACTTTTCCGTCGTACAAAATTGGTGAACCCGATGTGAAACAAACAACCTTTTCACCTTATCCATCTCATTAGTCATTCATTAACCATCACTTTCGCTCCTTCCCACTATTCTACGGGTATTCATATACCCCCCGAATATGTCGAGATTCGATGCATATGCCAGACCCCTCTTGGGTCTTGAGGCATACTATGCCCAAAGCAAAATAGGCAATCATCACCCTCACTTTCAAAGATGGGGTGACAACTACTCAACTAACCAAATTGTCAACACAAACTCGAGAATCAGATATAACTCATCATTTCAAACCGAGGAGTTGGAACAACTCGCTCAAATGCAACAAACGGAGCCTTCAGGCTTGAACAATATGACGTTCACCGGAGAATCCGGTTCATCTCCTCAGGTACTACTTAGACCACAAATTAGTAGGCAATCAGACCCATACCAAAGTTTAGACGATAAACATTCGGTATATTATGCCAGGAATGAACAACGCTCTCGAAGTATGTACCCACCCATAGGAGGTCTACAAACACAACCCGAGGTCTCTTTTCAAGAAAACACTTCCATCCCATTACATATAGGAAATGCCCTTGGAGAAACTTGGCAGGGCAGTGATCAGTTCATAGCGGGGTATCATAGACCTATACAACACCATGATATACAACAAACGCCACCAAGGCAGAATATCGTGACTTCACCAAATGAAGTCATTTCAACGTTGGTAGAAAAAGTGAGAGGGTTAGAACTTGCTCAAGCAAATCACCATTCTCAATTCATACAAACAGGAAGTTCCAATCCTCCACACCATCCTAGCCAAGTAGATCTCCTCACAGGAGTAGGCACGTTAGGCATGACTCCTCAGTATTCACAACAAATGCCAACTAGACCCACCATCTCTAGCACTGTTCCTCCCGGTCTAGTACAAAACAATCCATTCATGGACAGTACCCCGTCATACTTAAACATGTACTCCAAATCACCACAAGGGGATATGTTCTCCTCTCCGGCATGTTTTCTCAAACACAGGTGCTCCCTTATGCCCCTACCAACGCATACGCTACGCCGTACCAACAACCCATTCCACCGCCACTCCCTCAACAGGCACCTTCTATGGTCGAAACATATGCGATAGGGACTTACTCAGAATATTTGAAAGAGCCCTTGGATTTCACCATACAAAGCATCATGCTTCCAAGACCTCTCCCCGATTTGCCCAAATACAAAGGCGAGGGAGATCCAAATGCACATATCAAAGCTTACGCTCTGACCATTCGAGAACTACTCCCATGGGATGGGGTGTTGCTTAAAATATTCCCAAAAAGCCTTGGAAGGAATTTCTCTCGATTGGTATTATAGAATACCTGAGGCTTCCATACATTCATTCAAACAACTCGTGTCAGAGTTCATCAAGGCCTTTGACATGAACAAATTATTAAGAACAGGAATCAGGGAGTTCTTACACATCAAACAAGAACACAACGAATCTATTGCCCATTTCATTCAAAGGTGGCGTACAGTTCTTTATTCTTCGGCAAGTGCTCCCAACATGGATCAAATGGAACTATGCGATTTATTCCTTCATTCTCTTAGCAGAGAAGTGAAGGAAGAAGTCCAGAAGTTCCATTTGAGAACTTACGATGAAGTACTTGAGAGCACTCTTCGAATAGATCAAACGGGAGGTTAATCGCCCCCAACCAGAACACTACAACTTATCCTACTACCACGAATGTCAATCAAGGACCTAAAATCCTTAACAAAAATCAGGGTGTAACAAATGGAGTAACCGACTAGCCTAAGAAGGTAAATGTTGTCAATACTCCATCACAAATAAATAACCAACGAAACAACAACTTCACCCCAACAATCAATACAGTGGATTTTAACCATCCACAACAACAACAATGGAAAAATCCTATACAGGGTCCAAGCCAAAATTCAACTAGGTACCAAAACCAGAATTCAAACCAAAAACAACAAACGTAAAATTTTAATAGACAACGGTTTGATCAAAATTTTGGGCCATAATACACATAAAACCAACAAACTAGGAATTACAATCCTAATTCATATTGTGGTTTCCACAAAATCAGGGTGGCCATGACACTAGAACGTGCCATGACTACAATAAATTCATGCAACGCCGCGATGAACAAAAACAAATTTTCATGGATATGTTCTTGGCAGATCCTACATCACCAACGTCAAATACCTTTTCAGGGGCAGATTCCCCTCAAAACGCACCCCTGAAGATCTTTAATGATCCACTCCCAAATCATGATAACAATAGGCTAAATATAACTGGGACGAACAAGGGTGTAATGACAGGAAACAACGATCATGAAGCCTCGACCTCGCTAAATCCATTAGTTGTGCCACAATTAGGAAGTCAGCCACGACCTAAGGTAGTCGGTTTAGTGGAGTTAGATGTTGAACTACCCATCGAAGCTATAATAAGGACACGAGAGTATTTCTCTCAGCCAAGTCCAAGCCACCTGCCAGAGGCAGAAGACATCCAAAAATCGTAGTAAAACCTGTGGGAGCCTATGATTTGATTAATGACCTAACAAAAACCTTCTCGCACATTTCATTCTTAGACTTACTAAAGAACTCTCCTACCCACAGGGCTGCTCTTTTAGAAGCATTAGGTTTAAGTCATCTAATTAATATCACTCCACCGCCTGAAACACAGGTAAATCATGTGGATTTTGATGTTCATCCTCCAGGGTAGATAGATAGGGATTTCGAATTCATATTCGAGATAAACAAAATGCCGACAGATGTTGAGATCGCACGCCGAGGTGATCCAACCTTACATTTGCAAGTATGGGTTTATAACAACTATGTAAAGCATGTGATGATAGACGATGGGGCAGCGGTTAACATAGTCCCCTTCTCTTTCCTCCAAAAGCTAGGGTATGGAGAAACCAATTGTTCCACAACTCGTAACACACTAAGGGGCTATGATAGTCTTAAAGCCACCTCGGTTGGAACTATAATATTACCGGTCACCTTAGGACCCAAAACCATCTTGACTGAGTTTTATATTATAGATCGGGAAACTAACTATAATATGATCCTCACCGACCATGGATACACCGCATGAAGGCAATCCCTTCTACACTATTTCAAGAAGTAAGGTTTTTACATTTAGGAAAGGTATTCATGGCCAAAGGTGATCCAAAACCATTTGATGTACACCTAGCTGACTTAAAGAAAAGACCAGGCGTACACTCGGAGTTTGAACTCCCAACAAACCAACTTAATAAGCCTACCGACACAAAAATAAAAGAAAAGTTGGTACCTACAACAAATATTGAAACTATGAGCCTAGCCAAAGCAACTCCAACCCCAAAGATGAGGCCAAAAATGTAGAAGCGATATCATTAGGAACTACTTTGTGAAAATCGTTAAATTGCTAGAAAATGATCTACCAATATTATTACCATTCGATTAAGTAGGCATAGGGTATTCCCTAAGCATTGGCTCTCTTCCAACAGAGGATCTCTATATGGTGGAAGTGGAATATGCAAACACAAATGATATCCCAAAGCATCCATATTCCCAGTCAAATATTGGACACTCCATTATGATGGAGCTAGATGTCGTTACGGAGCGAAGGGGTATAATATTTACTTCCCCTGAAGGAAAAGTCTTACCTTTTTCCTTTAAACTAAATTTTGAGTGCACAAACAATGGCGCTGAGTACGAATCCCTCCTCCTTGGCCTCGTCTTAGCTAGGAGAATTTGTGTTGATAACATCAGAGTCTTAGGAGACTCGCAATTAGTAGCAAACCAAGTCTCTGAGATATATGAAACCAAAGCCGAGCACTTACAACTTTACAAAAGAGCTGTATTAGATTTAAGCAAGGAGTTTGACTTCATATCAATTGAAGCAATCCCACGAGAGAAAAATCTTCTCACCGATTCAATAGCAACTTCAGCATCACATTTTACTCCAAGCAATGAGTTAGAAGATACCCATTTCATGGTATCCCTTCATGATGAACCATTGATAAAAACAATGACAAATTCTCTTTTAAACGGAAATGAATCTACTATCCTAGACCATGTTGATAGTGATATGGCCACTCTGGAGTACTTAAATGCCTATGCGGCACTACATCTCTCCTATCATATGATAGATTTGTCCTTAATCCCACATTCATCTTCTTACTTCGGAAATCCCATGATGGATGTTCCCTCGGAAATGGAACCTAGCATATACACAGTAGAAAATGGGGATGATTTGGATTTACCTCCAGTGCCACCTGAGTTTGAAGAGGGTAACGCCTCTTTGATCGAAGAAACCATTGATATTAACATCGAAACGGAAGATGAACCAAGGATTTTGAAACTAGGATCCTCGTTAACCCCAGAAGAAGTAGAAATACACACTCGGATCCTCAAAGAACATCAGAAGGCATTTGCATTTAATTATAAGGAAATGATAGGAGTTGTACCCCACATCGCGGTGCACAACCTCGTCACTAAATCTGATGCAAAGCTAGTTAAACAAAAATCGAGACCCATGAAACCCAAGGTAGCTCTCATGGTAAAAGAGGAGGTAATAAAACTCCTCCAAGTAGGATTCATCAAGCCAGTCGATTACTCCCAATGGGTATCTAATATCGTTCCCGTTCTCAAGAAGAATGGGAAGATACGCATCTACATAGATTTCTGAGACATCAATAAAGCGTGTCCCGCAAATGACTTCATGTTGCCATCCATTGATGTCATTGTTGATGTAACAGCTAGGTTTGAACTTTTGTCTCTCATGGATGGATTCTCGGGATACAATCAAATCAAAATATCTGAACAAGATCAAGCTAAAACCACATTTATAAATCCTTGGGAACTTATTGCTATGTTGTCATGCCATTTGGTCTCAAGAATGCTGGTGCTACATACCAGCGAGCTATGACATATATATTTCATGATTTAATTCATAAAATCGTGGAATCCTACGTAGATGACTTGTTGGCTAAGGCCAAGAAGCGTTGTGACCATCCGGAAGTACTCCACGTCATTCTCTCACGTCTGATAGAATACGGAGTCACACTAAATCCAGAAAAATGCATCTTTGGTGTAACAGGAGGGAAGCTCCTAGGTTACATCATATCGTCACGAGGGATAGATGTTGACCCAACCAAAATTCGGGCTATCCTCGAAATGGTTCCACCTTCGGATGAATCTAGAATCAGGTCATTTCTTGGAAAGTTGGGTGCAATCCGAAGATTCATCCTCGGACTTAAGCTTCGCCATTCATCTAATCAACAATTTACTCAAGAAAGATTATAGCATTGATTGGACTGAAGACTGCAATGAAGCTTTTGATGCAGTTAAGCGTTTCCTGTTATCACCACCTACGCTAATGCCACCTAAGCTAGATCGCCCATTAATTCTATACTCACAAGCTACCAATGTCTCGCTAGCCTGCATGCTGGCTCAAGAAGATGATGACAAGAGAGAACACGTGATTTATTTCATTAGCCAAATGTTTCTCGACTATGAAACACGTTACACACAAGCAGAACGAGAATGCCTTGCCATAGTCTTTGCAACCAAACGCCTAAGACATTATATGCTAAATCAAGAAACAAGGGTCATGGTAAAAACAGACCATTTACGAACTTTCCTCACACAAGGGTCCTTATCTAAGAAGGCTGGATGTTTTATAACCTTAATGGGAGAATTCAAATTAACATTTGTAAATCAGAAGTCGGTTAAAGGACAAATCATCGCAGATTGGTTAGCTGATAACCCATTAGATGGAGGCGATCTAGTAGATTTAGATTTCCAGATGAGTGCGTATACTACATCGAAACCCGACCCTCTATCTCTGAGTGTCCCTGGTACACTGATATCATTAATTATATCATGGACCATACGTATCCAGAAGGAGCTACACTGCAACAAAGAAGGTGGTTACGTATTATCGTAGCTAAATACATCATTATAGAGCAAGTGCTCTATCGGAAAGTGTTCGATGGAATGCTCCTAAGATGTGTCAACACAGAAGAATCTAAGAAGATTCTCCATGAATCCCACAGTGGAATGTGTGGAGGCCACTTCGGTGGTCATGCCACCATTCATAAAATACATCGAATGGGCTATTTCTGGCCTACTCTAGAACACGACGTAGTAGAGTTCGTACGCAGGTGTCATAAGTGCCAAGAATTCTCCCATGAGATCCATATGCCGGCACAAGCTCTGCAACCAATCGCTACTCCATGGCCCTTTTCTACATGGGGCCTAGATTTAATAGGGAAATTCTCTCCCTCATCCACAGATGGCCATAATTTTATAATCACGGCCACCGAATATTTTACCAAATGGGTAGAGGCTATGCCTCTTACTACTGTACCTGGTTCTATAATTGCCAAGTTCATTTTGAACCAAATCATTTGTAGGTATGGTATCCCGCAAATCATCATCTCTGATAATGGAACTTCTTTTAAGAATGAAGAGGTTCACGAACTATGTAATAAAATTAAGATAAGCCATCATACGGCTTCCTTGTATTACCCTCAAGCCAACTGGACAGAAAGTGAGCGACAAATAAAACACTAAAATTCATTCTCCTTAAAATGGTGAAAGAAAACAAATGAGATTGGCACTTAAAGTTATATCCGGCCTGATGGGCCCATTGAACCTCAATAAGAACACCAACGGGAGCAACTCCTTTCTCGCTAGTATTCGGGGCAGAGGCATTTCTCCCACTGGAGGTTGAAATACCCAGTCTCCGCATTTCATTACAAGGGATTCTGGATGAAGATGCTTACAGAGAAGCACGTCTTTCCCAACTAGAAATCCTAGATGAAGCTAGGTTAGATGTTGAACAAGTAGACAGTCTATGCTTTGGGTGGATGTGCCAGAAGTATAACAAGAAAGTCTATGAACACGACATATATGAAGGTGATCTAGTTCTAAGACTAGACAGCCGGATCGACAAGAAGACCGGTGAAGGAAGGAAGTTCCAACCTAAATGGTTGGGCCCATACCGAGTCATGAAGGACTATGGAAATGGTGCATACCTCTTATGTATGCTAGAAGGTGAGGAATTTGGTGAAATAGTCAATTCCCTACACCTCAAGCATTTCTACACGTAAGCAGCTAGCACTATTTATATATCTATCTACATTGCATTTTCATATAGATTAGGATCATATTGTCCACTTGTTTCGTACACAAATTGTGATCAAGGAATCTATTCTCAAAGCAATTCATTACAAACTCATGATGTTGTTGGCATAAACTTTCTAATCGTACCTCTCCATTTTCATGATATCATCAAATTATCTCGGAATCATTTTATCAAATAAAGCTAGACATGACAAAGTCTTAACGGTAACCATACCAAGATCTGCAAGTTTATTCTCACTTTTGGTTTCTTCTTAGGGTAGGTGTCTTGCCTATGGTCTATTCTAGAAGCTTCATGGTGTCACATCTATCCCATATGTATATCTCTTTGGAAATAAACACATACTGACATTTTACTCAAATAAACAAGTCAAACATTGATCAAACAGAAAATTTTAATTTTACACATTTCCTTGCCCCACCAACCTTTGGTGATGAGCTTGCGTCTCTTACTAGTGATGTAGGGTTGGGAAAGGATGGAAATGCCCTTACTCACCTATGCTTTTCCCACGGTGATAAACCCACACTTCTTACTAGTAGCATGGGGCAAAGTGTAGGGGGTCCTCTTGACAAATAAATGCAAAAGGTCATACACAAACAATTCAAACTTTGAAACTTTGAGTCAAAAACAAATGAATCAGATGTTCAAAATCCCAAGAGAGTTAAAATCCTAAAAACCCAGATTTTGTCTACTATGTGGCCATCTACGGGTCTAAGTCTGGATAAACCGCAAAGCAAGCTACATCCAAAACTATGAAGTCACTCGAGTGGAGTAGACTTGTGGTGTCCTAATTTGGTTCCGCTAAAGATTTGTCTGTCTTTCATCACTATCATTTCACTACACCTCATAACTTGCGCCCTTCCCAACTCTTGGTGATAAGCCCTCGCATCTTACTAGTTGCATGGAGTTGGGGGTAGGGGCAGGTTTATCTGTTCATCGTACCGGTTTATTTTCATCACTTTGCCAAAACAAACATGAAGTATCCAAAATTGCTTACAGAAACTAAGATTCAAAATCACATTATATCTACATTATCATATATCAGCATCATGAAACACAAAAGGAAAGTAAAACACTTGCATCATTTGTTCACCATTGCATATATTCTAAAAAGAAACATATAAACATATATCATAGCATACATGAGGAAACTGGAAATAGAAAGAAAGCCATGAATGCCAAGATTTTGATCCAGAATGAATACATATATATAAATGATCAACATTTATATACAATGTCATCATGCACTAAGCATGGTCAAAACGCTCAAAGAGCCCGGGATATACAAAAGAATATATAGTACAAAATCTACGAGAGCCAAGTGGCTTCTCAATCCCTACGAGACCCCTCTGAAGGTGCACGCCCACGCCTAGGACTCGGCTACGCCGGCACTCTGAATGCACGAGAGGGCTCAGGATCCCGAGGGGCAGCCGCAGTCTCACCATGAGAATGGCTCCTCATCAAGCGCTCAGCCATCCTGTACCCCGCTAACTCTGTGCGAAGGGTCGATACCATCCTGGCCACATGCCAGACTGGAGCGAAGATGTCGGTATGTCTACCGGCTGCTGAAGGCTCCCCAGCGTCCACGGACAGCTCTGCGCGGGTCCTCTCCATGGGGATCATCAGGGTATCAGTGCATACCCTGCGAATCAAGTCCCGCCACTCATTGGTGGTCTCTGCAAACCAAGGAGAAAAATTAGAAACCAAATAGGAGATTAGAAATCCAAGATAAAACACAAGGAGAGATAGTAACTAAAATGATCTTAAATTAAACAAACACTAGAAGGGAGAGAGGGTAACTTACTCGGATCACCAGGCCTCCAAGATGGATCTATGGGATCAGCGCCCGCCACGGATGCCGCGACTGAGGGGCTGCTCCTGTGGCTGGAGCAACGTAATGCCCCGTAACAGACTCATCCTCCCCATGGCCCTGGGAGAGTGGCTCCTCTGAAACCAGAGTCACCCTCTCTCCACTCTACTCGGCCCTCTCTGCCTACATGATATCCTAGGTGTCATGTCACTCAGGATCACTGTCCTCGGTCTCCTCCTCTGTCTCTCCCCCGTAAACTCCTCAAACTCGGAGTCTACCTCAATGGGGTCATCAGCTGCTATGGGCAGGACCCGCGGAAATCTGAAGCAAAGGTGCCTGAGGTGCACCGGCTCTCCCTCTGGCACGTACTATCCTCCTAGCTGCAATAGGAATGCCAGGAGTAACCACTGTCTAACCCCGGCCTCTAGGCCCCCCTCTAGCCTCTCGGACTGATCTGTATACTGGCGCCACTGGGGGAAGCATACCCATGTATGGTAAGCCAAACTGCTAAGGAACACGGCCAAAGGGGTGCATCTCCACTCGCCCCACTCTATCAATAAGCTACCCTGTCATGGAGCAGGAGATCAAGGTAAGAGCCTCCTCACCCCATATGCCTGCCATAGTCTGGTATGGTGTGGCCTCCATGTCGGTAGTAGTCAGGGAAGAAACTGGCTGATTAGGTGCTCTGAGCACCAACATGTCTATCCATCCATCCGCGCCCTCACACTCTAGGATTTTCCACCTCCACAACCCTACCATAAGGGATGAAATGCTCATAGACCCAACTCATGACTAGGGTCGGGTGGCTCAAGGACTGCCCCTGTAAACAGACCACCCTATATAAGTCGTGGTAGGTGGTCCCAAGAATATCTTCTCCCCAGGCATATATCCGACCGTGCCCCTCTATCTGTGCAATAATGGGGGACCAACAGTATAGTAATGTATCTCCTCCCTTGTCCCCGATCAGTCTCGAGGCAAGGATCCCCATGATGGCCTGAAAAAGTAGGGGGATGGGCAAAGAAGGAATGGATCGAACTCTAACCCCCTTCTTCGACCCCGTAGAGATGACTGCATCTCCCATATATGTGGCCCACTGTGTAATCTGTGCCCGTGAACCTGCCGTCTCTAGGGTGAGTCGTCTCTCGATGATCGGGACCCCCAGAATACGATAGACATCCTCCAATGTAATAGTCCACTCACCGCGGACCCCTGGCAATCGGAAGGTGTTCCGATCTACATCCCAGTATGAGAACAAATCACAAAGGATGTGACTAGATGGTGTAACGTGGGGCATGCGTGAAATGTGTAGTATCCCAGCCCGCTGAAGAGTGTCCTCCTCATCCTGTGAGAGGGCATCTAGAACCCCTGGGAGAAAATAACACTCCCTCTCTCGACTCCACCGGATATACTCCTCTCTCACCTGCATACACCCAAAAACACACAAAACAGAGCAAGTTAGCATCCAAGTAATACTGGAAAAATCATGAAAACACGTAGAAATGCTAAAAATACAAACACAATCTCAAATAGATGTTCCTTTTGCATTCTGTGCAAAACCGCCACCCTGAGCAGGGAGGCGGTTTTGTAACCACCGCCTTAAGGGTGGCGGTCGTGTAACCACCACCCTGAACAGGGCGGCGGTCATGTAATCGCCACCACCGGGACGGGGTGGCGGTCATCGTTGAAAACCCACATGAGTTTTTAAGCTTAAAAGGCCTAAAAATGCAAAAAAATGACCATTTTACCATAAACAAAGCCTACCCAGTAGGCGCCCCCTAAGTGGACCTTTTAACACTAACATTCTCAAAAATTACTCCCCATGACAAATTATTTAGCATTTCAAATTTAAAGGCATAAAAAGGATAAAGCTCAAGAAAACTACCATGTGATCTCGCGGGTCGATGTTCCGCATGTGGAGGGATGATCACTATGTCGTCACGGACGTTTTGACTCTACTCACACAAGAAACCGTCACCGTGGATCCCATAGCTCAAAATCAATCAAATCGACTCGCACAAATGAATAGGAAAATGGGACCACTTTCATATATATAGCGCCCTGGTTCATTTTAAATGACTTTTTCACAGGTTTGGAGAGTCAACGGAGGTAAGTTCCTATCCCCACACAAATGGTACGTTCTCATTTCCCTATTATTTTAGCGTTTATTTTTCAAGCTATTGTGTCTATCTACACTTGAGTTCTCTTTTCATTTTACAGGTAGCGGGAATCTTGGACGGTGTCATTTCAACACACGGATGTATCAGGTATAACTTCTAACTTCCCATTTCGGGACCGCCATACTTGGACCCACCATTTTACGCCTCTTCATGGCTAAAATGCTTCTCCGAGGGGGCAATATGTATGTACCCAAAATTATAAGGTACTATACTGCCAGAACAATGTGACACGTGCCCCAATGATGATACAAGTCTCCTCGCAAGGTGTTCGGGATCCGAAAAATCTCTCCGAGTGTGCGTTAACATCCCGCATGCCCCGCTTAGCCCCGCATGCTTTATTTTTTCCTTTTCCCCTCTTTTCTTAGCCTTTTTCTCTTTAGTGATGAAACCACCGCCCGCTCGGGCGGCGGTCCAGAACCGCGCCGCCTTTCAGGCTAGCAGATCCTTACGCGTTTTCCAAAAAGCTCTTTTAACACGACTCACGTAAATTCAACGTTTTACTAGCTTTCTTTCACCGCCACAAGCTTGCATTTATGATTCTGGTTCCCTGGAATAGTGTTTTGCCATTGTTTATAGTTTAAGAGTTCTATTTGGTTTTACCTTGGGTAAATGCAAATGCTATAAATAGTTGGCTTGTGCTCAAGAAAATGGCCCCTCAAAATTTGCCTCTGATTTCTCTTTGCAATAGATTTAGGTTTCCTTTTGCTTAGAATGTTTAGTTTCTTTCATTGCATGCTTGGTTAGCATTGTTTTACTATTGGTAAGCCACATATCCATCTTGTGCAAGCATCTGCTATTATTTCATCCAATCCATTAGAGTAGAATAGCTTAGGAAGCCATTAAAGTTGCAAGTTTTTCTCCTCAAACAGGATAGTTTCAGGTTCTAGATGCTTTATGTTGCATGACTCACAATAAATCCCGCTAGGAATTGCATAAGCCAAGCTATGTACTCTTGCTCTATCCCTCTCCTACTCACATTGTATTCAATCAGTGTTCTGAGCTGCCTTTATCCCAATATATAATTCTGTTGATGCTAGCATTACACGCTTTTTTGGATCCATGTGAACATGAAGGAGCGAGGAGATCACACCGAGGGGACAAGATCACACACACCATCGAATTCGCCACTTTTCTCGCGAGAATCCGGGTTCTAGCTTTGAAAGTTCTAGTTAGAATCATCTCAAATAGAGTAGTTAATTGCTTTATTTCAGTTAATTCTATTCTTGATATTACCAGGGAAGTTATGGGGATTGATAGTTTCTGAGAAACTATGATTCACTCCTCACTTCTGAGGTAGGATCGAGAGTCTTGCAAATAGATTAGATAAGCTATTTTATTGTTTAGAATAGATCTACAAATTGCATAGACAAATAGCTACACTCGAGTTATTTTGTTTGTTTTAAATTGATTATTTTAGTTGTCATTTCTAGATATTTTAAATAGCTACTTTCTTAAATTCATAAAGCTCATAGAAAACACAAAAAAATAGAGAAGTTATATATGCTATAGATATACTTCACATAGGTAAATTTTATTTTACTGTAGTTCGCTTTACTTTGTTGCTTTTGTATGACAATCACGGGACCTAGAGAGCCCAGGGAATACGTATTCGAGCCAATCATGCCTCAGCCCAATCTCATCACAGCGATAACTGATATAGATCAAAATCTTAGGATTCAAGTCTTCCGAACAACGGTAAGCTTGCAACAAATCAATTCCCAGTTGAATGGACTAAACATAGAAGACGACCAAGCACACACGTTTTGGTCAAATCAACCGAACTACAGATTACCCTAGGTAACATTCATATGACTGTAGAAGGGTTCGAAAGAGAACAAACCTTTGGTTGTGATCCTTTGGTCCCACAGCCAGATGCAGGAGACACTCTTCTAGATATAGATACCGGCCTAAGAATCCAGGTTGCACGAACGCCTGTAGGGTATTCTGAGAAAATCACACAGTTATTGATCCTAAATATAGAAGCTGAGAAAGCATACGATTACTGGATATTAGGGATTAGGACTTGATTTCACGCATGACCATAACAGGTCCACAACAACTAAGAATCTATGATTGTGACCCACAAATCCCGTAGCCCAATGAATCCATAGGATAATTAGACATAGACACTGGCCTATGTGCACTAGTATTCAAATCTACCCCACTTCCACCTATCATTATCGAACAATTATCCTTGCTAGACACAACAACTAATGAGCTAGGGAATTCTGGACTAGGCCAGAGAATCGTCCATAGAATTGACTATACTTACCATCCACCATATGACCCTGTCCAGGAGAAATACACGAAACTATCCCGGTCATTTTCCACGTATTCCACAACCTATAGATCGAATCACGCCAGAGCTCGATATTGATTGGAGCCTTTGAGCAGTCATCCTTGTTGACCGATCTATCACACCAATTCAAGTTAGGAGGGCCTTCTTTGCCTTAGACTCGCAAATTCCGCTAGTGTGTATTGAAGACATTAGATTGCCTAACTAGTTTGTCTGCATCTCACACATATTCCATACCCACCGGCTGTCTCGGCACAACCTCGGGAGGTCGGGTGCAAGGAAGAGTTTCTTGTAGATTCCCACACTCGCATGTCACTTTTCCGTCGTCATGTATATACCATCGTGGTTCACACCTTGTTAAAAATAACATTGTGTTTTTCAAAGTGTTGAAAAACATTGTGTTTTTCAACATGTCGAAAAACACACTTTATTTTTCAGCACTTTGAAAAAAACAACTCTTCTCCACCTAATAATTACTTGATTTGCATTACATTGCTACAACAAGGAAGAAATGCATCGTGGTTTGCACCTTGTTATAAACATCATTACGTTTTTCATATTAGTGAAAAACACAATGATTTTTTCAACGTGTCAAAAATTATAATTTATATTTCAACACTTTGAAAAAATAACTCTTTTCTACCTAATAATTAATTGATGTGGATTGCATCATTACAACATGGAAGAAATGAATCATGGGTTGCACCTTATTATACACTGAATTACATTTTTAATATTGCTGAAAAACACAGTGTGTTTTTCAACGTGTCGAAAAACACACTTTATTTTTCAGCACTTTGAAAAAGAAACTCTTCTCCACTTGATAATTACTTTATTTGCATTACATCATTACAACAAGGAAGAAATGCATCGTGGTTTGTACCTTGTTATAAACAGCATTGCATTTTTCATATTGCTGAAAAACATAGTGTGCTTTTCAACATGTTTAAAAACACACTTTTATTTTCATCACTTGAATAAAAACAACTCTTTTCCACCTAATAATTACTTTATGTGGACTGCATCGTTACAATAAGGAAGAAATACATCGTGGGTTGCACCTTATTATACACCGAATTACTTTTTTCATATTGCTAAAAACACACTTTATTTTTCAGCACTTAAAAAAATAAACTCTTCTCCACTTGATAATTACTTGATTTGCATTACATCGTTACAACAAAGAGGGAAACCATCATGGTTTGTACCTTGTTAAAAACAACATTACGTTTTTCAAAGTGTTGAAAAACATAGTGTGTTTTTCAATGTGTTGAAAAACACACTTTATTTTTTAGAACTAAGAAAAAAACAAATATTTTCCATTTGATAATTATTTGATGTGGGTTGCATCATTACAACAAGGAATAAATGCAGCATGTGTTACACCTTATTATAAACAACATTACATTTTTATATTGGTAAAAATGTTGTGTGTTTTTTAACGTGTCAAAAAAGATAGTTCATTTTTCAGCACTTTGAAAAAAATTCCACCTAATAATTACTTGATTTGGATTGCTTCATTACAACAAAAAAGTAATGCATTGAGGGTTGCACCCTTTTATACATTGAATTGTGTTTTTCTTATTATTAAAAACATAGTGTGTTTTTTAACGTGTCGAAAAAATACTTTATTTTTCAACACTTTGAAAAAACAACTCTTATCTACCCGATAATTACTTGATTTACATTACATCGTCACAACAAGGAGGGATACCATCGTCGTTCACACCTTGTTAAAAATAACATTGTGTTTTTCAAAGGGCTGAAAAACACAGTGTGTTTTTCAACATGTCAAAAAACACACTCTATTTTTCAGCACTTTGAAAAAAACAACTCTTCCCACCGATAATTACTTGATTTGCATTACGTCATTACAACAACTAAGAAATGCATCGTGGTTTGCAACTTGTTATAAACAACATTATGTTTTTTATATTGCTGAAAAACATAGTGTGTTTTTTAACGTGTCCAAAAAGACACTGTACAAAAAGGTGGATTGGTTATGAATACTAAAAATATTAACATAAAATGCTATACAAATGTTTATGAAAAGCACGTACAAAAAAGAAGTGTTAGAAAAGGTTCAAACCAAGAATATGTCTTTGTTTTATGTGGTTTAGGGTCAACTATATTGAATAATTTTTTATGTGTGCAAACGAAATTAGTCTCAAAATTTTCTACTGAACCTTCTCCCTTAATAATTACTTTGAAATTGACATGGCATTTTTTCAAAGTCTTTGAAAAAACACACAGTGTGGTAAAAATGCATTTTATTATTCATTGAGATGAAAATAAAAAAGTTATCCTCATGATACTACTTAATAAGGATTACATCATTTCAATAAGGTATAAAAAGCATTGTTGTTTTCACCTTGTTGAAATGGACATGGCATTTTTAAAGTGCTAAAAACAAGTGTGTTTTTCAATGTGCTAAAAATGCACTTTATTATTCGAGCGAGATAAAAATAACAAAAATTTATCCTCATGGTAACTACTTAATATGGATTACATCATTACAATAAGGTGGGAAGAACATCATGGTTTGGACCTTGTCGAAATCGACATGGTGTTTTTCAAAGTGCTGAAAACATAGTGTATTTTTCAACGTGCTAAGAAATAGACTTTATTTTATGACACTATGAAAAAATAAACACTTGTCCTCGTGGTGATTACTTGATATGCATTACATCGTTACAATGAGGAAAAACATCATGGTTTTCACCTTTTTGAAAACTTTATTGCGTTTTTCATATTGTTGAAAAACACAATGTGTTTTTCAACCTATTAAAAAACACACTTTATTTTTCATCAGTTTGAAAAAAGGTAACTCTTCTCCACCTAATAATTACTTGATGTAAATTACATCATTACAAAAATGAGGAAAAACATCATGGTTTGCAACTTTTGGAAAACGACGTTGCATTTTTCAAAGTGTTAAAAACACGGTGTGTTTTTCAACATGTTGAATTTTTATTTTTATTTTTTTAGCACTTTGAAAAAATAAACACTTATCCTCATGGTAATTACTTGATATGTATTACATCATTACAAAAAGGAGGAGAAAACATCATGGTTTGCACCTTGTTCAAAACCGCAATGCATTTTTCATATTTCTGAAAAACATAGCGTGTTTTGCAACATGTTGAAAAACACATTTTATTTTTAGCACTTTGAAAAGAACATCTCTTCTCCACATGATAATTAATTGATGTGGATTACATCATTACAAAAATAAGGAAAAACATCATGGTTTTCACCTTGTGGAAAATGGCGTTGCATTTTTCAAAGTGCTAATTAAAAATACAGTGTGTTTTTCAACGTGTTGAAAAACAGACTTTATTTTTTAGCACTTTGAAAAATTAAACTTTTATCATCATGGTAATTACTTGATATACATTACATAATTACAAAAAGGATAAAAAACATCATGGTTTTGCACCTTGTTCAAAACCACAATGTGTTTTTCATAGTGCTGAAAAACACAATGTGTTTTTCAAAGTGTTGAAAAATAGAGTTTATTTTTCAGCAATTTGAAATAAACAACTCTTCTCCACATAATAATTTATTAATGTGGATTAAATAATTACAACAAAGAGGAAAAACATCATGGTTTTCAGCTTGTGGAAAATGGTGTTGCGTTTTTCAAATCACTAAAAACACAGTGTGTTTTTCAACGTGTTGAAAAATAAACTTTATTTTTCAGCACTTTGAAAAAATCAACTCTTATCCTTGTGGTAATTACTTGATATGGATTACATAATTACAATAAGGAGGAAAAACATCATGGTTTGCACCTTGTTTAAAACCACAATGCATTTTTTCATATTGTTGAAATACTTGAATTTCATTTTTAGCACTTTGAAAAAAAAAAACAACTCTTATCCACCTAATAATTACGTGATATGGATTACATCATTACAAAAAGTAGGAAAAACATCATGGTTTGCAATTTGTGGAAAATGGCGTTGCATTTTTTAAAGTGCTGAAAAACACAGTGTGTTTTTCAATGTGTTGAAAAACAAACTTTATTTTTCATCACTTTGAAAAAACAATGCTTCTCTACCTGATAATTACTTGGTGTGGATTACATCAATACATAAAGGTGGAACAACATCATGGTTTGCACCTTGTGGAAAACGGTGTTGCATTTTTCAAAGTGCTGAAAAAAAACAGTATGTTTTTCAACATGCTGAAAAACACACTGTATTTTTCAACAAGGTGCAAAGAACATGATTTATCCACATGATAATTACTTAATATTTATTACATCAGTCTAAAAAGGTGGAAAATCATTGTGGTTTGTACCTTGTTGAAAACCACATTGTCTTTCAAAGTGTTGAAAAACACAGTGTGTTTTTCAACATGCTAAAAAAACAATGTTTTTCAACAAGGTGCAAAGCACACAAGTTCTCCACATGATAATTACTTAACATTGATTACATCAGTCCAAAAAGGTAGAAAAACATCATGGTTTGCACCTTGTTGAAAACCGCATTGCGATTTTCAAAGTGCTTGAAAAACACAGTGTGTTTTTCAACGTGCTAAAAATCACATTGTGTGTTTCAACAAGATGAAAAGCAAAAATATCTAGCACATTCTAATTACTTAATATTGATTAAATCAGTCCAAAAAGGTGGGAAATCTTCGTGTTTTGCACCTTGTTCAAAAACATATTGCATTTTTCAAAGTTTGAAAAACACAGTTGTTTTTCACCGGGCTGAAAAATCACACAATGTGTTTCAACAAGATAAAAAGAACACAAGTTATCCACATGATAATTACTAAATATTGATCACATCAATCCAAAAATGTGGGAAAGCTTCGTGTTTTGCACCTTGTTGAAAATTGCGTTTCAATGCTTTTCAATGAAAAACAAAGTGTTTTTCAACATGCTAAAAATCACACTTTGTGTTTCAACAAGATGAAAAGCACACAAATTTTCCACATGATAATTACTTAATATTTATTACATCATTCCAAAAAGGTGGAAAATCTTCATGGTTTACACCTTGTTGAAAACTACATTGTGATTTTTAAGGTGTTGAAAAATAGAGTATGTTTTTTAACGTCTACAAGAATCACATTGTGTGTTTCAACAAGAGGAAAACACAAAGGTTTAGCACATAATAATTAATTAATATTGATTAAATCAGTCCAAAAATGTGGGAAAGCTTTGTGGTTTTCACCTTGTTCAAAACCACATTGGATTTTTCAAAGTGCTAAAAAACATTGTGTTTTTCAATGTGCTGGAAATCACACTATGTGTTTCAATAAGATGAAAAACACACAAGTTATCCACATGCAAATTACTTAATATTGATTACATCAGTCCAAAAAGGTGGTAAATCTTTTTGGTTTACACCTTGGTGAAAACCGCATTGCGTTTTTGAAGCGCTGAAAATACAAAGGTGTTTTTCAACGTGTTGAAAATCACACTATGTGTTTCAACAAGATGAAAATAAAAATGGTTAAGCACATGATAATTATTTAATATTGATTACTTCAGTCCAAAAATATAGAAAAGCATCGTGTTTTGCACCTTGTTGAAAACCACATTGCATCTTTCAAAGTCTGAAAGCTAAAGAAATTCAATCCAAGCAAGAATGGGGAGCTACATAAGAGGAGATACATATCTACTTGTGAGATTTGAATAAGGGGAGATATATAGGAAATATAATGTTTTTGGATATCACATAAGATGTTTTTTTATCATTTATTTAAGTATGTACACTTAGGCATGATTTTATATTGCATCATGTATGTCCCACTATAGAAATTGGTTGTAGCAGGAATAATGACTCACTAAAATTGATACCTTAATTAGATAACTTGGTATAAGGGGGCCATTCCAAACTATAAAATAATTATGCCATCAAATTTAGGACATTATCAAGCATATATGGTCATATTTCATGACTTAACTCTTGTTCAATCATTGTACACAAATCCATTATAAATTATTACCTTGTGCTCCACACATTATACTTTAACAATTAATGAGGAATCTAATCTCATATATATTCCTCCACCATTTGAGGTTGATGCGAGAAAGACTCAAAGTAAAAGTTTTGATGTTAATATTTATTATGACTATCATGGCTGCATTAGGCATCTTACTGATATAGTTTCAAAATGTAAAAACATTGATATATTTTCCAAAATACAAAATTAGGACCTGTACACTTCCCTTGAGTTGTTCGCACTTTACATTATACATGTTGTTTGTCACTTTGGTTTGAAAAATAACATACTTTCTTTACTCTTTGCAAATATGCGTCGCATACACAGAGTGGTACATAATGATATATGTTGGTCAACCCTTTAACCAGACTTCCTATACACCTGGGGGCATCTATTTTACACTATATCCAAGTGTTATTGCTATATTATAGTTCATTTTTACTTCCTCATTATGCTTGATTACAAATATTATGTATATGTTATCTTGTCGAGCTGATATGACTAACACATGTGTCTTTTTGCTACGTTGAAATCTCGTGTATCACATATTTTCACCTATATTGGCTACTCTATCATGTTATCATGTTTTGACACTCTTGCTTCATGCATACTTGTTTATGGGAGTGTCTTATTACTTTCTTGTATTCATTTCTTGTGGCCTATGTGCCTTTATTGGCTTGTGACATCGTGGGTGTCCCATATTTGTGGCATCATGCCTATCTTGTTTGTTATTGTTTTTTCTTTTTTAAGATCTATAGGCGTTGTTTATCTTGTGACATTGTGTTTATCCCATATTTGTAGGATTTATGCCTTGTGTGTGACATTTTTGCATACTTTTTACATCTAATTGCACTATTGTATTTAAATGTATTCGAGACTAATTTTTTATTAGCTATGTGGTTTCTATCAATTGTTTTCATTTCTTTTCTTATGTGTCATGGTTTCCACCATGTGTAAAAACCTTCCATTTTGCAAGTGTAGGTTATTCAATCGGCCACCTCTCTAACATCTTACAGTCCTATACGACTTCTCAAACATATTTTACATGAGCACACATCTATTTATTTTGATCCAAGCATTGAACATGGTTTTTCACATGCCTCAAAAAGTGGGGGCATTCATATGGGTATATTCTACACTTACAACATACACAGGAAGAATTATTGGATATGATACAAGTACAAACAAGGTACAAGTACTCAAAAATCTAGAAAAGAAAATAAATTTAGATAAAATTACACATGTTTAGAACTATACATATTGTTCATCACCATACGGTACAATCCTAACCCTACAACATGTTTTTTCCGAAGGGAAGAAACATCAATTTTTTATTAGTTTCAATTTTTCAATAGCATTCTCAGGCTTGGCACAATTTCAGGCTCAGTTCAGTCAATTTAGACTATTGCAGGGGCATGAAGTAATTCACTCTTTTTTTGGTAATGGAATTTGGTTTCTACTAAAAATTCAAAGATCTTGGGGGCATGAGTCTCCTTTCTCTATCATTATTTCAACACATTTAAGTTTTAATCCAGTCATGTAGCACATGGGAAGGCCATGGGGGCATTCATCCTCTTTTCTACTATGTGTCCTAATTTACAAAATTGGGCCTAGATCTATCTGCAATGGTGTGATCCCAATGTCATAGAAAGTATCAAAGTGGATAAGTTCTTTATAGGAAAATGTTGTTTTCCTCTTGCAATCTATTACAGAAGCATCATCCTCATGGCTAGGAGAGTGCAATAAAGCTTGAATAAGCCTATGAAAGGAAATTAAACATAAACAAGACTTGTCATAGTTTTATATCTCCATGGTGGTATTGTTCAAATTCATATTTTGTATATGCATTTTTGTAATAAAGGTGAAAAGGCCTTGTAGTAGTGGTCATAGGTCAATTTCACTGAGTAAGAGTGGTTAAATAGGTGTGAATGAGTTGTCAAGAGATGATAAGGTCATGTAAGACCATTAGACATGTTTTCTAGGTGTGAGTAGGTTGAATGTGTTGTAAAAAGTGCATACATCCTTAAATAAGTTCTTTAATAAAGTTGTAAGAGTAAAGTTGACTTGGTAATAGAGGATTATAGGTAAAATAAAGCCACGACATCATGTGATAGCTATCATGTATGACCTAAGTGTGTGTATTAACTGATATTTATCTGGTTTCCATGTAAGGAGGTTTTGAGCCTTCATAAGAAGAAGTTGAGTCAGTTTAGGAGATTGTTAAGGCTCTTAGAAACTTTACACCAATTCATAGGTGGTTCGAGTGAAATGATGTAAGTAAGAAACTGAGATATTGAATAATGAAGATTATAGCTTGATTAGTAGATTGAAGTAGTAAGAGACCTCTGTTTTAAATAAAAATGTAAGATTTTAGTGACTGTGATAAGAACATGTCTAGAAAGTGGACTTAATAAAATGGAATAAATTATCCCGATTGTTAAGGTGAAGAGCTTCTAGAGGTAATAAGGATCACCATTATAATTTTTATATGGCATGAAAGTGCAAGATTTAATTGTTATATAGCAAATTATATGTTCTCGGACCCGTACATTTAGGGCATGCATTACCTTTGAATATAATAGATGGAATTATTTGAAAATTACAAGTTTTCTCTTTCTCAACATGATCTAGGAACCCTCCAATTCTTAGGGTGATTTTTCAAATATAGTGGGAGATTGTTTATCAATTGTTTTAAGCTCTAAATAGCAATGTACATTATACAATTTTAAGGGAAAATGGACAGCTTTAACATCATAACTCGATAAGTCATGAGCCTATATTATATATGGAGGTATAATAAGGTGTATTTTATGATATTTGATGATCTTAGGCCATCTACCCATAATAATTTGCCATCATTACCCCGAATTCTAATTGTACGGTAGTGTATGACTATATTAGGTCACTATGGAAGGTCATAAGCAAGTTGAATAAGAAAATTTAGCTATATAAAAACATAAGAAAGGTTATGAACACCTTGATTAGGATCATAATGATGTATTGAGATGGTCTTAGGGTAAAAAAATGAAATAAATGCCATCATTCTAGTGTAAATCATATTGTGCATGGTTTGTATTACAGTTCCAAGTCATGGTAGGAGGTGACAAACAATAAATTGAAGAATTTGAGCTAAAAACCAATGTAAGAGAGATGGAATACACCTATCCAGGTATCAATGGCATGTGTTGAGTGATTCTAGGTCATGAACTTTCCTTCATTTTGAGTATAAAGTGACTGTACAGTGGTATAGGACTGTGTTAAGTCATTTTGAAGACCAAATGAAGGGATTTGAGCATAGTATGATGACAAAACAATATATAGAAGGTTGAAAGACTCATATCCAGGTATGAATAACATATTTGAGTGGTTTTAAGGAGAATCCATAATACATTGGCCTTCATTATTTGGGTCTAGAGTGATATTGTAGCTGGTATGACTGTTTTAAGTCATTGTGAGAGGGTTGAGAAGGTGAATTAGCAATTTTAGCTATGGATCAGTAACTAGATGCTCATGGACACCTCAAATAGGATGGAATAAATTTTTTGAATACTTTGTCATCTCATGGAAACCTCCTAATTACATTTTAGGACTTGAATTGGGCTTGCATGGACTGTGAGAAGCTTGAGGGCAGAGTTGAGGATGAACACATAATTGAAGATCATTGCTTGAGTAATCACCAAGGAATCCTAGAGCTTGTTTAGATGTCTTTAACATGTTCAATCTAATATGAATGGTCTCAAGACAAAATTTAAGAAGGAATTCATGAAAGGTAAGTGCATGAACTCATGAGGTATGCAACAAGATCATGGATGGCATTTGTAGCTAGGAAAATATTAGAAATGAAAGTAAGAAATTTGCGCATGTATTAAGACATTGGTTTGGTGATCATGAGGTGATCACATTAGATAAGTTAGACTTCTACGTGTTTGTCTTTTATATGGAAGAATGTATGGTCTCTCAAATGAACCTCAAGTCTTAGAAGCATAGCCAAAGGTGTTTGAAACAAAAATAGTGGAATAGAACCTAATGAATAGTGATCCTCAAGAAGGGGTTGGAGTATTAGAGAAATTTTAAGCTCTTGTTATTATGAAACATCCATTGGCAAATGACAAGTCTTCAAGTCAAAAACCTTAACATCAAATACAATAAAATAAAGCATATACCCCTGCACCACAATCACGGGGAAGATATCATAGTTAAATAATTTTGATACCCGGTCTTCTTCCTTAGTGGGTTGTTTCAACATTTCATTCTTCTTCTTCTCTCTTTTTATTATGTGTTGGGTTATATTCTCCTGAAAATTTGGTTTCTCCTCATCACAATTTGGGACTATGGAGAAAAATGTATGGGGACTATGGATATTGTGAATGATTGAAGAGATTCAAAGAGTGAGAGGGTACATATTTCATTTTAGAATCATTACCGGGGACGAAGAGAGACTAATCCCCAGAATAGGAAAAGATACGAAGAGCATGCATAAATGGTGATTTTCTCATTTCATATATTGTATTCATCGTAAGGGAGTATGTTAATTACATTTTTATATTGCAATATTTCATAATTTTATTTGTATACTCATAACAACTACTACTTTGTTTGATACAATTGGAACTATTTGTATGCCCTTCTAGATTGTTTTAATTATTATGGTTATTATGTTGTAGACCTTTGGATCGCATATTTTTGTAAGATTATTGCAATATTTTTGAAAATTACACCAAACATTTCGTTTATTGTTGTGTAAGTGGAATCTTCAACTTTGTTGATGTATTTTGGTCTTTTTATAATGTTATTTTCATACGTGTGTATTTGATTCAAAGTTCCTCATCTAACTTTCACTATATGGAAATGTTACATTTAATAGAGGCGTGAAAGAAAGAAATAAAATTATAAATTTAATATTGTTCTTTATACTTTCTCCTTATTAATTTATTCTCTTTAATGTTTGGAGTTGTATTTTCATTCCCCCTTCATTCATTATTTTATTGAATAATTTATACTTTTGAGAGGGGCAACACAAATAAGAGGGAAGGTATGCATAACTTATTAGTAATTATTTGCTTCTAGTGAATAAGCGTAAAGAATTATAATTTTGAAATCATTTTATAAAATCAATTGAAATTGATTTTTTTGTATTTTTTATTAGTTCATTGGCTTGAAATGACTATTTTCATGTCTTATTATGACACTTTTTTTTCAAAACTTAGAATCTAGTATCTATGTGTTCCAACTTCTATAAGATGTGACATAACTTGATTGCAGTTGGTCTCCAAAATTTAAAGCACCCCATCAAGTCATTTAATGTACGCATTTATTGTAATATTTATTCTACCATGATGGAAAAGGTAAGTCTAGTTATCCATTATAACTAAGAATTGCACCTGAGAGGTGCAATGGAGATTGAAAATCCCTAAAATCGATCACCAACATTCACATTGGAAAAAATAATTGAAAACCTGACCACCAAAGAGAAGGAGACACAATCTATAGTGATGGTGAAAGAGGCATTGCAAAGCCTCTGAAGGAAAGGAGAATGTGGATTGACAATTTGAGTTTGTGGGGACTTTCATATCCATGTTTTTTGTTACTAGGTCATCATACAAATCATTAATGTTGTTTCACCAAATGAGGCTAATATGTATCCACTATGTTCAATGCACATTTGTGAGCATGGTACTAATGCATGCTAAAAAATGTGCATCGATGTTGACATCCACATAAACATTATGAGAAAGGTATTTTCGATAGATGCTTGAGTTGCAAGTGCACTAGCATATATGTCTACAAATGAAGAACCATGTAAACTGTTTGGAAAAAATTCTAGAAAGATATGTATACAAATGATAAAATGAGAAAATTCCTAGAAGATATGTCGTCTCAATTATTTCGGGATATGAAAAAATGCCTAGGTGGGACAAAGTAAAGGGAGGTTTAATTTTAATATAAAACTAAAAAGTTTGAACTGTAGTTTTCAAAACTAAATACCTTAAAACTGCAAAAGGAGTGTGGTCATAAAGTTAAATTATAATCTCTTTTTGAATAAATAAATCTCAATTAAGATATTCTTAACCAAAAAATAATAAGATGCTAGAAAACTAGGATTGAGTATGTTTTTCAACACAAGTGATATTATTTTGAGCCATATTAATTATGTGAAGAACTATTGACAAATGATTAAAGCTTAACATTTATAATGTAAACTGGTAATAGGTCTTGAATGGCCTCAAACTATCTTTCAAGAGAAAATGGATATTAAAAAATTTGAGTGAGAAGCATGATATATTTTATGTTTAATATATTAGGATAGAAATAAAAAGGGTTATTAAAATTGTAACGGAAAAATGGGTAAGTAAGGTACATGGAAAAATAGGGGTATTTTCATTCTAATAATATAACGGGATGGGTATTATCAATTGAATAATTAAAGGTAAAAACTATAATTAAGGGTATTGCTTAATACCCTTCAAATGAACATGTTATACCATACTTTTTCTAAGTGAACCCCTGGTAGCATCTATCAAAATAGGATATTTGGAACAATACAATTTCCTCCTCTTCAAGAGCCAACATCTATTTTTGTTATGAAATGCATGAGAATGGTTCAATATAGCGGTAGTGAAGTGTTATTTTTTGCTTCTTCAAGTTGTATTTTTATGCTTCTTCCAATTTCAATGATATCCCATACTAATCAAAGTTGGGATCAAGTCAAGATGAATGAAAGTATAATGTTTGATGCAAGCATGATTCCAAACAAAGTGCAGGGGAGAGACAATGCATATCTAGTTGATGGGTTTGAATATTTTTAAATTTTGGGTTATTTATCATGGGATTTGTATCCATTTGATATTTATTAGTTTGTTTGTTGTGGTAAATGTCATAAATTAGGAATGTAGAGATGTTATGTTAACATGTATGTCACCAAATTGAAATAAAGATGCAAACATTGGAGCGTTCATCTCATGTTTGAGTGGGAGTGGTATAAAAAATGGCTCATTCACATCATCATCAACAACAACAAACTACAATTATTTACACAAGTTTCCTCTTCAAAATTTATAGTTTGTGAAATCAAAAGTGCCCAAACCCTACGCTTTGATTATCTCGGAGGGGAGGAGCATGTAGTGATGTCATTCAGAGTGTTACAAATACATAGGTGGAAGATCTAATGCGTAGTGGAGGACACAATTACAAGGGCCTCTCCCCTACCTCTCACACCCCCAATTTTACTAACATTGACCTCATGAAATTGGATCCAGTCAAGGTCAATATAAATGCCAAGGTATCGCGAGTAGAGTTTAATGGGCCAATGAAACTTTTCCATTACAAACAAGACGACATCCCTCAGTTTCCAAGCTAGAGTATGTCCTTGACTATAAGCATGGGAAACCATTTAAGTGGATATGGAGTAGGTTTTCTCTTCAGAAATATGGCTTTCCTACGAACAATGTATGGGTAGTAGAGATAAGGATGACAAAATGTGACATTGAGAGGCTCATCATTAACAAACTATAATTCCTTGTACAATTTTCCTCTTTAGAATTTATGATATGTGAAATCAAGTGTGCCTAAACCATACATTTTGATTATCTTGGAGAAAAGGGAGCATATATTGATGACATTGTAAACAAAAACTTCCAACGCACTCCTTTTTCCTTCTAGCAATTGACAAAAATGACACGTGGTCCATATGCTCCTTGTTGTAACGAAGAATATTTTCGCATAGGTTTCTCTCAACATTTTCCCCACCCTTGTACTTCTCCTCCCTCAATTCCCTTCTCCATTGTCCTGCTTCCTCCTACAATGTTTTCCTCCATCAAGTTTAACTTCTTTAACACATCCTCCTTCGATGTCTCCATTGCTCCACTCACATGTGATTGCTAATGTCTTATACCATTACCGTTTTCTTTTATTTTTCAAAAATAAAAATATAGGAACATCCATGTGTCCCAACTTGTAAGATGTGACATAACAACCATAACGGTGTCCCCAAAATTTAATGCACCCCATTAAGTCCCATATTGTACACATTTATTCCAATAATTTTCTAAATTTTTTTGGGTTCTTTAATATCCACTAGAACAATCTCGACCCTTTTGCACATCTATGAGGTAACACTGCATCCATTAATTTTAAGTTTTTGTATGCACATGAGTTTTTCGTGGTCTGGATTTCAAAATATGTGGCCATTTTAGCATTTTTTCAATATTATAGTTTGGTTATTTAAGATTGTTTGTTAAATTGACGTCAAATTTAATAACATGGAAATTATTTTTTTAACTTTATGGTAGCAGTATTTTCTTCAAACTATGATATAGTACATTTTATATAGATTATGATAGCAATACATTTTTTTGTCAGATATGTGATGGCGTGAAAATGTTCACGATTAGGCCAATAACTATGTTAATTTTAAGTTTATCACGCCTCTTTTAAAAAGTACATGTTGATGAAGGCACAAAATTACACCATATAGATCACTACAACTCCATATCTAATACGTGAGAATGGATGTTAACAATCTTGTAAGAAAGATAACAACTTTTGTACAGAGTGTATAATACGGTAGACTTAAAATATAGGAAAAAAATCTATCGAAAAATACAATAAATACGATAAATTATATATTTCAAACATATAATTAATAAAAAATAATTCTATAATAATTACAATTAATATTATATAAAAACATTACATATAAATAAATTATCAAAAAAATAGAAACAAGGTATATATTAACTTAAAATAGTGCAGCCAAAGATAAATTCATTATAAACTAATAATAAACTGAATTTGTTTTGTGTAATGCACTTCTTACTAAGTAACATATATTAAAATGTTTCATAAAATAAAAAATCTTATCACTTTTTCACGTTTTCCCGCGGCAGCTTTTAAAAACCATAAAAAAATGAAATCATTCCTATGCATACGTGTAAATATACAAGACAACAGAAAAATTTAAAGAGATACAATCTAATGTAGGAAGTGGCTATCCTCCAGTCTTGTAATACAGATGATTCAACGAAAATTTGGTGGCTCCTCGACACTGAAAGAATAATTTCGGCATTACACAACCATCATTTCCCTACAAATAATGGTCATGATGCATGTGTTTATGGGGGGTGCAAATTGAGTGGAGGTGGAGGGTAGACGCTTCCCTTATGTTTAGGGTTTTCATTTGGGGAAATCAAAACTTATTAAACTTTGTTTATTTACACCTGAAGGCATATCTTAAAGTGAGATCGAGTCTACTCTGGGTAACATTGGTAGATAGATCGGTGGCCAGAAATTCGTCGTGCATCAACGTCATACGGATGCACCTCTAACATGCAAATGGAACTGAGCCTCCCACGTCTAACATGTTACAGGTTACTTGTAATTTTTCGCGTGTTCTATACTGATCTGCCTCTAAGCATTGATTGCGTGTATTATTTTCCTACACAAGTTGTCAAAGGCGAGGTACAGAAATATGTCCTACAGGTTGATTACGAGCATTTTCTGCGTGACATGATGGAGCATGCGAAAATATTTTCATGCACAGTCGTCGTCAACGTCCACAAAATTTTTCCAAGGCATCGACTTATCGCTTCATATTTTTGTTATCCATTATTGCTATGGTATAGAGGATTGCTCGTGAGGCATCATGATACTAAGTGAGGATCGACAATAGATACAACATTTTCTGTTGTCAGCGGTGGATTGTATGTGTCATGGTTACCTTATATCTCTAATTTTTTAGGTTGTGTTTGAAATGGTGTTTATTTTATTTATGTGAATTGGAGGGCACTAGGGCAATCGGCTCCCAGTATGACGGTATTTTCAAGGAAAATTATATTGCAGTGCATAACTTCAAAAATCATAGAGCAGAGGCCTAAAATTCCCAGTGGGTTTTTGCTCAACATTCCTGCAGGGAAAACTTTAGCCATGGCTGGTAGGAGTGGCTCTAAATGCTCTGATCGAACTATTCTACCACCTTGTTACAGGTACCTTCATCATAATTTAAATTTTGCAATGATGTGGTGATAAGTTGTGTTTGTTTTCAATGAAGGTGAGGTGTTGCTCGACGGGTACAACATCAAACGATAGCAGTTGAAATGGTTGAGGTAGTAGGAACCGACATTATTTGCCACCCAGGTGGAAATGGAGGAAGTCATCCAGGTTTCGAATGTGCACTCCTTTTATCACTGAGCTTTTGGAGGGCTACGATAAACAAGTCATGTACCACTTCACCCAGTCTCATACCTTAAGAATTTGCATAAGTCTTAACTCTTTCTGTGGATCGTATTGTATGGCAATGTTTTCAACTATGAAATTTATGTACAGGTTGGTGAGCGAGGGGTCCAATTATCCGGAGGTCAAAAACAACAGATTGCAATAGCTAGAGCGATGCTTAAGAACCCCGCCATACTTCTTCTTGACAAAGCTACCAGTGCTTTGGATGCTGAATCAGAAAAACTGGTTCAGGAGGCTATTGAACGTTTCATGATCGGAAGGATGACTGTGGTTGTGGCGCACCATTTATCAACCATCAGGAAGGACAATTTGGTTGTTGTAGTTAAGCATTTTGTAGATGGGGACTTATGATGAGATTATATCGAAGGGCGAGGATGGGGCTTACATGAAACTTGTCAAAATTTAAGAGAATGCCAATGAATTTGGTGCTAACAATCCCAAATTCATTTCCATGAAGGTCTGATTTTTCAAGGAGGCTGTTTGTCGACCTATTCATTTCCATGAAGGTCTACTTTTCTAGGTGGTCGGGAGCCTGAAAGTTTCTTTAGTATAAATTAAGCACATAAAATAACAACTAATAGAAATAAAATAAAGATTTACAAATAAAACATATTATTGTAAACTCGGATTAGCACTTATGTGCATATATTTCTTCTTCCTTGTTAGGACTTCAACTCAATACAATCTTTCTCGAATGTGTTTTATTATGAAAACACTTACCATTTCCTCTAATAAATATATGGATTCATCTAACAGTAAAACACTCAACTCTTAAAAATAGAACTAAAAAGCACATACTTTTTGTGCAATACAAGGATTTTTATTTATTTGATTTCATAGTTTTTCCTAAACTTAAGAACATTTAAAACTAAACTCAAAAATAGAAGCATGTAAAAATCAAACTATTTTTTTTGCTTTTCTGGGGAAAATTACTCTTTTTCTAACACTCCCCCTTAATTTTGACCTTAAGTTTTTTTTTTCTAGAACTGAGTGTGCACTTCAGATCGACATATTCTAGATCAAAACTCCCAAACAAGTTCTCAAATACTCAAAAACTTCATTTCCCAAAGCTTTCGTAAAGATATTAGCAAACTGATCTTCGGATCTACAAAATTCAAGACAAATTTCCTTGTTGTTAACCAACTCCTTGATGAAGTGATACCTCGTGTCTATGTGTTTGCTCCTCTTGTGAAAAACATGATTTTTGGACAATGTTATTGTTGAATTGTTGTCACAAAAAATTGTGTAGCATCCTCTTGATTCTACCTCAAATATTTCAACACTCTTCTCATCCAAACAACCTGACATGTTGCTCATGTTGCTGCTACATACTCTACTTCTACTAAAGATAGTGTGACTATGGGTTGCTTCTTTGATGCCCATGAAACTACACCTATTCCAAAGTGAAAAGCATAGCGGATGTTCTCTTTCTATCATCAATACTTTGGCACCATCATCACTATCTATGTAACCTATGAGTTTGAACTCATCTGATGTTGAATACAAAATTCCATGATTCTTAGTTCCACATACATACCTCAAAATCCTTTTTCTAGCTTGTCAATGTGAATCTTTTGGAGATTCCATGAACCTTGAGATGAGGCTCACACCATACATAATATTTGGCCTTGTGGTCATCAAATACATGAGACTTCCAACTATCCTTTTGAAAAAATGTTGGATCTACAAATGATCCATTGTCATCTTTACTTAACTTCAAACCTACTACTGCAACTAGTGTTGGCACTAACTTGCAATTCAACATGTTAAATCTCTTCAAAACATCATTAGCATACTTTGCTTGTGAAATAAAAACTCCAGCTTCTGATTGTTGAACTTCTATACCTAAAAAAATAGTGCATGAGGCCTAGATTTGTCATCTCAAATTATTTCTTCATAGCTGATTTGAATGAATATGTAGATAGATTTCCAGTGATGATTAAATCATCCACATATAAACAAACAATCAAAATTTTACCTTTCTCATTGATCTTGATGTATAAGGTAGGCTCATTGTTGCTCCTATTAAAACCATTCGTATCAAATAAGAATCAATCATGTTGTACCAAGCTCTAGGTGCTTGCTTGAGACCATAGAGTGATTTTTTCAACATGTATACCTTTCCTTCATGACCTTCAATCTCATAACCTTCTGGTTGATTCACATAAACTTCTTCTTCAAGAAAACCATTCAAGAATGTTGATTTTACATCCATCTAATAAATAGGCCATTTGTTTTGAGCTATAATTGCTAAAACCATTCTTACCATGTCCAAACGTGCTACATGTGCAAATGTCTCATTGTAATCTACTCCATATTGTTTGAAAACCTCTTGCAACTAACCTTGCTTTATGTTTTTGTACTTTACCATCAACAGTATATTTGGTCTTGTAGACCCACTTCACTCCTATCACGTCCTTTCCTTAAAATATCTACCAATTCTCATGTCCGATTCTTCTCTATGGATTCTATCTCATCATCCATGGCTTGAACCCAAACTTCATTTTTATAGCCTCTTCAAAGTATATTGGATCTGCAGCTTGAGAAAACAATGCAAAAACTGAAAAAATCATTAGTTGTATCAACATTATAAATCTCACTAAGACTCCTTGTTTTTCTATTGCAAAGGGCTATCTGATGATGGATTATTTTGTATTGAAGGAGTAGCTTTTGGTGTTCTTTGTGGTGTCTTTGGATGGTTGAAGATGAATGAAATCTTGGAGATCTCCTAGATGTAGATGGAGGTGTAGCTTTGCTTACAACTTGTGGTGCATGTCCAAGATTCAAAGAAGATACAATACCTTGTTGCTCTATGCTTTCATCTGCCATATCATCATGAGGAATAGTTGCTGCTACACTAATTATTTTCTCAATACTTCCATCCCATGCCTCATTTTCAACAAATTGTACATCTCTATTGATTATGACCTTTTTAGTAACTGGATTAAACAACTTGTAATTTTTGTATTATCTGAATATCCAAAAATATGCACTTTTCTCCTTTTTGTCTAACTTCTTCCTTAGCTCATCAGGAACATGTGTGTATGCCACATAACCAAAGATTCTAAAATGAGAAACATTGTGTTTCCTATTAGTCCAAGCTTGTTGAGGAACCATGTTTGAACAATTTTCGTTGGACACTTGTTTATGATGTAAACAATAATTTCTACTATTTCTTTCCCAATACTCATTTGAAAGATGCTTTTCCTTCATCATACTTCTCTCCATCTCCATGATGGTTCTATTCTTTCTCTCTGCCACACCATTCTATTATGGTGTATACCTGGTAGTAAACTGCTTGTGTATACCATGATATTTGCAAAAATTTAGAAAAGCATTGGAAACATACTCACCTCCTCTGTTTGTCCTCAAAACTTTGATGTAGTACCCACTTTTCTTTTCCACTAAATCCTTGAACTGTTGAAATATATCAAAAGCATTTGATTTTTCTCTCAAAAAGTACACCCATGTCTTCCTTATATAGTCATCAATGAATTTCATAAAATATGAACAACCTCTAATAGAATTTTTTTGCATTGGTCCACATAAATCTGAGTGAACAATTTCAAGTGGTGCACTTGTTCTTCTTTTTTTCCAATCTGGGAAGGACTCTCTATGTTGCTTCCCCAAAATACAACCTTCAAAAACTCTATCTGGTTTCTAAATCAAAGGAAAACCTTTCACATATATTTTTCTGTGTAATAAATTCAAACCACCAAAGTTTAAATGACCAAACTTGAGATGTCATAGCCATGATTCATATTTTTCAACTGACTGAAAAGTTGATTCAATCTCCTTAGCTCTAGAATGATATGTAGTATGAACTCTGGATGTGGCTAGTATAATCTTCAAAGGAAACATTTTTTTGCTTGTCATCTTCACTTTAGCAATCACCTAGGTACTTGGAGCTTTATCCACGATCACACATTCATTGTCTTCAATGTAAACTATGTATCCCTTTTGTACCAATTGACCAATGCTCATAAGATTGTGCTTCAAACTTGTAACATAATAAACATCTGCATAATATTTTTACTCCCCTTTTTAGTTAGAATGTTGATTGTTCCTTTTCCTTTTTTTTACCATTGTATTATTATTCCCAAGGGTAACTTCTATCTTTATTGACTCATCTAAATTAGAAAATAAATCTAAGTTACCTGACATGTGATTACTGCAACCAGAATCCAAATACCACACATCACTAGGACTCTCTTGTGATAGATTACACTCAATAGGTGATGCTTTGGAAATCTTTTGCATGCAATAAACATGGAGCTTGGAGTAGAGCTTCCAACCTGATTTTGATTCTACTTGTTTTGATCATATTGCTTTTTCCTGCATTCAAAAGCATAGTGCCCATATCTCTTGCAATAGTGACATTGCACATGTGATTTATCATGTCTCTAACCTAAAAATTATTATGATTGTGCTCTTGACTATGTCCTCTTCCACTTGAGTTTGATGGATTGTTGTTACATCCTCTAGATGAACTTCTTCCTCTTCCTCTAGGGCTGAAATTTCCTCTTCCTCTTCCATGATTTCTGATACTGTGATGAAAAATATTGATCTACAACTGCATGTGATCTATTCAACCATTTGTTCATGATTTATTAGTGATGCATGTAACTCATCAATTAAAAACTGACTTAGATCCTTAGTTTCTTCAATAGAACTACCAAAGGATCAAATTTTGTAGGAAAACTTCTAAGAAAATTTTCAATAATCCTTTTTTCCTCAATATTTTCACCATGAGATTTAATTTGATTGACTAAACCAACTACAAAAGTAAAGAATGATTCTATGGAATCTGAATCTTTCATTGACATATTTTCAAAATATCTATGAAGTAATTGTAGCTTGGTGGTTTTTACTTTCTCTTTACCTTGATACACAACTTGGAGAGTTTCCCACACAATTTTTTTTTATTGGTTGCTTACCACTCTGGGTAGGATGCTTTCATGCATGGCTTGATGAATGAAGAAAAGAGATTTTCCATCTTTCTTTCTTAATTCCTTCAAAGTGTCTTTCTCTGCCTGTGAGAGTGTGTTATATGTTGTTGCATTTGCGGGCTCTATGTACCCATTCTCTATGATTTCCCACACATCCTGGGATCTGAATAGTGCCTTCATGGTTAATGACCAATACTCGTAATTCTTTCTTGTAAATTGTGGTGTCTGCAGACCGGATATAGAAGCCATAACCTATTTTCAATTAGAAACCTGTTGAAAAAATCCATGCTCGATACCAATTTGTAGAAATTAGGCACATAAAATAACAACTAATAGAAATAAAATAAAGAATTGCAAATAAAACATATTATTGCAAACTCAGATCAACACTTTTGTGCATATATTTCTTCTTCCTTGTCAAAGCTTCGGCTCAATACAATCTTTTTGAATGTGTATGATATGAAAACACTTACAATTGCCTCTAATAAATAGATAGATTCATCTAACAATAAAAACTCAACTCTTAAAAATAGAACTAAAAAGAACATGCTTTTGTGGAATACAAGGATTTTTATTTTCTTTATTGGCTTTTCCTAAACTTAAGAACATCTAAAACTAAACTCAAAAATAAAAGCATGTAAAAACAAACTATTTTTTTGCTTTTCTAGGGGCAAAATTACTCTTTTTCTACTTGTTATTGTCTACGATTTCTAAAAACATTCACCTGTAATATATGGTTAAAATCACAAAAACAACCCTACACTTGTCAATTTCGAGCCTTCCATTATTTAAGACAACGAGATGAGTAAACCAGTCCTAAAGTTCACCGTAATGGAAAAGCAATGAAGGAACTACGCCACAATGCCAAACCATAACTCGCATACAAGGCACCCTTGGGTAGAAGATCGGGCTATGGTAGCAAAGCTTCTTTGGCCGCTTCGCTTGAGGTCATTGGGAGCGCAAAAATGTACAATATTAATTTTTGATAAAATGCTTTAACATTGCATAGGATTTCAGCTCACTATATTTTAATTATAATATTTAGAACAATTATAAGACTCATAGAAGAAACCCCAAATTTTAGCTTGAGAGACATTAACCTTGGAAACCCTTGGTAGGTGTGCATTTTTCCTCATGTGTGGGAGGTATGAGGATGATGTTTTTTTGATAAAGAACGAACAAGACTTGAATAATCATCATGGATCAAAAATTTGTGAGCATTTCCACAACTTTTTCAACGACCAAAAAACAAACTAATATGCTTATTTTCATTAACATCCGTCATTTTTCCTCTCGGCCTTCCGAAACAAAAGATGGAAGCACTAGTCCTATGGACCGCACTTTCTTCCCCATCCTTCATTGATCAATTGCAACCATCCTATTACCTCCATCATTATAGGGTGGAACAATATGGTGTCTATCATGTTTGTGTAATCTCAATGGAGTGGCAGATCAAGCTTAGAAAAATACTTCCCCATTCTATTTCCAATACGTAAATCCATGCACTATGCAAAAACTTGTTGTGAATGTGCTTTATGTGTCAAAAACATTGTGGTGATATTATGGATATCGGGTACTTCCATAGTCTATCCCAAAATAACATCATGATTTATGCAGCATGAAGGTGACAATGTCTTCCCAACGAGTTGGCCCTTGAGCCTATGGTTAAATGAGCCCTTCAACTTAGGGACATGATCATATAAATAATTCCACATTTCTCTATGGGTACTTGGAACAACAAACTAAAATACTTCTCTTTGGTGACATCCATCATTTTTCCTCAGGCGTTGCCAAAACAAACCAATGGAAGCATCGGGCCTATGGACCACACTTTATTCCCCATCATTTTTTTCAATTTTTGGAGATACTCGGGCTCCATGTGCTCAAAATTATTGATGAGCATTCCCCATCCTTCATTGATCAGCTGCAACCATCCTATTACATCCATCATTACGAGGTGGAACAATATGGTGTCTATCGTGCTTGTGTGATCTCAATGGAGTGGGTAGATCCAAGCTCAACAAAATATTGTCACCTTCTATTTCCAATGTGTAAAGTTGTGCACTATGCAACAAACTTGGTGAATGCACTTTATGTGTCAAACAACATTGTGGCGATATTATGGATGTTGGGTACTTCCATAGTCTATCCCAAAATAACATCATGCTTTATGCAGACAAGAGGTGGCAATGTCTTCCCAACGAGAGTTGGCCCTTAATCCAACAGGTTAAATGATCCCTTGACCTTAAGGAAATGACCATAAATAATACCACGTTGCTCTGTGGATACTTAGAACAACAAACTAAAATGCTTCTCTTCGCCGACGTCACATCATTTTTCGTTGAGTGTTGTCAAAAACATGATGGAAACACTTTGGGCCTATGGACCACACTTTCTTCCCCTTCAGTTTTGTTAAGTGTTGGAGATACTCAAGATCCATGCGCTCAAAAGTATTGACAAGCATTCCCCATCCTTCATTGATCAACTACAACTATCCTATTACAACCATCATTATAGGGTGGAACAATATGGTGTTTATCGTGTTTGTATAATCTCAATGGTGTGGGTAGATCCAAGCTCAAGCAAAATATTGTGCCCTTCTATTTCCAATCCGTAAAGTTGTGCACTATGCAATATACTTGTTGTGAATGTGGTTTATGTTTCGAACAACCATGTGGTGATATATCTATTTTGGAAGATGTTACAAGATATATTGCATGTTCTTCGTGGTTGGATGTTGCATGTACCTTACCACTATGAGTCATGATGAAAAACTGTGAGAAATAAATTTATCATTCCAAATCTGCATTGAATATATATAACTCATAGTTTATATATCATTATATTTCCATTTATTTAGATTTGTAAAAGTTTCTTATTCACTTTACAATTCAGAATTTATATAGCACCATTAGAGTCCCAGTGTTAGTCATTTACTATTATCGTATACCATTAGACACACAATCCTTGTGAATAATAGCATAAATCGAAATCAATGAGCATAAATTTGTCAAGAAATATGACATGAATCTCATCAAATCAGCTTCAATAAGACCCACATCCAACTAATTTAGTTGTTTAGGTATGTATTTAGTTGTCTCGTTTGAATGGTTTTATTGTTTTAAATATCTCTAAAGTTCCAATGGTAAATAAGAGCCACCTTTCTCTCATTTGGCCAACTACTTGAAGGACTTCAATATCAATGAATTTTTGCATCGAATTTCCACATGTGCTTTCTTGAGCTTGAAAATGATAAGGGAGGTTTGTTGGGGTTTTCTTCTCTTTCTTGAACATTCCTTGTATGTCTCCTTGATACTTGAGGACTAAAACCATAATTTCAGCAACTGTGTTTCCATCTCAACACATATCTTGAGCAAGAAAATCCATCACCAAAATAACATTTTATTTCCCTTCATGATTCCAAGATGTTCTTTACCTACATCATTCACATATACAAAAATATGTGTCTCACAGCTAGAGACAAACTATATTTGTTTAATTCATAGCTATGCGGAAACCCTAATTAAATTTTTTTGTGAAACCCTAGCCCTTGGGTTTTAGGTCGAATCAACATATCCTTGTCTCTAAATTATCCATTAAAACACGCAAGTGAATCCTCCTTGCAAGGGTTTAATTTTCATGTTTTAACTAACTCATGGAGTAAATGTGGGACATGTAGGCATTTAATTCCAAGATTTCCTTCACCTACATTGTCCACACGTGTAAAAACTATGTGCCTCATGGCTAGAGACAAACCCTATTATTTTCCCTTATAGCTACATAGAAATCTGATCACCATTTCATAAGAGACCCCTAATTGTATTTTCATATGGAACCATTTTCTCAATTATGTATAAGGTAGATAACATAACATATATTATTTGGGTACGAATGATCTAAATTGAGGATTAGGTGTGGGAATCGAAATGATTTATTTCTCACATTTTTACTAAGTCATGGAATAGTTGTGGGACATCCATGTATTTATTTTAAAATCCCTATTTTGAATGAAAAATATGATATACCTTTTTCTCATATGGCCAACCTTTACAACGACTCTATTATAAATGATTGTTCAAGAATCGCATATTCCCCTAAAGATAATCAAGCTTGAAATTGAAAAAACCATTTTTACATTTCGACCCTTTAAACAAAGATTACATTTATGTGCATAATACGTGTGAGAAAGAGATGAAAAAATGGATCACATAAATCATTTTAATTTTAACCTTCAATTCATGTCTTTTCCTTCCTTGAACATTCCTTTTATGCATCCTTTCTGCCTGATATGAAGGGAGTAATGCCAGCTATCAGGTTGTAATCTCAACAGGCCTCCCTCCCAATTGCAAGCATCACCCTAGCCACAAACACATTGTGTTTCATTTCACATTTCCTGGTGTATTTCACCTCCATCGTCCACACTGGAATAACTACATGCCTCTCGTAGATAGACCAAACCCCGTTCATTTTCCTAATATCTACAGAGAAACCCTAATTGTAATTGTGTATGCAACCCCTACCCTAGAATTTTAGGTTCACATGTTTCTAAATTAACCCTTGAAACACATAAGTGAATTCCCCTTGCATTTATTTGTGTTCTAACTACATATAAAGTATAAGAACTAAAATTGCAAACAACAACTATTGACATCGATGGTACTAATTGATTGCTCTTTTATTTTTTAGATATCTCCAAAAATATGTTTCCTCAACCCCCTATTTGATGTAAAATTTATCCCCTAGGTGATTTAGGAAAGTCTATCCATTCCCCTAGGTGATTTTAGGAATTCTGAAAAGATGCTATCTTTTGGTAGTATTGGGAAGGGCTATCACTGGCCTTCCCAGGACTGGACCAACCACCCTGGAGTGGAACACAAGGGTAATATTCAACATGGAGGTGAATTGAAGACCTTAAAACATCATGGAAATGGTTTTGGAAGGTTTGGGGAAGTTTTTAAATACTTGGAGCAGTTTGAGTAAAAGCAGGGTTCACAAGCCTAGGTAATTCATAGGCCTAAAACAACTATTGGGCTTCAGAAGAAGATTCTGGGAGCTCTAGATGGAGTTAGAAGTAAAAAAAACATCTTTGGAAAGAGGATTCAAATACCTACATGATGGTGAAATAATATTTTTCACAACACCTTGCACATAGGATTAGTCAGTTTTTATCAGGCACAAGTGGAGTCTCAAATCACAAACATGATTTTTTAGGGATCATGAATGAATAAATACATGAGACCCCACCATTGGATTCAAAATTCCATTTCCAATCAGGATCATATAAAATTTCACCAATAAATTCCATCGGGAGCTCAAGTTATCTTCGTTCCAAGTTACCCTCTTAAAGGCAGTTCAGGACTTAGTCATTTTTCGAGAGGACACGTGTCAAGCCACCAGAGCTGGCGGGATTTCATGTCCCCAATGTCCTGAGGTCAGGTACATAAGCCCTTGGAAAATGTTCCCAGCCCCCATGTGACCTCTAGGACCCTCATATGACCTCCATACTTGACAGTTCATCCCCAGGTGCTTATTTGGAGCATGCATTCCTGCCGTCGTGGATTGGGTGTCACGTGTCAGCTCCAGGACCACCGTGGAATTTGATGTCCCTTATTCACCTGAGGTGGGGACATCAGACCTTTAAAAATGTGCCCAACCCCTATGGGGAGTCATTTGGACACCCACGTGACCGAGTTTTAGCCCCAGGTGCATTTTTGGAGCATTCATTCCCTGTCGTTGGATCGGGTGCCACGTGTCACCTCCAGGACCACCATGGAAACTAATGTCCCTTATGTACCTAAGGTGGGGACATCAAACATGGAAAAATGTGACCAGACCCCTATGGGGAGTCATTTGGACACCCACGTGACCGACTTTCAGCCCCTAGGTGCATTTTTCAAGAAAATCCCCTGCCGTCGGATCGAGGACACATGGCATCACCTTGACCACCATGGAAATTGATGTCCCTCATGTCCTGAGGTTAGGGACATAGGGACATAAAAATGTTCCCATCCCCTCCATGTGCATGTTTTGAAAGTTTAAATCCAAAGCACTTAGCCATTTTTTCCCCTCATTTTCTCCTCCTGACTTCTACCTTGCCATGGCTCATGGCTCCGTGCATGATTGTCCAGACACCCGGTCCACCATTTTTGCTCGAACCAGCTTTTCCATGGCCACATAAACTCTCCAAACCATGAATACATAGAAATATGTAGGCCTTAGAGAAAAATGGAGTGAAATGATGAAGAACGGGGAGAAAATGAAGGTTTTTTTGCTAGATAACCATGAAGTCACCCGATCGAAAAATCTTCATATCTCACAAGATACAAGTTGGATCATGATGCCATCTTTTGAAGATTTCCTCATTTTTCAAGGTGATCAAGATGCAACAAACAAGAGGTCAAATGGTGCCTAGAATAATTTCTCCAACAAAACCCTCTCTTCGTGCACCGACTCACATTCGTTGGATTTCCCATCATTCCAACAATGGAAATGAGCTAAAAACTTGCACATGAGCTCCAAATGAAAAACCTATCACAATGGAGTTGTTTTCATTTAAAAATGGAGACAAAAACCATACCTACAAATTTTGAGCTCCATTAATGGCCGCCATGGTAGCTCCATGCCCAAAGCCACTGCCAGGTCAAAATTTCAAAATTTATTTCTAGGCATTCTAGTGGGAAAAACTATGTGAAATTGGAGGGTGTGATCGTAACAACAAGAAAAGTCTAAAAAAGTATGTTTATCATCAAAAATCAGTCTTGAAACACCCTTTCTAAAAATAGTAAGTTTTCCTATACAGACTTGCTATGTTTGGAAAGTCATCATCAAAAAGCTGAGACAAAGGAAACAGGCATTGAAGATTACGAGAGAGCCCGAATGAGTGTTCAGAGCAGAAAATAGTGGAAATGACCACTTACTAAAAATAGTAAGTTCCCCATCTGGGCATTTACTAAAAATAGTAAGTCACACTCAAAGAGTAATTTTGGCACAATGGGACATTCGAGAACTTTGTCATCGCATCACTAAAAATATTTCCATCAAAGGATTTTGAGGATGATAGCCATCGAACTTCATCATGGGGCAACATCTCTTCTTCTCCTCTTCTTTCTCTCTCTCTCTCTCTCTCCCCAACTTTCTCTCCCTTCAAATGTTCTAATTTTTGTGTTGGGGTTTGCACTTTTTAATATGCCTTTAAGTTAAGTGACTTTAGAAATATAATGTAACTTTAAGTCACCTTTATATTATAAAAGGGACTTAAATATTTAAAGTGGAATGAAAAGTTTTAAGTCATATTAAGGTATTGAAAAGTCATTGGGGTAGATGAAGAGTCATATTCTATTCTATAAATTGTAACTCCATTCCCATTTCAAAGGGTTGGTGATTGATTTTGTAAACTCAAGAGTGTATTGAGAGAACAAAGGAGATAGCCAAATTCTTCCATTCCCTCATTCTCAAATTTCCTCTATTTCTCCACTATGTACAACTTTGGTTTGAGCAATCAATAGAAGAAGGAGTTTCTAGCTTTCTTTGACTAAGGGGTTTCTTGATACTTTGTGGTCAATAAATTCTATTTGGTCTTGTTGCTATTTGCAGGGTTGTTTCTTCTCATGAATGCATGTGTTGAAGTTTCTAACTAGTGTGTGTAGGAATCTGATTTTCTACCTATAGCATTAGTTCTCCTACCTCTTTTCTCACTCCCCTTTCCCACTTTAGACAAAGTCTTCCCTAGCAAGAGATTGCTAGATTTGCCACAAGGTCAATGGAGTGCCCCTGTTGGATCCCCGGTTGAAAGGCCACCACAAAATCCACCTTTTCATGTGCATGCACATACGATAGCTACACCGGTTAAGTAGAGGGACTTAGATTCCTAGAGCATTGGCAAGAAATCCACAAGTTTGTCCACCTGAAAAATTTTCTTGCCAACATTTTTGGTGCCCACCATGGGGTAGATTTAGTAGCATCTACACCAAAATATGACCACAAGGTCCAAAATTCAAAAAAAATAAAATGAAAAAAAAAAAAATAAAAAAGGAGTTCATGAAAGTCCATTTGCCAAAAGATACATTGCTACTGATTTTTACACATGATTTTCATATTCCACGTGTCTTTTCATATTCCCACTTCAAGAATTTCAAAAATTGGCCAAAGGAAGATACACTAGGTTGAGCAAGTCGAGAGGTGTTGATGATTTCAATTTTGAGGCTTCACAAAATCAGAAAGAATGAATTAGAGATAATCCATACTTCTTCTCTCAAGCCTCCTCTCCATCTGGCATCTTCAAAAAGTTCACCTGGAAATCCTATCAAACTCTGTTGATACTCCCCCTTCAAATTCTCCCATTTTCAACCACCATTGAGCATTGAGCTCCCGAGAAGAAGAAGAATTTGAAGAAGAATTTAGAAGCAAAGAAGAAGCAGAAGAAAAAATGAAACAATGGAAGATGAAGAAGAAATACCTCAACCCATTGTTCCATGGGGAAGGAATACGAGCTTGCTTGCTCTTGAACCACCTCTCCACGATCTACCAACAAGTTCCCACAAGAACTTTCCAAAGTTCAAAGGTGACAAAACACAACATCCTAAAGAACACATCATTGCCTTCATGACATCATGTGGAATTCTTGGTGTCCAACATGAAGATGTTTGTTGAGATTGTTCATGGAGTCCCTCCAAGAAAAAGCAGCAGAATGGTTCTACCTCCTACCTTCTCGATCCATCACTGGTTGGGATGACATCAAGACTGCCTTCGAGGAAAGATTTAAATCAACTGAAGACTGTCAAGACCTCTTGGTGTAGTTGGCTCAAATGAGAAAGGAGAAAATGAAACCATGAGAGACTTCATGGCTCATTTTGAATGTTGCTTCACAGGATACTGAAGAGGATTCACCATCTCAAAACAATGTCAAGAGATTCTTCATCAATGCTCAATCATCAGAAGTAGGGTTTTTTTCTGTGAAGATCCCAACCAAGGAACATTGTAGAAGCACAAAGGATGGCCATTGAACTTGATGATGATCTCATCCTCTCTGGAAAGATCAAGAATCCATCAAAGGGAAAGACCCAACATCCTAGAGATGAGAGAACCAATCCATCGCTGCAAAAGTTGGTGAATGAGATGGCATCTTTGAAGAGGGAATTATTTGAATGAGTATCTTCTCAAAGAAGCAACAAAATCAGATTGCAGGAGCACCCCAAAGGCTCACCTTGGAGGCCCCACCCATGAACATAAATTGCAGATTTCAAGAAGGTGAAGAAGAGCTTGAACAAGAAAGTGAAGGTGGTGATTTCCTAGAAAATGATGAGTTTGAGAATGATACACAAATCAGATTCTATGAGTATTCTGGAGGTTATGAAGAAGATGAAGAAGATGCATGCACCCAATTTCTCATGTGTGGTATTCACTCATTCTCAGTTTGAGAAAGGAGATCATCTCCCTCCCGCTATAAAGAAAAATAAGGTTGATGATCCTCCTATGGTGACTCTGCAAAATAAAATAATCAGTCGAGGATCCCCACTTCCATCTTCCATGAAGTCTGCATTATTGGAGCTGACCTGTAGCAAGTAAGAAGACTCCCCATAATCCCAAGTAAGTCTTCAATGTCTCTTCCAAGTCTAAATCTAAATCTTCTCCTACAAAATCTAATACCTTGAAAGCTCCTAGTGTGCCTTTCAAAATACCTCCATTCCTCAAACATCAAATCTGCTCCTAAGCCTATCCAGACTCCAAAATCAGTCCCTTCACCCCCTTGTCTACATCTACTCCCTTTGACTTCATAGAATATGCAAACAAGGCCAAAGTGCAGATTACTGAAACTGAATATTTGTGGACTCATCCTGAACAATTTGAGAGGTTTTTCGATATATCAAGAGTGGTAGTCTAACACCCAATGTTGTAACATCTAGTTCCAAAGGCATGCTACCAAACTCACCTACACCTCCCTCACAAGAACATGCTTTCTCTGAGTGCATCAAAGATTGATAAAGTTGAACCTTTCTACATCTCCCTTCTTGTTGGAGAATATGTATTGAACAATTGCATAATAGATTCTGGTGCCTCAGACAACGTGATGCCTTTGAAGGTTTCAAGGCTCTTAAACTTACAATGACTCCACCTAGTGGCTCTTGTTACTCTTTGGAATAAAAAAAGGTCTCACTTGTAGGGAAGGTCAAAGATGCACAGGTGGCTCTCACCAGATTTCTAGACAAGAAAGTTTTAGTGATGATTTTGGTAGTAGATGTCCCAACCTCATTCGGAATGTTGTTGAGTAGAAATTTCTGCCAAGAGTTGGGAGGAAAATTCAGATGAATTGGTCTTTTGCAACCATACCTAGTGAAGGGAGACATGGAGAAATTACTTCCGAGAAGAAGATGAGGTACACGGTACAAAAATTCTGAAAGCCTAGAAGCTAACATTTTGTACCAAGATAGTAGGTGGATGAATCACTTTGTGACAACCGAGGAGGAAGAGGATATTCCCATCTTGATAGGCCAGACATGCCTTCTCGAAGAGATTTGGATTTTGAAGAAGCATTGAGGAGATTTGAGTTACAAGAGGCAGCCCTGAATTTTGGATGATGCAAACCATGAGGAAGAGGAGATGGTTCTTGATGATTTTCAAGAAGAAAAATCAGATTATATGCTTTTCCAAGATGAGGAGTTATTCTCATTCCCATTTGGGGATGAAGATGATCTTAGTCAAGCCATCTATGGAGAGACAAAATCAGCTTGTGATGAGATCCTGTGAAAGGTTTGAAAGAAATTTTCATAGGAAGAAACTACGAGAGCACAGTGAAAGAAAAAGAAAGATCCCCGAGCTCAGTCTCGAGCTCTGATGCAAGCCACAAATTTGCAAGACAAACATGAAGCTGATTTGGAAGCCTTAACTAATGTGAAGGTTGGCCATATTGAGATAAGGCAAGATGAAACATATGATGCCACTCTTGAGCTAATGATTGATGGATGCAATACGAAATGGAGATATTTTCTTTCCCATTTGAAGATGAAGACTCTTTCCATGATGAAGAAATTGAAGAAAGGAGTTTGAGACCTCTAAAGATGAAGCTCTTTTTGATGAAGGATTGTAGAGTGCAGTGATTCTCGAGATGATGAGGTAATCCCTCCAGATAGTTTCCTTGAGCTGCAAAATAAAGATTCTTCAAAGGCATATCAAGATGAGCTGTAGGAAACAATGAAGCATAACTCTGTGCAAGAAATCTTGGATGCAGTAGAAGTTGTGAAGACGCCGAGCTGATTCTTGATCTCTTCACTAGTGTCATGGACATACAAGACAAATATGAGTTTTCCTCCAATCCTCCCATCAGTACTCAAATGCCTCACAGTGGAGTAGAGATAAAGGATGAATCAAATGTTTCTCATGGAGAAGATGTCAATGAGCATAGACCCAAGAAAAAAGTAACTCAAAATATACAAGGAATTTGAATGAAAAGAAGCCTTGGGGCAGTAATGAGATGTTTGATGGAGAATCAACTATATGGATAAACATGGAAGGAAACTGGCACTATGAAACGACTTCAAAGAACATGAAGGCAATGGAATTTCCAAGCAAGGACTTGAGCATCAAGAAGTTCACATGGAATCACTCCTACCAAGTACACAGATAATTGTGAAAGCACCTGGCTTTCATAAGCAACTGAGGAGGGGAGGCTACTTTCTGGAACCCATCAATGGCTTCTGCAGAACATCATCACTCAGTGTTTCCCACTCAGGGGTAACTCTTGAGGAAAGAAAAGTGCTTCAGTGAAAGTGGGTTGTCCCCACCTTATACCATAGGTGATTGTTAGGTGTGTTTCCCTTTTTGTGTGTGTTTCCCTTCTGTTTTGTGTGTTGTGTGTTTCTTTTCCATCCTTTTTGTGTGTGTGTGTGTGTGTTTCTTCTTCTCTCTCTCTCTCTCTTGTTGTAGGTTGTACATGACTCGCAGGCCCAATGGATAAGGCACTGGTCAACAAATTATATGGTCTAAAAATGAGATTTTGGATTCCCATGTCATGTCTTCACTACGCTCAGTCCATGTCATGTCCCCAAGCTAGAGCCCAGTTGTTGTTGTGTGCAAATGTGCAACAAGGAAATTGACAATTTCGAGCACGACAACTATACCCCTATGTGCCAAAATTTTCATGTTTTATCATTCCAGGCACCCCAAGTCAAATCCGTCAGTCTGGTCACCCCCTATTTGATGTAAAATTTATCCCCTAGGTGATTTAGGAAATTCTATCCATTCCCCTAGGTGATTTTAGGAATTCTGAAAAGATGTTATCTTTTGGTAGTATTGGGAAGGGCTATCACTGGCCTTCCCAGGACTGGACCAACCACCCTGAGAGTGAACACAAGGGTAATATTCAACATGGAGGTGAATTGAAGACCTTAAAACATCATGGAAATGGTTTTGGAAGGTTTGGGGAAGTTTTTAAATACTTGGAGCAAGTTTGAGTAAAAGCAAGGTTCACAAGCCTAGGCAATTCACATGCCTAAAACAACTGTTGGGCTTCAGAAGAAGATTCTGGGAGCTCGGATGGAGTTAAGTAAAAAAAACATCTTCAAAAAGAGGATTCAAGACCTACATGATGGTGAAATAATATTTTTCACAACACCTTGGCGCATAGGATTGATGGGTAGTTTTATTAGCACAAGTGGAGTCTCAAATCAAAAAATCATTTTTTAGGGATCATATGAATGAATCAAGACATGAGACCCCACCATTGGATTCAAAATTCCATTTCCAGTCAGGATCATATAAAATTTCACCAATAAATTCCATCGGGAGCTCAAGTTATCTTCGTTCCAAGTTACCCTCTCAAAGGCAGTTCAGGACTTAGTCATTTTTCGAGAGGACACGTGTCAAAGCACCAAGAGCCTGGCGGGATTTCATGTCCCCAACGTCCCTGAGGTCAGGTACATCAGCCCTTGAAAAATGCTCCCAGCCCCATGTGACCTCTGGGACCCTCATATGACCTCCAGACTTGACTTGACAATTTAGCCCTCAGGTGCTTATTTGGAGCATGCATTCCCTGCCGTCGGATCGGGCACCACGTGTTAGCTCCAGGACCACCATGGAATTTGATGTCCCTTATGCACCTGATGTGGGGGACATCAACCTTTAAAAATTTTCCCATCCCCTATTGGGAGTCATTTGGACACCCACATGACTAAGTTTCAGCCCCAGGTGCATTTTTGGAGCATCCATTCCCTACCGTTGGATCGGGCACCACGTGTCACCTCCAGGACCACCGTGGAAACTGATGTCCCTTATTTACCTAAGGTGGGGACATCAGACATGGAAAAATGTTCCCAGCCCCTATGGGGAGTCATTTGGACACCCACGTGACCGACTTTCATCCCCCAGGTGCATTTTTCAAGCAAATCCCTGTCGTCGGATCGAGGACACATGGCATCGCCTTGACCACCATGGAAATTGATGTCCCTCACGTCCCTAAGGTTAGGGACATCAGGGACATAAAAATTCTCCCATCCCCTCCATGTGCATGTTTTGAAATTTTAAATCCAGCACTTAGCCATTTTCTTCCTCTCATTTCTCCTCCACAACTCCTCACCTTGCCATGGCTCCGTGCATGATTGTCCAGACACCCGGTCCACCATTGTTGCTCCAAACCAGCTCTACCATGGCCACATAAACTCTCCAAACCATGAAATACATAAATATTCAGGTCTCAGAGAAAAATGGAGTGAAATGATGAAGAACGGGAGAAAATGAAGGTTTTTTGCCAGATAACCATGAAGTCACTCGATCGAAAAATCTTCATATCTCACAAGATACAAGTCGGATCATGATGCCATCTTTTTCAGATTTCCTCATTTTTCAAGGTGATCAAGATGCAAAAAAAAAGAGGTCAAATGGTTCCCAAAATCATTTTCTCCAACAAAACCTCTCTTTGTGCATCGGCTCACATTCGTTGGATTTCCCATCATTTCGGCAATGGAAATGAGCTAAAAATTACACATGAGCTCCAAATGAAAAACCTATCACAATGGAGTTGTTTTCATTGAAAATGGAGACAAAAACCAGACCTACAAATTTTGACCTTCATTAATGGCCACCATGGTAGCTCTCGTGCACAAAGCCCTTTGCCAGGTCAATTTTCGAAATTTATTTCCGGGCATTCTAGTAGGCAAAACTATGTGAAATTCAAAAGGGTGTGATCATAAAAACAAGAATAATCTAAAAAAGTATGTTTCAATCACAAATAAGCACTGGAAACACACTTTCTAAAAATAGTAAGTTTTCCTATATAGACTTGCTATTTTTGGAAAGTCATCATAAAGTAAATAGCAGTGTTTAGACAAAAGCGTAGTATTGAAGATTAAGAGAGAGCCAAAATGAGTGATTAGAAGAAAAATCAAGAGATGAGAAATGACCACTTACTAAAAATAGTAAGTTCCCATATGGGAATTTACTAAAAATAGTAAGTCACACTCAAAGAGCAAGTTTTGGCACAATGGGACATTCAGAACTTTTCATCGCATCGAGAGATTTCCATGAAGCGAGGATCATCGAACTTCATCGGGAGGGCAACATCTCTTCTTCTTCTTCTCTCTCTCTCTCTCTCTCCCCAAATTTCTCTCCTTTAAATGTTCTAATTTTTCATTGGGGTTTGCACTTTTTTGATATTCCTTTAAGTCACTTAAAAGTGACTTTAGAAATATAATGTAACTTTAAGTCACCTTTTGCTATTATAAAAGGGACTTAAATATTTAAAGTGGAAGTTGAAAAGTTTTAAGTCATGTTGAGGACATATGAAAAGGTATTGGGGGGTAGATGAAGAGCCATATTCTATTCTATAAATTGTAAATCCATTCCCATTTCAAAGGGTTGGTGATTGATTTTGTAAACTCAAGAGTGTATTGAGAGAACAAAGGAGATAGCCAAATTCTTCCATTCCCCTCATTCTCAAATTTCCTCTATTTCTCCACTATGTACAACTTTGGTTTGAGCAATCAATACAAGAAGAAGGAGTTTCTAGATTTCTTTGACTAAGGGGTTTCTTGATACTTTGTGGTCAATAAATTCTATTTAGCATTAGTTCTCCTACCTCTTTTCTCACTCCCCTTTCCTGCTCTTTAGAAAAATTCTTCCCTAGCAAGATATTGATAGCTTTTTACTGAGGGTTAGTGGAGTGCCCCTCTTAGATCCCTAGTCGAAAGGCCACCAAAAAATCCACTTTTTATGCGCATGCACATACGGTAGTTGCACCGATTAAGTAGAGGGACTTAGATTCCCGGAGCATTGGCAAGAAATCTAAAAGTTTGTCCATCTGAAAAATTTTCTTGCCAACACATACATGTTCTTCTCTTCATAGAGAATTCATTTTTACATTTACTAATCTATTCCACTTTCCTTTCCCTTACCCTTTTCTACCCTCAAACGTCATTTGCTACACCCATCTTCCTTTCCGTTGTTGCTCTCCATATAATTTTTATTATTAACTATATCACTTTTGGCATTTACGTCGTTCACGTATGATTTCTAGTTACTTCTCAAATCCCTCGGAGCGCCTAACACACTTTACCTATAGGCTTGGGTTAAAGCACAAACACATGTGGATGGTCTCAAAGTGACTGTGCTTTAACGTCTCCTGCTCATGGTTTCCCATCATCCAATGTAGTAATGGGAGACTCATTATCATTTGAGAAGCCTTTCGGCGTAATGAGACATTTTTTTCTTTGTATTCTTCTATAGAATGCCTCTTTCCTAAACAATAATTCAACAATAAAAATATATAGTATGTACAAAGAAGAAAGACATATGCCACATTATTTCCCATCCTTCATATATATTATGCTTTATTTATGAACTTGTTGCTCATCTTAAAAGCAATGGTAAAATAGAATGCTTTGAAAAATCAACATGGTCTTTAACTATAGCTTTTTCAACACATTATTTATGTTAAAATATAAAAGGGTAAGTGCAACAAGTTGGTGGACAAAAAGGGGTCATAAGTGGATGTCATATTGTAAAAAATAGTGAAATCTCAACTTGTAGGGATTATTAGCAATACGTGCACTCAAAATTAGAAAAAATATATAAATATGAATCGTAGCATCCGGAATCTAGTTTCTAAACTACTAATTTTTTTAAAAAACGGACAAGTTTAGCTATAATAAACACTCACAATTATATGACTTGGTTTTTTAAAAAAACCTATAAGATTGTAGTCCATTTGCCCGTGATTTGGATGACCAAATCTTGTTATTTTTTTTTTCCTTTGGTGAAAAGTTAGATGTCGTTGTCTATCTTGGGATGGATTTTATTTTGTATTTTTCAAGAAATATTTTTTTATGATTTTTTTGTGAAAGTGGTTTGAAAAATTTTAGAAAATGGAGCACTTTTCGTTTGCCGCCATAACTATATCAAAAATATAAAAATCAAATATATATATTTTTAACGTGTATATAATTTTTCCATGCTTTGGGATGGTATAGGTTTTATCACATTTTGATAAGCAAAATAAAAGTTGTAGTCTTAAACATAGACATGAACATTTACGGGAAAAAATGTTTTAAAGACCTATTGTTAGTAAAAATTATAAAATGATATTTATCTTATTCTATTCACTTTAAAATCAATATTTCTATGAAGCTAACAGTCTCCCCTACGTGATGGCACCATTTTTGTGAGATGTTTTCAATTTTTTAGCATGGTTCAAGTCCGCGGAAGAGAAAATTTGAATTTTTTGACCTTTTACACGCCATAATGACCTCCCATAGCTTTGGTTGGGGAAAAAAACTTTCCCAAGCCTTAGGGTCAGATTTGATGATACAGATATAACCATGATCGTGGTTTATAAACCACGATCGCGGTTTTATAGCAAATACCACGATCGTGCTTTATAAACCGCGATTGTGGTTTATAAAACATGATCGTGCTTTATAAAATGTGATCACGGTTCATAAAGCACAATTTTGGTTCATAAATCATATTTACATGCATCCCAACATTCAATTTACCATGTGATTTTTACTGTTTGACCTTATTGTATGAATTACTGCAAAATTTTGTCACTTTCTGCACGTTTTTCTTATCATCGGAAGCAAAACATCATGGGAGACAAGAAACAAAGTCAAAAAGGAATTCAATAAGTAAAACAACACCAGACGAATTAGAGGCAAACAAATTTCAAAATGTTGAGTGAATGCGAGAATCTTTGTGAATCAAGAAGAGGTTCATCTTCAACCCCTACTATTGTAAGCAATGAGGAACTAGGTAATGTTTCTACTATCAATGTTGAAGATGAATTAAATACTCGTGATAAAGATGTTTTTATTGTCAATGTTGAAGAAGAATTAAATACTCATGATGTAGCTGATGTTGAAATTGAAGGAGACAATGAAAATGTGAATCAGGAAATTTAGGTTAAAACTGTAGACAAGCAAAATTTGACAAAAACACCTCCTAGGATTCTACGTAAGAAACATAATTATTTTATTTAAATTGATGAGAACATTTTGAAACCAATGTCTGACAAACTTTATAAATAGAAAATCAGAAGAAAAGCCACTAAAATTTGGGATAATCATTTTGAAATTTTAAATGATTCCTAAAGATGTCAGTTGTTGGTTAGTTTGATGAAGTTGATTAAAATGAGACCTAAATTAAACACCTTAGGATTGACAACATCTAATATACGTGGTCAAACCTCTACAATTGTCAAAAACCTTCATTATGCATATCACATTGTTGGTGTCAAGAGAAGCACTAGGGATAGTAATATTGTGCGTCGTATACTTGCTACTAGTGTTGTAAGTGAATTAATAAAAAACAATGTTTGATTACGTAAACAAGTCAACTATTGAAAGTTAATCGAAAAACTCTAATGAAAGCAATTGAAAGACGTAATATCCTTCAATCACTCAATAACATTGATTTTTAGGCATTTTTCTGCTAGAGCACAACATAAGGACAAAGATATATCAAATGCTCTAAGAGAAGTTGCTATTCAATTTTGGCATGATAACACTCGAGTTTCACCTAATACAAGAGATTTTGTAAAACAAAGAGTTGGTTCTACTAATCGCAAACCACATCCAAAGCATTTCTTAGATATGACTCAATCTCATTTTTTTCATAAGTTTAAACATGAGCATCTAGAAATTAAAATTAGTCAACGTTTTTTTGAAATGTTGAAACCATTCTATGTGAAAATCAACCACGCTCGCACCACTTGTTGTTGTAGGAAACATGTAAAATTTGTGATGCATTATGCTAAATTTTTATGTATTCGTTATGATTTTCATTATGAAACTATGTTATTAGAATGTGGTGTTCAAGTTCCACCAATATCTTCCAGGTATTTAATTCCTACAATATTTGGATGAACAATTCAAGATATGCAAGGACACATTTCCTATTGGTACTATTGTTTCAATGGTTGATTTTGCAGATAATTACATATTACAACTACAAATGGAGGTTCAATTACAATATTACAACTCAGTATAGGTTGCCATTTTTGTGCATTTAACATTTATAGATTCTCCCGACAATACGAGAGAATGATCGAATTTTTTTAAGAGAGTGCCACTTTTATATCAGTGAAGATCATACTCATTCTACTGAATTTGTGCAAGGGTGTTTCTAGTTATTTTATGGAAACTTGTCTGATAGGGACATCCACTTCAATCAACATTATATATGGTCAGATAATTACACGTCTCAATTTAAGAATGCACAAATGTTTTATTGGATGAACAGGATGCACGTCAAGATGGGTGTGCAACATATTTGAAGTTTCACCGAGGATGTACATGGAAAAGGAGAGCATGACGATGTAGGGGTATGTGTTAAAAGAGATCTTGTAAGAGAAGAGTTGAAGTATGTAGATGGTGCTAAATTGAAAGATGCAAAGAGAATGGTGGAATGGTGTATGTGACAACATGGCCCGAGGTTCTCAAGAAAATTCCATAGTTCGCAAATATTTTTCGTTGATAGAGGAATGAAAAACTGCTAACTACGAGGATTGTATGACACTCACATAGTCCGGTGATATGCACTCATTTTGTAGCTCAGACGCTACTTCACAGGCCACATGGACAAGAAAGTTGGCATGTTTTTGTGCATCTTGTATCGAATTTTTCACTATTGAGTGTGATTCACAAGAATGGGTGGATGGATGTATTTGTAGGCCTCTAACTCCGCTTCTCAGTTATCAACCTCCACAGGCATTACGACTTATTTATCCAGATGAAGTTACAACATCCAAGGAATTTGACGAAATTTCAATTTTAGTGCAACAAGTGTTGGCGAGGGAATTTTTTGGGTGGAAAATTTGTGAATTCCTTACCAACGCTCTGGGAATCTAAGTCCCTCTACTTAACCGGTGCAGCTTTTGTGTATGCATGCACGAAAAAGTGTGGATTTCTATGGTGGCCTTTTGCCCGGGGATCCAACAAGGGCACTCCAATGACCCTGTGGAAAATTCTTGCAGTTATCTGCAAGGGGGGAATTTTTTATGAAGGTGGGAAAGGGAGTGAGAAAAGAGGTAGAAGAACTAATGTCATAGGTAGAAAATCAGATTCCCACACGCACTAGCTAGAAACTTTAACACATGCATTTATGAGAAGAAACAACCCTGCAAATGGCAACAAGACGAGATAAGATTACGAACTCAAATTTTATAAAATCTCCTCATCAAAGAGGCTAAAAAATCCTTCTTCTTATATTGATTCTTAAATAGAAGTTGTATATAATGTGGGAATGGAAGAAATTTTAGAGGCGAGGAAAGTAGAATAAAATGGCTATCTCCTTTATTTTCTCTAAGTACAATGCACTTGTGAGTTTACTAGATCAATCACGACCTTTTACAATGGTGTGAAGAAGCCATTAAATATCCCTCAAGAAAGCGGTTACAACTTCGTCTTTGTTAGCAAGAAATGGTTTACAATATTTTCAATCCTTCACATCTATTCAGATTCTTGATTCACGAAGAAATGCCAATGGCGAGAAAAACCATACTTTCCATAATGCAGTCGTTACACTCGTTTTGTAACTTTGAATTTGAACTATTCATATTGCCTTTAAAACTTTAAACTAGAGTCATCCACGTGGGAGAAATTTACTAGAGCGGGTGTGGAGGATGCCTTTTGCATTTTGTGACTTTTGGAGAAATGGCATTTTGGAACATTTTGGCCCTCTCCCACTTTTGATATGGTTTTGACATGTGGCCTTACTTGAGTGGAGATAGAATTGCAGGTCACTTTTATAATTTTACCTTTTTTTTAATGTGGGCTCAAAAACACAAATTGCTCCGCCATTGACCCACCTCCCGCTTTGACCTTTTGACGTGGGCTTAATATTTGACTTTTTCCTCATAGCATGGTCGGAGTTGCGGGTCACTTTATGAATTTTAACCCTTTTTAAATAAGGCTCAAAAACACAAAGTTCTCCACTGACCCACTTCCCTGCTTTGAATTTTCAACGCAGGCATCAACACGTGGCATCACCTGGATGCCGTGGGGTTGCGCTTCACTTTTACAACTTTTCTCCTTTTCACCACAATGCCTCAAAATGCAAAAGGATCCACCTTTCCACATCTAATTAGATATGTCCACATACTCATGGATAATGGGGCCAAAATTTGATGGGGAAGAAAATGCCCATCATTCACGACTGTGGAAAAATGTAGAGAAGAAGAAAATTCCACCATTTCGCTCCCGATTTTAAAATTTCTTTCGCAAACCAAGGAATTGAAAACAATACAAGGTTTGATGATCCATGGCCATAGAAATATTGACAATTTCATTCAAATGAGGACAACAATAAAATTTTCACGTGTTCCAGATAGGAAAACAGAAAATTTATCAAAATGTGCAGACTAGAGAGTTTAAACAACTTCAAAGCATGAATTTCTCTATCTTTTCAGACTTCCAACTTTACTTGAACACTTATAGAAGGCGTGAGCTAAAAAATTCAAATTTGACTTGGAAAATGAGGGGGATTTTGAGGGCGACAACAACAAGGTAAATGGTTATTTACAATTTTTGTATTGAGTTATGTCCGGATTGAAATTAATATGTAATTTAAATTTGAGTTGAAACCTTTATTTTTTGTAGGACATGTGTTTGTAGTTATTGCGAAAAAATACAATGAAGAAGGAACAAACTATTTCTTATGTCATTGCATCAAGGAAAGAAAGAAGTTAACTTCTCTGTTATAGATGGTGAAGATATTTAGTACCCTACGGGTTGATGGTAGTTCTTGGAACTTGGCTTGACGGTATACATTAAAAACTCCTCTGTTTGGGTTTTAAAGACTTTGAGACACACAAGAAAATACTCTTATATTTGCATCTAGTTATAGCAACAAATATTCAGTTGTATAGATATTGAGGAAGGCCTAATAACAAGATTATTTGGAAAGTTCAAGAGTCAAATCATGAAGCAATCTTGTCTGCTATTCAAAGTAGATCGATCCTGATGGTTCATTGGAATGAATTTACATGATTGAATGTATAGTATATATAATTTATTTGAAGTGTTTAATTTTGAAAACCAGATCATTCAAGTTCATATATTTTATTAAATTTGTGTATTTTGTATATATCTAGTATATGGTTTTAATTCAACTTAAATTTCTTTGACTAACACTTTTATTCATGTTAGTGGTGTCAGAAAAGATTCCACTTTAACATCCTGATGTTGAACATTGGAATGAATTTACCTGAGCTCGTCTTGTATATATAATTTCTTTGAATTTTTTAAATTTGTCAGTTCTAGATTAAAGTTCATATATTTTATCGTATTTTGTATATATCTAGTATGGTTTTGATTCAACTTAAATTTCTTCAACTAACACTTTTATGCAGGTTAGTGGTGCTAGAAAATATTCCACCTTCACGTGGTTGGCACTATTAGTAGAGAATTTTATATTCTCAAAGCTAAGAGAAGCTTTCATTGTTTTATAAGAAAAGAGAAACAACTAATAACGATTTATGTACCTGTGGAGGGGGTTCATGGCTCTGGAGGAGGTATCCTAGAAGCACCAGGAGTGTAGAGAAGTGAAATGATACCTCCCAAAGTGTTTATAAGGCCATCCATATACATGCACACATAACCCACCATTTGCAAAGTATAGCATTTGATAACCTTACATTGGCTCAAATTGCACTATTTCACGCATTTGCAAACAATAGGGCAGCGAGAGCACCGATTGGATACGGAAAAAAATGAGATATGTTATTGTATAGGGTCCCTATACCGAGGTGTAGGATCAAATGAGACATCTCTAGGTGCCACAAAGTTTGAGTAGTCACCCGTCGAAGTTGAACGGTTTTTTGGTTTCAAGGCTCTTAAGGGATAGCACCTGAGCGAAGTAGCTTGGAAGAAAAAATGTTGTCCCACACCAAAATGATGCCTCCACTAGTGACAAGTAGGCCACCCAAATGTTTTGGTGTAGTCATTTTAGTGCCACGACCCACCGTTTGCAAAGTGTAGCGTTTGACAACCTTACACTGGCTCAAATTGCACTATTTCACACGTTTGCAAACAATATGACAATGAGAGAAATGATTAGAGACGGAAAAAAAAGAGACAAGATATTATAGAGGGTCCCTAAGATGAGTTGTAGGATCAAATGAGACGTCTCTAGGTGCCACAAATTCCGAGTAGTCACCCGTCGAAGTTGAACATTTTTTTGGTCTCAGGGCTCTTAAGGGAGAAGACCGAACGAAGTAGATTGGAAAAAAAATGTTGTCCCACACCAAAATGATGCCTCCACTTTGGTGACAAGTAGGCCACCCAAATATTTTGGTGCGATCATTTTAGTGCCACGACCCACCGTTTTCAAAGTGTAGTGTTTGATAGCCTTACACTGGCTCAAACTGCACTATTTCACACATTTGCAAACAATATGGCAGCGCGAGAACTGATTAGAGATGGAAAAAAAAGAGATAGGATATTGTAGAGGGTCCTAAGCTGAGTTGTAGGATCTCGATGATATGTCTCTGGTGCTTTATGGAGTCTAAGTATTCACTGTTGAAGTTGAAGCAGTTTTTGGTCTCATGGCTCTTAAGGAACTACGCCCGAACGAAGTAGCCTGGAAGCAATGACGTTGTCACACACTAAAAATATGCCTCCTCTAGTGTTCACCTAGCCACTGGACATGTAGGTGTAGTCGTTTCGGTGCCACGACCCACTTGTTTGCAAGGTGTATTGTTTTACAACCTTACACTGGCTCAAACTACACTATTTCACACGTTTGCAAACAATAGGGTAGTGAGAGCACCGATTAGATATGGAAAATAGTGAGATGCACTATTGTAGAGGGTCCCTAAGCTGAGGTGTAGGATCCAACGAGATGTCTCTAGGTGCCACGGACTCGAATATTATCCCGTCAAAGTTGAATGGTTTTTTGGTCTCAGGGCTCTTAAGGGACTACGCCTGAACGAAGTAGCCTGGAAGCAACGACGTTGTCAAGCACCAAAATGATGCCTCCTATATCATTCACCTAGCCATCCGAATGTGTTGGCGTAGTCGGTTCGGTGTGCCAAAACCCATTGTTTACAAAGTGTAGCTTTTTACTGACCTTGGAATGGCTCAAACCGCACTATTTCACGTGTTTGTAAACAATAAGGTAGCGAGAGCACCCATTAGAGATGAAAAAAACAAAGAGAGGCTATTTTAGAGGGTCCCTAATCCTAGGTGTATGATTTGATGAGATGTCTCTAGGTGCCATGGAGTCTTAGTAGTCACCCATCGAAGTTGAATGATTTTTCTTATCTCAGGGCTCTTAAGGGACTATGCCCGAACGGAGTATCCTGGAAGCAACGAGCGTTGTCATGCACCAAAATGATGCCTCCTTTAGTGTTCAATTGGCCACCCGAAGTTTTGGCAGATTCGTTTTAGTTCCATGACCCACCATTTGCAAAGCTGTAGTGTTTCTGACCTTACACTGGCTCAAACTGCATTATTTCATGCGTTTGCAAACAATAGGGCAACGAGAACACCGATTAGAGACGGAAAAAAATTAGACAAAGGTTATTGTAGAGAGTCCCTAAGGTGAGGTGTAGGATCGATGAAACATCTCTAGGTGCCACAGAGTCTGAGTATTCACCCATTGAAGTTGAATGGTTTTTTGGCCTCAAGGCTCTTAAGGGACTACACCCGAACGAAGTAACCTTAAAGCAACGACGTTGTCGCGCACCAAAATAACACCTCCACTAGTGTTCTCCTATCCACCGTGCATGTTTACGGACTTGGTTCAGTGCCACGACCCACCGTTTGCAAAGTGTAGCATTTTATAGCCTTACACTGGCTCAAACTGCACTATTTTGCACGTTTTCAAACAATAAGGTAGCGAGATCACCAATTAGAGAAGGAAAAAAATGAGACACAATATTTTAGAGGGTCTCTAAGATGAGGTGTAGAATCCGACAAGATGTCTCTAGGTGCCATGGTGTTTGATAATTCACCTATCTGTAGTGCCCACTTCCCTTCGACACTTTTGATATTGATCATGATAATGTTGACTATCTTATGGGCATTATTATATTTTTAATTTAGTATGGTGTTAGATGTCAGGTTAGGGATTATTATTTACTTTGATTGATATATGATGCATGATGATTGTTAGAGACATTTTATATAGATGTTGACATGTTGTTGGACATGGTTTTTTATATATATATATATATATATGGATGTTTTTAGGACATGTGATATTTGGATATATTGAGTAGATCGAGAAAATTGAATTTAAAATTGATGATTATATAGTTGTTGATGAAATTGTAAGTGATATTGTTGATTGTCGATGTTGTTGTGATTCATATATATATATTGATGATTTTGAAATTATATTATATTCATTTGGATGTTCTGATATGGCCACGAGGCTGAAGGGGTATTTGTATTGTGTAGGTTAAAAATATCACAACAAACATCAGGGGATTGGAGACCAACCACATTGGAATTCTAGATGAATTCAACAAGGTCACCATGGCAACTTGTATTGTTTGTTTGTGTGTGTTTGATATTTGTTAGGGATTCCCATGGGGGGGATCACCTTCAAATGTGACCAAGTGGTTAGGTGTATTTATTTATTGGTTCCTTTATTTGTGTTTGCATGTGTTTATTTTGTGGTGCTTTGACCCCTTTTGTTATTTATTAAATGGTGTGTTAATTAATGTGAGTAATCATATTGTTAAAAATTAATTAATCAAATTGGGTCATAAGAAAGTAATTATTAGAGTTGTTGGCCTAAAATTAAAGTGTTGTAATAAATGTGTAAGTGATGTGTAAGAGATGTGTAAGTTGATTTTAGAGTATGAAACACTTCATTTTCTTTGAAATTCGAAATTCTCATTGGAGGATGATTTTGGAGACTTGTGAGACAAGTTAAATTTGTCCCATGCCTCTTAAATTTATATACCAACCTTACCTATGGTTGGAGAGTTAAATTTAGCCCTTCTTTATTCATTTTTGTAAGTCAAATTGTATGTTTTAATTGCACTTTCTTACATGCTTTTAATTTCAGTCCTTTGGGGTGTGGGCTTGTTTTGGAGTGTGTAAGTAAACTGTCATTTATTCACCTACTTATTTATTGTGCCTTGGAGATTGAAGTTGACTTATGAGTTGGAGTTGAGGATGTGTGATGTGGCATCCCACATGGATCCACCTCATCCTCTTCTCTTTCCTCTTCTATATATTCGAATTCCTTGGCTTGTTTTGGGGTTACTTCACCTTGCATTGCTTCATTTTTTGGGTGACTTCTTTTGGTTTTGGGAGCTCTTGAAATTTTTGGAGAAAGTTGGAGATGGTTGAATGCTTGTGGATTATTGATCTTGGATTGTTTTACATTGGAAAGCTTGTTGTTTGGAACTTTGGAACAAACTCCATCATGGAGAGGTAGGAGCTTGGCTCTTTAAAATGCTCTTCTCTTATTTATGCATATGTAAATGTTGTGGATGTTTTGATATTGCTTGTTGGCTGGTTGGGTAGATGGCCTAGGTATGGTGTAGGAGAAGACTATGGGGATTCTTGTGGGGAGGCATAAGTGCTTTGGGGAGGTATAAGTGTGGAGGGAGTTGGGATTTGGGTTCCACCTTACAAAGAAATAGCTTGCATTTCTTTACTTGTTATGGGGTGTCATAAGAGGTTGGGGAGGCATAAGGAAATGTGAGGAATAAGGGGTACTAGGGGAGGCATAAGGGCATGTCAGGGATTTGAAATGATATATATTTTGGTGGTTTGCTTTCAGGTGGTGATACCCATTTCCCCTTTGGGAGGCATAAGTAGCTTCCCCATAGTTCTTGCTCCTTTGGCTTGCATGATGAAGCTTGAGTTTTGTTTGTTGTTTTCATGTGGTTATAAACTGCATTATGTTTTGGATTGTGTGTTGAATGTGAAATATTGCTTTTGTGTTGTGGAAGCCTGTTGTTTCCATGAGTTGAAAAATATTTCTTATTACAATGTGGTTGGGGCTCGGGGGCCAATGAATAAGGATGACTTATCCCTTTTCATTGGATGTCTTGGTTGGGTGGATAGTGTTTCCTTTCCCCTATTCTGTTGTGACCAAATTGGAGAATGATGGAAATTCATACTGTTGTTTTGGAATTGAGAAAGAAGACAATTTAATAGTCCTTGCTGAGATCATTTCTTAATGTAACATTTTCCCACTTGAAGTGGATGATCTTGTATATTATTTGTGATGGAAAGATGGTCTATATGGGTTATGAAAGTTGTAAATTGAATTGTGAAAGAGATATACTTTGTTCTCTGTTTTTGAATAAATGTGGAAGAAATTGTATTTTGTATATTGTAATTGAGGGAGAAGATAAAGTTCGAAAGTCCCTTGCGAAACTAATTTTGTAAACCATTTCCCCACTTGATGTGGATGACAATTTAATATACATTTTGTGTTGAAGAGTTACTATGTTTTGGAAAAGAAATCCCCTTTGAATGTGAAAGAAATATACTTTGTATTCTGTTGTAAAAAGGAATGTAATGAGAAAGAGTTGTGATTGTAAAGTTGTATTTGATCTATATAAATAGAAGTGGTTACTTTGTTCAAATGATATTGCTTTCATTGGAAGTCTGATTGTTGAATGTAATTTGAAATCTCTGTTGGAAAGATGAAAAAAGAATACATATGAAGAAATGTCATAATGCTCTGTTCTTTAGAAATGAAAGTTTTGAAAATCAGAATTGTAATTTGGCATTTGAATATGTTGATTTGAATCAACTTAATGAGTTAGATTGGATCTGGAATGATTTCTAATACTTAGAAGATGATAAATGGAAAATAGATTCTTTCGAATTAGATCTTTGTTAGATGTTTCAAAACTGGCAAATGTTTTATCAAATGCACAAAACAACCTTGCAGACTAGGAAAGACATTTGAAACATTAATACAAGCTAAGAAAGATCAAAACGATCCCAAAAAAACTATAATACTTAAGAATTTTTCATAGAACCTTTCAAAATCAGGCTCAAGCAATTTCTCAGTCATTTTTGCTGTTAAATTGGGGAAATTTGAATTGATCTTCAATCAAACGATTCAATCCTTGATTTTGATCTACAAGCCTTCATTTTGTCAAAAATGATCTAAGTCCAAAAGGTTAGTTTTGCAATATTTCCTCCCATGACCCGCGTCCATCATTGAATGACACATGTCTTTGTTGGGTGTCGGTGGGGGCTCGGATCGATTTTAACCTTAATCAATTTCACAAAGAAATTTGCAAAATTTTTAAGTTTCCCCCACATCCCGGCCAACCCGTAGGTAATCGGGAGCTGCCACATGGTCTCCTTAGGCGTCGACAGAGTGCGGGTATAAAATTTGCTTTTTCCCAAAAGGGAAAAAGTGCTAAATGCCTTCCTCACTCCGACAGTCCCCTTTTCTCCTCTAGGAGAATTTTCTCCGATGTCCACTAGGCCCGAGTTGGGGAAAATTTTCCTCCCAAGCCCTGAGTCCGCTCTTGGGAAAATTTTCACCCCAAGTTCCACCGGCCCATAACTTGAGAAATATGAGGAGTTAGGAGGACTTATTTATATCACCGAAAAGGTGAGGAAATTCCCTATCTAATGGGAATGTTTTCAGGAATTTTTAATTGCATTAATCATGGGAAAAATCAAATTGAACCTTTAACCAAGTTCTAGGATTGTGTAAGTAAGAATTTACTCGATGATTTAAATATGTATTCTTTTCCTCCACCTTTGTAATTAAACTTTTCTCTTGTCTTAGATCTTGTGGAATTAAATACCTTGGGTATTTAATTGTTTAGGTCCCTTAACCCTAAAATTTTAATCGGGAATATTTAGCTAAAATTTCAATGTAATCGGTGATTAAATTAATCCCTAAGGAGATTTGAGCTAGGTGTGGACTTATTACACTTGTCGTTTTATAATGTGGAATCAATAATTATTATAATGGGAAAAGTTATCAGTTGAATTTAATTTTCCTTGAGACTTTGGTTTTTAAGACTAAAAAAATATTCCATAATTTTGTAACTAAACCTAGGTTGTTCATGGGTCTCAAGAGGGAGATTTTAGCGGGTGTTACACTGTTGAAGTTGAACAATTTTTGGTCTCGGGCTCTTAAGGCCCGAATGAAGTAGCTCCGAAGCAAAGAAATTGTCACACACAAAATTGATGCCTCCTCTAGTCTTCACCTAGCCACATGAACTTGTTGGCAAAGTTGGTTTGGTGCCACGACCCACCATTTGCAAAGTGGGGCATTTTACTGACCTTACACCGGCTCAAACCTGCACTATTTCATGAATTTGTAAACAATAGGGCAGCGAGAGCACTGATTAGAGACAAAACAATGATATATGATATTTTATAGGGTCCCTAAGCTGAGGTGTAGGATCTGACGAGACATCTCTAGGTGCCACGGAGTCCAGTATTCACCTGTCGAAGTTGAACGGTTTTTTGGTCTCAGGGCTCTTAAGCAACTACGCTCAAATGAAGTAGCCCGGAAGCAATGACGTTGTCACACACCAAAATGACACCTCCTCTAGTCTTCACTTGGCCACCTAGACATGTTGGCATAGTCGGTTTAGTGCCACGACCCACCGTTTGCAAAGTGTAGCATTTTACAACCTTACACTGGCTCAAACTACACTATTTCACGCATTTACAAACAATAGGGCAGCGAGAGAACCGATTATAGATGGAAAAAACTAAGAGAGGCTATTGTAAAGGGTCCCTAATCTGAGGTGTATGATCTGACGAGACATCTCTAGGTTCCACGGAGTCTGAGTAGTCACCCACCGAAGTTTAACGATTTTTCTTGTCTTAGGGCTCTTAAGGGACTACACCGAACGAAGTAACTGGAAGAAATGAAGTTGTCATACACCAAAAATACACCTCCTCTAGTGTTTAAATGACCACTCGGATGTTTTGGCTTGATCGGTTCGGTGCCACGACCCACCTTTGCAAAGTGTAGACTAGCTCAAACTGCATTATTTCACGTGTTTGCAAACAATAGGGCAGCGAGAGAACCGATTATATACGAAAAAAAAAGAGATGCTATTATAGAGGGTCCATAATACAAGGTGTACGATCCAATGAGATGTCTCTAGGTGCTACGGAGTTTGAGTAGTCACCGTCGAAGTTGAACAATTTTTTGGTCTTAGGGTTCTTAAGGGACTACGCCGAATGAAGTAGATCGGAAGCAACGACGTTGTCATGCACCAAAACAACACCTCCTCTAGTCTTAATCTAGCCACCTAGACATGTTTGCATAGTCGTCTCGATGCCACGACCCACCGTTTGCAAAGTGTAGCATTTTACATCCTTACACTCGGCTCAAACCGCACTATTTTGCATGTTTGCAAACAAAAGGGCATTGAGAGCACCAATTAGAGACGGAAAAAAACAAGGTAGGATATTGTAAAGGGTCCTTAATCCAAGGTGTAGGATCCAACGAGAGGTCTCTAGGTGCCACGGAGTCTAATTATTCACTTGTCGAATTTGAATGATTTTTTGGTCTCGGGGCTCTTAAAGGACTACGCCTAAACGAAGTAGTATAGAAAGCAACGACATTGTCATGGAATGAAAAAAAAACCTCATCTAGCATTCACCTAGCTACCGGATGTGTTGGCACACAATCGGTTCAAGTGCCATGACCCACCGTTTACAAAGTGTAGTGTTTTACACCTTATACCGGCTCAAACTGCACTATTTCACACGTTTATAAATAATAGGAGAGCGAGAGAACCAATTAGAGATAGAAAAAACGAAGAGAGGATATTGTATAGGGTCCCTAATCTAAGTTGTATGATTTGATGAGACGTCTCTAGGTGCCACGGAGTCCGAGTAGTCACCCGTCGAAGTTCGATGGGTTTTCTTGTCTCAGGGCTCTTAAGGGACTATGCCCGAACGAAGTAGCTTGGAAGCAACGACGTTGTCACACACAAAAAATACACCTCCTCTAGTATTCACCTGGCCACCCAGATGTTTTTGCGTAGTCGGTTTGGTGCCACAACCCACCATTTGCAAAGTGTAGCATTTTACATCCTTACACTGGCTCAAATGGCACTATTTCGTGTGTTTGCAAACAATAGTGTAGCGAGAGCACCAATTAGAGATGGAAAAAACCAAGAGAGAATATTGTAGAGGGTCCCTAATCTAAGGTGTACAATCCGATGAGGCGTGTCTAGGTGCCACTTGAGTCCGAGTAATCACCCGTCGAAGTTGAATAGTTTTTTGGTCTTAGGGCTCTTAAGGGACTACGCCCGAACGAAGTAGCCCGAAAGCAATGACGTTGTCACACACCAAAACAACACATCCTCTAGTGTTCACTTGGCTAATTAGGTGTGTTGGTGTAGTCAGTTTGGTACCACGACCCACCGTGTGTAAAGTGTAGCATTTTACTGACCTTACATGACTCAAACCGCACTATTTTGTGCGTTTGCAAACAATAGGGCGAGTGAGAGCACCAATTAGAAACAAAAAAAACCAAGAAAGGATATTGTATAAGGTCCCTAATCTGAGGTGTATAATCTAATGAGACATCTCTAGGTTCCACGAAGTCCGAGTAGCCACCCGTTGAAGTTCAACAGTTTTTTGGTCTTAGGGCTCTTAAGGGACTACACCCGAACAAAGTATCCTAGAAGTAATGACGCTATCCTGCACCAAAAAGACACCTCCTCTAGTGTTCACGTGGCCACTTGGATGTGTTGGCGCAGTCGGTTTGGTGCCACACCCTAATTCTAACCTTAAAGGATAGTTATAATAAATGCCCAAAAATAGGGACTTAGTAAATGTGAAAGCATCTTGTATGGATACAATAAGTTCGTAAATTTTTATTACGAAACAAAATGGTGCCCAAAATGGGTCTTACAAGCATCCATACTTAGGGATACAATTTATCCCTATCAACCAGATCGCTGAGTAAGCAAGTGAGCTTGGTCCTCCAATACAATGCATTGCACTATTATATTGATCCCACATTCAAACTGCAAATGCACAAATTGTCACATATAATGAAAATAGGTGAATGCCTCACTTGAATAATTTTTGTTAAAACTTATTAGGTAACTTAGAAATAATTATGCATATAATTAAATATTACAACAATACCTCTAAATAATCATATAAAAGTATGATCAACAATCATTTCATAATACAATGATTAATATCATATTTACTTCATATTCTATATCAAATACATGAGACAACAAGCATGTCCCTAGCCAAGTACAATGATATGACCATATGTTTTAGTACAAGTGATACACTATCAACTCATTCTTTCCATAAGTTCTGTGTACATGTATATCTCATTTGTACAACTGTTTAAAAGGAGAGCATCATTTGAGTTATTTTCCTCCAACCACGAGAACAATGTGTAATATACCCAAATTATTAAAATACAACCCATCATAAGATCATGAAAACCAATACCATCATATGATTCTGACTAATATAGAACAAGGATAAGTGAACTAACAATGTATACAACTAGATACATTACTTTGGCTAAAGTTTTCTAGCTATGATAATGCAAGCTAGATCTTATAGTTTACATAAACAAATAATATTTTTCATCCTTCACAACACAACTATCTCATACACCACTTCCATAATCAATAATCCTCATCAAGAGGCAATACATTCCAATATTTAAAGCAAATTTTTGATGTCATAATCAAAGAGGAAAAACAACCATCTATTCCAATTTTTAATCCATGTTTTCAGATTTTATAATCATAAAGAAAACAACCCATTTACTTCCTTCTACACATTTACCGATGCACCAAACAACCATCACTTATCTACTATTTTTCTAAAAATCCTTCATATGTTGTTTCATATTTCACTAAATTTTTAATGCCTTTAATGTGATTTAAGAAGGAAGAGACTTATGTTATCACGCTTGTGGCTTCTCCTCTAAACAATATGTTAAACCATTATATAACATAACATCACATATCATATATCATTTAACAATAACATAACATCATATATCATATCCATAATGGTCACATAATCGAGGCCATAAAATCAAATCAAACAAATATCTTAATATGGTTATGAAAACATACATAGAAGGATATCATGTGTAAATGAAATCAAATCAAACATAGAAGTAATATCGTTATGAAAACCAATATGGATATAATGTATCAAACTAAGTGTGCCACGAGTCTCTGAAAATATAAGTTCATAACATGTATCGAACTAAGTGTGTCATACATATAGGACCACATGTGGTCACATAAGGCTATACACATGGACTATATGAAGAATCATGTACATCCATGTCCTATGAATCTAATCATGAAACATCTTCCCTCTCTTCACCCTGCTAGAAGAAGCATGTCCACGACCTGTGGATGTAGTGGAGGGAGATGCCACTATGGATTTCATCCGTGTGGTCCTAGGCATCTCTAAGTAGGCCTGCAACCTAGCCTACACATTCATAAACAACAAGTTTTTAACACCCAAAATTTTAAAATACATTCAAAATTTAGAAATTTATAATGCATGTGAAATCTTACCGCAATCTCATGATCCCTATTAATTTTTTGTCGACGCGTTGTAGGGTCAACAATAGACTCATGAGGGGTAGGCTACATACAAATAAATAGTTCAAATTAAATATTTCATGTACAAAATTTGATATTGTAGATAAGTAATAAGAAAAAAATTCCTCCAAAATTTTTTTTTTGAAAAATTGTACCTGAGTTAGTGGATCTACAGATGCTATGGTAGTATCTACAGTAGCCTCCATAGTTTGCATATAGGGAGGAGTCTCTCTGGTAGTCATAAGCTATACAAAAACATGTACATATCAATATTAATCTACATGACTACCACTTAACAGACCCAAAGCATAATCGACACATAACAGACCGATATGTAGAGAGAAACTAACCTGTGTAAAAGTCACATGAGGCGCGTCAGTAGCCTCAGTGCCCAGAGTAGATGAGGACCCACTAGGCTCCTGTGTATAAAACAAAAACATATTAATATGTACATGTACACGTGAAACATTATAATAATCAAAGTGTAATCAAATGAAATTTGAAATGTAAGTAACTTGAAACTTATGTTTGTAACACGCCCAGCTATAGTAGCTCGTATGTTGATGTTGGATGTGTCCTTCACCGACTCTTATTGTTTAAAATAAAAAAATATTAATTTTTACATGTATGTATATGACGTAATCAAATACATATATATTAAAATATCAAATGAATTAAACTATTGTGTATATATATATATATATATATATAAATACTTATTTGACATTTACTTGTGAAAGACAACGTCATTTCCACCAGTTCCAAAAAAATCCACCAGCATCTCATCTAGAGAAAATAAATCATGTGATCCATTAAATGATGTCTCACCCGCAGTGCATACGACACCACATGATCCATAGTGGTGTGGTGCACTAGAAGTGGCACCTCCATCGACATCACCAGATGCAATTTGGTCACTATGTTGAGTCGAGTATCGTGAGCTCCTTAATGCATGTAGTGTGTCAATCTCGAGCTCCCTTAATGCATGTAGTGTGTCAATCTTCACGAACCTTCTTCACCGTAGGAGGGATAATGAAGGTAGTGGGAGTTTTGGGGCATGGGGATCCTTGGTTGACCAACGTGTGTGCAGCAGTCTACTTTGTGCGAGAGCCACCTCCTCACCCATAAAAATAGAAAACTCAAATAATTTGGGACATCATTAAGCACGAACTCGCAATATAATTTCTTCAAAAAAGAGAGGAACCTCATTGTTGTTGCATGGTGGATAATAAAAAAACATCCACCATCGGTCCCAAAAAATATTCTTGATTCGGTCATCATGGCACCAATGGATTGGGAACCATTTGTAAGTAGTTGTGGGGGCATTGGTTCTCAAGTCAATAAATAATACACAAATGCGGTCTTTTGCAATTTTTTTGTCTTTTATGGCTGCATGGGATAATTTATCTACATACCACTACCTACAATCACCTCTAAAGGCATTCCATCTATGTATTTGGTTGGTTACGGAGTTGACTTTACCAATCAATGTTTGCAATGTGTTCACTAAAGTCATGTGAGACGGATTTGTGGCATGATTTTGTCTTATTGTCTGAATAAGGTTCTCAATAGCAATTTTATTTTGTCGGATTCTTCCAACAATATTAGCTTGTGTTCCTATTGGTTCCGTGGGGACAAAAGGATCCGTAAGAGGCGTATCTACATTTAGGCGAGGTTTTGAGGAATGTTTGGAGGGTTTTTAGGAATATTCGGATGGTTTGCAGGATTACGAGCTTGTCGAGTAACTGAAAAAATAAAAAAATTGTATACATAAACAAAAAATTGAAAAACCCATGAAAATCACAAAAATAACCTAAAATGCAAGAAATTTGATCAAAATCGAGGGCTTACCTCTTCGTCTTGGTGACATTGTTGAAAATTTCGTTATCCGTAAGACCGAAAAGAAATTTGTAGGGGGATTCAAAGCTCGAGTACCAATGAATGAGGAGAAATCGCAGTTCGTATGGGAAAATGGGGAAAATGAGGGGTCACAGTCTATTATTTTTGTCTTAGAGGACCGTGATCATGGTTTTAAAACCGTGATCATAGTTTATAACCGCATGATCGTGGTTTTAGGTTCGGAAATCCCCAACCCTATAAAAGTAGTCGGCGATCATGGTTTAGAAACCACGATTGCGGTACTTGAATTTTGGGTTTTTATGTCCACTTATTTGTCCACCAACTTGGTACACTTACCCAAAAATCTCAAATAAATGTATGTACATTTGTTTCCATTTATCATATATACCATGAAAATTTGGATTTGCATAATCCACATAAAACCATTATATTTTCTATGAATTTTAATCACACGTAGATATGATAAAGTGGTTTTACATCAACAATGTGTTACACGGAAGCATATAACATTACTTATATAGAAAAGCATTGCAAAGTGCATAAAAGAATACTCATAAAATTTAGGAAGCTAATTAGTGTATAAAAGTGAGTTTTAAAAGTGATTTGTCTTACTTATAGAGACAACAATTGCAAATTGCAATATAAGTCTATATGTAGACACCTAGTTTTAGTACAAGATTAATTATTATTTTCACACTAGTACATAATTATATATTTATTTATTATTGGTTTAAGTTAGGCTCTTGTTAGTATGTGTGTCTATATGTCATTCAACATCAAACTATTTTTTGGTCTTGTGTGATTTTTGGTGTCTTCCATGGTGCAAAACACTTCATCAACATCAATTTTAAGTGTGACCGTCATCAAATTCCTATTCTATTTATAGACATCTAGATGACATGCTTGAAATCCAAGGATGATTCATGCCCCCTCTATAATGTTTCATATCTCCTATAGGATCAATATTATACAACAAAACTCTACAATAATGTAAGTTGAAGATGATGGCCTAATGATTTTTTATAAAGTGGTTAGTACAAACTATTTTAACAATCCAATGGATAGGTCATCTTTCTCCTTTGTTACCAACCATTATACCTATTTACATCAAATTTAATATAATAATCCACCATATCCCACCCTTTTAATATTAGGGATGTCACTATGTATGACTTAGCTTAAAATATAAAAATGTTTATACGTACTTAGTATAATCAAAGTGTCTAGCACATGAGTAATCAAAATTATTTTAAAACCCACATGTAAATTAGATACGATCAATAGAGAGAGAGAGAGTAGTAGACATGTCATCTCATGGGAAAGCATATTGTAAACATGTCTAATAATCCATATAAATTAATAACTAAGAGGTAATAATGAATGTTAGACAAGTATATGCTAGTAGACAAATGACTCAACACTAATGGAAAGTTTAGGACTCATGAAATGATATGGAAGACCCACTATAATACATAAATGACTAACTTGATACATTCTATTAGGTTGTGCGTGTTAAAAAAGTGTGTATCAAATAGTGATGTGTCAAATTGTTTTTATCAATATCTTAGTGCATGTTAGGAACCATGTGTCAAACAATTTTTGTTTCAATGTTCAATTTGTGTCAAGAGTAATATTTATTTAGTGCAATATGTTTGAAGTAATATCTATCTCAAGAAATATGCACCAATAAGCATGTGTATTAAGTAATGTATCATAAACAATGTTGTAGATGATGTTCCTATAGAAAGTAATGTATTAGACACCGTGTACAAAATAATGTGCTTAGAGAGATTAGTATATTAGCAAAATTTTGTGTAATCCCATACAAAATTGGATAACATGTCCAAAATTAAAAACATTAGCCCAAAGTCAATAATAGTCAAACAATAATGGAAGCATGCAATGAGTAAGTAATAAAGAATTATATAAATGCATTAGGATCAACAAAAACTAAGCATGAAGCATGTCAAATCAATACATTAGGATAAATAAATATATCATTCCATAAAAATATGTCGTTATAGCTTGATTCATTTTCTCAATTATATCGTCATTGATTTAACTAATCTAATTTTCAAGTAATCACTCATTGTTAGGGAAAATCCCAAATTGTAGGATGTTGTTATAAAAGAAAACCAACAAAGTGACTTATCCTCATATTATCTCTTTTATCACATATCATACCAAAAATTTAATAATTGATTTAGGGTTATTGTTATATTTTGGTTTCATTTACAAGTTGGAGATAAAATCCATAAAACCCTTACGCTTGATATGTTGGTTTGGGATGGATGATTTCTTTAACTCAACATTATTAGATCATACAATATTTCTCAATGAATAAATATAAATACTTGCATAACCTAAAAAAATTATCCAATATCAATTTGAAATTACCACATGATAATGTTGAAAATACTCCTATAAACACTAACAATAGTGTATATGTTTTCCACCCATGTCCCATATCAACCTTTTCAAAATGTTTGAATATTTGACCCATAAGTGTTTTGTATTGGGCTGTGAACAAGCGATGGAGGTCACGAGCGATGGGGAAAGTGATGGGAAGTCTTGTCAGCCGCAGATTTGCAGCACTCCTGGCTGCAGAATGTCTGCGTACTAAGCCTAAATTTGCTGAGTAAAGGCCGATTTCTGACCAAAATCAGACGGTTGTAAATCTGCAAAATGAAAAGGTGGAAATGTTGGGATCCACACCTCTGGCTTGGAATAAGATTCTCCAAAGCCCTAACATCAAAGTGGGTCCGCATTCTCCTCAAAAAGGTCAGTTCAAGTGGGAAAAGGACAGTGAAGGTGCCACTGCTGTTGGTCCCAGATGGCTGTGTTGATAGGGCTTTGAGCAAAGTAAATCTCTCCCTTGTTGGTAAGTTTCTTGGCTCTAGACCTAATATTGATTTTATTAGAAAATGGGCTCTGAGAAAGTGGAAACCTAAGGGGGATCTGAGTATTACCATCATGCCACGGGGTTTTTTTCTGGCAAAATTTAATCAGCAAGCTGATTTGGAATCGGTGCTTCTGGGAGGACCATGGTGGCTGGGTAATATGGGCCTCTTTTTGAAAAAATGGTATCCTGGATTTGACCCTAACACTGAAAATATAAACACCATTCCAATCTGGTGTAGGCTCCCTAGGCTACCATTGCATTTTTGGGATGATGAAATTCTGCTTAACATTGCTAAGTCCTTAGGTGCTCCTATCGGGCTGGATGGGCCCACGAGAAATAGATCCAGACTTGCTTTTGCTCGATTCTGCATTTCTTCTGAAATGGAGCAGGAATTACCAGAATACATCATTTTGAAATCTAGGTATGGGGTGTGGACTCAAAAGATTGAGTTTGAAACTTTTCATTTGAGATGTAAGCACTATCATCGCATAGGACACTCCACCAAAAGCTATCCCAAGAAGGTGACAGTGGAAGCTGAACAACCTGTGGATGGCTCTGTCTTGAATAAGGAATGCAGGGATCTTCACACTGATGACAAAGCCCCTTGTCAGACGGAGTTGAACTACAATAGAAAGGGAAAAAAAGGGGTTTTAGAACTCAAATGAGGAAGCATTTAGTCCGGCATCCTAAAACCCCGAAGCAACTTTGGTTGCCTAGCAAAGAGGACTTGGAAAATCCTATAAAGGTGTCCATGGTGGTGAACAAGCAAGAAAGATCTGTGAAGATTAATATAGTCCAAAATGATCAATATCGAACAAAAAGGAAACTGAGATAGTTAAACCTCTGGACATCATTGAATATCGGATAAAGGAAGTATGGATTCCAAAGAAAATCTAAAGAATAACACTCCTAGGGGAGATGGTAAATTATCTACAAATTTACCTCCTTGCTCTAGCAATAGGTCAGTAGTTTCACCTACTTGCTACAACATCATAACAGTTGATCCACACTCAATTGACAAGAATCAGAAGGAGCGTGAAGAGGGAGAAGTTACGCCTATCAAAGTGGATGAGGATCTAAATTCTGGATTCACAAAGGTCATTTCAAAAAAGAAAAAGAGAATGAAAGGATTTGAAATGATCCTAGAATCACTTTACAGTGATAAGAAAAAGAAAAAGGACAACTGGGATGCCTCAACATCCAAAACTACTATGTCTTTTGCAAGAAGACTAGTAGACTTAGGAGGTAGTTCAAAAAGAGGAAGGCCCTCTAAAAAGGCTCTTAGATCTAAGAGAATTGAGAGAGACATTGCAGATGGCATTCAAAGTCAATTGAACCATCAGGAAATCCCAACTCCCAATCATTCCAAATGAATATTATTTCTTGGAACATCTGAGGTCTAAATGGAAACTCCAAGCAGAGAATCATTAAGGAGTTACAGGATTCTAGTAGTCCTAGTATTTTGATATTGCAGAAACTAAGATGAAAGCTAAGATCCTTGAAACTAATAAAAAGAGTTTCTGGGAAAATTTTGAAATGGCAGCTATAGACTCGTAGGGGCCTCTGGAGGACTGGCTACTCTTTGGGATAAAAGGCATTGTACTAGTACGATTCTTAATACTAGCACTAATCATCTTGCAATCAAATTTTTGGCTATTGAGAATAATGGTGAATGGATACTTTCTAACATATATGCCCCTAATACTGTGAGTGGGAGAAGAAAAATTTGGGCTGATCTTAAAACCTTTAGAAACCAATATAGTATAGCTAACTGGCTTATAATGGGTGATTTTAACTCCCCTCTTAACCCTGGTGAAAAGTATGGAGGAATCTCCAGCTTTTCTACAGGTATGGAGGATTTTTCTGATTTTATTGTTGAACATAATCTTTTAGATGTGGATCTCCATGGGAATAAATACACTTGGAATAATAGAAGGTTGGGGAAAGATCTTATCTAGGTTAGATTGGATAGGGCACTGATTTCTGCGAGCTGGATTCTCATTCAAGACTTTCACCTATCCTCCTTGCCCAAAGTTGGATCGGATCACAATCCAATTTCTATAAATCTTCTCAACTGGACTAAATCCATCGAAGCTCTTTCAAATTTGAAAAGATGTGGATGAAGCATGACAACATCTACGACAAGATAAAAGAATGGTGGGGTTGGAATGGTGAAGGCACTACACAATTTAGATTGATCCAAAAGCTCAAGAATGTTAAAAAGCAAGTTAAAATTTGGAATAAAAGATTTTTTGGCAATGTGTTTGACAATAAAAAGAAGTTAAAACAAAAGCTCCAGGATTTGGAAATTAAAATGGATACAATGGGGAGATCTGTTGAAGACCAAACTAATGAAAAGAATATTCTTTCTGAGTTGCATACGATTTACAGCAGACAAGAATCTTTATGGAGACTTAAATCTAGGGCTATCTGGCTTAAAGAGGGAGATAGAAACAAAAAGTTCTTTCATATGACCACGCTGAAGCACTAGAGATTGTAATAGGATCATGGAAGTGGCTAAAAGTAATGGAAATACTATAAAATATCCCATTAGCATCAAGGAAGAAGCACTTGATTTCTATAAAAAACTTCTTGAGGAGAGGAATATCATCAATGCTGAGGCTATTTCTTTTATGTTGGAGGCTATTCCCCAAGGAAAAATTGAGGAACAGAGATTTAGAAATGTCACCAAAGCTGTCACGCTTGAAGAGCTGCAAAAGGTTGTTTTTACTTTAGAAGGCGACAAGGCTCCAGGACCGGATGGTTTCTCCATTAATTTCTTTCAGAAATTTTGGGAAATTTGTTCGAGATGATCTTCTCAGAGCGGTGAATGAATTCTACAGAACTAGAAATCTTTTGAAAGAGCTGAACAACACTCACATTGTGCTGGCCCCAAAAAAATGGATGCTAAAGACTTCAAAGACTTCAGGCCCATCAGCCTTGTGAACGCTATCTACAGGATTTTCACCAAAATAATTGCTACAAGGCTCCAACTCATTATGAATGATTTAATCTCTAGGTAGTAGAGTGGGTTCATCAAAGGCAGGATTATTCAAGATGGAGTGATTATGGTTCATGAGACCATTCATTCTATGGAGAATAATAAAAAAGCAAATATGGCTCTTAAGCTTGATATGAATAAAGCCTTTGACAAGGTTTCTTGGGTTTTTCTTGACAAAGTCTTAACTAAATTTGGTTTTCTAGACAAATTTAGAAAAATTATTAAGGCTTGTATCTCTATCGATTTTCAGTGGTGGTTAATGGTGAGCCTGTGGGTTTTTTTCACTAACAATGCAGAGGGCTAAGGCAACGGACCCCATCTCCCCTACTCTTCATTCTAATGGCTGATAGCCTTAGTAGAACAATTGGTATAGTAGTCAATGACGGTCTTTTGAAAGGATCAAAGCCCACTTCCATCAGCCAAGCCATCTCTCGATCAACAATTTGCGGATGATACTATCCTCCTTCTTTTGGCTTTATCATGAAGCTAAGGCTACCAAGGCTATTCTGCAGCTCTACGAATCTACTTCTGGGCAAGAGATCAATTATGATAAAAGCTCCATTTTCTTCTTCAACACTCCTGAAGAAAGACAACTTAAAATTGCTAAAATTCTGGGCTGTAAAATAAGCGCGCTTCCAGCCACTTACTTGGGCCTTCCTCTCGGCACTAAAAAATTCTCTAGCAAGGTGTGGGATGAGCTATTGGAGAGATTTTTTTAAAAATGGCTGGTTGGAAAGGAGCCATTTTGTCTAGTGTTGGTAAGTGCCTGCTCATTAAAATTACTCTCCAAAATCTGCCCATTTATATCATGTCACTCTTCAAGATCCCCTCTTCCTTCAGAGAAAAGATTGAGAGGATTCAGAAAAAATTCTTATGGCAGGGCATGGAAGAGAAGTTTAAATTTCACTTAGTTGCTTGGGATAAGGTTTGTACCCCGAAATCTATGGGAGGATTGGGTATAAAAGACATTGAGAAAATGAATGAGGCTCTCATTGCGAAAATGGGCTGGAGAATGCTTTCAGAGAAACAACCCTGGATTGACTTAATCAAAGCTAAATACCTAAATCAAAAACTATCTATTCTTTCCTACAAGATGAGCACCTCCCCTATGGTTCCATTTTTTGGAACAATCTGGTTAAGAGCAGAAATTTCATTAAGCAGGGCAGTAAATGGAAAGTGGGTGATGGTTGGGATATAAATTTCTAGGAGGATAACTGGTTTAATGGCAATCTTATGGACAGTTTTGGGATTGTTAAGGACAGTCTTGTAAACAAATATGGCATTAAAATCAAGGATTATATTGAGGGAAATGGCAATAGAAAGAAATGGAAAAAACTATCAGTGGAGAGAGATGATCTGGTACAAATTATTTCCTCCCTTCAAGTTCAGTTAGATCTTATTCCCTTAAGTCAACTGGATACTAAGGATGAGCTGGTCTGGCATAATTCCATTGATGGGGACTATTCTGTCAAAATTGGATATAACACTTTCTTCGACAGTAGTCAATCTGAGTTCAATTGGAATAGGATTTGGATGGCTGAATTAAATCCTAAAATAAATTTCTTCCTTTGGCTGGCTATCAGAGGCAAGATTCTTACCACTGACAAATTGATGAGAAGAGGTTTTATAATGCCTAATAGATGTCATCTGTGTAAAAAGACTCGAGGAGATAAGTCATTTGTATATCCATTGTGATTATGCTACCAGAATATGGAGTTTTTCCCTCTCTAAATTTGAAGCTCTATGGGTGGTGCTGAAGGATTTCAATCAGCTATGGACTCAATGGAACCCACCCTATAGGCATTGTGTTGTCAGAAGGATCTAGAAGCTAGTTATCCCTCATATTATTTGGAGGATATGGAAAGATAGAAATGATATTATTTTTAGAAATAAGAATCAGAACTATAAGCTCAGTATTGGTAAAATTTCTAATGGTATCAAAGATAATATAGCTAGATTTAAACCCCCCAAGAATAAGAGTTATCCAATAAATGAAGAGTATGTCTTATCCAACTGGCAGATTGGAGCTGTCAGTAGCTAGCAATCCCAGTAATAGTATTGATAGATCTTTGATTAAATGGCATCCTCCTGATTTTAACTGGTATAAGTTGAACTTTGATGGGGCCTCTAAGGGTAACCCTGGGACTGCGGCAGAGGGAGGAGTGATCCAGGATCATAAAGGTAATCTAATTGCTACGTATTCTAGAAAAATGGGAATTCTAACCAATCATTTTGTTGAAGCATTATCTACTTTATGGGGCTTGAGAATTTCCCAGAATCATAATATCCAAAACCTCATTCTTGAAGGGGACTCCCTGAATATCGTTAATCACCTTAATCAGTGCTCACCTCCAAGTTGGAACATCAAGGATTTTATCTCAGAGTCCATAAGTATCTGCCAAACATTCACCAACATCTGGATCATACATACTTACCGAGAGGGTAACAAGTTGGCAGATGCATTGGCAAATTATGGCATTAATGTTAACCACATTGTTTGGGATAATAATAGCATTCCTAAACAACTTCAAAGTAGCATTCAAGCGAGATATCTATAAACATGCAAATTCATGATTTGGGAGATGATCATTGGGAGTGGATCAGTACTAATAAAGCTCCCACACGTGCTAACTTTAAAATAATCTTATACATTTCTTGTCGAACAATCAAGTTTGTATGAAGAATGATGGAAATTTCAAATGGATTTATATTGAAAGGAAAGTCGCGCATGTGGGAAGCATTGTGCTTTATGCAATCTCGTTGCATGTCTCTACAGATCCCCAAGACAGAAATAATGTTGATGATGATAGGGAGCGGGTGTGCAAAGGGTCGTAGTTCCCACATGCGAACTTTTGCAGGTTTAAATCAGCGATCACGCAACTATTTTGGGAAAAGAAACAACTATTCTCATCAGCATTTTCACTGCGTGAAAAATAATAGCAAAAGGCGGATTGGTATTAGCACTCTTGAGGTTTCTAATATTTTTTGCAAACAGTTAAGCATGGTGACAATGGGGGGCCCTCCTTGCCAGATCGAGCCAGCGTGGATCCGGATTGGAGGGATAATGTGGAGCTTTGGAATATTCTAAGCCAGGGAGGCATCACCAGCTTTATGGAGAAGGTTTAGGGCCATGATCAAAGTATTTTAGTGCATTTTGCAAGAGATTGGAAGGATCACACTGTTGAGTATGGGGGGCAGAAGATTGCGATCAATGAGGAGCTGATAGCTGAAGTGACTGGCCTTGGCATGGATGGATACCATTTTTTTAATAAAAGGGTTGACAGAGAAGCTGAGGAGAGGAGATTTGTTGAAGGAACAAAGAAACTGATCTTTGCGTGGATGGATCCCCTCACCCTATGATGAGGTTACCCGAATGATGGTGCATTTCATTTCTTTGGAAGGGAGATTCGTCATTCTGCTAAACATCTTATCTTCCTCAATCACTTCCACAGGAATCACACGGTATGTTTCCCCCATTATCTACTTAGCTCTCTTGAGTACTCCATTTTGGAGTTTCAAAAGCATGCTCATGTTGTTCCTTTGCACTAGGGGCTAATTTTCTTGCTGCATAAATTATGTCTTCTCTAGTCTCCTGGCCTCCCTTCCTCCTCCCTTGGCTATGTTCCCCCTCGCCCGGTTACGGCGCGGTCGCCAACCCCATATCTCCACATTCTGTCCCCACCACTGCTGTTGTCACCCCTCTCCCAGCCTTCCCGGCTCCATCTCCCATTCCCCCCACCTCTGCCCCCACCCCCTTTGCTTCCAATTCAGCCAGACCGGTTACCAGGTCCTCTAGAATATTGAATCTTGATACCCCTGCTATAGGGAAGGGTCCTCAGGAGATTGAAACTGCACATAACCTCCTACATATTAGCAGTGTTAGTTCTCAGGAAGCACATATGGAGAGCTCCACAAAAAGGCTAGAGGCCTTAGAAGCTGATTTGAAGCTGTTGAGGGAAGAGGTTAATAACATGGCAAAACAAAAAGGTAAGAGGAAGAAGGAGGAGGAGGTGGCTATGGATAATAGCCAGCTTGAAGATATTTACAAGAAGCTGCACTCCTTAGACTCCCGTTTAGGGAAGGCCAAGACTCGCCATGATTATAACATGGCCATTTTTACGGCTATTGAGGAGTTCATTGGGCAGCATGTCCGAAGTGTCTCCAATCTCAGCGGGGTTCCGGATACCCTTTGGGGCACTGATAAGGAAAGCAAAAAGACCATTGCTCAGCTGGATGTTACTGACTCTGCCCACATGACGACCTTGGGGATGTTCAAATCTTGGCAGACTATCAAATCTAGCATCGACAAAGCCGCCAAGAAGTAATTGGGGGTGCTCTTGCTACACTTCTGTGTAATTATTGTTGTTTTTTTGCTGTCGTTTTACTGCTTTTCTGCAGTTTTCGCTCTGTTTTGATTTTGTTGTGGTAGTTGCTCTTTGGCTACTTTGGGCTTCTTTGTCCCATCTAGATTTTGATCCTTTTTGTTCTGGTTCTCTTTCCTATTCTGGCTTCTAGGCCCTCTTTTGTTCTCAAGGGTATAGTCCCTTTCAAAAAACTATTTTCCAATAATAAAAAAATATTTGACCCATATTAAACAAAAAATACACTCGCACAACACACTAAATTGTATAAATTTAATGTGTTATATAAAAATTAATTTAACTACAATAATTAAAACATAAAATTATATTACAAAGTTGTAGGAAAATAAATTGTGGATGAATGGAAAAATAATATACAAGACTTAGGTCTTCTTATAATTCATTCCAAGATTCTTATGATTTAAATGACATTGCCTTTATAACTATTTCTAACAAGAAATTAATAGTCTAAAAATAGAATATGAAGTTATTTGACTTAGAATGTGAAGATTCTTTTGAAAAATATTCACTCAAGAACAAGAATGGTTTTTGCATTACTCAAAACTCCCAAAGTATGATATTAATATGTAAATTATGTTTTTCTATCATTTTCAAATTTTAAATTTTTAGGCCATTTGGAGTATTTTTCAAGGGTCAAATATACGATATATTTCTAATGTGTATTCCCTTGTGAAATATGATACTCATTCAAAGCTTTCGAACACATATTATGGATTACAATTTGATTAATAGTGAATGCGATATGACTTCAACATTGTGACACATTAGTGATATACTATTTTTGGTACTATACCCAAAATATTATCCTAAAATGCCACTTGGATCAATATTGTTTTTCCCATTTAAAATTATATAGATATAAGAATAATAATTACTACTTAGTAAGAATTTATAAACATTGTATAAATTATATTCTCTCACTTCCACCTCTTCTATTTACACTAATTCCAAACCCTTTTTCATGTGTTTGTTAAGGTATATATGATCAAAGTTTTAGTGTGTAATGTTGTTAGGTGTTTCACTTATTAGAATGTTATTTAGTATGCAAAATTTGGTCATTATTATCATTGTGATTTTATAATCAAATGTAACTATTTTCTTCACCCATCATTGAAAACCTAAAGTTATATAATCTAGATGTTTTATTAACTTGTTTTCTTCACCCATTGTTGAAAATCCAAAGTGATATAATATTGATGTTTTATTAAACTGATAATAGTGATATTTAATGTGTTTTCTTTCTTATTAAAACTCTTGTGGAATGCCCTTATGCAATGGTAGTTTTTAGTTTGACCATCCTTATAAGCCTTTTGGCATTAAGTGTAACTATTGTACTTAAAACATTTTAAATAAATATATTGAAACATGAAATATATTTGAATGAACATGAAAATGGATTGAATGTTTCTTAATTTACACATTTCATACTTGTAGCTATTATCATGAATTGGAGATGACAAAATGTACTTATTCAAGTTTTGTGTTGTATTGTAGATTAAATGAACTCTATAGCAATAATGATTATTGATATCTAAACTTATCATTAGACTAATTGTTAAAATAGAATAATTAAGGTAGTTGTTTGAAACTATTGGATATTTACCTCAATTTATTTAATGTGGGCATTAATTTGATTGTTGATGCTATAGATATAGAGATAATTTCAACATATATCCAAAAAATACATGTGAAATTAACAATGTTTGAACACAAAATATCAATAAATCACATGTACATAATCAATGTCTATATACAAATAATGTCCCAAAAAATATATATACATGTCCGAGTCATGTCAAAATCTCATGTACAAACTTTATATACATGTACATGAAAATAAATGTATACATCTATAGTATTCATTTTCTACTAGGGTGAGTATAAGATCCCTCACTATACTCCGCATTACACCCGCATTTATAAAAATATATATATATACACATAAGATACATCTACATATATTTAACATGATATTAAAATATGAGAGAAATTCTAAAACATTTTCAAATAATTGAATATATCGTACAACTAAATTGATTACCTTTGTATATTTCTATGGGCGAGCATTGGGAATATCTAAACTATGTGCGAGATCCCTATGAAACAAAATAATTCAAATGTAAGAAGTTGATAAACAATTTTTTTGAATAAAACATTAATCACAAATTACAATTTAGATTTTATCATCTAAAACACTATATATATATATATATATATATATATACCTCTATTGAATGTGTCGAGGATCTATGTGGCTGCGCCGATAGTTGTCTCTCCATCCAAAACCTCAACACCGGGAAATAAAGATGATGCTAATGAACCAATAGTTATGGCATCAAAATCAATTCATCATATAACGAATCTCTTTGGGCTAGGAAGCACAAAAATGCTCACCAATGTAGCCTAGAGTTGAGTCCTAAACACACATGTATATGTTGAAATATTTTAGGTTGGCACTTAATTATATATCTATTTAAATATGTGTATTGCAAATCAATAATGAAACATAATATTAATTAAAATTGGGATTCAATTTTCACACACCAAAACAAAATAGTTTTGAGCATCTGATGCCCCGACTGTAACAATTATTGTACTATGCTCCCAATCACGAACAAAATATGTGCTACCTTAGTAGTCCTCTACTCCAAATGACCTAATATCCCTGATAGTGAAATATCATGGACCTATCACAACCACCTTATATAGCTGAAATATGTCGACATACATGATGTGTGATAGCCGATGAAAGCTGCGTAACATTTGTAATCGTGTTGACCTCATTAGATGATATAGAATGTGTACGAGTGTATACCTAACTATGTGCTTGACTATTACTACTATTAGGATCATGGGTATTATGTATCTAAAGGAATTGTCCCACATGGTCGAAGATATAAAATGGGTCTTAGACAAATTCTCTAAAGACACTCTATTTCCCCTCATGGGCACTCGAATAAGAGGCGCATCAACATCCTAAAATCTAGCTAGGAAAGTTCGTGGCCTCTCCACAAGTTGTCTCACGTCAACAACAAAGAGATATTTCTTGTTGATATGCGGGCCTACTACTAATGTGCCCATGTCCCTATCAAAATTAATCAAGGATATATAAATAGTTCACCTTTAGGTTTAGGTGAACCTCAACATATAACATGATAATGAAGTATAAAGGTAATTGATCATTGTTAGGAAATTGGCCTTGGGAGGCCAAAAATCTAGGATAAATCAAAAGAGAACAAAGGTGATATCTACATTTGTTTACGTAATATCTGTTGAATTTTCATTTCCTACATAGCTTGTCTAGTACGGGATCTTAACAAATTCCTTATCTGGAATTCTAGTTATCACTTCATTATACCCCACATTGCCTATCACACTAGATTTTAGTTCATCCATAAATTTTTGTAGTGACTCGAGTTGGAAAGGGTTGAATGTTTTTAGGTTTAATTGTATCTTTTGAAGGTCTTTTAATATGTTTTCACAATGCACTTTGTATTGGCCAATTGTAGTTAGTTGTTGAAGAATAAATGAAAGTTTGGAAATCTCTAATTCAGTTATTTAATGCAAAATTATGGAAGAAGAAACCATAAGCGTCAAAAAAAAAAAAAAAAAACTCAATTTAGAATACAATTTTGGATACCATACACCCATTACTACTATAATTTCACGTTTTAAACTTTATTTTCAAAATAAAAAGTCGAAAACCTCCCCTATTTATCAAATTTTGAAAAAAATTAAAAATGAAAAGAAATTATAAAAACAAATAAATACCTTTTTAGATGTGCTTCAAGGCGATTCAAGTGAACAAGGGTTAAAGTGAAGTAGTTGGAGGAGATAAAAGTGGTGTCTTTGGAGCTGCCACCAATATATATAGGGTTTTGGGTGAAGGGGGTTCCACCAAACCCCTTGCTTAGCGACATACGTGGAAATTCACCCGAAGAGGTTCAAGAAAAGGGACATGTTCTCCCAAACCCTCCTAATTTTTTGGTGCCACAATTTGTGAGTTGTGTTTTTGGCACAAGAAGTGGGACACACTATTGTACTTCTACCCATGGCGTTATTGTTTTGGATAGAGAAAATATTTCTACATGCACATTGGCATCTAAAACAAATATCCCGTGACCTTTCCTACCTTAAAATTTAGGTGACCACCTCTAAATATGGCTATGGATTGTAAATCACAAGGAACCAAATAACATTGTAGTTGTCACATGTTTCCTTATTTTAGTAAATGACAAAAAAATGGTTTGTAATTGAATACACTTTCCGTGAATTTCAACACCATGAATAATATGTGATTTAATGTCAAGTTAATGTCCCTTACATTTTTATGTATGCGATCTATATTTTATTAATAATATTTCAAATTTTCAAATTTCTTAGACTATTGATGAGGGAAACCCTAATTGCTACCTTAATCACTAAAGAGAAACTCTAATCTCAAATATGAATGTAATTGGTGATAGAAGGAACCCTAAACAAAAATTTCTATATCTAACATTAGTAAAGCTCATATTTCAAACATTTGCAAGTTTCTTTGTCTATAGGAAATGTTGAAGGAGAGTTTTGCAATACAAAAACTTGCCTGGATCTATGCACATTAAACCAATGGATGCCACTCAAATACTAATTAGTGTTAGCTTTTTTTTCAACAAGGTCTATAGGGTAATTGTTATAACACCGGTTTGAGTTTACATGTTCAAACCTTTACAATAAAATTTCCAACAACGATGAAGTTGATGAAAGAGTGGTAGTCGTGGAAAACTTACTTGATATAGAAATAAATGTCAATGCTTCAAATTTTATGAGTGTTAAGAACTAGGATTGTTTAGGAGGCAAAGTGTCGACTACAAATCCACAAGGAAAACTCTTGTGGTTGATAGATGTTATTTCTTAGGCATGCGTGGAGAATGACATAAGATAATGGTCTATAAAGATGGCATAAAACCACATGATCATTATTTTTTTGTGGTTATTAATAAATTTGGTCCAGATTATTAGAAATAATCTAAATGAATAATAAAAACATCGAATATAATTATATTGAATTTAGAAATCATTTGGTATATTGTATTCATCTAGAGATAGCTTCTTATACAAATGTTTGATCTTATAATCTAGGAGTCAAGTCTTATCACTTAGTCTTCCTCATATCTCTCTCCATGAATCTCTCAAGCTTATCCCTAGGATCACTCACACTCCAAAATAGCTACGTGAGTTTTTATCACAACACACTCACACTAACTATATTATTAATATGAGTTATATAAACTCATTATTAATAATATTACAATATATTAATAATGTTACACAATATATTTGTAACATTCACTCCCCTATTGTTAACATTATTAATTCCCAATATACACTCCCCTAATGTTGACATGGTAAAAAAACATTCACACGCTTATCTGTAGTATGCTCACCCATGTGGCATGCCCAACTTGGCTCATGACCTTGATCAAAAGAAAGGCTCTCTCCTTCCATGGTTTTAAACAGGTTTACCACAAACCTTGACGTGATAGGAACCATCAACTGTCCACCTCATGTGGTTTTCTGGATCTTCCACAAACCTTTTCAAGATCCACAAACTGACTTACATTGGTGCTTCTGATCTTCTGCAATGCTTTGACATCAAGAGAAAATGTAGGAAATATCGCTCGCAGGAGCTTACTTATTACAATAGATGAATAGGTATAAATTATTTGTTCTTATTTGTAGAAAATAAACACACAACTAAAAATGAAATGCCACAACACCATTGTGCGGCCCCGTCGCTTGCGGCTGGTGAGAGGTCACTGATTGACCTCCTTCCTCCATTACCTCCTTCCTCCATCATTCATGCTACTAGCTCAGTTAGATTTTATCATGGAGCTCAAATATAATTAAGACGTTGGGTAACACTAAAAATGCATCCATAAGGAAAAAAAATTATTTTTTTTTTTAGACTTTTTGACAAGACATCAGGATATGACCATGTAACTAAAATCACCTATTTAAATATTTATGACACTTTGAATCAAACAAAAGACTCTAAATTACAATTTAAATGATTGACAAAATATGAAATTAAAAAAATACACCACGAATGAGAAACAAAACAAAAATTTGAGCAAAGTGTGACTACACTCTTATGGGACAAACTTAATACTAAAACCAATGACCCACGGCTCTACCAAAAAAATTAATACCACACCTCTTTATATGGAAATACCATGAGTTCGTGGTTCATTTTAAGAAGACCCCTCGAAAAATTACCTTAAAATTGTTGGCGAATCTCAAAATCGACTTTCAAATCACAACGAATATCCGAAAAAAGTTTTGTGGGAAAGGAGATTTCACATAGAGCATTTTCCCTAGTTTCACAAAGTTTCTCGTAGGTAGGTTGGTCGAGGTTGGGCGGGAAGATTGGTCGGGACTCGGAGGTTGGGCGGTTGAGGGGTTGGGTGGGTGAGGGGTTGGACAACTAAGGGTTGGGCGGTTGGGTTGGGGGTGAGGGTTGGACGACTATTGGGCGGGGTGGAGTTGGGACGGGTGAGGGTGGGACGGGTGAGGGTTGGGCAGATGGGATGGACGGGTGAGGGGTGGATTGCTAAGTGTTGGGTAGCGAGTTGGGAGCGAGTGAACGGTTGGACGGCTAATGGTTGGATGGGCGTGTTGGACGGGGAGGGGTTTGACACCTAAGGGTTGGACAAATGAGGGTTTGGACAGCTAGGGGTGGGGCGGGTGCATTGGACGGGTGAGGGGTTGGATGGCTAGGGGTTGGACGGGTGCGTTGGACATAAGTTTAGGTTAGCTTCTTGTTTCTATTCCTGTTTGTGTTATGGACTATAGTGAAGACTGAAAGAGCCACATCATGTTAACCTTCCATAGGAACTTGATATGCTTCAAGATAGATTTATGGGATACAAGTTGAAAAGTTGATGCAAATCCTTAAGCACCCAAATAAATTAGGGGAAATCCAAATGACTACTCAAAAATATATGTTTTTGAACCTAGAATGCAGAATAAAATTCTGAAATTTTATTCTCTCCTAGGCTCTTTTCAATCACTTTCATGCAAACCTCTAGAATAAAGAAGTTTTTACATACTCTACCTCCTTACCTGTGAATTTGGAAGGTGGCTTTACACTAACAAGTAGCAACACACTAAGACTAACAACATCTATTTGTTATGAGTAACTCAAAGACAAGTCAATAAATCAAACCCAATTGCATAAATTGAGAGGGTACTTGGACGATCAAGTATAGAGAATATGATATTAAAAAAATTCTGAATATCCCCTTAACAAATTAAATAAATGCATTAACCCATAAATAATAGAAGGACCTAATATCTGATTGAATGAACATTTAACATAGAAAATAATTATGGTTATAATTATGACAACTTACCTTTCTCGAATGGCTGAACAGACATAACTCCTCCATAGGGTCTATTCACAGTTCTCCTGCTCCTTTTCAACCTGCTAACCCTGTATTCCGCTAGGCCTCAAATGGGGAATCTGTAAGGCATCAACCAATCCAAAATGTGATATTTGAGTTTAAGATTTTAAAAAATCATAAATCGAAACAATAAATTGAAACTTTGGGCTTATAAATCCCAGTTATAGTTTTGTAGATGAAACAGAAATAATGTGACTACAATGCTACAAAAATCCCCCACAACACAAATATCAAACAAAATTATAAAATCATGTCAGAAACTTCATTTGATGGGCTTTCAAAAGCTCTACACAAAGGTTTGAATTTGTTCATATCCCTCGACAGAGTTGCATATAGCTTCTCTACTCACTAATATGCTATAAAAATTCATTCGATTTATGCCATTATGAGAATACCAACAAAAAAATAGAAAAAGAAAAAAATCTTACTCCTTGGATTCTTTTGTTGGTAACAGGACATTTGGGTTTGTTGGCCCTCTTTTTGGCAGTCTGATAAATTAACTTCCCACCTATACACAAATACACCCAAAACAATTGACCCCAAAAATCATACAGAAAAATGAGAGAAACCTCAAAACTCTAAAACCTAACCCAGAGTCAAATAAATACATAACGAAGATAAACTTCAAAACCCTAGATGAAGTGGGCATGTTTTTTACCATGGGTTTTGACAATTCAGGTCTGGTTCAACTTGGTGTGATAGTTGTGATGCCTGAGGTATGTGAGCCTCTGCACCATCTTTTCCTTCACCCACTTCCCTACCTCTGCCGCTCCTGATTTCTCCTCTTTGAAAAATTAGGGTTTTTCCTTGGCCCGATGACAATAATGTATAGAGAGAGGCTTTCCCACTTTAGTGATTCTATGAATTTGTAGTTTTTTTGTGCCCTTCATTTTAAGGTGATTGTACTTATATGACATCAAGGGACAAAAGAGTTGGATGACATAGATGTTGGACGGCAGGATTGGATGGTTCAGGGTTGGATGGCTTAGGGGTTGGACGGGGTTGGCGGCTGGGGTTAGGCAGCGAGTTGGGGTTGCCGAGGGTTCGGCAAACTAAGTGGTTAGATGGCTAAGGGGTTGGACGACTGAGTTGTTAGATGGCTCAGGGTTGGAAGGGCCTGGCTAAGGGGTTAGATGACGAAGGGGTTGGATGACCAAGGATTGGATGGCTAAGGGGTTGGATGGCTAAGTGGTTGGAAAGCTGAGGGGTTGGACGGCTGAGGGTTGGACGGTTGAGGCTTAGGCGACTCGGGGTTTGACGGCTTAGAGTTGGATGGCTCAGGTTTGGACGTCCTAGGGTTGGAACACTTAATGTTGGACGGATCAGGATTGGAATGCTTAGGGTTAGACGACTTAGGGGTTGTTTATGTTTACTTCGGTGAATATGCGCACGAAATGATTCAAATTGGTGGCGAATTACATTCATAAGCTCTTATATATGTGTAAAATCTAGGCAAAATGAATAGTATAAGGGACATGTCAGCGGAATTTTTTGGCAAATAAGTTGGCTACAAATCATAGAATATTCGCCAATTCGAATTTCCATAATCCTCGATTTTCGTGAGTTTACGAAAATTCACCACTAAAATTTTCGATGCACGAGTTAATATATAGGTTGTTTTTGAAGATTATTCCAGCAAAGATAAATTGGATGCACTCTAATGAAAATTTGGCAGTCGTTGGCAAGATGTCAATGCGAATGTGAGGACTTTTTGTTATCTAACCACTAGTGTGGAAGAATTTGTACAATTTGTTTTCATCCACGTGGTCTGATGAATTCCCGATTACAGTTCATACGGCTTCATTCACATACGAATGGAGTTGGATACATCGATACACATGCCCAACTATCAATGTAGGTACCTTGATGCTGAAGTGAATACATAAAAAAACCATTCCACAAACGCGTGATGTCTATCTCAAATATTGGTTGCATGAGTCACCGAGTTTGGAGAAATAACCAAGAGTGCATGCAAATGCAAATAATTCTAGAGCAACACAAAGAAAAATGGAATGACAATGCTAAAGAACAACACAGGTGAGTGAAAGAAGACGCACACGGACTGAAACTAGATCAAGTTGTTGTATTTGAGATGTGGTTGTTTCTGCTAACAAAGTCACCAAGTGACCACGTGTGCCTCTGATGGAGTATCCAGGTCTTTGAGAACCGATCCAAATGTGCTCGCATGGATTGATTTTTGCAGACTTGGAACAAGACCGTAATATGACAGCCACACAGATCAAAATAGAAATAAATCCACAAATATGTAAATAGCAATGAAAACATGCACTGATTAAAATTTCAAAAGCTTCTTCCCCAAAATCATATAACCGTATTTGTACTAAAACTTGAATTGTGTATTTATGAGAAAATGTTGATGTAGAGAACGAAGCCAACAAGATTGCTATCACCACAGGAAGGTAAATAGCGATTACATGAATATGCAGAAGTTGTAGACGTCACAGTGATTATTTTGAAACCAAATGCAACGTGAAAGGAAAAACCAATCTGCTCCGGTGCAATGAGAATGAAATGTGTAGTGAACCGAATGGATGTTGTTCAGAACTTCTCCGGTATGTTTCAAAATTTCACAGATCTAACATAGTTGTAACAAAAATATCAAAACGCAATATTTCCCATATTAATGAATAGCATGCACGGGCAACTGGACCAACACTAGAGCTGCCCCACTCAATTTTTAAGATGGCATAGCTGCTCTGATACCAAATAATAAATTTGGTCCAGATTATTAGAAATAATCTAACACAATAATAAAAACACCGAATATAATTATATTGAATTTAGAAATCATTCGGGATATTGTATTCATCTAGAGATAGCTTCTTATACAAATGTTTGATCCTATAATCTAGGAGTCAAGTCTTATCACTTAGTCTTCCTCATATCTCTCTCCATGAATCTCTCAAGCTTATCCCTAGGATCACTCACACTCCAAAATAGCTACGTGAGATATTATTAAATATGAGTTATATAAACTTGTTGTTAATAATATTACAATAGATTAATAATGTTACACAATATACTTGTAACAATTATTGAATTCAACTACTACATCGACTCGACATGGGTTGTCAAGTCCACTCCACATTCTCATATCTATAAAGTGTCTCGAGAACATACATAAACAAATTCCCTTTAAATTGACAGTTGTTCTAACTATGTACCCACAAATCACAAAGACAGAAATTGCAAACAACTTACATTGCACCCACTATCTCCTTCAAATAATTCACAAAAATAACACATCATTCATATGTCCTAGGTCATAACAAAAAAGAGATTTGCATAGGTTCCCTTGACATTTTCCCAACCACCTCACTTCTCCTCCCTCTAACCCCTTTTCCTTCTCCCCTTTTCCTTCTACAATATTTTACTCCCTCATGTTTACCTTCTTCAATGCATCTCCTTGAGCATCTCCATTATTCCATCATATGATTACTAGTCTTAGCATTGTAAATGATCGTTGTGTGAAGGGCCACATTTGTGTTTGTGAATGGCATTAAAATGGGGTGGAACAAAAAAATTATTTGGTAAATTGTATATGAATTGATTTGTCCAAACCTTTTCATTGTAAGGGAAAAAAATGTAATCCGTCATTCAAATAAATAATAAAATATGTCATATAATTAAGTGTATCGATTAGTTCTATTTATCATAAAATTGTATTGCTTTCCAAACCTTCCGATGAAAAGAGAGTTTACTTTTCATACACAATTTTAAATAAATAATGTAAAACATTTTTTTAATGATGATTAAGTGTATTTAATTAATTATTTGTTGTTTTGCATTCTTATGGTGTACGTATACATGTGTTTAATTCAGGATTTTATTGGTAATTGCTTCTTTCATTTACAATCTTTTTTTGTTGTGTTTCTCTCCTTTTTTACATATTTTCTTGTTGTTTCAAGAGTTTTCCTAAAATTATATAATTACAGCTCATAATTTTGTTCTTCCATAATTGAAATTGTATGATTTATGGATCTTTTATTCTTTAAATTTGTCAAGATGTATTTGTGTTATGCAGTCCCTTCTTTGTCATATTTCCCATATATTGTATGTCAGCCTGTGCGCCAAGAGGTTACTAAATTAAATTTATTAGAAAATATGATATCATTTTTTTCAATATTCATTTCTTCAAACATGGTAGCAACGGACCCTCTTGTCATATTGAATGTATAGGACCCTCTTGTCTCTCGTCATCGCACTATACATTTACCAATAAAACCCATTTCTCCATGCATACCTTATACCTAAGGGACTATTATTAGTATTATCTTTAAGATAAAACATTATGAAGCGAATTTGTACATAATATATACTACATTAAATGGTGAATGATTTTATACGCTAAAAACAGAAGTCTCAAATTCAAATCCCACAAGAAGATGTAGGGTATGCATAACTCAATACAATATAGACCCAAACCGGTTGCAAGCAAGAAAAATGTTGCTCGTTATGATCATGTAAGCAGCATTGATTGCAAATATTTAAGGAAAAAATCACCCATGCCCTTTGGCAGGCCAGTGACAAGATTTGGAAAACTCCTCAACAAATAAAGTGCTCCATAATACAATTCAATTGGGCCATTTATAACTTATTGGAATTGCTATTCGGTGGGTCTTCGAAACAGAAATAGGTTGTGGCTTAGGCATTGGCTGAATGTGGTACAAGAACATCAAAGTCACTAAGAGTCCACTCTGCAATCTCATCTTTGTCACTCACGTAGATTTCTGTTCCAACATCGATGGACGTCCACAATCTTCTTGCCGGTTTTGTCCCTGGATCCTGCAGCCAGGCACCCACCATTGGATTTATCAATATGAAGCATCTACTTTTAATTTCATCATGCTCTAATCCACAAATTATATAAACAAAATGTGACACAGTTCTTGATTTATCACTGCAAGAAAATGACTTACTTGATAAAAGTACAATCTGTGTGAGAGGGTTCCCACATCCAGCTCCCATGTTCTAGCATCTCCAATCCATCCTTGTCCCTTCTTGGAAGGATAACCATGCACTGCCCATTCTGGATGAGGCAATATCTGCATTATTTCCTGTGCCTGAGGATTGCTGTATGGATCGCAAAGGTCCCAAGGCTCCTCCAGATATTTTGCATTGCCCGGGGAGCAATGTATGTGATATGCACTATAAGGAAAGTGCAGGGTATCATTCCTGTAAATCTTTTTCCTGAGGCAGTTATGTGATAAGGAGGGCATAGAGAAATTTTTCAGGGGTGCACATGTTTGTAACACTTGGGTTTATGATCATTTCAGTGTATCGAGTTACATCTGTTTCTACATCTCCATCGCAAGCTCTTCCATCATTTTTCCAGCAACTCCCAATGTCAACCAGATAAAACTGGCTCTTTGGCCCTCCTCCCTTTTTTACATCAAGTCTGAGCCGAACCTTAAAATTTGGCGACTCTGGCAGCTGCAAAGAGCACAAGAATTCAAGCATCCAACAACTGTAGACAAACTTTTTTTTTTTTTTTTTTTTAATAAAGTAAATGAAGGCCTCTAGCAGCAATTTTTAAAATGTCAAAATAAAAAAATGAGAGGACAAGGAAATGACCTGCTTCATCATCCCACGTGTTTCATAATGGTATCCTCCAGAGTATCCACGAGCAGCATCAGCACGTAGATACAACATTAACCAAGGGTATTCTTTAGAAGTCTTCAATTTATGAGAAAATACCCAGCTCCCAGTTGCAGGGTTCTTTTTCCATTTTACATAGTAATAAGAGATATTGTCTGACTGTAGATCAGCATCCAACTCATAACTTCCATAAAAGCTGCCTGTGAGACTGTTTTCTGATTTAATTTTTGACCAAGTATGGTGTACAAGGGGTTGATTCATGCAGTCTTTACCAAAACAGGGAAGGTTCGATTTGTAATAACTGGATCCTCTCTTTTACCGTTGTCTGGGCACAAGGTTGAATTAACATCGAAGTTCCCATTCTTCAACATAATCATCCAAAACTGCCATGGCTGTGATCCACTATTAACTTGGCACAAGGAGCCCAGATATAACTCCTTTTCTGCTGCATACTGATTTGGATCCTTGGAAGCTTTGATGGTGGAATTGGGAAATGGATCTCCTGCACTCAATCTATTGTCCTCTTCTTTCACTCTACGAATTACTTTGCATCCTCTCCCTTTGCCCCCAAAAGTATCTATGGATGGCCAAGTAAAAACAGTGAGAAATTTGTAGACAACATTTAACAGATAGATCTATGGAGTCTGAATTATATTTGCACGGCCGTATTAGCATCAAGCATACTCTTTCGCTAATTTGAAATAGATGCAGTAAAAATCTACAACTCTCTCGAAATACAAATTAGTGTACAAAACTTAATGACTGACATTATAAATTTGTACTATTATTTTTTCGCAAATTTTGTTTGACAAGACAAAGAAAGGTATAAAAACAAAATAAACGTCTTAATACGATGAAGAACAATACTGTAACATACTTAAAAATTTATAATTCCTTTAAAACTACTCGTCTCATACTAATGGTAACACGTCTTTAAATTTGAGAAATATATATTTTTGAATTAGTGATTTTTAATATATATTTTATAATAATAAAAATTTGGGCAGAAATAGATGAGGTAGTAATGTTTAAATTCTTATCTACTTTTTCTTCTTAAATGTTTAGCCCATTTTTTATTAATAATATTTTTGGAAAATCACACTTGTTTAGCCCATTTTTTATTAATAATATTTTTGAAAAATCAATTATTTTGAACTTCTCAACTGTTTAGCCCATTTTTATTAATAATATTTTTGGAAAGTGTAGTGCATAACATTTAAGAAGAAAAAAGTAGATAAGAATTTAAACATTACTACCTCATCTATTTCTATATATATATAATCAATTACTTTGAACTTCTCACCTTTGTTTAGCCCATTTTTATTAATAATATTTTTGGAAAGTGTAGTGCATAACATTTAAGAAGAAAAAGTAGATAAGAATTTAAACATTACTACCTCATCTATTTCGCCGCCCCTTAATATATAGATATAGAGGAGATATGGTCCCTCTATCTAGATATAATATAGGGGTCTAATGGAGAAAGTCACACGGTACTTGATAGATTCTTCTCTCAATCCATCGGTGCCGGCTTACCCTATATTTGTTTCGTCATCTCCTATCTATAACTTGTAGAGTTATGAAATTGTTTTGGACTATCATAATTATTTGTATATGTATTTTTACATTTTCATGATATATTATATGTTATAGGAAATAATAAGGCTATTCTAAACACAATGCTTTTTACGAATTAGGGATTTTTTAAAATGTAGTTTCGATAATAATATAAAACAACTCATAAAATTTACAAAAGTCATAAAAAATTAAAATATATGAATATAATATGTGAGTTTGAACTTCTCGTCTTTGATTTTTTTAAGACACATTAGCATTGAATTTTTGGTGACATGGCAAATAAAGTGAGGGTTGGAATAAAATAAAACTTGTATTCAATTCACAACAAATAATCACCACTAAAGGCAGTTGGAATGGTTTGATCAGTTTTAAGTGATCCAAATCATGGGTTTAATCCTTATGACTTACCTAGATTATATGACAAGAGCACGCCATAGAATGTATAAAACAACTCATCATGTGTTCAAACTCTGTAAATTGAAGTCACTAGACAAACTTCAATTTCCTCTAATTACCATTTTTTAATTAAAAACACCACTAGAATACATTGCTCTTGTTGTAAGGATTGTCAATGAGTCAATCACGGGTTTCAGAGTTGTCATCGAATAAAATCTTATGCTCTAGGCCCTAGGGTATGTATGGGCCTAATTATGAAGTCGCGACAAAGATGCCGACGGAAAGTTTATCTTAAACTACCGTCGACATTTAAGAAAAGGTCTTATCGGACGAATAAAAAGAGTTCTTAATGACATGCAATCCTTTCCATTAATAAAAGTTTCACACAAACTATAATATCTAAACATTCAACTATCTGTAAATTAGTTTGTAACTCCATCACAACATTCTGTTAAGGAATATGGCTTCCGAGCATTGTGGGATCCAGTTTTTAGCCATTGAAATTGATGTACATTCTTTAGAATGAATGAAGATGGAAGAGATTAGCAAATGCAAACCTGGAGTAGAAGGGCAGTCCAAATCGGAGCAATCTGCGTATCTGGGACTGCCCATGCCAGAGCTTCTGCACCGACTTCATTGCATTGATTCCATCCTTCCAGAGCCACCCTCACTCTTTTGCTCTTCATACCAGGGTCCCCTAATACTGATACATAATCATCTTCTCCACTCACCATTGTTAAAATTCCAAACAAAAGCACGATACATTTTGCCTCCATAGTCACTCAACTCAACCTGGCACACCTCAATCGATATCATTCATGAGCATTGCATTCCATTCTGCGAAAATATATGGCAAGGACCACATTGACGCAAATCATAGCTTTTATGAAGTAGTAGCGGCAATTAATGTTAATTGAAAACGAACAGACCTGAAAAAGAGGAGAAAAATATAAGATGAGGACTTACCACACGTATTACTGTCTCCCAGGTCATTACTGGAATCGATCATATTCAAAAACGTCCTTCTACTTGCTCGTTTTCTACCATACAAAGTGGGAAACAGCAAAATTATGTATAATCGCGATTCGCATTTGTGCATGTCAAAGTCGTTATGTATATTTGGGAAATTGAGGAGGGAGTACATATGGCCCTTATTCTTAGGTATTAAGTTCCCATCACTTGTATTTTTATCTTACGTGGATTGCTAAACGAAGCGTCATAAAAGTCGGTATTGATACTTTCCTATTAAAAAGTTATTAGGAAACTAAATAAACAAGAGTCGCAATGCTCCCTGCCACAACTTAGAAGTATGGTTTAGCGATGTTACGTTGTGAATTTTATGATAGATCGGAAGCGGCTACCCTCCACTCAATTTGCACCTATGTATGGTGCGCCACCCATAAACACATGCATCATGACCATTCTTTGTAGATGATGTGGCGGGGAGAAGGACTAGTCGCACAAGGTTTTGTCGGTGTCGGTAATTTGCATGTCGGTGTCGGAGGAGGCGCCAAATCTTCGTCAAATCATCTCAGACATACGAGTTCGCTTAGCTATTGCATTAATACGCTTGGGGATGTGGCTTCACCCGCCTAAACCAATTCATCTAGTTGCCCATCCCATCGCGTTCTCTTTCCTTCCCAAAAACGTTTCAAACGCATACCACTTTGCCAAACTAGCTAACAATGATTTAACAGAGCGGTGAGCGCTAGATTGAGCGGTTTAAAGGTAAAAGAATAAAATTTTGTGTGGACGAGAAGATTATTTACACGCAATATTGGATTCAACTTGTTTACCAAGTACAAGAGGAGTTTACCATTACAGTATAAGCAATTTTAGTGTTTTTAAACACTGTTAGTAATGAATCTTTGTTTACAGTATAATTTAGTAATTTTAGTGTTTTTAAACACTGTTACTAATGAATCTTTGTTTAAAATTCTTTGGTAAAAATATTGACAAAATGATCTTGATGTCACATATACAAATTGAAAAATTGATTGCCATTGACCAAGCCTATGATTAAATGATGTTTGAGTTTAATGTTTGGTTCAAAATGTAAAATTAGATTATTGGACAATTTTATGTGTAAGCACAAGTTGAGCATCTTTAAAATCCACTAACAATCTTCTTAACATCATATCTTGTATGCAAGAATATGTAAGAGTTGTATATTAAGTGTCAGTAGAGGATAAAGAAACAAACTCACTTCCCAATCCAAAGCAATAACCTAAAGTAAACTTCCTATCATCAAGAAAACATTCAAAATTTAGATTTTTGTATGCAATTAGACATAATGAACTTACTGGTATGAAATCAATACCATTATTATGAGTATCTTTTCCATATTTGAAAAAAAAATCACTACCTATAAATGCTTCAGTAATGGATTGCCCATAAATTTAGAAATTAGTTAAATCCAATAACAATTGATCTTTTAGACCCAATTTATAAGTTGGAGGATGAAAAAGAGTTCACGTATCACTCTTTTTCATTATAATTAATCTCATTTTTCATAACATTAACCCATTTTTTCCTTAGACTAGTTTACGCATGATTTCTAGGTTTACTAAGCATACATAACAATGCAAATATATTATTTTCGGTATAAATGTTATTAAAATTTTGAATTCTTTGACTTGAAGCCTTGTGATCGTTCTCTCCTAGTTCTGATTCAACATTTAATTTTCTCTACAATGTTCGACAATCTCTATTTTTTCCATCTACATCTAGATATATAGTTATAACATTCATATTTGGATTAAACAAATGTTATCACCAATCATGAGCCAGGGGACCACATATCATACTAAATGCATAGTTACATTTTTAGGGGAAAATGTTTTCCCTCGATTTTAGTGAAAAATAAAGGATTAAATCCATTGTCCATTATTTACCCTTTGTATTTTATGTACGTTATAAACTTTCTATATAGGATAATAATTAATTACATCAGTTAAGATGGAAAACACAATCCACTATCCATAATGTTTTTTCGTTAAGATGGAAAACACAACATGTTTTTCGTCAAGATGGAAAACACACTGTGTTTTTCAACATGCTGAAAAACATGTTGTGTTTTTTAGCATGTTGAAAAACACGACGTTTTCCACATGTTCAGGGTGGCCTATTTGAGTGTCGAGTATTAATTTTCCCTTTTTTCCACCAATCGAGCCTAATACACATGTACTAGGGCTAGATTTGGAATCATTTATACAAATTGAACCCTAATACATGTTAAATTAATGTTAGGTGTTGTATTATAGTTTAGGGCGTTGTAATTGTGTTATTTAAGATGACAAGTTAGTGTTTAGGGCATCATATCATTGTTTGAGTGTTTAGGGTATCATATGATTGTTTTGGATGACACATTAATATTTAGGGCGTTCCAATTGTGTTTTGTAAAGTGACCCATTAGTTTGTAAGGTCTCATTATAGTTTTTAGGGTTTCATATAAGGTTTAGGGTTGTTTTGTTATTGCTCAAAGTATCTCGATTGTCAATTATGTTATTTAGGTTGACCCATTAGTGTTTAGGTTTTTGTATCAATGTTCGAATGTTTAGGGTGGTGTATTAGTGTTTAATATGAGTGCTTATGATATCAAATTATTTTGTAAGGTGTCCTAATTATATTATTTACGGTGATCCCTTAATGTTTATAGTCTTCTAATAGTGTATAGGGTGTCATATTAGTGTTTATCATGTCTTATAATTTTTAGGGTATAACATTAGTGTTTTTGTCTAAATTATGTTATTTAGAGTAACCCATTAGTGTCCAAGGTTTTGCATCAATTTTTGAGTGTTTAGGATGTCATATGAGTGTTTAGGGTGTCATATCAATGTTTAAGGTGTCATATGAGTTTATATGGTGTTACAAAGTAATGATTAAGGTTTTGTATGAGATCATGTGTTTCATTAGAGTTTAGGTTATCCTAATTATGAATTAGAGGATGAATCATTAGTGCATACAGTATCATGATATTATTTAGGGTATTGTATCCGTGTTTAGGGTGTTAAATTAATGTTTAGTGTATCTCAATTATTTTATGTGGGGTGACTAATTAGTGTTCAAGGTGTCGTATAAGTGTTTAAAGTGTCCAAAATTAATTTAATGTGGGTGACTTATTATTGTTTATGGTGATAGAATTAGAATAATTTTAGCTAATACTATGTTTTCATTCATCATTAGAATTAGAATAATTTTAGCTAATACTTGTAGAGATGTTATGTTAATGTTATAAACAATTTTTAAATTTATTGTTCATTTTATATAAACAATCATGCAAAAAAATATGAATGTTTTGTTATGTGGAAGGAATGCAAATCAAATCTACAATACTATCTAAATGAAGCTAGTGATCATCTAATCTTTCCAAGAATAAGTAGGAATTACACCAGTATGTTTATAAGTGAGATCGATGAAAAATATCTATTACCTAATATTGTGAAAATAGGAACAAATTTATGTTCTTGATATACACATGGATGGCCTAAGAAAACACTTGTGGCAAGTATTTACATAGTTTCTTGGGTATGCATGGAGGATGGCCTAAGATAATGGTCTAGAAAGATGGCATAAAACAACCTAACATGCCATGTTCTACGGTTAGTAAATTTAAATAAGTTAAATCAGCTCAACATGTGATGTTCATAAATTTTGCTCCACATCTCTTGAACTCTATAGTGTCATGTGACATGCGCAAGCAAAATCCCTCAAAATTATTTTGTTCTAGCTAACTACAAAACACTAGGATTGACATTGCAAAAAACAACAATTGACATTGGGAACATTAAACAAGGACTTTCTTTATGAGATATCTCAAAAGTACAATACCTCAACAATATGTGTATCAAACCCCTTTTTTTTTTAAACAATACTAAAAACTAGAGTATGGGGCTTATATTGAATTATACTAGAATGTGGGAGGATAATGGTTTTAAATGTATTCTAGATCTGATTTGGAACATTGTGCACGTGATAGGTATGACTAGGAATATGTATGAATTTTGAATATTTAAAGTTTCTACATGACTCTATATAACTTGTTTAGGGTCTCATAATAGTGTTTGGGGTGGCATATCAATGTTTAAGATATCACATTAGTGAATAATGTGTCCCAAATGTATTATCGGTGGTGACACATTAGTGTTTTATGTCATATCAATATTTCAATGTTTAGGGTATCACATTAGTTTTTAAGATATCATTTGATTGTTTATGGTGTCATATTAGTGTTAAGTTTTCCTAATTATGCTATTTAGGATATTCCTAAATTCTAAACCCTCAACCTTAAGTCATAAACCTTACTGACTGAACCTTGACCATAAACCCTAAACCCTAATCCTTGAACCGTAAGCCCTAAATCGTATACCCTAAACCTTGAACCATGTAGCCTAAGCGCTAAACCCCAAACCCTAAACCCTAAGCCCAAACCGTAAACCTTGAACCTTAAACTTTAGAAAATAATTATAGTTTTCATTATTATTATTAATTAATATATTTGAAACTATAAGAAAAGGCAGAAATTTGATGTCATATCTATTACCTAATACTTTGTAAATAGGAATAAATCTATGTTCTTGATATACACATGGATAATTATAACATGACACTTTATCTTAAGTACAAATATATCAAACAATTGTTTGGAAGCATCTTTTCAAAACGAATGATATGGTCAAATATTTTATTTAGTATATAGACACTAAATAATAGTGTGAACTAGTTTATTATTATGGTATTATTGTATTCACGTATTTGTTAATAAATGATAGAGGATTCAGTAATTTCTACAATTTGTGTTTATTAATCACTGGTATGAGACTAGTTAATTATGTTGATATTATGTCGGTATTGGTTAAATATGCATGTCATCTTGAGTTGTTAGTTGTAATTTTGAACATTGCTCTTTACGAAAATTTTGATTTCTGGATGCATTATAGTTGTAAATATTGCAAATGTGTAGATAATTTGTATATATATATTTTTATTACTTGTTAAATATAAGTAATTGTAATGTTGTGAATGTTTAATGTAAGTTAAGCTATAAAAATTATGTGATACCATACTCTCACTCACAAATTGGCATATGGGGACAAGTGCCTCTGCAAAGAAAGGAATTGGTGCGTGCTAAAGGGGCTTGCCCCTTGGGATGCCACATCGATACGCCCAACCATCGTTGCGTGATGAAGGCACTTACCCCGTAGAATTTTGCATCGATATTTGGGTGGTATACTATGTTGAGCAAAGGTTTTTAAAGTCACTTGGCGACCCTCCACTCAAAAATTCACCCTCCCATAATATCACAACCGTCCCTTTTGCAATGGACTGTTGTGATATTATGGGAGGGTACATTTTGAGTGAATGATAGCCGTTGGCATTTATTGATACTTGAATTTGTCATGGATATTATCTTTCTGATGTTGTGATTATTTTATCATATTAGATGACGTATATTAGATTTTTCATGTGGGTAAGTGCACGAAGTTGGGGGGCCAAAAAGTAGACAAAAACCAAAAAAATAAAATGCATACGCGTTCTATTATAACGTGATCACATTTTAAATTGTCAGGTTTGGGATTTACCAAGGCATAACACGTATGTGTTATAATGAAAACATGTTATATAACGTGTACACATTATGCCTACTATAAATAAAAAAAGAGGCCCGAGCCTCTATCATTTTATCTCCCTCAAACGTGAGTTTCAGAGCTTAACCATGCCCTCATGTTTTTTCATTCAGCTGGATCTCAAGCTCAAAGAATCGTTTCTGGATCACGGGAAGATCTAAATCGACGATGGTGCCATGGAGAAGAGGTAAGCACAATTCTTTTCTCAAAATTACATTGAAATATGATAATTATAGATTAAAATTTAAATTGAATACATATTTTTATTATTACAGTTAGAGGTTGAGGGAATCAACCACAACCAAACCTTGTTATTCCTGTCATCCCTCTCGAAACTCCCACAATTGCTCAACATCCCCCAGGTATTCAAGAAGATTTAGCAACCCACATAGTTGAAAACAAAATTGAAATTGAGGATTTAATCAAAATAATGAGGGATTCACAATCTACAAACCCCCACCATGCCTCTCTTGCAAACACATTGGAGGCATTACTTGTTCAAGTTGACATGACAATGAGGAAAATTGATCATTGGAAAACTTACAGAGAGGGTTGTAGGGTTTATTATTCCAACAAATTGTCATATGTGGATGTAAAGAAAAAATAAATTACAAAAGACCTCATATGCGCCTTATGGGTAAGTGCACCAAGTTGGTGGACAAAAAGGGGTCATAAGTGGACGTCATATTGTAAAAAATAGTGAAATCTCAACTTGTAGGGATTATTAGCAATATGCGCACTCAAAATTAGAAAAAATATATAAATATGAATTGTAGCATCCGGAATCTAGTTTCTAAAATACTAATTTTTTTAAAAATGAACAAGTTTAGCTATATTAAACACTTAAAATTATATGACTTGGTTTTTTTTTTGAAAAAACCTATAAGATTGTAGTCCATTTGCCCACGATTTGGATGACCAAATCTTGTTTTTTTTTTTCATTTGGTGAAAATTTAGATGTAGTTATCTATCTTGGGATGGATTTTATTTTGTATTTTTTGAGCAATATTTTTATTATGATTTTTTCCGTGAAAGTGGTCTAAAAAGATTTAGAAAACGGAGCACTTTCCGTTTGTCCGCCATAACTATATCAAAAATATCGAAATCAATTTTTTTAACGTGTATAGAATTTCTCCACGCTTGGGATGGTATAAGTTTTATCACATTTTGATAAGTGAAACAAAAGTTGTAGTCTTAAACGTAGACATGAACATTCGTGGGAAAAAATGTCTTAAAGACCTATTGTTAGTAAAAAATTATAAAATGATATTTATCTTATTCTATTCACTTTAAAATCAATATTTCTACGAAGCTAACAGTCTCCCCTACACGATGGCACCATTTTTGTGAAATGTTTTCATTTTTTAGCATGGTTCAAGTCTGTGGAAGAGAAAATTTGAATTTTTTTGACCCTTTACACTTCATAATGACCTTCCATAGCTTTGGTTAGGGAAAAACAAAGATTTCCCGAGCCTTAGGGTCATATTTGATGATACAGATAGAACCACGATCACGGTTTATAAACCGCGATCGCGGGTTTTTAAACAAGAACCACGATCGCGGTTTATAAAGCACGATCACAGTTTGTAAATCATATTTATACACATCCCAATGTTCTAATTACCATGTGATTTTTATTGTTTGATTTTCTTTGTATGAATTACTATGAAATTATGTCATTTTCTACATGTTTTTCTTATCACTCAAGCAAAACATCATGGGAGACAAGAAACAAAGTCAAAAAAGGAAGTCATTAAGTAAAAAACACCAAACAAATTAGAGGCAAACATATTTCAAAATGTTGAGCGAATGCGAAATCTTCTTGAATCAAGAAGAGGTTCATCTTCAACCCCTACTATTGTAAGCAATGAGGAACCATGTAATGTTTCTACTGTCAATGTTGAAGTTGAATTAAATACTCGTGATAAAGATATTTTTATTGTCAATGTTGAAGAAGAATTAAATACTCGTGATGTAGCAAATGTTTAAATTGAAGGAGACAATGAAAATGTGAATAAAGAAATTCAGGTTGAAACTATAGACAAGTAAAAATTGACCAAAACAACTCCTAGGATTTTCCTTAAGAAACCTAATTATTTTATTGAAATTGATGAAAACATTTTGAAACCAATGTGTGACAAACTTTCTGAACGGAAAATCAAAAGAAAATCCACTAAAATTTGGGATAATCATTTTGAAATTTTAAATGATTCCCAAAGATGTCAGTTGTTGGTTAGTTTGATGAAATTGAATAAAATGAGACATACATTAAACACCTTAGGATTGACAACATCTAATACACGCGGTCAAACCTCTACAATTGTTGAAAGCCTTCATGATGCATATCACATTTTTGGTGTCAAGATACGCACTAGGGATAGTAATATTAAGCATCATGTACTTGTTACTAGTGTTATAAGTGAATCAATAAAAAACAATTTTTGATTACACAAATAAGTCGAACGTTGCAACTTAATCAAAAAACTCTAATGAAAGCAATTGAAAGACGTAATATCCTTCAATCACTCATTAACACCAATTTTTGGGCATTTTCTGCTAGAGCACCACATAAGGACAAATATAATATTGATGCTATAAGAGAAGTTGTTATTCAATTTTGGCATGATAATACTAGATTTTCACCTAATACAAGAGATGTTGTAAAACGGAGAGTTGGTTCTATTAATCGCAAACCACATCCAAAGCATTTCTTAGATATGACTCAAACTCAATTTTTTCATAAGTTTGAACAAGAGCATCTGGGAATTAAAATTACTCAACATTTTTTTGAAATGTTAAAACCATTCTATGTGAAAATTAACCATGCTCGCACCACTTGTTGTTGTAGGCAACATGTTGAATTTGTTATGCATTATGCTAAATTTTTATGTATTCGTTCTATTTTTCATTATGAAACTATGTTATCAGAATGTGGTGTTCAAGTTCCACCAATATCTTCCAGGATTTCATTCCTACGATATTTTGTGAAAAAGAAGTTGGACAATTTTTTTATAGTCAGGATTGTTTAGATGGAAGTTGTGGTACATGTGGCGGATTACCTAAATTGGAAAGTTACATCCATGAGAAAATTGAAGGTGCAATAGGAAATAATTTAGTTGAGTTTGATAAATATAAATCAGTTGAATACCAATTGAAAGATGGAAAAGAGTCTAAACAGTGTGAGCTAGTTAGAACATATGCCTATTTTTTAATTTATGTGAAAATTTAAGGATGAAACTTTTTATGAGTATGTTAGGCATACACACGAGCTCGATGGTTGGATGAGCAGGTTTAAGATATGCAAAGACACATTTCCTATTGGTACTATTGTTTCAATGGTCTATGTTGTCGAGAATTACACATTGCAACCACAAATGGAGGTTTAATCACAATATTAAACCTCAATACAAGTTGCCATTTTTGTGCATATAGCATTTATACAATCTCCGATAAAGTACGAGAGAATGATCAAATTTTTTAAGAGAGTACCACTTTTATATCAGTGATGATCATACTCATTCTATTGAATTTGTGCAAGGGTGTTTCCAGTTATTTTATGGAAACTTGTCTGATAGGGACATCCACTTCAAACAACATTATATATGGTCAAATAATTACACGTCTCAGTTTAAGAATGCACGAATATTTTATTGGATGAGTAGGATGCACATCAAGATGGGTGTGCAACATATTTGGAGTTTCACTGAGGTTGGACATGGAAAAGGAGAGCATGACGGTGTAGGGGCATGTGTGAAAAGAGCTCTTGCAAGAGAAGAGTTGAAGTACAAAGATGGTGCTAAATTGAAAGATGCAAAGAGCATAGTGGAATGGTGTATTGACAACATGGCCTCGAGGTTCTCAATAAAATTCCACGGTTCACATATATTTTTGTTGATAGAGGAACAACAAATTGCTAACTATGAGGATTGTATGACACTCACTGGGTCCAGTGATATGCACTCATTTGGTAGCTCAAACGCTACTTCATGGACCACATGGACAAGAAAGATGACATGTTTTTGTGCATCTTGTATCGAATTTGTCACTGCTGAGTGTGATTCACAAGAATGGGTGGATGGATGGATTTGTAGGCCTTTAACTCCACTTCCTAGTTATCAACCTCCACAAGCATTACGACTTGTTTTTGCATATGAAGTTGCACCATCCAAGGACTTTGATGAAATTTTAATTTTGGTGCGATAAGGTATTTATGGTTATTTACAATTTTTGTATTGAGTTATGTCCATTAAAATTTTAATATGTACAATTTAAATTTGAGTTGAAACCTTTTTTATAGGACATGTGTTTGCAGTTATTACGATAGAAGACAATGAAGAAGGAACAAACTATTTCTTATGTCATTACATCGAGGAAAGAAAGAAGTTGACTTCTCTGTTATACATGGAAAAGATATTGAGTACCCTACAGGGTCAGTGGTAGTTACTGGAACTTGGATTCGACGGTATCCATTAAAAAAATCCTCTATTTGGGTGTTTGAAGACTTTGAGACACATAGGAAAATAATCTTATATTCACATCTAGTTCTAGTGACAAATATTCAGTTGTATAGATATCGAGGAAGGCCTAATAACAAGATTCTTCAAAAGGTTCGAGAGTTAGATCATGAAGAAATCTTGTCCGCTATTCAAAGTATATCGGATCATGATGGTTTATTGGAATGAATTTACAATTCTCATGTATGGTATATATAATTTCTTTGGTATATATAAATTTGTTAGTTAGATAAATTTAAGTTCATATATTTTATTAAATTTGTGTATTTTGTATATATCTAGTATGGTTTTGATTTGAAACTTAAATTTCTTTGACTAACACTTTTATGTGTAGGTTAGTGGTGCTAGAAAATATTCCACCTTCACGTGGTTGGCACTGTTAGTAGAGAATTATAAATTCTTGAAGCTAAGAGAAGCTTTCATTATTTTACAAGAAAAGAGAAGCAATTAACAATGATTTATGTACCTATGGAGGGGGTTCTTGGCTCTGGAGGAGGTATCCCAGAAGGACCTAGAGCTTAGAGAACCAAAATGATGCCTCCCTAAGTGTTTACAAGACCATCCCTACGCATGTGCAGTCGGTTCGGTGCCATGACCCACCGTTTGCAAAATATACCGTTTGTGACTTTACTGTTTGGATTAAACTATACTATTTGGCGTGTTTGCAAATAATAGGGTAGCGAGAGCACTGATTGGAGAAGGAAAAAACCGAGACATACTATTGTAGAGGGTACCTATGCCAAGGTGTAGGATCTGATGAGACATCTCTATGTGCCACGGAGTGCACGTAGTCACCTGTCAAAATTGAATGATTTTTTGGTCTTAGGGCTCTTAAGGGATTTGCGCTGAATGAGGTAGCCTAGAAGCAATGACGTTGTTGCGCATAGAAATGACACCTCATCTAATGTTCACTTGGCCACATAGGCATGTCAAAGACATGATCGGTTTGGTTCCATGACCCACCGTTTGCAAAATATATCATTTGACAATCTTATACTAGATCAAATTTGTACTATTTAGTGCGTTCGCAAATAATAGGGAAATGAGAGCATCGATTAGAGAAGGAAAAAATTGAGATAGGATATTATAGAGGGTCCCTATGCTAAGGTGTAGGATCAAACGAGACATCCTTAGGTGCCACGGAGTCTGCATAGTCACATGTCGAAGTTGAATGATTTTTTGGTCTCAGGGCTCTTAAGGGACTATGCCCGAATGGGGTAGCCCGGAAGTAGGGACGTTGTCACGCACCAAAATGACACATCCTCTAGTGTTCACCTAGGCACTTAGACATTTTAGCGCATTCGGTTCGGTGCCATGACCCACCGTTTGCAAAATATATCGTTTGATATCCTTGCACTGTCTCAAAGTACACTATTTGGGACGTTTATAAACAATAGGGCAACGAGAGCACCGATTGAAGAAGGAAAAAACCAAGACAGGATATTATAGAGGGTCCTTACACTGAGGTGTAGGATCTAATGAGATGTCCTTAGGTGCCACGGAGTTTGCATAGTCACCCGTCGAAGTTGAATGATTTTTTGGTCTCAGGGCTCTTAAGGGACTACGCCCGAACGAGGTAGCTCAAAAGCAATGACGTTGTCATGCACTGAAACAATGCCTCCTCTAGAGTTCACTTGGGCACCTAGACATTTCAGCACATTCGGTTTTGTGCCACGACCTACCATTTGCAAAATATACCATTTGACATCCTTACACTGTCTCAAACTACACTATTTGGGGCATTTACAAACAATAGGGCAGCGAGAGCACCAATTAGAGAAGGAAAAAACCAAGATAGGATATTGTAGAGGATCCTTGTGCCGAGGTGTAGGATCAAATGATACGTTCTTAGGTTCCACATAATGCACGTAGTTATCCGTCAAAGTTGAACAAATTTTTTTGGTCTCAGGGCTCTTAAGGGAATCTGCCCAAACGAGGTAGCCCTAAAGCAACGACGTTGTCGTGCACTGAAATGACACCTCATCTAGTGTTTACGACCACATGGATGTGTCAGTGCATTTGGTTCAGTGCCACGACCCACCGTTTACAAAATATACCATTTGACATCCTTACACTGTCTCAAACTACACTATTTGGGGCATTTGTAAACAATAGGGCAACGAGAGCACCGATTGGAGAAGGAAAAAATCGAGACAGGATATTGTAGAGGGTCCCTACACCAAGGTTTAGGATCAAATGATACATCCTTAGGTGCCACAGAGTCTACGTAGTCACCCGTCGAAGTTGAATGATTTTTTGGTCTTAGGGCTCTTAAGGGATTATGCCCGAACAAGGTAGCTCGGAAACACCAACGTTGTCGTGCACCAAAACTATACCTCCTCTAGAATTCACCTAGGCACTGGATGTGTCGGCGTAGTCATTTTGGTGCCACGACCCACCGTTTGTAAAATATACCATTTGACATCCTTACACTGTCTCAAACTACACTATTTGGTGCATTTACAAACAATAGGGCAGCGAGAGCACCGATTGGAGAAGGAAAAACTGAGACAAGATATTATAGAGGGTCCCTACGCAAGGTGTAGGATTAAACAAGACATCCTTAGGTGCCATGGAGTCATAATTGTTAAAAAATTTGTAATTGTTGAAAAAGTTGTAATTGTTGAAAAAGTCACAAATTCTTCTCAGAAACAGAAAAAGAAGAAAGTTGTAGATTCTTCTCCTTTGCAATAGGTTCCTCTTCAAAAAACTCATTCCGTTTTCAAAAAAAAATTCAACTTTTTAAAAAATTACAACTCATAAAAAAATAAGCCTCTTCTTCTATTTCCCAAGAATGTTACTCTATTGGTATATAAAATTTCATGCTTATAAAATTTGCTAACTCTATTGGTATTACTCTCAACCCTGCTATTGGCCATTGTTACTACATGAAAACAAAATAATTACCTCTTTTTGGCCAGGTGAAAGATTCTCAAGTAGAATTTGCAGACTTCCCTGACAAGAAAATCAAGATGGAAATACTTGTGGAAGACATGCTAGCTACGTATGGTATATTGTTGAGCCAAAGTTTCTATCATGATATTGGTGGGGATATAAAGATGGATTGGTCATACACCACCATACTCATCAATGGTAAAATGAATAATATCCTTCTGATAAATAAAATTAAATACACAGTTCAAAAACCAAATGACCCAAGGGAAGACATCTTATTTCAAGATTCAAGGTATGAAATATTTTTCATGACTTAAGAGGAAAATGATAAGTTTCCCATGTTGATGGAGGAATACACATGCTTCCCTTAATTTCTTAACAATTGTACCATGCAATGTTGCACCATAGTTTTTTAATTTTAAATCAAACATACATATATAATTAATATACATAGAATATACATACATAGAAGGATATCATGTGCAATGAATTCGAATCAAACATAGAAGTAATATCATTATGAAAACCAACACATGGATATATAATGTATCAAACTAAGTGTGTTGAACACACGTCTCTAAAAATATAAGTTCATAACATGTGTACATCTCAAACCAAGTGTGTCATACATATAGGACCACATGCGGTCACATAAGGCTATATATACAATGTCCTATGAAGAATCATGAACTAGGACTAGCTGGCCCATATATATATCTATGTACATCCACGTCCTATGAATCTAATCATGAAACATCTTCCCTCTCTTTGCCCTGCTAGAAGTAGCATGTCCACAACTTGGGGATGTAGTGGAGGGAGATGCCACTACAGATTTCATCCGTGTGGTCCTAGGCATCTCTAAGCAGGCCTGCAACCTAACCTGCACATTCATAAACAACAAGTTTTTAACACCCAGATTTTTAAAATACATTCAAAATTTAGAAACTTAGAATTTAGTTAAAATGCATGTGAAATCTTACCGCAATGTCATGATCCCTATCAATTTGTCGTTGACGCGTGGCAAGGACAACAATAGACTCATGAGAGGTAAGCTACATACAAATAATTAAATTTCAAATTAAATATTTCATGTACAAAATTTGATATTGTAGATTTAAGTAATAAGAAATAATTCCTAAATAAATTTAACAAATTTGAAAAATTGTACCTCAGTTAGTGGATCTACAAATGCTATGGCAGTATCTATAGCAGCCTCCACAATCTGCATATATGGAGGAGTCTCTTTAGCATTCATAAGCTATAAAAAAACATGTACAAATCAATATTAATCTACATGAGTATTACATATGAGCCAAAGTATAATCCACGTGAACTTCCACAATTAGAAACAAAGTGTAAAGAGAAACTAACCTGTGTAAAAGTCACATGAGGTGTGCGATAGCCTCGATTCGTAGATTAGATGATGACCCGCTTGAGGATCCTATGTATAAAAGACAAACATATATTAATATGTACATGTACAAGTGAAACATTATAATAATAAAAGTGCACAATCAAATGAAATTTGAAATTTAAGTACAACTTGAAACTTATGTTTGTAACATGCCCAGTTGCAGTAGCTAGCATGTCGACGCCGGATGTTTCCTTCATTGGCTCTTGCTATTTAAAATAAAATAAAAAATTAGTTTTTACATGTATGTACATAACGTACAATGAAATACATATATATTAAAATATCAAACACAAATTAAACTATTGTATATATATAATATTTATTTGACATTTACCTATGAAATACCAAGATCATTTGCACCAGTTCCAAAAACATCGACATCATCTCATCTAGAGAAAAGAAATCATGTGATCCAGTAAATGATGTCTCGCCCACAGTGCATACGACACCACATGATCCACAGTGGTGTGGTGTGCTTCGGCCCAGCACCTCCACGAACAACACCAAATGCAATCTGCTCACTATGCTAGGTCAGAGTGTCAGTGAGTTCCCTTAATGCATGTAGTGTGTTAATCTCCACAACCTCCTTCACTTTGTAGGAGGGATAATCTGAAGGCAAAGTGGGGATTTTGGGGCTTGGGGATCCTTGGTTAACCTACACGTGCACCAGTCTACTCTGTGTAGAGCCACCACCTCGCCCATAAAAAAAAAAGTTAAAATAATTTCTTCAAAAATAGAGGGAACCTCATTGTTGTTGCATGGTGGATAATCAAAAACCATCCACCACCGGTCCCAAAAATTGTTCTTGATTTGGTCATCGTGGCACCAATGGATTGGGAACCATTTGCAAGTAACTGCAGGGGGGCATTGGTTCTTGGGTCAGTAAATAATGCACAAATGTGGTCTTTTCTAATTTTTTGTCTTTTACGGCCACATGGGATAATTTATCTGCATACCACTACCTACAATCACCTCTAAAGGTATTCCATCTTTCTATGGTTGGTTAGCATGAGTCAACTTTGCCAATCAATGTTTGCAATGTGTTGGCTAAAGTCATGCGGATGGATTTGTGGCATGATTTTGTCTTATAGTCTAAATAAGGTTCTCAATGACAATTTTATTTTGTCGATTCTTCCAATGATATCAGCTTGTGTTCCTATTGGTTCCGTGGGGACAGAAGGAGCCACAGGAGGCGGATCTATGTTTGGAGGAGGGTTTACGAAATGTTTGGAGGGTTTTGAGGATTGTTTGGAGGGTTTTGAGGAATATTTTGATGGTTTTCAGGATTACGAGCTTGTTGAGCAACTGAAAAAAAAAAAAAATTGTATACATAAACAAAAAATTGAAAAACCCATGAAAATCACAAAAATAACCTAAAATGCAAACAAATTGATCAAAATCGAGGGCTTACCTCTTTTTCTTAGTAGCATGGTTAAAACTATCATGATCCAGAAGTTTGAAGAGTAATTTTTAGGGGGTATTCAAAGCACGAGTGCCAAAGGTCTAGGAGAAATCGTAGTTGGAAAGGAAAAATGAGGGAAAATGAGGAGTCACGGGTCTTTTTTTTTGTCTCAGAGGACCGCGATCGCGGTTTTAGGTTCGGAAATCACCGAGCCTATAAAAACAATTGCGCAAGTGTGGTACCTAAATTTTGGGTTTTTATGTCCACTTAATTGTCCACCAACTTGGTGCACTTACCCTTATTCACAGACCCCCACACTAATTTTCCTGTCCCGTTGTCATGTAAATGGTTTCCCATCCATTTGTGCAATAATAATTTGATTAAAAATAATTTTTGGGACCAATGGTGGATGGTGTTTGATTTTCCACCTTGTAATAACAACGAGGTGCCACTATACTTTTGAGGAAACTCTATTGTGAGTTTATCCTTAATGAGATCCCAAATTATTTTGATTTTCAATATTTCTAGGGCCAAGGAAAAGGATCGCACAAGATCAACCAGTGCACAACATGCACCTATTCGGCAGGTAGATTCCCGCACGAAGCCCCACCTTGAGATTGTCCCTCAAGTAGTGAAGGATACAAGAGAGATTGATACATTCCATGCGCTTGGGGGATATCTGTGACCCTTGTTTGACATACGAGTGAGATTTCTGAGCCAGATGCTCGCGTAGGTACACAGAGTATTCCCTCAGAGAGTACTAGCATGAGGCCACATCTTTGCTCGTTATGTGGTAGCATATTTTGGGGCCCAAGGAGGACAATACTTTCATGCGTATTGATTTTTGTGCACTTGGTGCTAGGGGTGTACACGATAATGTCACTATGTCAAATGTCCTTTTGATTGAGACATTTGGATTACATTCATTAGCATCACCTTCGTAGGTAAATTTGTTATGTTTTCTTATGTGTGTTACAAAAAGTTTGGAGTACTTGATTTACTTATATATGTTAAAATTTTGAAATAATTGTATTTGTACATGTATATGCATTGATATTATAGTGCACGGGAGGTGCATCTTCATCCCGACCATAGGCGGTGAGCACCATGTATACACATACATTCACAGAGGTAATTTAGAATGTTAATTATGTAAAATTTTCACATACATGTGTGTGTGTATATGTATATATATATGTATGTATGTATGTATGTATGTATATATATATATATATATATTAGTTTTGAAGTCAAATATATGTATGTTCTTGTATGTCCATCTAACTCATGTGATATACATGTTTGATAAAGATGTTGACTTCACTAGACACCCCACCATCTCTGCGACAAGTAGATAAAGGTGTTGCCAGCTGCGATTTCATCTGCAGTAGCAACTCATTGAGGTATTCAAAAAACACATAAATTTTGTTAAATTTCTCATGTAATTCATATTATGTTAAATTACATGTTAGTAATGTCTTTCATTGTAGAGTTATTAAAATTATGTTAATAATGTCTTTCATTGTGTATATTTATGCATGAGTTAATTGCGATAGGTAGTAGTCCTATTCATTTGATTCACAAGTGTGGCGGGTTAAAAAAGAGTTCTATATTGATAAAATTAGATAAAATATTTTCATTATGTACATACATGTACTTAGTTTTTTTTTGCTAATTCTGATGTTAGATTTTTGATCTTATGTGTATGTAGGGAACTTCAACCCCCTCCATTTTGACTTCGAGGGCATGGACTCCTCCATCTCGTCATCTTCGTACCCTCGTTCGTACTGCAAGAGCTCCCGATGACTCATCTGAGCATGAGATGTAAATTCAACATGATCGACAACTTGTTGTAAGTTTGTGTATTTATGTAAATACTTTCATTCTAGCATGGTCTTAAATACATGTTGAAAACATATATAAATTAAGTTTTGACAAAAAAACATTGTTTGCATTTACAGGCTCATCTATAGGCGAGTATTCAATGGAAGAGGACTCAAAGCATGGGCTCGGACGATCCAAAGTCATCTCATAGATCTCCATATTCGTCTAAGGGAGGGCCTTCTTCGAGAAAGGCCAAGAGAGGGATATATTTTGATGAGTAGGAAATATATATGTCTTACATGACATTGTTTTTGTATGCCTATGTGCATGGCATTGTATGTACACCTATATGACATTTGAACTTGATGGTATATGACCTATTTGGGCATTTTTGTATTTATTATGCACATTAAAATACTATTTGGAACTTGATAATTTTATATGAGACCTTACATTTCTGAGATTATTTTCGCATGAAACTAATATGATGTGCACTTGACAATATTTAAGACATTATGGATTATTTTTTCATTTATTGGTGATGTACATGTACTAGCATTTTCAATGTATAATATGCATCAAACTTTGGAAATCAATATTTATATAATGTATGTATATAAAGAGTTATTGTTAACGCGAAATCATAGCACCCCTAAATGAGCTCTAAAATCCTTCTTTTCTAAGGAAAACTCATCTAGTGTGATTTGCATAACATTGGACCATCTATCAAGTTGTTGGAATTGCGGACTTGAGATGGCCCTCTAGAGAAGGATGGCTTCTTCTTCCCGATCCTAATGCTAAAATACTTCTAAGGAAGGAAATGTGACTATCTACTCCTAATCTAACAATTCCAAGGGACCAAGGAGAGAGAGAGAGAGCATGAAAATAAAGAAATCCTACACAACAAAGGTGATAGCACTAAGAAAAGGGAAGTGATGGTCACAATTTCAGCTACCTGAAGTGAAAAGAGGTGAGTAGAGGAGAGGGTGGACAAAATGCACCACAGACTAGAGATAGATTTCACACAGAATACCACTTCAAAACCCATTAAACACAACTCCCAGGACCTACAACAAACATCAGAATATGCACAAGTATACCTACTGCAATGATGAGAGGCAAGAAGAGACAAAAAAATGATCATAGGATGGACAAAACACATCACGAAACAAATTTTATTACTCCAGGAATTCACACAATACACCATTAATGGGAAAGAGACAAGAAAATGCCATTACAAATCCAAGGGAGGAGGCTTAAACTCCTCATTTGACCTGGAGAAGAAAGAGAGAGGGGGCGGGAAGAAGAATGAACAACTTTTGCAATGAATCCTTCCCTGTATTTATAGATTCGATCAAAGAGAAGAAAGAGAGAGGGAGAAGCGGGAAAAGAAAGTTGAAACTCAACCACCATTGTTAATGATTCGATAAAATCTACCCCAAATCCATCTTCTTTGCATCAATCCTTGGTTTTGTGCCTTGAAGGAGGAGGAAAGCGACAAAAAAATAGATAAAATCGATATGGTTGTTGAGACAGATGGATCCTACATTAAAGGTCCGAAGATGTTTCCTCCATTTGTTTGGTGAGGCCGAGATCTTTCCAACGACATTATATTTGCAATATTTCAAGCCACGAGCGAAATATATGCCCCTTCAAATTTTGTATCGAGTCCGTGCGAATGGGACATGGGAAAACATAATGAAAATGGGTCCTAATTTTGAGATGGGACACATGTCGGCCAGATTAGGAAAATCAGGCTTACGGGTTCAGAATTTATCTTTTCCCCTTTTTCTGCGAGAATCAAAAATCCAAAAAACTCCCTCGGCCCCGTTGCTCTGCTTGGACACGTGGCACCCTTTTGTTGGCTCGGGAGGTGCGCTCCAATCTTTTTGTTTGTGTCATTTTTTCAAAAGGAAAATTTTCACCTTTTCCTCTACCTCCCGCTTTGACTTTGACTCATGTTCAAATATTGACTTTTCCTTTGCCTCGTTCTGGAATGTGAGCTCGTAGGTCCAAAATGTTTTCCCTTCATATTTTCTTTATGTGTAAGGCTTGTTCTGACCAAAATTTCTGGGGGAAATTTGGGATAACAATTTGGTGACTCATGGGGACATCTGCCTGCTAGATGAAGAGACCCGGTTTCCCTTGAAGCATCCATTGGGCATGGAGTCCAGCCTTATAAACTGATTCTGATCTAAACTCTAAAATTTTGACCTCTGAGCCTCTTGGAAACCTGCTGAAACTTGAAGTTGAACTTCACCAAAAGCCAACTAAAATGGACTGTAAGAGAAAACAATAGCACCAAAAACTATGTAAAATCATACATACCCCAAGTGGGATATGCAGAGTGTGCAAAAGCACTTCTTCTGCTGAAAACAAACATCCCTACACTACTCTAACCAAGAGAAAAAGGAACTTAAACAAAACCTGCAAACCGGCAGGAGAAATAGTTTCCCTTCCTCAAAAATGACAGCCATGCAACTGATTTGGCACTGAACATGGCTGGTTGGATGAGTGAAAAATTGACAATAAGTCGGTCCTCCACCCAAATCATCAAGGTATCAGCATTAATGGGAAATACCTCCTCAAGATGACTTACATCGGACTTCTGGAGGTGTTGATGGTGACCCTTGGTACTTTGATGCTCATCCTCATTCCCTGAAGTACGCATGACTGGTTTTGGTTTCTCCTTTAGCTCCAATGAAGCCAAGTACCTGATTGGGCATGGTATGATCCTTTGAATGTGCCCCTTTTTCTGAGTTTCAACTCCAAGAATGGATTTTTCTTGTGGACCTTCTTGGATGGATGGTGTGAGAGAGATGATGACATCCTCCTACCTTTTCTCTTCCTCCTCCTTTGAAGAACATGGAATATCAAGATCTTCCAACCTTGGTTCCAGAGGGCCATTATGGAGTGCAGGATGCTAAAAATGAATGTTCTCCTCCATAGCTATTAATTGTTCCTCTTCTTTTAGATTTGGAGCAGCTTCTCCTTCCTCTGTTGTTTGAAGACCATCTTGCCCTTGGATAACTTCTTCCTCTAGCATGAAGCTTGTCAAAGAAAACTCTTCAAACTACTGCTCTAGAGGACTGTTTGGGACAACCATGTCTTCTTTAGGATTTTCCTCCATGATGGATTCATCAACCAAAACAGGCCCTTCGAATGAAAGCAAGAAATTATCAATGATGCCTTCTTCTTCTGCTAACATGTTACAAAATATGATTTGGTCTCATCCATTCTCCTTCCCAATGGGACTTTGAACTGATCGTTCTTCTTCTTCATTGGATAATTGTGTAACTTGAATTAGATCAAAAAATTTCTCGAGACAAAGTGCCATTGTGGACACTACACTCGAGCAAATTGATAACTAATCTTCTTCCTTTCCTTGTTCTTCTTCTGCTGCAACAAAATCAGTCCTAACCACCATTGAGTCTTCAACCTTGGCCTCCTTTGTAGGCTTAACCAGCAAGGGGATCTTTGTAAACCCAAATTTGGTAGCCCAACTCTTCATATTTTCTATCATTTCTTTTCTGTTGGGCTCCTCTTCTTGCTATTCTCCTTGATTGGATTCTTGAGTCTCTTCCCAACATGGGCTTGGGAAAGCAAGAGGAGTGGTAGGTTGGGATTCAACCAGCTTTGCAATTGTTTGTGGTGGGGAGGGAGGTGGAACTTCTTGTTTGTTTGGAGGGGATGACTGTTTGGAAGGGAAAAGGACAAAAGAATTGAGATGAGGTGGAAGACTAGGGAATGGAGAAATGAAATCAACACTTGGGGTAGTAAGTGAGGGGCTTGACTCTTGCCTCTGCTGAAATGATAAAGATTGAGGGAGAGAAAATGAAAGACAGGGAGCTGGTGATTGACTTACCCATTGACAAGGTTGTCCGCACTTTTCTCATAAGCCCCAATGTCCTCAATCCACTGTGCAAGTTGGGGCAGCATTCCAATCATGAAGTCCAACTTCTCTTGAGGGTTGTAGTGTCTTGGAAAAGGGCCTTCCCATGGACAAGGTTCCCTAAAACCAATCTCAAATGCCTTCATTCATTTTGTTGCCCTAAATTGAACCATGTCAGCCTCCATTTTTTGAATCTTCTCCAGTAGACCAACATCCTCTACATAACTATCACCATCATATGCGTCCCCTTGTCCTTGATAAGCTTCATAGTCAAACTGGTTTGACACTGCTCATATGGGTAAGCATAATGGTCCTAGATCTGATTATAATGCTAATCTGGAGGAGTTGGGAAATACATTGGAGGTGGACTATATTGTTGTAAGTGTGAGTTCCATGAAGGGAATGAAGTCATGATTGCACAACCTCATGGAATGGGAGAAAATGAAAGAGATGGAAGAAGAAAATGGATGAAATGAGTGGAAATGGATGGAAAAAGTTAGAAACTCAGAGAATGGGTTTTTGACTAGATGGAGTCACCAAATGTGCTTGAAAGTACCTCCAAAAGCTGAAATCTTCACCAAGAGCACATCAAACCTGATGAAGTGAAGTGGTAAGGTGCTTCATACCTGTCCCAGGTGTGCCAAAATTGTTAACTCGAAATCACAACACCCTCAAATGAGCTCTAAAAATCTACTTTTCTAAGGAAGACTCATCTGGTGTGATTTCCATAACATTGGACCATCTCTCAAGTTGTGGGACTTGTGGACTTGAGATGGCCTCCAAAGAAATCCCGCTTCTTATTCCGATCCTAATGTTAAACTACTTTGAAAGGAAATGTGACTATCTACTCCTAATCTTACAATTCCAAGGGACCAAGGAGAGTAGAGAGCATGAAAATAAAGAAATCCTACACTACAAAGGTGATAGCACTAAGAAAAGGGAAGTTGTGGTCATAATCTCATCTTCTTGAAGTGGAGAGAGGTGAGCAGAGGAGACGGTGGACAAGATGCACCATAGACCAGAGATAGATTTCACACAGAACACCACTTCAAAACCCATTAAACACAACTCCTAAAACCTGCAACAAACATCAAAATATGCATAATATACCCTGCAATGATGAGAGGTGAGAAGAGACAACAAAATGAGAAAATGATGGAAAACGCATCACGAAACAAATTTTATTGCTCCAAGAATTCACACAGTATACCATTAACAGGAAAGAGGAAAGAAAATGCCATTACAAATACAAGGGAGGAGGCTTAAACTCCTCATTCGACCCTGGAGAAGAAAGAGAGAGGTGGGCTATAATGAATCATGACCATGTATTTATAGATTTGATCATAGAGAAGAAAGAGAGAGGGAGAAGTGGGAAAAGCAAGTCAAAAATTAACCACTATTGTTAATGCTTCTGATAAAATTTTCCCCCAGATCTGTCTTTACTGCATCAATCCTTGGTTTGGCACCTTGAAGGAAGAGGAAATGGCAGAAACAAATCAAATCTGATATGGTTGTTTAGACAAATGGATCCTTCATTAAAGGCCCAAAGACATTTCCTCCATTTGGTTGGTGAGGCTGAGATCTTTCCAACGGTATTAGATTTGTAATATTTTGAGCCCTAAGCCGAAAGATACGCCCCTTTAAAGTTTGTATCGAGTTTGTACGAATGGATGGGGAAAACAGTTTGAAAATGGGTCCCCCTTTTGAGATGGGACACTTGGCAGCCAGATTAGGGAAAAATCAGGTTTGCGGGTTCGAATTTATCTTTTCCCCTTTTTTGCAAGAATCACAAAATCTAGAAAACTCTCGCGGCCCCACTACTCCACTTGGACACATGGCACCCTTTTGTTGGCTAGGGAGGTGCGCTCCAATATTTTCCTTTGTGTCATTTTGTCAAAAGGAAAATTTTCACCTTTTCCTCCACCTCCCCACTTTGGCTTTGACTCGGGTTCAAACTTTGAATTTTTCCTTTGCCTCATTCTGGAATGTGAGCTCATAGGTCTGAAACATTTTCCCTTCATATTTTCTTTATGTGTAAGGCTTTTTCTAACCAAACTTTCCGAGGATAAATTTGGGATAACAATTACCTAATATGAGTAATTATTCATTCAATTTATCAATTTTTATATGTGTATTTACCTTACTTGTGCTTCTTCTTTCTCATGGTCTCTTTGTCTTGGTTTCTATCTTATCATGCACTTACTACATTCTTCTATGCTTCTTAGTCTTATCCCCTATTAAAACACTCGAGAGTCATCACAATTTGATGCCTTTCATACATTGATATTTTGAGAATGTCTCTCCATATACATTACTCCAATGCTTGAGAATGTCTCCGGATGCAATGACATTCGATTCGGACACTCAATGATTCTTGATTGTCTAATCTTGTCCAATTTGTATATTAGCTTTAAATTTTTAGGCATTTCAAGTTATTTGGAAATAACATCACACCCTTCACTAGGCACGATGACTACCCCTATCCTTTTGAAGGCACTTTTGAAAGCATCCATAAGTTTATCATAGCATAAATTATCAATGAATGGAAGGTCACTAAGCCATAGGCCAGCTGGCTCCCATCTAGAACTAAACAAGAAATATTTACTAGGCAATTGATAACTCTCATGTGTTCTTAGACATACCCCTATCAAATTCATTCTTAAGCCAATCTAGTCATTAAGGGCTCTTAAGGGACTACGCCGGATGAGGTAGCCCGAAAGCATGGGTAGCATAGGAAGTTAAAACAAAGCCTCCAATAGCATTCACCTAGCCACCCGATGTGTTAGCATAGTTGGTTCGGTCCTACGAGCTTCCGTTTGCAAACTACAACGTCTGAGAGCCCTACACTAACTTAGACTATAGTATTTTATGCATTTGTAAACAATAGGACATTGATAGAAAAAAATGGAGATGGAGAAAACTGGGAGAGGATTTCGTAGAGGGATTCAACATGGAGGTTTCAGATCCGATCGGACATCTCTACACGGAAATATGAGAAATCACATGTCGAAGATATAACATGTTTTGGTCTCAAGGATCTTAAGAGACTACGTCCGAGACGAGGTAGCCCAAAAGCACGAGGAGCATAGGGAACCAAAAAAATCATCCACTAGCATTCATCTAGCCACCCCAATGTGTTGGTGTAGTTGGTTTGGTCCCACAAGCTATCGTTTACAAAATACAGCATCTAGACCTTACACTGACTCAGACTACACTATTTTGTGTGTATTCAAACAATAGGACAGTGAGAGAACCGAATGTAGATGGATAAAACCATGATAGGATTTCATAGAGGGCCCCAATGTGGAGGTCTTGGATCTAACGAGATGTCTCTAGGTGCCACGGAGTCCGAGAAATCACCCGTCGAAGATATAATGTGTTTTGGCCTCAGGGCTCTTAAGGGACTACGCCGGATGAGGTAGCCCGAAAGCACGGGTAGTGTAGGAAAAAAAACAAATCCTCCACTAACGTTCACCTGGCCACCTTTACATGTTGGTGTAGTTGGTTTAGTCCCATGAGCTTCTATTTACAAACTATAGCGTTGCATGCGGTCATACTGGCGACTTAGATTGCAATATTTTACGTGTTTGCAAACAACAGGACAACGAGAGAACCAAATGGAGATGGAGAAAACCGTGAGAGGATTTCATAGAGGGTTTCAACATGGAGGTTTTAGATCTAAAGAGACAACTTTAGGTGTCACGAATCGAGAAATCACATGTCGAAGATATAACTTGTTTTGGATTCGGGGCTCTTAAGAGACTATGCCCGAATGAGGTAGCCCAAAAGTAGGGGGCTCTTAAGATTATCCATGATTCTATCAACAATATCACATAGATCTTCCATTCTAGTTAAGTTGTGATCCTTCCACGCTTCCCATTTTTCCTTTTCTTCTTATCTTCTCTTTAAGTTCTTCCAGATGTTTTTGGGTAATCAAATTGACTCTTTATGACTTTTAGGAGGCATTTCTTCTTGAATCATAGTGACATATTCACCTAATTGTTTTTCTTCATGATGTTCATTGTCATCTAAAGTTGAAGACTAAAAATTTATATGGCCTTCAGCTTCTTTTTGGGCACAAACAACCTTTTGTAATGTCCAAAAAAATTCAAGCTCTTCATTCTCTGTTTGATTGAAGATATTCATTCTTTCAAAATGAACAGTTGGAACATTCGTGGTATCCCCAACAAAACTAAGTTCATAGTCTACATAGTTGCATCCTATGGAAAAATCATTGAACATTGGTGGTTTCCTCCACCCGTTATTTTGAGCTACCTCATCTAGGCGTCCCTTAAAATCCTTGAGGCCAAAACACGCTATATCTTCGATGGGTTATTTCTCGGACTCGTGGCACCTAGAGATGTATCGTCAGATCTGATACCTCCATGTTGGGGCCCTCTACGAAAGCCTCTCGTGGTTTTCTCCATCTCCATTTGGTTCTCTCGTTGTCTTATTATTTGCAAACACATGAAATATTGCGATGAGTCATGTGTAAGGTTGTCCATTTCCAATCACCTGAATAATATAGGTGGTTCATACAATATAGGTGGTGAAATGATAATTTCCGTTTATTGTTCCTTTCTAATATTTAAGTTCTCTTAGCTTCACTTGGCTTCAAGAATAATAAATTCTCTACTGACAGTGCTAACCATGTGAAGGTGGAAGATTTTTTTGCACCACTAACCTACATAAACATGTTAGTAAACAATTAAATAGAATTTTAAATCATACAAAATTTAAACAAAATCATTTAAGTAAATATTCAAATTAAATTCATAAAGAACATACCTTTGCAAATTCAATCCAATGAACCAAAAGGATCAACTCTATTCTTGATAGTAGTAAGAATTGCTTCATGATTTGATTCACAAACCTTCCACATATTCTTGTTTGATGGCCGACCTCGATATTTGATCAATTTAATATTTTTTACAAGGACCAAATGTGAATAGTGAAGTATCTTTCGATGTACTTCATAGTCTTCAAACAACCAAATGTTTGATTTTTTTATAGGATATCGTCGAATCCAAGTTCCAGTGACTACCACTGACCCAGTGGGATACTCAAGGTCTTCACCATCAATGACTGTGGAAGTAAAAAAATCCCCTCTACACAATGAGACAAGAAGTAGTATGTTCCCTCTTCGTTAAATTCCATCGCAATAACTACAAAAATGTGCCCTATGTATCACAAAGTAAAACTGTTCAGTCAATTTTAAAATACATTAAGAGTTGACCATTTAATAATTTATAAATCTAAAACATGGCATGTACATATATGTATGTACCTTGTTGCACTAAATCAGAGACTTGGTCAAAGTCAGGTGATGTTGTCATTTGATCTAAAGACCCTGTAAGTTGTAATGCTCATGGAACTTGATGTGTTTCAAGTGGAATTAGAGGTCTACAAGTCCATTCATCCACCCACTATTGTGACTCACATTCATTCCATGCAAAATCAATGCATGATATACAAAAACATGTCATGCACCTAGTATAAATAGTCCAAGCATTTGCATCTAAACTACGGAATGAGTGCATATCACTTGATCTGCAATTGTCATATAATCTTCAAAGTTTGCTAGATGGTGTTCCTATATCAACAAAAAATATCTACGAACCATTGATCTGTCTTGAGATTCATGGCCCATATTCTTGACACACCAATCAACAATATTTTTTACATCTGTAAATTTAGCACCATCCTTGAACTTCAACTCTTCTCTTGCAAGTTCTCTTTTCACACATGCTCCTGCACCATCATGCTCTCCTTTTCCATCCCCTGCCTCGGTAAAACTCTAGATATGTTGTATATTTGTTTCTTTGTGCATCCTGCTTATCCAATAAAACATCTGTGCATTCTTGAATTGTGATGTGCAGTTGTCGACCAAATGTAATGTTGATCGAAACTAATGTTCCTCTCATTCAAGTTCACATAAAAAACCTAGAAACACCCTTGTACATATTCTAGAGAATGTTTCTGATCATCACTGATGTAGAAATAATACTCTCTTAATATTTTTCGATCTTTCTCAGTGCTTTCAAGAGAGTGCATGAATGTTATATGCATGAAAATAGAAACTTGCATTGAGTTATAATATTGAGATTGAACCTCCATTTATGGCTGCAATGTGTAATTATCTACAAATTCAACTACTGAAACAATAGTACCAAGTGGGAATGTTTCCTTGCTTAACTTGAATTATTCATCCAACCATCGAGCTCTATGTGTGTGCCTTGCATACTCATAAAATATTTCCTCTATGAATTTGTCCATATATTCGATACATATGGTATTTTTTTCTAACGAGCTCACACCTCTTAGATTCTTTTCCATTTTTAATTGATATGCCACTGATTTATATTTAGTGAAATCAACCAATTCTTTTCCTATTGAATATATGTACTCTCCTCATGGATACAACTTTTCATATTTGGCAAGCCACCGCATACATTGCACATTCCATCCAAACATGCTTTGTTATAAAAATTATCTTGTTGATTTTTCACAAAATATTGTCGGAATAAATTACCTTGAACATTTTTGTGGGACATTTAATGCACACTCTTGCAACATGATGTCAGTATGCAAAACACAACATATTTGATAAAAAACATCATAATGCATTGAAAATTTAACATGATGCCCGCAACAAAAATTGGTACATGAGTGATTGATTTTCACATAGAAGGGTTCACTCATTTCAAAAATCTTTGGCTAATGTTAATTTGTGGATTTTCATTCTTAAAATTAGAGAACAATTTTGTTTGAGTCATATCTAAGAAATGTTTTGCACAAGATTCACGATTATGAGAACCTATTCTTCTTTTTACTATATCTCTTCTATTCGGTGACATCTTTATGTTCTCATTCCAAAATTTTATAATTAATTCTTTTAGAATATTAGATGTATTCTTGTCTTTTCATGGAAGTCTGCTAGAGAAAGCATAATAATCAGTGTTATTGACTAACTCAAGACGTTTACATCTCTCTATTACTTTCATTAGTGTTTTTCTATTTAGCTTCAAAGCACTGCTTATTTTTCTAATCAAGCATTTATTAACTGTTTTATCACTTACTATACAATTAGTAAGTGCACGCCATGTAGCATTACTATCTTTGGTGCGTCTTTTGCCACCTACAGTTTGGTATGCTTTATGTATATTTTTAACAATTGACGCATTTTGATCAACAACATTAGATGTTCTTAACCCTAGGGTCTTAATTATAGGTCTCATCTTAATTAATTTCATCAATGTAACAAATAATTGACATCTTTGTGTGTCATTTAAATTCTCAAAGTAATTATCCCAAATTCCACTAGCTTGTCTTGACATTTCTTTCGGGCATTTTGTTAGGCATTGGTTTTATAATATTTTCATCAATTTCAATTAAGTGAATTGGTTTTCTTCACAAAATGGAAGGAGGTGTTCTTAGAGGTGAAGATTCGTTTACAAGGTTACTTTCTTCATTCAGTGTTTTCATACAAATTTTGGGGTCAACATTTGGATTCTCAAGTAAGGTTTCAAAAATTGGATTCATATGAATTTCTTCATCCTTACCACCATTATAATTCAATTCAATATCATTATTCATTGTAAAATAATTATTCTCTACATTTTCATTATGTGTTTCATCCCCATTTTCTAATACATTAGCTACATTTGATATAGCATATGTACCTTGCCCTGCTCGAAGTTTTTGCATTCTCTTCAATTTCTTTATTCTCTTCTCTTCCAATTACTCCAGTGTCTTGTTCTTGAATTTCCTCTTGTCCTTAGCTCAACATTTATCACCCATGATTAGAAAAAATCAACTAGTGGGGTAGGGGATAAATGAACTACTAAAAAATTATGCAAGAATGTAGAGAAAATTGCAGACAAAACAAAATGTTTGTAGAATTCCCATGAAAGAGATGAAAGGGACGTTGGGGGCCACAATATATAAACAAAGAAAAATGCATACGCGTTTTATATTTTCTCTTTTTCCAAGCCATGCCTCAAGGCTTGGGATCTAGTTTGGATCCCCAAGCCTAAGGCATGGACCTATACAAACACAACAAACAACGTGTTTTTGCAAGAAAATGTAAAAATGCCACTTCCTCTATGATAAATCAAAATAAAAAAATTGATCCATTTAAAAAAATTATACCACGACGTAGAGAAGAGTTTCTTCTTTCTAAAAATATATTTTTCAAATTTTCTGACTAATATAAGGTTTCCATATTATTTATTTTCTAACTATACCTTTTTATAGCTATTTTTGAAGTGTAAATATGTCTATCTTTCATGGTGCATCTTTTTTTGGGTGATCAAAATTTTAAAACAATTATACTAGCCCAAACTAGGCATAATTCTATACATATTCAAAAAAAAAAAATCTAATTTTTGATATTTTTTGAGGTAGTTAGGGGGGCATGGTTGGAGCTCTGTTGTTTTTCAAAACATAAAATTTCAGTACTAGAAAAATCATAAATAAAAAAATATTCGTTATAAAAATCTAAAAAAATGAAACCCAAACTAGATGCTCTTCGCTATCTTTTTACCAAAGAGTTTTCAAAAATACTAAATGGTGCTCAAAAAATGGTGGGGGCAGAAAAGTTACTCTATTATGTTTATTAAGAAAAATAGGAGCATATGTTGGTATTTTAGTTGTGTGACCCACTTAAAATTATCCGTTTTTAATAAAATTTAGTATCTTAGAAACTAGACTCAAAATGCTACGATTCATATTTCTACATCTTCCAATTTTGAGTGTAACTATTTTGAAAAACTCGTACAAGTTGAAGTTTTATTTTTTAGAAAAATGCATCTACTTAAGACCCCCTTTTGGCCCCCACCTTGGTGCACTTATTGTTATGATACTCATGTGTGGATTTCAATAACACTTCGAGGTTTTGGTGTAACGGTTCATTACATTTAGTATCGGAGCGACCACCCAGGTTCAAGTCTCGGCACGGGTAACTACGCCGGCATTGCAAGGTGTTCGCCGAGGGCTCGTATAGGCAGGAGGCGGGGTCCCGCTATACGAGCGCAAATCTAGCCCGAGATCCGGGATACAGAAGCGTGGTGGGATGTTATGATCCTCATGTGTGGATTTCACTAACGCCTCGAGGTTTTGGTGTAACGCTTCGTTACACTTACCCATGTATTGTACTAATATTAATTGTATATTTTTGTTGTGTACTAATTACTCTTTTGTGTAGTGAATATGAATACTAGAGCCTAATTTCTTCTAATCCTATTTGTAAAATGAAGACATACAAAAATACGAGCTTCCACGTAAACTGAAGATGAAGGGTGTTTGCATAAAAAGTTTGAAAAATGCAAGAGTTCCTAAAAATAGTCCTCAATTTATTAACAATTTATAAATTATATGTATATTATAGATAGTTCAGTATGCCAATGAATTCTAGTTGTTCAGAATGTATAACAAATAATTTTTATTATGATTCAAAATTTTAGCACCATTTCTAAAATTCAAATAAAAGTGTGAAATTTTTGAAATATCTATATTCCTCAATTTTAGTTTGTAAGTTCATTTTTTCAAAAATAAGGGTATGTGGGTGTTTTGAAGATTATTATTTTATTGTGTTTAGGCATATATATATATATATATATATATTAAAGATGTTATTAATATTTTAATCTTTTTTTTATTTTTATACATTTTAAATAAACACGTTCTTGTTTCGATAGTTTTTATTGTTTTTAGCTAAATGTAATAATTTCTATTTTATATACATCATTTAAAAAAATATTATTTAATAAATAAAATAAGCACCATAAAATATATTATCATACGATGTTAATTATAATATTTTTTTATGGAAGTTTCTCTCAACATTGAATAAGTGTATTTGAAATAATATTAATTTTGTAATGATCCTTTGTCACATTATATTTATTATGTCACATTATAGATAACCATATTGTGATATGCTTGTGCACTTGAAGCGTGGGCGATCCCTATAAATTGTTGTTTTCTCTTGCATTTCAATACTATCTTTTATACATGTGGATTTTGAATTAAACAAAAATTCAAATGCTTCCAATATTTTAAGATGGTATTCATGTTGATGATGATCAATCACAAGTCAAAATTTATTTGAGAAAATATGAAATTATTTTTTTCACTAAAGATGCAGAATCGCATGTAATAATTTTAGGATGGGAAGGAGGCTCAAATGGCACGGCATGATCGATCTTCATGTACAAGATATTACGAGAGGAAAAGAGTTAGTTTCGTATGATGACCTAGAATGGACACAATAGGGGATGAGCCGAATGTCGACATTTTTGTTGCCATACCGCTCACAAGACTAGAGTCATTTCTAAAGGGTTAAGTTTCTAATGAAATTTTTGAGACTATCTTCACCCACACAAATCACAAGTCAAAAAATAAAGAAAATTTTAAACTGCATACAACCAAGTCATATAATAGGTTCAGACATTTGCTAACAAATTCTTTTTTGTATGTTATTTTCGTAAAAAATTGTATATCATTTGATGTTACCATTTTTAATTACATCCATTGGTGTTCATATTGTCCACACAACAATAGAAATAAGCCAGTAACAAGTGAAAAATTGAGTAGGTGTATAGTTAAAATGGGTTGCCAGTGTCATTTCAATCTAACAGTTTTTATGGGAGACCAACAAAGTGGCCATAATATTATACAACAATATGTTTCATTGTGATGTAAATGGTGAGTATTGTCATGGGAAGAATGAAAATACCATTAACAATCCTTTTCTAAATATGTCCTCGTACTTATCATTTGAATGAAAAAATTATATCGAGTCTTTTGTTGATGGGAGTCATCATGGAAACAATGTACGATAAATATATAGAGGATCCATCTAATGTGGGTATATCGAGCAAGAGGGATGAATACATAACAAGAAAGGACATGATGAACACATAGAAAAGAGTTCACTGCAGAAGGTATCAAAATCATGCCAATGATGCCATGAGTGTGAACTTATGGCATGCGGAGGAAAGAGACATTTTTTTCTACTATCAACACCCAAATGGAACCATTGTTCCATTCATTATGGGGTTGCAAACACCGTGGATGTGTGAGAGAATGGTTCAACATTCGCACAATTCCATAATCTCCATGGATTTGACATTTTCTACGAACAAATATGGTGTAAGTAATTGGAATGAATTTTGAAATGATGTGTAATTTATGTATCATTAATAATGTTCCCTTTCTGTTATATTAAACCCCATGTTACCATTTGATGTCATATTCCTTCTAGTACCAATTATACACATTGTTTATTTTTGATGAGAAAGAGGTTGGGGTGCCCATAACATGGGCCATTTCTTCGAGGAATAAAATTGAAGATATTTACGGGTGGTTGGCGAAGCCTAGAAATGAGGAAAGCACCTTCGTCTTTGATTGACAAATCAATACATTCATTACGGATGATGCGTCGGCTGAAATCCAAGCCATCAGGTGTGTTTTTGGTTGTCGTGTACTGCTATTCCTATGGCATGTGTGCAAGGTATGGTTGAAAAATGTGCACAGGTATTGTAGCAAGGAGTCCAAGTGGAAGATTTTTGAGAGACTAGGTACCGTCATGTACGGTTCTAAAATGCATCATGAGCACACATTTCGAATCATTCAAGACTTCTTTAATGAATTCAAAGAGGAAACTAAGTTCCTCGAGTACTTCAGGAATACATGGTGTGAGAGTGAAGAACATGTTGGTGAGTATGATCCTTTGTGTGTTTCCTTATTAATTACCATCAATTATAATTCTTGGTTTATAGTGTCACTGATTTTCAATCCGTGTCGCTTGATAGCTATGTGGGCAACAAATTTTATAAACTTATCCCTTGAAAATCAAGAAACAAATGCATCCATCGAGTCCTACCTTTTTTTTAAGACTAGATACTTGTGTGTGAGACAAAAAAAAATGTACTCGCACTTTGATGGACTATTTGTTCTACACACTTGTGTACAAGGTGGAGCCATTTTACAAACACAAGAGGAAGTTGCAAAAAACCATATTCTTGACCAATTTCAAAAAAGAAAGACAATTATTGATAGTGGTTGAGAGAGCAAAGAGTAATCCTGATACATATTTCCTTGCAATTACGCTGATTACAATCAATTGTGGGTGAAATGCCAAACAACTAGAAGCACGTGGTATTTGGTATGGCAATGCAAAGCCTTAGACGTATGCAAATTTTCTTGGGCTATCGGAGGAAACATATGTAAGAACATGTTGAAAGTGTTGGATTTTCACAAGAAATATGTGTCGATGTCATCATATTAAGCATCGAAGTGACAGGTAATTCAATGCCATCATATGTTACCGATGTAGATTACTTAGCATAAATCATAATGAAATAAGCATCGTGTTGAAATTATTTTCATTTCACGTGTAGGAGCTAATACTTATGTGGAGACAAGTAGGGTAAATGAAGACACATTCCGTGATGGCCCCTCCTCACCGTATCTAGTAGTAGAAGTGGAAGGTAATTCAATGTCATTGTATGTGGCAAGTAATGATATAGATTGCTAGGAATAAGTTGTAAGGAAAAAATCATCATGTTGAAATTGTTTTCCTTTCACATGCATGCAAGCTAGTACTTATGCGAGACAAACACGATAAATGAAGACATGTTTTGAGATGGCCCCTCCTCTTCATATCCATAAGAAGAAGTGGAAGGTAATTCAATGTCATCATATGTGGCAAGTAGTGATATAGATTGTTAAGCATAAGTTGTAAAAAAAAATGCATCATGTTAAAATTATTTTCATTTCTTGTGCAGAGCTAGTACCTATGCAGAGAAAAACATGATAAATGATGGTATGTTATGGGATGGCCCCTCCTTGCCACCTAAATAGTCACTGATATTTGATGGTTAGTTGTTAATGCCTTCAATCAATTAATTGATGCCAATGATAATGTTCATCACACATATTTATGATTAGATGACATTGTGTATTCATGTGTACAATGATATTGAAAAGCGCCTAGTGTATAAATAAATAACTTTCTATAATGTCTTATACGTCACATCCACTCCTAAAGCAATTGGGGCTGGTGGTTTGATGATAGAAAGCGATACAATTTTTATGGAACACACATCCGTAGAATTCTTGAAGTCAATATTGGATACACGACTCGAGTACAAATGAATGAAAAAACATTCATTGAATGTGTTCAAATGTTTAGGAGAGACCTATAAGCATCAAATATGTTTGATGTTGCTTTCAAAGGAGATTTCAATGAGACAACCACCACCCGCATGCGTCCTTGGTTAAGTGCGAGTAAAAATGTCATTGTAGTGTGACTAAGAGGCCACTATCATTGTAGAAGATATGAACAATCATGTTGAAGACTACGAATGCTTCCAATTTCCCGACGACAATCATGCAAAGAGGAGAGAAACCACACAAATGGAACCTACAAGTTAAAACATTGAATTATTGGTGTGATTGTGAATTCGCAAGAAATTTTAATTGTGGAGGAGAAGACTAACATATTGATAATTTATTTTGCAGGTGGTTCAAATGCAGATGAAACACATCCCCATTGCCACTTATCTTTCAGAATTTAGCATCTACGCAAGGTATGTATTGAATTCTCTTAATTTCAATACATTCATTTACTGTATGTAAGGTAAAAAGCCTTTGATATATTGTCTAATATTTAATGCATTGTGTTGCAGATGCAATAGATATGTAGAGAGATGTATCTTACGGAATGAGTAGGTTGAGCTTTGGAAAATAAATGTATGGCATGTTGAGTGGGCCTATATTAGAATTGTAAACATTTAAAATTCATGTATATGAGATTGTAGATTGTGTATATTTAAAATACATAAATATGGAATGTGTACGGCTGACCTATTCTTTGATTATTTTTAGAGTATTTTAAAAGTTCTTGTTGGTGTTAGCCAACGTAGAACCACTCATGTAATTTATGGATAGTAGAAAATATTTTGAAAAACAAAAACTAATGTAATTATGATGAAATGATGTAATCAACAGTAACAAAATATCATGTTGAATTTTTATTGCTACTATCAAAGTGTTGAAAAACAAACCTTTTTCAACACTATAAAAAATGAACCATTGTTTTCCACAAGGTACAAACCGCGATTATGTTCCACCTTTATGTAACAATGTAAATAAAATCAAGTAATTATCAGGTGGACAAGGGTTGAATTTTTTCAAAGTGCTGAAAAATAGAGTTTATTTTTCGACACGTTGAAAAATGCACTGTGTTTTTCAACACTTTGAAAAACGTAATTCAATTTATAACAAGGTGCAACCCACAGTGCATTTCCTCCTTGTTGTAACGATGCAATCCACATCAACTAATTATCAGGTGGACAAGGGTTGAATTTTTCAAAGCGATGAAAAATAGAGTGTATTTTTCGACATGTTGAAAAATGCAATGTGCTTTTTAGCACTTTGAAAAATGTAATTTGGTTTATAACAAGGTGCAACCCATGATGCATTTCCACCTTATTATAATGATTCAATCAACATCAAATAATTATCAGGTGGAGAAGAGTTGGTTTTTCCAAAGCGATGAAAAAATAGAGTGTGTTTTTCGACACGTTGAAAATTGCAGTGTGTTTTTAGCACTTTCAAAACTGCAATTCGGTTTATAACAAGGTGCAACCCGCGATGCATTTCCTCCTTGTTGTAATGATTTAATCCATATAAACTAGTTATATGGTGGAGAAGGGTTGAATTTTTTCAAAGTGCTAAAAAACATAGTGTGTTTTCGACACGTTGAAAAATGCACCGTGTTTTTCAACACTTTGAAAAACGTAATTTGGTTCACCAAAAGGTGCAACCCACAGTGAATTTCCTCCTTGTTGGAAACATTGAATCCACATCAAATAATTATCAGGTCGAAGCGATGAAAAAAAGAGTAAGTTTTATGACACATTGAAAAACACATTGTGTTTTTCAACACTTTTAAAAACGTAATTTGGTTCTTGAAAAGGTGCAACCCACAATTTTTTTCCTTCTTGTTGTAAACATTGACTCTACATCAACTAATTATCAAGTGGAGAAGGGTTGAATTATTTCATAGTGCTGAAAAATAGAGTGCGTTTTTCGACACGTTGAAAAATATACGGTATTTTTCAACACTTTGAAAAATACAATTCGGTTCACCAAAAGGTGCAACCCATGGTGTATTTCCTCCTTGTTGGAAACATTGAATCCACATAAAATAACTATCAAGTGTACAAGGGTTGGTTTTATCTCAAAGCGATGAGTACATAGAGCAAGTTTTATGACACGTTGAAAAAAAACAAGCTGTGTTTTTCAACACTTTTAAAAATGTAATTTGATTCCCTAAAAGGTGTAACCCATGATGTTTTTCCTTCTTGTTGTAAATAAAGTGACTCCACATCAACTACTTATCGGTGGAGAAGGGTTGAATTTTTTCAAAATGTTGAAAATAGAGTGTGTTTTTTTGACACGTAAAAAACACATGATGTTTTTCAAAGCACTTTGAAAAATGTAATTGTTCACCAAAAGGTGCAATCCATGGTGCATTTCCTCCTTGTTGGAAACATTGAATCCATATAAAATAACTATCACATGAATAAGGGTTGGTTTTATCGAACCGATGAAAAACTAGAGTGATTTTTATGACACGTTGAAAAACACATTGTGTTTTTCAACACTTTTAAAAATGCAACTTGGTTCTCAAAAGGTGCAACCCATAATATTTGTCCTTCTTGTTGTAAAAATTGACTCCATATCAACTACTTATTAGGTGGAGAAGGGCTGAATTTTTTCAAAGTGCTGAAAATAGAGTGCTTTTTTTGACACATTGAAAAACACACTTTTTTTTTCAAAGCACTTTGAAAAATGTAATTTGTTCACCAAATGGTGCAACCCATGGCAATTCCTCCTTGTTGGAAACATTTAATCCTCATCAAATAATTATTAGGTGGAAAAGGGTTGATTTTATCGAAGTGATAAAAAATAGAGCAAGTTTTATGACATGTTGAAAAACACTTTGTGTTTTTCAACACTTTTAAAAACGTAATTTTGTTCTCAAAATGTGTAACCCATGATGGTTTTCCATATTGTTGTAAACATTGAATCCACATCAACTACTTATCAGGTGGAGAATGGTTGAAGTTTTTCAAAGTGCTAAAAACATAGTGTGTTTTTCGATAAGTTGAAAAATGCATGATTTTTTCAGCACTTTGAAAAATGTAATTCGGTTCACCAAAAGGTGCAACCCATGGTGCATTTCCTCCTTGTTGGAAACATTGAATCCACATCATATAATTATCAGGTGGACAAGGGTTTGTTTTATCGAAGCGATGAAAAAAAAGAGCAAGTTTTATGACACGTTGAAAAACACACTGTGTTTTTCAACACTTTTAAAAATGTAATTCGGTTCTCGAAAAGGTGCAACCCATGATGTTTTTCCTTCTTGTTGTAAAAATTGACTCCACATCAACTACTTATCAAGTGGAGAAGGGTTGAATTTTTTCAAAGTGCTGAAAAATAGAGTGTGTTTTTCGACACGTTGAAAAACACACGATGTTTTTCAAAGACTTTGAAAATTGCAATTTGGTTCACCCAAAGGTGCAACCCATGGTGAATTTCCTCCTTGTTGGAAAAATTGAATCCACATAAAATATCTATCAGATGGACAAGAGTTGGTTTTATCGAAGTGATGAAAAAATAGAGTGAGTGTTATGACACATTGAAAAACACACTATGTTTTTCAACAATTTTTAAAATGTAATTCGGTTCTCGAAAAGGTACAACCCACCGTGTTTTTTCCTTCTTGTTGTAAAAATTAACTCCACATCAACTACTTTTCATGTGGAGAAGGGTTGAAATTTTTCAAAGTGCTGAAAAACATAGTGTGTTTTTTTGACACATTGAAAACGCATGGTGTTTTTCAAAGACTTTAAAAAATGCAATTCAATTCACAAAAAGGTGTAACCCACTATGCATTTTCTCATTTTTGGGAACATTTAATCCACCTCAAATAACTATAATGTGGAAAATGGTTGGTTTTATTAAAGTAATGAAAAAATAGAGCTCTTTTTATGACAGGTTGAAAAACACACTACGTTTTTCAACACTTTTAGAAACGTAATTCGGTTCTCGAAAAGGTGCAACCCACGATGTTTTTAATTTTTGTTGTAAACATTGAATCTACATCAACTACTTATCAAGTGGAGAAGGGTTGAAGTTTTTCATATTGCTGAAAAATAGAGTGTGTTTTTCAACACGTTGAAAAACACACAATTTTTTTCAAAGACTTTGAAAAATGCAATTGAGTTCACCAAAAGTGCAACCCATTGTGCATTTCCTCCTTATTAAAAACATTGAATCCACATCAAATAACTATTAGGTAAACAATGGTTGGTTTTATCTCAAAGTGATGAAAAAATAGAGCAAGTTTTATGACACGTTGAAAAACACACTGTGTTTTTCAACACTTTTAAAAACACGATTCGGTTCTCAAAAAGGTGCAACCCATGATGCTTTTCCTTCTTGTTGTAAACATTGACTCCACATCAACTACTTATTGGGTGGAGAAGGGTTCAATTTTTCAAAATTCTGAAAAACAAAGTGTGGTTTTCAACACATTGAAAAACGCAATTCAGTTCACCAAAAGATGCAACCCACGGTGCATTTCCTCTTTGTTGGAAAAATTGAATCCACATCAAATAAATATCAGGTGGAAAAGGGTTTGTTTTTCCAAAGTGATGAAAAAGTAGAGTGTGTTTTTCGACACATTGAAAAACACACTATGTTTTTCAGCACTTTGAAAAATGCAATTCGGTTCTCCAAAAGGTGCAACCCACAATGTACTTCCACCTTGTTGTAATGATTCAATCCACATAAAATAATTATCAAGTGGAGAAGGGTTGAAGTTTTTCAAAGTGGTGAAAAATAGAGTGTGTTTTTTAACACGTTAAAAAACACATTGTGTTTTTTAGCACTTTGAAAAATGTAGTTCGGTTCTTCAAAAGGTGCAACCCACATTTTTTTCCTCCTTGTTGGAAAAATTTAATCTAAATCAACTAATTATCAAGTAGACAAGGGTTGGTTTCTCCAAAGCGATGAAAAATAGAGTGTGTTTTTCGACTCGTTGAAAAACACACTATGTTTTTCAGCACTTTAAAAAACATAGTTCGGTTCTTCAAAAGGTGCAACCCATGATGCATTTATTCCTTATCGTAATGATGCAATGCACATCAAATAATTATCAGGTGGAGAAGGGTTGAATTTTTTCAAAGTGGTGAAAAATAGAGTGTGTTTTTCTACATATTGAATAACACACGTTACTTTTCAACACTTTGAGAAACATAATTCGGTTCACCAAAAGGTGCAACCCAATGTGCATTTCTTCCTTATTGGAAACATTTAATCCACATAAAATATATATCAGTGCACAAGGGTTGGTTTTATCAAGCAATGAAAGAATAGCGTGATTTTAAGACACGTTGAAAAACACACTGCTTTTTTTTTTCGCACTTTAAAAATGAAATTTGGTTCTCCAAAAGGTGAAACACACGATGCATTTATGACTTATTGTAATGATGCAATCCACATAAAATAATTATCAGGTGGAGAAGGGTTAAATTTTTTCAAAGTGCTGAAAAATAGAGTATGTATTTTTCAACACGTTGAAAAACACACGATGTTTTTCAACACTTTGAAAAATGCAATTCAATTTTCCAAAAGGTGCAACCCATGGTGCATTTCCTCATTTTTGGAAACATTGAATCCACATCAAATAATTATCAGGTGGACAAGGGTTGGTTTTATCGAAGCGATGAAAAAATAGCAAGAGTTTTAAGACATGTTGAAAAACACACTTTGAAAAATGAAATTTAGTTCTCCAAAAGGTGCAGCCCACGATGTATTTCTACTTTGTTGTAATGATGCAATCCACATGAAATAATTATTAGGTGGAAAATGGTTGGTTTTATCGAAGCGATGAAAAAATAGAGTGAGTTTTAGGACACGTTGAAAAAACACACTTTGTTTTTTAGCACTTTGAAAAACATAATTTTTTTCTGCAAAAGGTGCAACCCACGATGCATTTCATCCTTTTTGTAACTATGCAATCCACATCAAATAATTATCGGTGGAGAAGAGATGGTTTTTTCATGTTTTTGACACTTTGAAAACACACTATGTTTTTCAACACTTTGAAAAACATAATTTAGTTCTCAAAAAGGTGCAACCCACAGTGATTTTCCTCCTTGTTAGAAACATTGAATACACATCAAATAATTATCAGGTGGAAAATGGTTGGTTTCATTGAAGTGATGAAAAAATAGATCAAGTTTTAAGACACGTTGAAAAACACACGATGTTTTTCAACAACTTTGAAAAATGCAATTTGACTCACCAAAAGGTACAACCCACAAGTGCATTTCCTCCTTATTGGAAACATTGAATCCACATCAAATAATTATCAGGTGGAAAAATGTTGGTTTTTCCGAAGTGATGAAAAAATAGAGTGAGTTTTAGGACACGTTGAAAAACACACTGTATTTTTCAACACTTTGAAAAATGCAGTTTGGTTCTTGAAAAGGTGCAACCCATGGTGATTTTCCTCCTTGTTACTTTGCAATCCACATCAATTATTTATCATGTGGATAAGAGTTGGTTTTTCAAATGTGATAAAAAATAGAGTGAGTTTTAAGAAGGGTTGATTTTTCAAAGTGCTTAAACTACAACAAACAAGCCTTTTTTCTAAAACATTTCCACAATATTATATATGTGAGTTATCTTAAATATATACATTATATACCCGGGTTATCTAAATTTTGAACATAAATTAAATAAATTTTTTTTTGAATTCTCTATAATATGTAGATTAACTAGAAGTAACATTCACAATACTCAAACATTTTAAATATTATTCCAATTTAAATCTTACTATTTTATTTTCACACCTAATATTTTATTATGTTTGTATGGTTTAATTATTATTTACTCTTATAAAAACTAAAATATACATTTAACCAACATGCATTGATGTCAAAGGTCACATGGATAGTGTCATTTTATTCCAAAGTCATATTTTATGTCAAAGGTCACATGGACAGGTCTTCGGCGTGAGTGACTCGGTACTTTTTCTCGAGTTGACACCTTAGCTCGGATGTACATCTTCTTCCATACTTATTTGTGACCTTCTTGTATTTCAAAAATGAAATTAAATTTTTCTACTTGATTTTCGAACACGTTTTTGTTCGATTCACACATCGTCTCCCAATTCTTAGTTTCTAATTCCAACTCTTGAGCCTTATGCTTCAACTCCATATTCCTTGAGGAAGCGTCTAGTAATTGGTCCAATAATTCCTTATATATTTTTGAGAATTTTAAATATTGGAGTCTAAGTCTTTCACACTCGGTTTTATAAAAATTTACCTTATTCATTGCAAGTTTCATTTCTATTTCCATACAAAATGACGAGGACGACTCATCTTCTTATTCAACTCCGACATCTTCATTTGCAGGGCTCTCTACAGTCTTTCCGAACACATAAGTACTGACACTATAGAATTTTCCATAATCTTTCGGTTCCGGAACTAGTGAGGCCTTGCGCTTTCCAACCTTCTTTTGTCTTGCCATCTAATTAAACCTGTATTTAAACAACCAATTAATATTTGTTAACATTCAAACGTAATTGTTAATATCTGTCACCATTCAAACATAATTATGAAATATATACAAAAGTTTAGTAAGCACATCAAACCCAAGTAGGCATACATGGAAGAAGAACACAACTATGTAACCATAACCCACAAACCATAATCCATAATACACAAGTTTTGAAAGTAAATTTGTGATTTATCTACATTAAATTACTGAACACGACAAACCCAAGTAGGCATACACGGAAGAAGAACACAACTAAGTAACCATATACCATATACCGTAATCCACAATCCATAGTCACATTAATACATTAACCATATACACAGTGACAACATCATCATTTATACAATAAATGGAATGTGACATAACAAGAATAAAAACCATCTAATGCACTATAAACAAAACCACAAACCATATTCAATTTATCAAGAATGTAATACTAAATTGTAAACTTCAAATGCATTAATGTAAAACCTCATCACACATATATACACTTGTCTTCTAATCACACTTGTATTACTCTTCCTTATTCATCACATCGCATACCAAATATAGCAGAATTCATATACATGATCTAAATACTAATTAATGTGCACATCATAACAACAACCGAAAAACAACCATATTAGAGTAAAATCACATACATCTAATAATCTTAATATAACCACATACGTCTATCCATCTCATCTATTATGCTACAAAGGAAAAATTCATTAAATAAAACTAATTTTTTGCATACCACATAATCAATATCTATACATATATGTCGAATATATAAGTAAAAGATTTCAAATATGTAAGTGAAATATAAAAGTATAATAGCACACCTGATGTCAACTATATAAGTAAGTTCAATATGTGTTTAACTACATATTTTAATCTCAAAGGTCAGTATGACTGGTATATTCATTTGTTATCATTGTCTTCAGTGGGAGTGCCTGGTGTTTTTTCCTCAATTGCCGCCTTAGCCTACATGTACATCTTCTTCCATACTTCATTTTGATCTTCGTGTATTTTAAGAACAATATTAAAGTTTGCTACTTGATTTGTGAACACTTTTTTGTCTGCTTCATGCATTGTCTCCCAATTCTTAATTTCTAGTTCTAACTCCTGAACCTCAAGCTCCAACTCCATCTGCCTTGAGGAAATTTATCCTATTTCATCCAATATTTCCTTTATTTTTTTGTAAAATATAAATTTTCCAATGCAAATCTTTCACACTCGTTTTGATACATCTTTGTCTTCTTTGTTACAAGTTTCATTTCTAATTCCATACAAAATGATGGGGAAGACTCATCTTCTTGTCTAAAGACTCGACATCTTTACTTGTAGATCTCTTTGCATTCTTTCCAAATGCATAAGTGTCATTATTGACAGGTTTTTTTGGTGAATAATATTTGTAATGTGGTGAATATTCCATTTTTGAAAAATTTAAATAGGTGAATTTTTGGCGCGGGTCGATGACTTGTTTGCCTAAAAATTATAGTTTGACTTTTTAGGAGTCGTCTTTTCCTACCCTCGAAATATCCCGATATAATCCTAGATTATTCACCATGTAGAACACTACTAGCTCACTCATACCACATGGGGGCATATGTATTATCAAGTACAGTAAATGCGTGATAGGAGGGAAAAGGCTATAGACATGTGACATAGAGTTTGTTGACGTGTAATAGGAGGGTAGAGGCTATAGATGTGTGACAAAGAGGTTGTTGATGTGTGACATAAAGAGTTTTTATGCGTGACAGAGTGCAGAGGATGTAGAAGTGCAACAGAGAGGTTGTTGATGCATGACATGGAGATTTTGTTGACGCATGACAAGAGTGTGGAGGCTGTAGACGTGTGACAAAGAGTTTGTTGACGTGTGACATGGATATTTTGTTGACGCATGACATGAGGGTGGAATTTGTAGATGCACAACAAAATATTTTCTTTCATGCGACAACAAACTTGTTGTCGCACGACAACAAACCTCATGTCACACGTCAACAAGGTTGTTGTCACGCAACAACAACCTTGTTGACATGCATCAGTGAGGGTGTTGTCCGAGACAACAAGTTTGTTTTCACATGAAATTGAATCTCTTGTGTATTTGTAGCCTTTCTGTCACACCACTTGAAAATCAGGTGAAAAATTTGCATACAACCCATAAAAAATTTGCCTTCTCGCATGGCGGTTCTGGGATATTCACTGTGTATTTTCTACCTCCAATTTCCAAGAGGTCTCTTAAAATGAACCCCGACTATGAATGTTTCATAATCTTTTAGTTCTTGACCTTTGGTGAAGCCTTACATTTTCCAACCTTATTTTTTCTTTCCATCTAAATAAACATGTATTTAAACAATCGATTATTATTTGTTACCATTCAAACATAATTACAAAGGAAATAATGCACTTAACTTATACTTAACAAAATATTATCATGGATGAAATATATACGAAATTTTCATAAGCACATCAAACCCAAGTATGCATACATGGATGAAGAACACAACTATGTAACCATAAACCACAAACCGTAATCCATAATACACAAAATTTGAAAGTAAAATTATGAATTATCTACAATAAATTACTAAACACGTCAAACCCAAGTAGGCATACAAGGAAGAAGAACACAACTATGTAACCACAAACCATAAACCGTAATCCATAATCCATAGTCACATTAAATCATTACCTAGATACATAGTGAAAATATCATCATTTATACAGGAAATGGAATGTCACATAACAAGACTAAAAACCATCTAATGCACCATAAACAAAATGTAAATGGATAACTATATGTAACCCATAACCACAAACCATATTCAATATATCAATAATGCAATACTAAATCATAAACCTCAAACAAATTAAAGTAATGTCATCATCATATACACATATATAGTAATCGACCCATCACAAGAAATGTTATACAATAAATGTTTTCATATCCTTCGTTGCCTAGTGTTATTGAAAAACTATACTCCATAAAATCTAATAAATTTCTTCTCATCTCTATGAACAAAATTTGGTGTGGTTCCATGAATGGGTGGGGCATCTGATGTCTTTATCCAAGTATGGCACACTATCTCAACATGTACCTCATCATCCTGAAAGCCAACCATATAGTAAATAAGTCGACGTAGATGAATATCTCAATTAAACACCTAATTAAATTAAAGCATCCATTACATCTACTTGCCTCTTCACGAGTGTCAAGTCTGATATCTCGAGATCCCATATAGCAGATTCTTGAACACACTCTTCCAAAGTGCTTACAAATGTATTAGGGTAGGGAAATGGAGCAGTGGGAATAATGGCCTCGTAAATAATGACTTTGTGAAGAAATTGGGGGAGTGTGATTCTAGGACACTTCGCATGCGGATTACTATCACAAACCACTCCTCTTACAACAACTATATCATATGACATTAACCCGACTTGACCCCTTCAGAAAAGCATAGAATAACAAAGCAATCTCAATTGCATTAATAACTTTATCTTAATTTCACCAAAAAGAATACATAAAATCAAATGAGAACATTCAATAACTTACTAGTCCACCTCCACCCTCTCTTGTATTGTCATTAATGGTGTTTGTGACCCTCTCCTCATGCCTCCGATCGTCACCATCTCTCTCCTCAAGTGGAAAAGAAGTCTGTAACTCCAATATTTTTCATCTTTTCCTCTCTCGACCTCTTGTGAAGCTACCTCATTGATAAGGTCTAGACCATAGGCTGATTGAGAAGGAGGTGTGTTATTACAAATGCCACCTACAACAATCGAGTCATCAAGACAATTTAAATATCAACAACATAAGGCAACATACAATTTTCAAGTGCATGTGAAGTGGTTTTTACCTTCTCTGTTTTGCACTATTAATCCAATCTCTCTGTCGATGTAGGAGCTGCGACAAGGAATGCCATAATATTATGAACATCTAGAGTTAGTATATACAAAAATAAACAAAAATACATTCTATCCTTACTTAAGAAATACCAATAATTAATTATGTTATCATTCGTAGGGGGTATAAATTTATGTTACTTGTTCCACCCTCTTCTCTAGCTTCTTTTTCATGACAGAATATTAATTTTTTGATTTCCAACCAAAAATAATATATAATATAATATACTAATCTTAAATTTACCTCTGTTCCAATATTTGAGTTAATTTTTCCTCTCTCTCTCAACCAATGCTCCTCTCTCACCTTTTGCATCTCCTTTGAATCGTAGGCACACATTATAGCATCCACCTACCTCTTTCCTTCCCGGCTCAACTCCTTGAATCAAGTTTTGCATTCTTTTTGCAAACTCGATTGATAACCCTCCTCTGCTGTAAGTAGAATCATTACCTCATGACATAGTTCACATCCCCCTCTCTTTTGCACGTATGTTGTACTCCTATCTTGAGGGATACGTGGTCATTTTCCCATATGCTTATGACCGCGATTATGAGGTTCCATGGAGGGAAGATTGTGTTCTACTTAGTGATATCAATTAAGTATATGAAACTCTAAAAACCTAACATCCCCACTAATAACACATGATCCATGCTGGCAGAAATAACGAATACGACCATTAATATATTCAGTTTTGTACTCTATAGGTGGCTCATGGATATCTAAGTGAATGGGCTTGGAAGGACCATCTAATGTAGCGCCATCAACTATTGGAGGAGCATCTCCATTTGCTTCGTCTATGACGCTTGTGAAATGCATGTGTCATGTGATGTGAAGGTGCTTGTATCTAGGAAGTACAAGTGTATAACTATTATCCCAACATAAAATATTACGTATTTTGTAAAAGAAGTAATGTTCACATATTCAAATATTACCATCATGGAATGTGAAGAAACCTGTGTGAAAAGAAAATAATTTCATAATTGTTATCCCAGAAATGACATTAGGTACATTGCTATGACAAATAATTAATGTTCACAAAATTATATATTACCATCTCATTATTTATGTCTTCCCTGGAAACATTGTTATCCAAAATTCACCCCCCCAGGGTAATTTTGATAACATGCATCAAATTACTATGTCCCAGGAAAATAAATTGATTCAGGGCCAAAAATCATGTTTCTAGGGTCCCCTCAGATTTTTTCTAACTCCCCTGGCCGAAGAAGGAAAGAGCAAGTTCTGAGAAAAGGTGAAAAGGCTGCCAAAGCAAGCTTGGGCCAGGAAAAATCATGAAAAATGGCTAAGTCCTAGTCCTCGCAATAGTCGGGACGTGAGGGACATCTGGGCGCGAATCAGCCGAAAGGCCACCAGGTAGTCTACAGGCAAAGGAACATCCGGGCCGTCGGGACGCGCGGGACGCGGAAAGCCGGTTCGGCCGAAGGAGAAGAAAATCGACTAACTGCTCTGGGACATTTGGGACAAGAAGACGCGAAGGACGCGAACCACCCGGATCGGCCGAAAAGGAGAACTTTCACACTAAGCAGTTCGGGACATGTGGGACAAAGGTACGTGAACCGGCCGAATCGGGTGAACCGGAAGAATTTGTCCCAGACAGTCTGGGACATGTGGGACAAAGGGACGCGTGGGACGCGGATAGCCGAAGGAGCCAAAAGCCAATCAAGCAATGCCACGTGTCATCGGCCGAATGAGGGACGAGGAAGCCCATTTCAGGCGGATCGGAAGTTTTTGTCCCAGATAGTCTGGGACATCCGGGACAAATGGACGCGCTGGACGCGAAAGAGCCGGCAGACCCGCAGACCAACCAAATCATGACACGTGTCACAAGGAGAAAAGTCCAAAAAGTTCAAAGGGTGAGGTTTCAAGCACTAACCCGAGCCAATAAAAGGAGGACACGTGTCCAATGAGGAAGGGAATCTCAGAGATGGGGAAGGAGTTAGAGAGTTTAGCAAGAGTTTTGGTCGAAAACCTAAAAGCAAAGGTCTGCCCCCCCTGTCGACCAATCAATGCATGCCACGTGTCCCAAGTGGCGGGGGCGCGGAAGGAAAGTGGAAAATGTTCCAAAATCACAAAAGGAAAAAATTTCAAGGAAAAACCCGTGGGACAGCAGAGGAGAGAGAATTACGTATCCAATCAGCACTTGACACATGTCGTCCAGGTGGCAGAGCGCGGGAAAGATCTTCAAAACACATTTTCACTGTTTTGTGCCCTAAATCTTCAGATCTCCATATCTTTTGATCCAGAGCTCGGATTTGCACGTTCTTTATATCAACGGAAAGCTTATGAAATTCTCTACATGATTCTAGGGTTAATCTTGAATTTTGGTGTAGTCTAGAGAGATAAAGTTGAGAAACGGATCTGACGCGTGTTCATGGCCAGAAGTGACATTTTAGCGACCAAATTAATGCAGAATGGGTCGCATTCTCCTCCAAATCGGTCAAAGATGGTAGGGTATGGGTTTGTAAGGTTCCCCATGCTGTTTTAATGCATCTGCAGTCAATGAGGAATGGGCTTGCACATTTTCCCATGTTTCTCTCTCCTGGGCTCGACCCATGTAATGTAAAAGCTAGATTTGGCTCATTTTAAAAATAATAATTACAAGTTGTTCATCTATTCAGCTCTGCCCTCCCTTCTTTTCCTTCTCCAGGGTTAAAAATGGAGTTCGAACCTCCTCCCTACTCTGTAATGGCATTTTTTGCCTTTTACTAATGAAATGATGTTCTGTGCAAACTTCTGAAGCAAAAAAACGTGTTTTGTGATGCATCTGTCCATCCTTGCTCGTTTTTCGCTTGTTTTCCTCGCTCTCTCTTCATTGCAGGTATTTGTGCATGTTTGAATGTTCATTGCAGGTTTGGATCTATGTTCATGGAGTTTTGGGACATTTTCTCGTGTGAAATATATCCTTGGGCCTCGTGATGCATCATCGTCCATCCTTCCCATTGCTCACCTCTCTTTGTTACATGGCAGTTTTGATAGATGTCCAACATTCTCCTTCTCTGGTGTATCACCGTTTTAGTGTAGGCTTTTGTTCTTTTCCTTTATCTCTCTCTGTCTCTTTGGCATGGTTAGATTAGGATTAGATTAGCTTGCTCGCACTTTGGAATAGCTTGTGGCGGTGGTTTAGGAATAGGAACCAACCTTCTCTGGAGATTCCTTTCTCATTTCTGCAAGTCCCACACTTGGAGAAAGGTTTCAATGTTGTGCAATCACACTGGATGCCTAAAGATCAACTTAGAAACCTGATCAGCATCTAGGGGTGCTGTGATTTTGCATCAACAATCTCAGCACGACCGGTGGGACCTTAAAGGTCTTCCATTTCATCTTTTTGCAGTTGGTGTGTTCCTGTGAAGATTTCAACCTTTGGAGGCACTTGCAAACACATCTGGTGACTCCATCTGATCAGTAACTCATTTCTGAAGTTGCAGACCCGTTTTCCATCCATTTCCTTCCATATTTCTTTCCATCTCTTTCATTCTTTTCCATTCCATGAGGTTGTGCAATCATGACTTCATTTCCATCATGGAATTCACATCAACAACAGCAGTATATTCCACCTCCAACATGTTTTACAAATCCTCCAAATCAGCCTTTTGAGCAGATTCAAGATCAGTATGCATACCCATATGAGCAGCAATGCCAAAGTCAGTTTGGCTATGGAGCTTTCCAAGAGCAAGAGTATGCATATAATAAAGACCATCAGATCCAAGACGCTGGTTTGTTGGAGAAAATCCAAAAGATGGAGGTAGAGATGGTGCAGTCCAGAGCAACAGCTCAAATGAGAGCTTTCAGAATTGGTTGTAGGACTCCTTGTCCATGGGGAGGCCCTTTTCCAAGACACTTCAGCCCTCAAGAGAAGCTAGACTTCATGATAAAGATGCTGCCCCAACTTGCACAATGGACAGCAGAAATAGAGGCCTATACATTCGGTGTTGAACAACCTTGTCAATGGGTAAGTTCTACACCATCATCTGGTTTTTCTCTTCCCATTACTCAAGCAACATCATCTCATTTGGACTTGCAAATTTTAAACTCTCCATCTGCTGTCCCAAATGTTGATCCCATGTCTCCACCTCTCAGTCTTCCACCACACCTCAATTCTTCTTTCCTTTTTCCTTCCAAACAGTCATCCTCTCCACAAGAGCTAAAAGAAATCCCCCCTCCTCTAAAGAAACAAGAGATTTCATCTCCTTTACCACCACAAAAAATTTCCAAATCAATTGAGTTGCAACCCACCCCTCCTCTTGCATTCCCAATTCCATGTGGGGAAGAAGAAATTACAAAAATCAGTCATCAAGGACAGTAAGAGGAAGAGCCAAGAAAAGAAGAAATGATTAAGAGCTTAGTAAGTTTAGCTACCAAGTTTGGTATGACAAAGATCCCCTTGATGGTCAAACCTACAGAAGAGGCTAAGGTTGAACAAATAGTGGTCAGGGCTGATTTTGTTGCAGCAAAAGAAGAAGTTCTTGCAATCCCAACTTGTCCTCTAGAGTAGCAGGTTGAAGAGTTTGACTTGAAAAACTTCATGCTGGAGGAGGAGCTCATTCAACAGCAATATTGTCTTCGAACATTGGAGGAAGGAGAAGCTGCTCCAGATCCAGCAGCAGAGGAGCACATTCTAGTTGTGGAGGAGAAAGTTACAGATCCAAGAGCTCTGAGCACAAAGCAGGCTACAGGAGAACCTTCAGTTCTTCTTTCTACTTCACCTCTCTCAAGTTCAGTGCTGAAGAGGAGTTTGACCTCTCAAACTCAATGTTGGAGGGAGAAAGAAACCATGGTGGTCAAGTTACAGATCAAGAGGACACCATGGAGGAAGTTGAACATTTGCAGCAGGACAACCATGAGGCAGTTTATCTGTCAGATTTGGAGGACTGTTTTGATGGAGAAGAGCCGGTTGAGTTTCCACCATTCTCTTTCATCATCCACATTCCAAACACAAGAGTCTGCGCTGTCATAAAGGAGAACATTCATTTGCAGCAGCCCGCATCTTATACAATGACTCTTCAAAATCAAGATTGGAAGATTTTAATCTTTCATGTTCTTCATTGGAGGAAGAGAAAGGACAAAGGAATTTCACCATTGCTTCCACACCATCCATTGAGGGTCTACAAGAAGACTCCACTTTTGGAGTTGAGAATCAGAGCTATGGGCATATCAAACAGATCGGACCTTGCCCAATCAGGTATTTGGCTTCATTGGAGCCAAAGGAGAAGTCACAACTACAGTCATGCTTGCTTCTGAGCATGAGGGTGAGATACAAAGTACCAAGGATCAGCTGTCATACCCCTTCAATCCAAATGCAGAGCAACTAAAAGAGGTATTGAATTTGCTTTCAGCTGATACCTTGATGATTTGGGTGGAATACCAGCTTCTTGTTGATTTTCCACTCATCCTAACAGCCATGATCATCTCCAAATCAATCGTGCATGGTGCCACTTTTGAGAAAGGGAAGCTATTTCTCACAACCAATTCGCAGGGTTTGTTTAGCTTGCCTTTGCTCCCATTCTGAGAGTAGGTAGGTTTGCTTTCAAGAGAAGAAGTGCTTGTGCACACTCTACATGTTCCATTGGAGCATGTATGATTTTCATTTTGTACATAGTTTTGGTGTTGTCTGGTTCTGGTCTTGCACAGTTCGTTTCAATTGCATTTTGGTGAGAACAACTCCATGTCCGGTGGGTTTCAAGTGGCTCAGAGGGAGGTTTTCAAATTCTAAATCAGTTGTAGGTTACAACTCATGACTCCATGCCCAATGGATGCTTCAAGCAACTGGTAATTTCATCTAGCAGGCAGTGACCCCGCTGAGTCACCAAATTGTTATCCAAAATTCACCCCGGGTAATTTTGATAACATGCATCAAATTACTATGTCCTGTGCAAATAAATTGATTCAGGGCCAAAAATCATGTTTATAGGGTCCCCTCATATTTTTTCTAACTCCCCTGGCCGAAGAAGGAAAGAGCAAGTTCGAGAAAAGGTGAAAATGCGCCAAAGTAAGTTTGGGCCGGGAAAATCACGAAAATGGCTAAGTCCTAGTCCTCGCATGCAAATCGGGACGTGAGGGACATCTCAGGCGCGAATCGGCCAAAAGGCCACTAGGTAGTCTACAGGGCAAAGGAACATCCGGCCGTAGGGACGCGTGGGGACGCGGAAAGCCGGTTCGGCCGAAGGAGAAGAAAATCAACTAACTGCTCTGGGACATTTGGGACAAGAAGACGAGAAGGACGCGAACCACCCGGATCGGCTAAAAAGGAGAAATTTCACACTAAGCGTTTGGGACATGTGGGACCAAGGTACATGAACCGCCGAATCGGGCGAACGGAAGAATTTGTCCCACAACTGGGACATGTGGGACAAAGGGACGCGTGGGACGTGGATAGCCAAAGGAGCCGAAAGCCAATCAAGCAACGCCACGTGTCATCGGCCGAATGAGGGACGAGGAAGCCCATTTCGGGCGGATCGGAAGTTTTTGTCCCAGACAGTCTGGGACATCCGGGACAAATGGACGCGCTGGACGCGAAAGAGCCGGCAGACCCGCGGACCAACCAAATCATGACACGTGTCACAAGGAGAAAAGTCCAAAAAGTTCAAAGGGTGAGGTTTCAAGCACTAACCCGAGCCAATAAAAGGAGGACATGTGTCCAATGAGGAAGGGAAGCTCAGAGCTCGGGAAGGAGTTAGAGAGTTTAGCAAGAGTTTTGGCTGAAAAGCTAAAAGCAAAGGTCTGCCCCGCGCCCCTGTCGACCAATCAATGCATGCCACGTGTCCCAAGTGGCGGGGGCGCGGAAGGAAAGTGGAAAATGTTCCAAAATCACAAAAGGAAAAACTTTCAAGGAAAAACCCGCGGGACAGCAGAGGAGAGAGAATTACGTATCCAATCAGTGCTTGACACGTGTCGTCCAGGTGGCAGAGCGCGGGAAAGATCTTCAAAACACATTTTCACCTGTTTTGTGCCCTAAATCTTCAGATCTCCATATCTTTTGATCCAGAGCTCGGATTTGCACGTTCTTTATATCAACGGAAAGCTTATGAAATTATCTACATGATTCCGGGGTTAATCTTGAATTTTGGTGTAGTTTGGAGAGAGAAAGTTGAGAAACAGCTCTGACACGTGTTCATGGCCAGAAGTGACATTTTAGCGACCAAATTAATGCAGAATGGGTCGCATTCTCCTCCAAATCGGTCAAAGATGGTAGGGTATGGGTTTGTAAGGTTCCCCATGTTGTTTTAATGCATCTGTAGTCAATGAGGAATGGGCTTGCATGTTTTCCCACGTTTCTCTCTCCTGGGCTCGACCCATGCAATGTAAAAGCCAGATTTGGCTCATTTTAAAAATAATAATTACAAGTTGTTCATTTGTTTAGCTCTGCCCTCCCTTCTTTTCCTTCTCCAGGGTTAAAAATGGAGTTCGAACCTCCTCCCTGCTCTGTAATGGCATTTTTTTCCTTTTACTAATGAAATGATGTTCTGTGCAAACTTCTGAAGCAAAAAAAAAACGTGTTTTGTGATGCATCTGTCCATCCTTGCTCGTTTTTCACTTGTTTTCCTCTTGCCTCTCTTCATTGCAGGTATTTGTGCATGTTTGAATGTTCATTACAGAGGTTTGGAGCTGTGTTCATGGAGTTTTGGGACATTTTCTGTGTGAAATCTATCCTTGGGCCTGTGATGCATCTGTCCATCCTTCCCATTGCTCACCTCTCTTTGTTACATGGTAGTTTTGATAGATGTCCAACATTCTCCTTCTCTGGTGTATCACCATTTTAGTGTAGGCTTTTGTTCTTTTCCTTTCTCTCTCTCTCTCTCTCTCTCTCTCTGTCTCTTTGGCATGGTTAGATTAGGATTAGATTAGCTTGCCTGCATTGGAATAGCTTGTGGCAAGTGGTTTAGGAGCAGGAACCAGCCTTCTCTGGAGATTCCTTTCTCATTTCTGCAAGTCCCACACTTGGAGAAAGGTTTCAATGTTGTGCAATCACACTGGATGCCTGAAGATCAACTTAGAAACCCGATCAAGCATCTAGGGTGCCGTGATTTTGCATCAACAAACATAAGAATGGATTGTGAACATCGATCGACCCATGTCACCAAGGTTCCGCATGTTTCATTCATGTGTGTTGTCATAACCATCATTGAAGTGACACATTGCAAAACAAGTTAAACTAAAACAAATGGTGCACAAAATTATTTACTCATATTTGCATTCATATTGAGAAAATCATGCACAATAAATGATTCGTGACAAATTTAGCCACACACATTATTTTTAAAAATTGGATACTCAACTATAGATGTTTCTAAAATAAACATTAAATGTGAATTGCAAGCGTGTTGCAAGACAAGATAGGATTAAAGAATGATGTATCCACAATGCCGATTTATCAACCAACACTATTTGATGTATCATCATATTATCCACAAAATATATAATATATACGATGGAGACAACTCACATAATATTAGTTATTCATAATCCAATAAATAATGTATGTCTACCATTATGTAATAAGTAAATACAATGTGTACATATATCATATTGAAATGTCTTCCATGGAAAGTGCTAGCAAATCTACCACTTCTTGGTTTATAGTGTCCCTAGACACTTGACATATATCTAACCTACCTCTATTAACTTTTACATGCACATATGAACATTTCACAAAGTGAGATACACACTCTAGTGTTTGAACTAGAAGAATTGAAATATTTACATTGTTACATTGGTATACACCATTCATTTGTTTCACAACAAGCATATCATGAGAAAACACACAAATGTTCGAACATCATGGTGTATCACTTCCTCAAGACCCAATATCAAGGCCCTATACTCAGCCTGGTGGAAGGTCATAGTGGCATTTCCAACAATTGTACCTCTTTCTACTATCTTGCTTCCATCAGGGTCGTATAATATGAACGATGAACATGCAAGATTTTTAGAGGTATTCGACACTCCATGAATTTCCAATCTCCAAATGGCAACCATGTTTACCTTTACAATGGACAAACATATATCGTAAGCAAACAACAACAAAAAATTATAATGAACACTTCAAATTTGACTTTTTCAATACAACCATCTATAATTTAACATATGACAAGGCCCTAAAACATTTGCTACTGATTTCGTTCATTAATAATGATTTCTTATTGGAGTTTCAATGGAGTTAGTACTTTGCCTAGGAACATACACACTAAATGAGTTAACATCATGTGTTTGTAAGCGAATTATTTTTGGGAAACATTGTATTAAAACATTATATTTCATATGTTAGACTAAAGTGGGAATATATTGGAATCATAATCATGGTTTGGTTCCATTCCACTCATTTTTCGTATAAATAAATTTATATTTCTAACATATAATTAATACAAGCACATTTTATAATAATTTTTAAAAATGTGTTTTCCTATAATTATGAGTTTATATATGTTATGGGTGAATATTAAATTTGAATAAATCACTTAATAAATTGATTAGTCTATTATGAATAGATAGATTTGAATCTATTTGCAATATCAATATTTATAAACATTTGATTAGTTTTCAAAACCAAATCAATAAAGAAATATCTAGTACATAGGGATTAGATTTATCATGTTCATAGGAGTGACTAGAAGATGATTGTCTAAGATAGAGTTTAGATTTATCATGTTCTTGGGAAGTGACAAGAAGATGATCTTTCAAATCTTGTAGTACAATTGATTTTTATGAGACATATGAAAACTAGAAAACTTACATTTCTCGTAACCAACAAGTGTATATTGTACACTTGACAATCCAAGTAATATTTTGCACTTTAATTTGAAATATGTCATTATGAGTACTTCTTTAGCTTTCCCTAAATGGGATGCTAAATTTTAAACCATAAGGAAACAATAATGTGTTTTGGGGTTTTCATTTTATCAAATAGACTAATCTTTCTTGATATTTAACAAGTCCATCAATAGCATATAGTATTGCGAACAACATTCCAATAATTGTTATAGTTTATTCACTAAAAACCATTGTAATGTATATCTAGTATTAAAATTACATGCTTCAATGAGTACTCGAATTCTCTACAATTAACTCCTTTTCAAACAATACTGATTTTCTATATTATGTAGATTAAGTAGGGTACATGTGCATCTCTATATGAGTTGAACTCATATTAGAACACTATTTACACAAAAATAAACAAACCGGTATATGACTATCAAAAATGTGAATAAGGTAGACCAAGGGTCACATGGATAAATTTCAAAGAGAACGGGGACTCTTTTCTCATAAACATGTAGTTTACCAAAACCTTTTGGACTTAAGTTCCTTGTCAAGTGCACTGACCTAGCAAAAGTCTTAGAACTAAACAAGATAATTTAAAAAATAAATAAATAATCAAAGGGGGTCCATATGAATACCATAAACGATTGGAAATGATAATTGCACCAATACAATCCTAAATTAGACAAATGATCATAACCCATACTTAGTGAATTTGACATTCAAATGTTTAAATATTTTTAGACCTTGATAATTTTTCCTTTTTAAACTAGACTTCACTGATTGGTTTCAAATAACCTTGAAGACATTTCATTTGAGGGGTTGTAAATATTTTATGAAATCGTTACCATTACACATTTGGTACCTAAATATAATTTTAACATAAATGAATTTTAATAATCTAAACTTGCTATAAAATATATAAACATTAGTAATTTTAAAAATATAATCCATAGAAACACATTTTAATACTATGGAAAACATATTTAATCCAATGCAAAACATATTTAATATTTAAGCTTGTGTGAATCAAGAATATATTCAAACAAAAAAATGAAATATATTTAAGCTTGTGTGAATCAACATTTGACAAAAAATAAATATTTATATAGGTTTTTTTCAAACATGTCATAATTTTTTTAGTACAAAACATATAAAAGCAGTAACTATTTTTTTTTGTTTTTAGCAACAAACTTGGAGCTGCTTCCATGTGTAATCTTTTTTGCACAATTTTTTGGATCTATCACTGTTTTATGACTAGAACTTAGACAAATAAATAATCGAAGATTACGGAAAATTTAACTCGGGCTTTAACCGTGTTTGCAATTTCCGGTCTTGGTGGATTATTTTATTGATGGTGGTCTATGTAGACCAAAAATGTGGACCTCTTGAAATTTTCCTCCCTTTGAAATTTAAGAATTTTCAACATTATTCCAATGGGATTAAGATGAATGCAGCTTAGTGTATTCATTTTCTCCACACATAAGAGAAACTAAATACAACAACACACACGCAAACAAAAATATACAATTAATGTTAGTACGATACATGACAAATCTAATATACGTCCTCCAATATGATAAAATAATCGTAACATCGAAATCCAATATCATTGACAAATTCCAATATCAATAAATTCTAATGGTTATCCTTCACTCAAAACACACACTCCTATAATATCACAACCATCCATTGTAAAAGGGACAGTTACGATAGTATGGGAGGGTTAATTTCTGAGTGGAGGGTCGACGGGTGACTTGAAAAACCCTTTATTGAGCACAGTATACCACCAAACTATTGATGCGAGAATCATAAGAGGTAATCCCCTTCATCACGCAATGATAGTTCGACATATCGATGTGGCATCCTAAGGGTAAGCCCCTTCAAAGATGTACCGATTCTGTCTTTGCAAAGGCACTTGCCCCCATATGCCAAATTGAGAGTGAGAATATGATATCACATAATTTTTATAGCTTCAACTTTCACAATAAAAAAATATAACTAATAAACAATTTCAGATATACAAATGATATATGCACATTACCATTATCTACAAATATAATTAGTACAGAAAAATAAAACTTACTCTAATGTTATTCCATTTAACACAACTAAGATCTCTCAATCATATTAAGAAATTACTAAACGTTTACAATTAATTATATCAAAAAACATACTAAACATATGATAAACATACTAAATCAACTAACATAAAAAACTAACATCAACTAACATATGATAAACATACTAAATCAACTAACATAAAAAACAACCATACTAAAGTAGACAAGAGTTAAAATTTACTTTATGTAGACAAGAGTTAAAATGAATAAGGATCCAATAGTATTAGACCTTCAAACACTCATCCTCACTCCTATGTCTATCAATATTAGAGGTTCCTTTATTTTCAGAAGCTTATGAAAATTTGCGAAGATAGTAAAATCCCATATTATCTAGGTCTATGATGAAATCATAAATGGGTTCTCCCTCAAATCAAACACAACTGGGTGGTCCCTCATTTTTCAAATTGAAAAATGTTCCTCTTCTCATGATTCCCAAAATCAAAGGTCTTTCATTCTTTAAAAAGGGATTCACACACTTAATGAGACGCTGGGAAAATGTAAAGGAAATATTTCAACCATGAAATAAAATTTTATTCACGCTCTTGAGATTCAAAGTACTATTTTAGATGAACAATTCCATATATTTGTGTTTCTTTTATGGTTTCTTTATCTAGTTACATCCTTTCTTGTAGTCTTGAAGTTAAAAATGCTTACGCATGTAGGATATATCAACCCCATTTTCCCCACTTCCAACTAATTTGAGACAATAAATAACCTATTTTAATCTTCCCCTTTTCCTAATCTTCTTCAATATTAATTAACTCTCTTTTTAGTTGTTACCTCCATATTTCATCACATAGTGTATTAACCCTAAATTAATTAAATGGAGTTATCTAATTAGCTTATATAGAGTTGAATAAATTGTATATGAATTTCATTAATTCAGACCACATTCATTTACAATTTAATAATAGAAAATATCATATCATAGTGTGTTAAACTAATAAGGTAAATAAGAGTATAATTTTGGTTTGAGGGTGACATAACTTATTCGAGTTGACTTATCACAAATATCATTGCTACATATAGTACATATGAATAACTCTAAATGTCTTTAGGTCAATGTTTTCTCACATAAATATGGAGGGGAAATACCATACATATTAGGCTAGACTAGATTCCATAATTATATGAAATACTATAGATTTGGACCTTTAGATTGTGGGATACTAGTTTCCTTTATGCCACTTTGTCATCACCTTTATCTCATGTTGATATCTTTAATGATGTCAAATTGAAAACTATACTTTACACCTATACTTGCAAAATAATTGTAAATTCGAACAAAATGCTATATTAAAAATAAACATGCATTTGGTTGAATTGGACTTACCTCATAGGTTAACTCATTTATGACTCACTCGGTATTATACCGCATTTAATACTCGCAGTGTAGTCCTCGTGCTACTTCATGTAAGTGTGCATATAAGTAAAATCCTAGGAATCAATTTTCCCTCACTATTTGAGATTGATAGCATGTTATGCTTATGTACTCCCATAAAAACCATTATATGCAAATGTGCATATCATATTATGATCTTGTATGTTCTAATATGAATTATGTAGTAAATAATGGTTGATACATAGACATATTATTTTCAGATAATAAGCACTTAGAATAAACATGAATATATAAGATTCTTGTGTATTAAAATTTAAACCTTAGTGAGAGAAAACGAATAATCAAAACATTGTAAACAAAAGATAAATTCTTAATGAAGAGGATTGATGAGAAAAAAATATTTAGAAGAAAAAGAGGACAAGAGGATAAAAATTAGGTGATGACCATAGTATGTTCCTAACCATACTTCATAGTCTTGGAACAAATTCATCAAAAGTAAAATAGTAAAGTTCAGATTTTAGAAATCTTTATCACGAAGAAAAAAATCGTAAATAAGAATCATTTATGTTAAGAAATAGAAACAAATTCCGAAATTTATAAGAAAATCAATAAGAAATAACACCATTTAGACTTAGTTTCATCAGTCAATACTCAAATATAATACATAAAGTTAGCAAAAAATGATTTCATAATATTCTTTTGTTATTTTTTATTTTCTAGATCTACCCTCCCATTATGTTAGTGAATGATATTTAATAGTTCTCAAGGTGAATAAGATTATACTTGACAGTGCTAAATAATTAAAAGTTGTTATACATTATAATAGAGTAACCATTATATGGTAAACAATGTGATCCATCAACATGATCCCAATGGAGATGTGGTGTAGTGTACCCATTATAATCAGAGTTTATAATAGACATAAATGGCAATCTTAGATAAATGGACATTACTCCTAGCATTCTTGAAAGATTGGGGGTGATAAATCACCAAAAGGTATTGGACAACCAGGTAGGAATTGTGTATTCTAACACAAATTGATGAGTGTCAAAGATATTTATATTCTCTTGAGAAAAACACTTCCCGTAATTTGGTACCACACTATTGTATACATATCATCATCCCAAAATTTTGAAAACCCTAAAAATTCAAAAGGGAATGAATATTCATACCCACACTATGCATTATACAATTGTTCTTTAGAAACTATAGTATCGATGATTCGAGAATTTAAAATTATTTTCCCCACTACATTTAAAATAAATGCAATGGAATGTTCATTTACAACTTCATGATTTAGTATTTAATTCATTTTAATAATCATAGTTATCATTTTTGGTCACTAGGTTTGTTTATTCATTTTTCCAGAAGAGGGTGGTTTTATGTAACTAACCCATATAGTTTATCCCCTTTTGATGAAATACATGAAATGAAAAATATTGCTTGAGGTGAAAGTAAATAATAGTAGATGGTAATGTACAGGTGATGGTAATGTATGAATGACTAGCTAATACAACATATTTCTACTTACTCATGCCTCACCATGATAATAAATCTCTAAAATGGTTATGGTAGATAAATTATGGGTGCCTAAGTCACTTAAGGGATTTCTAAATCTACAGTTCTTTGTATGTGTATGCTATACATAATGGTTCATTATTCAGATTAAGGTTGTATAACAAGAAAAATTGATTGAGTTCCTTGGGTTAAAACTCTACATGGAGTTACATTGTATACGTTTTAAGGGAGGAGGAAAACTTGTGGGCATATTAAAATAGAACTCAATTCTTGAATGTTAAAGTTTAAAAGTAATTGTAACTGATGGTTTATAAAGGTATAATATGGGATGTCATGAAATTTAAAAGTAGTTTTTCAATTATAGTAATTATAGTAAGAAATTAGTTTAAAATTTCGTTGTTGAAAAACACTATGTATTTTCAACAATGATGAAAAAAACACTGTGTTTTTAAACATTTTTAAAAATTATTTCCCGTATTAGTTGTAGTTTCAAGGCATATATCTTCGTATAGAAAATTGTTGACTTACAGTCAATATTGATCATTGCACACATCAAATAAATCTCCCACATAATGACATGGGTGAAAAAGAAACATGGTGTTGAAGGAGGTTATTGCAACTAAAGAAAGGTGTGATACCTCACTTATGGAAGCCAAAGGTGGTTGTTTTTAATTTTTCTATATATTTATCCATATATTGCTCAATTTTTGTAGTCCTGGGGTTTGACCACAAGATTAAAATTTAATATTTCTCAACCTTTGTACTCCTGGGTTTTGATCTCATGACTAAGCTCAGTAGTGAACTCGAACTTGAAAATCCACCTAAAACCCAAGTACACTTACAATCTGTGTCAAAAATTTGGTTTTCATTGAAAAAATTGGAAATTTGGCAAATTTGATCCAATGACAATACATGCATGGGACTGATAGGGTAAAAATTTCAAAAACATTTTGTTAAACGTTTCACATAGATTCTTTGAGGCATTTCGGAGAGACATTTTGCCAAATAGTTTGAAGACCAAAGGAAGTGGTTACGCTCCTTCAAATACCAAATAGGTGCAAACATTTCGCAAATACATTTTGACAAACAATTTGAATGCTTTTTTTATGGGGGCTTGGAACAAATCATTCAAATTATCAGCTCATTTTCCTGATGTGACATTGGTATGAAAACACATGACTATTTATTTGCATGTAAAGAAGCATTGAAAGCCATTTGGTCAAAGCATTTGGTTTGGGCATAGTGTTGATCAAAGAATACTTGGCAAAGTTCATATAAGGAGTCATGCGGGATAAAGGCTAGGATCAAAGGCGCGGAAGGACGGGAAAGACCCACGCGCGGAAGGCAAGTTCAGATTTTAGGACTTAGCTGATTATGAGTATAAAGATCTATTTTTAGGAGATGACATGTAGAACACATCGATAATGTAGAGATGTGCACGCCATGCATTGTCTATATTTGGAGAAGCGGTTCAAAGTGTCTATGCATGGAGACAAGCTAAGAATAGAATGGACACTTCAGTTAACTATAAGAGAACTATAGATAGCACACTTGCATGTGTGGCTATAATTGTAAATGGCGTGTGGCTATCAATAGCATGCGACCTATTTCTGGAATAGATAAGCGGTGAAGGGCAAGTCCCCACCCTATATATATGATGTTAGGTGCATGGTAGAATAAGAATATAGAGATCACAGAGAGCTACATATGTATGATTCTGGATGTATGAATGTGTATCAGATCCATACGCGCCTTGATATAAATTGACAGTATTGTAAGGAGCTTCTATATTTATTAATAGATGGAAGATATTGGCTGAATCTAAGTGTCATTCTGTGTAATTGAGTAGTGCATGTTATTAATTCAATGATGATTACTATTTAAGCTTGTTCTTTCATAGATCTATGGGTAGCATGCACTATAGAATGATGGATTAGTTATGAATCTATATGTTTTGTCTTCATCATGTTAGCATCCTATTATAAAGCAACCCTAAAGAGGGACTGGTACCTTTGCGCACTTCGGGTGAGTGCTCAGTCTAGGCTGAGTGATGTGCCAATGTGACTAGGGTGTTATCTTGTAAATTCTAGGCTGCATCATTGGTTCCATTTCGGGACCTCTTTTCAATTGTTTTTAGGATGGTTCGCGATGAAGACATACCAGTTAACTCTAGCAAGTATTGAGGAATGGATACATGATATGGAGGAAGAGTATGCATGATGGTTCAATAGTGGATCTGAGTTTAACGCATGCACTTGGGTAGAACATAACCGTATGACAGTTTATATGAGAGATTTTTTGCTATCTTTCCAGTAGAACTATACGAGTGGCTTACTACTTATGCATCTCAGTGGAATTGGAGGTATCGTGCACTTGTCTAGACACAAGAAGAATTTTAGGCCCTTTATGATGCTGATCTGATCTGGACTCGTGTGGTGGATACATGGTTTCATGGTGTTCTAAATAGTTATATTCTGGAATATTCAATTTTGACATACTCTTGCCCAGAGGTAGCTGAATTCCAATTTTTAAGGTATCCAAGAGGAACATATTTGCAAGGTATTCCACTAGCGATCAAGATCTTAATGGTAACTTTGAACCTGGAAAGTAAACCGATGGCTAGCTAAACTTCACCACGTGTGAAGGCAGGAACAGGTTTGGTATTAAGATGGTGGACCTAGCGGCAAAAAAGTAGAGAGAGGAAAGGTGGCTTAAGTATAATGAGGCATGCGAGAGGGAAATAGAGAAGAAATGTTCCATTGTAGAAAGTATGGTGTTGAGGAGAGAGCTGGATCGTGAAGGATTTACGGCTCACGTAGAAGACGTGGAGCCAGAGCATCAGGAACTCCCCCATCTTAGAAAGCATGATAGAGATCCCTTCTCGGCCTCACATGGAAGTGTGCCAAAAGAGAGACTACTTGGGCCACAAGTGCACATCTTAATCCACTTGGTGACCTAGCCTTTGCACTTGGTTTTTCAGATCTAGTATGACAAGTAACCAAAAAATAACTTGGGAAGTAGGAAAGTAGGAGTAAGTCAGGGATCAAGTACATCAATGGCAGGACAAATGACTTCAATGTCATTTGGAGGAGCATTCTTGGGTGCATCATCCACATAGAATGTAAGCACACAGAATACTGGACTCACCTCTAGAAGTGGAACTGCTTCACAGACTATAGGGGTTATGTATAGTACTACTATCAGAGCATAGGGAGTACATCTACAGGCCCTATTCCAACTATAGGTGGTGGATCAAGAGGTATAGGTGGTTCTAGTTCTGGTGGATCTGGTGGTTCTAGAGGCAGAGGGAACACAGGAGGTTCCGATCAGGTGGTCAAGGTCCATACAACCACAAAATATCTATATGGAGATGTCTCTTCATCTCTCCGGAGTATAGAGGTATAGAGGATGCTACCGAACATGTGCATATGTGTGAAATATTGTGGCATGCTAAAGGGATTACAACTACTGAGTGAAAGGCAAGTCAATTCGCTACTACATTATAGGGGCGCGCACAAACTGGTATAGGAAGTTTGACCCTGATCAAACTTGCGTGGATTATGCAAGACTGAGGGATGCTTTCTTAAAAGAGTTCCATATCCCTAAGTTTGAGCAGAAGAGTATAAGTGTGCTCAAAGATATCAAGAAAGGCACTACTGAGAGTGTATGTGAGTATGATGCTCATTTTAAGACACTTTTATCTAAGTTATCTTATGATATCCATGCTAGCCAAAGCATGCACAATGGTTCATTGGAGGATTGATTACACCTTTTAGGAGGGCACTGTCACATAAGACATACATAGATCCATGTGAAGCACTGGAAGTAGATTTGCATGCTGAGGTAGTTGGGAGCATTGACACTGGAGTCAGTCCATTCCTAGAGGCACAGATCACATAGCTATGGCTAAGCAGTTAGAGAAGCTGTCAGCAAATTCAGCCCATGAAATGCGCTCTCAGAATTTGGTGTATAGATTGTGAAGTGGAAGGTCACACCAAGGATAGTTGCCCTCAAGATCTGTACGCTGTTATTATTGACTATGAAATTTTCCATTTGAATCATGATGCTAGCCACTATCCTTTGTTACAACGTGCGATAAGGAAGAATGTATCTTGTTTTTACAAGATTTAAGGTCCATGACCCATGATACTGAGGATTGTCAGTTGATTGGTCAGATCAGGATGTCATAGACATTGGAGTATGACAGACAAGTATAACAGATAATTCTAAGGGTAGGAATGAGCACCAGGATCGGGATCATAATCAAACATGCTATGACAAGAATGAGGGGCATTTTGAAGGAGGTCGTGGAAGGGGACGTGGATATCATGGTGGATATGGAGGATGAGGCCGAGGTGGAGGAAGAGGAGAGTTCCCTGTGGAACATGTTATACATGTGGATCTCTTGACCACTACAAGTGTGAATGTCCTTAATAATGCATGTTATTTCTGTGGGAAGAACCATAGCTATGAAGAGTGCCTGGACTTATATGAGCATCTGAGTAAGCAACATAAGCAAGAAAACAAAGGCACCGGGATGGTTAGAATCCAATGCATGGTAGGAGATCAAATGGATGTCCAAGATAATAAGGGACCTGAGGCATTGACAGTGAAGATTACTACACGCATGTTGAAGTAACACGTGTGTGAGAGGCATTGCACCAGAAACCTATGATTACCAAGGAGGAGGTTTTACATGCGAGGTACCCAGATCCTGCTCATCAGAAAGAAGTTTACCAAGATACCATGGAAGTGCTAAGGAATCTTCAAGGTGAGATACAATACCTAAAGGAGTAGAAGAAAGCCTCGGAGATAGTTCAAACTGATATCGATGATCTGCATGGAGGTGTGCAAGATGTTGCGCTAGGAGAACATTATTCCACTATTGGGAAGTTGGTTGAAAGGGAACACTCCACGCGCAAGTCTTGAGACTAGAATGGAAGATTCTGCATGTAAATCTTCCCCCTGATAGCATTGACTATGACAAAGAAATTACTTTGAATGTTGTTGTGGATGGGTGGTTGTTGAGCAACATATTGATCGATACAGGTGTGGAAGTAAATGTGTTGACATTAGATGCATGGGTACAAATGGGGAGGCCTCCATTACAGCCATCATCTAATGTGTTATTTATGGAAAACCGACTAAGGCCACTCCCATAGGAGTGTTTGAAAGATGCATCTATAACTATACAAGGGGCCAAGTTCACTGGGGATTTTGAGGTATTAGCACTTGCAGAAGCAGACAATTTTCAGCCTTTCTTGGATGCCCTTGGTGTTATGTAAATAATGTTGACTTGAGATTCAATAAGGGATATATCAGCTTTGAAAACAAGGAGGAAAGGGTTGTGATACCCTTGACAGATGGGAAGTCTACACCATATGTTGAGCCTCTAAGTGAGGAGGACTTAAACAAAGTCTATGTATGCATTATTCAGACCAGAGGTCAATGAGCCATCAAAAGAAGGCATTCTATAAAGTGGGAGGATTCTCATTCTATTAGTGATACTACAAGTATTGCTTGTGACAATTGGGCTCATGGTACATATGAATTGGTAGGGCATGAGGTGAAAAGTATGGTTGCGTGCAAGAATAGATTTCTTGCTCAATTCGACGGATAGGTAGCACAATACCTTGGTATACAGGGACAAAAGATCTTTCTACCTTTTGAAGGCCATGGAAAAACAATGGGAAGACCAAGTTACATGGATGGATATGTTAGTATATACACTATGCATGGGATGGTAGCACGCTAGTGGGTAGTCCACTGAGATAATCTTATAAACTGGGAAGAGATTGGAATAACTTTGTCTACTAGGTTTATAAGGAACAATGCACCTACGCAAATATGCATTTATCATGGTGATCAACCTATTCAACATCACATTTAGCAAGTGTGAGAGACTCTGGACAGTGGGATAGGAAGCATTACCACCTTCACTCTAGGTGCATAGATTGTATTCCATGCTCCAAGGATGTGCACACACTTGGTATGTATATGTAGAACTACATAGAGAAACTAGGAACTGGCAAGAGTTGGCTACAGGTATGATCCAGACATTTGACTACTTCTCGACTAAACCTCCTATAGCAGAGGCATTAAAATTTGTCAAGTGCTTAACTATGGGAGATAGTGCAAAATTAGAAGAGCATATTCAAGGAATTATTCGGTGAGACAAATTTGGAGCATGTTTGAAAAGGATGAAGAAATAGACTCCAAACTACTTGAGCGCGCTTGCCTTGAGAAAGAGAAAGGAAAGATGGTCTACATCATGGATGATGAGGAAGTTGAGAACCTAGATATTAAACATTCACATGGGGTGTGCGAGGTCTGGACAAAGTGCGTAAAAAGGATGTGCGCCTACCATGAACCCCTGAAGACAAAGAAGGTGAATATAGGTTCAGAGGTTGAGCCTAAGGAGGCCATAATTGGAGATTATTGGTCAAGACTCGGAGGTAGAAAAGATCATCGAGTTACTCAGGGATTTTCAGGACTTATTCCCTCGAGGATATCATGAACTTAAAGGTGTACATGAATCACTTGGGGAAATGAAGATCAAACTTAAGGACAATGCACAACTAGTTAGAAAGAGACCTTATAGATGAATCCTAATTTGTGTGAAAAGGTGAAAGAAGAAATTGATAAAATGTTGAAATCTAGAATTATCAAGTCCCTTGATGAGTCATAATGGGTTAGCCCAATGGTGATCAAGTATCAAGAAGGACAAATGGATTAGGATATGTGTGGACTACAGGGAGTTGAATGTTGCATGCATTATAGATCCTTTCCCTACGCCATTCACTAAGGAAATACTAGGATTTATAGGGCACGAAATATATTATTTCACAGACAGATTTTCTAGGTATCATCAGGTTTGGATCGCTCAGGAGGATCAAGAAAAGAAACATTTACTACTGAATGGGGCAGTTTTTCCTATACTGTGATGCCCTTTGGATTGAAAAAAAATGCTCATTGTGTTCTCGTATAGTTGTTTAGGCATTCAAATATTTTATTCACAACTTCTTACAGGTCTATCTAGATGATTAGACAGTATATGGGCTTGTGAAAGATCATTGTGACAATCTATGCTTAATGTTTGAATGATGCAGACAATTGAGTATCTCTTTGAATATCAAGAAGTGCATATTTTCTACGCCATTTGGGATACTATTAGGACATATAATCTGCAAGGAAGGTTTGCTAGTTGATCTAGCCAAGGTTATAGTCATTTTAGGCTAGAAGTGCACCTAGGTACCAAAGTGAGGTGCGTGGATTTTTAGGTCATACAGGATATTATAGAAAATTCATAAAAGGGTATGCCAAAATTATTGCACCCTTGGAAGAATTATTGAAGGGGAAAGGTACATTTTATTGGGGAGAACTGCAGCACAACACGCATTTGAGATATTAAAAGAGAGACTTACTACCGCGCACCCATTTTGTGCTTTCCATCATGGGATAAACCATTTCATGTGCATGTGGACGCTTCTGGTATGGCCATTGGCATTGTGTTAGCTCAACCTAGTGAAGGTATTATAGATCATCCAATCTGTTTTGCTAGTAGGAAGCTGACTCCTGCTGAAAGGAATTATACAACTATAGAGTGTGAAGCTTTTTCAATGATCTACGCATTGTACAAGTTTTGACAAAGACTTGTTAGCAACACCATTTTTGTTTTATACAGATCATATGGCATTAAAGTACTTGGTAAACAAGCCCATCTTACAAGGGGTGCATATGCAGATGGGTGCTCCTATTTCAAGAGTTTGACTTCATAGTTGTGGTGAAGCCAGGAAAAGTAATTCTGGACCAGACCATTTATCTAGAATCAATTCAAGAGAGGATGCACAAACAATTGAAGAAACAATTCTGATGCATAGTTATATAGGTTATAACATGTGCCCACAGAATTAGAAGACATTATTGTCTTTCTACAAATAGGTATGGCACTAGAAGGAATGAAAGCATTAGAAAAGAAGCATCTTGCTATACGCGTGACACCATTTATGTTAATCAGTGGTGACCTATACAAGCTAGGTAGAGATGAAGTATTGCGCCACTATGTGTTAGAACATGAGCGCAAGGATATCATGGAAGAAGCACATGGTGGTATTGTAGGAGGCCATTATGTAGGTGATGCAACTGCCTGAAAGATCTTAATTATTGGATTATGGTGGGAGACACTGTATAAAGACTGTAAAGATTATTATAAGGCATGTGATCATTTTCAGTGCCTAGGAAAACTAGGGCAAAGAGATGAGATGCCTTTGAGACCAATTATTAGTGCCGAACCATTTGAGAAATGGGCCATTGAATTTGTAGGACCTATCTCGCCAGCCGTGCACAGGATTGGATCACGCTATATCATTACTTGCATGATTATCTTACACACTGGGTAGAAGCAGCACCTATGAAAAGACTATACGGTAGCTACATCAGCTAGATTTCTATGGGAGAATGTTCTTACATGATATGGGTGTCCTTTAAGCTTGACAAGTGATAGAGGTACACACTTTTTGAATGAGACAATCAGGATCCTATTAGATGAGTTTATGGTTGCACACCATAAAACTACACCTTACCATCCTCAGGAAAATGGAACTACTGAGGCCTTCAACAAAATTTTGGGCCAAACTTTGACAAAAATATGTGATGTTGGAAGAAAGGATTGGGATGAAAAAGTGTCAGTTGTGCTTTGGGCATATAGAACAACTTACAAGAGATTGAACAAGGCCACACCATTTCAATTGGTGTTTGGTATGGAAGTAAGCTGTTCTTCCTATAGAATTTATGTTACCTTCTTTGTACATTGTGCATGCTTGGAGGTCTATCGATGAACATGATTTAGAAGAATGTATTGAAAAGATGATTCAATTGGATGAGCGATGAGCCATAACATGATGGAGTTAGAAGTAGGAAAAGGCCAAGGTAGAAGGCATGGCATGACAGAAACATAAGAGATAAGAAGTTTGAGATTGGAAAATGGTACTTCTTTATGACTCAAAGTTATTACGCCATCTAGGAAAGCTCAAAGTACATTGGTTGGGGCCATATGTTATCACTTCTATACTTGAATCAAGTGCATGCCAGTTAGAAGCACTTGATGGAACACGACTACCCAGTTACTTTAACGGGAGTAGGATGAAGCCCTACTATAAATAAGTCTTCTTGGTGTTTGTAATAAGGCAGTGTTGCCATTTAGTTTAGGTTTTCAATTTAGTATTTCCTTAATGTATTTCCTTCATTGTCGCTATGCTTTGTCAATTTAGTTTGTTTATGTAATAAGTGCACTTTGCGCCTAAAGCTAATTACTGTATGAAGAATGTTTATGCATAGAGGACTGCACATACTTTTAGTGTGGGGTGGTTGTAGTGATCCAAGAAAAATACTTGGGAATTGAAAGATGAAAGGAATAAGCTACTACGGGTGTGCCTTAAGTCAAAAGAAGATTGTTTCTAAAAGATGACCAAGGATGGAGATGAATTAAGGAACAATATAACACGAGGTAAGCAGAGGCCATGTTAGCTACCAAGAGAAGGTGTAGTGATGAGGTACTTGGGTGCATGAGTGCGCGCTGAAGAGAAGTCTGTGACCAGAGGGTAGGAAGGTGCGCTAGAAGGTTATAGCTGGACACGAAGATGTACTATACAAAACGAATGGATTTGGTCAATAAATGAAGGGATATTTGGTAGGTGAGGAGCAATAAATGCATCAAATTTGAAAATTTATATAAGGGATGTGGATTCATTTTTACCATTGTAACTAAACGTATTCACGAGATGAGCCAAGTGCGAAGATCCGGGTGATTGAGTTAAGGTGCAAAGGGTGTGAAACCAAGAGTGACAACTAGATCTGTGCTATAAGAAGCTTGTATCCCGGTGGTGAAGGGTTTGAGTGAAGTAGAAAGACAAAATAATTAGGTTACGAAGTTTCCACCTAGGGCATAATTGAATCAAGCTAGGGTTTGATTCGCAGAGTTGTAGGGTTGAAGAAGAGACATTTGCAAGGTAGAAATGGCACCAAAGAAGGCATCTACAACAACAACAAAAGAAAAGAAGAAGGTGGTTGTCGAGGAAGAAGAGATGGCACCGAAAGTCATTTTTCAGAGATGCAATACCCAAAAGGAGTCATTTTGGCAAGAGTGGGATTCACCCATTAGAAAAAGAAAAGTAAGTGAATATAATCAAGACCTTGGAGAACAAAAAGGAGCTCGATTCCTTTCTTATGGCTAGAACAAACAAACGCATGACAGATGACATGCTAATATATGACGATGCGGGTGAATTTTTTTGAAGAGAATTAGGGTATATCAGTTGTATGAGCTGCCATATTTCGAGAAGTATGAGCCCTTGTACCAGTGGCTCATGAGCAAGGTACACAAAGACTTCTTCTACTTTACAGGATGCAAAGTTAGAATTTCGTCTACGCTTGTCTCATTAGTGACAGGTCTGAAGGCCACATGAGAAGATATAAAAGGTGACCTTGCAGATAAAGCCATGATCTTGAAAGACCAAATAGGAGTTGGGATACCTAAAGGGTCCGTGTAGAATGGACATAGATAAATTTAAGAATTGTCCAGTTGTACAAGCTACAACACACCTGGTTACCAAGTTGAATGATCAGGAGTGGTGGTCGTAGGTAAACACTATGTGGTTACATGTGGTGTGAAAGATGTCAGAAGGGATGATCTACAACATTGTAGGCTATATTGCAGAGAAAATAAAGAAGTGCACATGAGGGAAGATCAACTTTGGGGCTATTCTACTATCACTGGTGTTCATGGAGATTGGAGTACCAGATGGACCAAAGGAGAAAATATGGGAATACCCCATGGAGAACAAGTCCCCAGCTGAAAGATTTAGCAAATACCTATGCAAGGGGGCCATGAAAGATGAAGTCAAGCAAAGGGCAGAGAAGTGGTATGACAAGCTCCGCATGACATTTGGGGAAGAGTGGCACATCCCAAAGGACCTACCAACAGTGGTAGGAAAACAAGTTCAGTTTTTTGTATACCAGCATTTTTGCATCATGCATTTTCCAATGAAGGATGGAGTCTGGAGCCCTTGGTGCAAGTTACCCTACGCATTCACTATAAGGTATTTTAGGAATCTATTCATAGGTTTACCGACACGTGCAAACTGATCTTCAATGCAGATAAGGTAGACTGTGACTACCATACATTGAGGAAGAAGTATGTATATCTTGGTAGAAGTGCTTATATAGAGAAGATCATTTCAGAGGTGTTGAATATCAAGCCAATAAGTTTGGTCTGTAGTAGATTTGGGGGCAGCATTGGTATATCTCTAGTTGAAGCCAAAGATGGAGAACAAAAAATATGTGGAAGGTGAGTTTGCACTTCCAGCACCACCAAAAGGGAAGCATACAATGGAGAATATTCCAGCGCCTAATCCCACAAAGCAAATCGAAGTGTAGGATGAGGAGGAAGAGCGTGAAGATAGTGGTGGTTTAGAGCATAGGGGTAGGAGACATCCTACAAGTTAGAGTGAAGCTGAGCATGTTGTTACACCACCTTAGCCACAAGAGGGGATGAAGAGGACTTGAATGCGGTCCAAGGGGAGCACAAGTTTAAAAGAGTATTCAGGAGAATAAGGACCCAAGGTGTTACTCCAACCACTATGCACAAATCACCCGACTCTCCCCACAAAAGGAAGTGACCGCGTAAAAGAGGAGGAAGCTGAAGTTGAACAAGGAGGTGGAAGAATCTGAGGAGAGTGCGCCTACATCTCCTACACTCCCAGAGCACATAGAAGAAAAGGATGAAGCATCAAAGGAGAAGGAAGAAGAAGAGAAAGAACTAGAGGAAATATTACAGAAGATACTTAGGACATGGAGATGCAAGTCCCAAATTTGGAGGCTAGAGTTCCTAAGTAGCAAAGGTCTAGGAGGAAAAGTGGGGAGCACATTCCACCAGCCATGGGGTATGTAGAGGATGCAGAAATATTATCTCTGCGCCTACTTCTAGAGCACAATAACGTAGAAGGATCTATTTGGCTGGGAGTTGATGGATGAGGATATGATGACTATGCACACATGAAAGAAACTATCATGGTTGATGCACACCCACATGGATGAGCTTGACTTTGATGTGTGTGAAGAGTCATGCATTTCGAGGTGATTGAAGAAGGCACCTTAGGCTAGACACATGATAGTAAAGCCTACTATCATGTCAGATGAGCAGGTCAACAATGCACTGGTGAAAGTTTCTATGGAGGTGGCTAGAAGAAACATGGACAAATCTACCACAATCAAAGTGCATTGCGTGAAGAGTTGAAGACAAAGGATGCTAAGATAACGCGCATAACACAAGAAAGGGACTTTGCATAGAATAAGAATGAAGTGTTCATAAGCATCAAGAGGAGATTGGGGACACTGTAATCAGAGCAAGGCCACACTTGGAACCCAAGGTACCACAAACATTTCCTTCAGCAATACACTATGTGGGAAAGTTGGTGGACTTGGTGCTTGAAGATGAAACTCTGCGTATATGCAAGTGCCGAAAATATAAAAACAAGATGTTGAATGGGAGAAAACATCTGTGATGAGAAAAATTACATCCTATGAAGGGATGTTGCAGGTATTACAAGAAGTATTGAAGAAAGCGGACCAATTTGAATATATGCATAGCTCTAGAGGCGCTCATCAACATTAAGACCTTGGAAGAGAACAATGAGGTCAGAAAGCCATGAAAGATGAGACATTGGGCCGCGCAGAAAGGTTGACAATGGTTAAATAGAAGCACGAGGCCCTGATAGCAAAGCACAAGAGCCACATAAGACTAGGTTGGAAGAGCTTGGAAAGTTGATTGCACGAAGATGGACCTTTTGGAAGGAAGGATGACATCCATGTCCTAGTGTTGTGTTGGTTCTACAAAATGAGAAAGGAGAAATTACACGGGATGAGTTGGAATCCATTGTTGTGGACATCCCAAAGAAAGTGGGAAGCAGCACTCACTGAATGGCAGGTTTTAGAGGTTGCAATAAAAGAGGAGTATCCAAAGAGCTGATACTACAAATTGATACAGAGGAGGTTGCTTAAATAACCTCATATAAATTCTTTATTTATCCACATTCTTCATTCTTATTCTTTCATTGTTATTCTTTCCTTCATATTTTTGGAGATACCCATTGTTGGGATGACAATGAGATTAGTGTGGGGTAATGTGTATCAAAGAATACTTGGAAAAGATCACACAAGGAGTCGCGCAAGATAGAAGGCCAGGATCAAAGGTGCGGAAGGACAGGAAGGACCCACGCACGGAAGGCAAGTTCAGATTTCAGGACTTAGCCGATTTTGAGTATGAAGATCTATTTTTAGGAGATGGCGTGTGGAACACATCAATGATGCAGAGATGTGCGCGCCATGCATTGTCTATATTTGGAGAAGCGGTTCAAAGTGTCTATGCATGGAGACAAGCTAAGAATAGAATGGATATTTTAGTTAACTATAAGAGAACTATAGATAGCACACTTGCATGTGTGGCTATAATTATAAATGGCATGTGGCTATCAATAACATGCGACCTATTTCTGGAATAGATAAGCGGTGAAGGGAAAGTCCCCACCCTATATATATGATGTTAGGTGCATGGTAGAATAAGAATCTAGAGATCATAGAGAGCTGCATATGTATGATTCTGGATGTATGAATGTGTGTATCAGATCCATACATGCCTTTATATAAATTGATAGTACTATAAGGAGCTTCTATATTTATTAATAGATGGAAGATATTGTTGAATCTAAGTGTCATTTTATGTAATCGAGTAGTGCATGTTATTAATTCAATGATGATTATTGTTTAAGCTTGTTCTTTCATAGATCTGTGGGTAGCATGCACTGTAGAATGATGGATTAGTTATGAATCTATATGTTTCTGTCTTCATCATGTTAGCATCATGTTACAACAACCCTAAAGAGGGACCTAGTACCTTTGCAAGCTTCGGGTGAGCGCTTAGTCTAGGCTGAGTGATGTGACAAAGGCGAGTAGGGTGTTATCGTGGAAATTCTAGGTTGCATCACATAGTATTTTGTAGCATTATAAACATTAACGTACATACCCATGTTCATTTATTAGTTTTTCATGGTGGAGATTCCAACTTAAGATTTTTCATGTTCTTGGGAACTGATAGTAAGTTTAGATTAACTTACTATGAATGCTATGGAGATGGATTTAATATCGTGTTTGTGTGGAATATCTGCCTCTCGCTTGTTATTCAGAGACACCTTCCTCTACTTTTTCTTTAGAGACACCTTCCTTGCTTGTTCTCTTTTCAAATGGATTGTTCAACCCCCAAACAAGAAATAACAACCATTAATCGTGGGCATCTGGTATAACTACACAAACAAACTCAATCGGAAAAGGCACATGACATATAGGTGGGATAGAATATATGACACTTACAGTAATGTTGTATGTGCTTACATCCTCCTCTCGTGACCCTCATTCCTCTAGATCAAATGAGTTCCCACCTTTTGGAATACTGATGAAAGAAATAAAAAGCCTTGGTACTTATAGTAATACAAAGATAAATGTATTTACCCCTAAATGCTCTTGGCGATACTCTCAAACTAGGAGAAACCCGTGAAGTGTGTGATGATTTCCCTGATTGCTAAATGTGAATGTGATGATGGAATGATTTGGAGGTATGGGGCAAGATTCAATGGCATGGGCCACTTAGTTGTATAATTAAAAATTCCACGTAATAAAAATATCTCCGGTGGTACCCTCCACGTCAACGAAATCCCCTCGATCCACGTCAAGCGTAGGGAGGTGCGTCAGACATCCCATCATGCATGTCCTCACGTATTTTTCCGTCAGAGACCTCCTTTCTAGTGAGCATGGGACTATGCATTGGCATCATGACATGGGAAGAAGCACCCCATACATAGGTGCAAAATAAGTGAAGAGTAGCCACCGCACATTCATAGGTAGTGATTTTTTTTCAAATATGGAAAAGATAATCATAATAATGGTATTGATTTCATACCATTATGTTTATTATGTATAATTACATACTAAAATCTAAATTTTGAATTTTTTCTTAATGATAGGAAGTTTACTTTAGGTTATTGCTTTGGATTGGGAAGTGAATTTGTTTCTTTATCCTCTACCTGACACTTAATATACAACTCTTACATATTGTTGGCTAGATTTTTTGCATAGTTAAAAACCTAGGAAGTCATGAGATAAATATCCCTCATTTACCAATGAGGTTTCCGTGTAAGATTTTATCCATTATATTTTCTAATATCTATCTTTTGGTTTTACTTTAACCGTGTAGCTCATTCACCATAGCTAGGCAATTTTGCAGCAAGTAAGAAGCTGTAAGAAATATGTGCAAAAGAGGGGAAATAATTAAATACGAGAAGAAAGGAAAGAAGATGTGAAATCTAACCAATAGTTTGTAGATTTGGTCACATACACATAGATAAAACAAATAGATCTTGAAATATAGAATTTAAAGTAAAGGAAAGTTTTAGATCCAGATCTAAGATAACACAAAGTTTATGAAAAAATCTATACAGAAATAAGAAACAAATACACTTTGTTGACACAAAGTTCTCCGGAAATCTTCCTCCTTTCAATTCCTTAGATTTTAGAAAAATATCAAGGGTTTCAACTCAAAGTCTGGAACACAAGAATGATGATTACAAATAATGATCCCTTAACTCGTATGCTCTTTTGTCTATTTATGGTGTATAAAGGAAGTTACAAATAGGAAGTTTTTTAATGAATTGACACATGTTGAACCTATGAAGAAGGGAAGTAGTTGGAAATATTCCTCCTGGAATTCTTGTTAGTGCAAAATCACAACACCCCCAAATGAGTTATGGATCTGATTTTCTAAGGAAAAATCATTTGGTGTGATTGCATAACATTGAACTTTCCCCAAGGTGTGGGACCTTGAAAAAGTGGGAAAGCTCTCCAGAGAAAGTTGGTTCTTGTTCCTAAACTACCTACCATGAGCTACTCTAGTGCAGGAAAACTAAATCTAACCTAATCTAACCATTCCAAGGAACCAAGGAGAGAGAAAGAGGAAAAATAAAGCCTACACTAAAGCAGTGATACACCAGCAAAGGAAGCGAGATATTCTATTGAGGGAGAAAGAAACAGAAAAATGGAGATGAGGGAGGTCAGACAAAAGTGACATGGCCTAAATCTACAAATCATCCATTAAACTCCATGAAACACAACATCCTACACCTGCAAATGTGAAATACATGCATAGAAAACCAAGAGTGAAAGGGAGAGATGAAAGAAACAACAAAACGATGCAAAGAGTTGAAGAACACCGCAAAAACATGTTTTTTATTGCTCTAGAAGGTGCATAGACCATTTAATTTCTAGACTAGAAGCACAAATACATTTTCCAGGTGTGGGAGAAGGTTTGCTGCTATAAATTGGCGTCGAGAAATGAATTTGACAGAGTTTATCTATGCCCAGAATGTCTCTCCTCTTCAAACAAGAAGTGTTATAGTATATATAGAAGGAAAAGAGAGAGAAGAGGGAAAAGTTGCATCCTACTCCAACCACCATGAGATACACATTGAATCCTACCTTGAAAGCTCAACCACTGAATATCAATGCCTTCTGCAAATCCACCCACAATATGTCGCTTCTGGTTCCCCAGCGAATCAAATCGAATCAGATTTGGTAGTTGAAGAGATTGGATTTTGTATTAATGGCCTAGAATAATTTTCTTCATTTTACCTACCAAGGCCTGCAAAAAATGAATTTTTAATCCTTCCATGGTGTAGAGGATGTTGAGACACTTCCAACGGTGTCAAATTTGCTATATTTCGAGCCCTGAGTCGAAAGATATGCCCCTTTGAAGTTTTGCATCGATTTTGTACAAATGGGTGGGAAAACAATTTGAAAAATGGGTCCCCCTTTTGGATTGGGACATGTGGTAGCCAGATTGGGACAAAAATTAGGTCTGTGGGCTCAGAACTTAACTTTTCTCCTTTTTCACAAAAATCACAAAATCCAGAAAACTCCTACGGCCCCGAAGCTCTGCATGGACACGTGGCTCCTTTTGGTTGGCTGGGAAATGCACTTCCATCTTTGCTTTTATGCCTTTTGGACAAAAGGAAAACTTTCACTTTTTTCCCAACTCCCCACCTTGGCTTTGACTCGGGTCTATATGTTGAATTTTTCCTTGGTGGAATCATGGGCCATTTTGTAACTTTTACTCCTTTTGGGGAAAAGGGTGAAAAACTAACTTTTCCTCGATGCCCCGCCTTCCCCTAGGACACACGTCAGTTTGGCACTTGCTTGGGAACCTTTTCTCTATTTGACCCTTGAATCAGTGCCATTGAGACACTTGGCAGCCTCCGCCAACCTGTTTGTGCATTGACTATTCAACTAACTCTGCCCCCTTTGAGGACACGTGGAGGCACTGTGCATGTTTACAAATCGACCCAAAGTTTTCCTTTAGAGGAGCGTCGAGTTGACACTTGTCTTCCTCCATTGCTTTGTGGAATGTTCAACGGTCCTTCTTACTTTTTAGACTTTGAGCTACGTGGTGGCCTCGAACTCATTTGGGTTTCTTCCTGGGGATTGACTCTTGGAAATGCGCCAGCCGACACGCTGCAACCTTGTCCACTTGCACTTCTATAAACCAATTTCAAATCCCACCTTTTACCCCGTTTGATCGTTGGCTACATGGAGGGCTGGCGCAAGTTTGAGACTTCTCCTTTTGGATTCATCCTTGAAAAAATACCATTAAGGCACGTGGCCCTTTCCACTTCTTCCTCCATACTTAGTCATTTTTTTCCCTTTTCCTGAACCGTTTCAAGCCCGAGGACTTTGAATCTTCACCATTCTTTATTCTTCTCGCTATTTTATAGTTCTGCCTACCTGTAACTTGAAGAATGGATTTAAGATGTAGAAACGGACCGAAAAGAGTCATTTTCTTTTGTACATGATCCTTTGATCTCTCTTGGCCTCTGTCACTTCATTGCTAAATCTTTTTACGACCAATTTGTAGGATTTGAATGAGTTTTCTTGGGTTCCTTCTATGCGGGGTCATGGTTCGATCCAATATTTAGCTCGGGAGAGAAATATGGATAACAATTCCTCTTTGAATGACATGCATAATTTATAAGTGAAAATGGAACCTTCTATTTTACATGTCTGCCATCTATTTCCAAGTAATTGACTTCTTCCAATAACTTGAAGTAACGAATTTTAAACCAATCACTTAAGTTTTACAATTTAATTGATTACTCAATTACTTTGTAGGAGAAAATAAGAGAAAGAAAAAGAAGTTATTCCAGCTGCAACACTCCCGGTCTTTTTCTTCTTCCATACTGCATGATGATCCAACCTCGTATAGCACTTCTTCTTCATTCACTCTAGTAAAGAATGTTCAATGAGAACGCCGCCTTGAATCGAGATGCTTTTTTCTCCCATATGGTGTTGAATCCTTTCATTTGATTCTTATTAAAATAGTATACGGAAGTAGCTAAGCCATATATTGCAATTCTTCTCCACGATATAACCCAAAGTGTAATGTTTTTCATAAATAATTTAGAGAAAACTCATAATATTTTGTTTTTAATTGTATATGAGCAATTAAATCCTAGAAAGCACTCCGAGTGAATACAAATACAATTAAATTCAATGAAGGCTTCAACCGGAAGATCTGGGAGAACATGCACAAGCTCCGAAAGGAATTTTTGATGCAATGACTTCCACATGGGTTGCATTAGAAACAAGAGTATGAGTTTTAACCAGGAAGCCTTTGCAATTATGAGAGTTGGATCTATTTCTCCTTCTAATTCTCGAAGATATTCTCAATGTATGTGACATTTATTTAGACTTCATTTCACCAATATGATTACCTATGATGAATACTTGGGCACTTATACCAACACGCAGACACTTAGAACAACAAAAATAAAGATATTCCAACCCTAGGCGCCAAAATTGGAAGCTTCTCAGAGAGGAAAATGTCCTTTAATGCAAAATCCTCCTTCCTTGGCACCAAAACCTTTCGTGCATCAAAGTTCATTAAAAATAATCAATCGCTTTCTTATGGGCGTCCCAAGCTTCTATAACCATCTGCATGTTATTTTTAATAATTGCCTTTCCCAATTTCTCGCAATTTAATTAATTAAAATCCATGCTTCTTCATCCAATTTGGGTGCCCAAGTCTGCATGCTTTTGGTTATTTTTTATGAATTTATTTTATTTATTTTTAGCATGCATCCTTGACTTCTCTTTAGCTCATCCACTTGCATTGACTTCCTTCTATTTATGGCACCGAACTTAGCTATAAATACCATTAATAAATATCATTAAATACATTTATTAATGCCAAGGTGGGTCGACTTTTTTGGCAAAGGAAGCGCTAAAAATAAGAATTTAAAGTGATGGGAATTTCCACCCTCCATCGCAACTCAAAAATCCCATCTTTCACTTAAGTGATTTGAATTTTTCATGGGCATTTCACCTTGCAAGGTAGGCAAGAAATTCCCACTTTTACTTAAGTGACTTTACTTTCATAATGGGAATTTTCACCCTGCAAGGCAGGTAAGAAATTCCCGTCTGCCTGTCACCTCTAAAATTCCCATTGGCAGCTTAAGTGATTTGACTTGATGGGAAAAAGTAACCTGCTAGGCAGGAAAGAAATTCCCTCCTACCTGCCACTGCCAAAATTCCCACTAAGCAGCTTAAATTCTTCCTTCCAAAAAGTGTGACTTACATGAAAGATAGCTCTTTTCCAAAAGTGTGACTTCACGCCTTTAAAATTGAATGAAAATTTGTCCTTTCGAAGGCGGCGTGGAAATTGGACATGGAAGGAAAATTTGAAAATTGGACTGTCATGGAGACTGCATTTCTTTCCTTTTTTGATTTTTTGGTGAAGAAAACACAAGCATAGAATAAAATTTTCCATTTTTAGAAAGGGTGCTGGGAAAATGTAGCGAGAAAAACTTTCATGTGCCATAACTTTCATTCTATGCATCTGTTTTAGGTTTCATTTCTCTAAAAGTACATATTTTCTCGAGCTCTATGCATTGATTGAAATATTTTTCTTATTTTTATAGAATCCAATTTTCCCCTTTTGGACCAAGTAACTTCTTGCAATCTTTTGAAAGAATCCTGAGCTCTAATCGTTTGTAGACAAATCGTAATTAAAAAAACTAGATAGGTTTTTCAAAACCCTAAGCTTGGGGAAATATATGGTAAGAAGAATGAATAGGCTATGGGAATTTCCATAGAAAACAAACCAAAACACAGACAAAAAGAAATAAAACAAAACAAAAACAGCTATGGGCAATTGTTAGAAAAAAATTTCCATTTAGCTGATATGCAGAAATTCTTCCCTCGGGTGAATGTTCGTGGTAATAATTATGGGGTGAAGCTGCTTTATATACATAAATCCTCCAATTTTAGCTCAATCTATTTTTAAAATAACTTTATTTATTTAATAAATAAATAAATAAAATTCTCTCAGACAAAACCTGAAAAAGGGATAGAGTGAGTTTTAGCATGTGGGTACTTGGGGAATTTGGATTTTATGACTCTTTGGGGATACCTTAGAGCAATGCAAACAAGTGAAGCAAAAAAACACAAAACGACTGTTACATTGAAAAAAATGATTTTTAAAAAAATGCGTAGTCCCGGATCTCAGTGAAATCTTGGGGACACCAATTGGCTCCATCTTTGGACATCTATATATCTTTAAAAATAAAAGGAGTGAAGATGAGATCGTAACATCTCTAGTTTTGTGTCTTGTCCATTGGGTTCGGGTCAGGCCGCAAAAACAAAACAAAAATAAAATAAAAGAAAACAACAAAAGTTTTATTTATATACAAACTGAGTCTCACTTTGTATCTCATTTCATGAATAGTTTCATATGCTTCTGTTGAAAGGCAGTGGTAACTCAATTCCATCCTGGTAGGCAAGGAAGAAATTATCTATTCTAGCAGCTCTCTTGATCATGAAGGTCCCTTTCCATTGTAAATCAGATTTTCCATGCATGTTGTTCGAGTTCATGTCTCTTGTCCCACAGAGTACCAGTCTCCGATTTGAAATTCTCCTCACTCTTTCCTTCTTGTCAAATAACTTGGGCAAGTCCTCATCAACTTCATCTTGTGGTGGCTCATCCTTTCTTCTCTCTATGGTGGGTAAGTCTACATCAACTTCTCTCGTACCCAGATTTACCTGTTACATTCCTGAGGAAGAACTATCACCATGTTCTTTGTTCTTCTTTAGGTACTGATTATGTCTGTCGAAAGTATCCACTAAGGAAACTAAACCCTTGGGGATTTTGTTACCTTTCAGTTGGATTACTCCACTACTGTCACCATAATCTGGATCATTTTTATGAGTGATTGTTTGTCGTGGTGGTGATTTACTCCCTTCAACACATAACTGTCAAAGTTGTCTTATTCCAGACATGCACATGTTTGTTTGTCAACATTGAAATTCTTCCATTGTTCAACACTATCATGGATTTTAGGGTGGTAGACCATCTCCACTTTATAGTTTCCTTATCTGAATATTGATGGTGGTCTATCCAGATTCAATAGTGCACTTGCGACTACTAAATATTCGCCTTGGAATTCGATTTGTTGGAATGAAGTCAACAGAGAAGGTCAGTAAAATCAAAAGTGACATAAAGCACTCTATTTTTGTAATGCTTCATCTTATCTCCTTTGATTTGATTTTGCCCTCAAACTTTTTTATTAGAATTTCAAGTATCTCCTTGAGCTTTGAGGATTTTTAATTCTTTCTTTCCAACTTGCTCCATTCCTAAAAAGAATGCTTCATACTCCATCGTATGATTAGTGTTCTCGAACATCAACTTGTGAGAGTATGGGAATATCTCATGATCTGGAGATATTAATAGAACCTCGGCTCCTGATCCAAAAGAACAATAGTTTTCTTTAAACTCCAGAGTCTAAACTTTTTCTTCTTCTTTTGTTGGCTCTAGTTGAATTTCGGATCTAGAAAGCCTTTATCCATTTCCAAGAAGTATACATAGTGGTGGACCCTGAAAAATAATCTGAGATTTAGGATCTTCAGATTTTGTCACATTATACTTAGACTTCTTCTTTTTTGGCTCTAGCTTCTAATTTATTCCTTTGATAGGAATATGAGAACATGACCAATCCATCTTTACTTCTCCTCCCAGCTCTTTGCAGAAGTTTCGCTAACAACTTCTCGTAGGAGACAGGAATATCTAAAACTAATATTTTCATCTTTAATATTTTGTCAAATAAAGCTATCGATCATCTTGTGCATCTTTTATTTGTCTGATTAAAGGGACTTGTCTCTCCATGGAATAACAACTTTTTATGGTCTTTGTCAAGGTAAGCCCAAGAGCATCTCGCAACTTTAGTTGGTATTAGTACCCAAATTGATTCTCCCTCGAGATCTCGACAAGTATCACAATTTTGACAAGAAGCTTAGAGGCAAGCAAAGCATGTTGTGTGTCATTTTATAGCTGAGGAAGAAATGTAGCTTGCTCTTTGTCACTCAGATGTGGAGAAATGGGTAGCACCCTTAAGAGGATTTGATCTATCCTCACTACTTTATGGTTGTGCCTTTTAACTAGGGTGAGAGGACCCTTTTGTAGCTTGTTGTTTGTGGAGGAGATGGAGATATCCTTCTTTGCAAATTTGTTTAAGAAGACCTTGAAGAAAACATGATCAATACAACAAAATATAACTCTCACGAGTTGTCACCCTAGCTAATGGAGATATTTTCTAAGAAATGTTCAAAGTGCTACTAAAGAAAATGAAAAAATGATTGCTTCTGTATGTTTTAGTAACAAATATTATGCATTTGTACACACACAGGACAAATAGGGGTAGTATGGGTATGATTGGTTGTTTTTAAATGAATTTTTGGTGGGAGGTGAGGCAAAGATGAACTTGATTCACGATCCTTGAGAAATTTTACAAAAATGGAGAGCTTGAATAATCAGAATGCTTCGGGATAGCTAGGATGTTCCTTTAACCAGAATATGTGCTTCAATAGAGGCCCAGATCAACACTTTTCACACAAACTTCAAGAATCCAAAATGAAGGCTCAAATTGGAAAACTTAACTAAACATTATCAACCTCTGTTTCATCACGCCTAAGATACCCTCAAAGGCTAACAAACAATCTTATAGTCATGCTAGGAGTCACAATGATTTTAAATTTGTTTATTTCACTATCAAATGAAAGATATTCTAATAAATGAAATTACAAATGCCACCAAACTATCACAAGGATAAGATCTTGTGTGATTCACACATATTTCAATGTAAGATTGAAATGGGAACAAGAAAACTACGCATGAGACATTCGAAATGAAGAAAACACAATTTTTCCCAAAAATAATGCAGATTAACTCAAGTTTGATTATATTTATCATAGGGAAAGTTTATAGAACAATGTCGAGCTTTTCAATGGTTGTACACTCGCAACCACCTTGACATGATCAAATCTAACACAAAGGAGATAAACAAGTTTTTTCAAATGGTTTCTCGAAGGACGGAGTTTTGTTAAAACCTTTTCTCTCAGGAATTAGCTCGACCTCTAACACTCCAACATTCCAACCATTTGCATGAAAAATTCATGTAATTTATAATATTTCACCTACAATAGAGTTTTCCCCCCAAAACCAAAAACATTCAAAGCACCATTGTGTGTTGTGACTCCTAAAATCAGATTTGCAAAAATGTTGTCAGGTGTGCAGAGGGAAAATATCTCCAAATATTTCTAGCATTCATTTCTTCACCTAGTAAGTCATTCTTCATCTCACACACCAACTACTTCCTCCTCCAATTTGTCAAATCTGCTTCTTTGCATGCCAAGGAAGGAGAAACAAGAAGATCAAATCGAGGCCAATAGTCAGAGCACATCTTAATGGAAAAATATGTTTTCATATTTTTCCCCGAAACCAAGATATCAACAGGTCTCTCACGTGCCAAGGAAAGAAAAATTGGGTCAAATCCGACAATCGATTACATATTTAATGGTGAAAGACGTTTACAGATCCTCCCCACCAAACCAAGATATCAGATTAATGTTCCTCTTCATTTGGCATGCAGGAGACTCAAAGAAATGATAAAAAACCATAAGAATACGCATCCCAGGAGCCTTTGGAGAAAAATGGCAGAAAATCAGATAAAGACGCACAGTTTCCGTTGATCTTTCTTTTGAATTTGGACCATCCACGTGGGATATCCAAGCTAAGATGGGCACTGGGGTTCCCTTTACTTTTTACACGTTTTGGAAAAATGTAAAATTTCTCAATTTGCTCCACCCCTCCACCTTCGAAAAATGGACCTAACACATGTCCCAATGTGGGTCCCAAAGGAAACGTGGCTAAATTTTGCTATTTCACCTCTTTTTTAGAAAAGGGAAAATTTTTCCAAGTTTACCCCACAGCTCCGCCCTTCCACTTTTAGTTTCTGATGTGGGTCCCAGTGGAACCACACTTCCTTTTACACTTTTAACTCTTCTCTCCACAAAAGGATTTTTTTCCAAATTTCCCTCGAAAGTCCACACTTCCACCGTTGACTGGAGAAAATTTTGACTATTCTCTATCAGGCTTGCGGGTTATTTTGATGATTTTAGTCTTTTAAAACAAGGGGAAAAAATCCAAGTTTCCCGATGGCCCACCTCCCCGCCTCTTGACTTTTCAAACAGCCACATGTCTCAATGGTGCATCTTGAGATGCTCCCAAAAAGAAGAGACCCTGAATGAGCGCGGGGTGACCACATGTCCTAGTCCGTAAAAGCTTGCTAAAAGGCTTGAGAGTTTAGAGGAGGGTGCCATGTGTCCAAGGTCCGAGATAGTCTTCTTTGGCCGTTGAAAAGTCTAAGAAAAAAATCAAAGTGAGTAGAAGCCTCCAAGTGTCCTCCTGGCACTTCTTCAAAACAAAACTCAAAGGTTGGTCCCCAAACTTGCGCGGTCAATCCATGTGTCTCATGCTATTTTAATAAGTTGTTGAAAAGCCTAAGGAAGGAAGACCCAGTGGAAACCTCCATGTGCCTTCACGGTGCAACTTCAAAATGTTCCCAAAAAGTAGAGACCCTGAATGAGCGCGGGGTCACCACGTGTCCACGGCCCGCCAAAACTATATCACGTTTGCATAAATTTTTTTCTAAGTCTAGGCAAAGCAATGAGATCCTCCACGTGTCCCCCCGATGCAACTCCAAGGTAAAAAAAAAAGGTGATTTTTCAAACGAGCGTTGTTCCTCCACGTGGACAAGTTTTGGGTAAAAACTTTCCACAAATTTTAATAGTGCCCTGTCGAGCCACATCGAATCAAAAATGAACTCGTATACACCTTTGGGGAAAAAATAAGAAATTTTCCCCTCCACTTAAATTATGCTTTAATTAGATCCTGGTGGGGCCACGAGGTAAGTTCATTTTTTTCCAAAGTAGAAAAAAAGAACAAGTTCATAAAATAAACCCACTGTGCCCTGTCTAATTAGAAGAAGCCACGTAAGTACCAAAAGAGCCAATCAAATTTGAGAGGAGCCACGAGACCAAAATTGCCTTTTTTCCCAAAAATTAGAAAGTGACAAGTTAAAAAAATTTCCCGTCATCCCCTGACCAACCAAAAGAAGCCACGTGACCACCGAATGTAGAGCTTTAAAGTTGATGGGAGAAACAAACCATCAAGCCATAAGAATGTAGGGAAACCACTGTTTGAGCCCGGAGATGAAATTTTCTTTAAGGACAGAGCATTTGGAAATGTTGCAAGGTTCACACATGACCCTCCGAGCTATATCTATTCACATTTCTTCAAGTACCTGGGAAAAAATGGAAAGGACATTAATACATGACTTGTAGAAAATGAAGGGAAGGAACAACAAGTTTTACGCCCAATTGATAGACACCTTCAGATGGATAGAGGAACATATCAAAAAATTCAGGGATTCCAAGTGACCTTCAGCCAAGGAGAAACTAATCATGGCAACCAACCGGAGGTCGAGTCCTTATGTACCAACATGGGAGACAAAAATGTTACAGAGGCCAAAAATTGAGGGATTTTAATGGAAAATGGGGCGAGCCTAATTCAAGCACCAACATCGGTTCTAACTCGTAGATGGGCACTCCTATGAGTGCCACAAGAACCAAATAATAGACCAAGTGAAAAAAAACATCCATTTGGCAAAGGAGTTAGCTTTCAGAGTAGAAAATGAGAACTATCTCCAAAAAATGAACTGAGGACTAGAACGACCAAAAACACAAAAGATAGAAAGCAACCAACAAACTATACACTATACAAAAGATGCTCACCTTGATTCAGGGGATCAATCTAGGAAATTTTTAAGTGCCTTCCATTAACATGTAATTTAATCAATTCACCATCCAAGTCTTTCAAGAAGAAGGTATGTTCACCAATTCGGATGTCAATGGAGTAAAGGCCCATCCGTAATGCATCAAATTTACCAGGTTTTCCCTTGTCTTCATGTCTGCTATCCCACAATAACACAAGATCTCCAATGTTGAAAGTTGTGGGAGTGGCCTTATCAAATAACTTCTTCAATTTTTCTCTGAAATTCACATGCCTTTGGTGAGATGCTCTCCTTTCTTCATCAAGTTAAACAATTTGGTTAATGCGAGCCTCATATGGACTAACTTCTTGTTCTTCTAATTATTGAATGAACTCGATATGAGGATAATTTCATATGTAGGGGTAACAAGGCCTGAGTTCCTTACACCAACTCAAATGGACTCTTTCGGTGGATTTTTTAAGCTGTAATTCGATCAGGCCAAACAAAAACTTCAATTTGCTCACCACATTTTCTCTTGTTCAGCTCCAAGGTTCTTCTGATAATCTTTAGCAAATTTTTATTACTGGACTTAGCTTTTCCATTTCCTTGGGGATTTTAATTAGAAGCATATGTCAAATTGATCCCATATTCTTTTCACATTATCACCAAAGGTTTATCTCTAAAGCTCATGGCATTGTCAACAACAATTTTGAATGGCACTCCAAACCTGCAGATGATATGGTTCAACATAAATTCCATGACAATTTGGTGTGTTTCTCTTTTGGTGGGGATTTCCTCCACCCACTTATTGAAGTAATCAGTTGCTGCAAGAATCCACTTATGGCTAGCACTTGAAAGGCCTAAAATATCACCAATGAAATTCATTCCCGTTACTTGAATGGGGCTTCAATTGATACATGCTACAAAGGGAGGGATCCTGAAGCTTTAGTCTTCCATAAAACCACTTGGCAACTCTCATATCTTCTAACAAAAAGAGTTGTATCCTTAAAGAAAGTTGGCCACCAACAACTAGCCCTTAGGATCTTGTGTGTTGTGACTCTTCCAACAAAATTCCCCCACAAACTCCTCCATGGAGATCAACAATTATCTTGGGGGCTTCATCCTTAGTAATGCACCTTAAGAAGACTCCCTCAAGGTTCTTCCATGCTAACCCATAATCATTAATGATGTATTTATGGGAGACCAACTTAAGAGCTCTTTTCTAGTTCTTACTCAAATACTCAGGATAGTATAGATGTTTGAGGTAAAAAAATATATCTTTGTACCACTCAGAACTCATCAACCTTTCAAGGACATCTACCCTCACTTCTTCTACCTCATTCACCTCAATAGTTTGCAAGTTTCTCTCAGCCATAAGCTTAGCTAAGCCCAAACCTCTTCCCAATTTTTTGGTTTGGATATTCATGTCATATTCTGCAACTTGTTCACCCATCTACATCTTTTGCTTAAGATCTCCATCTCTGATAAGACATCCTTCACCATAGTGTGGGGAACATAAGCAACAATTTTAGAGCTCAAAATGTAAGGCCTGAAAACCTTTGTTGCTTTTACCAAGGAAAATGATTGTTTTTCCATAATAGTGTATTTAAACTCAGCCCCTACAATTCCTTATGAAAAGGCAATTGGCCTCTTAGCCCCTTCATCATCTTTTCGAATAAGAAATATGTAATAGAGTTCTCTCAAGCAAAATAAAATATTTGAAAAGGATTTTTATAATTTGGAGCTTCTAAGACAGGGGCATCCTTTAATGTTTTCTTGATCCCATTGAAAGCTTGAATGACATCCTCTTCCCATTTGATTACCTAGTGCTTTTTAGCATGCAAGTAATTGGAATGGTCAACTTAGCAAAATTTGATATGAATCTTCGATAAACTTTATTTTCCCAAAGAAATATTGAATTCCTTTCTTGGTTCATGGAATTGGGACCTTGCTTTGATAGCCTCCACCATTTTTGGATCAATCATTACCCCTTCTTGTGACACAATGTGGCCAAGAAACTTGGCCTTTGCACTCCGAAATAACACTTATTTGGATTGAGTGAAATGTCACACTCTCTGCATCTTATCAACTTTTTTTCTAAATGTTGCAGGTGATCACTTCTCTTCATGGAGAAAATTGTCACAACATCCTGATACACAGCAACGAAGTCATTTATATATGTTGAGAATGCTACATCCATTGCTCTCGAAAAGTAGCTCCATCATTCATTAGGCCAAACGGCATTCTCACATAGACATAAGTACCCGTGGAGTAGTGAAAGTAGTTTTGATTCTCTTTGATTGCTTCACAAATACCTAGTTATATTCAGAGAAACCATCCAAAGTAGAAAGAAAATCAGAACTAGTCACTAATTGTAGCATGTTATCCATGTTTGGTAAAGGATAATTATCCTTCATTGATGCTCTGTTCGGAGTTCTTGAAATCCATGCACACTGATATCACCATTCTTCTTTCTAACCGGTACTAGGTTTTGCAACCCAAGAAGAATACCTTGTGTGCCGAATAATCCCTCCATCCCTCGGTTTCTTTAGTTCCTCTTGAATTTTAAGAGATAGGAGTGGATTGATTGGCCTTTTCTTTTTCTGAATGGTTTTGCATTAGATTATGAGGGAATCTCATGTTGAAACAAATCCTCTCTGTATGCCTTTAGTTAAGAATAAGTCCAAGCCATGCAATCTTGATATTTTTTCAGCAATTGGACATAAGACTGCTTTTTCCTCCTTGCTTTGTGATTTCTTCCCAACCAGATCTTCCTTGGTTTCTCCTTTGTGTCAAGGTCATGTTCTTCAATATCCCTTGAGGCTGCTATATGCCTGTTAATAATGCAGTCAACATTGTCAAAGTTTGACTCAAGAGCAACTAGTCCTCTAGGGATGCTATTAGTTTTTAGTTGGATGACATCCTTGCCAAACAAAGTTTCTTTACCCTCTGCTACACATACCATTGGCTCCCAATCAATACACTGATCAACAAACTCCCCTTTGTTTTGTAGAAATATTTTGACATGAGCATCATCATCAAAAACTTGCCAATGTTTAATGTTATTAGGTACAGATGGCCTAGTTAACACCTCAACATCATATTCACAATATGGGGATACTGTACAATTATCAAACCGAGATCCCAATACTACAAGTTTGTCTACCAAATCATTGAACTTCCTATCATGATGCACAATATTGAATGAATCAAACATCTCAATGAGATCCCAAACTACATGCTTGTATTGTTTCATTCGTTGATTTTTTGTGGCATAAAGTTTTCTGACTTACTTTACAATTAATTTTGAATCTCCTTTGACAATGATGTATTTAACACCATATTTCTAAGCAATCCTCAGACCTAACAACAGTGCCTCATACTCAGCAATGTTGTTAGTGCACTCAAAGTTGAGTTTGAAGGAAAAGACAAACTCTTCCTGGCTTGGAGAGATCAGAACAACACCAACACCATTTCCAAACTTGGAGCAAGCTCCATCAAACAATAAAGTCCAAGGAGAGCCTGCATATTCAAGACACTTGCATTCTTCAATCTGTTTCTCTTTTCCATTAGAAAATCCTACAAAGTTATAAGCATCAACACTTGTGTACCATACTTCATAAGATGCATTGTTAGGATCTTCAATAAGGTGCAACATCTTATTTTTCCCATATAACTTGACAAGGCTGCCCTCAATTGGGATGGTGGCATAGGACATATCCATTTGAACACTCCCACCAACACTTGTAGCCAATTTTCTAGACAACATCATACCCCACTTGGTTGGGCAGTCAACAATAACTACATCAAGCTTTAAGTTCCTTCCCGGATAGGCTGCAAGTTATACCACTAGACCTTTCACACATCCCACCACTAGCACCTCTCTAGAATCCATGGTAGTGTACTTCCCATATGCTGTTGTTACCTTGATATTCAATTCATTCATAACTTCCAGAGGCATAACATTGCATGATGCCCCCGAATCAAACACATACACTGCAACAACAGTATATCCTTAATGATCAGAGTGGTGAAGAATGGATCCACATTTAGCTGAGAATCTACCAAGGATGTTCCCAAATAAACCTCAGGTGGTTCATCTAGATCTTCTGATGCTGGTGGTGCTTCTAGTTCTTTAATGATTGGAGGAGTCTCCACAATATTTACATTTTTTCTGGGGCACTCTTTTCTTCTTTCAATCCAAAATACTCCAATGCCCTTTTCTTATGCTCAGGAATCCTAAGCAACTCAACAATTGGAACTGAGATCTTGATCTGAATCAAGACTTGGGCAATATCATAAGGGACAAACTTTGGCAAGGCAACATTAGAAGGAAGGTTGACACACTCATTAGATGGCACAGGATTTTTGACAACTTGGGCATGAGGAGGGGTATGATTTTTTTTGGGACAGCAAGGCCCTTAGAAGATGCATCTTTCTTAGGAGCCTCTTTAGGAATATTTGAAAGCAATGGAGTTTTTGGCTTGGCCTAAGGCCCTGTCCCTTTGACAACCCTACTTCTTATGTTATACTCCTTCTCTTGGGCAACAACAACATTCATCAACAATTTCCTGTCCTCCTCAGATGGGATTCCTCCATCATACTTATTTATCATTAAAGCTCTTAAATATTCAAAGTCATTATTGGGAAATTCAAAAGCTTGTACAATATCTACTTCTAAAGTATGAGAGGGAGGAAGAATAGGTACCCAGTGGATGCAATCCCAAAAATTAGCAGCAATTCTAGCACTTATTACCTCAGTTGAAGTTTCCCCTATTGTGAGCTCGTGGAGCAACCCATCATGCAAACATCATCATCATTATCATCATCAACTTCTTCTTCTTCTTGCTGATCTTCCTCACATGGAGCATGGGGCATGAAACATCTATCACACCAATCAATGACATATGTCTCCTCCATAATAACAACTCTGGTAGCCAAAGGATCAGGTACCATTCTGTTTTCCCGACTTGGGACTTTTTATTTCCAAATCCAATCAGGTCCTTTCCCTCTGTCATCAGATCTATGATGATTTATATGATTATTTGTAAACCTATCTTGGCCTTGTTGCTTGTGCTGACCTTGTGAACTCTTCCCAATTCCTTTTTCTTCCGGGCTAATTTGTATGATATTTCTTTGATAGCCCTTGCCAAAGTTTTCACAACTTCCTCCAAATCAACAACCTTACTTGTTTGAGGCTTTTTTGGGTTAATTATTTTTACAACCTCCCTTTTTGGAGGCTTTCTAATTGCCTTGATGTTGTTCTCAATTTGCAGAGCCATGGTGAAGGCTTGCCTCAAATTAGTAGGGTTTTTGTCCCTCAAGTAGTAAGCAACTTTTTTATCAAATGCATATGAATATTTGATCAAACATGATTCATCACATGGCCTTAAGCTAATAGGAAATCTCCTCAATGTCTTATTGAATCTAGTGTTGAAGTGATGTCTTTGAATCATTAGGGTTATTTTTGATATTATCAAATTTTGTGAGAAGAAACCTAGGATTTAATTCCACAAAAAGACTACTTGATTCAGAATCACTTAAATGGAAATCTTCAATGATAGGCTGATCACCTTCATCAACAAAGATCTCTTTTCTTGATTGTTGATCTCCAACAACTCTCCAGGCTCTTCTTCCTTCTAAATTTTTTTCCTAGCTCTGGAAATAATGTCCTAGTAGGATCCCTAGCGAAGAAAGATCTTCTTCCTTCCAGCTTTGCAAAGATTAGTAACAAATCTCACTTGACAGAGGTTAAGACACTGGTACTTATAAAAATTAAATCAACACAGAGTCACCACTAAGGATTTCCACCTTAGTTGTGCAAATGCACTAAAAACATGATTTGTCAATGTCTATTAACAATAGAAACTGGAAGTGGAAATGTCGACCTTCCTTTGCCCAGATTTATCAATGAAACCTAGTGCAATAACTATAGAAACTGGAAATATTTCAAACAACACTTGTAACTTTGAATACTTCTTATAGGCCTGAACACAAGATGATTTTGAAATAATGTACTAGCACTTACAACATATAAGAAGTGTTTATTAGGTTCGAATATGAAGCTACCGCAACCACTATGTCCCCTGGAAACAAGTGCACCAATCGGTGTTGGCAGGCCAAATGGATACAGATCGGCAATAAATCACCAAATCAGTCTCTCAACGCAAATCAGTCCCGATAACAAGTGCTAATCGGTGTTGGTGGGCCAAATGGATACAAGCTGGCAATAAATAAACAAATCGGTCTCAATAATGCAAATTAGTCCCTCAAACGACACCAATCGGTGTTGGTACCCAAATTGATTCTCCCTCGAGATCTTTGAGTAGCATCATAGTTTTGACGGGAAGTTTATAGGCAAGCGAGCAAGTTGTGTGTCATTTTATAGCCAAGGAAGAAATGTAGCTTGCTCTTCATCACTCAGATGTGGAGAAATGGGTAACACCCTTAAGAGCATTTAATCTATCCTCACTACTTTATGGTTGTGCCTTTCAACCGGGGTGAGAGGACCATTTGTAAGCCTGCTTTGTTTGTGGAGGAGATGGAGATATCCTTCTTTCCAAAGTTTTTAAGAAGACCTTGAATAAAACATGATCAATGCATCAAAATATAACTCTCCGAGAGTTGTCACCCTAGATAATGGAGATATTTTCTAAGAAATGTTTAGCTACTAAAGATAACAAAAAACTAATTGCTTATGTATGTTTTAATAACAAAGATTATGAATTTGTACACACACAGGACAAACAAGGGTAATATGGGTATGATTGGTTGTTTTTAGATGATTTTTGGTGGGAGGTGAGGAAAAGATGAACTTGATTCACCAGATCCTTGAGAACTTTTACAAAAATGGAGAGCTTGAATAATAGAATGCTTCGGGATAGTTAGGATGTTCCTTTAACCAGAATATGTGCTTCAATAGAGGCCCAGATCAACAATTTTCACACAAACTTCAAGAATCCAAAATGAAGGCTCAAATTGGAAAACTTAACTAAACATTATCAACCTCTATTTCATCACGCCTAAGATACCCTCAAAGGCTAACAAACAATCTTATAGTCATGCTAGGAGTCACATTGATTTTAAATTTGTTTATTTCACTATCAAATGAAATCTCTTCTGATAAATGAAATTACAAATGCCACCAAACTATCACAAGGATAATATCTTTTGTAATTCACACAGATTTCAATGTAAGATTGCAACGAGAACAAGAAAACTACTTGCAGACATTCAAAAATGAAGAAAACACAAATTTTTCCAAAAAAACACAAATTAACTCAAGTTTGATTAAATTTATCAGCAGGGGAAAGTTTCTAGAACAATCTCAGAGCTTTTCAATGGTTGTACACTCGCAACCACCTTGACATGATCAAATTTAACACAAAGGAAATAAACATGTTTCTTCAGATGGTTTCTCGTAAGGACGGAGTTCTTTCAAACCCTTTTCTCTCAGGAATTATCTCCGACCTCTAACACTCCAACATTCCAACCATTTGCATGACAAATTCATGTAATTTATAATATTTCACCTACAACAGAGTTTTCCCCAAAACTAGAAACATTCAAAGCACCATTGCATGTTGTGACTCCTAGAATCAAATTTACAAAAAAGTTGTCAGGTGTGTGAGGGAAAATCTCTCCAAATATTTCCAACATTCATTTCTTCACCTAGTAAGTCATTCTTCATCTCGCATGCCAACTACTTCCTCCTCCAATCTATCAAATTTGGTTCTTTGTGTGCCAAGGAGAAACTAGAAAATCAGATCGAGGCCAATAGTCAAATCACATCTTAATGGTAAAAGATGTTTTCAGATTTTTTCCACCAAACCAAGATACCAACAGGTCTCTCGTGTGCAAGGAAAGAGAAATTGGGTCGAATCCAAAATTTAGATTACATCTTTAATGGTGAAAGACTACAAATCCTCCCCACCAAACCAGGATATCAGATTATTGTTCCTCTTCATTTGGCATGCAGGAGACTCGAAGAAATGATAAAAAACCATAAGAATACGCATCTTCAAGATCCTTTGGAGAAAAATGGTAGAAAATCATTTGAGGCCTTACGATTGTCATTGATCTTTAATTTGAATTTGGATTGTCCACATGGGAGATCCGAGATAAGACGAGCACTGGGGTTCCTTTTACTTTTTACACCTTTTGGAAAAAATGCAAAAAATTTCAATTTGCTCCACCCCTCGGCCTTTGAAAAATGGACCGACACACATGTCCTAATGTGGGTCCCAAAGGAAACATAGCTAAATTTTTCTATTTCACCTCTTTTTTGGAAAAGGAAAATTTTCCAAGTTTTCCCCATAGCTCTGCCCTTCCACTTTTAGTTTCTGATGTAGGTCCCACGGAAACATGCTTCCTTTTACACTTTTAACTCTTTTATCAACAAAAGGAAAATTTTCCAAATTTGCCTCAAAAGTCCGCACCTCCACCATTGACTGGAGCAAATTTTGACTATTCTCTATTGGGCTTGAGGGTCATTTTGATGATTTTAGTCTTTTAAACAACAAGGGGCAAAAAATCCAAGCTTCCCCTAATGGCCAGCCTCCCTACCTCTTGAATTTTCGAACCACCATGAAAGGAACGATAACCGAGATCATACCAAGACAAGAACGCAAATGCTAATCAAACACCACGATCAATAAGATGAAATAAATTCGCTAGAATAGCTTTACATAAAACATTTGCAAACAAATGAGTAGCAATATCATATATTATTATGGAACTCAATGCAATACATTGAGAATGGGCCTTGCTTAAAAGAAATATCCACACACATAAGTGGGTGAGGATAAATACAATAAAGGTAAGTAAAGTACCTAGGTGAACATGAGATAAGGTAAATACCTACTCTAACACACACCCCCCAAGTGAAGCTAGGGGCCAAAATAGATGTGGTATGTCCAAAGTATGAGTCCCGATAACTAGGCACGATGAGGCACTCATGTGCACAATAGCGGGAAAAAAAAGGACACCGCAAGGTACCCAAAACTAGTAACAACAAAGTAAAGAGAGTAAAAACCCACTCCAAGGAATCACAAGAAGCTTGGCTCAAAAAAATCATACAATGCTAAAAAATTTGGTGTGCACTGTGGTCTGAATCCACTGCTCGATCACAAAACTCAAAAACAACTGACACTGGGTTTCACTAGAATAGCTCCATACAAGGAGACTATCAACAAAGTGATGTCGAAAGTGTAAAAAAAACACCAAACATAATTCAATCAATTGCTGCAAATAGGTGTGCCACGATCCAAGAACAATAACCAAAGCAACAAGGAAAGGACACAAACTCTAGAGTGTCACGATCCAAGAAAAGCCAAGGTAACAAGGCAAGGACACAAAACCCGAAGAAGCAGGATCAACACCACACCCTCCCATATTGCTAAATGGGTGGAGTGACGCTAAAAATATGTATGAGTTGTCAAAAATCTACTCAAAAACTGAAAAACTAACACTGGAATGCACCAAAATAGATCCCCCATAAGAGATTATCAACATGCCAAAAGTGTCAAAAATACAGATACAAAATCTCTCAACAAACAAGAGAGATACACTACACTGCTAAAGAAAAATTCTCAAAACAAGAAGCATCACAATGCATAAGGTATAGAAAGTGGAGCAAGAGGCCGAATGGTGGAGGAGCCATGCCTGTAGAGTCCTCTCAACGAATGCCTATGTCGCCGCCATGAGTGATCAGATATCCACCCCAAATCAACACGAGATGGATGAAGAAGATGTCTGCATATGACTTGGTGCAAAATGCACAATGGGTGCATGCAAAAGAACATTAGAATGTGTGTTAGGTTGATCATGTCTGATAGCTGAAATCTCAGGTTTCTCAATCCTGAGTGAAGGTGTAGAACTCATGTGTTACTCATGATCCTCAGAAAGAGTCAAGCGAATAAAAAAAGGAGCTCTATCAATGTGTGATCCCAATGAAGTATCTGCTCGAAAACCAATGTCATGACAAGAATTCCACTTAACATGTGGAATAATGGAAAAAATACTCTGTGAATGTCTACCAATGACTCCACTAGTGAGACCCATAAAACAGAGCATGCGAGAACTGAATGCAGTGGTATGCTTCTCAAAAAATCCATGCAATTGAGTAGAAATAGGATACACAACATGTGGTACTATAATAGGCACAGATGTGGAAGAGCATGTAGTAACAAGCCTCACAGGTTTAGAAGCATCAAGAGCAGGAACATGCTCAAAGACTAACAGATCAATGTCAGTGGGTACAGGAGCAATAGCTGCAAGTGGACTAGGAGCATGGATATGGTTGTCCACAATATCATGGTGATGTTGTAGGCTAGCAAGTTGTTGCTGCAGGGAGTGGATTATTGTATCCTTATCATGAATGAGTGATTGTAGAAGAGAATTTCACTTCTTGAGCGATCTATTTTCTTCCACAAATTTTACAATATCCTCTTGAAGTCCACACACTTCAAAGAAAAGCATATCATTCTCAGAATCCATGATAGGTACAAACTGTAACTCCCAAAATTTTAGGACATCGAGCTCAGCCAAAATTGCATCCACAATTGATTACAACACTCCTTCATATTTGGCACTTTATAATTATAGTGCAAGTCTCAAAATAAATAACTCCAATGGAAAGATCATGAAAAAACAAGCACTTTTGTAAAAAACAATACTTAAATCCGAGTTACCGATCAAAAGTTACAAGCTTTGCAAGATTATGTTCTACTTATTTATTTTAGTTGCCACTAAAACAAAATAAATTATTGTTGCCTTCATCACACAAATAAAAAATAAATGGGGCTGAAGTTAAGCACCAACTAGTAGGAATCACAATCTTTAAGCCCTCATATGACCATGCCATATGACCAAGGGCTAAGGATTTTAATGGGCGTGATACGCCGCAATGAAAATTGCCCTGTGCGAATCTCGAGAAATCCAACCAACCCGAAAAAGATTCCCACATTTTCTTTTCTTCCTGGCATGAATCCCGAGGCAAATCGGTGTGCTTCCTTGCAACAATACAAAAACCCCTGAAAAATGACTGCCTCCAGAAATGATCGAATTTACAGTCGATCTTAGGGTTTTCCCACCTTTCGGATCTAATGGAAGCCTCTATTTTTCATAAAAATGCACACAACAACAAAATATGACCAAATCCCAAATATATGAATATACAATGAATTTATTTGCAAAATAAAACTTACAGATGGATGTCAACAACAATCTCTAGCTCTGATACCATGAAAGGAGCGATAACTAGATCGTACCAAGCCAAGAACACAGATGCTAATCAAACATGACGATCAATAAGATGAAAGCAATTCGCCAGAATAGCTTAACATAAAACCTTTGCAAACAAATGAGCAGTAATATCATATATTATTATGGAACTCAATGCAATACATTGAGAATGGGCCTTGCTTAAATAAGAAAGGAATAACAATCTAAGAACCAGTCAAGGTTGTAGATCAAGCCATAAATCAAGGAAATAACTAGTCATCAAAGAACTAGTCAAGACCATAGATTTAGGAGAGAACTAGACATCAAGGATCTAGTCAATACCATAGATCAAGGAAATAACTATACCTAACAACTAGATAATATCTCCTAATATCTAAATAAGATAAAATAAATATCCACACACATAAGTGGGTTAGGATAAATATAATAAATGTAAGTAAAGTACCTAGGTGAACATGAGCTAAGGTAAGTACCTACACTAACACGACACGCGTCTCAATGGCGCATCTTGAGATGGTTCCAAAAATTAGAGACCCTAAATGAGCGTGGGGTCACCATGTGTCCCGATCTGGAAAATCCTGCCAAAATGCTTGAGAGTTCAGCGAGAGGGTGGCATATGTCCAAGGTCCAAGCAGTCTTCTTTGTCCGTTGAAAAGTCTAAGTGAAAAGTAGAGTGAGTGGGAAGCCTCCAAGAGTCCTCCTGGCACTTCTTAAAAACAAAACTCAAAGGTTGGTCTGCAAACTTGTGAGGTCACTTCACATGTCTCAAGCCCTTTTAAGAAGTTGTTGAAAAGCCTAAGGAAGGAAGACCTGGTGGAAACCTCCACGTGCCTTCATGGCACAACTTCAAGATGGTCCCCAAAAGCGGAGACCCTGAATGAGTGTGGGCTCACCATGTGTCCACGACCCACCAAAACTATATCGATGCATGAAAATATTTCTAAGTCCGGAAAAAGCAACAAGGTCCTCCATGTGTCCTCTGGTGCAACTACAAGGTCATGTTGTTGCAAATCAAGACACCTACTCGGATGTTGATCGATTTCTAGTTGATCACCCTATGCATCCAGTGTGATTGCACAACATTGAATCCTCTTCCCAAGTGTGGGACTTGTAAAATGGAAGAGGAATCTCCAGATTAGAGGTTGGTTCCTCAACTCCTCTGATCAGCTAATTCACTTGTACAATTGCAGAGGTTTAAACTCCTAAATCTACTCTAAATTCCAAGGAGACAGAGATAGAGAATGCAAAAAAGAAAGAACTAATGCTAATAGGTGATGCACCAAAGGAGTTGTAGACACCTGATGCTGCATGAAATACACAATCCACAAGGAAACACAACACAAAACATGCACAAATGCTCAAAATGTAATGAAAGATCAAGAAAACAATGATAGATATATGAAAGGATTGAGGGATTTTAATCACAGAACATATATCAACATCTCAGATCCAATACAGTACATTACAGTGATCCAGAGGCAAGAAAAGGTGCTGCATTACATGGAAAGGTAAAATTTCTTCACAAATGCGAGGAAGAAGAAAAGGGAAGTTGCAGAGCTGAAAAAGTGTCTCTCTTTGCAAAATGAATTCATCCTAGCTTTTACAAAGTGCAAACCATGACCCCATGAGAGAGAAATGAGGGAAAACGTGCAAGGGTTCAACCATTGACCAAAATGCCATCAAAATAGCATGGGTACCCTGACAGACCCATTCCCTGACATTTTTAACCATGCTGGGAGAGAATGCGAGCCATTCTTCATTAAAAACGGTGGTTGAAACGTCATTTTTGTCCATGACCACGTGCCAGAGGTGTTTCTTGATTTTATCTCTCCAAACTCCACCAAAATGCAAAAATGACCCCGGAATCTTGTAGAGAATTTTACCAGATTTCCATTGATATAAAGAACGTGAAAAACCGAGCTCTGGATCGAAAGATATGGCGATTTGAAGTTTTAGGGAAAAATAGGGCCAAATCGGGTCGGTGGGAATTTTTTTGAATTTTTACCTTTTTGGTCATTTGGAAAATTTTCCAAAATTTCCCGCACTCCGCCACTCTAGGTGCCATGTGGCGGCATCTCATTGGCCGTGGGCCTTTCAGGGGAAATTTTTCCAAAAACTCCGTCGAGCCATAACTTCAAAAATACATGGAGTTAGGAGGAAAACTTTACCTTTCTAGAAAGCTGAGAAAGAGCTCTATCCAATGGTGCCATTTCCATAAGGTTTTGTGTGCCCGAAAAGCAAAATTTTGTGACTGAGGTACAAGAGAGGGAAGAATGGGAGGAGCTAGCCACAAAATGAGCAGGGGGGCACATTTTGGATAACAGGTCAAACAAAAAGGTGAGTTTTCAAATGAGCGTTGTTCCTCCACGTGGACAAGTTTTGGGTAAAAACTTTCGACAAAGTTTAAGAGTGTCTTGCTGAGCCGCATCGAATAAAAAATGAACACGTATACACCTTCGAGGCAAAAATAAGAAATTTTCCCTGCCACTTAAATTTTTCTTTAATCGAACTGACGGGGCCGGGCGGCGAGTTCAAACTTTTTCCAAAGTAGAAAAAAAGAACAAGTTCATAAAACAAACCCACTACACCCCATCTAATTAGAAGAAGCCACGTAAGTACCAAAAGAACCAATTAGATTTGAGTGGAGCCACGGGACCAAAATTTCCTTTTTTCCCAAAAGCAAAAAGCAACAAGTTAAAATATTTCCCGTCGTCCCCGATCAACCAAAAGAAACCACGGGACCTTTGAATGCAAAGCTTTAAAGTTGATGGGAGAAACACAACCGTTAAGCCGTAAGAAGGAAACCATTGTTTGAGCCCAGAGATGAAATTTTCTTTAAGGACAAAGCATTTGGAAATGTTGCAAGGTTCACACATGACCCTCCGAGCTATATCCATTCACGTTTCTTCAAGTACCTAGGAAAAAACGGCAGGGACAACAACACACGACTACGAAAAATGGAAGGGAAGGAACAACCCAAGTTTTACGCCCAATTGACAAACACCTTCAAATGGAAAGAGGAAAAAATCAACAAATTCAGGGCTTTAAGTGACCTTCGACCAAGGAGGAACCAATCATGGAAACCAACCAAATGGAGGATAGAGTCCTCAGGTACCAACACGGGGAGACAAAAAATGTTACAAAGGCCATAAATTGAGAGATTTTAATGGCAAACAAGTCAAGCCTAATTTGAGCACCAACAGTTGGCATGACATTATCAGAAGCACCCGAATCTAGAATGTAGTTTCTTAACTTGAAACCATTAAGAAATAAGGAGACATAGAAAGTTTCTACTCCTTCAGAAGATAATGAGGGCTTAACAACCGGAGTGTTGTTCGAGGAGGAGTATCCTTGGATTTAGGCAAAATGCCTTTTGATGTATTAGATTGTCCTAGTGATTACACATATTTAACTATTTACTCAAGAAAGGCTCTCAAGTATTCAGCTTCTAACATTTGAATCCTAGTTTTCTTGACATGATCAACAATGTCGAAGGAAGGTATAGATTCAGATACCTGAGTTGCTTTCTATGGTTGAGATGAAGAACTCACATTCTTATTTCTGGGAGCTAAGGAAGAAGGTAAAGGGTTACCCTTCTTTGTTCATCGGCTAATGCCTCAGCTTGGTGAGTTTGTGATTGTGTAAATACTGCATATGCACGACCATGATCATCTTCAAGAATCTCCTCATAGTCATGTTCGATTTGTAGTTTAGGTAATTAATGTTGGAGTCGTCAGGAAGGACCTACAAAATCATCATTCTCGAGATGATCAACGTCAGCTTCCTGGTCTTCTTCATTCATCTCCATGTTGTTTCTAGGAGCAGCTTCAATTACTAATCTTTGGGAACCAACAATGTGGTTCCAGTTGTTATTGTTGTTGAAATTCGAATAGGGCGGTGTTTTTGCCTTGAGCCATTTGAGCCATTTATTTCTTCATCTGCGACATCTCATTTGCTAAATTTTGCAATAGTGAATCAGATGTAGTAGCAGAAGATGAACTTTCAACTCTAGAAGTGTTGCTCTTTATTTTTCCAACCATGATGAGGTCGTCTTCAATTTCAACCACCATGTTTTGGGCTGCTAAAAATCAGCAGGATGTGATCTTCATGAGTTGATAGCTTACTTCAGGAAGCAAAGCATTGATGAAGAATACCTTTTGATTCTCATCATTCAGAGAAGCAGATGCGGAATTTTGTAAAGTATTCTTTGGAATTTTGTAATAAAATCCCGCATGTGCTCTTGTGGCTCCTTCTTTAGCTGAGTCAGTTGGGTTATCAATGTACTGGAATCTTCAGCTGGCTTGAATCTTTTAGGAATGCATCTCTCATAGTGGCCCAGTTGGTTATGGTGCCAGGAGCTAGCCGGTAGAACCATTCTCCATCCAAGTCATGCAAAGTCTCTATGAAGATTTTGACAAACACATCTTCATGTTCGACTACAAGCACTCCACAAGATATAAAAATGTAGCCAAGTGGTCATCTGGATTTTGCTTTCCATCTCCAAATAATTTTGGAAAATTATTTCTCGTCCCTTTAGGTAGATCATGCATATGAGGAGTCAAATTCAGAGGTCCAAAGGCTGCACCCCATGGAACAGGTGTTGCAAGGGCAAGTGGTTGATTCTACATCATGAAAGGAGCATGTCTTCTTTGAAAATAGACTTGGTGAATAATCTCAGCTACTTTGGATTGTGCTAGACACGATCTGGATTTGGAGGAGTTTGCACTCTTCTTCCCTGGTAAAATTTTGGATTTGCAACTTCTAACTTGAGGAGGATGACTAACATTAAACTACTCCTGCAATATATAAAAATGGTCGATCCTTCCTTGAGCTCTGCTAGACCACGTGAATGGATGTTCTACCAAGTTGAGCTTATAATATAAAAGGGAATTGGTAAGAGAAATATCTAGTCTGCTAATTTGTGTTGTTCCCAATAGAGTCACCAAAAATTGTTGGCTAGATTTTCTGCATAGCTGAAAACCTAGGCAATCATGAGATAAATCTCCCTCATTTACCGGTGAGGCTCCCATGTAAGATTTTGTCAATTATATTTTCTAATATCTATTTGTTGGTTTTACTTTAACCACGTAGCTCATGCACCATAGCTAGGCAATTTTGCAGCAAGTAAGCAACTGTAAGAAATATGTGCAGAAGAGGGGAAATAATTAAATACGAGAAGAAAGGAAAGAAGATGTGCAATCTAACCAATAGTTTGCAGAGTTGGTCACATGTACATAGAAAAAAAAATAGATCTTGAAATACAAAATTTAAAGCAAAGGAAAGTTTCAGATCCAGATCTAAGATAACACAAAGTTTATGCAAAGATCTATATAGAAATAAGAAACAAATACACTGTTGACACAAAGTTCTCCGGAAATCTGTCTACTTTCAATTCCTTACATTTTAGAAAAATGTCAAGGGTTTTAGCTCAAATTTTGGAACACAAGAATGTTGATTACAAATTCGATCCCGTAGCCCATAGGCTCTTCCTCTATTCTTAGTGTATAAAGGGAAATTACAAATAGGAATATTTTTTAATGACTTGCCACATGTTGAAGCTATGAAGAAGGGAAACATATGGAAATATTCCTCCTGGAATTCCTCTTTGTATGTGCATAATTTATAACTCAAAATACAACCTTTTATTTTGCATGTCTCGCTACCTATTTCAAGTAATTGACTTCTTCCAGTGACTTGAAGTAATGACTTTTAAACCAATCACTTAAGTTTTACAATTTAATTGATTACTTAATTACTTTGTCGAGAAAAAATAAGAGAAAGAAAAAGAAGTTATTATGGTGTAACATTCCCAGTATTTTTCTTCTTCCATACTCTACATGTTAATCCAACCTGTATTGCACTTCTACTTCATTCACTCTAGCAATGAATGATCCGAATGAGATCTGTGCCTTGAATCGAGATGTTTTTTTCTCCCATATTTTGTTGAATCCTTTCATTTGATTCTTATCAAATCTGGATCTCGAAGCAAATTGAGTGGATCTTGCAATTCTTCTCCACTTTATGACCCGGTGCAATGTTTGCCGTAGATAATTCAGAAAAAATTAATAATCTTTTTTTTTAATTGCATATGAGAAATTTTAAATCTTGGAAAGCACTCGAGTGAATGCAAATACAAGTAAATTCAATGAAGGCTTCAACTGGAATATTGGGAGAACATGCACAAGCTCCCAAAAGGAATTTTCCATGAAATGACTTCCACATGGGTTGCATTAGAAACAAGAGTATGATTTTTTACCGAAAACCTTTGCAATTATGAGAGTTGGATCTATTTCTTCTTCTGATTTTGAAGATATATTCAATGTATGTGACATTGATTTGGACTTCATTTCACCAATATGAGTACCTATGATGAATACTTGGGCACATATACCAACATGCAGACACTTAGAACAACAAAAACCAAGCTATTCCAACCCTAGGTGCCAAAATTGGAAGCTTCTCGGAAAAGGAAAATGTCCTTTAATGCGAAATCCTCCTCCCCTTGGCACCAAAACCTTTTTGTGCTGCAAACTTCATCATAAATAACTAAGCTGCTTCTCCTTATGGCGTCTCAAGCTTATATAACCATCTGCATGCTATTTTTAATAATTGCCTTTCCCTATTTCTAGCAATTTAATTAATTAAAATCCATGCTTCTTCATTCAATTTGGGCACCCAAGTCTACATGCTTCTAATTGTTTTTATGAATTTATTTTATTTATTTTTAGCATGCATCCTTGACTTCTCTTTAGCTCATCCACTTGCATTGAATTCCTTCTATATATGGTGCTTGAACTTAGCTAGAAATGCCATTAATAAATATCATTAAATACAATTATTAATGCCAAGGTGGGTCGCACTTTTTGTGGCAAGGAAACCGCTAAAAATAAGAATTCAAAGTAATGGGAATTTCCACCTTGCATTGCAGCTCCAAAATCCCATCTTTCACTTAAGTGATTTGAATTTCATAATGATAATTTTCACCCTGTAAGGTGCAAGAAATTCTTGTTTTTACTTAAGTGACTTTACTTTCATAATGGGAATTTTCACCCTACAAGGCAAGTAAGAAATTCCCGTTTGCCTGCCACCTCTAAAATTCCCATTGGCTTAAGTGATTTGACTTGATGGGAAAAAGTAACCTGCTAGGCAGGAAATAAATTCCCTAATGTCTACCACTTTGCCTAAAATTCCCCCTTTGGCAAACTTAAAGTCTTCCTTCCAAAAAGTGTGACTTGCATTGTGACTTCTGCCTTTAAAATTGTGTGAAAATTTTTCTTTGAAGGCGTGCGTGGAAATTGGACGTGGAAGGCAACTTTGAAAATCATGATCATCGCATGAAGACTGCATTTCTTTCCCTTTTTGGATTTTTTGGTGAAGAAAACACAAGCATAGAATAAAATTTGCCATTTTTGGGAAGGGTCTAGAAAATGTAGCAACAAAACTTGCATGTGCCATAACTTTCATTATGTGGCTCCGTTTTAGGTGTTGTTTTCTCTAAAAGTGCATATTTTCTTGAGCTCTATGCATTGATGGCAATATTTTTTTTATTTTTATAGAATCCATTTTTACCCCCTTTTGGACCAAGCAACTTCTTGCAATCTTCTCGAAAGACTCTTGAGCTCTAATCATCGTAGAGCATTAGTAATTAAAAAATTGGATAACTTCTTCAAAACCCTAATCTTGGGGAAAGATCGGCAAGAAGAATGAATAGGCTACGGGAATCATGCGGAGAAAACAAATCAAAACACGAGATAAAAAGAAATAAAACGAAACAAAAATAGCTGCAGTGCAATTGCTAGAAATTTTTCTCCATTTAGTTGATCTGCAAACAAATCCCCCGATGAATGTTTTGTGGTAATAATGAGGGGTGAAGTGCTTTATATAACTTAAATCCTCCAATTTTAACTCAATCTATTTTTAAAAGAACTTTACTTATTAATAAATAAATAAATAAAATTCTCTCAAACAAAACCTAGCGAAGGGATAGAGTGAGTTTTAGCATGTGGGTACTTGGGGAATTTGGCTTTTATGACTCTCTGGGGATACCTTAGAGCAATGCAAACAACTGCAGGCAAAACAAACACAAAATGACCCGTTACATTGAAAAGAATGATTTTTTTTTAAATGGGTAGTCCTAGATCTTAGGTGAAATCTTGGGGACACCACATATTCTTACATACAAGATATGATGTTAAGAAGGCTATTAGTGGATTTTAAATATGCTCAACTTTCGCTACTTACACATACAATTGTCCAATAATCTAATTTTAAATTTTGAACCAAACATTAAACTCAAAAATTAAACTCAAACATCATTTAATTAGAGTCTTGCTCAATGGTAATCAATTTTTCAATTTGTATATGTGACATCGAGATCATTTTGTCAATATTTTTACCAAAGAATTTTAAACAAATATTCATTAGTAACAGTTTTTAAAAACACTAAAATTGCTAAATTATGTTATAAACAAAGATTTATTAGTAACAATGTTTAAAAACACTAAAATTGTTTATACTATAATGGTGAACTCCTCTTGTACCTGGTAAATCCGTTGAATCCAATATTTTGTGTAAATAATCTTCTCGTTCATGCAAAATTTTGTTCTTTTGCCTTTAAACCGCTCAATCCAGCGCTCACTACTGTGCTAAACTGTTTGTAGCCGTTGGTAAAGTGGTTTGTGTTTGAAATGTTTTTTGGAAGGAAACGGGATGCGGTGGGTTGGGCAACCAGATGAACTAGTTTAGGTGGGTAAAGCCACATCCCCAAGTGTATTAATGCATTAGCTAAGAGGACTGTAATAGGGATGATTTGACGAATATTTGGCGTCTCCTTTGACACGATAGGTAAATTACCAGCACCGATGAGAACCACGCACGACCGTCCTTTCCGCCACATAATCTCGCAAAGAATGATCATGATGCATGTGTTTATGGGTGGCGCACCATACATAGGTGCAAATTGAGTGGAGGGTAGCCGCTTCCTGATAGACCTGTATGCAAAATGTGGAATCATGGACAAGGCTAACAAACGGTTTGACGAAGTGGGTCAGCTGTCATGATTTTGAACAAAAAAAGCAACAACCTTCTGTGAATGCCTTCTATAAAAATCCATCCCATGTCTCCTTACAACGTGGACTCCATAGTATGTAGAAAATAGTTGAAATGGTGAGAATCCACCATGAGAAGCTCAAGGATAATGAATCTCTCAACACGCCCAACCTAAGTTTAGAAACAGGGAACCAACTTAGAAGAAGATACAATAGGAAAGTGGCTATTCAAATATGGATTCCAAACATATCCATGCATAGGAGTTGTTCTTGTCTCAATGTATGGTAAATGTGGTAGTAGTATTGTTCTTGTAAAGAAAAATACTTAGTAGTGCATGAAATAAAACTAAGAAATATCATGTTTATAATTATTGCATAAAATAGTACATATGGATATAGATAATAATAATATTACATTTTTGGTCTTCTAGTACACATATTAACAAAGGAAAAATAGAAATTAAAATTCAATGATGTTTGTTGCAAGATTGTGTTTTTGTTCATAATACTGCATATAGAATTTTTCAGTGATGACATTTTGTAAGTCTTCAATTTCAATGATAACTATTTTTAGCATGCATATAGCCTCGTTGACTTTGTTTTGTGCAAGGCGTAGAGCGAGGATATCATCTTCTTCTACTTTGTCTGAGCTTGCACAACATGCATCGACTGATCCTGATATCAAATGTTGTAGGAGTGTTGCATTCTCTTCAATTTCCGTAGCTATTTGTACAAGTTTTCGTTGAATCCTTGTAATAAAGTTTTTTTTGAATCCATTATGTGTTTTTCTGTTTAGGCATAAAAATGCAAAAAGTTAGTTTTTGTGCTTTTAAAAAGAGAATGAAAATAAAGGAAACATGCGGCAGAATAAAAGTGTAACACCACTGTATAACATAAATAGTAATAAGAAAATCAAAACTGTTTATTGGTTTCTAACGAAAAAGCAAAAGCAATCAATAGAGTGAAATAATTTGACTTGGTCTTTATCGAAAAGAAATACATTAATTGAAGCGGATACCAAAAACAGAGCAGCAAAATCTGAACTAGAACAGCGAGAGAAAAGAGAGAACATTTAAAAGATTGAAAGAATCTATCTTCTCTTGAAAGAGAAAAAACACATAAGTTGACAGGGTGTTATGAGATAGACTTACAAAAAGAAATAAAGAAAAGGTTTAGCAGAAAATGTACCACATATTGGGTTCTCGAAATAGTTGGCGGAATTTAAAGACACTGGGAAAGCCTTACTGCTGCTTGCATTACACGCATTCTTAGTTGTGCTACCCAGTCTTCCACGCTTCCTTTTCTTACCACTTATTGGTATTGGTGTTGCACTCCCATTGGTGAAATCAATTTCTGTTAGCTTTGAAGTTACACTCCCATTTTCGTTTAAAGCCATGTTGCCGCTGCCCGTGTTTTTGCCAATGGCAATGTTCTTGTCCTGCAAAGAAAGGAGATGGGCTTGGCTCTGATTGATCATGCATAATTGAGATGAAGGGATATATGAATACGAATAGAATTTATTATTTCCTATAGATTAAGAGATTAACTCTACATAAGACACACAAATGTTTAAATATATGCATAATCAATTGCAAAGTGTAATGGATATTTGCCAAAGACGCCTCTTCTCTATTATGCATAGCTAAGACTCAATAAGCAGCTGAATTCCTATGTTTGAAATTTGAAATAAAATGTGTCGAAAGTGGATTGGACAATTGAGGAAAATCCCGTGTGGGCTGAATTGGATTTCCAGGCATCAAATTTAATCATGGAACTTTACATGGAGGTGAGTTTCATACGACAAACATTTCATATATTTTCTGTCTTTTTAGTATTCACACATTATATGTTTTGTTTCTATACCGAAGCCCGATTGAATCAATATATTTGTATCTTATGTTGTAGTATACCCAAAATTCTTATTGAATCAATATATATTTGTATTCGCTCAGGGTAAAAAAAACAGCATATTGACACATAAATTCGAGTCTTTGTAATATGCACATTATATGTGTTGTCTCTATACCCTAAAGCCTGATTGAATCAATATATTTGTATCTTATATTGTACTATACCCTGAAGGCTGATTGAATCAATGTATCTCTGTATTTAATCAGCCTTCCAGGTAAACAAACAACATATTTATACATATATATTTGTGTGTTTAGGTATCATGTGAGCGTTTGAAGCGGGTAATTTGTTGAATTTGGCAGAACAGCAAGTCCCTATATAATTAGGTCTGCCTCTCCTCATCAGAATGAGGTTATTTGGCATGTTTTACAGGTTCGGAATCTATAAAAGTTAGTTTTCGCTCCCACTAATCCAAAAAGAGAAAACAGACATAGATACTGACCATACAAAAATAAATAAGCTGATTGTGAATCCCAGGTTCAGCGGAGGAAGAATTTATCTTGTGTTCTTCTTCGTTGGCAATGATACAATGTGAGATCCCACTAGGTCACTCCTGCAACATCTTATCCTTGAGCAAATGCCTCTCATACTGCATTTTTAGCGAAATTTTTTAGGATATAAATAAATTTGGAATTCACTGTTAGAGGCTCCTTCACACAGGCAGTTCATTGAAGTTAAGATATGTAAATAGGCTCAAGGTGCATCATGTATATGTGTAGTCATTAGTTTCTCTTATTTAATTTTGCGGATCTTAAAGTATTCATTAACTGCATTTTAAGCATTCTAGTAAACAAAATTCTGCTAAAGCTTATATTCAAAATGCTTAAGTTAATATCAGCCTGAAATTATAAAGTGATCCTTAGCCCTGGACTAAAAGTAAATCATCCGCAAATCCCTTTGTAGCCTGGATTTTGAAATAGTTTGCTATAGGAGTCTGTACATAGAGTCTTTGTACATCACTTTCATAATAATAATAGCTAGACTTATGTTGCAGATTCTGCATACTCTGTGTATAGGTCTGCCCCAATAAGTGCTACTTTAACCTGGATATTTTATTTAACAAGATTCAGAAAGGCTGTGTCAATTGATTAACTTTTGAAGTAGAAGCATCAAAAAGTAAATATGACAACGAACGCCAAACAAAATCTACCAATGCCTTGCGCGCAGTTTGTGCTATATCAATTTTCAGTATAAACAATCTAAAGCACTAAAAGGACGGAAAAAATTGCGCCAGGATTGTAGCCTAATTTCAGGACCTTGGCTTACACCGACTGCATCAGCCAAACCCTGGTCTAAGATTAGCTATTGTTGCTGGGGCAAAGGTTGTAAGAACAGGAGTTAGTAGCCGTAAACAATGACAGGCTAACTAATGGGAGACGGCTCAAGCAAACCTGGAAATTGAAGAAAGAAGCCATTATAGCATTGTTTTTTATTAACCCAAAACAAAACAGTGTACAGCATGAACCGGAAATTAGCGCAGTTCAGATTCGATGATACTCCTGTATTCTTAAAACAAATTCACCAAGAAAAGAGTGAAAAAGGCACACAACTTGCCTCGCATATACAAAATGGCTTTTGAAGTATTTTTTCTTAGAGAACGATCAAGTATGACTGCCACTTAGTTAGATCAGGAAAAACTTCAATTTAGAGAAAAAGAGACTATAGAAGTGTCCCGAATCTGCATGCAGGACTTGTCGATCAAAGATGGCGGTTACATTTTCATTTTGCTCTCCTATGCTTGGGACCCGCACTGCTGGATTTTGCAAGGCGTTTACACGTTTCTAGTCATTTTAGATGTAAAAATACAGCCACTTTTGAAATATGACCGTCATAATTGACATAGTAAATATATGGTTTAAATGTCATTTTATTTAAAATTTGACAGCTGTATAGATATAATTTATAATAATTAAAAATAATAATAAATTAAATATTACATAAATTACACATTATAATTTTGTGAGATTCATGACAAATAAAACTAGCAATTGCATGTGTATATTGGTATATGTTATTTGATTTTGATTTAGAGGGATATTATTTTTGTAGTTGATGTTGATAAGGGGTGTGATTGATTTTGCAAGTGTAGAAATAGAGATTAAGCCCTTCATTTAAAGGTTCTATCTCTACATTTCAAATTTGTACATATACATTTGCAAATCTTATATCATGAGTGGTAGCGTTTTGCGGAGTAGTTTATTTGAACTAAACATGAATGCATTTTTTTCCGACACAACACCATCCCAATCTCATTCCAGTCAAACAATGTTTTGTGAAATCACCTCACCAAATCTGACAAACAAATGTTGCTTGTGCTCCCTGTAACATATATGTGCTTACCATCTACATATTCATCCAAATACCTCTTGTAATTATTACTAGGGGTCAATTAGTTTGTTCAAATACTAGGAACTTGCTTAGGAGCAAGCACTGACAACATCAACTTTAGAACTCTGGCAACTTCATGCATGGTGGGTTGATCAGAGGGTCATTTCTTGATGCAAAGCAAGGCCAACTGGAAAATTTTTCTTACAATCCCAAGATCCCTGCAATAATAAACCCCAAATCTGCCTTTATAACCTCCCATCCTCTTCCAAAGTGGTCGCCCCCATCTGGAACTACATGCATGCCCCGATAAACCAATAAAATAATACTTTATTCCCCTCAAGTTGACGCCCCATTCTAAAATTAGGAATATGCAATATTAAAAACTCAAACTCCACTTTATCCTAAAAACAAGATTTGATTTCTCCCTTTCTATCCTTGCACCCCCATTATAGACTCTTTTATTTAATTATTATCGAACTTGACGCTTAATAATAGAAGTAAACCATTCTATTATTATTTTATTCTATTTTTGTTTTTTGGAATAAAATATACTTTAAGTGTCCTTTCTCCAATTAAAATATAGAAACATCATTGGACCACTTATATTAATTTATTTTTTTCTTTTAATCTCTCCTTGGAATTTGTCAATAAAACGTTCTCACACATTTTGACAAAGTGGAAGAGGAAATTTATCCACATTCATCAGACTCTATTCAGAATCAAAGAGAGATCAGTCAATGTAAAAAAATAACTATAATGCAAAAGATTGGAAAATGAGGATTTTTAATATTTCTACAAGGACTTTCTATCCATTTCCTAGGTGATACAATTCAGAAACCGGTCTGAAAATTTTAAATGTCAAAAGATGGGAACAATAACCTTGACTCTACAATTACAAATGCAATGCTCGGCTAGCAAATAGGAGGCGGTTGTGATTGTTTCAGTCACTGCAAAACTTGCTTCATTGTAGGCCTAATTGAAAGTGAATCCACAATACACATTACAATGAGATGCAGTGTATCTACTAAATCATCATGAGGTGCCCCATCCCATAACCCTGCAATGAAAAGGTCTTTGGCTTGTCCTTGTCAAAGCAACATACATGCCCAAGCAACAATGTTGAATCCATTACCATAGCTAGAAAATGAAGGGTCAAGAACTTTCTTTTGAAAGTAACTCCAGAAGCACAACTCCATAACTATACACATCAGCCTTATCTGAGACATGACATGTCATTGCATATTCTGGGGCAACATACCAAATGTGCCTACGACATCAGTTGTTGCATGAGTTTCTGAGGTCCCTAGAAGCCTGACAAGACCAAAGTCAGAAAGATAGGCATTAAAATTGTTGTCAAGCAGAATATTGTTGGGTTTGATATCCCGATGCAAAGTACACGCAACTTTTGTATCAACAGTTTCCATGACTATGTTGTTGTCTGCTTTGGATAGTATCTATGTTTAGATGCCAATGTCAAAGACAAATCCATCCACGGTTGATTGCTCCATGCTCCAGACAACAAACCTTAAAAATACTTAAACAATGTACAGTGTAAGCTCCGATCTAGCTACACCATCCAACTATGAATCCAGTCAAATACATAAAACATTAAAAACATTTCAGTACTTGCAAAAATACTTAGACAACAAGCTACAAATATAGAATCAAATATTTTCAAGGTGAACAGAAAAGACTCATGCCCCAAAGAATAGAAGATACTTTGTTGCTGTTGTTTTCAGATTTTTCCTACTTTGCAACTTGACGAAGAACATCAATCTCAATCAATGCGTCATGTCGCTACTTTTGTAATCCGTGGGTGAATTTGATGGTCAAGAACACCAATCTCAATCAATGCATCCTGTCGATACTTCTGTAATCTACGGGTGACTTTGATGTCTACATGATCCTTTGATGTTCGGTCCCAACATTCCAAGACCTGTCCAAAAGTGCCTGTGCAAGTTGGGTTTTCATTTAGAATCTAATTTTTCTATAGTTGCTAATACCAACAAATTATTCAACAGATCTGGCATCCACCCATAGAAAAGAAAGAAAATTACCTTCACCCATTTTACTGAGAATCTTATCTACGAGATGGAGAAAAGAGTAGACATAAGACATTAAAACAAGCTCATACTTAAAATAGTTAGATGACACCAACATATAAGGAATATCATATACTGTAAGCTACCTTGAAAACCTAAAACAATGACATCAAAATAGAAGCCCTCATTTTGTTAGCACGTACATCACACGATAAGATATTTTGTGGATCGACATCTCAACATATGGCCTCGCCACTTAAACATCCAAGGACCTTACAAACACCTTGACAATCTACATCAACAATACACAATCAACATACATTCGGTGTGATGAGACCTTGTTTTCTATTAAGTTGTGCATTTTTTCATGTAATTTTCTTTGGTGCACTCAAAAATTCAGTTTCATTGTAATTTTGTTTTGAAAATGGAATCTAATTTCATGAGATCCAACTAACCAATACCAACATAAGGACTATATTGGAGGATTATGGTCCCTGATCATCACCAGTTGATCTCCTAAAGCAAGAGGGCTCATTGACATGTCGACTTTATCTTAGCAATTGTGCAACACCAAACCCAACTGTTAGAGTAGGTATTTACCTTAGCTCATGTTCACCTAGGTACTTTATTTGCCTTTATTGTATTTATCCTCACCCACTTATGTGTGTGGATATTTCTTTTATCTTATTTACATATTAGGAGATATTATCTAGTTGTTAGGTATAGTTCTTTCTTTGATCTATGGTATTGACTAGATCCTTGATGTCTAGTTCTCTCCTAAATCTATGGTCTTGACTAGTTCTTTAATGACTAGTTATTTTCTTGATTTACGGCTTGATCTACATCTTGGTGGTTCTTAGATTGTTATTCCTTTCCTATTCAAGCAAGGCCCATTCTTGTTAGCATACGTTGAATAATCTATATTTTTAGGAGTGTATATTCTATTCTATCCCTTTATCTTCTCCTTCTAGGTGTATTCCATTATTCTCTCCTTCTATTTTGTAACCTCTCCATCCATTTAGGGGAGTCTTGTTCAATTCCATACCTATAAATAATGTACGTGAGTTCTATGTTTAATAGAATAATATGAGATAATCTATCTCTATTCTTTCTCCTCCATTTCTGCCTCATAGTTTGGTATCAAAGCACAAGATATCTGACCTATGTGCAATGTCTTTCTCCTACCTGTATGTGAAAATCATAGTTTGGCTGTTTAGGAAATCACTCTTGCTTGCTAACACGTGAAGAATCCACATCAACATGGAAAGAAAAAAAAAAACATTTTTTTTTGCGCAAGAAAAGAAACAAAAACGTTTTTGTTTTTAAAACGTGGACTTTTTATACATGCGCATTTTTTTTCTTGTTTTTTCTGCACTGAATAGAGGAGTTTTTCCACCTGCTGCGTGGAGGCATAGAAATATTGGAGCAGGATGGAGCTGTGCGAGGAAATCTATGCAAGAAAAGAGAAAACATTTTAAAAACGTGGACATTTTTTTAAAAAAGTTTCATGTCTTTTCCTACGCCTCATTTTACTATTTTTGCGCTAAAAACAAGTATCACTACTTGTACGTGTGGAGGAAGAGAGAGTGGACTCTCCCCATTTGCTGTCTTTGAATCCTGCGTGGAAAGGAGAGATAGGCTGTGTGGAAAATTTGTTGTCTTCAAGAACTGCGTGGAAGGAAGGAATAATCGACCTGCATGCAATTAATCCAAGTTTTGGCATCTATATCTACCTGGTAATCATTCCAGCAACCTGCACAATCTGACTCCAATGACCACGTGAAGCAGAGACATGGAGGAAAATACCAACTATCTACGTGAAGAGGTAGAACGACACGAGGAGAAGAAACTTGGAGAAACTACAAATACTACACTGAATGTCGAGTGTAGACAACTCAATTGAGAGCGTCAATAACATGGTCGCCATAGCTGAAAGCCGAATATCAACTCACCAGCCAGAGAACACCATGGAGAAGCTCCTGAGAGCTCTAGGTTCTACTTTGCTTTGCTGAACGAGCTTTGAAATACCAGCAATCTTGCATTCGATAAGCTAGTTCGAGAAGGACTTCTTGAATACTTTATTTTCGACGTCAGCTGCCAAGCAAAGTGAGTACGAGAAGAATTAGAAGCCGGATATGACACCGACTATGACGATGAAGAAGAACGCCCTACAAAGTGTCGCATCTCACATAGCACGTGAATATTGCAAGCATCTACGAGCCAAGTAATTCTCGTCAGTGAGTCAAAATTGTAATAACTTTTAAATAAATAAATTTTTTTATTACGATGTCTGCTCGAAGTTACTTCTGTCGATGCTCAGTTGCTCAAAGGGTCCAATTTTGTGGCCTAGAAGACAAAAATGAAGACAATCCTTTAGTTTGAAGGATTATGGGGAATTGTCACAGGGTCTGTGCCCGCTCCCACAGCCCCCGATGAACTAATAAAATATGACATGGCTAGTGCTAAAGCCTTGATGCTGATAATGCTTAGTATCAGTGACGATGTGCAACCGCATGTTAGGAATGCGGAGAAACCAAGGAGGCCTGGGACAATTTTGTAACCATTTATGAATCCAAAAATCAGACGAAGATACTTCATCTTCAGTCAAAGCTGCACACCCTCTCTATGGGGTCAGACGAGAAAGTGGAGGAATTTTTACGTCGCGTGGTTGAGCTGAGATCATAGTTATTAGTGCTTGATGAAACGGTGGATGATAAACTTCTTGTCGCAATCACCTTGAGAGCACTCCCTTCTCAATTCCAAGTGTTTGTTACAACACTAAATGTGTCTAAACAAATAGTGACATTCGAAGAGCTTGTGAATTTTCTGCAACAGGAGGAGGCCATCACTTCATCGCATGAGGAGTCTCAGGACAAAGCCTTGTTCTCAAAGCCTTACCGTGGCCAGAAGAATCGGAAAGGTCCCCTAGAGAAGTCAAATCCAGTGCAACATAAACAACAACAGAAAGATCAAAAGTCAAAGAGATGGTGTCACATTTGCAGAACCAATACTCACGACACTGATCACTGCTGGCACAATAGCTTGAAACAGGGGTATTCAAGCCATACAAGCACATCTGGGCACATGATTTTCAAAATTCCAAACGACGTCCCCACTAGAGAAAGCACAAGGGAAATCTCACAGCCCAACAAGAAGATGATGACTCTAGTGAGGAGATATTAGGAGCCCATTGTAGTAAGAATCTTGTACTCATCTCTCAAACTTCTCAGCCCACGAAGAAAGTCTGGTTGATAGACTCTGGTGCAAGCAAGCATATGTCAGGTGACAAGAATCTATTTGATTCACTACACAAAGAACCAACTGGAGATCGAGTTCGGATAGCAGATGACAAAGAGTACATTGTAGAAGGAATAGGGAATGTCACCATTCCTCTGGGACCACGAAAATGTACACTTACAAAGGTACTATATGTTCCTGGCTTGACTAGCAACCTCTTGTCAGTTACTCAGCTATTGAATCATCACCTTAAGGTAGAATTTCTTGTTCAAAATGGCATTAAATCATGCTTAATCTCCCGACAAGGTACGGTTCTTGCTAAAGATTTTGTAAAAGATAAGTTATTTGCTTTAGATACTATTTCATCTTCTGCAGTAGCTTTATCTACTTCAACAATAGAATCAATTGCCTTATGGCATTTTAGATATGGACACTTGTCCGGTAGTTCATTGCACCAGATGAGTTCAAAAGCAATGGTCCATGGACTACCCAAATTGTCTAGTTCCTTGCCTATTTGCCCCTGGCTGTCTTGCAGGAAAACAACACAGAGATCCGTTTCAAGTGAGCACCTTCCATGCCAAGAAGTGTCTGGAGGTAGTTCATACCATCTGAATGGCCCATTTCCTGCTTCATTTTCAGGATACAAGTACTTCCAGTTGTTCGTGGATGACCACTCTCACAAGATGTGGGTATATTTCCTAAAGAAGAAAAGTGAGGCTCTTCAACACTTGCAGAAATTCTATCATTGTGTTGTCAAAGAGTTCGGACAACCACTTCTTCTACTCTACTCAGATCGAGGGGGGGAATTCACATCAAAGAAGTTCTTGGCCTTCCTGAACCATCATGGAATTAAGCGAAGACTGAATGCTCCCTACACGCCCCAACAAAATGGCATTGTTGAGCATCGCAATCGTAAAGTGATGGAGATGGCTCGCTACATGCTATCAACTGCAAAGTTAGGAGAACGCTATTGGGCTGAAGCAGTACAAACGGTTGTATATCTTCTCAATAGGGCACCGACAAAGATTCTACAAAACAAAATTCCAGAAGAGGTATGGAGTGGTAGAAAGCCATCAATTTCTCATTTGTGAGTATTTGGTTGCACAACATACATGCATGTCCCAACTCAGAAGAGAAAGAAGGTAGAGCCAAAAACACTCCCGTGTATCCTTCTTGGCTACAGTACTACCTTGAAGGTGTATCGTCTCATGGATCCTGAGACAAATAAAATATACAAGATTTGGGATGTGGTTTGTGACGAGTCATCCTTTGACTCAATAGTATCAACAAAAGATCCACTTCCAACCACATCTCACCGATTAGTCTCGAATCAGATGATGAGCCAGAGGAGACTACTCAAAGAAAAGAAATGCTGCCAGGAGAACTATTTGTTGACCTTGGAGAACTAGAGAATGTGACTCCACATCAATCCACACGGAAATGACACAGTTCTTCTCAAAAGTATCCAAGTTCTCATCCGAAGTGGGTACAAAGCACTATCAAGGACTCACATTTGCAACAACTCCCAGATACATCATCTAGAGTCAAAACAAGGAGTCAAATAAGAAATGAGGTAAACTTTGCACTCATGAGTTCACTGATGAATAGCTCTCGAGCTAGATAATGTTCGTGAAGCACTCAGTCAAACTCAGTGGAAGGAAGCCATGGATACAGAATATGACTCGCTCATGAAAAATCGGACATGGGAACTTGTTGATCTACCTACAGGAAAGAAACCCATAGGCTGCAAATGGGTTTTCAAGACAAAATATAAGGCAAATGGATCCATCGAAAAACATAAAGCACGACTTGTAGCAAAAGGATATGCTCAGAAAGAAGGCATCGACTATGAAGAAACCTTTGCACCCACTGCGAAGATGAAGACCATCAGAGTAGTTTGCGCACTTGCAGCATAGAAAGGATGGAGACTTCAGCAGATGGACGTCAAGAGTGCTTTCCTAAATGGTGATCTAAAAGAAGAAGTATACATGACCCAACCTGAAGGATTTGTTGATGAAAAGTAGCCTAAGAAGGTATGTCGTCTCATCAAATCACTTTACGGACTAAAACAAGCTCCCAGGGCATGGTATATCAAGATCAACGATCACCTTTTGCAGCATGGGTTCACTCGTAGCCCCTCATATTCAAATTTGTATATAAAGAAGGTAGGCAAATAAATTGTCATTCTGGTTGTTTATGTAGATGATCTTGTGATCACTAGTAGTTCAGAAGATCAAGTTGATATTGTAAAGAATGATCTCAAAAGAACCTTTGACATGACAGATTTGGGGCTACTACATTACTATCTTGGCTTGGAGATATGGCAAAAGGAGCATCACATTTTTGTCTCCCAGAAAAAGTACGCCAAGACACTCCTGGAAAAGTATAGAATGTCTGACTATAAACCTATATCCACTCCCATGGAAAAAGGCTTGCAACTTTCAAGATTCCAGGACTCACCTCAAGTAGATGCTACTCTCTACAGGTAATTTATTGGAGGGCTCATCTATTTGACATATACCAAACCAGATCTCTGCTATGTTGTCAGCTATCTTTCCAGGTTCATGCAGGAGCCAAAGAAATGTCACTGGAATGCAGCAAAGCATGTTTTGAGATATGTCCGAGGAACAACTAATTATGGTCTAGAATATAAGAAGAATGATCAGTCCTTCTTACAGGGATACGTCGACTGTTGATGACAGGAAGTCAACTACAGGATACATATTTCATCTCGAGATCTGGACCTATCTTGTGGATAAGCAAGAAGCAGAATGTTGTTTCTATCTCATCCACAAAGGTAGAATATCGCGCCGCATAAGGAGCTGTGTGTGAAGTGATATGGATACGTCGCATTTTGGATGACCTGGGAATTCCTGAAAAATAGTCACCTATTCTCTATTGCGACAATTAGAGTGTGTTGAAGCTCATGCAGAATCCATTCTTTCATGAATGAACAAAGCATATTGAAATTGACTACCATTTCATTCGAGAGCACGTCTTGAACCATCAAATTCAGCTCCAGTACTATCCTACTGAAGCACAAGTTGCTGACATTCTCACTAAATCCCTTGGCAAAGTGAAATTTGAATTTTCAGGGGTCACATTTGCAAGAATAATGTAATAAGGGGGGGAATGTTAGCATACGTTGAATAATCTATATTTTTAGGAGTATATATTCTGTTCTATCCCTTTATCTTCTCCTTCTAGGTGTATTCCATTATTCTCTCCTTCTATTTTGTAACCTCTCCATTCATTTAGGGGAGTCTTGTTCAATTCCTTTCCTATAAATAATGTACGTGAGTTTTATGTTTAAAATAATAATATGAGATAATCTATCCATATTCTTTCTCCTCCATTTCGCCTCACAATTCTCAATGTATCGTATTGAGTTCCATAATAATATATGATATTATTGCTCATTTGTTTGCAAAGGTTTATGTAAAGTTATTCTGGCAAATTACTTTCATCTTATTGATCGTGGTGTTTGATTAGCATCTGTGTTCTTGGCTTGGTACAATCTAGTTATCGTTCCTTTCATGGTATCAAAGCTGGAGATTGTTGTTGACATCCGTTCATAAGTTTTATTTTGTAAATAAATTCTTTGTATATTCATATATTTGGGATTTGGTCGTATTTTTTGTTGCATGGGGTTTTATGTAAAATAGAGGCTTCAATCAGTAAACTTGGCCATTTCTATAGCGATCAGGCTTTTTTGGTTTTTTTATTGTTGCAAGGAAGCACACTGGTTCACCTCGGGATTCGTGCCCACTAGAAAAGAAATCACGGAATTTTTTTGGGTCTGTTGGGTTTCTCGGGATTTGCACAAGGTAGTTTTCATTTGCGGCATACCCATTAAAATCCTTAGCCCTTGGTCATATGGTATGGTCATGTGAGGGCTTAAAGTTTGTGATTCCTACTAGTAGGTGCTTAACTTCAGCCCCCTTTAATTTTATTTGTGTGGTGAAGGCAACAAAATTTTGTTTTGTTTTAGTGGCAACTAAAATAAAAAATAGAGCAAAATATTATTGATCGGTAACTCGGTTTCAAGTGCCATTTTTTGCAAAAGTACTTGTTTTTTCGTGCTCTTTCCATTGAAAATATTTATTTTGAGACTTGTACTATAATTATAAAGTGCCAAATATGGAGGAGTGTTGTAATCAATTGTGGACATAATTTCGGCTGAGCCCAACGTCCTAAACTTTTGGGAGTTGCATTTTGTATCTATCATGGATTATGAGAATGATATGCTTTTCTTTGAAGTGTGTGGACTTCAAGAGGATATTGTAAAATTTGTGGAAGAAAATAGATCACTCAAGAAGCAAAATTCTCTTCTACAATCACTCATTCATGATAAGGATACAATAATCCACTCCCGCAAAGATCACCATGATATTGTGGATAGCCATATCCATGCTCCTAGTCCACTTGCAGCTATTGCTCTTGTACCCACTAACATTGATCTATTAGTCTTTGAGTCTGTTCCTGCTCTTGATGCTTCTAAACTTGTGAGGCTTGTTACTGCATGCTCTTCCACATTTGTGCACATTATAGTACCACATGTCGTGTATCCTATTTTCGCTCAACTTCATGGATTTTTGAGAAGCATACCACTGCATTCAGTTCTTGCATGCTCCGTTCTATGGGTCTCACTAGCGGAGTCATTGGCAGACATTCACAGGGTATTGTTTCCTCTATTCCACATGTTAAGTGGAATTCTCGTCATGACATTGGTTTTGAGCGAGATACTTCATTGGGATCACATATTGTGAGCTCCTTTTTTGTTCACTCAACTCTTTCTGAGGATCATGAGCAACACATGAGTTATGCACCTTCACTCAGGCTTGAGAAACTTGATATTTTTGTTGTCAGACATGATCAACCTAACACACATTCTGATGTTCTTTTGCATGCACCTATTGTGCATTTTGCACCAAGTCATATGCAAGCATCTTCTTCATCCATCTATGTTGATTTGGGGTAGATATTTGATCACTTGTGGCGAGACATAGGAATTCGTTGAGAGGACTTGCTCCTCCACCATTCGGCCTCTTGCTCCACTTTTTATACCTTATGTATTGTGATGCTTCTTGTTTTGAGCATTTTTCTTTAGCAAGTGCAAAGTATCTCTCTTGTTTGTTGAGAGATTTTGTATCTGTATTTTCGACACTTTTGGCATGTTGATAGTATCTCTTATGGGGGATCTATTCTGGTGCATTCCAGTGTTATTTTGTCATTGTTCGAGTAGTTGTTTTGACAACTCATATAGATTTGTAGTGCCACTCCACCCATTCAGCAGTATGGGAGGGTGTGGTGTTGATCCTACTTCTTCGGGTTTTGTGTCCTTGCCTTGTTGCTTTGGTTTTTATTCTTGGATCGTGGCACACCTATTTGTAGCAGTTGATTGAATTATGTTTGGTGTTTTTTTTGCACTTTCGACATCACTCTGTTGATAGTCTCTTTATATGGAGCTATTCTGGTGAAACCCAGTGTCAGTTGTTTTTGAGTTTTGTGATCGAGCAGTGGATTCATACCACATCGCACACCAAACTTCTTCAACATTGTACAATTTTTTTGAGCCGAACTTCTTGTGATGCCTTGGAGCGGGTTTTTACTCTCTTTACTTTGTTGTTACTGGTTTTGGGTACCTTGCAATGTCCCTTTTTCCCAGTTAGCCTAGTTTTGGGACTCATCTTGTGGACATGCCACTTCTATTTTTAATCTGCTAGCTTCACTTGAGGGGGTGTTAAAATAGGTATTTACCTTAGCTCATGTTCACCTAGGTACTTTATTTACCTTTATTGTATTTATCCTCACCCACTTATGTGTATCGATATTTCTTTTATCTTATTTAGATATTAGGAGATATTATCTAGCTATTAGGTATAGTTTTTAATTGATCTATGATATTGACTAGATCCTTGATGTCTAGTTCTCTCCTAAATCTATGGTCTTTACTATTTCTTTGATGACTAGTTATTTCCTTGATTTATGACTTGATCTACGAGCTTGACCTGGTTCTTAGATTGTTATTCCTTGCCTATTTAAGCAAAGCCCATTCTCAATGTATTGCATTGAGTTCCATAATAATATATGATATTGTTGCTCATTTGTTTGCAAAGATTTATGTAAAGTTATTCGCAAATTACTTTCATTTTATTGATCGTGGTGTTTGATTAGCATCTATGTTCTTGGATTGGTACGATCTAGTTATCGTTCATTTCACCAACAAACAATTGATCCTGCAATATTGCCATAATTAACAAGAAAGAGCTTCTAGGAAATTAAAAAAACTATGCCTGAATTTTATTGCATAAAAATTCTATCACCTTGGAATAAAAATCTATTATGCACCAAAATTCTATCATAGGATTTTAGTCCAAAATCTCATTTATGTTCTATATAATTATGGACTATGGAGGCCTATGAATTCTAGTTGCCAAAATTTGGAGGATCCTACTCTGTTGTTGCTTCCATATTTTATTCCACTCAATGTTTTTTAAGCATGATTTGGAGATAGGTCATAAAATATTAAAAAAGAAAACTTGAATTATTTTTTTAGGCATATGTGTCTTAGAAGTCGACCTACCTAGCTGCATCTAACGCTTTGCTCACAATCACCTTGTCAAATACCATCGGTGGTTTATGTCATCTTCCAAATCAATAATGACCCTTCAATGAATGAAAATCTAATTCTGAAATTTGCACAGTTGATGCCCATTTTATATATTTTACAGCGAGGTAAATAAATACAACAGACTGAGCTATTGAGTAGAGAGCTTCTTTTTGTAAATCACCACACAGATGGTTTAGCTCTGAAATAATAATATCCAATGTGGTATTTTCTGATTGTACTAAAGGTGCCTAAAAGCTTTAACAGAACCTGCAAATTCACACAAATACATAAATGAAGTACAAAACCACCAATTGTAAGAGACATACTACATACCACCCCTGCACAAAAAAGAGGATGAAAAAACAATGATTAGACTTACTTGCAGAAGTTGATGCTGCAACAATGAGCTCCCAATAGGAAAACATTCTTGTATGAGTACTCTATCCCATATTACAGTCCTAACATCTAGGTGACACTTCTGATCATACATCATTTTTCAGACACTTTCTCAAGAACAAAGCAATCATATTTAATTATGTGTCACTGAAATGCTATCAACATACCATCAGAAGCCACAAAATAAAATGAATAGCCATATGTATGAACATATCTCATCACCACAACTAACAACCGAACTATTCAGAGTGCTCAATTAGCCTAATTTGAAAAAACAACTTTATCACCCATGTCATCACATGAGGCAAGTAAAATAATGTGAAAAGATGTGAAATTCAAACCCAACTTAAAGAAAATCTACCTATTGCAAAAATACAGTTCGCTCTACAGAGGCATGCTCCATAGCATGAAAATAATAATATGAAGAGGAGATCTAAAAATAAAATAAAATGCCTAAATAGAGTAGGTAATGTGAAAAAAATGCGAGACCATGTGGTTCATATTTGGTATGATAGAAACTCTTTGGAATGTAGCTTCTAAACCCAAGTGTAACGTGTAAGCCTAACAATCTAAGCATTAAAAAGACTGGATGGATATGAGATTTTCTTATAAAAAAATAAGGCATAGAAAAATCATTGAAGAAACATATTTGGTAAAACTATCTTACAAAATTTACAGAAAACCATGAATAAAAAGTCATTGAAGAAACATTCAGTAAAATAAATTGAAGGGAAAAAAAGAATCTTAATCTTATCAGAACAACAATCTTTAATGTGATCATAGTAGAGTGATTCCTAGAATTCGTCTTTAAAATATTGTTGGAAAACATGAGCTCTGCATCATACACTTTTTCAGCTTATCAAAATTTCCTCCAAAATTAAGATTATTAGCCTTAGAATTTCTTAACAACAACATGGCAACAAGTAGAAGGATGCAAAACCCTAAACACAATCACTTTGTTTGACTAACCCATGTCCACATCAAGCTTCCCTGGTGAGGAATTCGAATTCGATGTGCCCCCGATTCTTGAAACCACAATAATATAAACCCTAAAAATATCATACATCAAACCACATTGAGTTCGGTGGCTTCAAGCATGTTGTACAGGATCATATGTTAAAAGATTTTAAGCCGCGACTTATCAAAATGCATTTTGGAGGCAAAACCACGATGGAATTCTATAGCAAACCACGACGAAACTCTGCAGAAAAATTTAACCTTGGGAGATTGGGATTCGAATATTTAAAGGAAAATGAAACACATCAAACCTGCATTCAAAGCATGCACGAAAAAGCAAATCTAAACACAACAAAAAATTGAGAAGCAATCTGTCAAAAATAGCCGAGAAAGCAAAAACATCTAAATGATAATCATTAGTTTCCTAAAATTAATTGTATTAGTCCCCTGATCCAGGTGTTCCAAATGTGGATCATATACGCTAAGCCTCATCAGCAATACATAAATTAGAGCTTCATAAAATATGAATACAATACATTATTCCTCAATTCTCAAATCTTTGGCACTTCTCAAATTTAGTTAGCATACACATATAATACAAACTAATTGTAAGAAGAAACATTCTACTAATTCATTTGCTTGATCATAAAATTCTCATGCCCTTAAACTCCACTACTCCTTTGTGAAGTATTTAACTTCTAATTTGGTTGTACTCATAGCCTTAATCTCCTCCTTTGATGTTTTATGTCCACCTTTGGTGTTTTTATTTAGTGATTTCACCTCATCCATTATAAAACTTTGGAAGAACATCTATAACATGCATAACGGAGTTTTGAAGAAAACTTTGATTGTTTAAACTTAGGAAAATGTACCTTAGGAGAAAATAAGCTCTTATAATACATATTGTTCTTAAATATCACACACGTTTGCAATTGACAATATAATATATGGATGTATGTAATGTACAACTCAACCTTTTGTCCTCATAATTGTAATGGTTCCTTTTCCCTGTGTGTGTATTTTGGTGAGAGAAACTACTGCCTTTCTTGAGAAGCCAGAACCAATTGAAGCAGTAGATGGATTGGTAGAAAAAATACTCTAGGAGATGATATCAGAAAAGTTCCATATGCCCGACATGTTAAGTAAACATCTGCTAAAAAATAAACCATGAAAACTCAACCTCACTAAGAAACACCCTATCGGGGTAAATAATGGAAGTATAATGATTATCTTGCTATGACATAAAATGCTTGCATGTGCATATGACAAGATATGCACCTACATGTTGAATATGAACTCGCAGACAAAATAGCAGAGCAAAAGAAGGAATTTGGAGAAAAAGACGAATATGACATCATCAATGTGAATCTCATCGATGTTAGTGGGATGTTCACTAGGAAAAGTACTAATGTCTTTTTTAAACTGCACGAGAGGAGAACGTTGTTCTTGCAAGTTGCAATAATTCCAAACTTTACCTCCCACTTCAACAATTCTAGGGTCTTACTATTTGGTAGAAAAGATCATAAAAAAACTTCTGGTAATAGTTTGTATGTCTGCTGGATTTGAACAAAACGTTGTAAAGCATTTTTCCCCTGAAAATGAATGAAAGATAAATACCCATTAATGATGTGGATCTGGCACCCTCCGTGTTGATCTTGCAGAGAATATAAAGAGTGCGCTTGAATTCCCAACAATAGGCATCAGTATACATTAAGTTACCAAAAATGTACTCTCCTTCCCCCTCTAACTCCCACATTCTTCGTCACCACTTGTTCAAGCCTAAATCCAGATTAGATGGTTCTGTTTTCTCAGACATCCCCAAGGCTTAGGAGTGTTTAAACCATCAAGGTAGTCTGCAATACCTTGGAATTATTTTTAAGGCTTGTCCAACCTGCAAGATTTTTGCACACATAATTTTTAAGTACACGAAACTCCCAAACATAAATCTAGTACACCACACTCTTAACTTCTAAACCACCTTCCACATGGCTTTATCCCTACCAATCTATGGCTAGAAGATACAACCACCAATTCAGAAAATAGTTACAAGGACGAAATTTAGAAAGCATTCAATTGCAAGGACATCCACGTCCAGCTTGCATCTTTGATCATTTTCTATAAGAATTAACTTTGTTATTTTCATTCATATGCTCTTAACAAGAAATGTCCTAGACATAGTAATGTCAGAGAGAGTTTCAGTTTTCCATGATGAGGATGCATGTAGTAATTGGTCATCTGCAGGAGACTTGGGGTTATGAGTAGTTATCACCCAGCTGGTTTAACAGGAAACTGAAAAGTGTTTCAAACATTCAGTAATGCAGTGACCGCTAAACCTTGAAGACATACGAGTATGTTGATGATTAATAATTCAGATCTAACTATGACAAGAAAACATGCCTTCAAGCTAAGAAACCCCCATTGAAGAATTATATTCATTTTTAACCGCAGAGGATACCCCAGCTTTTGTCCTAGTTATCTGGCAAGTCGTTTGTTTGTATTTTCTTCAAATTCAGGAGAGACATTTATGTTGCATCCAAGGAAATACAAATTACAGAGTACCAATTTTATATAATAATTAAGCACTTTGAGATCTATAACATTAATTCACTACCAAGACATAACAACTAGAGATAATATTGATTAACTATTTTTATGTTTCTCCAGGATTGGAAATCAAAACAGGTCCAAAACAACATTAGCTTCTGGCCCAGACAACGAAGATAGGTTATATATGGTATTTATAGAATTTGCAAACATTACACCCGAAGTAATCACACCTTTTATCAGTGACAAGGATATAAAGTACTGAATGAGGACCCTGCCCATAGGTGTTTACTTCTATATGTTAGGTACACAAACTCGCCTAATAACTACAAAAGGAAGAGAGTTTTCCTTAAATATTCATCAAATAAGATCAGATGGTAGGAAGTTAGTGTAAATCTAACATGATAGAACTAATTATTTGGGTACAAAAGATACCACGCAAAAATAATTGACGCATATGGTAATACATTGACAGTTTCATACATTTCCTTTCCAATAAACTACCATTTGAATTTTATTTATATATTTAAAATGTTTGAATTTTATTTATATTTTTAAAATGTTTGAATTTACTTATATCTACTGGTGGAAGCAGCTCAATATATGGTGACAGTTTCATACATTTTCTTTCCACGAAGCCACTGCTAATTCTTTAAAAAAGGCATAACCCTGAAGTTATGTGCTTATGCTTATTAGAAATCTGCTAAGGCAATGTCATAAACAAAATCAAATTCTTTTAAGATAAAAGTTTAAACAAATAATCGGCGTATGCCAATAATAGAAGAAAAACTTGGCATTCCTTTCAAGCGTAAGCCTCAACTATGATTCCAAGGTTAATTCTATTAACAACAAAACTCCCATGTCTCATCAAACATACCTCAATATCTAAGTAAGAGAAGGATGATGCACACACACTCCAACCAGTCCAAGGATTTAAAAGCTCATGTCTCAGCCACAACAATGAGTTAGATGACTCTACATGACATAGCAGATTGAAGTAGTTAAAGTGGCATGTGAGACTTTTTCTAATGAGGATAATGGTTAGGTTATTTCCCCTGCCTCCTCTGGCACTGTCTAAGGTGGATGCAAATGGTCTATTGGCAGAGGGTTCTGAAAACCCACCACATTCAATTCTTTCAAAGCAGAAGAGAAGACATTTACTTGTGACTGATATTGTCTACCCTTCCTTTTAGTAATAAGACTGTATTTGAATTCCAAAACCAGTGGATTGTTTTGAGGATAGTGGGCAACTGATGTATACTTAAATAATATATTAATATGTACTGAAAACTCTTGAAAGTATAGTTGGTGTTTTGATTATTCACTCCATTAAAGAGAATTCGTGGAAATGTCCGGAAGGGCCTTTCCCATAGGGGGAACGCCTTAGGTGTATTATATTCTTATAAAACTTAATGATGTTTATGAATTTTCAAATTTTCAAATTTATGAGTGCAACATTAATTTTATGGGAAAAAATAAATATGTAAAAAATTATGAAATTGATTAATTGAATATATTATTATAAAAACAAATTTGACATGCATATTAAATTTTGAATACCAAATGACGTCCATATACATTTCTAGAACGTCAAATAATTTTATCAAGATATGTAACATTAAGTGTCAAAAGCTAGCACTATTTGGGGCAATCTTTATATTTCAAAGACTCACCTATACTCATCAACCCTACTTCTCAATTGTTCTTACTAAGCACTCCATGCATGGGGTGTATGTGCATTCATCATGTCACTACTTCTATTTCGGTTGTCATTTTCTATGATTATACATTACAAAATACACCTCTATTGGGGGCAATGAACTATGAAAGTACAATAAGAATTCACAAAACATTGGCTAATGAGTGTACGAAACAACATCATCTACAAATTCACTCCTTACATTTTGAAAATAAATTATTACAAATTATTCCTATAATACGACTATCATCTAAAGTTAATACGAACTCTATTATGATATAAATAGGACAGTTTATTTGTAATCAAAGAAATATAAATATACAATAATTGTTAATGGCTCATAACATGATGTGCATAAACACATTTTTATTTGAGGTGGATAATATGCCTTCGCCATTTCACACCACCCCAAAAGAAGGGGTTCCATATCATTATTTTTGAATCAATGATCAAAGACCTTCAATCTTGGCTCATACACCTTCTAAAGACAAAAGAATTCTCAAATTTATTAAAAACATTTTGAACAAAGACATCTAAATTGTATGAAATGAGAAAAAATCCAATCAAAATGATTCGAACTATACAAATTGAACAAGTACTTCTTTTATTTAAGCATTAGATTATATGAATTGAGAAAATATATTCCAATCAAAGGCCTTTGAAATATATACAAACCGAGTAAATTTTCCTTCTAAAATCATTAGTTTATCGAATTATCCAAACATTTCCATTATTGTAGATGGCTAGAAATAGTAGAAGCCTTTTTATGACTTTTATTGGATTTTGTGCATATGTATGATTAACTTTAATAATTGAGATTAATTTGCACAATTTATTAAGTCAAATTCTTCTATAATGTTTCGTAAACACCTCTTGAGTCATCATTTATATGTTTTCACATATTTTATAGGAATCCCCACCTTTTGCTTTTGATATGGGATCATTCTTCTATGTTCGGGACGTAGTCATCCTTCTTAGATGAATTCACCCCAATGACTTCATCCTACATGAAAGAATTCCTCCTACACAATCAACTTTTTCACCCCTTTCTTTTCACTTAAAATTTTTCAAAACAAATCTCATCATGTTAGTCTCTTGGGTCTCTTGATTTTGAACTTAATTTGATTGTGCCCCAAAAGGTTCCAAATTTGAGGTATGATTGATATAAAAACACCACTAAAAACATTGTAAAGGAGTGGGGGGCGCTCATTACAAGATCAATACACTAGCCAAACATCCAAAGATCTCTTGTACACTCAAGTACACAGTTGATTACTCTTATTTGCAAATCCAAAGCACATCATTGTTTGCATTACCTCTTTTTCCATTGATTTATAAGAAATTACATGTTCCCACACACCAACTAGGATGCAAAACTAAATTGGTCTAAGGCCACTTTGGGGTAGTGCTATGTATAAAAATCTCAACTCAAAGGGGGTTTGAGGAAGTTTTATCATTACGAGACTAACCCATTTTTATGATTTTCAAAAAAGGAGAAAGATATGGTTTGGGTATAGAAGAAGCCCTAAATCATCTACAAATGCACTATTGTGGATAACCAAATACATAACACTTCTCCTAAAATATAGTCAAATATTGTGCAAAATCCAAAATCCATATTAAATTCATAGAGAAGAAAATCATCCATACAAGATATATTCACCTAGTCAACTTTTTATGGCACATGCTTCTTCTTTCCTCCTTAAATTTTAGATACCCAATATTTCATGATAGCTTAGTGACACTCTACACAATCCTCCTTCCCACTTTCATATTATTGTCACCTTTTTAAGCAAGTACATAAGTGCAATATCTTCCAACCCTAACTTACATGCTTATTGTGTTTAGTTCACCGAAGCTTGTGCATTTTCTATATCTATTTGGACATGATTTAGGATCCATGTATTTACTATATTTTTATTCCTAATTTATATTTGTAAAAGGTAATTTATCTTAATTAGAATCAACCCTAATTTTAATAATACATTTTTCGTGAACTCACTTTCTTAAATTCAAACAAATTAACTTAGGGATATGTGCCTTGTACTTAGGGTTTATTTTATTTTCCCCATGATTTTTTATTTCATATTTGATTCCATGATAGTCCCGCTTTTCATAGTATGATTTGCATTTATCTTATTTTGATTAATCATGCATCTCTAACCTATTTGGAAAACCTCTCCAAAGGGTTCTCTCTTCACAAACCTTTTAAAGGAAACATAAGATCAACCAACAACCTTTAAAAAGACACAAGTTTGTGCACTACTCCCACTTATCTTTGTTGTCAAAAATACCAAATACTATAATGAACCTTTAGGTTAAGATGTGATCTCAAATGATGAATCCATTTCTAAGATAGACGATGACACCCAGCTTTTCAAATACAACCCATGTTGTGCCCATGTTATGGATATAAATGTAAATAGTCACAATACTTTTTTCGTAACAAAGGAAAGCTTCTTAATGCCAAAAATAACAATATTATTTCTATACAAGTTTCTTTTATTCAAATAATAATGTTTCTTCTACTTTAAATAAATCATTTATGTGTTAGATCAAAATAACATCTTTTGGAAAAATTATTAATATATCTTATCATAGTTATAGCTCTTTGAATGAATGTGTTAGCAACCCATCACTTTCTCATTATCCTTGCATTGAACCTTTGAGGCCTAGTCCACCATGTCACACATATTCTCAATTTTTAGTATCCCAACCAAGAAATTATAATCTATGATGCAAGTTATAGGAGAATTACAAGATGAATTTAAAATCATATACTTATCTTCTAAATCATTTACTAGTTGGGTTGATAACAACCGCATTACTAGTAAACCAATATTCCACAACATTACAATGCTACATTCCCATCCAAATTTTGTATGCCCAAGTTTATCATATTTAAAAAAGAAAACCCTTACCAAAACATCAATCATTTTTCTATATTCCTATAATTGTATGCTTACAACAATAGGATTTTGCATTGGTATGGATTTATGGTTTACCTAATGTTTCTATTGATATTTATCCAACATTAACAACCTCTTCCTTACTCATTTTCAGTCCCTTACTACTACCCATTATGATTTTGAGAACTTGGAAGCAATTTTTCAACATCCTAACAAGTCTATCTATGCCTTATTTGCACTATTCACATCTTTATTAAACCAATTCACATTCAATATAAGGAATAACATAGCATGGTTTGCCAAGGTTTGGTAACTCCATTTCCCACATCATCACTTTATCAATCAAGCAAGTACATTTCTCAGTTAATAGAAAAACTAATAGCTTAAGAAGAGACTTTGTTGGATGGACATACTAAGCTACCTAGGAAACTTACATCCAAGACCCTTAAGGACTTGTTACATGTGTTTCCACACATACAAAGGATCCATCCCTTTAATACTTATTCTCTTTCTTATATTTTGACAATCATAATTCATTCAACTTATGATGAGAAATATTTGTGTAATAAAAGTGTATTTAATACTAATAATCTTTCCACTCTCTTACACAAGTTACTTGATAATATGTTTATTACACTATCTACATGGGGATTAAGCCCTAGGCAGACTAGGCAACTGCCTAGGGCACCAACAATGAGGGGTGCCTAAATATAAATATTTTCATTATTTTTGGCTATTATTAGAACTTAACATTAATTTTTTTACCTGAAGTCAATATTAATTGACCCTTTTGTTGATATTATTATAAAGTAACATAATTTTCACACATACACATAAAAATATACTATAATATTTTTGCAAGTAAAAAAATATGCATATTTTTAAGCTCATAATATTTTTGTTGGTATTGTTACCCATTCTCTAATGTAACTCTAGATAATTCAAGTGTGTAATTTTTCTCAAAAATGGTCATGTATTTTTTAATAGCATTAGTGTAGCTAGCATAGGCAAATATAATTGAAGGAAAAAATTATTTAATTCTTTGTTCCTAATGTTTTTGGGGAAATGTTTTTTTTTATGGAGGAATCAGTAGGCTTGGTCCAAATACCACTCTTCACCAAACTATGGGAGCTACCTAAGAATTTTTATTGCTTTGCAAAAAAATGGTGCTTTGTTCAATTTTGAGTCCCATCACCTACTTGATATTGGTAAATAAGATGAGTAACCAACCTTGTATAAAAAAATATTGTATTTGTTACATTCCAAGCACCTCTTGTGATTAATTCTCTCCATCCATAGATTATTACTTATCCTTATTTGATAATTTTATAGGATATTTTTATTCCTTTTGTATAATAATTTATCTAAATTAGTGATTTATTATGATCCTTATGCAAATTTTAAAATATGATAATGTATGTAGCTTTTATTTATTTATTTGATGGGAGAAAATTATTAACTAAAATTATAAAAGGGCATCTAATTCAATTATTGCCTAGGGTGCTCCTAACCTTTAATCGACTCGACTACCAAGTACATTATATAGACCACAACAAGGTTCATTTTAAGAGACCTCTTGGAAATCGGAGGTGGAAAATACCTAACGAATATCCCCAAAACTAGTTTCGTGGGAAGGAAAATTTTTTTGGGGTTGTATGAAATTTTTGCCTGATTTTCAAGTGGTGTGATAGAAGGCTATAGGCGCATGATGGGAGATTTGTTGTCACACGTCAACAAGGTTGTTTTCGCGTGACAACTAATCTTCTGTCGCACCCTGCAACCTTCGCCCTCTGGTCATGTGACAATAAAATCTACGTGTCGTGCGTGCCAAAAATCTCTAGCATGCATCTGCTTCCTCTGCACTCATGTCGCGCATCAACAAAATCTCACTGCCGTGCATCAACAAAGTCTATGCCACACGTATACAGCCTCCGCCCTCTGTCGCGTGTTTATTATACTCGATAATACATATGCCCCCATGTGGTATGAGTGAGCTAGTATCTTTTTCTACCTGGTGAATAATCTAGGATTATATAGGGGATAGTTCAAGGGTAGGTGAAGCTAACCCCTAAAAAAATTAAAATGTAATTTTTAGGCGAATAGATCACTGACCTGCACTAAAAAAATTCACCTTTTCAAATTTTTCAAAAATGGAATATTCACCATATTACGAATATTTGCCACTAAAATTATCCACGGACGACAACATCAAGGAGAGAATTTTGAAAATATCATCACTTTAATGGAAATGAGACAAATAAATGTCAAACAATACACAATCATATCCAAAACTCACTCACATGCATCTTATATAAAAGGAAGAAAAAAGGATATATTGCATAAGAAAACACAAGAGCATAAGAAATGTTACAAACCAATATGCAATTGGCATAAACATAAGGAAGTGTTCAAAGTACCATATCCAATTAAAGAGGAATCTTTAGCTAAGATATTATACAAGAAGAAACAAGTTGATCCATTTTTCACACGAGCATCAATCAATAATAAAATTCACAACAAGGTTATAATTAAGATAAAGATGATTATGGATTTAGAAACCTAATATTGGCACAAATATTATTATATACTACATTTTTAGTAATTTTATATAAATGAGAATCTTAAACAAAAAAATGATCTAGTGTCTCATGGTCTTATATTGTCTTCATTGTGTGTCTTTTTACCAATCTTCGATGTTTGTTACACTTCATATATTTGTCTCTCTACATCATAGGGATATTTGGTTATGTTTAAGGACATGTTTCATTTTGGGCCTAGGGATATTAACATAAACTTGGGGACTAATATCGTACGGTACTATCCAAAAGTGCATGACAATGTCCCATGGATCAATATTGGTTTTTTTCCATTTGGTTCCTTTGTTACCATTTTTATCATATGTTTATAGGATATAGGTTATATTTGTGTGCCATTAGATCCTAATCTAAAATTAAGAGTATCATATATACACAAGATTTTTAGGAAGTATAATCTATTAAGAAATATCAAGTATCCATATGTGAGCACCACTCCAAAAGAAACTATAAGGGAAATTCTTTAGAAAATATCTATCTACAAGAATTTTATTCTACATTTAAGAGGGTTCTAAATCTGAAATATATCTTGGCTAGCTCACTATCTTTTCAAACACAATGGAAATGAAGAGAAGGGCACTCTTGACTTGCATTCACTCTTGCATAAGTACTAGGATAACTACATGTACTTTGAGCCCCTCATTTGAGAAATGTAGTATAGTGGTTGATTAGAAAAAATAATTAATTTGGCTATCAAGGGAATTCCAACTCAATCACATTAACCCTTTTATGTTTTATAATATATATCAAAGTGTTGGTGTAGGAAACTAGGGTTTTGATTATTATAAGTGTAAGGGTTTTAGAAGAAGAAAAAGTACATGAAACAACTAGGAATGAAGAAAAATGATTGAGAAAAATCATAAACTTATATTAGTGTCAAACACTAGCACCAATTAGGATAAAATAACCACAAGCTAGTATACAGATGCAACGCTAGTGTTCGGTGAGGATTTAAGGCTTCGTTTCAAAGATAAAGTGCATCTGGTCCCATCACATCATGTTTGTCCTAGTTCTAGATCCACATTATCTCACAAAGTATTAGAAAATATAAGTAAACTTTATTCATATTTATATATCTCATTAAATGTTTTGAGTTCTTGAAAAATGTAATCTTAGTTCATATTTCTATATATTATTATAAATCTAGTGTGTGTGTGTGTGTGTGTGTGTGTGTGTGTTCTAAGTTTCAATATTATTTAGAGTGATTCAAATTTAATTTGGGTGTAAACATTTGGTGATCCCACTTTTTGATCTTGTCCACCTTTTACACTTAGAGTTTATCACCCTTATTTTTTTATCTATCACATTATTTTCCATTCTTGGGAAAAATTGGACCTATGTTTCCAAATGCCTAGTAGTATGGTTTCCATATATAATTCTAGTTCCAAAAACCCAATTGAACTTATTCTTAGAATTTCATGTGTGGTTCCATATTACAAAACACCCCTTTCAAATCATGTAGTGCCTTTATCCTATAGCAATGTTAATAAGAAAATAAATTTGGATAATGAAAATAATATCTATAGATATGAGGAACAATGTGATGGTAATTGTGTACACCTAAATTTTCACTTTGTATCATTTTATTTTCATAGGAATCACCGACACATTAGCTTCTTTAGAGAAGTGTCTTGAGAGACACTACCAGCAGGGGGAGTAACTTGAGAAATGGATATGTGCATTCTTCATGTTATATTGGTTAGTCGACAATGGTACCTATAAGAGATATTTGATCTGTAGTTTGATCACATCATACTTTATATGTTATACAATAAATTATTTTCAATCAAATAAATAAAAATATAATATTTTTAATAGACCATAACATGATGTGCATGAACCCTTTTTTAGTAGGATAACATGCATGCACCATTTCACACCACCCTAAAAAGGGCATCATATCTATTATTTGTTGAATCAATTATCAAAGACACATCCCTTCATCATAAGGGAAATTTTCAATAATGGCTCATACATTTCTAAAGACAAAAGAATTCTTGAATTTATCAAAAAAAATCGATCAAAGGCATTTGAACTATATGAATTGAGAAAAAATTCCAACAAAGTGATTTAAATTATACAATATGAACAAATATTCCATTTATTTAAGCAATAGATTATATGAATTGATAAAATATATTCCAATCAAAGGCATTTGAACTATATACGAACCGAGTAAATTTTTGTCTTTAAACATTAGTTTATCGAATTATCCAAACATTTCCATTATTGTAGATACCTAGAAATGGTAGAAGCCTTTTTGTGTAATGACTTTTAGATGATTTTGTGCATATGTATGATTAACTTTAATAATGTGGATTAAACTAAATGATTTATTAAGTCAAATTATTTTGTAATGTTTTATAAACACCTCTTTGATCATCATTCATATGTTTTCAAATATTTTCTAGGAACTCACACTTTTCGCTTCTGATCTAGACTCATTATTCTATGTTCAGGACGTATTCAACCTTCTTTGATGAATTCACCCTAATTAATTCATCCTACATGACCGAGTTTTTCCTACACGATCAACTTCGTCACCCCTATCTTTTCACTTAAACTTGTCCAAAACCAATCTCATCATGTTAGTCTCTTGGGTCTCTTGATTTTGAAGTTGATTTGATTGTGCCCAAAAAGGTTCCAAATTTAAGGTATGGTCACTATATAAAGACATCACTTAAAACATTGTAAAGGGGGACTCATTACAAGATCAATTAAATTTCCAAACATCCAAATATCTCTTGTACACTCATGTAAACAACTTATTACTATTTTTGTAAAACTAAAGCACATTCATTGTTTGCATTACCTCTTGCACCATTAATTTATAGGAAATTACATGTTTCCACACACCTACTATAATAGAGAACTACATTGGTCGAGGCCACTTTAGGGTAGTGCTATGTATAAAATCTCAACTCAAAGGAGGTTTGAGGAAGTTTGATCATTGTAGACTAACCCATTTTTATGATTTTCAAGAAAAGGAGAAAACTATGGTTTGGGTAGAGAAGAATCCCTAAATCAGCTACAAATTCACTATTGTGGATAACCAAATACACAACACTTCTCCTAAAATATATTCAAATATTGTGCAAAAGAAAAAAATCCATATTAGATTCATAGAGAACAAAATCATCTATACATGATATATTCACTTGGTCAACGTTTTATGAGACATCCTAATTCTTTCCCCTTTAAATTTTAGATCCTTGAAATTTCATGATAACTTAATGACACTTTACATAACCATCCTTCACAATTTCATATCATTTTCACCTTGTTTAAGCTAGGAAATAAGTGCAATATCTTCTAACCCTAACTTACATGCTTATTGTGTTTAGTTCACTAAAGCTTATGAATTTTCTATATCTATTTGGACATGATTTAGGATCCATGTATTTACTATATTTTTATTCATATTTCATATTTTCACAAGGTATTTATCTTAATTATAATCAACCCTAATTTTGATATTACATTTTCATGAACCCACTTTCTTATTCAAACAAATTAACTTAGGGATATGTGCCTTGTACTTTCGGTTTATTTTATTATCCCCATGGTTTTTGATTTCATATTTGATTCCATGATAGTCCCCCTTCTCATAGTATAGTTTTCATTTATCCTATTTTGAATAATCATGTATCTCTACCTAGTTGGGAAACCTCTACGGAGGGTGCCCTCTTCACAAACCTTCTCAAGGAAACATAAGATCAACCAAAAACATTATAAAATATATAAGTGTGTGTACTACTCCCACCTATCTTAGATTTCGAAAATACCAAATACTACAAAAAAACCTTTAGGTTGGGATGTGATCTCAATCGATGAATCCATTTCTAACATCAACATGATCTTGCCTAGTTTTTCAAATACAACCCATGTTATGGATATAAATGTAAATAGTCACAATACTTTTGATGGTAACAAAAGAATTTTTCTTAATGAAAATAATATCATTATTCTTTCTAGACATGTTTCTTCTATTCAAATACTAATGTTGCTTCTAATTTGAATAAATCATTATATGTTAGATCAAATAACATCTTTTGGACAAAATATGAATGTACCTTATTATATTTATAGCTCTTTGAATGCATGTGTTAGAAACCCATCTCTTTCTCATAATCCTTCCATTGAACCTTTGAGGCCTAGTCCACCATGTGACACATATTCTCAATTTGTTTGTATCCCAACTGTTGATGCAAAACCATAAAGACACCCAAATGATTCGTCGATCTGCTTTTCTAAGGTGATTCATTCGGTTTGATTCACACAACATTGAGTTTTCCCAAAGTGTCGACTTCACAAATGGGAAAACTCTCCAGATTAAAGGCTGGTTCCTATTCCTTTTTTTAGGTGCATATGTGAAAACTTGCAGAGGACCTATTCCTAAACCTAATCTAAGTTTTACCAAGGAGACAAGGATAAAAGGAATACAAGAAATCAAAACTAAGCTACAAGGTGATGCACCAAAGGAATGATGAACATTATTTTTGTTGATAGACACAAACCAACAAAATACATACAATAATCAAGCATAGATAACCAAATTTATAATGAAATACTAGATGAGAGCAAAGGAGACAAGAAAGGATCTAAAATCGATCACAAACATGTTTTATTGCTCTGCAGATTGATACAATGCATTACAAACAACTAGAAGGCAAGAAATGTATTGTAATTTAAATGGAAGGTCTGAACTCCATGAATTCCTTTTTACGGAAGAAAAGGGAGCTGCTGTAAAACAAAATAATTTCCTTACAATGAGTCTCGACCTTAATTTTATAGATCCAACACAGCGGGGAGAAAGAGAGAGAAGGGAAAAAACATTTTGAAGCTCAACCACCGCTATTAATGCCTCCCATAAAATATGCTCCCAAATCTATCTTGACTGTATCAATTTCTTATTAAGTGCCTCAAAGAAGGAGGAAACCATGAATCAGATCGAAATCTGATTTAGTTGTTGGGGCAAAAATAGATCCTACATTGATGGTCCTGAGGATGTTTCTTTATTTTTCTCCCACCTAACCTCTCCAAACTTAAAGTCTCATATCTCCATGGTGTAGACGAGGCCAAGATATTTCCAATGGTGTCAGATTTGTAATATTTTGAGCCCTGAGTCGAAATATATGCCCCTTCGAAGTTTGTATCGGATCCATACAAAAGGGTGGGAAAACCGGTTTGAAAAATGGCCCCTCCTTTCTATATGGGACATGTGGAGGGTTGGTGCTTGTTCGAGGGTGGCTTCTATATTTTGTTCTTGAAATGGCATGGGGTTGACATGTGGTTTCCTTTGGCAACCTGCTCAATTTTTATGTTTTTGGCTAAGTCCTTTACTTGGCGGGGTCATATTTCTTGGACCAGGGGACATGCGACACTCTAGAACTCGTCTAAAAATCCTCTTTTTATTCGAACCTTGAGTTTGCGTTGTGTTTACACTTGGCACCCACTACTAGTTTTGTCACAATACATTGACTATTCAACCCAACTCTGTCCCCCTTTTTGAAATTGGATGTGTGGAGGCTCTGCGCTTACTTGGAAACCCGCTTAGGATTTTGCCTCTGGAGGAGCATCGGGTTGACACTTGGAAGCCTCCGCGGCTCTTAGACTTTTCAACAGCCCCTCTTACCTTTTCAGACCCTAGGCTACATGGCGAAATGGCACTTATTTGAGCCTCCGCCTTTGAATCTGCTCTTGGAGATGCGCCAAACTAATGTGTGGCGGCTTCCATGGCGCTTTTATACTTAGCCTCTTTTTGAGCCCCCGCCCTGTCCGCCTTTTGACCTCTATTGACCATTTACTACGTGGAGGGCTGGCGCAATTTTGAGCTTCCCCTTTTTTATTCAACTTTGGAGAATGGTCGTGCTGACATGTGGCTCTCTCCGCTGTCTCCTCCATACTTACCCAATTTTTGGACTCATTTAGAACCGTTTTCAACCCGAAGATTTTGGATCTTCGTTTTTTCTTCTTTTTCTTGCTACTAGATTCTATGTGACACTTCTCCTCTTTCCCCAACCCGACTATTCTATTTCCAAGCCCACCTGTAACCTGTTAAATAGATTTAAGACACAGATCTGCTCAATACATCTGTCTCTTCTCTTTCTTCTTGCATAGGGTCATTTGGTCTTTCGCAGGCCCCGCCACTCCATTGTTGAGTCCTTACGCAACTTGCTTTCAAGATTAAAACATGTTTTCTCTTGTTTTTTCGTGCAAGGGGGGATGATACAATACCTTTCCCGAGGGCGAAATATGGATAACACCAACTAAGAAATTATAATCTATAATGCAAGCTATAGAAGATTACAATATGAATTTAAAAGCATATACTTATATTCCAACTCATTTACTAGTTGGGTTGATAACTACTACATTAGTAGTAAACCAATAGTGCACAACATAATAGTGATACATTTCCTTCCACATTTCGTATGTCCAAGCTTACCATATTTAAAATAAAATAGAATCCTTTCCAACATATCGATCATTTTGCTATATTCCTATAATTATATGCTCACAACAATAGGATTTTGAAAAGGAATTCCACATGATTCTCGGTCATTACGCATTGGTATGGATTAGTTACGGTTTACCTATTGTTTCTATTATATTTATCTAACATCAACAACCTCTTCCTTTCTCATTTTCAGTCCTTACTACTGCCCTTTCTAATTTTGAGAACTTAGAAGTAATTTGTCAACATACTAACAAGTCGATCTATGCCTTATTTACACTATTCACATATTTAGTAAACCAATCCACATTAAATATAAGTAATAACATAACATGCTTCACCAACATTTGGTAGCTCCATTTCCCACATCATCACTTTATCAATCAACCAAGTCTATTTTTCAATTAATAGAAAAACTAGTAGCTTATAAAGATATTTTGTTGGATGGACATCCTAAGCTACCTAAGACACTTACATCCAATACCTTTAATGACTTTTGGATGTGTGCCCAAATATGCAAAGGATCCATCAATTTAATACCTTTTCTCTTGCTTCTATTTTGACAACCATAATTCATTGAACTTATGGTGAGAAATATTTTTGTAAGAAAAGTGTATTTAATACTATAATTTAATGTAATACTATTAGTGAAATAATTTTTCGTATTGCAAATAACTGATTTTTCATCAACGGTGTGGGGCTAAGCCCCTCCTTGTATATGGGAGGCTCCCATTATTGAATGTAAACTAATATAATTTTTTGGGGTGGATAATAGGTCAGAGATCACACAGAACACTCCACTTGAACTCGTAGAAAAGTTCTTATACAAAGTAAAAGGGAGGAAATTAAAGTGAAGAGAGGTGAATTAGAGTTGGGGAAATAAGAAAAGATGGGGTTCTTATTATGATTAGGCTTACATAATTCACATACAATAACTAGAGTAAGTCCACATCCAATTAGAAGAGTAAAAAAATGTAAACCATGATAAGACATAACAAATCATAGACACGGAATTCCATTCATTCATTTATCAAAGGCATAGACACCTTTCTTGGTTTTATAAGATTATCATATATGAAAAGTTGGAAAGAGAGAGTAGAGGAACATAAGACAAGAAATAGAAGAATTGTAACTTTTATTGCTTGATGTAGAAGTGGTAATCTCAACAACATACATTCAATCAAAATTTCCAATATTTTAGAAGGGAGGATCCATTCAAATTTGTAGCATTACAAAACCATACTTTCATCGCCCCACATGACCTTTCACCTATCCTCACCCACTGTTGACATTTCATATTTCTAAGAAGTGATACTTTTTCTTATTATTGGAAAAATTAATCTTCTAATGTTTTGCTAAGGGCCACTTAAGTGAATAGGAAGAAATGACAAAAAGTATATACCTAATGAGAAATTAGAACATAGAGAGAGAAGATGAGGATAAAGAGAAGGGATTGAGTGATCTGATGAAGAGAATATTTGTTGATGGAGACCTTGCTGATATGAGGCATGGTAATCACAATTTCATCCTTCTATAAAATGCATGAACACTCCGAATCTTTGAATGAGTGTTTAGAAAAAAATTGTGAGACATTCTCATGCAAGCTTGAGATGACTATGAGAATTGCGAGGATGGTTCCTTCTTGATCTCACATTGAGAGTGAGGATAAATTTGTTGCTCCTTAGGATTTCAAAATGGCTCTAATGATCATGATTTAAAACTCCATGATTCTCAAACCTCTTTATGTTTATACTTCTCTTACTTTGAGATGAGTATTCATCATGCAAGTGAAATAATTACCCTTGAGTGAAATCCTTGAGAATTGGGCACCGGTTGGAATGGAATGAGATGACAACAATGTCTCTCCTTCTTGAGATATGCTCACACTACAATGCCTTAGGTGAGTGTTTAAGAACACTACCAAGTGGGTGGTAGAAAATGAAACAAAGATGATTGCCAATTCTTGTACACACAATTCTCTAAATGAAGATCATTACCTTCTTACCTTTCACGGCTCAATATATACACTTCTTGTTCACATGCTTCTCATGGGAAGGTTTCCGCCATCAATAAAGATAAACTTGGATTATTTTGAAGAGAATGAGACTGTGATGGATCACTCTTGATTGAATCAAGAGGCTTTCTAGAATCTATTATGAACCTTACCTTCTTTTGAATCCTCTTAGAATATGGAACTATTGTGCATTCACTTTTCATTATCTTCTTTTTGTGACTCATGTTTAATGGATCTTTGTTACACTTGAAATGATTTATCCTTGGGGGAGTGACCACAATAATAGGTGTTTAATTTAGATTTTAAGAAAACTATGACATTAAATGAAAATGGGATCATTTCATGTTCTTGCATTCATGATGCCACACATGAAGATCACTTATTTGCTACTCCAGAGTACTTGAATGAAATCAAAATTGGGATTCTTGGATACCTTGATGCTCAGATGTTTTTGATGAGAAAGGAGGATCCTTTGATTCTTCACATATGATGGCTTGAATACTCAAATGACCTGACTATCTCTCTTTGACTTGCTTCTCAAAGATGATGATGAATTCAAGACATGATGTTTCTCAACTTTCTCAATGAGTTTATCATTTCACTTATGATCAAGATGCCATCCTTTTGATGAATTTTAATTCCAATGGTTATCTAGACACTTTTCAAATTGTTTTCCAAGTACACAATGTCCCCGATCTTCACCTTTTCTACCTCGATATACAATGTCGACATCTCTTGCCACTTCATGAGTTCTAATGATGGAAAATCAAGTGATATAGGCAATATTTCCTCTTTCCCATAGACAAGTTTGAATGGAGAGTTTCCTGTAGACTTCTTGGGTGTTGTCCTATCATCCCATAAGGCTGATTTGATTTTTGTGTGCCAAGTTCTCTTATTTTCATCCGAGTTCTTGACAATCTTATTGCTACTTTAGCAAGTTCTTGTTTGTGGACTTTACTTGGCCATTACCCTGAGGGTAATAATTTAATGAAGTGCTCAAGTAAATATTGTTCCTAATGGACCATCCTGTGATTTTGGAACCTATGAATTCCAATGCATTGTCATATATAATGGTGGTGGCACTTAGAATCTAGTCACTATTCCTTCATAGAAATCTACTATGTTAGACTCATTAGCTTATTTGAGTGCCACTACCTTGGTCCACTTGGTGAAATAGTTTGTTGCCATCAGAATACATTTGTTTCCTTGGCTTGAATTTGGATTGATGACCTCGATGAAATCCAATCCCCATTGCATGAATGGTTGGTCAACTGAAATTGGGTGCAATGGAAGTGCTACTAGCCTTTCCTTGCCTTTGAAGAATGCACAATTTTTGCACGTCTTGGTCCATGCATAACAATCACTAAACACCCTAGGCCAATAATAACCTACCTTCATAAACTTGAGTGTTGTCACCCATGGAGCAAAATGGCCTCTAGTTGTTTCATCATGGAACACTTATTACACTCTCTCAATCGGATTTGTTCAATACATCTTAAAAAAATGCCATTGTTGTCCCTTATGAAAAATATGTCATTAATAAGCACGTATGGGATGACATGTAGTCTGAAGTGTCTCCTTTTTTCTTTACTCATTTCTAGAGGACACATTCCAGTTTGAAGGAAGTGCACCATGTTCGAGTCTAACAAGGAGTGGGTACATCATCATCTTCTTCCTCTTGACTAGTTTGTAGAACAAAAATAGCTTCATTTTCCATTGTTTGCCTCATATTGTTGACTTGAGTCTAGTTTTTCACAAAATCCCTTCCCACGGACCATCTTAGTGACCTTGATCTCAATTTCATACTCCATTACATGAGTGATCCATCTTGCACGTTTTCATTCGGATCCTCACTTTGAGAAGGAAGTCCTTAACTCATGCATGGGAGACTAATGATTGTATTTTATTGTTCGAAACCAAATGTTAAAATTCTTTAACCCCCGATCATTGCAGGACTTGTTTTCGATTAAGGAGTATCTCACTTCATAATCTTCTAGACCTTAGTGAAGAAAGCAATTGGGTGCTCTGTATCCTCTTTGTTATAATGTACTAGGATTGCTGAAATTGTGTCACGCCACCAAAGGCATATAGTATGAAATCCTTAGAAAATATGGATCCACAAGAGTTGAGGCTTGTGATATAGCTTTTTGATGGCCTCAAAATTTCTTTTCCTTGAGCTTGTCCACCTAAATTAAAAAATCTTCTTCAACATCAACATTATTGGCTTGACAAGGGCAGGAAAGTTTGGTACAAACTTGTGAACAAAATTGATTTTTCCTAAGATGGTAATGCTCTTATTACTTCAACTCTCTCTGGGTCAATTTTCAAACCTTCCTTTGACACAATATGGCCCAGAAGCCTACCCTCATGGGCCAAGAATATGTATATTTTAGTGTTCAATGATACCCCAAATCTCCTACACCTTTGAAACACCTATCTTAGGTGAAAAGGTGGTCTCACGTATATTTGGAGAACACAGTAATGTAATCCAGGATATATCAGTACTATTTTGATGATTTTTCCTTTAAATTCCATATCCATTACCCTTTAGAAATTGGCTCCGGCATTAGACAATCCAAATTACATTTTTCTCAGTAGGCATAGGTACCCCATTTGGTGGTGAAAGCTGTTTTGAATCGATCATCTTCTTTCACCATTATCATGTTGTACCCTAAGTAGCCATCTAGGAGAGAGAATCTCTCTGATCCAGACACCACTTGCAAGATCTTCTCCATTGATGGGAGTGGGTAGTGATCTTTGAGGGAAGCTCTGTTCAAGTCTTAAAAGAATACACACAACCTAATCTCTCCATTCTTCTTTCCGATTTGGGACCAAGTTTGCAACTGACTTGATTGTTTGATTGGAAATATGATACTTGCCTCTATTAGCTTGTTTAGCTCTTTCCTCATCAAGGGTTCAATGTGTGGATTAATTGGTCTCTATTTTTTCTTGATGGGCTTAGCAGCTGGATATAGTTCAATTGTGTGTTGTGCTTAGCAATTGAACCCTCTTAGGTATTCATAGGCTCCAAGAAAATACATCGGAAACTCTTGGAAAATTTGCATGAATTCATACCTTTCATGCTCGGTGGCCACTTGGCCAATTTGAAGTGTTTTTCCTTCTCAACTAGAGTTGACTCTTAATCTTCTCCTTTGATCTGTATATTAGCCTTATCTTTTGGCGATCATTAGGAATGAAGATAGACTTCAATGTCACTAAGCATTTTGGAAGCTTGTTTGTATGCAGTTGCACTACGTGATCTCCATATTGTTTCTCTAATCTGTTTTGATTCCTAGATGAGAACTCTGCTTCCTCTTGCAAAAAATTGATGATCTGCTGATCATTCTCAAATAACTGCTAGCATGTGTTATTATCTGGCACTATTTGCCTTACAAACACATGGATATGGGGATGTCCTTTGTCCCTCTTGATGTTGTCAACCACATCAAATATTTCCCCAACTATTGCGATCCTATCAACAGCTTTGTTCTCCTTCCTAGGTATGGACACAATGTTGAAGGATTCGAAATCCTCAATGAGATCATATACCCTATTCTTGTACATTTTGGGCAGGTCATTCTTGACATCATTTTCTCCTTTGACTTGATTGGAAACTAGTTCGGTGTCACCAAACACTTTCGAGGTTTTGATTCCTCGTCTTCTAGCCCAATGCAATCCATGAACCAAAGCCTCATATTCTACAGTGTTATTTGAGTAGGAAAACTAGAAATGGAAGGTGAGTAATACTTCATACCTTGGGGTGACACAATCATAGCTCCACCTCTGGCTTCTTGCCTACTTCTCGAGCCATCAAAGAACAATTTCCATACTTCATTTTCATCCTTATATTCTGGCTTAATGATGTTAGGAAGAGGATGATTCTCTTCATGCAGGTAGTAGAATCCTAGCTTAGATTCTTCCATCTCCTTATAGCGATCAAAAGCATGTCTTTTGACTGCCCATTCATTGAGAGCCAGGTCCGGAATACACCCCGCCTTGGTGTATGCTTTAGAAGTGTTTAGGATGTCTTCCTGATCAAAAGCCAAACAATTTTCATTGATTGGGCTAGGCACATAAGACTCAATGTGATAATCCACTATGGGATCAGATCTAATTGTGGCCTTCACTCCATATCTCATTCTAAAGAGCATATGTAACCAATCAGCAGACAAGTAGCCTCCAATTTTGGAAGTGAAGTCCCTGAAAAACACAATACAAAATGTGATGGAAAGTCTATGATCGATACATTCTACAATACAATCACATTGGGGTAGGCATGCAGAGTGAGGCTCAGATCCTTAATGATCCCAAAAGATTTCACTAATGTCCCATCCAATTGTACTACCCCTCTAGAGATGACTTCATCTGGAGACCCAATTGATCAAATATTTTTTGGGCATTACAGAACTACTTTCCCAGAATCAATCATGTAATTATGCACTAATTTATCTCCAATGATTACTGAAACATAGAATGGAGGAGGTCTTAGGTTCTTACCTTTTTGCTCTCAATGGTTTTCCCAGGTTGAGCTATATTGGTTAGCACTTTCTCTTGTTGGCTAGGGGTTGATTTGAGCTTGACCAATTTTGCATGACAATCTGCAATATATCCCTCTACCCTAGAATTCGATAAAGTGACTCCCATAGTGAAATGTTCACACTTGTCCTCTTCATTTGCTCAATGATATTAAACAAGCTATCCTTTTTTGTCCTTTCCTGGCACATTTTTTTCTTGCACATGGGTTGTTACAACCGGTGTGCTCGAGTGGATTTGGAAGGTGGCTTGTATTGGCTCTGCACATTGGGAGTTGTATTTTGGATGCCAATACCTTGTGGAGAAATGGAGGATTGAGGATCTCCTGAGTTTGGTGAATGTCCTTCTCAATATTTCTCTTCTTGGACCATGTATTGGCAGCTATACTTTGAGAAAGAGTTTGATTCATTCCACATAAGTCTTGACTTGCTAATTAACAAGCATAGTTTCAGTTGGAGGTCCCTCTTATTGGTCTCCTTACTACTGATTTTCTTCTTGGCTAGGTTCTTGTGACATACCAACAGTTTGCACCATCAAATCCTGATTTAGTGCACCATTGAAGCACATCGATTGATTATGTAGTATTGCATGGGAAACACCAATCATATTCTTGTGCCATGTTATTCTGTGTTGGAACCAATTCCCTTGATGTTGAAGTTGTGTTTGGATCATATGGCCTAAAAGGTCTAGCAGCTTGAGGTTGTCCTTGGTGTTGACTCTGAGTTACAACTTGGGCTTGTGGTCTATTTTGCTGATACGGGGGTCTAGCCTGATACTGAGCTTGAGGCTGATATGGCCTAGAACTCTGAGCCTGTTATCTTTTGATGGTTACTAACTCATTCCCAGGTTTTGAAGTTGTTTCATAATTTCCGAACCTCCTTTGAGGTGGTAGATGATGAGGTGGAGGCTTCAACTGAACTTTGACTCTAGGAGTAGGTATAGGAGCTATTATGGGTGTTTGGCTGGTACTTGGGTTTCCTAATTTGGGGTATAGAGGCATGGATGGCCTAGGAGCAAGTTTTCCAGCCTAAATTAAATGATTCTCAACTCCTATGGAAAGGCTATAGGCTGCAAGTAAATTTTTGCCCCCATTGACTGAATCATTAAAGCAATATCAGAATTTAAAGCTCTAAGAAAGTATAAGAAGGCACCTTCATTAGTGGGCTTTACTGCTGCTAGAATCCTATCCCAAGTCCATTGAAATATGAGGTTGTAATCCATCAACTGCTCATTTGGAGCTCTCTTGATTGTTTTCAGTTGCTCCAACAAGGATAATTTATCTCCTTTTTCTCCAAATTGATCATGAAGGGCTATACACAGATGGTCCCAAGTTTGAATAGAGCCTGCTTCTAGGCTCTGAACCATTGTGAAGCTTTACCCTTGAGTGAAGAGGCTAGCAACTTGACTATAATGTCCATCTTAGTGATCTCATGGATTGTATAGACATTTGCAATATCTTGAATGTGGTCACTAGGAGAATTCTGGTTTTCCCCAATGAAATATGGGATGCTCTTCAATGTTGCCACCGGGACTAGATTTTGTGCATTCAGAGCAAGTGGGTTGCTGCCAGTGAAATTGACATAAGGATTTGCTGTGCCATTCTGATCAGTCACTGAGCACCCTTCTTGATTAAAAGAATGGCCTACTAGGAGGAGGTGTCGATAAGGCTTTGTTTGGTGGAGATAAAGACCTTTGGGATCTTCTTCCTCTTCTCCTTTTGTCTAGAGACAAGTGTAGGTGTACAAACTTTCCCTCTTCTCTTATTCTTGACCTTGTTTGTATCCTTCTCATGAACTTGGGTAACTCAGACTACTGAAACAAGTGGATTCTATCCCTTTTATAGTCACCAGATGTGCAGTTCTTAAAAGCTAGAATCACAACAAGTGTACATCGATCTTACTTGTAATAATAAAGATAGAGACTTCTGGTCCCACTCGGCATGCCAAAATTGTTAATGCAAAACCTTAGCACCCTCAAATGATTCGTTAGATCTACTTTTATAAGGAAGATTCATTAGGTGTGTTTCACACAACATTGAGTTTTCCCCAAAGTGTGGGACTTTGTAAATGGGAAAAATCTCAGATTAAAGGTTGGTTCCTATTCCTCTGTTTAGGTGCATACGTGAAAACTTGCAGAGGACCTATTCCTAAACCTAATCTAAGTTTTACCAAGGAGACAAGGATAAAAGGAATACAAGAAATCAAAACTGAGCTACAAGGTGATGCACCAAAGGAATGATGGACATTAGTTTTTCTGATAGACACAAACCAACAAAATACATACAATAATCAAGCACAAATAACTAGATTTATAATGAAAGACCATATGAGAGAAAAGGAGACAAGAAAGGATCTAAAATCGATCACAAACATGTTTTATTGCTCTCTGATTGATACAATGCATTACAAATGGCCAGAAGGTAGGAAACGTATTGCAATTTAAATGGAAGGTCTGAACTCCATGAATTCCTTTGCTAGAAGAAAAGGGGAGCCTACAAAAACAAAAGAATGTCCAACCCTTTACAATGAGTCTTGACCCTGCTTTTATAGATCCAACACAAAGGGGAGAAAGAGAGAGAAGTAAGAAAAATAGTTTGAAGCTCAACCACCGCTATTAATGCCTCCCATAAAATCTACTCCCAAATATGTCTTGACTGTATCAATTTCTTATTTGGTGCCTCGAAGAAGGAGGAAACGATGGATCAGATCAAAATCTAATCTGGTTGTTGGGGCAAAAATAGATCCTGCATTGATGGCCCTGAAGACATTTCTCCATTTTTCTCCCACCTAACCTCCCCAAACTTAAAGTCTCAGATCTCCATGGCATAGACGAGGCTGAGATCTTTCCAATGGTGTCATATTTGCAATATTTCAAGCCCTGAGTCGAAATATATGCCCTTCAAAGTTTGTATTGGATCCATACAAAAGGGTGGGAAAACCGGTTTGAAAAATGGCCCCCTTTCTATATGGGACACGTGGAGGGCTGGCACTTGTTCAAAGGAAGATTCTATATTTTTTTCTTGAAATGGCGCAAGGATAACACGTGGCTTCCTCCACCGGCCTACTCAATTTCTATGTTTTTGGCTAAGTCCTTTTCTCGGTGAGGTCATATTTCTTGACCAAGAACACGCAGTGTCTGGCACTCATTTGAAAAACCCTCTCTTTATTCAACCCTTGAGTTTGCATTGTGTTGACACTTGGCACCCTCCTTGGTTCTGTCACAATACATTGACTATTCAACCCGACTTTGTCCCTCTTTTTGAAATTGGATGCGTGGAGGCTCCGCGCTACTTGGAAACCCACTTAGGATTTTTCCTCTAGAGGAGCGTTGGGTTGACACTTGGAAGCCTCCGCGGGATCTTAGACTTTTCAACAACCCCTCTTACCTTTTCCTACCCTGGGCTACGTGGCAAACTAGAACTTATTTGAGCCTTTGCCTTTGAATCTACTCTTGGAGATGCACCAAGCTGATGCGTGGCGGTATCCATGGCGCTTCTATACTTAGACTCTTTTTTGAGCCCCCGCTGTGTTCGCCTTTTGACCTCTATTGACCATTTACTACGTGGAGTGTTAGCGCAAGTTTAAGCTTCCCCTTTTTTATTCAACTTTGGAGAATTGTCATGCCGACACGTGGCTCTCTCCGCTGCTCCTCCATACTTACCCAATTTTCAGACTCGTTCTGAACCATTTTGAGCGCGAAGACTTCAGATCTTTACCATTTCTTATTTTTCTTTCTCCTAGCTTCTTTGTGACACTACTCCTCTTTCCCTAACCCTGCTATTCTTTTTCGAGCCCACATGTACTTTGTTGAATAGATTTAAGACATGGATCTGCTCGACACAACCGTATCTTCTCTTTCTTATTGCATAGGGTTTTTTGGTCTTTCGCAGGCCCCGCCACTCCATTGTTGAGTCCTACGTGTCCCGCTTGCAAGATTAAAACATGTTTTCTCTTGTTCTTTCTATGTGAGGTCGGGGCTGATCCAATACTTTTCCGAGGGGCAAAATATGGATAACACCAACCAAGAAATTACAATCTATGATGCAAGCTATAGAAGATTACAATATGAATTTAAAAGTGTATGCTTATATTCCAAGTCATTTACTAGTTGGGTTGATAATAACTACATTAGTAGTAAACTAATAGTGCACAACATAATAGTGATACATTTCCTTCCAAATTTCATATGTCTAAGCTTACCATATTTAAAAGAAAATAGAATCCTTTCCAACATATCGATCATTTTTCTATATTCCTATAATTATATGCTCACAACAATAGGATTTTGCAAAATTAATTCCCACATATTCTCACTCGTTATACATTGGTATCAATTAGTTATGGTTTACCTAGTGTTTCTATTATATTTATCCAACATCAACAACCTCTTCCTTGCTCATTTTTCAGGTCCCTTACTCTCTGCCTTTTTGATTTTGAGAACTTAGAAGTAATTTTTCAACATACTAACAATTCTATCTATGCTTTCTTTACACTATTCACATATTTAGTAAACCAATCCACATTAAATATAAGTAATAACATAGCATGCTTCACCAAAATTTGTTAGCTCCATTTCCCACATCATCACTTTATCAATCAACCAAGTCTATTTCTCGGTTAATAGAAAAACTAGTAGCTTGTGAAGATATTTTGTTGGATGGACATCCTAAGTTACCTAAGACACTTACATCCAATACCCTTAAGGACTTGTTGGATGTGTGCCCAAATATGCAAAGGATCCATCGATTTAATATCTTTTCTCTTGCTTCTATTTTGACAACCATAATTCATTGAACTTATGATGAGAAATATTTTTGTAAGAAATGTGTATTTAATACTATAATTTAATGTAATACTATTAGCGAAATAATTTTTCTTATTGCAAATAATTGAGTTTTCATCAACACTATGGGGCTAAGCCCCTCCTTGTATATAGGAGGCTCCCATTATTGAATGTAAACTAATATAATTTTTTGGGGTGGCTAATAGGTCAAAAATCACACAGAACACTCCACTAAAACTCGTAGAAAAGTGATTTTACAAAGTAAAAGGGAGGAAATTAAAGAGAAGAGAGGTAAAGGAGAGTTGGGGAAATAAGCATAGATGGGGTTACTATTATGATTAGTTACATAATTCACATACAATAACAAATCCAATTAGCAGAGTAAAAAAATGTAAACCATGATAAGACATAACAAATCATAGACACAGAATTCCATTGATTCATTTATCAAAGGCATAGACACCTTTCTTGGTTTTACAAGATTATCATATATGAAAAGTTGGAAAGAGAGAGTAGAGGAACATAAAACAAGAAATAGAAGAATTGTAACTTTTATTGCTTGATGTAGAAGTGGTAATCTCAACAACATACATTCAATCAAAAATTTCCAATAATTTAGAAGGGAGGATCCATTCGAATTTGTAACATTACAAAACTATACTTTCATCTTCCCCACATGACCTTTCACCTATCCTTGCCACTGTTGACATTTCATATTCCTAAGAAGTGATACTTTTTCTTATTATTGGAAAAATTAATCTTCTAATGTTTAGCTAAGGGTCACTTAAGTGAATAGGAAGAAATAACAAAAAGTATATTCTTAATGAGAAATTAGAACATGGAGAGAGAAGATTAGGAGAAAGAGAAGGGATTGACTAATTTGATGAAGAGAAGCTTTGTTGATGAAGAACTTGCTGATCTGAGGCATGTTAATCACAATTTCTTCCTTCTATAAGATGCATGAACACTCCAGAATGTTGAATGAGTGTTTAGAAAAAAATTGTGAGACATTCTCATGCAAGCTTGAGATGACTACGAGAATTACTTAGGATGGTTCCTTCTTGATCTCACATTGAGAGTGAGGATAAATTTATTGCTCCTTAGGATTTCACAAATGGCTCTAATGATCATGATTTAAAATCCATGATGCTCAAACCTCTTTATGTTTATCCTTCTCTTACTAAGATGAGTCTTCATCATGTGAGTGAAATAATTTCCCTTGAGTGAAGTCCTTAAGAATTGGGCACCAGTTGGAATGGAATGAGATGACGAAAATATCTCTCCTTCTTGAGATATGCTCACAATACAATGCCTTAGGTGATTTTTTATGAACACTACCAAGTAGGTGGCAGAAAATGAAACAAAGATGATTGTAATTTCTTGTACACACAATTTCTCGAATGAAGATCGTTACCTTCTTACCTTTCTGGCTCAATATATACACCTCTTGTTCACATGCTTCTCATGGGAAGGTTTCCGCCATCAATAAATATAAACTTGGATTATTTTGAAGAGAAGGAGACTGTGATGGATCACTCTTGATTGAATCAAGAGGCTTTCTAGAATCTATTATGAGCCTTACCTTCTTTTGAATCCTCTTAGAATATGGAACTATTGTGTGTTCGCTTTTCACTATCTTCTTTTTTGACAGCTCATGTTTAATGGATCTTAGTTACACTTGAAATGATTTATCCTTGGGGAGTAACCACAATAATAGGTGTTTAATTTAGATTTTAAGAACACTATGACATTAAATGAAATTGGGATGATTTTTTGTTCTTGCATTCATGATGCCACACATGAAGATCACCTATTTAGCCTTCGCTACTCCAAAGTACTTGAATGAAATCAAACTTGGGATGCTTGCATACCTTGATGCTCAGATGCTTCTGATGAGAAAGGAAGATCCTTTGACTCTTCACATATGATGGCTTGAATACTCAAATGACTTGACTATCTCTCTTTGACTTGCTTCTCGAAGATGATGATGGATTCAAGACATGATGTTTCTCAACTTTCTCAATGAGTTTCTCATTTCACTTATGATCATGATGACATCCTTTTGATGAATTTTAATTCCAATGGTGATCTAAACACTTTTCAAATTGTTTTCCAACTACACAATGTCCCCGATCTTCACCTTTTGCACCTTGATATAGTTTTGGAAAAAAAAATTATATATTAAAAGTCTTTAACCATATTAAAATTACATGGGATTGAGGGAAGAGTCAACAGACCATATTCTAAGCCTAAGTTTAAATCATATTTAACTTATAAATCTAGGCATATATAGTTTTTTAAAAAAGAAACAAACCTAAGTTTAAATCATATTTTATATATATGGTTAGTTTAAACCGCTTAAAATATAAATTTTATTAGATTTGGTTTATATATGTTTTTAAAAAAATTAAGTGCTTACTTTTTTTTGGAAAGGGGGTTTGTGTTTATTGCTTGGCCATGAAGGGATTACTTTTTAAATCTTAATACTTATTAAATAAAACCTAACATGTGTCCCTAACCATTTATATTATCCATGTAAGGGGGTGGCCCCATTCATTTATATCTTATAGTTTATAAAAACTATATAAATGAACCTATTTAAAGGTTTTCTTTTATATAAGAGTGGGAGTGGAGAATAAAATGAGATAATATCTCAGGTATAAATGTGGAACTCTCAAGTATAAATGGAGAATTAAAAAAGGGGGCTAGTTTATTGGTGGCCCACGTGAAGTGTGGTAAATATTTATTAAAATATTTGTAGTTATAGCCACATAAAAGTTTTAAAGTTTTTAGCTTGTAAGAATTCTATAAAATATTTTACAATATTTCCATAGTTTTAAATGTGTGCAGGGTAAAATTAAGAGTAAATGAAGGGAGGAGACAAAGTACATGAAAATAGTGATTTGAATTTATTTCATTGGTCAGGTGAAATTACTTGTCCCCTCTGTAAAATATGCAGGTTAATCTATACTCTCATAAATCTTCTTGCACCTTGTAAAATTCTTTTAACCTGGTCTATGTCCTTTAAACCCATTTAATAAGGGTTATGTGTTTTTATATAAAAAAATATACTATAGTTTATAATTTTTATGAACTATATGTTGTTTTTTATTTACATTCTATAAACTATATACCTCTTTTAAAAAAATGTATATATTATTACATTATAAATTATAATAGGTTATTATAATGTGTTAAAATATAACCTCCCTAATATTATACAGAAGAAAAAATTTTGGAATTTCACATTCTGGAAATACACAGAAAGTTTTGGCTTCATTAAATTTGACGGTCAAATGACCATCACGGTAGACCAAACATAAGACAATATGATGGTCATTTAGACGTCAAATTTAAGCTCGTAGGTTCTAGGAAACTTTCATTATGTTAAAATTGACGGTTAAATAACCGTCACGCATGCATCAAAAAAATAAGTCATTATGAAGGTCATTTAGATGTCAAATTTAAGCTTACCGTATTTTTGTCTACATTATTTTTTCATAAATTTGAAGTTATGCATTCTTAGGGTCTCTTCTTCACTTCTATATGATCGGAAATAATTTTTATATAGATTTGGGGTATAATGCAGAGCCCTTTATATTGCGGGTTATTATTTTGATCATGAGATGTTAATTAGTATGTATTGTAATGACATAATTAGTTATGATCAAATAGTTTCTTTAGATCTGTAAAATTTAGATCTGATTCTATTAAAAGTGTTGTTTTTATCAATAAATATGTATCTAATTTTGTGGTACATTGTATATTATAATGGGGTGTGTTTTACAAGTTTAGAACAAAACCCAGATCCTGAATGAAACCAACTACAACATTTAGGTCAAAATAGAATTTATGGCGAAGAAACTTTAGATGATTGTTTCTAGATTTGAGGTTGCTCCCACCGGTTGTCAAGCAACTGTAGATAACATGAATGCATTCTTGCAACGAATGTAAGATGCTCTTTCTATGTAATGTGAATGATGAGTACCTTCTACACATTGGTAATATCGAACATCTAAAAGAGGTATGGACACAACTAGAATCCATGCATGAAGGATACTTGGTATATCAAGGATAATAATGAGAGTATAATAGCTGAAGGAATTCAAAGAAATGATCTATATATTTTTGATGATTTCTATTCTGCATTTTGTTTTATATCTCAGAGTTTGAATAATTCAAAACTATAGCATGAAAGGTTAGGACATGTTAATTACCGAAGCTTATATGAAATGTATAGATATAGTCTAGTGAAAGGTTTACATGTGTTGTCTTCTTCTCTTGAAGTTACTTCATTAAATGCTTTTGAATGATGGTTTTGATTCTGATTTAGTAAATGGTCATGATGATGTTTTGATGCTCTAGATGTTTCTGAAACTCTTATCTTCCTAGATAAGAAATTAAATTGGTCTCAATCTATGTTAGAAAACTCAAATCCTATTAACCTTAGGAAAATGATCAGAATCCATCATATATACCATGCATTAATTACCTTGTATGAACCTGAGCCGTGAAGTATTATATGGTCTAGGTGGATATACTGAGTAAAATATAATGGTGATGGTAGTATTAACAAACATAAAGCTAAACTTATGCGCAGAGGTTTCACTTAGAAACTTGGTGCTGATTATGTTGAGACATTTCTTGTACCTAAAATGAGTCTTGTTAGGGCCTTATTTGTAATTCTTTGCTCAATTTGGGTGGGAAATCCACCAAAATGATAAGAAAAATGATTTTTTAATTGTGATTTAAAAGAAGAACTTTACATGTTTCAACCTCAAGGATTTAAGAAAATGGTAACGAAAACTATGTTTGTAAGTTGACAAATCTTTGTATGGTTTAAAACAAACTCTTAGAGTTTGGTATGTGAAAATTGTTTCCTTCTTTAAACTATTAGGTTTTGTTAATTGTTCTTCTAACAATGATATATTCACTAAGCAATAAGGCTCACATATTATCATTATATGTATATATGTTGATGATTTTCTTATGTTTGGTGACAATTTTGATTTAATTCATAGGATTAAAGAGAAATTGAAGCATTACTTTTAAATGAATGAGTTAAGTCTCTCACATCATATTATTTGTATCTTGTATTTTATTCTATTATTTTTTTTTTTAAAACATAATATGCAACCATTGTATTGAAAAAGTTTCTTATAATTGATTGTAAACCTTTTTACTTCAATGGAAGTTGGAATAAATATTGATCCTAAATCTGCATAGGAAAAAGTTTGATCCTATTTTATATACGTTGTTAGTTGATAGTTTGATTTATCTAACTATAAATAAATCAGATATTTCCTATACAAAGTAGGAATTACTTCAAGGTTTATGTAGGAACCTTTTTAGAGATCATTGGAATCTTGCAAAAATAATTTTTAGATATTTGAAAAGAACAATCAATTATGGGTTGCATTATAATAAGAATGAAAATGCTATCTTATATAAATTTTGTGATTCTAACCATACCGATGTTGTGTTATAAAATATATTGGATATGTGTTCAAGTTTTTGGTGTAGGAACCATTACTTGGAACAACAAATACAATCAACAATCTCCATTTCTTCTACTAAGGTAGAGAAGTACAATGGAAGAAGTAAAGAAGCCATGTGGCTACAATGGCTATTGGTAGAGATACACATGTAAGCTAAAGGAAGTATTTCTCTTCTATGTGGTGGTTAGAGTTGTATTACTCTTGATTAAGAATCCATTTCAACATCAGAGGATGAAGAACATTGAGATACATATATGCTTCACCCATGAGAAGGTGCAAAGTGATGAGATAAATCTCAAGTTCATGTTGATTGAAGAGCAGGTTGTTGACATCTTCACAAAGTCCCTGAGTGCTGCAAAGTTTTGTCACTTTCGTGAAAAGCTTGGATTGTTGGAGTTTCCATTAAGGGGAGTGTGCATGACAATGTCACCTCCTAATGGAACTTGGTTTTTGTAAAAATACTTTTGGACATATGTAAAAGACCTTCGGGCAAGTGTAAAAAGACTTTCGGGAAAGTGTAAAAATACCTTGAGCATGTATACCTCCTCGGCTTCTTTTTTTAGAAAGAAGTGTAGAAAGATCTTAAAGGTGGTCTTCAGTAAACTCTTTAGTGTTATTGAGTTTACTAGTAAACATCTAGTACAAGCATATTGTTAAGGAGGTCCTTGGTTATAAAAGGATCATATATGCTTGGGTTTAATAACCTTTTATGAGAACCTGTGAGAACATGTAAAACTCACAAATCATACTTAGCCACTGATCATGGGATGATCTTTGGGATTCCAAATCCTTTTGTACCAAAAGGTAATTTGATTATGATGAAGGTGTTATAATTCCTTCAACCGATATGCTAGCCTAAAACCTTTATGGTTTAAGGATTATAAATCTTGTAGTGTACCACAGGCAGGTAATTTATTGGCATATGTTATGTTATCCCACTTAACATTAAGGGGGAGTGTTGGAACATAATGATTAAGTGGTCTGGAAAACCCTTAATGTATATGGGTCCATCACTAATATATAGGTTAATATTTAATAATATGAAATATTTATATTTCTATTATTAAATATGCTAACTTAGGTATATACTTTAGGTTAAATATTTAATATCATGAAATGATTATATTGCTAATATTAAATATTATAAACCTAGGTGTATGTGTCAACCATTTTAGGTTGAAAAGGTGGGTGGGAGACATACCCGATCACTTTATATAAAAAGGACTTTGGGTCCTCATTTGATATATATTCAAGAAATATATCAAAGGTGTGTAAATCAAGTGATTTGGTTTCATCCTTGGTCAATAGGGTTTCAAAGGAGGAGGTGATATTACTGGATGTAAAATAAGTTCTCTGAAGTAAACGGTTATTTTCAAAGTGGTTTTTTACCCTATTGGGGTTTTTCACTATAAATACTGTCACTGTGTTATTTATTTCCTGTAAGTATTTCTTTGTTTACTTATGTTATGATGTAATATTTATTTAAATATTTATCGTAACATTATGTAATATGTGATTAAATCCATATTTATTAGAATCTTCAAATTCTAACAATATGTTTGTTTTACCATGTGTGTTGTTTTTACAAATGTTTCTAAATGTTATGAGTGATTGGAGCTTGATGTTTTGAGAGACTTAATATATTCATATAGGTATATATATATATATAGTATATATATATATATATATATCACTTTATATTTTTAGTAATTTTTCAAATTGGTGTCAATTTTCAATTGAAAACACCATTTTTGTATTCATCTATGCAAATTGATCCCACACTCTAATTTTCACACTTGATTTGTTTGGTGGAACTCTTGAAAATACAAAAATCAAATTTCAAAGGTAGGGTTTCAGGTTTATAATATTTTATGGCATACATTAATGGAATCTTGAGGCTTTAGTGCTCATGAATGCACTTGAGAGTAGATTTTTAGTCAAAATCTCACTAGAATCAATTTTTACGGTTTGAAAGTTATAAAGAATTCTTCGTTTTCATGGTCATGACTTCCCTAGAAAACATTTTCTAGCATGTTTGGTGTTTTTTCATGTATTTGGATGTATTACAACTTCAATAATGGATTTCAAGTCGAAATATTTTAAGAAATTAGGTTTAAAACAAGTTCTCTTTGTTTTTAAGTCATCTGATTAACTACTGACTTAACCCGGGCTTTATGAAAGCACGATGGGTTAAAACTTAGGTTTAATGGTTGGTGGGGGCACTAATTATTTTCCCATATTCCCCCTTGGTGTATTGGGACAAGAGGGACATAAATTGGAGCCTATAGATAGATCTTCATAAGTGTCGTCATTAGATGCAATGTGAGGATGATGGAGAAAGCTTTGACAAGCACCGAGGGGCTAAAAACAGGTCATGTGAGGAGACAGAGAGGGGATGGTGAGGGTGGGATTCTGGTTTTCCCATATTTATTCATGTTAAATGGAAAATAGGTACAAAAAGGATCAATTGAATCAATATTTTGCCAAGTGGCATGATCGATGCGAGTGATGAGAGATGAGGTTTAGCAAGTGAAGCCCCTACAGAGCTGAAGAGGGTTAGATGAGGGACTAGAGAGGAGGATAGTGGGGGAAACTCATTATTTTCCCCTATGACCCCTTGGTAAAGTGATAAGAGGGAATAAAAAGAGCACCAGGAGTGAAATCATGACATGTGGTGGCGATAAATTTGTCTAAGTATGGGATTAACACACTCTACACTAGTGAAGACATGAAAACAACATTCTTAGAGATTATTAAGTGTTGTTTTAGGTGAAATTTTATATGAAATTATATTCCAAGACCATTTCAAGATAAATGGAATAGGTTTAAGAACCTAATTCTTCCTAAAACTCCAAAAATAGCCTTATGTTGATCGGGACAACAAGGTGTACCTACAAAAGTTGATTTGCTAGAGAGGTTCTTAGGTCTTGTGTAGAATATGATTTTTCCACCATGAATATGAATATAATATTTCCATTTCCCATTTTATTTAATTCTAAATCCTTATGGATCTCCCATAGTCATATGGAGAAGCTTATGTTCAAATTTTGACCACTCACTCCTTACACCTAAAACCCGCTTTTGCACAATCCATCCCTAAACCATCAAATCTTCCCTAAATATTCCTAAAAACTTCCAACATATTCTTGAATCTCTAATACCTCCTCCAGTTACTATGAAATTTTGAACCTTCTGGAGGATGCACACTTTCCTTGAAATGACCAAAATTGGCCTTTCTAGGCCTATCGAAGAACTAGTCTTAAAGAATTAACCTTGTCACATCATTTCAAATAATTGGACATGATTTTTCAACATATTAGGAGGACCTGAAAGGTTGGTAATAACATTACATATAATACCAACTTACCAGAATAAGGGTTTAGGAGGATTTTAAATCAAATTTTTACATTTGGCTTAGTTGTCATGGCTCAAGTTTTGAATTTTTGGGCTTGCAAAAATACATGAAAACAATTGGATAAGTTGTCATGACTCGGGTACATTGGAAAATAAAGGGAAATAGATAAATTCATATATCTCATGGGTAGAATACCATTGCCTTATCCATTGGGCCAATAGAGTTAATATCTTCACTACTAACACAAAAAGCCGCAAAAACAAGAACAACCAACTCAAACACATGACAAAAAGGGAAACACACAAAAAAACAAAGAGAAACAACCTTAATCACCTATATAGATGTGGGGATAAACCAATTCCATTTAAGCACCAATTCAATCTAAGTGTTTGCCCATATATGGGTATCAACAAATGCCTTTCTTCTACAAATCCATCTGCATGCTCACTAAAATATGATTCTTTTCTCAAATTCTTGAGAAATCTCACATGGTTGTTATTGCAACTGATGGCCCACCTACTCATTTAATTTCCTTTATTACGTTTTAATCTTCTTTCTATATTTTAATTGATTCTTAATTTCATTCCAATTGTCGATTCTCCTTTGTTGTTGTGAAGATGAGTCTTGATCATACTTAGTTTGTCTTTTTCAAACTAAGGCCTATGAAATTTGATAGGAATTTTTTCTTCATTTTTCATTTGCTTCATGACCAATTTCTTCATAATTTGATTCTCGATAGATGTTTTGGAAGATTCAACATTATCACTAGCCTCTTGATGTTCCATGTTTCTCAATTGGTCAAAGCAATCTTCTTTCACGTACTCAGATCTTTCTTAACATGATTCCATATATAGTGCAAAGTGTTTGTATTTCTTCTTTATCTTAGAAAGAGAATGAGCTCAAGGTTGGGCATGTAACGTGGAAATAATCATCTTCTCCATATTTCTCATTTTGATCTTCGAATTCCATATTCATGGTGAAAATACCTTTTCTTTGAGTGAAGTTGACCTTGAAAGATGCAAGCATGTTCTTATCCATAAATTCCTTATTGAGAATGTTTTCATTTCGAAAAAAACATCCTTAGGATCAAGAACCATTCCATCTATCCATTTTTGTTGATAATGTCTCTATCCTCATGAAAGGGGAATGAACACAAAATTGGAGTTGAAATATTTATATTGTCATTTTCCCAATCTCAATCACCAAGAACTAGGGAGTCCATTTCTATGATGAAATCATCATCTTATTGAGTGGATTTGAATTCAAAAGGATGAAACATATTTTCATTCTTACATCCCTTATCATTCTCTTCTAATGAGAAGGAGAAGTATTCATATTCACAAACATACTCGTTAAATGGAACTTCATACCGAAGGTTGAGAACATGATTTGAAATGTTGAACTCACTTGACAAGAAGTTACTTGGTATCACTCCTTATTTATCCACACTTTTCATTACTTGAGATTGTTTTTGTAATTCAAGACTCACATGATCATCATCAACATCTAGTGGAGAAACTCCATTCATGCTCACATCCTAGTGGGAAGTACATGATTTCAAATTCTGATTCCATAAAGTTACCATGATGCCCTTTGACCAACTATGTGACACTTGGATGCTCTTCCATCAACATGGACAACTCAACATCTTCTTTTGAAGCTATGAACAATCTGTAAGACCTTGAGCCTCAAAATATTATATCCACCCTCGGGTCATCAAGCCTTTGAACGGTGTACTTCATTTTCCTGATGGGAAGAATTTTATTCATTTTACCATTGAATGGAATGATGGCATGTGGCCAATGGAAATCCATATTTATATCTCCAATAACATCTCGATATAAGATTTGTCTCGAGAACATACCATATGAGGCTAACATGTCCGCTACAAGAATTCTCATTGTGATCTTCTTGTCAGGAAAATATGCAAATACTACTTGAGAATTATTGACTTAGCAAACTAGAGGCACTTCTTTCATTTCCATGGAGTAATAATGGCCATTGGTAGGAGAGATAGAGAGAGTGAGAGATTTAGTAACTTTTTCGGCATGATGTTGTTGGAAGCACAAAATTTAATGATGCAATTATTTAGTTTGTACCCATTGAACAACAAGGCTATATAGAAATGTTTTATATTTCCATGGAGTAATAATAGCCATTGGTAGGAGAGATAGAGAGAGACCGAGAGATTTAGTAACTTTTGCAGGCATGACATTTTGGAAGCTTGAATTTAATGATGCAATTATTTAGTTTGTACCCATTTACCAACAAGGCTATATAGAAAGGTTTTATCTTCAAAGAGGTAGAGGATGTAGATCAAGATAGTTCTAAGAAGGATTGGTATGAGGGGAAGAAGGTAGTTCTTTTGTGGTGGCATTTTTGGAACATGAAATTGAATTACTTCCTTTGATAAAATTTACAACCTATGAAATTTCTTGGGATTGGTTTTCAAGTATTTGGACTTGAAATTTGAATTTTTTTCTTGCGTAATGATAAATAATTTCAAAAGATGGAAAATGTGTAAGTGCTTCATGGGTTATGACATCCTTGATAAGGTTATGATTTGTATTTTTAGGGTGAACAAAATTTGGTTTATCGATAGAAGTTGAATGAGACTTACCTAAAGATATAAAAGGAGTCTTGACCGGGGTAGTCTCATGTTTCTTCTTGGATGATCCTATGGAAGTGGACCATGAGGATTCTTCTTTTGTTTCTATATTTTGTAGAGTCTCCATTTGAGGTTTCAATTACTTAGATTGGGCAGCAAAAGAAGAACCTTCTTTCTCCATTTGTGATTAAGTGAACAATGTATAGGGGTAGTTATTTATAGGTTCCTCAAGCTCTTCATCTCGTGTTAATTCAAAATATCACATTATAGAACATTCTTCTTCTTCCTCTTCAATTTATGATTCAATAATTTATTCTCCTTCATCTTCATTGGTCCCACATATTGCATTCACTGGTGGAGCTTCCAAGGTGACCTTCAGTGGTGCTCCTATAATTTTATTTCTATTTTGGTTTTTGTGTGATGCATGTTGAGAAATTTCCTTCTTCAAAATTGTCAAATCATTAGCCAAATTTTGCAACAATGGATCAACTCTTTCATATTTGGAATTTTGGGCTTTATCCTTCATTGAAGGATTCTTGATCTTCCCTAACATGATCAAGTCATCTTCCACTCCAATGGAAAGTTCTTAAGCATTGTCCAAATTTTTTGGTTGAACTCTTTGTAGTATGAAAATAATTTCATGTATATGTTCATTAATAAATAACCTCTACTGATTATCCACAATAGGATGAGAAACATCAAGAATCTTGTTGATCAACTTATTGAATTTTTCCACAAAATATCTCATGGAGTCTTGTCATTCTTTCATCGTCTAAGTAAGTTGCTGAAGGAGGGCATGAACATCTTCGACAATCTTGAATATTTCTTCAAACTTATTTTTTATATCATCTTAATCAGTTATTGAGTGTAATGGAAATTAGTAGAACTCATCCACAACATCATCTTGTAATGTTTCCATGGTCAATTGCATGACACCATCTTTGTGTTGCATTACAAGGATGTCACAAGATGTGATGAAGGTTGTGATATGATCATCAGGACATTACTTTCCATCTCCAAAGAATTTGGGAAAGTTATTTTGTGATCCTTTTGGAAGTTCATAAAGTGGTGGAGCTAAATCCAACAGGCAAAAAAATTTCCCCATGGTAGCGGTGCAGCCATTATTTCATTGTATTCTTCTTTTATTTCTTCTTCTCTTTCTCCTTTAGGAGGAATGAGGACTAGTGGTTCAACAACTAGTTCTTCAGTATGACCTTCAAGAGGATTTTCAGGAACTTGTCTTCTTACCGGTACAATGGGAAGTCTAAAATCAGCTCTTTGTTGCTCCTTGAATGTGGGGTCAACAATGCCACCTACACAATCAACTTGGGTGTACCTTATTAATCCATCTTTCCTCAAAGCTCTTAGAAAGGAATGAAACTAGAAAAGTGTATATTTCAATAACAAAGCTTGTAGTAAGACTTTTGAACATTTGAATAGAATTTTTGGTATTTTCATCTTTTCAATTTTTATGGATTTTTAAAAATATGATTTTTATTTTATTTTTAGATATCTTTATGGGTGCATGAGGGAATATCTCTCCCTAGTGGAGTTTCCAAAATTGTTAGCAAAATAATTTTGTATTGTAAATAATTGGGTTTTCACCGAGCGGTGTGGGGCTAAGCCCCTCCTTCTTGTGTATGGTGAGCCTCCCATTATTAAATAAAAGATAATATAATTATATGGGGTGACCAATAGGTCAGGGGTCACACAAGAACACTACAAATGAACCTACGGAAAATTCCTTGTATGACTTGTATAAGGGATAAAATTATAGTGAAGAGAGGTAAAGGGGAGTTGGGGAAATAAGGAGAGAGAAGGTTACTATTGTGAGTAGGCTTATAGAATTAACATACAATAACTAGATTAATTTCACATTCAATTAGAAGAACACAAAAATGCAAACCATGATAATACATAACAAATCATAGACACAAAATTCCATTGATTTATTTATAAAAGGCGAAGATTATTATATATGCAAAGTTGGGAAGAGAGACTAGATCAACATAAAACAAGAAAGGGAAGAATAAAACATTTTATTGCATGTTATAAAAGTGGTAATCTCAAAAAAATACATTCAATCAACAATTTCCAACCTTTTGGAATGGAGAATCCATTCCAATTTATAGCATTACAAATTGTCCTTTCATCTACCCCCCACATGACTTTTCACCTATCCTCATCACTTGTGACCTTTCATATTCCTAGGAAGTGATTCTTTTTCTTATTATTGGAAAAATGAATCTTATAATGTTTATCTAAGGGTCACTTAAGAGAGTAGGAAGAAATAATAAATAGTACATTCTTAGTGAAAAATTAGAACATGGAGAGAGAAGAAGAGGAGAAAGAGAAGGGGTTGGCTAATATGATGAAGAGAAGATTTTTTGTTGAGTAGATAGAGTATGACACTAAGGAAAGGTCACAAAGAAGATTCGTGTGTGGTAATAAGGTGCATTTGAAGGTGTGAAAGGAAAGGGAATGAAACACGCGCCATGACAAGATGATTTGGGGACTTAGCCATTTTCATGATTACAGGCTATTTTTGGAGATAGTATGCAGAGAACACATCGGGATGGAGACTTACACGACACACAAATGCTATTTTGGGATGATTGTTTGATGAGTGCCATGCACAAGTTGAAGATAATAATAGGATTACTAATGCTAATTAACTGTAGGATATCTATTATTAGCGCACTTGCATGTGTGCCTATTATTGTAAAGGTGCATGGTTATTTTCAGCATGCAACCTATTTTAGGAAGTGCGTAAGCGGTGAAGGAAAGTCCCCACCCCTATAAGTATGTATTAATTTGTGTAGTTAGGGAGAGACACTATGTATGAGCCATTGTTGAGTTATGTTGCGGATCGATGCGCGCATAAACTTATGATACTATTTATTGTAAGAAGATTTTGTATTTATTGTGTTTAATATAATGGAGTGTATTGGGTGGATAAAGGTGTTAAACATGACTCAGAATCGTTGGTTCTGCTTGGTTGATTTCATTATGTTTATAGTTTAATTCATGATTCTTTAAGATCTAGATCTGGAATATGCTTTGTGGAATGTTTATGTTATTTATGGATCTGAATGCATTATATTTTCATCACGTTAAGATTCTACACCAAAAACTCTAAGGAGGGGCTTGGTACCATTGCATGCTTTGCGTGAGCGCTCAACTCTGGGCCGGGTGATGTGCTAGTGTGCTTGGGTTATTCATGATAAATTCTAGGATGCATCATTGGTTCCATTTTCGGGACCTCTTTTTGAGGATGGTTCATGATGAAGACACAGGTTGACCATAGAAAGTGATGAGGAGTGGATAAAATATCTGGAAGAAGAGTACGCATGGAGATTCAGCACGGGATCTGAGTTTGACACACACATGTGGGTGGAATAGAATCTGTATGACTAATTGTATGATACCTTCTTTGTTATCTTCCGGTAGAACTGTATGAGTGGCTAGTTGCTTATGCATCTAAATGGAATTGGAGGTATCACACACTTGTCTAGATGTAGGAATAATTTGAGGCCCTCTATGGCATTGATCTGATTTGGACATGTGTTGTGGATACTTGGTTCCGTGGTGTTTTGAACAACTATATTTTGGAGTACTCAATTTCCACTTATTCTTGTTAAAAGGTAGCTGAGTTCCAATTTTTACGGTATCCTAGGGGAACTTTTTGTAAGGCATTCCACTGGTGATCAAGATATTGATGGTGACCTTGAACTTGGAGGACATGTGGGGACAATAGTAGGTTTGGTGAAAGATGGTAGACCTAGCAGCAGAAAGGAAACTTAAGTACAATGAGGCACATGAGATGGAGATAAAGAAGTAGTGTGACATTGCATAGAGGATGGTGTTGAGGAGAGAGATGGATCGTGAAGGATTTGGAGCTCATGCAAAGGTGGATCCGAGCATCCGGAACTCCCCATTTTGGCATGCATGATAGGGAACCCTCCTCGGCCTCACATAGGAGCGTGCCAGAGAGAGGACCTAGGATGTGGGTGCACATCTGAATCTACCTAGAAACCTATCCCTTGCACTTTGTTTTCCAATATCTAGTACATCCAATAGTTAGCAAGATAATTTGGGCAATAGGTAAGAAAGAGTAAGTCACATAGAAAGTACATATATGGTAGGGAAGATGTCTTCATTGTTGTTTGGAGGTACCTTTTCAGGCACATCATCAAAGCCACAGAATTCAAGTGCGTAGAATTTTGGACTCACTGGGAGTAATACCACCACGCAGACTATAGGAGTTCGGTTCAGTACTAATTTTAGGACACATGGAAGTACATCTTCTGGTCTGCTTTGGCTACAAGTGGAGGATTAGGGGGTATAGGTGGCTCTAGTTCTAGTGGATCTGGTGGCTCTAGATGCAGAGGTAACATGGGAGGTTCTGGATCAGGTGGTAAGGTCGTGCATCAACCCCATAATATTTATATGGAGATTTCTCTCCATTTTCTAAAGTATAGGGGCATAGAATATGTTGTTGAACATGTAAACATGTGTGAGATCTTTGTGACACGCAAAATGGATCATGGCTTCGAGTGCAAGACAATTCAATTTACAACTACATTATAGGGACATGCACATAGTTAGTATAGGAAGTTTTACCTTGATCAAACTTGTGTAGATTATGCAACATTAAAATATGCTTTCATGAAAGATTTCTTTATCCCGAATTCGAGCGTAAGAGTATAAGCGCTCAAGGATATTAAGTAGGGCACTCGATGAGAGTGTCTGGGAGTATGATGCATATTTCAAAACACTTTTGTCTAAAATTTCTTATGATATTCATGCAATCTAGCATGCACAATGGTTCATTGGCAGTCTAATCACACATTTTAGAAGGGCACCTGTCACATAATACCTACATTGATATGCAAAAACCACTTGAAGCATCTTTATACGCTGAGGTATTCAGAAGTATAGAAACTAGAGTAATCCCATTCTTAGAAGCACAAATTGCAGCTATGGAAAAGCAGTTAGAGAAACTACTGAGAAAATTTAGCACATGAGATGTGCACTAGGATTTGGTGTATAGATTGTGAAGTAGAAGGGCACACCAAGGATAGTTGTCCCAGCAAAACATTGTGATCATTATTACTAGACTGTGAGATATGTCATTTGAACCATGATGTCAGTTGCTCCCCATTATTACAATGTGCAATAAGGAAGAATGCATCTTGTTATTGTGAAAAAAATTGGTACATGACTCACGATACAGAAGACTATAGGTTGATTGGTCAAATCCATGATGCTATAGATATTGGTGTGTGACAAACAAGAGTATCAGATAACTCTAAGGGTAAAGGTGAGCACTAGGATCAGAATCACAATCAAGCACACTATGATCGGAACAAGGGGCACTATAAAGGAGGACATGGTAGAGGTCGAGGATACCGTGGTGGATTCGGAGGTTGAGGCTGTGGTGGTGGACGAAGTAAATTCCCTCACGAAAATGCTTTACATACGGATCACTTGACCTCTATAGGCATGAATGTCCTCAGAATATTACATGTTATTTTTGTGGGAAGAATCATAGCTATGAGGAATTCCCGGATCTATATGAGCATCTTAGAAAGTAGCATAAACAGGAAAACAAGGGTGTAAGGATGGTTAGGATACAATGTGCTATGGAAAATCAATGGATGCCAAATTTGGCATCAGAACCTGAGGTATTACCTGTGAATATCACTACATGCGTTGAAGCTACGAGTGCTAGAGAAGTGTTACAACAGAAGCATGCCATCACTAAGGAGGAAATTTTGCATGCAAGGTATCCAGATCTTGTGCACGAAGGAGGTTTATCAGGAGACCATGGAGGTACTCAGAAACCTTCAAGGGGAAATATAGTGTTTGAAGGAGCAATCATGGAAGATGGAACTAGAAGAAGGTAGTAGAGACGGTCCAGTTAAATATTGATGACTTGAAGGAGGTATGAAAAATGTTGCACCAAGAGAATATCATTCCATTACTAGGGAGTTGGCTAAAGGGAAACACTCTGCGCATGAATATTGAGAATGGACGTCAGATCCTACATGTAAATCTTCCCCCATAGCTTAGATTACGACAACGAGATCACTCTAAATGTTGTTGTATATGAATGGCTATTGAGTAATATATTGATTGACATAGGCTTGGAGGTAAATGTTCTTAATTTAGATTCATATGTACAGATGGGGATACCTTCATTACAATACTCATATTCTAATGTATTGTTTATGGCTAATCGAACTAAGGCCACTCCTATCAGAGTTTTAAAAGATGCATCCATTACTATACAAGGGGCCAAGTTCATTGGGGATTTTGAGGTTTTAGCACTTGCAAAAGAAGAAAGTTTCCCATTTTTGCATGGGTGCCCTTGGTGTTATGCAAATAATGTTGATCTTTGGTTCAAAAAAGGATATATAAGTTTTGAGAATAGGGAGGAAAGAGTTATTATCCCTTTAATGGATGCAAAATATGAGCCCTATGTTTATCCTTTTAGAGAATAATATCTTAATAGGATTTATGTATGTGCCATTCGAGACCCGAAAGTGCTTGAGCCATCTAAGGAAGGAATATTTTAGTGGGAAGATGCAAAATCTATTAGTGATACTACAAGTATTACTTTTGATAATTGGGCTTGTGGTAATTATGAGATGGTTGGGTGTGAAATAAAGATTGCATTTTCATGGAGAAGAAAACCTTGTTGTATTAGGAGGATAGGTAAGAACTATGTACCTCGATACAATGGAGAAGGAGACCCTACAATATTCATGCGCGCCATAGAGGAACAGTGGACAAACCAATTTGAAAGAAGAAATATGTTACCATATACCTACTGCGGGATAGTAGCACACTAATGGGTGGTTCACGGGGATAATATTGTAGAATGGAATGAAGTTGTGATTGATCTAACAACTTTAGTTTCTAGGAGCAACACTCCTACTCAAATCTACACATATCATGGTAATCAACCTGTCTCAAGACTACATTCATCATCGGTGTGAGAGGCTCTGGATAGACGAGTAAGAAGCTTTACCGCCTTCACTATGGGTACACAAACTTTACTCCACTTTACAAGGTTACACACGTGCTTGGTACGTATATGCGGAGCTACATAGAGAGACTAGAAATTGGTAGGATTTGATTGTAGGAATGGTCCAAACTTTTGACTACTTCTCTACTAAACCTCCAAGTAGAAGAGGCATTAAGGGTTATAAATCATTTAACTATGGGAGATAGTGCAAAGGTGGAAGAACTCATTCAGGAGTTATTTGATGAGAATGAATCAGGAGCACGCTTTGATGAAGAAGTAGAGACAGATGCCACGCTACTTAAGCGCACTTGCTTTGAGAAAGAAAAAGGAAAGATGGTCTATATAGTGGATGATGAAGAAGTAGAAAATATGGATATAGATCATTCAAGCAGGTACACGTGAGGTTTTGGATAGTGCAGATAAAAACGTTTACGCCTATCATGAACCTATGAAGAAAAAGAAAGTGAATATTGGTACGGATGTTGAACCTAAGGAGGCAATCATTGGAGATTATTGGTCTGATTCTGAAGTGGAAAAGATAGTTGAGTTGTTCTATGATTTTCAGGACTTATTTCCTAGGGGCTACCATGAATTAAAAGGAGTGCATGAGTCATTAGGAGAGATGAATATCAAGATTAAGGAAGGTGCATGCTCGATTAAGAAGAGACCCAACAGATGAACCCTAACCTGCGTAAACATTACGGAGGAAATTGACAAGATGTTGAAATCTTCGCATCATCAATCCCTAGAAGAATTGGAGTGGGTTAGCCCCATGATTATCAATATAAAGAAAGATGGTCGATTAGGATTTGTGTGGATTATAGGGAACTAAATTTTGTATGTGTGATTGATCCTTTTCCAAAACCTTTCTTTGAAGAGATATTATAAGGTGTTGCAGTAGGCGCAAAATCTATTCTTTTACGAGATGGATTCTCTAGGTATCATCAGGTCTGGATTGCATTGGAGGATCAAGAAAAAATGAGTTTCACCACCGAATGGGGATTTTTTTCATATACTATAATGCCCTTTGTTTTGAAAAACACACCTTTTGTATTTTTGCGCATTGTTGCTCATTCATTCCGGATTTTATTCACAACTTCTCGCAAGTTTACGGATGATTAGGCGGTGTATGGACTTGTTAAGGATCATTGTGACAATTTGCACTTAATGTTTGAAATATGTAGACAGTTAAGCATCCCTTTTAACATGAAGAAGTGTGTTTTCTACTCCTTTTGGCATGTTGTTAGGGCACATCATCTACAAGGAAGGTTTTAGTGGATCTAGCTAAGGTTACGATTATTGTAGGCCCTGGAAGAGCCTACCAGTCAGAGTGAGGTGTGCAGATTCTTGGGTCACACTGGGTATTATAGAAAATTTATCAAAGGATATGCTAAGGTTTTCACACCCTTAGAAGAGTTACTAAAGGGAAAAGGGACATTTTATTGGGGAGAACCGCAGGCAATGCGCATTTGAGACATTTAAGGAGAGACTTACTATAGCACTTATTTTGCATTTTCCCTCATGGAACAAACCATTTCATGTAAATGTGGATGCCTCTAGAATGACCATTGGCTCGATGTTAGCTCATCCTGGAGAAGGTATTATAGATCATCCTATCTGTTTTGCTAGTAGAAGGTTGACTCCTGAAGAGAAAAATTACATAACTACTGAGTGTGAAGCCTTGTTAATGATCTATGCACTACATAAATTTAGACAATACCTTCTAGCAACACCATTTGTATTTTACATCGATCACATGGCATTGAAATACTTGGTAAACAAGCCCATTTTACAAGGGCACATATGTCGATGGGTGCTCTTATTCCAAGAATTTTATTTCACAGTTGTGGTAAAACTAGGTAAAAGTAATTGGTCCAAACCATTTATCAAGGATTCAATCAAGGGAGGACGTACAGACAATTGAAGATATAATGTCAGATGCATAGTTGTATAAGTTACAATGCGCACCTTTGGAATTAGAGGATATTGCTATCTTTTTATGTACATGTATGATGCCAGAAGGAATGAAATCCTTAGAGAAGAAACAACTTGTAATTCACGCGGCACCTTTTATGTTGATTAGTGGTGACCTATACAAGCTAGACCGAGATGAAGTATTGCATCGGTGTGTACTATATCAAAAGCACGCGGATATCATGGAAGAGGCTCATGGTGGTATTGCATGTGGTCACTATGCAGGTGATGCCACTGCGCATAAGATTCTACTCAGTTGGATTATTGTGGGACACCCTCTACAAAGATTATAAAGCATATTGTAAGGCGTGTGATTAGTGTCAACACGTTGGTAACTGGGAAAATAGATGAAATTCCTTTTAGGCCTATTCCTAGTGTAGATCCATTTGAGAAATAGGCTATAGAATTTATGGGTTCTATTTCTCCACCCACGCATAAACTCGGATCATGTTACATCATCACTTGCACATGTTATCTTACAAGGTGGGCAAAAGAAGCACCTATAAAGGATTTTATAATAGCTACAATAGCTAGGTTCTTATGGAAAAATGTTCTTACAAGGTATGGATGCCCGTTGTGCTTGAAAAGTGATAGGGGTATACATTTTTGAATGCTACAATCAGGATACTATTGGATGAATTTATGATTACGCACCATAAGACAACAACCTATCATCCTCGTAACAATGGGACTATTGAGACCTTCAATAATATTTTGTGCAGATATTTACAAAAATTTGTGATGTTGGAAGGAAATATTGGGATGATAAAGTTTCGCAATGCTTTAGGTATATATAACAACATATAAGAAGTTGAACAATGCCACACCCTTTCAGTTAGTGTTTGGTGTAGAAGCTAGTTCTTCCAATGGAATTCATGTTACCTTCTTTGTGTATTGCGCTACTGGAGGTCTAGCTGATGAGCAAGCATTAGAAGAAATAATTGATAAATTGATACAGTTGGATGAGAGGCACACCATAGCATGTTGGAGTCAGAAGCAGGAAAAGGCCAAGCGAAGAAGGCATGGCATGACATGCACATCAAGGACAAAAATATTGAGATGGGACAGATGGTGCTTCTTTATGACTCTAAGTTTTTGTGCCATCTAGGCAAGCTTAAAGTGCATTGGTTGAGACCATATGTTATCACTCATATACTTGAAACAGATTCTTGTCAATTAGAGACACTTGATGGAATACGGTTACCCGATTACTTCAACGGGAGTAGGTTGAATCCCTACTATAAATAAGTCTTCTTGGTGTTTGTAATAAGGCAATGTTGCCATTTAGAATAGGTTTTCATTTATGTATTTCCTTAATGTATTTCCTTCTTCTTTGCTATGCTTGGTCACTTTAGTTTGGTGTTTTGTGTAACAAGCGTGTTTGTGCGCTAGAAGCTAATTAGCATTTGAAGTATTTTTATGCGCAAAGGACTACATATACCATTGGTGGGGGTGGTTATTCACAATTAGGTATACATTAGAAAAAAAATTTGACATGTGTTAATTAAGTGTGGAATCATGATGAAGAAGATTACTCTAAAAATATGCCCATAGATGAAGATAAATGAGGGAGTATTATAACACAAGGTAAGCAACGGACGTGGAGACTACCAGGGGAAGGTGCAGTGGCGAGGTACTCGGGTGCATGGAAGCATGCTAAAGAGAATTTTGTATCCAGAAGGTAGGAAGGTGTGCTAGAAGGTTATAAAATGGTCGAGTTAATGAGAGGATTACATGTAGGTGAAGGAACAATAAATGCACTAAATTTTTGAAAATCTATATAAGGATGTGACGTGGGTTCATTTTTACCTTTACAATCACAAGTATTTGAGTGAGCTAAGTGTGATTGAGCTGAGTGACTTGTGTTGAGGTGTAGATCATTGTGAAACTAGGCATGGAGAGAAGACTATTACACGGAAGAGGCTTACGTCCCCATTGGTGAAGGGCTTGAGTGAAGTGGAAGCATTGAGAAGGAGCTAGGGCACGTGATTTCAAGCTAGGGCATGTAGATTTGAGCTAGGGTTTGATTTTTCTCATTACAAATAGCAAAAAGGTAGGATTTTTATGATGGCACAAAAGAGAGCACCTGCAGTAGGCACGAAAGGAAATAAGAAGGTAGAAAATGAAGTTGAAATTTCTCCGAGAGTAATTTTTAGAGATGTAGTACCTGGAAGGAGTAATATTCAGAAAGAGTGGGATTCCCACATCCGCATATGCAAGATAAGTGACTACAACCACTGTACCTCTGAAAAATAAGGGATAGGTGGACACGTTGTTGAATAAGAAGACCAACAAGTACATGGTGGAGGATATGCCAGTGTATGACAACACTGGGGAGAAATTACTAAAGAAGGTAGGATTTAATTAGTTGTATGCGCTCTCGTATTTTAGAAAATATGAGCCCTTATACCAATGGTTAATAAGATGAGTCCATGAGGACTTATTTTATTTCATCAAACGAAGGGTTAGGATCAAAACAACCCTAGTTTTAACACTAACAGTGATTGAAGGGCACATGGGTAGACCTTATTAGTGATCTGAATGATAAAGCAATGATCATAGAAATAAGGAAGGAGTTGGGGTATACCAAGGGTCCGCGCAGAATGGACATTGATAAATTGAAGAAGTTTCATGTGGTGCAAGAAGCCGTGCATCTACTAACCAAGTTGAATGACCAAGAGAGATGGTCACAGGTAAACACCATGTGGCTTCACATTGCAAAGAAAATGTCTTAGGGAGTAGTATACAACCTAGTAGGCTATATTGCAAACACCATTATTGAGGAAGCACACATAGGAGAAAAGATAAGTTTTGGTGCTATCCTCCTTTCCCTTGTGTTTTTAGAAATTGGAGTGTCCAATGGGCCAAAGAACAAGATCTGGGAGTACCCCTTGGAACAAAAGTCCCTCATGGAAAGGTTTGAAAAGTATTTATGTGAAGGATCAATGAGTGGGCTGTTTAAGAAGAGGGTGAAGATGTGGTATGACCGAATTCATGTGGCATTTGAGGAGGAGTGGTGCATTCCCAAGGAGCTACCTTCGGTGGTGGGAAAGGCAGTATAGTTCGCAATGTACCAACATTTCTGCATCACGTGGTTTTCTACGAAGGATGGGACATGGATCCCATGGTGCAAACTATATTATTCCTTCATAGTGTTCTATTTCCAAGCATTGGTCCACCGATTTCTTGATGTGCACCATCCGAACTTTAACACAAATAAGGTAGACTATGACTACCACACTCTGAGGAAGACATATGTGTATCTAAACCAGACTACCTACTTTGAGAGGCTCATCTCAGACGTAATAAGTGTGAATCTAGTAAGCTTGGCTATTAGGGAAAGTGGAGCTATACTTGTATACCTTTAGCTTAAGCCTAAGCTAGATAATAACAAGTATGTGGAGAATGATTTCATGCTCCCTAGGTTGCTAAAGGGGAAACATATAGTAGAGAACATGCCAACTCGAAATCTTGTAGCGAAAAATAGAGGTAGATGAGGAGGATAAAGAACATGAAGATAGTGGTGGCTTAGATCATAGAAGCTGGAGGTAGCCCACAGACAGAGTGGATACCGAGCAGGCGGATGCCCCACCTGCAAGCACAAGAAGGAGACGAGGACTTGGATGTGGAAACAGACCATGAATAATTCCATTTTAAAAGGGTATTCGGAAGAACAAGAACCCAAGGCGCGAGAACTCCAAAGCTTATAAGAATATCACCGTGAGTCTCCCCTCATAAAGAGGTAAATGAGAAGAAGAGGAGAAAGCTAACGTTGAATGAGGAGGTGGAGGAGTCTGTAAAGAGCATGCCTGGAACCCTAATGCAGCCAGAGGATATGGAGGAGCCTAGAGATGAGGTCATGAAGGATATAGAGGAAGGTGTGAAGGAGGTAGAAGAATCAGATCATGAGAAGCCTCACACACATGACACTACCTAGGATGTCAAAATTATAACTCCAAACCTTTGCGCTTAGGTTCCTAAGGGACCAAGAACAAGGAGAACAAGTTAAGAATACATTATGCTAAGTATGGGCTATGTTGAGGACACAAGCAAAATCATTCGTACCCATTTTTAAAGCATAGTGGACCTGAAGGATTTATATGGGTGGGAGTTGATGGACCTAGACATGGCCACTACATGTGCAAGGAAATAATTTTCCTGGTCCATGCAGACTCACATGGACAAGCCATATTTTGATGTATGCGAGGAGTATTATATGTTAAGAAGAATTAAGAAGGCACCTCAGAGCTGGCACATGACTATAAATCCCACTCTCATTTCTGATGAACAAGTGAGAAATGCCTTAGTTAAGGTATCTAAAGAGGTGGTGCCAAGGAACACATATAAGGTTGCCACTATTAGAGCACTATGAGAAGATAACAAGGAAAAAACTGAAAAAATAATGTATCTGAAAGGAGAGAAGGATCTAGAGAAGAAAAAGAATGAGGCCTTCATCAACATGGTAGAAGAAATTGGTGACTATGTCCTAAAAGCAAGACCACACCTGGAGTCTAAGGTACTTGAAAATTTTCCTTTGGCTATGCATTACGTGCGCACATTAGTTGATTTGGTACTTGAGGATGGACCACTTTTGATTCCAATGCCAAAGGATCCTAAACAAGAAGCAGAGAGAGAAAAGGCCTCCGTAGTGAGGAAAATTTCAAGTTACGAGGCCTTACTCCAAAATTACAAGATGAGATGAAGAAAGTAGATCAAGCTCTGAAAATATGCACAATACCAGAAGCAGTGATCAGGATCAGAACTACAGTAGTAGATAATGAAGTTTTGAAGGCAATGAAGGATGAGACTTTATGACACACAGAGATAGTAGCATTAGTAAAGTAAAAGAGTGAAGCCCTTTCAGCAACACAAAACCCACATAAGGAGAGGTGTGATGAGATTGGGAAGCTCATAGTGCAAAATATGGATCTTCTGGAGGGAAGGATGTCTTCTATGGAAAATGTTGTCCTAGTAGTGCATAATGAAAAGGGAGAGATAACCCAGGACAAGTTGGAATCCATCACCACAGATGATCCAAAGAAGATGCGAACCACGTTGGATGAATGGAAAACATTAGAGGATGAGATTAAAATAGAATATCCAGAGTTGATCCTCCCAGTTGAAGTAGAGGGTGCTGAATAGAAGTCTATTCTTTGTACAATAATTATTTACATTATTTCCATTCTTATTTTTTATTCTTTGGGAACATCAAGAGGAACCCCATTTCGAGACAACAATGTAGTTTAGTGTGGGGTAATGTTGAGCAAATAGAGTATGACACTAAGGAGAGGGCACACAAAATATTTGTGCATGGGAATAAGGCACATTTGAAGGTGCAAAAGGAAAGGGAAGGAAACGCGTGCCAGGACAAGCTGATTTGGGGACTTAGCCATTTTCATGGTTATAGGCTATTTTTGGAGATAGCATGCAGAGAACACATCGGGATGGAGACTTGTGCAACACACAATTACTATTTTGGGATGATAATTTGATGATCACCATGCACAAGTTGAAGGTAATAATAAGATTACTATTATCTGTTAATAGCGTAGGATATCTAGTATTAGTGCACTTGCATGTGTGCCTATTATTGTAAAGGTGCATGGTTATTTTCAGCATGCGACCTATTTTAGGAAGTGTGTAAGTGGTGAAGGGAAATTACCCACCCCTATAAGTATGTATTAATCTATGTAGTTAGGGAGAGACACTGTGTATGAGCTATTATGGAGTTATGCTTCCAGATCTGATGCATGCATAAACTTATGATACTATTTATTATAAGAAGCTTATGTATTTACTGTGTTTAATATAATGGAGTGTATTGGGTGGATAATGGTGTTAAACATGACTGTAACTGGTTCTTGCATGGTTGATTTCATTATGTTTATCATTTAATTCATGATTCTTTAAGATCTAGATCTGGAATATGATATGTGAAATTTTATGCTTTTTATGGATTTGAATGCATTATATCTTCATCACGTTAACATCCTGCATAAGCAACTCTAAGGAGGGGTCTGGTACCTTTGTGTGCTTTGGGTGAATGCTCATCTCAGGATGGGTGATGTGCCAACGTGCCTAGGTTATTCATGGTAAATTCTAGGCTGCATATTTTGTTGATGGAAAAATTGTTGATCTTAGGCATGGTAATCACAATTTCCTTTTTATGTAAGATACATGAACAATCCAGACTATTGAATGAGTTTTTAGAAAATTTGTCACGATACATTCGATGCAATCCACGAGATGAATATGAGAATTACTCATGATGGTTCCTTCTTGATCTCACAGTGAGAGTGAGGATCACTTTCTTTCTCCTTATGATTTCAAAAATGGATCCAATGATCATGAGAGACAACTCCATGATGCTCAAACCTCTTGATTTTTATCCTTATCTTATTGAGATGAGTCTTCATCATGTGGGTGAAAGAATTACCCTTGAGTGAAATCCTTGAGAAGTGGGCACCGGTTGGAATGGAATGAGATGATGATAATATATCTCCTTTATGAGATATTATCACACTATAATGGATTAGGTGAGTTGTTAATAACTATAACTAGTGGGTGGAAACAAATGAAACAAAGATGATTTCCCATTCTTATACACACAATGCTTTGAATGAAGATCATTACCTTCTTACCTTTCCGGCTCCAAAATCTGTTTATACACCTCATGTTCACATGTTTCTCATGGGAAGGTTTCTGCCATCAAGAAATATACACTTGGATTTTCTTTAAGATAAGGAGGTTATGATGGATCACTTTTTCTTGACTCAAGAGGATCTCTAGGATCCGTGATGAACCTTACAGTCTTATGAATCATTACGAATATGAAACCAATGTGCATTCTGTTTTCATTATCTTCTTCTTTAAAGGCTCGTGTTCAATGTCTTTTAGTTGCAATTTCAATTCTTTATCCTTATGGGAGTGACCAAACAAATAGGTGTTTGATTGAGTGTTTAATAACATTATGACATTAAATGAAATTGGGATCATTTCTTGTTCTCACATTCATAATGCCACACATGAAGATCACCTATTCGCTACTCTAGAGTACTTAAATGAAATCATAATTGGGATGTTTTCATACCTGTGTGCTTAGATGCTTCCGATGAGAAAGGAGGATCCTTTTATTCTCCATATATGATGGCTTGAATACTCAAATCATCCGACTAGCTCTCTTTGACTTTCTTCTCGGGGATGATGATGGATTTAGGACATGATGTTTCTCATCTTTCCGATGAGTTTATGATTTCTATTATCATCATGATGACATAATTCTAATGAATTTTAATTCCAATTGGAATCTTGACACATTTCAAATTCTTTTACAACTACACAATGTCCCCGACCTTCTTCACTTGTTGTGCCGGATATGCTTTGTCTTGCTTCTTGACACAATTGTGATCACAATGATGCTTTAGGATCCTTGTAGAGAGTTAATTTTAATGTTTGATCTGTGAGAAACCTCAACAACCATGGGAGGATATAAAAAATAAGTGATATGATTGAAAACAAAGTTAACAACAACTTTCTACATTGAAAACTAAAACTTTCTATTTTTGTTAGGTGGGATCAAGAGCTACTATTTTGGGAATCTTTTTTCTTTTTGTTCAAATTTTTTTCTAGAGATTCTAGAACACTTAATTCACCTCCATTGATGATGATTTACCATTTTTAGGAATTTTCTATTTTTAGTATGTTTTTTTGGAAGCTACTATTTTGAGAAATTTGCTCATTTTACCTTGTTTGTTCTTTTGCATATTTTCTTAATGTTCGAGTGATGGAGTTTGATGTTTTGATAGAATTACTACTTTTAGAAAGATCATATACATATTACTTGCTATTTTTATTAACTGGTCAAACTAGTGTTGGTTTCAATGAAAACACCATTTTTGGATTCACTCTGCTCCATGATCCAAAGACTCCAATTTTCATAGTGATCCATCCATTGGAACTCTTGCAAATAACAAAAGGAAATTTTAGAGGTAGGGTTTCATGTTTTCTACTATGTGATGGAATCCATTAATGGATGCTTGAAGCTTCAGTGATCATGAAGGCAAATGAGAGTAGATTCTTCATCAAAATCTTACTTGAATCAGTTTTACGGTTTGAAAGTTATAAAGAATTCTTCATTTTCATGGTCACAACTACCTGGAAAAATTTTGGCAAAATGTCTGGTGTTTTTTCATGTATTTTTAGGTATTACAGGTTCAAAAATTGATTTCATGTTGAACTATGAAAATAAATTAGGTTTAAAACAAGTTATCTTTGTTTTTATGTCATCTGGCAGTGTAGCTTAACCTGAGTTGTGTGAAAGCATGGTGGGTGAAAAATTAAGTTTAATGGTTGGTGGGAGGCACTCATTATTTTAAAGTCTTCCCCCTTGGTGAAAATTTATAAGAGGGACACAAATGGGAGCCTAGAGACATATCTTGGCAAGTGTTGTTGTTAGATGCAATGTGAGGATGATGAAGAAATCTTGACAAGCACCCGGGAGCTGAAAATAGGTCATGTGAGGAACCGAGAGGGGGATGCTTAGGGTGGAACTCATTTTTCCCATTTTTACAATTTGTAAGGGAACAAGATATAAAAAAGGAGTGCTTTTAGGAAGATTCTGCCAAGTGGCAAGATCTGGTGTAGTGAGGGGATGAGAGGTTTAGTCAACTCAAGCTCCTCACGGAGTTGGAGAGGGTCACATCAGAACTAGAGAGGGGGTAGTAGGAAGAATTGAAAAAACATTTCCAGAGCTTGGAAGGGATTTTTAGATGTAATTTTATATTAAATTTACTCCCAAGACCATTTCAAGATCAATGGAATAGGTTTCAAAATTGTTTTATTATTCATAACTCCAAAAATGTCCTTATTTTGATCGGACAACGAGATATGTCTATAGAAGTTGAGCTTCTTTGAGAGATTATTAGATATTTTGTAGAATATGATTTTTCCACCATGAAGAGTACTCCCTAATATTTCCATTTCCTATTTTATTTCCTTCTAAATCCTTACATGATCTCTCATAATCATCCTGGAGAAGCTCATGTTCAAATTTCGACCACTCACTCCTCCTTACACCGAAAAACCCGCTTTTACATAATTTATCCCTAAAATATCAAATATTCCCTAAATATTCCTAAACCACTTAAAATATATTCTTTAATCTCCAATACCACCTCCATATTACAATGATATTTTGAACCTTCCTAGAGGATGCACACTTTCCTTGAAATGACCAAAATTGGCCTTTCGCCTATTGGAGAACTAGTCTTCAATTGTACTTTATTGGACGAAAGAATTGACCTTGTCACATCATTTAAAAAAATTCACATGAGTTTTTAACATATTAGGACCTGAAATATTGATAATATAATGAAATGGAAAACCAACTAACCGGGAGAGGGTTTTGGAGGATTTTAAATAAAAATTTTACATTTGGCTTAGTTTCCATGGCTTAAGTTTTGAATTTTTGGGCTTGCAAAAATACATGAAAATATATACTAATAATATTTAAACTCTTTTAGACAATTTACTTGATAATAATCTCATTACACTACTTAGTACATTATATAGATGATGACATCATTTGATACAACATCAAGGAGAGGATTTTGAAAATATCATCAATTTAGTGGACATGAGATAAATAATTGTCAAACAATACACAATCAGATCAAATAGATCACTCAAAGGCATGTTATGTAAAAGGAAGAGAAAAAGGATAAATTTCTTAAGTAAACACAAGAGTATAAGAAATTTTATAGACAAAGTATGTAATCGACATAAACAAAAGGAAATATTCAAAGTACCATATCTAATCAAAGAGGAACATTTACCTAAGGTATTATATATGAAGAAACAAATTGATCCATTTTTCACACAACCATCAATCAATAATAAAATTCACAACAAGGTGATAATTAAGATAAATATCATTATCGATTTAGACACCTAAAATTGCCACTAATATTATTATATAATACCTTTTAGCAATTTTTTATGAATGAGAACCTTAAACACAAATAAATAAATGATCTTGTGTCTCATGGTATTATCTTGTCTCCATTTTGTATCTTTTTTTCTGATCTCTTATGTTTTTTACACTTCATATCACTTTCTCTCTCATTCATAGAGATATTTGGCTATGTTTACGGAAATTATTCATTTTGGGCCTAGGGATAGTAGCATCAACTTGGGAACTAATGGCATACGGTAGTATCCAAAAGTGCATGACAATGTCTAAAGGATCAATATTGGTTTCTTTTTCATTTGGTTCCTTTGTTACCATTTTTACCATATGTTTTTGAGATATAGATTAGATTTTTATTCCATTAGGTCCTAATTTCAAATTAAGATAATCCTATATACACAAGATTGTTAGGAAGTCTAATCTATCAAATTATATCAAGTATCCATATGTGAGCACCACTCCAAAAGGTACTACAAGGGAAATCATTTATAAAATATCTATCTACAAGCATTCTATTTTACATTTAAGAGGGTTTTGAATCTAAAGTATATCTTAGCTAGCTCACTATAATTTCAAACACAAGGGAAAATGAAGAGTAGGGAACTCTAGACATGTATTCACTCTTGCATGAGTACTATGATAACTACATGGAGTTTGAGCCCCTTATAAAAGAAATATAGTATATAGTGGTTGATTAGAAATAATAATGGACTTGGCTATCAAGTGAATTCCAACTCTATCACATTAACCCTTTTATGTTTTATAATTCATATCAAAGTTTTGGTGCAAGAAACTAGGGTTTTGATTATTATAAGTGCATGTGCAATGGTTTTGGAAGAGGAAAAATCACAGGGAATAAGTAATGTTGAAGAAAAATGATCGATAAAATTCATAAAATTATATTATTGTAAAACATTAGCACAAATTAGGGTAAAAGAACCACAAGCTAGTATCCATATGTAATACTATTGTCTAGTTAGAATTCAAGGATCCATTTTAGCATCCGGTCTCATCATATTCTATTTGGACCAATTCTAGATCCATATTAGTTCACAAATTATTATAAAAGATAAGAGAAACATCTATTCCTATTTATATATCTCATTAAAAAATTTAAGTTCTTGTAAAATGTAATCTTAGTTCATATTTCTATATATTGTTATAAATCTAGTTATATAGCTATTTATATTCAAAGTTTAAATATTATTTAGAGTTTTTCTACCTTAATTTGGGTGTAAACATTTTGTGATCCCATTTTTAATCCTTTCCACCTTTTACATTTAGTGTGTTTTTAACTATCACATTCTTTATCACTACGAGGAAAAATTGAACTGTATTTCCAAAGACACGGTAGATACAGTTTCCATAGATAATTTACCTCCAAAACCCAATTGAATTTCTTATCAAGATTTCATGTGTGGCTCGATATTCTAAAGAAACCCTTTCTAATCATGTGGTGATTGTATCCTATAGCAATGTTAACAAGAAAATAAATGTGGATAGTGACAATATTATATATAGATATGAGGAACAATGTGATGGTAATTATGTATACCTAAATTTTCACTTTATATACTTTTATTTTTCATTGGAATCACTGACACATTATCTTCCCTAGAGAATAATCTTCTAAGAAACTACCGAGAGGGGGTAGTAGCCAAAAATGGTTACGTATATTCTTCGGTCTACATTGGGCTAGTCAAGTAGTGGTACCTACAAGAGATATTTGATGTGTAGCCTAATCAAATCATACTTCACATGTTGTCACCTATTACATTTTTATTTTACAAACTCATTACAACATCACCAAAAATTTTATCTTGTGATCCTTCACACCTAATTTTAGCATGCACACATACATTCATCATTTTCCCCTCTTATAACCTTTGAGTTCCCCACATCCAATATGTCTTACCATCATGAATATCCTTTGATTATTTCTCATATTATTTATATGTTATGTGAGTAAGAATATTTTTCATAGATATGTTATGTAAGTATGATAAAATTGTGAGTTGTATACATAACTCGCATTTAGATACTCTCTCTCTCTCTCTCTCTCTCTCTCTCTCTCTCTCTATATATATATATATATATATATATATATATATATATATATCTCGTTTTAGTAGTATTTGACCATTTATGAATCTTTTGTAAGTTTTTTCTCTCAAATGCATTTGAATCTAGCATTGATTTCATTGGATTCCTTATATCAAATTTAACTTCAAATCCAATAGTTCAATACAAATTCATGGACACGGTGTCAAAACCTTGTCCAAGCTTGAAATTTTTGCCTTGAAATATCACATCCCTCACCTCACAAAACATCACTATATGCGTATAGGATTAAAGCTCACTACATTTAATCTCATAATGTCACATTAGAGCTCACCATATTTACATGGTTGCATTCAAATCATCCCCAAGTTTTCATATCACCACATTTGTGTTATATTTTAAAGGAAACCCACATTTGATAATGTTTAAAAGTATATTAGTGCATTTACATTATTGAAGTGTTGTGTATCCTAAGTGAATTGTAAAGTATCTTAGAATATTCAAATCCCTTAGGTAAAAAAACAATTCACCCCAAGTGGTGAAAACATTGTACAAAGTGGGAATTACTATATTATTATTTTTTAAAAGAGAGAAATAAAAGGTTTAACAATTTTACCTAGGGGAAAATTATTTTTATTGTGAAAAAATTATAATGGACACATTTTCAGGAGAACCCAATGTTCTTATTTTAAAATTTTCAATATTATGATGGGGATTGTTAAATGAGATTCATATTCAATTCCACCGAGTGAGAAACATCAATTTAGAGGATTGAGGAAATAGAGGAAGGAGTTAGAATAACGACCTCTCATCAGCCACTAGCTCTACAAGGCCATATGGTGATTTGGTGGCATCTTTGTTTGGTGTGTTTGCAAAGCACTCATGTTTTTGTGCTTTTTTATAAGTTGTATTCAATAAACATCCACCATGACATATGATAAAGAATCATATTCAAAAAATTAATCTGAATCTTTAGGGTTAGGAGATAATTTTGAGGTAAAATAAATATAGATTGTTGTCTAACTAGTTTGGGAGCTCTAGAAATTTAGAGGATTTGGAATTTTGGAGTTCAAGGGCAGGTTTTGAGAAATGTCCCACAAAATTTTGGTTAAGAGCTACATCTTTACAATGGTTATGATAAAATTTGATTTATTTGTATCTATTATAAGTAGTGTTTTTAAGTAGCACCATTTACATGATATGTTACTCTTCTCCCATGTTTGCACTAAGAGGGGGATGTTATGAAAATTATTTGATTAGTTAGATCACATTATTTATATGTTATGTGAGTAAGAATATTGTTGGGTAGATACTTTTTGTAGGTGTGAGGAAGTTATAAGTGATTTTTATACACAAATCTCATTTAGATATCATTTTTAGATGTGCATTATGCGAGAGAGTTATTTACGAACTATACAACTTCTCTCTCGTATTTAAGAGACTAAAATCCTATACAATGTGTATGAGGATTTGAATAATATAATGAATTTCTTATCATGGTTTGTCATAGTAAATGACATCAACCATAGTCAATACCACTAGCTAGCATAAGCTATTAATGTTATCCCTTGGCTATTTATACATGGTAGTTGATTTCTCATTACACCATCATTCGGTAATCATTTGGTCTCCTATCACTTGCTAGTATTACCTTAAAACTTAAAATGTCTTGATGTTATTCTTTTTATCTTCTCGAGTCCAAATTTGGAGAATTAGGTGTTGGATCTCAATCTAGTTTCTTGGATTAAGCTGGTCTTTTTCATAAGCTCCCAGTAAATGTAAATTTTTTGTGTGTTTCATGTTTTTACCCATGCTTCAAAGACTAGTATGAGTCAAAGAGAAGTGTCGATTTGCAATAGATCATGTGTTTTAGCAAGAGAATGAAAGGATTCACCAAAAATGTTTGGGGGACTAGTTTAGTTTATTGTGGAGTGCAAGAACTTAGTGTTCCTTTTGTTTTCCTAACCCACAAAACAAAGGATCTTCACTTAGACTTAGGCAGGTTTTCTTAAACCCACGGGAAGCAAAGAAAATCTGCAAATTGTTGGAGCCTATTGTTCCATGGATTATCTAACCCATGAAACAAAGAGACGTAGAAATTCATATAAAAATGAGTTAGCATATTGTAGAACAAAGAAAAGTAAGATGACACATGGTGAAGATCAATGGTCAAAGGCAAGGCACATGTCGGTATTTTGGAATTGTTTAATCAAATGGGCTCTAGCAGACTTTAAGTCTCTGAAGTGGACTGCATTTCATAAGGATTTGGGTCTAGGTAGTCACCAAGTCAAATGCGGGATATGTGGCAACATTTTAATTCAAAAGTTTCTAAGTCTGGGAAAAGGAAAAGGTTATGACGCGAAGGCCAAACCAATCAAAACCAAGCACGATGCAAGGAAGAATAATAGACCTGAGGAATGTGGAGCTTTTATATTAGCTCGTATTTCATTATTTTCAGTCAAGGCTAAGGAAAAATTCAAATTTTAAAGAATCGTGGGGCTTCCTCATTGGCTAGAGCTTCACACTATGTCATAGGAGATAAGGAAGGATTGACACTGCGAAGGGCATGAAGCTTTCTTATTGGCTCACACTTCATAGTGGTCAACCATGGGGATATAAAAAGGGTAAATTATGATGAAGTGTGGAGCTTTCCTATTAGCTCTTGCTTCACCACTATCAATCAAGGTAAATAAGAGTTTTACAATTTGAAGAAGCATGTCGGTTTCATATTGGCTCGTGTTTCATTAAGGAATAAACCTATCTCGCAAAAGAAAGGAAAGGGAAGAAAAGAATAAAATCCCAACCCAATGAGCTAATCAAAGACCGACACATGGAAAATGGAAAACAAGTGCACACATTGGCAGGAGGAATTCCCCAAACTAATCAAAGGATGTTATGCATCACAATTTTTGCTTCCGACATGCAAAACTTCATATGGCCATATCTTTTGATCCGGAGCTCCAAATCTTATAAAATTTATATCATTGGAAAGGTATCTTCAAGCCCTTCACTTTGACATCATCAGATTCAAGAATTGATGAGAGTTGGTGGGAAAAGAGTAGAAAATTTATTTTTCATTAAAGATACTGATTGCAGTATTGGTCAACCACCCATCTTAATGAAGTATGGTGTTTGTTTCTTCTCTAAACATGAAAGATAGAAGGAATGAATGATTTTGGTAGGCATCCCATGATCCTTTGCTGCATTTTAATACTTTTTATTGGTGGTTATAGAAGAAAATCATATTTTTATTCTTTCTTTCTCCATCTCATCTTCTATATAATGTATCTTCCATTCCATTTGTGCGAGGAGGCAGATTGGGGGTAGTTGTAGGATTTTTTTATTAAGTTTAGTTTTAGTTTCTTGCTTCTCAAAACCATTTTTGTATCTAGTATATAAGGAAGAGCTAAGGTGGTTGCATTGTACAACCATTAGCAGGTTTTGAGGGCATTTGTTTGTGTCCCCTAGCCAAAACTTACAAAAATATCTCTCTATGATTAATCAAGTTATACTTTCCTTTCTTATGTTTTAAAGGAATGAAAGAAGAAATATTGTTTTTGTTACTATCTTGCATTGGCTTTAATTTTTCAAGTACAAAAGGGTATTTCTTAGTTGTTTTATTCTTCTAGTTACAATGCTATTATTATAGAATGGTATATAATTTGCAATGGTTAAAATCGGTTGTAAAATCCTATAATAAAGCATCACTTTTGAAGAATTATTGCAATTCTCTTAAGGATATTTTGGGTGTATAAGACAAATATAGAAACTTATTTATCTTATCTCTAACTCCACGATTTGTAGTTAAGATTGGGAATACTCTAAACAACATTTGTGCTAATTGAGTATCAATGAATGTAAATGTTATTTCACAGATCATGTTAAATTGATTTTTCTTTTCAAGCATCATAGTTAAGGATGGATTCATTCTATGGGAACATTAATGTACTAGATTAATAAAATCAATTTCCCTCCTCCCTTCAATTCCTAATTAAAAATAACAATTTATCCTTATACTTACTAAGCATATCATACCTACAAACCATACATATGCTTATATTGCAAAGATGAACTTTAAAAGTTATCCCTTACCAGTAAGATTTGCCAAGAATCCCACCAAGTCTATGATCTAATATCATTTAAAGTAGCCTTGGCTAAACAATGTTATGCAAATGTAATATCTGAAGTTGTTTATTATCTTCCCATTAGATCTATGTTTGATTGTCAAGTGCTTATAATAAATCAAGTGAAAAATATTTTGAGAGAAGTATTGTATTTGTGGTTGCACTTGCTTCAAATTGATTTACACCAACCATAAAGGAAACCAAGCCTTGAAATATTTTCCTTTATTCAGATCCCCCAACTAGGTCCTCTCACCTTGGTCTAGGAAGAGCTAGAAGTAGTAGGGTAAATCCATCCCCTTTGTGAAGGTGCCTCCTAATTGCATCCTTAATTTAAGTCATTAATTTAAGTGTTGAAAAAATACCCAGCTATCAACGATAAGAAATTTTCATTGTTCATCACTCTCTCAAAGCCAACCCACTCATGTTAGCTACTCATCTCCATGGGTGCTATTTTGGGAGCCAACACTTGAGTGGCACCATTTTCAGGATTCATCGCTATATTTGAGTTTGTTGTGACTCAAACTATTTACAAACATTCTACAAGTTAAAGGTTCCATCTATTTCTATAATTTTATATTCTAGTGGTGACTCCGTAAAAGAAAATATGGGATATATTGGTTTTATCCTCTGTAACTACCGATTTGATATCTATTTTTCTAAACTAGAAGGATTGAGGTATTATTTCAAGTTAGATCCAAGAAAGATGTTGCTTCTTGAGTTAGAATCATTAAACAAAATAAGTATATGGAAGCATGTAATTAATCAAAGTTCAAAGAGCAATTACATTCAATATAATAGGCCTTATATTCCCTTTGGTTGAGGAATTCTCTAACACATTTGTAAATTCTAAAGCATCTAGTAAGCCTAATTTTATTCTTTCATTTATTAAAGAGAACCAAGAATTTGACCTAGAATCTATTATTTCCTCAAGCTTTAATCAAAAACTTTTCAAGATCCATTAAATCAATGAGACTCCTATTCGCATTGGTTACACCATCCTTCACCTTCACTTTTTGTGAAGAATAACATGGCTAACTCACCTCCTAAAGAACTTTTCAAAGTTAATGTATATAAACCTATTAATTTTGATGACATGAAATTTTATCCAAATGAGATTCCTAATGAGATTAGAATGAGATTAGATTGAGATTTATTAATTTTCAAGAAAATAATGCTATCAATGGTGTTCATCATTTGAAACTATTTCAGAATCTAGGTGAAGACTATGATGTTGAGATTGAGGATATATGTGTAAAGTTTATTTTACACTCTTTAGAAGAAGATGCTCGTGATTAGTTCAAAGACTTTTCTTATGGATCAATTAATTCATGGCAAGAGATACAAAATACATGTTTAGAGATTCATATGGTGATAGAACTGGTCCAAGGTTTCTATTTAATGACTTTGAGAACATTAAAAGGAATGCAAATGAGTGTGTCCAAGAATTCAATACAATATTTAATAAAACCTTAGCAATATTTCCCAATAGTATAAGACCCAGTGATGAGTCTTGTCTTATTAAGTATTCAGATGCATTTGATAGGAAATAAGCATTCTACTTACGAGATAAATATCCTATAAGTTAGATACAATATTTTACCATGGCTCTCCAGATTGAGAATAATATTAAAGTTGTTGGAAAGCCACCAAGGAGAGAGGGTGTGAAGTTATTTAACCCAGAAAATCCTCATACCAGTAAAAAACAGTTGACCTTGAAGAAGTTGTCAAAACTTTGGTAGGGGTTGTTAAAGAAATTTCTTATAAATTAGCATGGGATGAGAAGGGATTGTCTCCCAATCCTCAGAATCATCAAAACACTAGACACAATAGATTTGGAAATAAAACTAAAGGATTTTTTGAGGGATAAGATAGAGAAAAAGGACATGTAGGTTCGGGTAAATAGTAGGAGAATTTTAGAGATAATAGAGCAGTCCCTGACCCTTTAGTGGGGAGAGTAGTTGTTATTGAAGAATAAAATACCATTGATTGGTGTGAAAAATGCTTGCTTCCCCATGTGCCTTGTGATCCACCTGTAAATGATGATAGTGATGAATATTATTTCAGTGATGTATGCATGCTATAATGTCAATCAGAATGTGAGAAAAATGTATCTTCTATTGACCTCCTCTCTTCTTGAACTGTGGTTGATTTTTGGACTTGTGTTGAAAATATTAAGTCTCTCCTTGTTGAAATTAATATTGATGTTGATATGGCCCAAGATTTTGAATTATCTAATAATGATTTTGAGTATCTTAGAGCTTTGATGATCAAGAAGTATGATGGTGATGTTCCTTCTAGTGAGGATAGAAAATTATTGATCAATGTTGCAGTTGCTCAAGAAAAGGAGTACAATCTCATAAATAGACAAGTTAAAGGACCTACTCCTACAACCAAATAAAATATGCCTATTCTTTCTAATATCCCCAAAGGTGCTCCTCAAAAAAATGTTTTAAATAGAACTCCTATAATTCATCTTGAGCCAAGAATTTCTTCTCCAAATCCCACTAAAAAGAACCTTTTCCATTTGAAAAGTTGTAACAATGCCTTCCAATGCTCCTCTTCCCAAATATAATATATGTGATATGGCCCATATTTTAAGTCAGATAAATATCACAGTTCACATTGTAGAATTGTTAAGAATCCTTGAGCATAAGAAGCAGGCCTTTGAGTATTTGGGTTTTAAAGAGGATGAAGTTGCAAATAAAGAGCATGTTAATGAGAAATCATCCCCACCATTGTTAAAGCTGAAATACAAGAAAATAAAGAAGATATAGAAACTCCCCTTGAGGTATATCTAGGAACTTCTTTGGTAGAAACACAATTAGATGTTGACCCCTTTTTCACATCACTTATTATAAATGGGTGGCTCTTACATAATTGTATATGTTTGATTCTAGAGCTTCATGTAACATTATGCCTCTTGCAGTCATGAATGAGTTAAACCTTAAGATAACAATTCTTTTGGTAGATGTTATGCTATCGATTCTAGAGAATTACCTGTTGTGGGCTATGTGAAAGGATTGATTGTACAAATGGTAGCACATCTAGGAAAGTACTTGACTATGAATGTTGTCATTGTTGACTTCCCTACCAAGTGGGGGATGTTGTTGTCATGAAAGTGGGCGATTAGTATAGGAGGCTTTGTTCAAATGGATATGTCCTATGCTACCATACCATTGGAAGGAAAATTGGTCAAGTTATACAGAGAAGATAAGATGTTACACCTCATTGAAGATCCTAATAATGCTTCTTATGAAGTGATTTTTACTGATGTAGACATGGAGAATTTCATAGGCAATGTTGATTTTGAAGATTAATGTATGGATGAGAATACTCAGTTTGAATACCCTATGGTCCCATGGACCATGACCTTTGATGGAGCTTTCTCAAGTAGTGGTAATGGTGTAGGAGTGGTGTTAAGTTCTCCAAACAATGAGTCTTTCAATTTTTCTTTTAAATTGAATTTTGAATGCACCAATAACATGGCTGAGTATGAAGCACTATTGCTAGGATTAATAATTTCTTAGAGGCATGGAATAAAGGACCTCATAGTTAAAGGAGATTTTGAGTTAGTGATTAAGAAAATCAGAAAATTATATGTAGAAAAAAATCAGAGATTGAAATAATACAGAAATGTAGTATGGGATCTCATTGAATGTTTTGATTCATTTAATATTGAATACCATGAGAGAAATAATAATGCAGAAATTATTGGTAGTCTTGGGTCCACAGTATGATAATCAAGATTTGTCCCCTTATTGAAATTTTGAAATGGAAATACGGGGTTGACCCTCTATATCGATAATATACAACATTGGAAAGTATGTGATAATGATTCATACATCAGCAAATTTTTAAATTACCAAGATGAATTCTGATTAACTCATTAATCTAGAGCCATGGAATGTCTCATGGGATGAAAAAGAAACCATATTTGAGGAAGATATAATATACTTAAAACCACATGTTTTTCCTAGAGGACTTATCATCTTGGAATCAAATTTTGATAATATTGACATGGTCATGAGAAAGTCTATCTATGTGCCCTCTGAATAATGAGAAATGTAGCTTGGATATTTCTCAAAATCTTAGAAAGGTTTGGCTGGGATGTAGCATGAGAAAAACGAAAAACCCATCTTATGCCTAATTGTTGAAGAATTACTAGGATTGCATGGCATGGTCTTATCCAGATGATCAAGTATGATCATTTATGCAGTGTGTTAGCTTGTTGTGTTGTTTTTTTTCCTTTGTTTTTGTGTTGTAGTTTCCCTTTTGTGTTCGGGTCTACAATGACCAGGTTTATGTTGTTTTGTATTTTTCCATGGCTGTTATGCATCTATTATGGAATCCCTATGTGTTTTAAACCCTTGACTCCTTGCCCAATGGATTAGGCATCTAGTCTTTGTTCTTGTGGCACCCACATGGGGTGCCCATCCCTAAGTAAGAGCCATTGTTGGAGCTCAATCTAGTTCCTTGGATTAAAATGGTATTTTTCAATAGATTGCCGATAATATAAATAATTTTGTGTGTTTCATGTTGTTCCCTGTGCTTCAAAGATCATTCTGAGTCAAGAAAAAGTATCTATTTGTAATAGATCTTGTGCCTTAGCAAGATAAATAGAAAGATTTAGCGAAAATCTCGGGGGACTAGTACGTTTTACTATGGAGTGCAAGAACTTATTGTTTTGGATTTTCCTAACCCATGAAACAAAGGATATTTATTTATACTTAGGCGGGTTTTACTAAACCCGCGGGAAGCAAGGAGAATCCACACAATGAAGAAAATTCTGAGAATGAAGGAACTTAATGTTCCACAAGTTCTCCTAACCCGTGAAACAAAGAGACATAAAATGTTACACAAAAATGCCATCATGTCATGGAAAAAAAGAAAGCAAGAAGACATATGGTGAAGATCAATGGTCGAGATACAAGGCACGTGTCAAGCATCCCGACAATGTTTAAGTATATTGGTCCCGAAGTGGATTACATTTCATAAGGCTTCGGGTCCGGGTAGTCAGCGAGGTCAAAGGTGGGATATGTGGAAACATTTTTAAGCCAAAAGTTTCTAAGTCCCCCAAAAGGAAAAGGTTGTGACACGAAGGCCAAACCAATCAAAAGCAAGCATGATGCAAGGAAGACTGACAAACTTGAGGAACATGGAGCTTTTCTATTGGCTCACATTTCATGATTTTCAGTCAAGGCTAAAGAAAAGGTAAAATGTGAAGTAGGCGTGGGGATTCCTCATTGGTTAAAGCTTCGCGATCTGCCGAGAAGAGCTATAAGAAGGGTTGACACTGTGAAGAGCGTGGAGATTTATTTTAGCGCATGCTTCGTAGTGGTCAATCAAGGGCTATAAAAAGGGTAAATTATGACAAAGCATGGAGCTTTCCTATTGGATCTTGCTTTTTCATTATTATTAAAAGTAAAGGATAGTTTGAAAAGGTGAGAGAATGTGGCATTGATTTATTGGCTCCCTTTTCATAAAGGTTTATACCTTCCCACAAAGGAAAGGAAAGAAAAGAAGTAAATATTGACCTAGTGAGCCAATCAAAGACTGACACGTGGTAAATGGAAAAGCAATGCACACTGGCAAGATGTAGTCCCCAAGTTAATCTAAGGCTGCCATGTGTCACATTTTTGTGCATCTCAACATGTAAAACTTCAAAGGGCCATATATTTTGATCCAGAGCTTTAAATATTATAAAATTTATAGCGTTTGAAAGGCCTCTTCAATCCTTTCCCTTTGGAATCATATGATTCATAAATTGATGATAATTGGTGGGAGAAAAAAGAAAAATGTCTTTTTCATTAAATATGCAGTTATAGCATTGGTAAACCACCCAAATTGATGGATTATGGTGCATGTTTCTTCTTTAAGCATCCAAGATAGAAGGAATGGATGACTTGGGTTGGGTTCCCATGCTCCTTTGTAGAATTTTAATGCTTCTTGTTGGTGGTTGTAGAAGGAGATCATATTTTTCTTCTCTATCTCTCTCATCTGATATATATTGTAATAGTCTCCCATTTATGTGAGGAGGAGGACCGAGGGTAGTTGTAGGAGTTGTAAATTAAGTTTGGTTTTGTTTGATTTCCATCTACTCAAAATTAGTTATTGTATCAATTCTATACAAAGGAGCTAAGGTGGTTTTTTCGTACAACCATTAGCAGGTTTTCAGGGGAATTTGTTTATGTCCCCTAGCTAGAACTTATAAAAAATAGATCTCTTTGTGATGGATCAAGCTATTGTTATCCAAAATAAGCCCATGCTTATTTTTGGCTAACTCCTCCTCCTTTTCCTTTGCTAGCACTTAAATGAATTTTTGGCATGCTTCAGGACTCAAAATTTTCTAGAAATGGCTCCATCAAATAGATAATTTTCTTACCTTTCCAGAAAGGTAAAATTTTCCTCCTAACTCCTTGTAATTTTCAAGTTATGGCCAAATGGAGTTTTTTGGGGAAAATTTCCCTAAGACGGGACCGCGGCCGAATAAATGGTGCCACATGGTAGTGGAATTTTTGGTAGTGGAGAGAAGTTGAAAAATTCACCAAAGAGGGAAAAGGGCACAAAGGGGAAAATAGGCTCACAGGCCCGTGGAGGAGGATGGAGAAAAATTTACGAAGGCCCCACGTCCAATGTGGAAGTGACACGTGTCCATGACTGGCGGGCAGGAGTCAGAGGCGTGGAGGAAACTTTGGTTTTTTGCCAAAGTGCCTAAGGTGCAAGGAAAAATTTGAAGCGTGCCCCGCCAAGTGACCAAAGAGTGACGCGTGTCACCGGGAGAGCGGGGCACAGACTATTTTTGGGAAATTTTCCCAATGAAAATCAAAAGGAAAAAGGCGAGGTTTGAGCCCACGTTCTTGTCAAGTGAATGGGAAAGTGACACATGGTAGCGGAGTGGTGGGGCGTGGAGAATTTTTGGGAAATTTTCCCAAATTCAAAAAGGGGAAAATTTTCAAGTTTAGGCCCACCAACCAGATTTTTCCCTGAAATTGCCATTTTGCCCAAAATTTTTAAAGGGCATAACTTTCGATCCCGAGCTCAGATTTTCATGTTCTTTATATCATTGGAAAGCTGTTGAAATCCTCTACATGATGGAATCTTAAATTTTTATTTTTGATGGATATTTGTGGGATAAAAATGGAAAAACGTCTCTAGCATGCAAAAAACACAAAAATGACTCCAACCACCAAAATTAATGAAGTATGGGCCTCTATTTTGCTCTGTAAAGCAATGTACTTGAAGTATGGGATTTTTCATAGAAACCCATCATTTTTTAGGCCCATTAGATGAATCTTGTCATTATTTGAAGTCCCAAATCAATTTTTCGTGTTTTCTTATTTCCTCCATTATGTTCGATGGTTAAAAGCTAGATTTGGATCATTTGTAAAAAGTTGTTCATCATTCTTCTCTGCCCTCCCTTATTTTCTTCCCCAAGGTCGAAAATGGAGTTAGAACCTCCTCTCTTGCTTTGTAATGGAATTTTTTTCCTCTTACCATCAAAATGATGTTTTGTGCAAACTTCTGGAGCAATAAAAACATATTTTGTGATGCATTTGTCCATCCTTGCTTGTTTTTGCTTGTTTTCTTCTTGCCTCTCTTCATTGCAAGTATTTGTGCATGTTTGAATGTTCATTGCAGGTTTTGGAGCTTTTTTGATGGAGTTTTGAACATTTTTTGTGTGAAATCCATCCTTGGTTTTGTGATGCACTTGTCCATCCTTTCCATTGCTCACCTCTTCTTGTTCCATGGCAAGTTTGATAGATGTTCAACATTTTCCTTCTCAGTGTATCACTTTGTTTTAGTGTAGGCTCTATTTTTCCATATTTTCTCTCTCTCTCTATCTCCTTGGCATAGTTAGATTAGGATTAGATTAGATTGCTTGCACTAGAATAGCTTGTGGCAGGTAGTTTAGGAAGAGGAACCAAGCCTTCTTTGGAGATCTTTCCCCATTTGCAAAGGTCCCACACTTTGGGAAAGCTCAATGTTATGCATTCACACCAAATGACATTGCCTTAGAAAAGCATATCCATAGGTCATTTTGGGGGTGTTGTGAATTTTCACTAACAGTTTTGGCACACCCAATGGGACCTTAGAGGTCTTCCACTTTATTTTTGACAGGTTGGTGTGTTCCTGTTAAGGATTCAGCCTTTGGAGGCATATTCAAAAGCACATATGGTGACTCCATCTAGTAAATAACTCATTCTCTGAGTTGCAGACCCTCTTTCCATTCATTTTCATTCATTTTCCATTCATTCTTCTTTCATTCCATGAAGTTGTGCAATCATGACTTCATTTCCATCATGGAATTCACATTTACAACAACAACAATATATTCCACCTCCAACATGTTTTTCAAATCCTCTAGATCAGCATTTTGATCAAATTCAAAATCAGTATGCATATCCATATGAGCAATGCCAAAATTAGTTTGGCTATGAAGCACATCAAGCACAAGGATACACATATGATGAGGGCAGTCAAGAAGAAAGTGCATATTTGTTGGAGAAAATCCAAAAAATGGAGGTTGGCATGGTGCAATCAAGGGCTCAAGCACAAATGAAGGCATTTCAGATTGGTTTCAGAGCACCCTGTCCATGGGGATGCCCTTTTCCAAGACATTACAACCCTCAAGAGAAGTTGTACTTCATGATCGAGAGGGTTCCCTAACTTGCACAATGGACACTGGAGATAGAGACCTATAAACTTGGTGTTGAGAAACCTTGTCAATGGGTAAGTTCTACACCATCATCTGGTTTTCTCTTTCCATTCCTCAAGCAGCACCATCTCATTTTGAATGCCAAATTCCAAATCAGCCCATGCTACCCCAAGTGTTGATTCCATTTCTCCATCCCCTAGTCTTCCACCCCATCTCAATTCTTCTGTCATTTTCCCTTCCAAACAGCCACTCCCTACAAAGAAACAAAAGTTTCTATCTCCTCCAACACCACAAAAATTGCAAAATCAATTGAGTTACAACCCACCCCTCCTCTTGCATTCCCAAATCCATGTTGGGAAGATAAAAATCAGAATGCCAGTCAAGGAAAACAACAGCAAGAAGAAGAGCCAAACAAGGATGAAAAGATTAAAATTTTGTTGAATTTGGCTCTTAAATTCAAGATTACAAAAATCCCCTTGATGGTGAAACCAATAGAGGAGTTTAGAGTTGAAAAACAGGTGGTGGCCAAGGCTAATTATTTTACAGGAGAAGAAGAGAAAAAAGAAGAAGCAGATCAACAATCAGTTTTCTCATAATGTAGTGTCCATGTTGGCACTCTACTTGAAGGAAATGTTGGTCCAATTCAAGTTACACAATCAGCCATGAAAAGAAGCTCTGAAGAAGATCTTGTAATCCCAACTTGTCCTCTAGAGCAGAAGATTGAAGAGTTTGACTTGACAAACTTCATGCTAGAGGAAGAGTTCAATCAAGAGCAAGATTGTCTTCAAACAACAGAGGAAGGAGAAGCTGCTCCAAATCCAAAAGAAGAGGAGCACATTCTAGCTATGGGGGAGAAAAGTGTAGATCCAAAGGCTTTGAGCACAAAGTAGGCTATAGAAGAACCTTCATTTCTTCTTTCTACTTCATCTCTCTCGAGTTATAGTGCTGAAGAAGAGTTTGATCTCTCAAACTCAATGTTGGGGGATGAAAGAAACTATGGTGATCAATCTACAGATCAAGAGAACACCATGGGAGAGGTTGAACATTTGCAGTAGGACAAAAATGATGCAATTTACCTGTTTGATTTGGAGGATTGTTTTGATGAAGAAGAACCGGTTGAAATCACACCATCTTCTCCTTCATCATCCATCTTCCAAACACAAGAACCTGCTATCATGGAGGAGAACTTTCATTTGCAGTAGCTGCATCTTATAGTAGCTCTTTAGAATCAAGATTGAAAGATTTAAATCTTCCATGTTCTTCATTGGAGGAAGAGAAAGGGCAGAAGAGTTTCACCACTTCTTCCACACCATCCATTCAAGAAGGTCTATAAGAAGACTCCATTTTTGGAGTTGAAAATCAGAGCTATGGGCATATCAAATAGATTAGACCTTGCCCAATCAGGTATTTGGCTTCATTGGAGCCAAAGGAGAAGTCACAACTAGTCATGCTTGCTTCTAAGCATGAGGATGAGCTACAAAGTACCAAGGATCAGCTGCCATACCTCTTCAATCCAAATGCAGAGCAACTAAAAGAGGTATTCAATTTGCTTTCAGTTGACACCTTGCTAATTTGGGTAGAAGACTAGCTTCTTGTTGATTTTCCACTCATCCAAGCAGCCATACTTAGCTCTAAATCATTTGCATGGCTGCCAATTTTGAAGAAAGGAAGCTATTTTACACAACCAGTTGCAGGGTTTGTTTAGCCCACCTTTGCTTCCAGTTAGAGTAGAGTAGGTAGGTTTGCTTTCAGTAAAATAAGTGCTTGTGCACACTCTACATGTTCCATTTGGAGCATGTATGATTTTCAGTTTGTACATAGTTTTTGTGGTGTTGGTTTTCTCTTGCACAATCCATTTCAATGGTATTTTGGTGAAAAACAACTCCATTTCAGTGGGCTTCAAAGTGGCTCAGAGGGAAGTTTTCAAAGTTTAGATCAGTTTTAGGCTACTACTCATGACTCCATGCCCAATGGATGCTTCAAGGCAGCTGATCACTTCATCTAGCAGGTAGATGACCCCTCTGAGTCACCAAAAGTGTTATCCAAAATAAGCCCATGCTTATTTTTGGCTAACTCCTCCTCCTTTTCCTTTCTTTGGCACTTAAATGAATTTTTGGCATGCTTCAGGGACTCAAAATTTTCTGAAAATGGCTCCATTAGATAGATAATTTTCTCACCTTTCCAGAAAGGTAAAATTTTCCTCCTAACTCCTTGTAATTTTCAAGTTATGGCCCGACGGAGTTTTTTTGTGGAAAATTTCCTAAGCAGGCCCATGCAGCCAATGAAATGGTGCCACATGGCGGTGGAAGTTGGGGCGAGAAGATTGAAGTTGAAAAATTAACCAAAGTGGGAAAAGGGCACAAAAGGGGAAAACGACCCGCAAAGCCTACGGAGGAGGATGGAGAAAAGTTGTGAAGGCCCCGTGTCCAATGTGGAAGTAACACGTGTCCTCGAGATGGCGTGGGGTCGAAGGTGTGGAGGAAAATTTGGTTTTTTACCGGAAGTGCGGAGGAAACTTTGGTTTTTTGCCAAAGTGACTGAGGTGCAAGGAAAAATTTGAAGCGTGCCCCTGCAAAGTGACCAGAGAGTGACACGTGTCACTTTGGGAGAGAGCGGGCACGGAGACTATTTTTTGGGAAATTTTCCCAATGAAAAATCAAAAGGAAAAAGGCGAGGTTTGAGCCGCTTTCCGTCGCCGAATGGGAAAATGACACATGGTAGTGGAGTAGTGGAGTGTGGATAATTTCTAGGAAATTATCATAAATTCAAAAAGGGGGAAAATTTTCAAGTTTCGGCCCGCCAACCCGAATTTTGCCCTAAAATTGCCATTTTTTCCCAAAATGTTTAGAGGGGCATAACATTTGATTCCGAGCTCAGATTTTCACGTTCTTTATATCATTGGAAATCTGTTGAAATCATCTACATGATGGAATCTTCAATTTTGATTTTTAATGGATTTTTATAGGAGAAAAATGGAAAAATGTCTCTAGCATGCAAAAAAATAGAAAATGACTCCAACCACCAAAATTAATGAAGTATGGGCCTTTGTTTTGCTCTATAAAGCAATGTACTTCAAAGTATAGGATTTTTCATGGAAACCCATCATTTTGTAGGCCCATTAGATGAATCTTTTTGGTGGTTGAAGTCCCAAATCAATTTGTCCACGTTTTCTTTTTTCTTCCATTTTGTTCGATGGATAAAATCCAGATTTGGCTCATTTGTAAAAAGTTGTTCATCATTCTTCTCTGCCCTCCCTTATTTTCTTCCCCAGGGTCAAAAATGGAGTTAGAACCTCCTCCCTTGCTCTGTAATGGCATTTTTGCCTCTTACCAACAAAATGATGTTTTGTGCAAACTTCTAGAGCAATAAAACATGTTTTGTGATGCATTTGTCCATCCTTGCTCGTTTTTGCTTGTTTTCTTCTTGCCTCTCTTCATTGTAAGTATTTGTGCATGTTTGAATGTTCATTGCAGGTTTTGGAGTTGTGTTCATGGAGTTTTGGAACATTTTTGTGTGAAATCCATCCTTGGTTTTGTGATGCACTTGTCCATCCTTTCCATTGCTCACCTCTTCTTATTCCATGGCAGTTTTGATAGATGTTCAACATTTTCCTTCTCTGGTGTATCACTATTTTAGTGTAGGCTCTCTCTCTCTCTCTTTCTCTCTCTCTCTCTCTCTCTCTCTCTCTCTCTCTCTCTCTCTCTCTCTCTCTCTCTCCCTTAGCATATTTAGATTAGGATTCGATTAGCTTTCATGCACTAGAATAGCTTGTGGCGGGTAGTTTAGGAAGAGCAACCAAACTTCTCTGGAGATCTTTCCCTATTTGCAAAGGTCCCACACTTTGGCAAAGTTCGATGTTGTGCATTCACACCAAATGAAATTGCATTAGAAAAGTAGATCCATAGGTCATTTTGGGGGTGTTGTGAATTTGCACTAATAGCTATACTTTATTGTTGTTATATTTTAAAGGAAAGAAAGATGTAATATTGTTTTTGTTACTATCTTATATTGGATTTAATTTTTCAAGTACACAAGGGTGTTTTTTGTATTCTTATGGTTACTATGAGATTATTGTAGAATAGTGTATACTTTGCAATGGTTAAAATTAGTTGTAAAATCCTATAGGAAACATCACTTTTGAAGAATTCTTGTAATTCCCTTAAGGTTATTTTGGGTGTATAAGAAAAATATAGCAAGTTCTTTATCTCATCTCTAACTCCATGATTTATAGTTAGGATTGGGAAGACTGTAGACAACATTTGTGTTAATTGAGTATCAATGAATGCAAATGTTATTTCACATATCATGTTAAATTGATTGTTATTTTCAAGCATCACAGTTAAGGATGGATTCATTCCATGGGAACATTAATGTACCAAATTCATAAAATTAGTTGCCCTCCCCCTTCAAATCCCAATTAAAAATAACCATTTATCCTTATACTTACTAAGCATATCATACCTACAAACCATACATATGTTTATTCTACAAAGTTGAACTTTAAAATTTTTCCCTTACCAGTAAGCTTTGCCAAGAATCCCACCAAGTTTGTGATCCAATATCATTTAAAGCATCCTTGGCCAAACAATGTTATGCAAATGCAATATCTAAAGTTGTTTATTATCTTCCCAATAGATTTGTGTTTGATTTTCAAGTGCTTACAATAAATCGAGTGAAAACTCTTTTGAGAGAAGTATTGTATCTGTGGTTGCACTTGTTTCAAATTGATTTACACTAACCATAAAAGGAAACCAAGCCATGAAAGATTTTCCTTTATTCATATCCCCCAAATAGGTCCTCTCACATTGGTCTAGGAAGATCCAGCAGTAGAAACTTCAAGCCATCCCCTTTGTGAAAGTGCCTCCTGATCAAATCCTTGATTCGAGTCATTGAATTAAGTGTTGAACAAATACCGACTATCGAGGACAAGAGATTTTCATTTTTCATCATTCTCTCAAAGCCAACCCACTCAGGTTAGTTGTTCATTTTCCAGGGGTTCTATTTTGGGAGCCAACACCTGAGTGGTGCCGTTATCGGAGATACATTGCTATATTTGAGTTTTCTATGACTCAAACTATTTACAGACATTCTATAAGTTAAAGGTTCCATCTATTTCTAGAATTTGATATTCTAGTGGTGACTCCCTAAAATAAAATTTTGGATAGACTAGTTTTATCCTATTGTAACTACTAATTTGATATCTATTTTGCTAAACCTGGAAGGATTGAGGTCTTCTTTCAAGTCAAATCCAACAAATAAGTGTCTTCCGAGTTAGAGTTCTTTTAGCAAAAGAAGCAGATCGGAATCGTGTAATTGATCAAAGTTCAAAGAGAATTTGTAGTCAAGATAATAAGCTTGATATTCCACTAGTTGAGGAATGCTCTAGCACATCTAGAAATTTTTGAAGCATCTGGTAAGCCTAATCTTATTCTTTCATTTATTAAGGAGAACCAAGAATTTGATCTAGAATCTATTCCTTCCTCAATATTTTATCATTCGGTCAATATCCAATAAATCAACAGACTCTATTCAACATTGGTTACATCATCCTTTACCTTCAATTTCGTGAAGAATAACATGGTTGACCCACCTCATAGAGAACCTTTCATATTTTTTACATATAAACCTATTAATTTTGATGACATGGAAGGTTATCCAAATGAGATTCCCAATGTGATTAGTATGAGATTGGCCAAGTTTCAAAGAAATAATTTTATCAATGGTGTTCATCATTTGAAACTATTTCAGAATCTAGTGGAAGAATATGATGTTGAGTTTGAGGATGTATGTGTAAAGTTGTTTGTACACACTCTAGAAGAATATGCTCATGATTGGTTCAAATCCTTGCCTAATGGATCAATTGATTCATGATAAGAGATGCAAAATGCATTCAGAGCTTCATATGGTGATAGAACTGATCCAAGGTTTCTATTGAATGAGTTTGAGAACATTAAAAATAATCCCAATGATTGTGTCCAAGACTTCAATACAATATTTAATAAAACCTTGGCAATATTTCCCAATAGTATAAGACCCAAAGTGATGAGTCTTTTCTTATTTAGTATTTAGATGCATTTGATAGGAAAACAACATACTACTTAAGGGATAAAAATCCTAGAAGCTTTGAGATAAGCGTTTTCCATGGCTCTCAGTATTGAAAATAATATTAAAGTTGTTATAAAGCCACCAAAGAGAGAGGGTGTGAAGTTAGTTAACCCAGAAAAGCCTTAGACCAGCAAAATAGTTGACCTTGAAGAAGTCAAAAATTTGGGAGTAATTGTTAAAGAAATTTCTTATAAATAGCACGAGTTGAGAAGGGATTGTCTCCCAATCCTTAGAATCAACATCAAAACACTAGACATAATATATTTTGCAATCAAACTAAAGGAGGTTTCAGGGGAGAAGATAGAGGAAAATGATATATGGTTGGAACCAATGTCAAGAAAATATATCAAGATATCAACAATATAAGGGTTACCCAATCTTATACCAACACTAAAATCCTAGAACAAAATACTAAATAAAATGAGGAAGATAATACATAATATATTTATACTCTTACTATGCAAGAATTCATCTATCCTACCCCAAATTATAATACCAACCTCTTAAATTCATCATGAATAATATGGATCCACACAATTTTTCTTGAGGGAAATTATTCCAATGTTGATTCTTCTCACTCATTAGGTTATCACATGAATTTGACTCCAAATCTTAATCAATATTCTCCTTAAAAAACACTTCTAATGATCCCACTAAGTTTATCTTACGACACATTAACCAAATGCATTTGCAACAAACTAGTGCCAACAATTCGTTTCTTGAATGAATGTAAATCTTTTTACATGCATAATTTACATCATAAAGCATAGTGGAGAATTTCTAATAAATTTCCTCTCACACCTCCACTAGTATATAACAATGGAATTCTCATTGTGTAACCTCTCATGGCCATTAAGGTGGTCAATATCTTGAAAGGGAACCTTTAGATCCTTATATAACCACTATGGATATTGGATGTAACACCCCTTCTCTTACTTATGATGGGTCCATTGACCCTAAACTTCACATTATATGTTATGGACATGTCTACAAGGACTAGATAGTAGATAACTATTACATGGTTATCAATCTATTAGCTAAGACCCTTATGGGAGATGTTTTAGATTGATACTATTATATCCATCCTAACTCTATTTTTTAACTCAAGGGGTTAGTTAATATAATTCTCAAATAATTCAATTCTCAAGAATTACCTTAAAATAATTGGAACATCTTCCTCTATCGTAAGCAAGATGGTAATGAAAATTTCCAATTCTTTATCAAATGGTGGAAGACTCTTTGTACTAGAACAAAACACTTTTTATTTATGAAACTCTTTATGGTATCTTCTTTAGTGTCTTAGAACCTCACCTTTAATACGAGGTTAGGTATTTTTCTCCGTCATTATGAAGGATTACTATAAGTAGGCTAAGAGGGAACACTATCTTATGTGTACATTTGAGAAGGGTTGAACTAAGTAATATAAATCCCAACCTCAATCTCAATCTAGAAAAATATTTACATTCTAATGAGACATCAAAATTGCAATACTACAAATTATGGAGTCTCAAAAATTTCTAATCCTTACAATTCCTTCCAAAAGACCATTCAAAATTCAAAGCAACCCATCCTAGATCAAATGGAGGTAATTTTACCTCTTCATCCTATTTATATTACCGATAGTCTCTTTCCATGGAAGATTTTTGGTAGCATCTCCCTAGGCCATATGAATTTCCTATTAATACTTCCCACCCCACTCCCCCATAGTTCAATGATAAGATCTTTTTGGTGGCATGCCAATTGGGGTCATTCACATGAAAAATTTTAAGCTCTCTACGCTTTTTCTTATATATTTTTGTGGTGCTAATTTTGATCATGAAGTTATGTCTTATAACTAAATTAAAGAAGCCATGGACCATCTCATGACCATTATGAAAGGAATGGCTATCACAATACCTTAAATCAATCCAAAAACATTTAATTTCTACATTGATCCCTTGCCCAATCATTCTAAGGTTGAGGAAACTCCTCACCCTAATAATGAGAAATGTAAAAAAATCTTCCGGTAATATTAAGAAACTACATATATTTTAAAAATTATTTATCCTCCCAAGAGTTTGGTCAACATGAATGGTATGAAACATGTGATTTCCACTATTGAAATATCATTCTTTGATCCTCGTTTCTAATCCTATCGAAATATTTAGGACTTTCATATAGGGTAAAATTTATGAGAAACATCTCAAGACAATCCAAATCCTTAAGATCATATCCAAATAAACTCCATCATCCATCCTAAACAAGCATATTTGTGTACCCAAATTTTATTCATATTATCTTTGATTTCATCGGCTATCTTAAACTAGTAGGGTTGATGTCATGTGTTTCTATTCCTATAATTTCTAACACCATCGATTATCTTAAAACTACATGGTTGATGGCATGTTCATTTTCTTTAGCCACTCCCGATGTCATTAGCCATCTTAAATATGTAGTGATGATGATATATGTTTCCTCTTTGGACACCCATAACAACGTTGGATAGTGTACACCTACCATGAATGATATTGTACATTTAGGGAAAAACTAAAACCCGATCTTACAAGATGCTTTAGTCCCTTCAAATCATATTTTAACTGAAATTCATCAATTTTAAACAAGTATTTTATCAACAAGATTGTAAGATTGGGATCGGGGAAAATTTTAGTGGTGAATAATCGTTAATTCACGAATATTCCAGTTTTTAAATTTTGAAATTGGAAAAATTTTTGGGTATGAATAGGGACTAGGTTGCCAAAATTTTCCAAGTACAAGTTAATGTCGAAATTCGGTTTTCCAAGGAGTTTCCACCAATAGTCTGTTATCATTAAAATCACCCTTATAGCGAAATTAAAATATGTCAAATTCACCTCACATATATATTCTATTTAAGTATTTATAATTCATTATTCATAGTTCTAAACATCAAACTTTGGAACCTCCCCTTCCATAAATTCACGATTACCAAATATTTCATTTAGGCTTTCTGCTTTCAAAATTGGAGGACTAGTCACCAGAGGCAGATATTTCCTTTCTGCTTTCAAGGTACTTTAGTTTGTTCTATAGCATGTAGGTAACATACTTTACGGTATCTGCATGATATCGATCTATAGTAAAAAGGATGCTACCTAGGCCAAAAGTAAGAAGGGTGCTACCGTCGGTAGCATAGAACATGCTACTTACTAGTAGCAAGTTGCATGCTACTAGCCGATATCATACTACATGATGTAAATGCGGTAGAATATCTTGCATGATGTCGATTAGTAACATGCGGACATGATACCGATTCAGTAGGATGTATGTATGCTACAGATGACATCATGCGATATCTACCATTTGGTGGCAGCATTTTGATACCTTGGTTGGGAGCATACTATTTAGATGTTGATTACATTTATCTAATTTAAATATTTTCATGGATAGGTATAATGGCTTCTCTAAACAATCAACAAAAGGAAAAAAAATAAATAAATAAAAGGTAGCATAACAAATTTTTCAGCCCCACAAAAAAAATGAAGACCCAAGTTGCTTCCATTGGAAACATTAACACGGGTACTGGTAAGTTGTAATAAATTATCATAACCATTTGGCATTTTCCTCTTTTTCATCAGTACAGTTTAATTTTTTTAATATCTTTGTAAAATTCAAAACATTTTTGTTTTTGAAAATATAAACCCCTTCTATTAATTTTATTCAGAATGAAACAATAAACCAAAACATAAACCCTAAGGAAATAATTATTTTAGTAGATGAAGATTTTATTGACCCAGACATGCCAGAGCTTGAAGATTTTCCTAAATGCCAAATGCATTTAATAGATGAATGTTCAAATGAAAATATTCCAACAGATTCATATCTTCTTTTCAATCATCACAAGACATATCACCACTTCTTGGGGTTTCATGCATGTATACACATTCTAGAACCACACCAGGACACCTCATCTACTATTGATTCATAAAATGCAAGAAAACTACAATGTTGAAAATCTTTCCAAATTGGTGATATCTAATTTGAAGGAAATAGTAGGAATGGATAATTATTATATAGTCACAAATATGATTTGTGTTGGTGTTGATGGTGCATCAATGATGCAGGGTCACAAAAATGGTCTATGTGTGCGTCTCTAAACATATTTTGCTCCTTACATGATTCCTATTCATTGCATGGCTCACAGGATGAATCTTGCATATAGAATAGTAAGCACATTCAAATGTGTTGAGAAAGTTGAAGAGCTTATCCGTGAAGTGCATGCCTATATGTCAAGTAGTTTGAAAATATTTCTAAAGTTTCAGAAGTTTTCACTTAGGGTCACAAATGGTAAGAAACTTCTTAAAGATGTTGATACTAGATGGATTTCTATGTATGAGCCTACACACAAAGTTTTTGAGGAATATCCATCTTTAATTGGTTTCATGTATAAGAACCATAGGTAAGTTGACAGGGAAAAATATTTTCTTTACCGACTTATAGACTTCGAAACATTGTTAACACTTTATAGGATTCTTCCAATGTTGCATGAGATTAATTACATACCAAAACTTGCACAAGAACGATCCATATATATATATTGGACCTCATTAGGTTCAAGAAAAGGGTGTGTTAGAATATAGATATGTTATATAATCTTATGGCTACTTTAAATGACATGTATTCGATCCTTTGGAAAGCTCTGATAGATTTACAGGATCCTAACAGCTACTTTAGATTCAATATATATGGTCATCTATGTATCTTTATTAACGGGAAGGAGATTAAAATGCACACATTCGAAACATGAGTGGATATTACTAGAGAGGAGCTTGAAGAAGTGCTTATAACATGTAATTTATATGATGTTATTATCTTAAACAAGGAAAACATTTCAGAAAATCTCACAATGCTTATCCAGTGAGATTAGATATTGTTTTTAAAAAGGAGAGCTTATTGAGGCCATGTGAGTTGTCAATCCTAACTTTTGGAATCCTGTAGGAGGCGCTGTAGCTGATTCATTTAAAAGACACATGGGTACTATAATTAAATATTTTGGACAATTAGTTGAATGTAATGGATTTCAGATTAATGGTATTCTTCAAAAGGAAACTCTTGCATTGCAATCAGTTGATTTCGGACAGGTAATGAAGGAATAATTTGAATTATTGGAAGATCCAAGAGAAGGGAGAAATTACACTTCTATGGAATTTTTTTTATCCTAGTTCCATCCTTCATGAAAGAATAAGTGAGTATTTCCGATTGTATGAACTATGTCAAAAATGATATTGGGATCAGTTGAAGATGAAAGATTTTTAGCACATTAACATTTATAAAATCAAAATATTGGAACAAGCTTGATAAAAATATTGAGACCTGCTTGAGATTATACGTTTCATGATATGATGTGGATACCTTTCCTTATGAATGGGTAATGGTTGTATGGAATTATCTTGTAGAGAGGAGAGGGATCAATAATACTAATACATGGACTATAAATAACAATGAAACTATGATTGAAAATCGTAATGAAATATTAGATAAAAGTGTTGGGAAACAAAGTTTTCAAGATAATTTTGCATTTGATCTAGCTAATATTGAATAAAGAAGAATGATTGTACATTTTTATTCTGGAAAGAAATTTTCATATCAGGATTCAGATTATAATTATGTATATTGTTATTTTTTTATACGCCGTTCATTTTTAATAATATTTTCTTTGTTACTGATGTGTTTTCTTGTTTAGATTTTTTAAATGTGTCATACTTATTGTTATGTTGTCTTTAAAATGAAAAAATATATAATTCCATTATTGGATAATTTTCACTATTTTTCAGTCTTACACATGAATATAGTACATATAAAACACCATATAATTTTTTTAGTTGTCGGTATCTTTAGATAATTTCAATTTGGTGTTCTTTGAAATATAAATGATACTTGTGGTTCACTGTTCTATCAAAAAATTATTTGAAAATGATAATAATTAGTAATTTACCATGTAATAAAAATATCACATACAATCAAGAATAACAGTGACATTCAAAATACATTTGAATAGTTTCTTCACAATATAAAAAAGTAAAAGTAAAACACCATAATCCACATTGATTAAAATTTGAAAATTTCAATATTCTCATACAATTTGAAATAGTTTTATAAAAAGATTCTACAAAAAAATTATAATTTCACAATGTTTTCTGTAGCTTCATCCTTGAGAAGATTCTTCTCTATGTGATTCTTTCTCTTGCACTAAAGAACTTTCTTTTACAACACCTGACTGAACTAGATCCTTTGCAGCAACTTCAATATTTGAAAGAATCTCTTTTTCTGGATTTTCCACTTCACTAGCAAATAGTAATGTTTGATCCTATTTTTTTCTTCTTCAATAGTATCTCTAGATCCATTCCATTTTCCTTTATTATTCTTCTCAAGGTATTATTCTGCTTGTTTAAGATAACAAGCTCCACACTAGCCTCATTTTTCAAATTTTTGTACTTTGACTGCATTTCAAAAGAGAAAAACTATTAGTAAAATTTCATAAAATGAAAATAATACCTAAAAAATTAGTAAGACTTACCAATGCCTTATCTCATTCCGCATTTGCAATAACTACAAGGCCCTTGTCTCTTGACCACATATTGTGGTAAGATTGTGCTTCTACATTTAAATTCTCAATTTTTTTCAACATAATATTCAACACTTCATCATCATAATTATTTTCAAATTATACAGAACAGACACAACTTGATTCAACAAAATATCAATCTTTCCTGGCTCGTTCTGATGTGAAGAATACAATATATGTCTTTGGTTGTGATTTTTATATCGTGAATTTATTTCTTTAATCAAAAATTTAGCCCTAAAATCCCACAATTTTAATTCTTCAACCTCCTTCAAAATAATATCAATATTGGCTTCAGTATTATCAGCCAAAAGAACACCAACTGAAAAATTAGTTTTCTAGTCATTAGTTAAGGCAGTGCCAATTTATTGAAGATGGTGTTCTTGATCTATCCTCTCTTATTGGAGAAGGTTACCTTGCCACATGAATCATATCTTGGGGATTGAATGTTCCATGCTCCTAAAGTATGCTTTCAATCCCAAGATACTCCTCATCTAAATCAATATCATTCAACACCAAAACACCTCGTCCACTAGGAGCATTTCCCAATGAAAACGTTGGAAAATTAGAAGCAAAATTAAGGGTGCCCCTTCTTAAAGCTGGACAAGTGAATGAAATATTCTTGCCAACGAACACATTCCTCATGTTATGTGGTGGGGATGGCATTTGCATTTGTAGTGGACGTGGAACTAAAGGCCCTGAGACATTGAATTGTAATTTTGTAAATAATATGATGAAATTCAAAATTCAAACATAATAACAATGAAAAATAAATAAATTCATATAAGATTATAAAAATTACTTTGTTGAGAGGATTGTTGTTGAGGTGTAAATGAAGCTTGTTTCTGTTGATGTGGTGGTTGTGGAGGAGTAGACTGAAAATACTGGTAGGTGTGATCTAAAATATAATTAAGAATTAAAGATCTATTAGACTATTGAATTTTATATCAACAAATATTAGCAAAAATATAAAAAACAAGAGATTCAAACCTGGGGCAATAGAGTGAGGTATTGAAGATATTTCTACCTCCTGCACTTGAGCCCAATGATATGATCTTGTTCTACTAGTGGTTTTCTGCAGCAAAGCAATATAAATTGCAAGAAATTTTGAAACACATACAAGTTTTAAATAATTAATTACATTTATTTTCAAACATTTTGAAACATATATACATCATAAATTAAAATACATATGATTAATGCCTATGGTATTTTGGATGATTGAGTTTGAGGGTTTATGGAACTCCTCATATTTTTAGCAGAATGTGGAGGGGTGTCCTCCTTTGTTTGTTGATCATCAAAAATAGTAACAAAATCTCCTAAACCTGGTGGTAAATGACCTCTGATAGTAGCATCCCTTCGTGATGTAGCCACAACTGCCATCTTCTATGATAATTTAATAGTAAACTATTAATTAATTTCAAATATTAATTTTAAAAGATAAATATTACAAGAAAAATTATAATTAAAAACCATCTAATCAAAAATTGGGACTCACCTCTTTCTCTTCAATTGTTAGTGTTAACGAAAAAGCCTTTAGCTTTGAATGCATTGTTCGAGAGGAGAGGTGCCACATAAATTATAGAGAGATTCATAATATAAGCCTAGAATAATTTTTTGAGTTGATAGTAACATTATCATTAAAATGAATATTTGCCAAATCAGATCTTATCCTGGAGGATAAGAAGTTGCACTAGTCAAATTTTTGCCCACATAAGGTGCGAACTATATACACTAATGCCCACCATGGAATATCCATATATCGACCTTGTAAAATAATTATGGCTTGGAAGAACTACACAATGACTGTAGAAATGGGTGACTGAAATCCTTGAGTTGAATCCCTCTTTTTGAAGGGTTTTGGGAAGCTGTAATTGTCAATACAATAAGGAGAAGAATTTTGTTAGTAGTGAATTTTAAACATAAAAAAACTTTGTTAAATTGAAAATACTAAAATTGTATTATGTTAAAACATAAAATAAACTTACAAAGAATAACCTTGCAATTGCATCAATAGATAATTTAAAACTAGACTCCAAATACTTGCATTCTTCATCGATAAAACAACCTTTGTCATGACAAGATCCACATCTTTGTGTGGTAGTCTTGTGAGACACTCAATGTCATCAGGTGACGTTCCAAATGACTCTGCATGAGATGGGAGTGTATAATGAAATGTGAAAGTGGAAGTGTTGTAGTTGAGTAGAAGATTGTTAAGTATTCTATGGTCTATCTAAAATTGGGGCATATACACTAGCCCTGTGAAACTGGTTGCTTCAATCCATTGGGAAAATGCATTAGGATCCTCTAGAAATGTGTATAGTTGAGGAAATACCAGGCTCTTGAATGAAAACTTCTTCATATTTTTGTTGACGCAACTGGGCTCTTGGGCTCTCTAGAAGTGTTCTTTCTTCTAGGCATTTTTTAAACTATTATAAAATTCCTAGTTGTAGTTGTCCTTTGGAATTTTGGATTCTTCCTTTTGTATTTCCTTTGGCGTTCAAGTTTCATCTTTAGGATTTTTCCTCGTATGCTTTGGCTTCTCTCTATTGTGTGGAGTGAAAATGACTGCCTTCATGTATTTATAGTAAGTTTAATAAGGAAATCAATAGCTAGCTTTATGCCACCATCCGGTAGCATTAAAAGTGCTACCGGCTGGTAGCATTCTACATGCTACCAATCAACAACATTATGCACACTATCGGCTGGTAGCATTCTCGCATGCCATCTTGGTTGGTAGCATGTAGAATTCTCTTGGATGTAGCATTTATAGTACTCCCATTGAATGTGTCATATATTATTTATGCTATAATGCCACATCATAAGACCAATGGATAAGGCCCAACCATTCCCAAAATCATGTTAAAAAATCACATGTCGCATGAAACAACTCTTCTTGCAATTCTCCATAAATGAGAAAGTGGTTTTACCAATATTCGCCAAATATTTTCTAAGGCTTTTTTTCAGAGGGACCCTTAAAATTTTCCCTGATTGGGATCCCATCATGGAAATATCAAACCTACAAAGTTGGATTCAATTTTCAAACTAATAAAATCTCTCATAAACATCACAACCGAACCATGAAAGTTCTCTTCAAAATTAATCTACCCTCACCACCATTTTAGAAGGGGTACCTCTTGCATGGTTTAGATTATATTTTTTACACATTAATTAAAGTATGTTATGGAATGTACACAACAATAAAAAGGATGTAAATTCTTGTAGCGAGAGATTATTATGATCTAATCAATTTATAATCAACCATTCATAACTAGAATAATGCATTAATACTTACAAAAATTGATAAATGACCAACGATAGCTCAAATAATTCCATTAACATGTTAGAGGGATAGAGTGGAGAGGTATTTCATTTTTCTAAAAACTAAAAAAAAGTCTAAAATACCTCTCCACTTTGTTCCTATCACATGTTTTTACATTTTTTTAGAAAATTAAAATGATTAAAAATATATTAGCAATTGTTAAAACTTAATGCTTTTTTCTAACTTTACCCATTGAAAAATTTGAACCAAATGTTATCCATCAAACTTGAACTCAAACTTGAATCCTTTAACTTAACATGTCACAAAGATCTAGAAATTATAAATACAATTATAAACACTAAACAAAATATTTTTGATGAATTCAAAGTGGTGCATTTATTATTTCTATATAGAAATAAAATTGATGGTTTTGAATAATAGTAAAGGATCTGTCATTTTCATTATGTCGATAGAGTCATATACTTGTTCCTAGTTTACATAATTGGATATTGTAGACTCTCATATTAGTATTGTCTTGGTTATTAAGGTAGTCATATATTTTAGTAACCAACATATTATGTGCTTAATGACTGTATTGTCTACCTTATGTAGCTTTATAATAACTCTCATCATTATGATATTGTTGTTGTGCAAATGTGCAACAGGGAAATTGACAATTTCCAAGCATGACAACGATACCCCAGTGTTAATTTTTTCAAGTCCCATCATTCCAAGACACCCCAGGTCTATCCAATCAGTCCAAATGACCTCTTGAATAATGTAATAGCATTCCCCTAGGTGATTTAGGTAAGTCTATTCATTACCCCTATGTGATTTTAGGGAGTTCTGAAAAGATACTATCTTCTGGCAGTATTGGGAAGGGCTATCACTGGCCTTCCTAGGAATGGATCAACCCCTGGAGTAGAAAAAAAGGAAAAATTAAACATGGAGGTGAATGGAATACCTTGGAACATCATGGAAATGATTTTGGAAGGTCTGGGGAAGTTCTACAAGACTTGGAGCAATCTGAGTAAAAAATAGGGTTCACAAGCCTAGGCGGTACACAGGCCTAAAACAGTTGTTGGGCTTTAGAAGAAGATTCCAGGAGCTCTGGATGGAGTTAGAAGAAAAAAATATCCAAAAAGAGGATTCCAATACCTACATGATGGTGAAATAATATTTTTCACAACACTTTGGTGCATCAGGTCTGCAGGCAATTTTTCTCAGGAACATGTGGAGTACAAAATCAAAAATCCAATTTTTCAGGGATCAAATGGAATAATCAAGACATGAGACCCCCACCATTGGATTTAGAAGGCCATTTATAGTCAGGATAATATAATTTTTTCCAAAAAATTCCATTAGGAGCTCAAGTTATCACTATCACAAGTTCAAGACTTAGCCAAATTTTTGGGAGGACACGTGTCAGCACCAGGAGCCTAGCAGGATTTTGTGTCCCTCATGTCCCCCAAGGTTAGGGAAATCAAGGTTGGAAAAGTTTTCCCAGCCCCCTTGAAGCCCTCTCAACCCTCATATGACCTCCAGACTTGACAGTTTAGCCCCTAGGTGCTTATTTGGAGCATGCATTCCCTGCCATCGGATCGGGCGCCACGTGTCAACTCCAGGACCACCGTGGAATTTGATGTCCCTTGTGCACCTAAGGTGGGGGACATCAGACCTTGAAAAATTCACCCAGCCCCTATGGGGAGTCATTTGGACACCCATGTGACTGACTTTCAACCCCCAGGTGCATTTTTGGAGCAACCATTCCTTGCCGTCGAGATCGGGCGCCACGTGTCACCTCCAAGACCACCATGGAAATTGATGTCCCTCACGTCCCCGAGATCGGGGACATCAAGGACATAAAAATTCACCCAACCCCTCCGTGTTCCTGTTTTTAAAGTTTAAATCCAGCACTTAGATGTTTCTTCCTCCTCATTTCTCCTTCACAGCTTCATACCTTGTCATGGCTCCGTGCATGATTGTCCAGACACCTGGTCCACCATTGTTGCTCGAACCAGATCCTCCATGGCCACATAAACTCTCCACACCATGAATACATATAAATATTTAGGTCTCAAGATAAAAATGGAGTGAAATGATGAAGAATGGGGAGAAAATGAAGGGTTTTTACCAAATAACCATGAAATCACCTGATCGAAAAATCTTCATATCTCACAAGATACAAGTCGGATCGAGATGTCATTTTTTATAGAATTATTAATTTTTCAAGGTGATCAAGATGCAACAAATAGGAGGTCAAGTGGTTCCCAGAATCATTTGCTCCAACAAAACCCTCTCTTCGTGCTCTGGCTCACATTCGTTGGATTTCTCATCATTTCGGCAATGGAAACGAGCTAAAAACTTGAACACAAGCTCCAAATGAAAAACCTATCGCAATGTTTTTGTTTTCGTTGAAAATAGAGACAAAACCAGACCTAAAAATTTTGAGCTCCATTAATGGCCGCCATGGCAGCTCCGTGCTCGAAGCCACTGCCAAGTCAAAATTTCAAAATTTATTTCCAGGCATTCTAGTGGGCAAAACTATGTGAAATTTGAAGGGTGTGATCATAACAAAAATATGAATCTAAAAAAGTATGTTCCATCACAAATAGAGCACTGGAAACACACTTTCTAAAAATAGTAAGTTTTCCTATATAGACTTGCTATGTTTGGAAAGTCATCATCAAAAGTAGCTGAGACAAAGGCAGCAGGTATTGAAGATCTCCAAAAGGCCCAAATGAGTGTTCAGAGAGAAAAACACTGGAAATGACCACTTACTAAAAATAGTAAGCTCCCTATATGGGTGCTTACCAAAAATAGTAAGTCACACTCAAAGAGCAATTTTGGCACAATGGGACATTCAGAACTTTGTCGCATCAAAGCTTTCCATCAATGAGGATCATCAGACTTCATCACGTGCAACATCTTCTCCTCTTCTCTCTCTTCCCTCTCCCCCAACTTCCTCTCCCTTCAAATTTTCTAATTCTTCATTGGGGTTTGCACTTTTTGATATGCCTTTAAGTCACTTAAAAGTGACTTTAGAAACATAATGTAAATTAAATCGCCTTGCTATTATAAAAGGGACTTAAATATTTAAAGTGGAATATGAAGAGTCTTAAGTCATATTAAGGTATTCTAAAGGTCATGAGGAAGACGATAAGTCACCTCTCATTCTATAAATTGTAACGCCATTCCCATTGCAAAGGGTTGGTGATTGATCTTGTAAACTCAAGAGTATATTGCACCTTGAGAGAACAAAAGAGATAGACATTTTCTTCTATTCCCCCTTTCTCAATTTCTTCCATTCCCACACTACGTACAAATTCTACTTGAGCTTCAATAAAGGAAGGAGGAATTTTAGCCTCTTTGATTGAGGAGTTTATTCATACTTTTTGTTCATTAAGCTCTATTTAGTCTTGTTGTTGTTTTGCATATTTGTTTTCTTAGAAATTCAAGTGCATGTGATGAAACTTCCGACTAGTGTGCATAAGTCTCTAATTTTCTACTTACAACATTAGTTCTCTATCTCTTTTCTCACTCCCATCCCCGATTTCATACAAAGTCTTCTCTAGAAAGAGATTGCTAGCTTTGCCGCAGGGTCAGTGGAGTGCCCCTGTTGGATCCTCGGCCAAAAGGCCACCATAGAAATCCACCTTTTCACGTGCATGCATATACAATAGCTGCACCGTTTAAGTAGAGGGACTTAGATTCCTAGAGTGTTGGCAAGAAATCCACAAGTTTTTCCACCCGATAAATTTTCTTGCCAACAAATATGTTATTGATGGTTCTTAACAGTTTGGTTAAATGACAATTCATTGGGTTTTCATGTCATATAAATAGAATGTTATGTCGTGGAAGGGGTAATGGTATGAGGTCCTCCATAAAGTGTGTACATTATATGAAGATTTATCTTTTATGAATACAAAGCTATTATTGTTTTGATACTCTTATCTTCCATGGAATATTCTACAATTAATATTATGCCTATGATATTATTAATTAGTATAACAATAGAAAATATATATACTACATTAGTCATCATAATTGATATGTTACATTTGTCATTTGGTACATGAAATAACACTACAAGAATATGAGGAGGATTGGATTGATTAGGCCAAACACATGAAATTTGTCCTATAATTTTGCATGCAAAACCCATTATTTACTCTAACTTATATGAATTTAAGAAGGATCTAATGATCCAGAGAAAGTGTACTTGTTAGGATATTTACAATGATGTAGATATATACATGTTATGAGATCGATACAAGAGTGATTCTTGTTGTAAAGGAGGTTTCAATTATTGTTCAATCTATATTTAGAAAATAATGAATCTTAGAAAATTGATGAATCTCAAAGTTGTGTCATATGAATGATTTTTTGGTACATAATGATGCAAAAATGGTATGTTTTTACACCAAATAAATTTGTTCAAAATTGAATATATATTTACAATGATGGAGATATTTACTAAAAAGGAGAGCACTACAAGAGTGATTATTGTAAGGGAGTATATTACAATTATTGTTAAATCTATATTCATACAATGATGAATCTTGGAAAAGTGATGAACTCAAAGTTGTGTCATATGATTTACTTCTTAGGTATATAGTAATACAAAAAGGTAAATTTATTTACATCGGATAAGTTTTTTTAAACATGATTAAAATATATCTTACCACACTAAAAATGACCACAAGAATATAGGAAAAATCTAGTTTTTGGGCCAACTCAAAGTTGATGTCATTCATACCTCTAATTCATCACCAAAAATCAGCCACTTTACATTCATAAAAGTTCATGTTGGAAGAATATTATGGGGAGTAGGCCCCACCAAAGTGGATGACATTAGAGAGTTCACATGAAAAATAATGTAAATATGGAATCTATTTTGTATTTCTCTTCCAAAATTAAAATGAACCACCTCAAATCATTAACAATGGAATAATCATGGAAAGGGAACTCATTTATATTAAAAAGAAACATCCCAAAATCATAATTCAGTTGGAATTTGTGAATGTTATGGTACCTCAACACAAATAATCACATCCATTCATAAACCCAAGAAAACATCTATTGTACATTCACATGGAATATGACATGGGTTAGTTAACCTAGAATTGGATCAAGTTAGCTAGATTCAACACAAAATAGAGAAATTATCCATGAATTATCATCTCTAAACCACCCAATAAGTTATATTACATTCAAAAATCCAAGAAACTAAGTGTAAGAAACTTTACTTCATGAAGATGAGACTATCTAAGATCAATAGTCTTACCATACATATATGACTAAGACTATAAGTGAAAACTCTACTTAATAAACAGAAAGAGGGTTGAATGTCTTGGGATATCGGACATAAATTATCAATTAGAATTGATTTGACAACCCACAAATGAAATGTGAATCTCCAAATTCCTTACTCTATATTGAACTCAACCCAAAATGAATTTTACAATATGATCAAATCAATTTATAGGTCGGTACTAAGCCATTACCTCTACAAATTTCAAAATTCAAGAATAAGAAAAAAATGATCTACAAACTACAAATACAGCTAAAAACACCATAAGGAACAAACTCCTATAAGTTAAAATAATTTCCATCCAAAAAATACTTCTCTTTGATTATAATTTCAATGGTTAAGATCAATCGATAGTTTGGAGGTCTATGATCTTTGAAAGATGCTAACCAAACTCAATTTAAACAATGTGATCCCTGAAAAATCATGATAATAGATGAATTTAGAGTTACCAATTTCCCAAAATAGCTTAATATTGATAAAACAACTCATCTAAATCCTCCCTTTTGTTTGGTGGGACCCTAAAATAGAGTACCAAATTAAATAAGCATATTTGAGAATCAAGAGATCATTTGGGCGCCAACAGAAGGAGAAAATGAGGCCAAAAATTCCTCAAATTTTTTCATTAAAATATCCCTAACCACCTAACCAATTTCTCCAAAAATGGTCTTTTTGTGTATCCCTTGAATTATGATCCTAATTATTCAAGTCTCGCACTAAATGGATGCTCCAATAAAAATTTATGAGAAAATAACCAATCTTGATTATTTTTTTATCCATGAAGTCCACAAGATGATTTAAAACTAAAGGAAGACATAAAATTTTATCATGGACTATAGCTCATAGATGACATCCATGTGGACCCCATAAACTTCATCTTATGTCTCTTGGTCAAATCCTAGCTTCTTTGATTGTTTACATACATGTGGCACTAATCGGCTTAGTTTCCTTCAAGATAGATTTGGCCTTGGGATCCATACCTAGGATGCATTAATGGTCAATATGTGGCCACCATAAGAGCTCTCATGCTTTGTGTAGTCTCTCAGCCTTAGATATACCTTTTTGTAAATTAAAATCATCGATAAGTGACGCTTTTTTAAATTATTGCTTGTGTGCCTCCAAAAATCTATCAACTTTTATTTTACCAATGGGTGACACATGTCATCCTTTAGTTATTGTACCACCCCATGCCCTTAGTACCCCAACCACCTCAATATTTATCATGCCTATAACCTACACCATGTCGTAAGGATCAATGTGTTCCCATCTAGATGATTTGCCCAAACTCATTCTCTCACTAGTCTACAACACGTGGAGATAATCAGTCTAATGATTTATCTCTAATTCATATCTCTATCCTATCGATGGGTGACACTTTCCACCCATTAGCACTTCCATGCTCCACAACCCTTAGTCACTTTTAGCTCACCATAAACTTGTTCTAAATTCCTATTGAAAGGGTTTGTCCTTGAGGAAACATGTCCTCAATCGGTGCATCACCAAACATATCAAATAGTCAAGGAAGTCAATTTAAATTTGATGGTTTGAATTGAATTGGGAAAGTAAAGACAAACCATCAAATCCATGTTTTTAAACCATTTTCACTCCAAAATAGGGCAAATATATGGATTTCTCTTGGTTTTCAATTTGCATACATAATAAACTTCAAAACAAATTAGTGAAAGTTAATTTAAGGTAAAAATAGGAGTTTAAACCAAGGTAAAACCATTTTATATTTACAAACATTGGTTCAAATTAAATAAAATTGTAAATTATGAGGCAAATCAGTTAAAACGAAGAGGAAAAATAGTTAAACCATGGAGGCACATAAGAAGACAAGACAAGAGTTTAAACATAAATTACATGTAAGAATGAAACTATGAATGATTTCAATTTCATGTTTGTGTTCACATTTTATGGTGTTTGGAAATTTTTAATTGGTATTGTAGGTGGCAATAAGGTCATATGCTATCAAAATCTAGATCTGAAAAGAAATATTGTAATTTTTAACTTCTACCTCGATTTTTGTGTCATCCATGTAATAATGAATTCAATTTGTTAATTAGAAAATTTACTTTGTTTTTCAATCACTCTGTGCAATCGATTCCAAAAAAATCTCTATTTCGTATAGTAAACTTGAAATGTTTAGAAAATTCACTAGATTTTGTAGAAAACTCACAAGTTTCAGCAAATTCACCACATCCGGTAGTTAACTCATAAATTTCAGCAAATTCACTACATTTTATGAAAAACTTAACCGTTTTAATGGCTTTGGTGACACTATGTTGTATATTTGCATGTGAAAATTCCATAGTTTTGCACCTTTAAAATAATTTGTGACATATTTTGGCAAACTCACATAGTTATGCATATTTTAGTGAATTCATGACACATTTTGGTGAACTTTCTCAAATTTTGGCAAATTCATTATTCCTTTTGTTGAATTTGCTCATTTTTTTGGCTAACTCGATGTTGCTTTCGGTGAACTCACATGTACTTTGGAAGGCCTAACTTCCAAAAGACACAAATTTTGATCCCGATCTCGATATGACTCTATTTTTTTAACAAAAAGGTCTCAAAATGAACTATCTAAGGATCATGTCAATTTGGGATTTCTCCTTACAGAAAATTCAAGATTTTCTTTCTCCTAAAATTTTTCATTTTCTTTACAAATTAAATTAATTTTTGTTGCTCCAAACTACTAATATTTTGTGTGCAAGTTTCTAATCGCTAATCAAATTCAATAACAAAAAAAAAAATGAAAAACACATTCTAAATTGTCACTTTTTTCTTTAAGTTATTTGTTTTACATCCTTGTAATTGGATTAACCATCTATTTAAACATATTTTATAGGTATTTTTTTCCATTCCACATTTTTTTGTTTTTACCCCATCTCAATTATGTATGATCTTTCCTTGCATCACAAGATATCCTTGGAAACCATAAATAGTTAGATGTTTTCTTCTTCTAGGTTTCTTTTATGGGGTATTTTTCATTGGCTTTTGTAATATTAAGAAGGAAAACATTTTATTAAAACCTTCCAAAGATAAAATGTCTTGGCTTATAACTCATGTTTAAAACATAATATGGAAGATCCCATACAGGTTCATTATAAGACCCCCTCACGAAAATCAACTTTCGCATCAATGGAAAATTTTTGAAAAACCGTTTCGTGGCAAAGCGACAAGGTTAGATGGTAGACAATGGTTGTCCATCCAATCTAAGTTGGATAGACAACCACTCTTTTTTGGATGTCTGTATTAAACAGAAACCCCACTGCAACCCCCCAGGCTATGTATTATACCTCAATGAATACATACATAAGTTAATTTTTACATATAAATAGTAGGCAAAATTACCCATACAAATGACTTGTTGGCCGAAATTTTAGGTGAATTGGGTAGAAGCTGAATCCTAAAAATTTCCATTTCCAATTTCAAAAATCCCTAATATTTGCTAATTTATGAAAATTTACCACTAAAATTTTCCCCGATCCCATACCAAGTTAATGGATATTTAAATTTAAATTATAATAGTAACCCATGCAACAGGCCACCCAACTTATATAAAACAAGGTGATCTCATTTGATATTAGTGTTGGACAGGAAACCTCATTCTCATGTAGGTGAATGCACCGATACTAAAATCCACTAGTAACCTTGAAATATGGAGGGCTTAAGGAGCCTTGAATGTGGATGTAGATCTTTGGGCACCAAATAGATGGATCTATGATAATGTTTGCAAAAATTAAACATATACGATTAGATAAATATATGTGGAGGATGTCAACTCCCATGTCTAGAAAGATAGAAATAAATGATGAACTGTAGATAGCATGCAGAAGCAGAGAATTACAGTATGCCAACTAAATGAGATGACGAGGGTACTTCAAGGGCATGTGGATGACATTATGGTGCCATAAGTGGTATCATAAGAGTAGCATGGGGATGATATGAGAGAAGTTTTAATATCCAACTTGTTTGAGAGACTTCAAACTTGCTTATTATTTTTCTTATCCTTCGAGGACTCAAAAATTTTGACACTCTTTAAAACCTCAAGGCCTCAAGCTTTCTTGTCATTTTGCTTATTCTTTTTGAAAGAGAGGGGAAGGCCTGTATTTATAGCCTAGATATGGGGTTATATTAGGGGTTATGAGGTAATTGAGGTTTGACAACATAACCATGGTCAGGTGAGTGGGGTGGACATGATTTGACTAATTAGGTGAAATAATGGACTTGATATGGATTTCATTTTATTGATTGGGGTTCATGATTTGAGTGGTTAGGTGAGATAATAGATTTGATTAGATTTTATTTTATTATTAATTAGGTATTAAGATATAATGATATTTATATATTTTAAAGGGGATCAATTAACCCACTAAGATTGATTAATGGAAAATGCCTTTTGGTGGGAAATGGGATTCGAATGGTTAAGCCTCTTTGAAGGAGAGAAAACACGGGGTGAAGAGGAGGAATGATACAAAAATTGGTGTCTACATTTTCCCCTTCTTGATGAGTGATTTGTATGTTGCAAGCCGCAAGAAAAAAATGATGAAAATATTGAGTTTTACCCCTCAAACTTGGGATGAATGAGCTAAGGGACACTAATCACGAGGTTGAAAGATATAGATGGTAGATCATATGGTTGATGCAAATACGGATGAGATACATAACTACTGAAAGATGCCCGGAAAAATGATCACAATAACAATGAAAAATATGGTGGTGACTCCAATATCACATCAGTAGAGTAAAAATATGGTCTTAACGGAGATAGGATACAATGTTCTACGAGACCGGTGAATGGGTAAAGATCACTTCCGTATGGATGCAAACCATGATGACCAATGGGTCATAGGAAAACATCAAATTATGTGCAACTAAATGTGAAAGGTATGAAAAATCCTTCGTATGTGAGGAATCGAGTGAAAAATCATGCATCCACAAAAGGTACAAGGATGAAAATAATGATGCCCAACAAAGTGGGCATGAAGAGCGGAAGATTAAATTGTAAATAAAATTCCCCAAAGGGGGAACGAGTAGGGTCACAAATGTGGACATGAAGAGCAGATTGGATAGAAGTATGAGATAAAATGCCCCAAGAGGGGGGGAAATATGATTTTGAATACATGCTTCATAAGGAAGGTGCTTCATTGACAAGAAAATACTGGAAGAAGAAAGTAGAAAAAAACTTCGATTGGAAATGGGGGAAGATTACGATCAATGTTTTCCAAGAAAAAAGTAGAGCAGGAACTTGTGAGGGAAAAGGTGATAGGTGATGGTTGTTATGGTATCCTCAAAGAAAAAAATACCATGGGAAGAAATTATTAGAAATGGATATGATGATGCCCCTGTGAGAGGGTTAATGAGGATAGAAGAGGTGTGAGCTCTTGAAAAGAGGAGGATGAGAATGGGGTATAATGAAATGGATCGACGATCATGCATAAATAGAGAAAAATCATAATCGATTGTGAATGCTAGGGGTGAGGATGTATTAAAGGAAGTAATGAGACAAGGGCATGGGCGGGAGTAGTGGTTGATTACGAGAAAAGTAAGAAAGGTCAAAGGTGAAGGAGACATGGGCATGGAATAGAGAAAACAGAGATGGAGGAGAAGAAAAAAGGAATGAAAAAGGAGGAAGAGGCTAACAAATATGGAGGATAAGAGAAGGGATGGTAGGGGAATAAGGGAATCAAGAAAGACAAATAAGGAGAAGATTGAAGGAACCATATCATGCAGAGGAAATCTAAGGTAAATAATATGGAACAGACCACATGGAAATACATGTGGATGGTGGGATGATAAAAAAATGAGACAGTAGCTAAATAGCCGAGGTTATCAATGGGGAAGTAAGAAGGAAACGTGAAGTAAAAAGGGGATGAAGATGATATAGAGGAAGTGAAATAATACTAGGAGTAGAAAGGAGGAGAGCACAACAAGGAAAACGATGCATAAGGAATGAAACCAAGAAAGGAGATATTTAGCGAAGGGTGAGAAATATCAAGAATGTAAATAGAAGGCTGGAGGAAGGAATGACATGGATTGAAAAAGATTGAAACGTGTGAGATGAGGATACAAGGATTACGAGATAATAGACAAAGGATGTTTGATGAAGATGATAAATATATTGAATAGTGCAAAGGGAAGATGGAGAGGTGGGGAAGAAGCGGCAAGAAAGGGAAGAGGTGGAAACAAGGAATGTGAGAGAAGAGGGAATGAGGGATAGAAGAGGAAATGCCAATGAAGAGACATTAGGAGAAGCCCATCGAAAATGATCGGTATACACAGGGGAAGGAAGGAAGGAAGAGAAAATGGAGGAGGTCAAAAGGAGTGAACAAGGACGTGTAGAATGGGGGTGAGTGAATTTTAGGAGAATTCCATCAATAATTATTAGTGCGCTATAAACGGGATGTGGTGATGAAATAATGTTATTTGAATACCAACAATATTGGTAGGTAAGCATGGGGGTAGATATGTCGGAGAATTTGAGAATATGGAGTGGAAAGAGTAAAGAAATTAGGCATAATGATTTATGCAAAGATGAAGGTGAGGAGAGGATGCAGTGTATAATGATGAATGAGGTAAAGATGAAGAAACAAGACATAAAAAATGGTAGGAATTGATTAAGTAATATTTCCAAGTGAGGGATGATAGAAATAAAAAGTGGTAAAGGAGGAGGTGGTATTTGTGAGAATGGAAGAGGGGATGAGTGGATGTGATGATGGGGAATGATGAGAAAATTTGGATGGTGAGGATGTGGAGTGATGGGGAAAGGCAAGATGACATATCATTACTAAGAGGGACTCTTAAGTAAGATCACCATGCCACGGGAGTGGTTAAGTAAGATCGCCTTGGTAGTGATGACATGGAATGTGAAAGGGAGGAATGTATTGAGTATAGGGGTAGAATGGTTGGTTGGAGTAGATGATTATGAAAAGAGGTGGGAGAAATATGATGGGATGGGGAAAGGCGGATGACAGATCAACCTTAAGAGGGACTCTTAAGTAATATTTCCATGTGACAAGGATGGTTAAGTAGGATCTCTAAGCCAAAGAAGAAGAAGAATGATGAGAAGAAGTGAGTGATTGAAAAATTTGATGGGAAGAGTGGTGAGAGGTGAGAGAAATGGTGAGAAGTGTGATGTGGGGATAAGTAGTGATGAGTGGAAATGAGGAGCGAGTAGAATGGATAAAAGACATTGTAAATCATAATAGGGGATACAAAGCTACATGATAATGAACTCACATTGAGAAGGATCCTCAAGTTGTATTCTCAAACCGCAACGGAGATCAAGTAGAATTCCCAAACCGAAAAAGTATATTAGCAAAAGTATTCATATATGTGAACAAAAATCATAGAATTATGAATGATTGTGAGATATGCCATCCTCAAAGGTATATATTTCATGGTTTGAAATTTGATAGGGAAGAATGATATCTTGATAAAATATGACCTTAATGAGATAAATGACACATAATCATAGCAAGGAGGATACAGGGAAATCATGCCTCGAACCGGATTGGAGGAAAACAAGATACATGACCACTAAAGGCATTGCACTTGTAGCCAATGACAGTTGTTAATGCATAACTAACAATAGTTATTTATACCAAAATATCATGAGGGAAATATAGATGAAATATGTTAATGTCGACACAACAAAGGGGATTCTATATGTAACTTGTATGTGGGAAGAGGGATCTCCATAGGTGGTTGTGCTCAGAACTATGCCCGGCTACGAGAAGGGGAAGATGTAATCTAATTAATGCGGGAAGTCTACAATGTATATTTGAAAGTTTATCAACGTTAGAAGCTTTCTTAGGATGCTATGATAATAGAATGTTGATCAATACGGAAAGCCTTATCCGTCCTTCGAGGGTATGGTCTACTTTTTCTTTTTCTTTGGGATTTTGACTTTTTATTTAGATGGCAAGATAAGATATGCATGATAGTTGTCCTTCATGGGATCAGGATATTTTTATTATATTTTTTTATGAACAATTTTCCTTCAAGGGATTAGTCTGTTGTAAGATAGCATGAGATAGGAGCATCCATAATTCTACTTTCTTTTCTTTTTGTGTGTATTTGATGGAGAAGATATGGGTATAGCTAGGTAGACCACTTAGGAGGGGACGATGATTGTACAAGTGACACCCATGGACCTTTAGTGTGGTTCCGTGTAGGTAAATAAGAAAGTGATGGGTGTAATGATAGCAGAGTTCTCACCAAAAAAGGGATAACCTATTCATAAGGAAAATTCTATGGGTAGAGTCGTGATACCCATATTTAAGGTCATGTTGAGGAAGAGACGGTAGACCACATAATTCCAAATCATTACAGTGATAGATGGAAGAGGTTCATGATGGAGGAATGATCTAAGGATATAACTAAGTGCTCATTGGTAGGTATGCTAATAGTAGAATAGTTGCAAGTGCAATGCATTAAGAGGTTCTACGTCTAGTTTACCATCAAGGGAAGCCAAAATTTCCACGTAATGTCCTAATTAAAGTTATGTTCAAAATGGGATGAAAGTTAGATAGGATGATGAGAGAGATGAGGGAAGATAAAAATTTATGTGCTACCCTTAGAAAGTGATGAAGTGAAAAAAATTCATCCTAATAAGATGAAAAATGGCCACAAAAGTGGGCTTAAGATGAAAAGAAATGGTCCACCCAACGGAGATACAAGCATGGACTCAAAAGTGAACTTTGAGATAAAATCATGGACACAAGTGTGGACTTTGGAATAACTATAATGCCCCAAAGGAAGGGACACATATGGCCACAATGGTGGACTTAGAATGAAATACATGGTCCCTCAAAGGAGAGACAAATATGGTCACAAAAGTGGGCTTTGAAAATAGATGAATATTTGGACAAGATTAATTTGGATTTAAGATTGGATGAGATTAAATAAGATGATGTCAAAAGTGAAGTCCCCAGCATCAAGGAATTTGTATGGATGGATAAGAGATGAATTGATGTGGAAGGGATGCTAAGGACGAGGGGAGGATGTCCCCCTAGCGAGGGAGATTATATTAGATGTGGATGAGTTAGTGGATGTCGAAGGAGTTTAGATAGGATTGTTTTTATTTGGATTGGATAAATAGTCGGAGACCATAAGGGTGATTGACAAGATAAATACTATCGATGAATAATGAAGGACCTTTTGTAGGAGGAATTTCGTGTGTAGGAGAGATGTTAAGGGATGATGTGGATGGAGGAGTCATGGGAAACCCAATGGATGGGATACGAATTGGATTAGATTTAGATGGAGAAGGATGTTCCCTATGAATGAGTAAATTGTCTTTCTCAATAAAATTGTAGATGATTATTTGAAAGTCCTTACAATGTTCAATGTCATGGCCCGGGGTATGATGATAAGCGCAACTACAATTGGGATTAAACCACGATGGATTTGGACTATAGGGATTAAAATATTTAATGGGAGGAAGTGTAATGGAATTTTTTGAATTAAATGTTGAAGGATGTTTACATAGGACCCAATTGAAGTGTCATGAGGAAGGTAACTCTTGTGGGTTTTGATAGAATATTTTTCTTGGAGTGAGGGGAAGGAGTGGTTGTAGATCGGATGGGTGAACTAGATGTCTTAAAAGATGAATCAATTTTGAGAGGAGGGTTAGATTGTTTGAATTGGAATTTATTGTTACAAGGTGTATTAGATGAAGGGATTAACCTAAAATAGATGTTGTAACATTGGATTGCTAAAAAGAGGGAAGACCTGACTTCTTATGAGGATGTGCAAGAGAATTTGGGGATGTTTACCATGAGCTTTAGATTTTGATCTAGAAGATTTACCCTTGGCGGGGATGATAATAATCTCAACTGGAGGATCTAAAGGCAATGGTGTAGGGGTGGATATTGATGGAGAAAGAGGTGTTTTTATGATGCGATTAATAAGGTCTATGTGAGATTTGGATTATGTAGGTTTTGGTTTCATTATTTGTGGAAATAGTTGATTTTGTAAGGGAGAACAAATCCCCCATATATTTGTTTTACGTGGAGTTGTTTCATCCATAAATGATAGAGTTGTTAATCAAGAGGATTTTTCGAGTGTAATAGAAGGATTAGGTAAAGAATATTGGGATAAAACGGGTGATGTGGTAGGTGGGAAAGGATATAGGTAAAGATTTCAAGGTAGGGATAAGTGTAATTTTTATATGGAAGATTTAGGGGTAGTTGGGATTGACATGGAGGTGGGCATAATTGGTATATTTGGAGATGTAAGTGATGTGGTAATGGGTATGTTTGATTTATATGTGGCGATGGGTATGTTTGATGTAGATGTGGTGATGGGGTCGAATAGGAAAGGTTGGGGTATGATAGATATAGATAAAGTAGTATGTAGAGTTGAAGTTGATGTGGATGTGGTAAAGGTAGTTGGTGTGGTTGGTACGAGAAAAAAATTTTGGAAGGAGGAACTAGGATTGAGTATAAAGGAAGAATAGATGTAGGTAAGGTGTCCAAACCCAATGGAGTGGATGTGGTAACTGATGGATTATATATGATAGGTAATGAAGTAGGTGTAGGAATAATATCATATGCAGAAGTAGGTGGGAATGGTTGTTTCATAAATTTTTTGAGGGGTAAGAATGATATGTTTGCGAATGGATTTGATGTTGTACGTGTTGTAGGTGTGGATAGGTTTGTTTGATATAGATGTGGGTGGATAAGATGTGAGAGATGTAGGGATAGGTATGTACATCAATGGGGTAAAAATAGATGCTAAGGATGAATCTTATTTAGTATATTGGGGCATGATCGAAGTGGATGAAGTAGATGGTATAGTCAAAGTTGATGTGGATGTTGTAAGGGTAGGAGCAGGTATAGGTATATGATGACTAGTAAAAGTTGATAAAGTTATGATAGTTTTGGATACGACATGAGTGGGAATAACTTCCAAGGTATGAACATGTGGATTCGGTGATGAGATGAGATCTTAATTGCGGTGTTAAGGGTGTCGGCATTTTATAGTTGATAAAAGGGGTGACTTGATTTGTTGTTGGTTGATTAGGAAAAGGCTACATAATTCTATCGAGGGGTTAGCTAGGTGAAGTGGTGGAGCTATCTAGTTAGATATCCCCTTGATTTATAAGTTGTTGGATGCAATCTTTAAAGGAACGATATTTCTCAATGTCATGACCTTTGAATCGATGATATTTACAATAGTGGGATTCGTGATACCAAATAGGATTGGGTCATGATTCCTACACGGGTTTTATGGAAGGAAGTTAGATGGAGTGTACTACCATCAATTTATCAAATACAGAACTATAGGATTCCCCCAAGGAGATATAGTTAGAAGATGGTCTAGGTGATTTTTTTTAGGCCACGTGCCAGATGTAGGTGGGGATGAGGACTTAACAATCATTGTATTGGCTGCACACCCTTAAATGTGTCATTATGTGTGGATAGTTTAGTAGATTCAATTTTAGGTTTGGTCAATATTAGTTTAAGATGACCTTGCTCAATGGCATGGGTTTTGAGTTTGTGAGCCATTGTGAAGGCTTCATCAAAGGTTTAGAATGATTGGATTTGCAAGGTAGATGATATATGCTTCACACATGAACACAAGAAGAGTTCGATGAGTTCGGTTTATGGAAGAGAGAAGGATAGTTGGTTTATAACACCATGCCATCATGTGATAAAGTACGCGATGGACTCGTCTTCAAATTGTTGGATAATGGATAGGTCGGTGATAGTTATTTTTTGTACAATGCTAATAGAAAAGTGTTCTAAAAATAGTTACGCAAGAGAAGGAGAATATATAATATTGCGGGATACTGTTGTACCAGTCCAACATAGGACCGCCAAGGACATGGGGAAAGTGTGAAGTAGTAGGTCTTGATCATGTGTAATAAGATAACATGCATGTTTAAATGCATGAAGATGTTGTTGGGGATATTCCTTACTATTGAACTTAATGAACTTGGGAATCTCCCAATGAGGAGGGTAAGGTTTGATAGGAACTGATGGATGAATCAGTTCATTACATATTTGTTCATAGGATAAAGTAACCTTGGGTGCCAAGGTAGTGGCTTCTAGACTAGCCAACCTATTCATCAAAGCATGAATAGGATCATTTGACGTGATGTTAGGTTGGGATTGGATTGGTTGTGTGGCATGAAATGTAGCTTGATAAGGTGGATGATACGTTTGTTGATGTGTGGGTGTTTGGGGAATTGTTTGATAAGGTGGTTGATAAAATTATGGGTGGGATGTTTACATAATCATTTGATAAGACAGTTGATTAACTTGTAGATGTGTGGGTGTATGCGGAATTTTGATAGGAATTAACATATGTCATTTGTTAAGATTGGGTAATTTGTTGCATAGGTTGATGTTTAGAAATAGGGATGTGATCGATTATTGAGATTGGGTAGGTTGTTGTGGTAAATGATGAGTATGGATATGAGTTTTAAACGGTTGATACGGTCAAAGCATATGATGGGTAGGAATGAAAGTGTGGAGATTTTGAGATGTTTGGATAGGCATACTAATAGAAATGGACTAGAGTTGAAAAAAAGGGACGTGGTTGGAATAGGATTCACCAAATGAGTAGACTAGTAGGATTGAGAAATTATGGGAGATTTATGAAGTATGAATTCATAAATGGGGTTAGAAGGAGGTCCAAGAGTTTCTAAAGGAGTGGGAGATGGTGGTGTGATTAGTTTAGGAATATTGGATTGGTGAGAGACATGAGGATTGGTTTCAAGATAGGAATGATTGTGGATGACATGGTCCTCATGAGGTGAGACCATGGAGACTGGAGGTTGGGTAACGGAAGGTATGGTCTCAAGTGTAGAATCTTGTTGGGAGAGATCATTAGGGAAGTGATGTCATTTGATGTAGCGGATTGTTATTTTGTTTCATCTTGAGTAAGAGTGACCACAAGCATGAAATAGAGAAACATTTGTTTATGTAATTTGTTAACAAAAAAATCAAGCAACAAGTTTTTTATCATCATGATTAATTAGAAGATGTGAAAATAAAAGTGGATAACGAAGGTTCCTACATAACGGAATCTAGGGCTGGTTTCAAGTATTTTTAGTAAGGAAATGTCTCGGGTGGCTTCATGTTGGATGATTAAATCCCAAACAGTAAATTGGGTAAGGATATGTTTGGATGTGTTGTTTTTGTTCATGAAGTTTCGGGCAAAGTGTGTGGTAATGTGAGATGCATAAGGTTAAACCCCTATTTAAGTTATGTGATCAGCGGGATGTGGGGTCTATTTTACACCAAATTCAAAAAGTGAAGTTCGATGCAGAGAATCACGCAGGATGGGGAAATTTAATAATACGAAAGGAGAAAATAGGGGAAAATGATTAATATCTAAAGGAATATTTCCCCGTTATTTGATTGTACATGATAATGGCATATGTGAAGGTGATGGTCAATGGTTGGAATGTCCGAGTACCTTAAAAATGCAGCATTCACAATTACAAAAGGGTTTGGTGAAAATGATTTGTTAGTGTGTGTATGTTTCAATGATTGTCTTTGACATCATAATTTTGGTCTCAAGTGTGTGGGGTGTACCTGTAAAAGTAGATGAATGCAATTAGTTTATGCGAGGCCAAAAATAAGCTTTTTAAGTAATAAAATATGGTGGTCAAAAATGATTTTTAAATGATGAAAAATAAAGATGATGTTAATTCAAAATATCAAATACAAAAAGTAAACCAATATACTATAAAATAGCTCAAACAAATCAAATAACCTAATTAAATCCAAAATAATTGAGCTCATATTTATAAACTATACTCGAATAAATTATATGAAAAATTAATGGGTAAATGAAGAGATGATTGTGTATAGGATGAAAATGTGGACTTTGAGGACAAGCCAAAAGGTGATTAAGAAATGTAGACTTTGACAAAGAAATGTGGACTGATATGACAAAAATGGGGCCTATTTGAATTGGATTGAGACACGTGAGGGTGACTAAAGTAGAATACTTTAAGAAATATGAAAAACCAAAAATAAATAAATAAATTGTAAGCATCAAACATTGAAATCTTGTGAGTCTGCATGGATATTCACTTTCTCCACATGGAAAGTCATGGTGGTCATACGTGGTCAATAGAGGTTTTCCACCAACATAGGAGACAAGGGAAGTGTATAAATTTGGAGATGATCAAGTGATCTTAGTGGAGTGACTTTCAGGGGCTCGAGGTCATAAGGACGTATATGGTTGCATGTGGCTGAGTGATAGATGAGGTGACTATGTTCACCGATGACATTATGGGAGAAGATTTTGCAGTCTTTGAAATTACCTTAGAGAATGGTTAAAACAACACACGCAAATCTATGGAGAAGCAACATTCCATCCTTTCATTCAAAGCATATCAATCTCAATTACTTCAAACGTGGGATTGAAATTACATGGTTTAGAAATGGGGCACTAAATTGGGAAGTGGGTCTTCTAAATTACAGTCCTCAAAAGGAAAACCAAGACTATCGCAAGTTCCTTGAAAGTCTTATGCAACCAAATGTGGAGTATGTTATTATAATTGTTGCATTCTGGACCATTGAAGTGGTATATTGTGACAACTTTGTAACTTTCCTTGAATTTGATACTAAAAATCCACCATTTATTCTTGAAGCCTATCAACGATGGGGAAATAAAGAGTTCAAGCAGTATTGCACGTCTCTATAGCAAATTGCAGACAAGGCTCTAGATAATGTTCCTCGTGATGTGCAACACAAAGCAGAGGAAGCCTTTACACAAGTTTTAAGGAATGAAATTGAGTTTTGGAATATGAGCTATGGTGATGCCATGAAGTGATAAGTGGTTTTGTAATGTCCAAGTAGTTTTGTGTTCCTTCAATGTGAGAGATTGGAGTTTATCTAGGGGAATGATTGAGGCCAAGGGTGTGCTTAAGAGGTTTAAAGCATCCAGGTAGGATGAGGAAGTAGCTCGGTGAGGGGGGGGGTGGAGTTGGTGAGAGAAAATGGGAGGTGAGATGGATGCTCAAACAAGGGAGTTGGTATCTTAAGGTGAGAGAGTGGTGAGTGCAAAGAGGTAGCTTGATGGAGAGGGAATAGCTTGGCATGGATGGATAGGCAATCACATGGAATAATGGGATGACTCACCCGAGGGAGGGAGATAGCTTGGTGTGGGTGAGGATGGATTGGTCTTAGGATATGATGGAATGGGGATGCATTGGTGAGTCCAAGCTATGGGACGAGATGGGAGAGTCTATTTGGATGAGTAGTGAGGTGAGCGGAATCACTCGGGTCGAGTTAGGAATGAGGATGAGAGCTCGGGGAATTGGGTCGGGGAGTTGTGAAAAAGGAGGAGTATGTCGGGGATGTGGCGAGTTGGGTGGAGAGAAGGGAAGGTGGGAGCTCATGGGTGAGAGTGGAGTGAGGTGAGGGAAGTAGTGGATAGGTGGGGGATAGTTTAGGATAATAATAATTTTTGTTTTATTTATTTACTTAAATATTATTATTATTTTTAATAATAAAAATACACTTGATACTAACTATAAACAACCAAATAACAAGCCGATTAAAAACCAAAAGAGCACTTACCTCCAAGATGACATAGACCACTAAATGTAAGAAGGACACCACACTGATGGAGATAACACTAAACCCCGCAAATAGGTGAGTGGTAAAATAAAATATTTGCAAGATATATCTAAATTGATGAGAGCTATGAAACACAATAATTGTTATATTTATAACACCTATACAAGAAAAATAAAGTAACAAAGAAATGACCAGAACTTGTGTTTTGTCCCCCTTTGGGTGTGCCATAATATTGGAAAGGAAACCTCATTCTCGTGCAGGTGAATGGACCAATACTGAAAGCCACCAACAACCTCAAAATATGGAGGGCTTAAGGAGCCTTGAATGTGGATGTAGATATGTAGGTGCCAAATAGATGGATCTGTGATAATGTTTGCAAAACTGAAACAAATATGATTAGATAGATATATGTGAGGCCTTCTTAGATAATTTGTGTTCCAAGAGGTTGTTAAGTCTATTGGAGGATATCAACCCCGTGTCTAGAAAGATAGAAATAAATGATGAACCATAGATAGCATGCAGAAGAAGAGAAGTATAGTATGCCAAGTAAATGGGATGATGAGGGTACTTCAAGGGCATGTGGATGAAATTATGGTGCCATAAGTGGCATCATAAGAGAAGCATGGGGATGATATGAGAGAAGCTATAATATCCAAATTTTTTGAGAGACTTCAAACTTGCTTATTATTTTGCTTATCCTTCAAGGACTCAAAAACTTTGACACTCTTAAAAACCCCAAGGCCTTGAGCTTACTTATCATTTTTCTTATTGTTTTTAAAATACGGGAGAAGGCATGTATTTATAGCCTGGAGATGGGGTTAGATTAGGGGTTATCAGGTAACCTGGGGTTTGACAAAGTAACCCTAGTCAGGTGAGTGGGGGGGACATGATTTGAGTGATTAGGTGAAATAATGGACTTGATATGGATTTGATTTGATTAAGTGGGGTTCATGATTTGAGTGGTTAGGTGAGATAATAGATTTGATTGGATTTGATTTTATTATTAATTGGATATTAGGATATAACGAGATTTAGATATTTTAAAGGGGATCAATTAACCCATTAAGATTGATTAATCAAACATGCCTTTTGGTAGGAAATGGGATCCAAATGGGTAACCCTGTTGAAGGATAAAAACGCTGGGTGAAGAGGAGGAACAATACCAAAAATGGTGTCTACAATTGGTTACGACAAGTAAAACACATATGGAATATGTGAGTAATGTGATTAGATTCATGAAACATGATGTGAAATGTGTGAGCTAGATATCTACATTGAGCGAATGTATATGAAATTTTATAATTCCTTTTAAAAGATGTAACTACGAGGATCCACCAAAAATAGTGGGAGTGTTGGGTGAAATTCAATTCTCAATAAGATAAGTGATATTTTCATTGGGTTTTTTACCAAAATATTTTTCCACTTAAATCTTGTGTTTTATGTTCATTTGTAATATGTTATTGGATATTTACATTAAATTATATTGCACTTTATAAATATGCAATCTATGTTTAATTCATAATAATTGTTGTTCAATCACAAACTATAATCTTTGGCAAGTTAATATGGTGGATATCTAATCTATGATATTATTTATTCCCCATATTTCATAACATTTTTTTCCCTTCTACACTTTTTTGTTTTTGTTTACCTCATCTCAACTATGTATGTTCTTTCCTCAAATCACAAATGACCTTGGAAATCAGAAATTGCTAGACATTTTCTTCTTGTAGGGTTATTTTATGAATTGTATTTTACCTTCTACACTTTTTTATTTATTTTTACCTCATCTCAACTATGTATGCTCTTTCCTTACATCGCAAGGTGACCTTGGGAATAATAAATAGCTAGACATTTTCTTCTTCTATGGTTATTTTGTAGGTTGTTTTTTTCCACAATTTGTTACTTGTTTGTACCTTATTTCAACTATGTATGCTTTTTCCTCGCATCGCAATGCAACCTTGGAAATCAAAAATAGTTATAAAACCTAAAAAATTGTTGCAACTATATCTTAATTAAATCAAACACTAAAAATAATTACAAGATATCTTATTCTTCCTCATGTTTTTAGATTAGGTAATAATTTGGTTTTGGGGGACTAAAAACCCAAAGTACATAGGAACAAACGAGAGGCGAGGAAAACTAAAACCCAAAAACAAGATAGGGCCCAAATAAGGAAAAACCACTTCATCGGCACGAAGGCCCAACATGGGCCGAGGTATAAATAGCATCGATTACATCATTTTTTTTAAGTGTACTAAAACACAGACCAAGACAAAAATACCAATAGACCAGTCCACCGAGGGTCAGCTAAAGTTTATTTTTCTTGTTTCTCTTAGTGCAAGAGCTAGGACCTTGATTCAAGCTAACCGCTTCCTCATGTTACCTATAAAAGTGAACTCATTACGGCTTGTAACTTTGCCACATTCATCACATAATCAATCACATACACAAACCAATTATACATAGGCCCTTGAGCCTCACCCAATAAAATTTATTTTAGAAAACTCCAAGTCACTCAAACTATATCTTTCCTCATTAAAGATCCATGTTAAGCTAAAATCATCTAATCAAAAATCCAATTCAACCCTTGTGTCATGATCTAATCCAAAATAACTCATCCTTCTATCTCGCACTAAATCATATTTTTAATAAATCCAACACCAAACTATCCAAATCTAATTCATCCCTCAATTCATTTCAATCCAAACCCAATCTATCCCCCGAGCCATCCCAATCTAAACCTAATTCATCATTTAAGTCATCTCAATATTCTAATCCAACTCTAATCTCTCATCATCCCCGAGCCACCTCTACCAACCCTTATTTTATCCTCACCCATCACCTAAATACCAACATTTATGTCCACAAAAATAATTTAAAAATTAATATGTGCCAAGATATCATTTCAAAGGACTATAAAATCTAACACCAAACTATTCAAACATAATTCAGCCCTCAATTCATCCCAATCCAAACCCAATCTGCTCCCGAGCCATCCCAATATAAACCTAGTTCATCCTTTAATCCATCTCAATATTCTAATCCAACTCCAATCTCTCATCATCCCCCGAGCCACCTCTACCAACCCTTATTTTATCCTCACCCATCACCTAAATACCATCATTTATGTCCACAAAAATAATTTAAAAATGAATATGTGCCAAGCCATCATTTCAAAGGATCTGTAAAATATCATTGTGGAGATAACAAGGTCATAAGCACTTAATCCCATCATATCCATAATTTAACAACTTATAATTCCCAAACACTTTTTGGATCCCTTCCTTCAAATCAAATATCTATCATTACCAAACATGGACCTCCTCTTATCGTCTTATCATCCCATTTACCATTACATATAGAACCTTATAGGTATACCCTTGGTCCATCTCCTATCCTTTCATCACTCGGTCATCCCTCACATATCACATCCCCTAAATCGCAATCAATCCTCGGTCACCTTCTTATCACCCTTTTCTATCTATCCTTGGGCCAATTCCTAGTCACCCATTACCATCTATCTTAGGGCCACCCCTTGTCTCCCATAATAATCTATCTTTAGGCCACCTCCTATTAGGCCATTACTATCTATCCTTATGCCACCTCATACTTTCCCATCACACTTTATCCTTTGGTTACTTCCTCTTCACCCATTAGCATCAATCCTTGGACCACCTCTTATCCATCCATATTATCATCCTTCTCCTAAGATTTATGACAAGCCCACCATATTCCCAAATAGTCCTCTCATCAATCCCAAACATTCATTTATGTCCCACATTTTTCAGACCAACAGAATCACACATCCACTTATATTAATCATAAACAATTTATTTAGCAAACCAAAATCAAAAATCCAAGAAACATCAAAGCTCAAAATAAATCTAGCAATCAAAAATCTTAAAATAAAAATGATTTAAAATGCTAAACAAATTTAAATGTCAAGTATGGGTAAAAGTGAAAAATATATGGATAAGGAACTCAAGCTTCCCCTAAGCAAACCAAATTGCAAGAAAATTCTAAATCACTTGTGGAGTATGATCTCACCACGACCATTGATCTTGAATGCAATATCATTTCGACAAGAAAAATCTCCTAGTTTCTCTCATTAAATTAATTTCAAACATCATTGTTCATTCTATGATAAGATATGATATTGTTAGTCCCAACCCATCATATCTTATCCTTCCCACCCTATATTGGATCTTTTTCATCCATCCCATCTTAAATCCTATATATCTCCTTTCATTGACGATAATTTCCATCCTTGATGCTAAAATGGTTTTTTCACCCTTCGTACGCCATATAAAATCCAAAAACATTTAAACATTTAAAAATACAAAAACATCACAACATCTATAAAATCTTAAACATCGTATAGCTCAAAATATCAAACTATCCATAAAACTATCCAAAATCATATAAAAACTCCCATAAAAAATAAAAATCAAAACATCAAATGCCTCACTTGCGCATGAATGTTCTTTATTTTCTTTCCATCCTTCGAAAATTACCCATCATCACTATACTTTCAGTAATATTTTGATTAGTCTATCCACACTCATGATGAGGCAATTCATTTGACCTTCGTCCTTCATTACCTTGGTAAATTAAAGAATGATTGTCCTCTTAGATATCCTATCACTATCATACACTTAATAATCTTGTCGAGAGAGACATCTAGGTTTATCTAATGTCAAAGAACACCATCATTTCCATGTCCTTCCATTTCATAATTTGTGATTCTTAACACCTTAACAAAATAAATCAAGAGATATGAATATATCTTTAGAAAATAATCAAAAAAAAAAAAGAGAAAAAGAAGAAAAAATCAAAACCATATCAAAAAAATATCTATAGGGATATTTTCAAGATCTCTACTAGGGCTATGGAGGATTACAAAGTAAAGAAATTATGTGACTAGAATTAGAAATATCTTTTTGAGGCTATAAAAATTTGGGTGGCAATGAGAAATGTACAAATATACTTCTACGCATACTTAATTCACTAATAAACTATCCAAAATTAATCATTCTTACACATTTTCTAGTTTGTCTTCCATTACTTCCCATCATATTTTCACTTTAAGACACAATTAAATTTCATGTGTGCAAAATGGATTTCAATGAGTAACAAGAATATTATGTTACCAAGTGTTGATCAAACCTTATTCACACTCCTACTCTAGTTCATCTTTTGTCTCGTGATTTGTGCCTTTGCCTCATTATATATTCATTGCCAATCTTCCAACTGCATTTTCCATATCAATCCATAGTTCATATTTTCCTTCATCTTTTCTCATAAAATTTGTGTACATCTATTTACTTTTTACCTTATGTGTGGGAAAATTTATCCTCGTTTAAATAATAAATTAGGTACCTCTTTTTCTTTTGAAACATCCAAAATCTAAAAACATCTATAAAATCTCAAAATCTAAAAACATCGATAAACTTGAAAATTCCAAAAACATAAAAAGAAATCCAAAATCCATTAAATATTAGGAAAATGAAAGATCTTATCTAATATACAACCATGTAGTTCTGACAAGTGAAACACCATAAATATCTCACCAACAGATGACATCATTTGTCATCAAAATCTCCCAAAGATGTATCCTTTATTGGGACAAGTAATGGCTCATTTTGTCATCTCTAAGGACATACCAGTCCCCCATTCATATCCCTTACATGTATCGTCACTTAAGTTGAAACCATTTCCCTTGTCATAAAACTACATTGCTCAGGTATTAAAGAAGACAAAAATCAAATGCATTTGTTTAACAATTATTATTTTTAAATTTTTTCTAGTACTTTTTGTTTTCTTGTTTATTTTCTTAATTACATTTCATTATCTTTACTTTTGAGTTAGTCCTACATCATCTTACAAACATTGATATTATGTTTTTTCATATCATAGTGCTTCTTGTTGTATTCTAATATTAAATAAAGGGTGTCTTGAACAATATTAGTGTGTACGACAAACAACATCCCCATCCCTTTATTTTCTATCCATATAAGCAACACTCTAATATTCTATCCTATCCATGATCTATCCTACAAATATCTCTTTTTAGGTATTCATCCAACTTATGAAGTCATATCACCGATCCCTTCCTTAATTAGATAAATTCAACCCACTGCTCAACATTTCCAAGGGTTATCTATCTTGCAAAATCATTCCATCAATCCCTTCACCGAAAAATGTTGAAGTGGCCTATCGATCAACATTTCCAAGTCCCTTTCTATTCTAATTTTCCATGCCACTAGGCACATCTCATTCCATCATGATATTTTCTTTATTTGAGAGTTTTACCCTTCTTGTATCACCACATGGTCTCTCAAGGGGGCATCCTCCTCTCAATTTCCTCATTTATCCTTTCATCCTATCGTGTGTACTACTTTCTTTGAAAGGACGTCACTAATGTGTCACCATCCCAAAGAGGGGAAAATTTAGAAACTTAAAATATGCCAAAGACTTATTTTGAAGGAACCTAAATCATATTAATACCCATCTTCATTTATTAGTTAAAAACCTTTTGTTAATTATGATATTCATCTTGAGATACTAATTAACAACATTTTGTTAGTTAAAATCCACTTTGTTTTTCAATTAGTAATCCATTATTAATTAATTAGCAATCCTTCTATTATTTAATGAACCTTCATTCATAAAAATATAACTCCAAATTATTACTAATTCTCACTAATATCTTCTAATTATCACTAAATTCCTCTAGAAGACTCACTAAATCTCATCTATTTCACTTAAATCCTCCTCAAATGGCTTCTATAAGCTATCTCGGGCATATTGGTCTTCTATAGGATGCTTATTCAAGAATTTTTCCTTCTAGTTGACCCTAAATCCCTCTAATTTCATATAAATGCCCCTAACTCCTACTTAATTAATCTTAATCCTACCTAACTATGAGTAAGGCTTGTTTCTAGTTATCCTACATTCATAATAATATCACTCTTCCTAGGAAGAGAAGGCTATAAAATCAACCTCTACCTCCATCCTAAAACACGTTAGGTTTTCTACAGAGAGACTTATATACACACCCCGTCCTTGGAAGACCTTATACACACTTTTCCTTGTAGACATATTTTCAAACCCTTTGTTGGATAATGTTGACTTTTCAAGCCACCTTACTAATTTTCCTTTTGTTTGACTAATTTCTTGCAAAATTTTCCTTTTTACAAAAATAATTATATTTTGAGAAATATTGAAATTTGCTTGATTGTTAAAAATTTTCCTTAGTATTTTGGATTCCTCATTTGGGAAACAATTTTTAATTTACATGAAAACTAATCCTAAAACTACGAAATCCAAATACAAAGAACCTAGTGTATTTCATGTTTTGGGTTTCAATTTTTAATTTACATGTAAATTACAAAGTGAAACACTATACTAGAAACCCGACCCCAAACCGTATTTCAAGTTTCGGGTTCTAATTGTTAATTTACATGTAAATTGCAAATTGACTTCTGAAACCATAAAATCAAATAAAATGGTGAATTTCAGGTTTCGGGTTTCTAATTACAATTTACTTGTCGAAGGAAAAATCATGAAAAATGTTTGAGAAATTATGAAAAGGTATGGTTGGAAGTTGGAGGGTTGTCGACAAGTTGGGTGTACAAATTTTTAGGTGAAAATGACATAATTCCGACCTTAAATAAAAAGGAAACATTAATTACATGTAGTTGACACACGTGTTGGTTGGTGGAATTTAATACATTTTGGATGTCGAAGTCAACCTCAACCTCCCTTTACAACTTTTTCAAGTTTCAGTTAGGGTTTCTAATTACAATTTGATCTCCAGAACCTAAAACCTAAAAAGTCGTAAAGGGAGGTTGATTTCGACATCCAGCTTAGTGTATTAAATTCCACCAACCAACACATGTCAGCTACATGTAATTAATGTTTCCTTTTTCTATTTAAGGTCGAATTACATGTCATTTTCACCTAAAAATTTGTACACCCAACTTGTTGACAACCCTCCAACTTCCAACCATACCTTTTCACAATTTCTCAAACATTTTTCATGATTTTCTTTTCGACCCACCATTTTTGGGTTATATATAGTGTTTAAAAGATTATTTTCAAGTTTTATGTCATCATTTGAGGCATTTTTTCCATATTTCTTGAGGTATTTAGGGTTTTCTTGATTGGTCTAGTTTTTAGCTTTTCTTTTCAAGGTTTTTCCCTTATTTTTTGGTTTAGTTTACTTTTCGCCCCTATTTTTTATTGTTTTTGGATTTACAAGCTAAAGTTTCAAATCTATCCAAAGTTTTCTCAAATAATGGGAATTTTTTTATCACATGTTACAAGATGGAGATTTCAGTGTAAAAGATAGTTTAAACTTAGCCCAAACTATCATGTGAAAGATGGATATTGTATTACAAATGTTGAGTTCCACTCAAGATCAAATCAGAGGTCAATAATTGAAAAAATCATTAAATTTCACCGAAGACCTTTTCGAGGGTGAGGGTTGCTAAACAAATATTGGATTCCTTCCAAGTGCAAATATCGTAAGTTTGTAGTTTCCAAACAAGTTCTCGAATTCCATGAATCTATCTCAAAATTCATGGATTGCATAGATGAATTAAGTTCCATTGAAGACCATTTTGGGAGTTGGAGGTTGTCAGAAAAAGTTACGACTTCTACACTATGATTTTTTTAGTCTGATGTTGTTTTTCATAACACTACTTCCGTGGCTAATATCAAGTACTTCCAAGGAGCTTTTCAAGATTTTTTCCAAAGAAAATGATGGAATACTCATCCAAGGGTAAAGGAAAAATTAAGTATAGTTTCCAAGGGGTGGATCCCCTTTAAGTATCACATCAAACCTCGATAATATTGGAGACACTAATCTTGGTCACATTGATTTATCATGATTTTAGGAAAGATTCGAGCTCCATCAAAGTCTACTTGGATCAAAAGCATATATGATAGTGGAATTTCCATGGCTTCTACCTTTCCATCTTCTATGCAATTCCCAAAATTTGTACTTATAGTATCGCACACCTGTGATTTAGAGTCCTAGATAGTAAAATATCAAGACAATAATAGTAGTGATCAAAGTTAGACACTAACTACTTCAAGGACTTGCTCAAACTCCCTTATGTTGAGGGTTATGCACCAATATCACCCAAAATGGATCTCGAACATTGGAAAGGAAATCACGATACTTACATTAAGGTCCTTAATAAGAGTTACCTTGAAAATTTGAAGAAAATGGTAACCATATTTCCAAAACTGTTCCTCACTCATAATTCATCCAGAAGTACAGGATGTAATCAAATTATTGAATAGAGTAGTACGAATTCCTTCTTCAAAATAATTTCAAGATTGGATGTATTAATATATTTCCACTATTCAGAAGAATGATGGTCTCCTGTGATGGGATGAACACATCAGCGATGCCGTACACACCCAATTACAAGAGGTCCAAACTATGTGAAACTTCTACATGACTTCTTATCTTGTATATGCCATAGTAGGGATGAGAAATTATCCTCGATTGACATCTATTGGTTCAAGAAATAAAATGTAAATTTATGATTTTATCTCATGGTGATGATGAAAGAAGGATCAAAGCAATTTAGGAGAGTAAATGATGCCTTCTTTTCCCTTATGTGTATTTTTGATAGAGATATTTACAATCACCGAATCTCAACTAGTTCATGGAATGTGGTCAATATTTAGGGATGTATTTTCTTACAATTCCCAACTTTCACATACCATGGAGTGGGAGGATTCTCAGTGTGCTTTGCATAAGCTGCCCAAGTTACCAACCGATAAGTGGGTTCTCGATGGAATTGGTCTCGACATTTTCTCCACCTCCATAAATATCAAGAGAGCAAGCATAAGGTAGGGGTTCGGGTTTCACATGACTTTGGGTCGATACATATGTGCATCATCCTAAAAGCCAATAATTTTGAAACAGAGATGCAATAGATGATAATCAAGACCTTCTACCCATGTATTAGTTTTGATTACTGGGGTGTAGTTGGTGGAATCATACCAATCGGGTGTCTATATACCAAAATTTGAAGATATTTGGATCAATTGTAAGGATAAAGTGGTAGTACGTGAAAAGGATTATTACGGGATGACTCTCGATGAAGTGGCCAAATATGAGATTACAATTGTTTCGAGGGCCTCCAAGATGATGGGGAAGTATTTGATCACATTTACACTCGGATGAATATGAAGGATCAACCATTACCTTCTATCAATTGGTCACTTCAAGAATGTGCGAGTCTCTCTCAGAGCGTGCGGCGAATATTCTTAACCAAACCCACCAATGGTTTCTTTCATTGGGAATTCCACCCAAGGTCTTATAACACGCATATACTACCAAAAATTAGGTACAACCAATTTTGGGAGAGTCTACCACTACAAAATAAATAAAAATCTCCCAAGCTGCACAAAATTAGAATTATAAGTAGGGGATCTAGTCCTTCTTTTGTTCCTTCTACATGAATCATTGATTTGAGTATCTCTCCATCTTCCACCACCTCCTCCTTCTTCCCCATTTTTATTTCCTCCTCCTCCACCACCGTTCATACTTATTCCACTCACATCTTCCATTCCGTCTCCTCCCATCTCTCCTCTTCCCACTTTCACTACTTCCTATCTTTCCATGTTTCTGTATTTTCCTCCCTTCCTTCCCTCTCATCTTGGGATACCCTAGCTCTCATTTATCCTTTAAGGAATCCTATTTCCCATCAATCTCTTCCCACTTTTAATCTCATCACTCTTCCCATTTCATCCATTCCTACAACTATATTTTGCATTCCTTCCCAACTTATCACTCCTTCTTCGCAACTCAGAAGCTTGTTATAGAAAGTTCCATTTCATCACTATTTATTTTTACTACCATGGTTTCTTTTCCTTTGACATCCTCTTAGAATTTGATTTTTTCTTCCACTCCTTTCTTGATGGGTAGGAAGATCCCAAAAAAGAAGAAAAATATACCCATTGTCAATGATTTCAATCTCAACACCTGGATCTAATTGTCCACCGCCAAGCAAAGAAGCCAAAATTCATCTCTCATTTTTCTATTGATCAATCAAGAGAAATATGTTTTGAGATCACGACACCTACTATAGACAAATATAAATAATACATCATGGCAAAATTTTATCAAATTTATAAGACCTCTCTGGGAAAATCTACTCATGAAGGGGCCAAGAAAGATGTCTATATTTCCATTGGAAACCTTCTAGAAAAATTTGAAAAAGATAAGGTTACTAAGGATGAGCTGAATAAAAAAGTGTACCAATTAACAACTATCCTTCACAATATCTCATATCCCACTCATTCTATTTTTATTGTGATATCAACAAGTTTTAACACCGCTTTGTTCTCTATAGTTGAGAAAATTAGACAAGGGCGGAAATGGAGCTTGATTGAATGTTTGATCTAGGAAGTAAATCAAGTGATTGAAGATGTCGTGCTTTTTTGTACAATGAACTTGAGATGGAAAAGGATATTGTGACTAAGATGTAGGGTATTCTCGAGAGAAGATTATACTAATTGGAAACTCACTCTAGATTATTGGAGAGAGTTACAAAATGTTAATTCTAATCTTCTCCTCAGAGAAGGGATCATTGATGACTCTTCAAAGCTCTTTGAATAAGATGAGGCCATTGAGTTCCACATCTGAATGCTTAAGGAAGTAACTTTGAAATTACTTGATGAAAGAAATGAAGGAATTAACAGCTTTGATGATATCACCGATGAATTTGATAAAATCAATTAAAAATTTCAAGATGATGATCTTAATGTACTCCCAATAGAAAACATTGTTTCTGTATTCAAGAGCCTAGTCGAGGAGGATACGAGAGTAACCCAATCATTTGGTATTGAATCTATTAAATAATTGGGACTATATAAAAAATTCTCGAGCCAACTTCAGAAACTTATAAATCAAGTCAAGAAACTTCATGGAATATTGAACCAAATTGTTGAATTTTTCGAGGTCTTGAATTTTGTGTGCAGTAATTAATGATAAGGAAGTACATGAAATCATCAAACGATTTTTTGATTATTGATGTAAGAAAGGTGGAGAGGATACTAAAGGAACTCGATGCGAAAAAGACAAGGGTACACAGTGAATGGTGGTGTCATCGGTCCCAAATGATTTTTCCTCCATCACTTTCATTTGTTTTTACACATTCCTCTAGTCAAGTACACCATTTCAAATTATAGGTTTGAACTAGTAAAAGTTTCATAACCACCTTGATTTTTTCAAGGAGTAATTTTTCCATTATTATAAATGCATCTTATTTTTAGAATGTAATTAGTTAATAAGAGTAGCTAATATTTCTCAACCTTCTTAGTTATATATAGGAGGATGCATTATGTATTCAAGGACTTTTTGATTTATTCTATAATGAGGCTATGCCCTTTTGATAACTTGTACACATGATTATACCTTAATATTATTTATGCGTAATCGATATTTTCCTTCTTCCACTTCTATGTGTTGTGTATATTGATGGTGAATGTTGTACTTATGAATATTTATTTCCTAGTGCTTGTATAATCCATTTTTACCTTCATATGAAGTTAATTCTTCTCTTACCAAGTTGTATGTCGTGAAAAACAAATCTTATCTGTGATATTCATGGAATCGTACATGAATCCCTTTTGTCATTTTTTAGTTTCTAACTTTCATACAAAGTACTTATGCTAAGATATAAAGATAGGAATTTGTGTATGTTGTTATCCTTAAGTTAAATATTTTGTGCTTGCATAAGCTGGTCATCATTCGTTCCTTAACTATTGGTGCGTCATCACTTTCCTTTATTCCAATTATCCCTCTTCCTTTTTCTCAAAAAATATTTGAATAAGTTGTGGTTTATTTCCAATATTATAGGTTTTGCAGCCTATTATTTCATCATATGCACATAGTTTAGCAGGAATTTGGCCTATTCTAGAGGTTCATCCCAAGGAGCCAAGGTTCCACACCTTGGGGATGTTCCCATGTTTCACTCGATCATCTGATGATATAGCGGGTGCACGATCCAAGTGATAATAGAGAACAAAGAAGAGATTTGAATATCACACAAGCCAATTTGGATAGATCTCTTACTCCATCAAAATCTCCTTTAGAAACCAAATGATGCCCTTTTCTTGCACATAATGTTTTCATGATACATCCACATATCGAGATAAAATCCACCAATCAATATAGGTTTACGTTTCGTGTGTTTATTATGCAATTTCATGTTTTCTTCCCTTTCTTTCTCAATCTTGATGTAGTTGCAAAGATGTAGGTTAGGATTTACTTGTCAAGTTCTAGTTTTATTTCTACTTCTTTTACATGCTTACAATTCATGGCCTATATAAACACGTCGAATAAGTAGGAAAACTATTTATAATCTTGATTAAGTAGGAAAACTATTTTAAATCTTGAATAAGTACATATATATGTTATCAAAAGAGTACAACTAATATTTATCTCAAATAACTATAAAAATTAATAATTTATAAAAAAGTTCTCAAATGACTACAAAAAATGATAAAAATATCCAATAAAGTCAACATCATATAAATATAGCTAATAAACATATCAATGTATAGTAATGGAATTTCCACTAGTATCTCTAGAATGATCACCAAATCCTACAACCATATGATTAAGTGTTATTCTTCCATCAAAAACATAACCCTACTCATCATGGGGGTTGATATAATCCATAAAATAAACAAAATCATATATCACTAATATTATTTTATATACATGTTTCAATACTTAAAAATAATAATTGTAATTAACATACAACAATTATTTACTTACCACGTATACCTCTCGAGGTATGTATATACTTATCATATCAAGTGGAGTATATCTCATGTGTTTGGTTCACCATGGTGTCTAATAATCGTGTATCCACATTGATGTCAAGTGACTCAACTCAATAAACAGTAAAAAAATTTAAATTTTTGTAAATTCTTATAAATGATTAAAATTGTAAAAAATTAAACTATTATATATGAACATACAAAAGAAATTGCATTCAAATCACCTCCATCTCCACTAATACCACTTGCAAAAAGACCACTTCCCATCAAATCCCCTCCACTTGACCCATCCTCCACCAAATAACCTCAAAGCATACTCATGTAATAATCAACAATAGGGGTGGTCAAAGTAAATTGTGTTTACTAAAGTGGTACACAAAAATATAAATTAATACTTATAATTTTATTTTATTTGACACTTAATGTACATTTTTACATTTATAATAAATTTTAAAAATACCTTGAATCCTAAAGATCCAAAACTAGGAGGATTGCCAACACATCCCTCAATAAAATATGATAATGAACCATGTGTAGAATGTAGATTAGTTTTAAGCTTACCCACACACCCATGGATCCATGTAATCTTATTATCTAAAAATTTTGGCATATTAGGGATAGGGACATTAAAATCCCTACTAACAAATAACTGTGTCCTCAAAATGGTCTCAAGTAATTGGTGGGAAACATATTGAAGAACTGAAATATCAGTAATACTATCTAAATCAACTAGGATCAATGAGCCGCAATCTAGAAAAATCAACAAAATATTGTCAATTAGTGAAAATCCCTAGGAATTGGACTATATCCTAGTGTAGACATGCAAATTTGGAAATTAATCTTTTGACAATGATGATCTTGACATTACACACTTGCGTGCATAAATATACTCACTTCATTCTTTCTTAACACACCATGATATCCCGTCCATTACTTTAATATTTTTGCATACCTCTCTATCATCAGTCCCTAAGATTTTATAGCATAAAATACATCTAAAGATATCCATCCTCCGACCTAGAAAGGCCAACTATGTTTTTTCCTTCTCGATTAAAACTACTAGTTTTAATTAGAATTGACACATGTCAATCTTGACCCCACTGTATGGTTTTTTATCGACATTTTTGTCCCAAACTATCAATTTCATCATCTTCATATGGACTAATATTCCCTCTTATTCAGCCTTTCATGACAAAATAACCATTAGAAGCCTATATAAGCAAGTCAATCATACCTCATTTAAGGTCTTGGCACTTTATGTTCTCCTCATGTTAAAGCAAACACTAAAGGCACTTACTACTCCCTAAAAATGAAGTAATTGATGAAAACCCATTAGGAAAAACCATGTATAGTTCCTCCCAGTCTAGGAGTCTCCATATTCTCTCCACAAGCAAGCAAAGTGACCCTTCCCAAATATTTAAGAAAGTTTGAAACTCAAGAAAGACATTGTTAAAGCACGGTTGTCAAGATCTGATTGCACTACGGTAGATATCACATGATTAGGAAAATGACATGTGGCTCGATCCCTCTTAGGGGTAGTGGTAGTGTTGGTAGTGCATAGGGTTTCCCATAACCCACCTAACTTTGTTTTTTAAGAACTCCATCTTACACTATAAGGGTCTAAGGGTTTGAGTAAATTCACACATCCATTCTAAAGGTGAGCGAAGAATATAGACATACATCGAGAGTCATTTCCATGCAAGTGAATTAGGTAAGACATTACAAAACCAGTTTCTAATCAGGTCCAATATCTGCATAAAGTAGGGTCAAAATGATACAAACATTCTTAACCTATTTCTACAGCTTTGACCATATCCATCTCAGTGCCAGTTCTAGGAACTAAACATTTTCAGCCTCATATCAGCCTACTCTTGCATCTAGATCACTCGAGAATCCTTCATATTTACACAAAATTGGCTACGTGTAATTTCTCCTTTGTATTTTGATAGTTTCTAGATCAATAGTCACTTTGTAAAGCATTATTCTGATTTGGGAAATTAATATTGGAAGTTAATTAAATCATAATAGCCTCCTCTAGTAGTAAGTCATTATTTTATGCATGTTATTTAGGAACATTATAAAATATTAAAAATGTTGATATTAATCACTTAAAAAGTGAAATCATTTTGTGAACCCAACCTCTAATTGAACATCACAACTTTACCCATAACATATCTAGGGTTTTATTCTTTGGTTGTGGTATTCAATATTTCTTCATCATATCACTTCCTACTAAGTGATATGATATTTTCTATAGTCTAGGGTTCATAATTCATCTTGTAGTAGGGGCTATTATCCCTCTCACCAAGTCCATGCCCATACTATGCATTTTAATGAAGGTCCTTATGTTAACCCCACCTATTATATGGATGATACTTCTCCTGCTTATATTGACATCCAATTTGATATTGCTCTTATTACTATTGATCATCACGTCGGTTTCATTCTACTATAGTTAATGTAGTAACCATGTGGTGTAATAAACAACCTATGGGGGAAATCCACCTTTTCCTCTCTCCTACCCTCTGCTCCTATTCATAAAGCTAATATTCCACCTAAAGGGTATGATTTAATTGAAAAACTTCAACAATACCCATACTAAGATATCTATACTTGAGTTGCTTCAAAAATACCCTGTTTACAAAGACATATTACAAGATACCTTGTGCTCTTTCACATTAGCTAATGATACACATCTTGCTACCTTTTCTTCTATCATGGATACATTCAAAGAACTTGACAAGGATATTACTTTCACTTCATTTGATATCCCACCTCATTAATATTACTCGATGTTCACCTTTTTTAACACTTATTGCATTTAAGGATTCTTTCTTAAAATGGTTTTAATAGAAAATGGATTATGTCTCAACATATGTCCTAAATAATTTCTTACAAAGATGGGTATTTATCCTCTTACAATATATCACTATCCCATTATTTTATAAATATTTTACGGCATCACGCGCGTTTCTACACTTGGCACTATAACTTTTGACCTACTTGTTGGTCCTAAGACATCAACCACTTCATTTAACATTATGGACACTGATTTTAAACACAATTTACTCTTGTTCTCGTTATTGGCTCCATGGTGTGTAAGTTTTCTCCTCCACTTTTCATTGTTTCATCAAATTTTTACATAATGACATTGAGTATATTGTCCATGTTGATCATGATCCTTATCAATATTGTAAAGTATATATGGATAATCCACAAGAACCTTTGGTCAATCCCCACCACATCATAATCCTATGGATAATTTATATACATGTGTTTTTGGTGAGACTACTTCTCATACTAAGCATTTATTAGATATACCTCCACCTACTAGGTCACGGGCCGACATTCCTCTTAAGGAATCCTCTGACATCTTCCACCCCTAACACACCACCACTTGATGCCTCCAATATATTATATGGTGTTGGGAAATATATTGATGCACCTGAATATGTTATTGATAATGATGATGTTCCAGGTCACCCTCGTGGATGATAATTTACACAAACTCAATTTTAATCCTATTGATGCAAATGAATCTATGTTTCACTCTCTCTTCGTATCCACTAGACCTAGACATTATTGGCTCAAATACACTTCCCTTTTAACTATTATTTTTTCTCCTCCTTATCATGTTGACTCTATCAATCTAAACATTGATCCCATGGCCAATACATTCAATACTCTAGATGCTTCACCTCATGTTACATCTATTACAATCTCACCTAATCTTAATACCCCACATGAATTACTTTCCATGTTACTTGATCAAGGTCTTATCCCATTCCCTATGAGAACCATCGTTTCTACTTGCAACCTTTCTAAGCATCCCGGCCTTCCTTTTTTATTACCACCGTATCACAAGTTGTGACACTAATAGTTTTCATGCTTTAATCAACCATATCAACACTTTCAAGAATACTTGGTACTATTTATATCTTACATAATACACCTTCTCCCCTTAATGGGACTCCACGTTTGATACGTTTACTAGCAATGTGTATATCAATAAGAAATATTGGCCATATGTGCCTCTCAATTTCAATCGAAACAAGAACATTTGCACTTATGAGGCTTTGACTACTCTAGGACTCACACCATCTGACATTACACCTTCCCTCACTCCTACTATAAAGTTTCAAGGATATATTACACTCATGATCACTTTTGGGTTGCACATTATTGTCAATAAATTTTGGGTTTCTCTTAATCTCCAACCTACCCCATTGTATTTTAGTCCATCTTGGCTATGGCAAACTTCTGGTACTATAATAAGCACAACACTAGCATCACTTTCCCACTTAATATTAGCATGATTACTATTTGCAATGATTATTTTTTTAACTATCATCCCAATATGACATATTGGACTCATGTCATGCACACACAAGGTCCCTCTTACACCGATGAGGAATATATCATGGCACTCAATCACTTCTATGAGATAGGATTGTTTATCAATTGGTGTTTTAACACATTTACGAGAAATGACAGATCTAAGACCAATTGTAGGTCTTATGATATTTCCCCACTCATTTCTTGATGATGCATTCTATTTATAGGTTCAACTTGACTATTGAGGGAAAGGTTTAATACTTCAACCTCACTTTATGCGCACGCACGCACGCGCACACACACACACACACACACACACACACACACACACACACACACACACACACACACACACACACACACACACACAGGAGGTTAATCTTGCTTCCCATTATTTGGTTGTATGCTTTCTATCTATTCCCATAGATGGGGAAGTCTTGGATTATCTTTTCTTCTCTTTGGAGAATTGGTTTTCATGTATGCCCTCTGTAGACACAAAATATATGCACTTGGGTACATTTTACACACACACACACACACACCGGAGGTTAATCTTGCTTCCCATTATTTGGTTGTATGCTTTCTATCTATTCCCATAGATGGGGAAGTCTTGGATTATCTTTTCTTCTCTTTGGAGAATTGGTTTTCATGTATGCCCTCGGTAGACACAAAATCTATGCACTTAGGTACATTTCTAGGTCTTATAGCATACTGTGTGTGTGTGTGTGTGTGTGTGTGTGAGTGTGATTCCTAAGTAAGAAAACTAGTAATTGACAATGTCTTTCGGGCCTTTTTTTTTTTTGTTATACTTCTATTTACCTTATGTACCCTACAGTCATGTCGATATTTGATTAATTTATCTTTTATGATCTCGAGACACTAGCACCTGTGTGCTCTTGTCCCTCTTAGACACCCCCGACCCTTTCTCCCTTTTCTCACTCTTTTGGGTTTCCTTTTTTGGGCATCTTTTATATTTTGGGTCAGCCTTCTAGTTTTCAATTACAATAATCAAACAATGAAATCATATATATACATATTTATAGCTCTCAAATAAAGTACCAAGTACCAAGAATTATTTATCATACCTAAACTTGCATCCATATGCACAAAAGAGCATCAAATGCATCCATCTAACACACTCATTCAAGGTACAATGGTTGTATCACTTATGCATACATAACATAGGAGGGGGAGATTATTATATTTATCCCACACATTCTATACATCTACTACATCCTAGATCTAACCCGCTATCGGTGTGCAACTTTCACAAGGGAATCATTACACACACATTCACAAAGAGATAGATTGAGTCTAAGATGTAGTGCACAGTGCTCGGTTGGAAGATCACTCTTTGAGTGGTATGTGAGTCGATCCGACTCCACATTCAGCATTTTTTTAAGATTTGATGTGTTTTGTGGACATGTGCAGGAAAACAAGTTGTTTTACATGTTACATGTACATTTGGTGATTAAGGACTGAAATCAAAGTGATAAACAGAGACTAGCAATGAATCTCCTCTTACATGAAGAGGTAAGATCCTAATCATTCACACGAAACTAGCACCCGGAATAGTCACTAATTCCCGTGAACTCTGTCCTCCTATGGGATCTTCTTTTCTAAAACATTTACACGTCTAGTAACCTCCAATCAGAATTAAATATGTTGTTTACTGATTTGTTCTAGCAGTTCACCTTCCCAAACCACTTCTATTTTGCTCATAAATCAGCTAAGTCCCTCTATCTCTCCTTCTTACCTAGGGTTTCATAGTGTACATGTGTTATTGTTTGTGTCTTACTGTATATTAGCATTTGTATATAATTCATTGCACTAGTTACTCTAAAATTAGATTTAATTCAATTTATATTAAATCACCCACATGGATGGCCTAAAATGTAAAAAACATTCTAATATTTTCAAAAATACAAAATCATGACTTGTTTTTATAGCACACATTGCTTACACTTTACATTATACATGTTGTTTACTCCTTTTATTTGATAAATATCATTTCTTCTTTACACACATGTGTTCATGTGGTATATTGAGTATGATGCAATACATGCACAGAGTGGTACACAATGATAGGTGTTGGCCTTCCCTTTTCCCAAACTACTAACCTTCGGGGCATCTACTTTTGTATACTCCACCCAGGTGTTATATTTCCATTATAGTTCCTTTATTTCCTCATTACGCTTGGTTACATATATATCTTGTGTATTTTTTATCTTGTGGACTAATAGGACTAACACATGTGTCTTGTGCAAAGTGTTTATAGTTGTAGCTAGCTATTTTATATATCATATATCATATGTTGTATATCACATCTTGTTACACTTTTTTCATCCATGTTTGATTGTTGTGTGTGTATGCTTGGTTTCTACTTTTATTGTGGCTTAAGGGTCATGATTGTCTTGTGACATTGTGGGTGTACCATGTTTGTGGCATAATGCCTTGTATATGGTTATGCACCTCTTGTTTTCCATCCTACAATCCTTGATTATCTTGTGACATTGTGGTGTTGCAGACATTTTTTCTTTTTATGTGACATTGTTTGGCATGTTTGCACTTGTTTCTACATTGTATGCACTTATTTTCTACTAACACATCATCTTCTATTATTTTTTATTGTTGTTTTATTACATTAACACTATTTTTGTTATCATGATTCTTTTTCTTGTTGTTATTGTTTTGCACCATGGTTTCTACCACGTGCTTCCCCTTTTGTAGATACAACTCTTCTTTGTGGCCACTACATCATTTTTTCAGATGTTATCTACATGTTATCTATATCTCATACATGGGTATACATCTTTCCTTTTGAGTTATGTGCTAAAAAATTTCATCACACACACCTCAAAAGTGGGGGAAAACATCCAGGGTTTATTCTACATTTTTAATAGATATATGCATCTTTTTGGGCACATACATATGCAAAGATAGGAAAAAATTACTCATAATTGGATTCAAGTATAGAAAATTGGCAAAACCATGCATAGTGAGGAACGTTTAATTTGGCTGTGCCCATACAAAAATTTTGACCCTATCCTATAGTTTTCCTAGGGGCAATTTCTCCATATTTGTCAACATTTTCATATTTATCATCATTATTACAACATTCTTATATGGTTTCATACTCAGATTGACTCAAATTGGTACAATTTGAGGGGTTTTGAAGCATTTTATTCTCTCCTTCTCCATGATACTCAGTTTCACTTCCAATTTTAGACACATTGGGGGATTGGGTATCCTTTCTCCACTCAAATTTCAACATGCAATCAAGTCTACATAGATTTTATTTAGTTTTACAACACATGGGAAGAGTATGGGAACACTAATTTCTCTTTTTTACTATGTTTCTCAAGTTTAAAAAATTGGGCTTATAACCATCTGCAACATTATGGTCCATGAGGTTGTGGAAGGTAGTGAAGCAAATGAAGTTCTTTTGGGAAGGCTTTCATATCCTATTTACACTTAAAAGGGAGATATTAGAGTTCTTTGAATGAATTTGATGCATGGTCTTCCTCCTCGGTAGGTGTGCTTTAGATCCTCTTTTTGGTTCTTCTCTTTGAAATTTGTGTGTTGGTTCGGCACACCAAGCATGTCAACCTCTTGTCGGCATAATTGGGGACTAATCACCCTCAATTCTTCATCGATTTCATCAAAATCTAGAATCTCCAAATCACAAGAACGGGAGAACGTTCCCTTTGGAAAGCAAATAGGTGTATTCCTTCCATTTTTACATCTCTTTTAGTATTTATTTTTCACTCTTATTTACAAGACTTTCATTACATTTTGAGTTAAAGTTCAGTTTCCTATCTTAGGCATTGACTACACTCTGTGTTGCAAGTTTCATTTTAGAGCGTGCCAACACCAACAAAATGAAACACTGAAAAATAAAGTTATTGCAAGCAAATACAAAGTGTTTCTACACACTCAAGTATATTTTCCTTTAAGCATTTAATTTCATTTCATACTTAAAGGGGGTAAATGTAGATACTCAAATTTGGAAATCTATCCTTTGATAATGTTGATCTTGACATTGCACACTTTGTTAGTGTAGGTTATTATTTATCCTTTTATTTATTTATTAGGATAATTCTTACACTTGTGTTAGCCCTACACTTATTGGGTTAGCTTGCTTAGGTGTACTAGTTGTGTGGAGTTAGCTTCTCAGTTATGTCAAGTTAGCTTACTAGTCTTTTGGAGTTAACTTAACTACCAGTATCAGTTAGTGGGAGTTCTTCACCATTGATTTAGGTAGTAGTTACACTTCCCTCCTCCTATATGTACATCTTTCTTATTGAATAATTCAATTCATTCTATTGTAATGTATTGAGCATTATGGATTATGATGGATTTCCATATATGGTATTTTAGCTCTTTTGCTTTGCAAATCTAATGTGGTGTGCTATTATCATCTGAGATCGTGGCTTGGAACAATATTCTTATCGTTCCTTTCACACTTGTGTGCACAAATACACTATCTTCATTCTTTCTTAGCACACCTTGATAGTCATTTGATTACTTTCTTATATTTTCATACCTCTTTTTCATCATTCCCTAACGTTGTATAACATAAAATTCATCTAAATACATATATCCTCTAATCCAGAAATTTAAACTATGTTTTTTCCATCTCAGATCAAAATTGCAGTTTCGGTTAGAATTGACACATGTCAATCCCGACCCTACTGTATGGTTTTGGACCGACATGTTTTGGGCCCAAAATCTTAATTTCATTATTTTCATATGGACTAATATTCCCTCTTGGTCATCCTTTCATGACAAAATAACAATCGAAACCTATATAAGCAAGTCAATCATACCTCATTTAGGGTCCTGACACTTTATGTTCTCCTCATGTTAAAGAAAGCACTAAAGGCACTTACTACTCTGTAAACAAAAAATTAATCGATGAAAATCCATTAGGAAACACCTATATAGTTTTAAAGTCTCCTCCTAGGTACAAGAGTCTCCATCTTCTCTCCACAAGCAAGAAAAGTGACCCTTCCTAAGTATTTGAGCAAGTGTGAAACTTAAGCAAGGCATTGTCAAAGCATGGTTGTCAAGTTCCTAATTGCACTATGATAGATGTTTTTGGTATACAAATTTACACACAAACAACAAAAATTATTCTCTATTCAACATATTTACAAATAGTACATAGGCTATTATATATCCATGATAAATAAACAACTTCCTACTAAATAGGAATAAATACTAACGACTAACAAACAACCTATTTATATAAATTTATGGGTTTAACAACTTAACCTAGGTGAAATAAAAAACCAGTAATTGTTTATTTACCACACGATAAATATCATTGGCCAATATAGTGTGAGAATTAACCTATATTTTTCCTAACATTCCCCCTTAGTGCAAACATGGTAGAAAAACATTCACACACTCATCTACAGTATGCTCACCCTTGTGGCATGTCCAACTATGTGACTCATGACCTTGATATAAAATAAAGGCTCTCTCCTTCCATGGTTTTAAACAGCTTACCACAAACCTTGACGTGAACATGCCCCATCAATTGTCCACCTCATGTGGTTTTCTAGATCTCCCATAAACCTTTTCAAGATCCATGAATTGACTTACACTGGTGCTTTTATTTCTCTACAACATTTTTACATCAGGAGGTTACATAGGAAACACAACTCACTTTTACCAAACTGAACAAGAATACTCACACTAGAAAATATTTCACATTACATCCATAAGAACAAAATGTTCTTAATTGCATCCACTGTTGTCAACCATTGCCACTGATCTCAATCAATGTAGGAAAATTCACGCCACCTGGAAGATTGGTTTCATGTTCGGACCCCACAATGTGAAATTTACACTTAGAAGCACTGAATAGAAAATTGTATTGAACTACATACTATTGTCTGGATCTTGTTTCTGGATCTTCTACACATGATCACCATTTCCAATGAATTTATTCACCGACTGATCATCTTCCAAAAATTACAACAATGAGGATCTTTGTAGTTATCTTCCTTCTTATACAATTATTTTCCAAAGCATCCATAATATACACCACACATGAAAAATAAGAACATTGAAATTTGAAGCACGTTGAAAAAAATGAAAAACAAATACTCACACCACAAATATTTGCCACCATAACTAATATGTTGCCCTGTCATTGGTGATCAAGAAAGGTCATTGATTGACCTCCTTCCTCTTGTGTCTCTATCCTCTAGTGTGACGCTACTAAATCAACGTAATTTAATCATTAAGCTCAAATACATGCCTTAATTGGACATCGATTCCACTAAAAAAACGTATCTAAGGAAATTTTTATTATTTTTTCTTATTTTTCAAACTTTTACAAACTCTTTTGACTATACACAAAATGGTAATTTTTGAATGTTATAAATGACACATATAACACTATTATATTAAGACTCTAATTACAATCGATAGTGATAACGATAAGTTATGAGTTTAAATATGACTCTTATGAAACAACAAACAATTTCATATTTAAACCTCCATGATACCTAATAGAACATAAACATTTAAAATTAAAAAAATAAAATTGAGACACTCTTTGACTATAAACAAAAATAGATTTATAATAAAATTTTAATTTCAAATCTATAAAAAAAATATTATAAATGTGATCCGACCAACAACAATATTGATTAAAACCAATAACTACAATGACTATACCGGGAATAGTGAAAATGAATTTAAACATTTTGTGACATGATTTTTCCTAACATTAAAGACTAAACCGACACTTAGAACAATACAAAGGATATAAACAAAACTAGAAGTATAGACAATAAACTATACTACAATGTGGACTTACATATATTTATTTGGCTATCTTGATATACTCAATCTACGTGTAATAATTGAATTAAAGGACACGTCTCCCAATTTTATGCATGAAAATTAGATTTCTCCACCGAGGATCATGAAAATTCAGGCGTAGATGTATTCAATGCAGATCATATCACGAGGAATCAATTATAAGAAATAAAGAGACTAATAAAAGCCATTTGGGTGATGATCATAGCTGATAGGTTTGCATCTTTGCAACAACTAGGAAAACTTGATTAGTAGGTTTCTCTAATTAAATTTTATATTCCTATCTCCTTCTACATGCATAGTGTTTCTAGATCTAATTCTCAAAGCATAAAATTCCACTATTTCTTTAATCTTCGATAAACACATAAACATATACATATGTAAAATCAGAATACCATTCTCTATCCGGCACATGTATGGTTATCTACAATAGATCAATAGCTTTTGTAGGTGAACGTGACTCTGGAAAAGATATGGCTGATCGAGATTGATTGTTTGTTGAAAAATTAAAATTCATAAGAATCCCCATACGGGTAGAAGTTGAAACGTGGTGTCAATATGTGTGTTAATTACTTCCTGTAAAACTTTCTTATGTCGTCTCAATTCTTCCCATCATAGCAGACAAAGACAACCTAAAACAAATTCTTTATAAACATTTTAATTGTTATTCATATTCGGGCAACCACAAATACCCATGGAATTTCCCTCATGAAATTTTCAAGTACCATTTTTTGGTATACATATTCACACAGTAAAACACAACAAATCCTTCTCTATTCAAAGATATTTATGAATAGTACATGGGCCATTATATAGCCATAATAAATAAACAACACAAATAATAACTAATAAATGATTCATTTTAATTAATTTATAGGTGAAACAACTTGACCTAGGTGAAATAACAAACCAATAATTATTTATTTACCAATCAATAAATAGCATCGGCTCATATATGTGAGCACTAACCTATAGTTTTCCTAACAACGTATATCACATACTTAGGAGAATGATGTGTGGTTTAAGCCCTCTTTAGAGTAGTGGTGATGTTGGAAGTGCATAGGGTTCCCACGACCCACCTAACTTTCTTTTGCATGAACTTAATCTTATACTACAAGGGTTTGAGGGTTTGAGAAGAGTTTACAAATCCATTTCGAAGATGAGCGAAGAAGACTCGCATATAGCGATAGTCATTTCTCGGCATGTGAAGCACTCATGAAGTTACAAGCCTAGATTCCAAGCACGGATAAGACCATACAATAGGTTCAAAACCGTACAGAGGTTCTTGCCCTATTTCTACAATTTTGACCAAATCTAGTCTCGGATGCCCATTCCGTAAAAACAAAGCATTTCCACCCTCAAATCAACCTATTCTTGCATTCGAGATCACTCAAACTCCTTCAGATCCACACATAATCAACTAAGTGCAATTTATCCTTTATTTTTGATATTTTCTAGATCGTTAGTCACTTTTTAAAGTTTTATTATGATTTGGGAAATTAATAGTAAGTTATCATTTTTATGCATGTTATTTAGGAACATTCTAAAATATTAAAAAGGTTGAGATTAATCAATTAAAAGTGAAATCACCTAGTAGAATGACACTCCAAAAAATACTCAACATGATCAAAATAAATATTCTTAACTTGAGTGGCCACATTGGCCACGCTCTCTAACCAATCAATATTCTTTGCAACAACAACTAGTCTAGTCAACTCCTCAAACCCTATGGTGAAAACATCTAAATTTCAGTTGAATCTCTACTTCTTGTTAGTGCAAGGAGGTCTATCGGGTGCTCTAAATCAATGACATAATTATCCCTTTCCATGGCCAAAAATGAGGAATGCTTGTGTAATATACAACAATGCCAAAATATATCTCCACATATAATTTTTTTATAATATTTAAAGGACATGCATCCTTCACATGCTACCCTTATGTGTAACTATATAGCGAGGGTATGTAAGAGGTGTCATCAACCCATCCTCACATGAAGTCACATAATAAGCTTTGACTCTTTTTTATCATTAAGGATTGGAAACAATGGTTTGACTTTATTTGTATCAACTAATTATGAAACTCATTCCCGAGGTGTTGTGCCTTTCACACTAGTAGATAATGAAGCATACAAAAAAATTTAAATTAACTTTGTCATATGGATTATGAGATTTAATGTGATTGATCATTCGTTCTAACTCATTGATAACATTAAAAAAAAAAAGTATGATGAGTCACCTGTAATAGAAGATGTTGATATATTTTCTAACTTCAAAATGACATCTCCAAACAAAATCAACTAAACCTCTCAAGAATTTATATCAACCATATTCGATCTTATAAAAAATAAAAACTTTGAAAATTAAATCTTCATTATAGTTAAACTTTATTTTCTATATCTCATATATTTAAAATGTCACAAATAATAACTAATTTGTTATTACTTTAATGCCTATTCCGGATGTTGATCTTTTTTTGTGGAACCTCTTCATGTTTTATCTAGCTTTTAGGGCCTCTATGTAATCGGGTATAGTCCCTTCAAAACTATTTAACAATAATAATAATAACTAATGTTTTATTAAATTAATCCTTTAAAGTAATTAATTTAACCTAATATTGTTAAATATTCTTCAACAAAATAATAGATTTACAAAACAATTTATTCATTACAAATAAATGTAGTACATTGATATCATAAAATATATTTACATTACAAAACAATATTTTTAACATCATTGGAGACAAAATAACATTCTCATTAAATTACATAATTTAAATCTTCCAAACGCTACATAATTTAAATCTTCCAAATTTCACCATAGCCGGATTACACCCCGATAAATTATAAATTAGCTATTAGGAATTTCTGGATTTTATAAGGTAATTTGTTAAAGGATTCTACTGAGATAATTTAAATAATCATAACTCCAAAAAAAAGATGAATGTAAAGATTTAGAAATTATATTGATAAATTTGAAGTAAAATTAAATTGATAAATTTTGATTGTAAATTTAATGTAAACATAATTGTTGATAAATCAAATTCTACAAGAATATACATCAGAACTAAAATGCCATTAATAAAATTAATACATTGCACACTAACTAAAATTTAGATAATTAAAAATTACATTTACATCAAGTATATAATTAAAATTTACATTTCCTTAATACATTGAGTTATGTTAAAATTTATGCATCTCTCTCTCTCTCTCTCTCTCTCTCTCTCTCTCTCTCTCTCTCTCTCTCTCTCTCTCTCTCTCACACTCACACACACACACACACACACACACACACACACACACGATTAGATATCAAACAAATATGAAATAAATATCATGGTGACAAATGCTACGAAATATGGTCCACTCAATATTCAAAATAAAGTGTACTCAATATTTAAAATATAATCAGTAGACACCCAAAAATAATTGTTTCGCATCGTAACTTTTCAAAACCTTATCAAACCAATTGCCCCTCTCTAGAATTAATTTGATTAATTCTATTACACCTTATCACCCACCTTAGCTAATTTAGTATCAAATTAATTAAATAAATCCACACATGTCCACTTTCATATTTAAATAAATTAAATATCCTCAAATCCTATCCACCTCCTCAACTCAAGTTGATTAAATTCATGACTAAAGCTAAAAATAATTATTATAATCAAGAGGATGTGTTTAAATTAACTCAAATCATGCATTTGAGTTAACTGAAGATATCTCCCAAGTCATGGCAATCAAAAATCAATTCACATTCTTCCAAAAGTCAATCATTCACGACACTTTTTGGGTGAATAAAATAAAGGATATGGAATTAATATCTTTAAAAAAATTCAAAAACATGTGCAACCCTTTTCCAACTCAACAATGACTCATTCATGCAAATCTAGAATAAAATTTTGACTCTTCAATCAATCTGGAAACTCAGCTAAACTATTCAATCATGTTTAGTTATCTTCAATTCAATTCAATCTAAACTTAGCTTGAGGGTTCACCTTCTTCAGCTATAAATCAATGGTATTTCCTTCACAAATCATCCACCAACAAGCTTGAGAGTTCATATTGTTATTCTATCTAATTGCTTAGTGAATCAATTGTTCATATCGTTATTCCGCTCATATTTTTTTTTCAAATCGATCGTCTTCATGCTTGTAGCTTGATCTATCTTCCATTCCGAGTACTTTTGGAGCATCCACATGTGAGGTTTGAGAAAATAAACCAACCATTAAAATTAAATTAAACATAGCAATAAAAATTAAAGCATATAAAATAAATTACATAATGAACACAGATATAATGTGGAAAAAACCCCGAGGGGTAAAAAAACCACGGTCAAAAGAGATATTTCATTATTACGAGAAACATTTACATAGTTCATCACATCCTCCAACTCCTCACTTCTCTCCATAAAAATTCACCACTTGAATTATATTTATAATTATCTAAAATCATTTGACCCCACAAGTCATATATAAAACATATGATCGGGTTTTTCTTCTCACGAAGCACCCCGATTAATAAATTGATTTAATTAAAAATTAGTTAACCATAAACTCATAGTTTATATTAAATAATTCAAAATATAAATATTATAAATTATTTAATTATAAACTAAGATTTATAAGAACATTTAATATTATGTTATAACACTCCCCCTTAATATTAAGTGGGGAATATATGCCAACGTTACCTATTTATACAAAAAGATTTACAAATTCATAAACCATAGTTAAGGTTTAGGATAGCATATCACTTTTGAAGGATTTATACACCTTCATCATGCTCATCCTATTTTTATACAAAAGGATTTGGAATCCATAAATCGAAGTTATGATTTATAGTAAGCATGATTTGTGAGACTACATCTAATAGTTTCTCATGGAAATTATCTACCAGCATCTCTAAAAGCCTTTTATAACATAAGGACCTCCTTTACAACAATTGCAACACACTAGACTATACACCGTAAAATTAGAGTTATAATTTTACAAAGATCATAAAAAGATATTTTACAATCCTTTACAAAGAAGCGTAAGTATAAAGGAGAAGGAAAACACATGACCGGCCATTAGGAGGTGACATTACCATGCACACTCCCCCTCAATGGAAACTCTGAAAGGCCAAGCATTACATGAAACTTGCAGAAATTTATAGCACACAATGGTTTTGTAAATATGTTTGCAATTTGATTTTCAGTCAAGTAGTATTGGATATCAATATCATCGCAAAGCACCTTATCTCAAATGAAATGCATATGAATCTCTATATGCTTAGTTCTCTGATGTTGAACTGAATTCTTAGCAAGAATAATACAACTCTGACTATCCCATAAAAGAGGATTAATTACTTTAACTTCCATGTGTATCTCTTCCAATAGCCACTATAGCCACATGGCTTCTTTCACTGCTTCCATCACACTTTTATACTCTACCTCAATAGATTAGAGGAGACTATCGGCTACTTTTACTAATCCAAGTAATAAAACATGTACCAACCTTGAACACGTACCCAATTGTAGATCACACACACACACACACACACACACACACACACACACACACACACACACACACACACACACACACACACACACAGTGTGTGTGTGTGTGTGTGTGTGTGTGTGTGTGTGTGTGTGTGTGTGTGTGTGTGTGTGTGTGTGTGTATCACATCACTAGCATGGTTAGAATCACAATATCCATATAAACATGCATTGTTAGAAGAAGTATAATGTAAACCAAAATTAATTGTTCCTTTAATATATCTCAATATTATTTTGGCTAACTTCCAGTGATCCTGATATGGTTCCTACATAAATCTGGATGCAATACCTACTGCATATGCAATGTTAGGTCTAGTAATAGTAAGATAAATCAAACTACCTACAAGTTTCCTGTAAAGAGTAGGATTAGATTTTTCACATGCAGAGTTTAAAATCAAGTTTACATCCAACTTCTATAGGAATAACAATAGGTTTATAATCTATCATATTGAACCTTTTAAGCAAGTTAGTGGCATATTGTGACTGAGATACAACAATAAAATTTTTATCTTGAAAAATTATCATGCCTAAGAAATGATGCAATAGTCCTAAATCAGTCATTTCAAAGTATTGTTTCAATTTAGCTTTAATTTTAAAAATTAAACTGTTAGAATTGCTAGTAATGAGAAAATCATCAACATACAATACAATAAGAATAATCGATTATCTTCAATTTTCACAAATAAATCATTATCAGAAGAACACTTAGTGAAATGAACATCATTGGAAAAATATTTATTTTTGCATACCAAGCTCTAGGAGATTGTTTTAAACCATATAGATATTTTTTCAATTTACACACATACATTTCTTTTCCATGTTCCTCAAAATATTTAGGTTGAGTCATGTAAATTTCCTCTTTTAAGTCATTATTTAGGAATGCATTCTTGACATCCATATGGTGGATTTGAGCCATATTAAGAATATAAGACAATAAGGATCCTCATTGTGCTCATTTTTGTAACGGGTGCAAAGTTTTCTACGTAGTCGATACCTGGTTTTTGAGTAAACCCTCAAGCTACTAACCTAGCTTTGAATTTATCAACATTGTCATTGGCCTTATATTTGATTTTGTAAAGCCATCTAGAGCCAACTATACTTCATTTTTCAGGAGGAGGGACAAGATCCCAAGTCTAATTTTTTATTAGGGCAGTGTATTCAAATTTCATAGCTTCTACCCATCTTTCGTCATGAGAAGCCTCTTCAAAATATTGGGGTTCTGGCTCATACATAGTCATTAAGGCATGATATGTATGATGAATTCTAGTCATTTTAAGAAGGTTTTCAGGATTAGAGTCTTGAAGAAGAGACTCAACCCATTTAGGTCTTTTAGTTATGGAGGAAACAAGAATAGACTCTTTTTCAACTACATGTTCATTATTAACATCATCATAATCATTATTATCAATATCATTTTTCTTATACTTCATTAGATTCATCATGAACAATAGAAATAGAAGAAGATGAAGATGAACAAAAAGGTTTTTCTAAAATTTTAACATTCCTATTTTCTATAACTTCACGTTTTACAGGATCTTAGATCTTAAGACATTTATTTTTGCCTCCATATGTGTTGTCATGCAAATGAGAAACAACAAAATTCATCATTTTCGAGCATGAGAACCATACCCTACCTGAAATTTTTCTCAAATTCCATCCCGAGCCCTCCTTCATATCACCCCAATCCCCAAGTCAGTTTTCACATAAGTTATTTAGGGGTACCTAGTTATTTCAAGTGTTTCCCAAGCAAAATTCATCAAGACAGTCTTTTCGCAAGCCAGGAAGGACTTTTTCGATCTTATCGAGTTGGTGCACACCCCTGGAGTGGAACAAAATGACAAAATATATCATGGAGGTTTACTTGAGAAATAATTGCATTGTGTAAAAATATTAGAAGGTTTTGGTAAGTTTCACAAGTTTTGGAGCAAGTTCAACAAAAGTGGCTCTTAGAAGCCTAAACAAAGTGCACACAGTGCCAAAAATGCTACCGATCTTCATGAAATGATTCTAGGAGCTTTGGAAGGAGTTAGGATTTAAAATAAATATCTTCAGAAATTTATTTCATATCCCAAGAGGATGGTAATATAATATTCTTCACAACACCTAGGTGCATTATGTCCACATCAAGTCGTTCTCATGTATAATTTGCCTTAGAACCACAACAAAATCATATTTTAAGGATCAAATGGCTAAATTAGGAGATGATTACCCCGCCATTGGATTCATAAGGTCATTTTCAAACAAAATACTATAAAACTTCATCAATAAACTCTGTCAAAATCTCAAGATACGGTCCTAACAGAAACTCCCCAAGATAAAGGTTCCAACAATTGATCATTTTTTAGTTGAAAATTCAAGCAATCAGAATGTGGTGCAATTTTTTGCACCAAGTTCACTAAACCTTGGTGTAAAAAAATGTTCCCACCTCCCTCTTAATCCCTCAGTTATGCATGCGACCCTAGTAACGGCTTAAAGTGCTATTTTTTAGCCCCTCTCTCATCCCCAACGATAAATCACGCAATGACAAGTGGCCCGATAGGGAAGGGGTGCGCTTTTTTTCCACCAAGTGTACCAATCCTTTGGTGAAAGTGGTGCAAAAAGTGTTCTTCTCCCTAAAACATTAAAATTATGTAAATTTTCTAACTGTCAAGTTGTCACTAGTTGCTTCCATTTTTCATGCACGCACGCACATGTTTTCTCCAACTATTGGATTCTTCTTCAATCCTCCATTTATGCTGCATCCAAACCTTACATAGCATCCTATCCATCATTTATCCATCATTCCATGTTTCTATAGTGAATAAATATATAAATTTCAAGAAAAATCCATGATCAAGAGCTACCAGAAAACCTAGGGCACAAAAACGAAGAAACAATCATATCTCCCAAACCGTGCATCCGATCTTTGTGAAATTTTGTGCAAATACCCCTCATCCATGCACCTTACCTAGAGTTTTTTTCATCATTTTTGTAAAACCATGAAGTGAATTGAGCCAAAAATTTGAACAGAACATCTAAAGAAAATACCTGTAAAGAATCCATTGACTTTTTGTCAATCCGACACTAAAAATCCAACTTCTAAAAATAACAAGTACCTCTAGTTCGTACTTTCCATTTTTAATAAGTTCCCAAAATGGAAAACTCCTCAAGAAGAAAAATACTGAAAATCAAATGGATCAAAAACTAGGGCACGTAAGTCAAAACATTAAAAAGTGAAAAAGCATAAAGCAAAAAGTAACTTTCCAAGAACAACACAACTCACTACCATTCCCAGTCCCAGAAAATCTCTAGAATGTTGAAACCCAAGTCAAGGAAGAAGGCCCAGATAGCTTCTTGCTTCTTCAGTGGCACCTCACGTAACCAGTATGTTGAAGTTTTTCAGGTCTAAGACTGAAAATCCTATGGAAGAAATAAATACATCTGATTATGAGTTGACACACATTTCATTGGGTCAAGCTTCTCACGAAGGTGACATTCACTTGTTCAAATAATCCTCTTTCCATCTTCATGTTCAGACTAAATAATATAAGCAAACCATTTTGTAATTAGAGGAATATGTAAGAGCTCTCAGTGCATACGTTCATCCCTTCTCAAGAGCAGAATTAACACCTCCCCTTTTGATCAAATATATCCTCCCAATCAGTAGTATCGACCCCAAGGTGATCAAGAAAGCACATGAATACATGATGTGGGGAAAATCCTATGAAAAGTGGATTGAGGAAATCATTGAGTAAGGAAAGGAATTGTTTCATGACATCATGTCTCTCATCCAGTATGTTTGTGCAACATTGTCTGAAGTAAACAAGATAGAGGAGGAGTTTGCAAAAGAGTTTAGTCACTTGGAGGAGATACTCCCACTAGTATCTGAAAGGATTTATTTTGACTCTCACACCCTCATGAGGAAGGAATTTTTTCATCAATAGTCTAAGACTTTTCCCAATTTTGGATCTACAACATGGATGCCCGGTATGCAATGCTAAAAAGGACCATATCCGAATTAGGCTCCCACAGTGCCCGAATTTTGGAATCTTGAACGAAGTCTACCATTGTGTTCAAAGGTTTGAGTTCCCCTCGCTCACTAAAGATTCATCATTAGAGGAACTCATCATTGCATTCTAGGATATGGTCAAGAAGGAGGTAGGTGACCCTCTTTCCTTCAACAAAAACAATTTAGAGTCCCTATCCGGTATTTGAAGTTGCATTGCCTCAATTGTAATAGATCACGAAGAATGGATTCATCAATGTCAAAGAATCAGGGATGTTCTAGGCACATGGATCAAGGTACTTGTTTGCATTTTTATTCTAGGGAAGAGAATTTGATAGCTGCAATAACTCAGTTCAGCAGAGAATTCAAGGAATAGGTGCCCATTCCAGGACCCCCATTCGGAGGTTTAATTTTCAAAATTCTTCAAGGAGGATGTTACTTCATCAGAAATATCCTTCCCTTCTCTTCTACTCTCTTTCTCCCCCTCTCCTTTCTCTCTCCTTTCTAATTCTTCGTTGAGCATAATCATTGTATTTCATCCTATTCACTTAAGTGACCTATTTTAAATTTGTAAAATTATTTTCTCAAAATTATAAGAGAAATAATTAATTCATGGAAAACGAAAGGTCACAAGTGGAATATGGAAACGAAGAGTCATGTGAGGGAGGTGAAAGGACAATTTATATTTATAAATTGGGATGGCTCTCCATTCCAAGGGATTATGAATTTTGAATATCTTCTAGTCTATAGCAATAGTGGATGTAATATGTTGTTGGAATTTGTGTCATCATATACATGAAATAAATTTACATTTCTTCTACATGTTTTCTTTTTCCCTTTCTACGTATAACTTATGTAAATGTCAATCAAGGAATAGATTTTTGCTTTCCAATATGTATGAATGCACGTGTAGCTTTATATACATGGTTTCCTCTCATCATTGAAAAAATAAATATAGTTGTTATAAGCCTCTTATGTTTCTTCCACTTCCCTCTTTCATGAACTTTGTAAGTATAGTGATGCAAGAGATTTGTATCTTCAATAGATGAATCTGAGAAATTGGTGTCTTAGGTTATCCATCTCACTAGATAGCTTTATTGTATTTCTCTATATTGAATGTTGAACTACTCTGGTTACTGGGTGTGAGCTCTGCAATCTACTCATGGAAGTAATCTTCCTTGCCTAATTTCTCTCCTTTCCCCTCATTGTTTTAATTTCCTCCATTTTACCCCATACAATAATTTTTCCACAGGTTTAGTGGAGTGTCCATGTGTGATCCCCGACCAATTTGGCCACCCACAACATTTATATAGGATTAGGATTAGTTTACTTTCAATAATGGGAGTTGCATCATTCAATGTAAAGGGGCATATCCCCATGAACGTTGGTGGAGACACCTAATTTTTCCACCAACCAAATTTTCTCACCAACATTTTTTGGTGACTCCACTGGGGAGATATTTTCCCAAGTGCACCCAAAAAGGATCTTCCCAAAAAAATAAAAAAATATATATTCAAAAATCAAAAAAAAAAATTTCAAAGAAGAATCATTTTTTAAGGTGACTTTGTCAAGGAATGAATCCCTATCACATTCCATTTCCCCACACAATGAATAAATTTCCAGATTGGAGTGAAGTACCAATGAGTGATAGTGAATAAGAAGAAGAAGAATGGTTTCCAAGAAATGAAAATTGTTGATCAACCATGGTTCTAGAATATTCCTTGCAAAGAGGAAAATTTGAGAATGACATAAGGGTCTCTTTCTTCAAGTAGTTACATGGCTCTAAAAATAAAGGAAAGACGAGGTAGAATAAGAAAAATTTCCACTTGTGAAGAACCTGTCATCAAATCTTGGTGGATACAATTCAATAGGATTATGTTAAAGGAAAGAAAATGGGAATTGTTGTGGCCAATGATCAAGAATCTAAGAGACTAATGAAAAAGATGTAGAGGAGGTATAATATGTTGTATGAAGTCCAAGAAGATGAAGGATTTTGCTGAAAGTAATACTTTCAATCTCACATAGCTAAATGAAAAACTTGGAACCATGCCTTTCATCAACCTCCCTTGGGATGATTTCCTCGTATAGAAATGATGAGATGGCATCCTTGAAAATTGAGTATGTGCAAAGATTCATGAGCATTGTACAAGGAGATTTTGATCCCCAAATCTACCTCAAAGTTATGAAATATGATGAAGCCTTACAAGAGATGTATGAGAAACTTGAATTAGCCCATGACAAGGAAGAAGAAGAGGAGATTTTTCCTATGGAAGAAGACCCTAATGAAAATCAAATCAACACTATGGAAAATGATGAAGGATCCACTAGAGAAGATTTTTACAATCTCACACATCTCTATAAAATTGAGAACATTGCTTTTTTCTACCACTCTCTAGATGAATTCCTTGCATATGGTGATGAAGAAATGAAAATGTTGAAAAGAGAATATGTGGAAAGGCTTCAAAGCATAATAGAAGGAAATTCTGACCCTCAAAGCCTATCATGAAATTTGGAGGTATGTTTTAGCTCTACAAAGAAGGTATGAACATCTTGAAGCACTTTGTCATCAAATGGAGGAAGAAGATAAGATGCACCCTATGGAGGATGATGGTTTCCACATACTACAAGGTGTTCATCCTGGAAGATTTTGGATGCTCCTGAAGAAGATCTTATCCTTGAACCTTCTGAAGAGAACCAAAGCAACATCATGGAGGATGATAGAAAAACATGGAGATGGAACTGTCATTCATCAATTATTTTTGGCTCAAGGCACAACCCATTAGAGGAGAAATGGATTCAAAGGAATAATCTTGTTGCATGATGGATGATTCAATGTTTTTCTAAAGACTCCACCAATTGAAGAAGTACAAAATGATGAGTTTAAGGTAATCATGGATAATCTCCTTTCAAATTTTGATCTTTTGATTAATGATGGAATGGAGATATGTGAAGAAGTGCAAGAGAACCATCATGCATCCCAGACTCAAGAGGATGAATTCAAAATGATCATGGAAAATTTTCCTTCCTATTTTGATTCTTTAAGTGATGTAGAAATGTTGAATGAAGAAATGGAGATAGTTGAAGAATCAAATTCCTTCCCGATTTAATCATGGATGATCAAATGGAAGAGGCCATTTATTTTTTGAATTCGAGGAGAATGAACTACTTGAGAACAACCTTTTCTCACCCAAAGAGAAGAATGATCATCATGGTGAGTATGAAGTATTTCATTGTCCATATATGAGCAAGAGGATTTAATAATGGATGATCAAGATGTAGCTGAAAATTCTTCCCATACTGCTGCCCCAACATGGTTCTCTACTTCCTACCAAGAGGAGGATGATATGGATTTTGAGCTTGAAGGAGTGCCCTTCCCATAAAGCATGGACCTCTTTTCTTTTCATAAGGTTTCATGAATCAATATGTGCGTGCTTGCAAGAAAGTGAATCTGGGAAACACAAAACATGGAAGAGGTGAATGAGGATGTTTCAAATGAATCATGGGCATATGGATCTGATTTTTAACCATCTCCTAGAGGCACAAACAGATATTCTTTCAATAAAGATGAAGATGAGCCTATAGTGAACTTGGAAGAGCCATCTGTGAAAGACATCTTGAAGGCTATAAAATAAACTGAAGATCCTCAACTCAGTCTTGAAATCTTAACTTGGGATATGGAGATGCAAGATAGGTATGAGTCAAATTTTGCTCTCCTTTTGACATAGCAATGTTTGATTCCGAGATAGAGCCACTGGATGAACTTGATGTCTTCCTTGATTCCTTGGTTGGCAAGAGTGAATGTGAAAGCATCTCTTTTTCTTTCATACAATGTGAAGAGGTTCGAGTGAAAAATAAGGAAGGTTCTTGAATCTCCTTTGAATAGGTCCCCAATCTTGAAGACAACATCCCTATCATGGAGGAAGATAGTAAGGAAAATTTTGAGCTAATTTTCTTTGAAGAAAGTTGTTCGGAATAAAGTGAAAAGTTTTAAGATTCTTGGGATTGTTTTGAAATCATCTACTTCTTCCACACCACTTGGAATGCTCCACTAGTGCAAAATAAGAGTTCATATGGAAAATTTAACTTGAGGATAAAGAATCCTTATGTGAAGAAATTAAAGGTTGAAATTTTGAGAATGATACCAAGATGGGCTTCGAGCATATGGATATTGACGATAATTTCTCTGGACAACAAAGTGAGAGTATGCATGATTCTTGTAAAGTGATCCAAAATCATATTGCACTCACTTCCCAAGCTCCCATGTGTTTTGAACATGTTTTCATGTTGCATCAAGCTCTTGAGGATAATGAAGACATTCGGTCCAATGATGTGGCACACATTCTAGAAAACACTTGCTTAGAGCAAAAAAGTGGGATATTTAGAGAAGTTGTTGAATGGGAAGAAAATCAGTTTGTTCTCACTCCTTTTGAGTGTCATTCCCTGATGTAGGATATGATTTAAATTGCAATTAAAAGATGAATATTTATAATGTCTCATGATTTTAGGTGTCTCAATAGGAGGCATCAAGGAAGCATCAAGGTACAATATTTTTGAGAAAGTGACGGTTAATTCATTGGATGCAAGAATTATCCTATGTGGTATGAGTATGAATATGGAATTATGGTCAATCTCCTTCTTATCAAGCCATGTAAATCCATCACAAAAGCATGGTTTGATCAAATAACAACTTTTTTTTTCAAAACCCAAACTTCATCCATTGTTCCATAATGGCATGTACTTTTCTCAACTCATTGTTGCATATGTTTATATTCTTTCCTCCCCTATGTAAATATCCCTCCCATGTAAAATATTTTCCCTTTTCCATTACATTTTGTTTCCCCGTTTTGTGTGTTTCCCCCTTTTTTTGTGTGTGTGTGTGTGTGTGTGTGTGTTCAATAAAATAAGTTGTGTATTATGTATTTATGGTGACTCTATAGCCCAATGGATAAGGAAATTATATATAAACTGAAATATGATATTTTATGGATTTCTCATGTGATGTCCTCACTATGCTCGATCCACGACATGTCCCCAAGCTAGAGCCATTTGTTGTCATGCAAATGTGCAACAAGAAAATTCACAATTTTCAAGCATGACAACGGATTGTACCCTATTTTTGGTAAAAATAATTCTCACAAGGCCATGTCACCCTAATCCCTCCTTCATATCACCCTAATCCTTCAAGGTGTCAGTGTTCCAGTGTGCCCATAGGTTATTTATGGTTACCCAGTCATTTCAAGTGTTTCCCAAGAAAAATTCATCAAGACAGTCTTTTTGGCAAGCTTTAGGAAAGGACCTATTTTAGATCTTCTAAAGATATGGTGCACACCCCTCAGAGTGGAACAAAAGGAAAAAATCCATCATGGAGGTGTACCTAAGATATAATTACACCTTTTTCAATCAGTTTTGGAAGTTTTTGGGAAGTTTCACAAGTTTTGGAGCAAGTTCAGAAAAGTGGGTCTTGGAGGCCTAAGCAGTGCACAGTGCAAAAAAAACATTAATGAGCTTCAAGAAGTGATTCTAGGAGCTCTGGAAAGAGTTAGGAGTAAAAAAATATAATCATAAATGTATTGAAAATACCTATAGATAAATCATATTTTTCATAACACCTAGCGCACTATGTTCACATCCATGTTTTTCATATGCATAACCTTGGAGCCATAATAAAAATCCTATTTTTAGGGATCATATGGATGAATAAAAGATCTGATACCCCCACCATTGGATTTAAAGGTCATTTTCATACAAAATCATATAAAATTTCATCAAAAACTCTTGGGAACTCAAGTTAAGCTCAACATACGGTCCCCGATAGTTAGCAAGAACTTCCCAAGGTAAAGGCTCCAACAGTTAGTCATTTTTGAGTTGAAAATTCAGCCAATGAGAGAATGTGGCACAATTTTATGCACAAATTTCATGGCCCCTGAGGCTTCAAACCATTTTGGTTCATAGGTGGTCCCATGTAAAAAATTTCCCCCTCCCTCTTAAGCCCTCATTAATCTCGTGACCCATGTGCCAACAATGGCTTAAAGTGTTATTTTTAGCCCCTCTCTAATCCCCAATGGCAAATCACATGCATGAATAAGTGGCCCAATAGGATGGGGCTCAATTTTTTGCACCAAGTGTACCAATAATTTGGTTCAATTGGTGCACAAAAATGAAATTCTTCCCAAAACATTAAAATATAAAATTTTCTAATCATTGAGACATTAGTTGCTTCCATTTTTCCCGCACGCACACAAAAGTTTTTCCAATGTCGAGATTCTTCTTCTCCTCCATTTTTGCTTAAAAACCTTCCATATCATACTCTTAATAATTTCTCCATAATTCCATGTTGCTACGGTGAAGAAATAGAATAAATTTCAAGAAAAATCCATGATCAAGATCTACCAGAAAACCTAGGGAACAAAAATAAAGAAACGATCATATCTCCCAAACTGTGCATCTGATCTCTATGAAATTTTGGGAAAATATCCCTCATCTAGATGCCTTGAGAAAAAAAAAAAATATTTGATATCAGTATATATTTTTATGGCAGCCATTAAAAAATTTCTTCCCTAGAGTGTTTTTTCATCATTTGTCATCAAACAATGAAGCAATGGATTTGACGAAAAAAATTAAACAAAGCATCTGAAGAAAAACCCAAAAAGAATCCATTGATTTTTTTCAATCCAACACCCAAAATTTCAGCTTCTAAAAATATCAAGTTTCGCTAGTTCACACTTTACATTTTTAGTAAGTTTCCAAAATGGAAAACTCCTTTAGAAGAAAGACATATTGAAAATCAAACAAATCAAAAACTAGGCATGCGGGTCAAAAAGCAAAAAAGTGAAAAAGCAAAAACCAAAAAGAAACTTTCCAAAAATGGAAATTGCTTCAAATTGACCCCAAGGCATCGGTGAAAAACCTGGAACATGAAGGAAACACTTCGGTGAAAGCAACAAGGCCAAAAGAGTAACGCCCAAAAAATAGCATCCCCTGGGACCTGATTTCCAAACATAGCAGTTTTGGGTCCTAGATTCAGAAAGTTACTATCATCTTCCTAGAAACATATATCATTACTTTTTTCCACTATGGAGCTCAAGTTTTTTGGTTATGGGGTCCAAGGATAGTTGGTCGATCGATATTCTCAAGACAAGAAGAGGTAATCCATGGCAGTAGTGTCTCCTCTCTGCACAAGCATCCAAATATGCCTTCTCAAGGTGATCAAGAGCTGGCCTCACGGAAAGCTTATGCAAGCACTCTGAAAAATAACATCGTGGTAACTCCCAAGGATTTTTTCCATGGATTTAAGAAGTACTCGAGAGTGGGCCAAGAACAATGCAACTCATCACATTACCATTCCCAGTCCACATGGAAATCTCTGGAATGTTGAAACCCAAGCAAAGGAATAATAAGGCCTAGGTAGCTTCCTTCTTTTTTGAAAGCACCTCAAGTAACCAATATGTTGAATTTTCCAAGCCTAATACCGACAAGCCCATGGAAGAAATGACTCCATCTGATTATGAGTTGACCCGCATCTCATTGGGTCAAGCTTCTCATGAAGGTGACATTCACCTATTCAAAGAATCCTCTTCCCATCTTTGTGCTCGGATCAAAGAATACAAGAAAACCATTGTGAAATTGGAGGAACATGTAAGATCTATCAATGCATACATTCATCCCTTCTAGGAGCAGAATTAACACCTCCCTTTCGATCGAAGATATCCCCCAATCAACAGTATAGACCCAAGGAAATCAAGAAAGCACACGAATACATGATGTGGGGAAAATCCTATGAAAAGTGGATTAAAGAAATCATCGAGCAAGGAAAGGAATTGTGTCCGACATCATTTCTCTCATATAGTATGTTCGTGCAACATTTTCAAGTAAACAAGATGGAGGAGGAGTTTACAAAGAGGTAAGTCATTTGGAGGAGATACTCCCACTGGTATCAAAATGAGTTCTTTTGACTCTCATGCCCTCATGAGAAAGGAAGTGTTTGCATCAATTGGAGAAGAATTATCCTAGATTTTGATCCACATCATGGATGCCCGATATGCAATGCTAAAAAGGGCCATATCCGAATTGGGCTCCCACGGGTATTAGGTTTCTAGAATCTTGAATGAATTCTACCATTGTGTTTCAAAGGTTTGAGTTCCCCCACTCACTAAAGACTCATCATCAGAGGAACTCATCATCGCATTCCAGGAGATGGTCAAGAAGGAGGCAGGTGACCCTCTTTCCTTCAACAAAAATAATTTAGAGTCCCTAGCCAGTATCCGAAGTTACATTGCCTCAATTGCAATGGATCACGAAGAATGGCTTCATCAATGTCAAAGAATCAGGGATGTTCTAGGCACATGGATCAAGGTACTTGGCTGCATTTGTATTCTAGGGGAAGATAATTTGATAGCTGTAATAACTCAATTTAAAAGAGAATTCAAGGAACAAGTGCCCATTCAGAGGACCCCCATCTAGAGGTTTAATTTTCAAAATTCTTCAAGGAGGATGCTACTTCATCAGAAATATCCTTCCCTTATCTTATACTCTCTTTCTCTCTCTCTCCTTTCTAATTATTCATTGAGCATAATCATTGTATTTCATCTTATTCACTTAAGTGGCCTATTTTAAATTTGTAAAATTATTTTCTCAAAATTATAAGAGAAATACTTAATTCATGGAAAATGAAAGGTCACAAGTGGAATATGGAAACAAAGAGTCATATGAGGGAGGTGAAAGGACAATTTAAATTGCTATAAATTGGGATGGCTTCTCCATTCCAAGGATTCCAAATTTTGAAGAACTTCTACTTTGTAATAATAGTGGATTGTAATATGTTGTTGGACTTTGTGTCATCCATATACATGAAATAAAGCTACATTTCTTCTACATGCTTTCTTCTTTTCCCTTGCTTTGTACAACTTATGTAAATGTCAATCAAGGAATAGAGTTTTTTCTTTCTAAGATGTATGAATGTGTGTAGCTTTGTATGCATGGTTTCCTCTCATCGTTGATGAAATAAACATAGTTTTTATAAGCATCTTGTGTTTCTTCCACTTCCCTCTTTCATGCACTTTGTAAGTATAGTGATGCAAGAGCTTTGTATCTTTGATAGATGAATCTAAGAACTTGGTGTCTCAAGTTATCCATCTCACTATATAGCTTCATTGTTCTTTCCTCTATATTGAATGTTGAACTACTCTGGTTACTAGTGTATGCTATGTAATCTACTCATGGTATTAATCTTCCTTTCCTAATTTCCCTCCTTTCCCCTCATCATTGTAATTTCATCACTTGTACCATGTACAAGCACTTTGTCATAGGTTCATGAGAGTGTCCCTATGTGATCCCCATCCAATTTGGCCACCCACAACATTTAGATAGGATTAGGATTAGTTTACTTTCAATAAAACATTGGTGGAGATACCTAATTTTTCAACCCAAAAAATTTCTCACCAACAATATACTACAAAGATACATGGATAGAAGGTTTTATCTAACTTCTTCCTTTTCAATTTGGGAATGAAGATAGAGGTGGGATACCAAAGATTCACATACGAGACACACTATTTTTTTTATTAGTACACTTTTATAAAGGAGTGGATTGAACTAATTCTTTAGTAGCTACTCTGTTCAAAATGTGAACAATAGTATTCATTGTTTCAACCCATAGAAATTTAGGAACTTGAGTTGAATACAAAATTGTTATATCCATTTCAAGAATTGTGTCATTTTTTCTTCCTACAATCCCATTCTACTAGGGAGAATAGGGAGTAGTTATTTCCTTTGTATAAAAAAATTGATACAAAATGAATCAAATTCTTTTTCGATATACTCTCCTCCATAATCTATTCTAAGTCTCTTAATTTTATGACTAGAACTGTTTTCAACTAAAGCTTTGAATTCTTTGAATTTAGATAAGACATCAAATTTACTTTTGATAAAAAATACCAAATCATACGAGATTAATCATCAATAAAAGTGACTTCATACAAGGAACCATTTAAGGATGGAACTTCTAAGGGTCCTCTGACATCACTTTGTGGACCAGTTCTAAAGGTTCAAGAGTTCGTGTCATGATGAATGTGGAAGGGGTTTGCAGATTGCTTACCACATAAGCACCCTTTGCACATTTCATGAGCATGAGAAATAGGTGGTAGACCAAAAACTAGGTTAAGTCGGGACATGTCATACATGCTCCTAAAATTGACATGACCTAGTATTTCATGCCACAATTGAACATCACTTCTATTTTGGGTTGACAAACAAGAAGCAGAAGCAAAACCTTTAAACACATATAATTCATTCTTTTGTATGCCCTCAACTATAGTGATATCTAGTTCATTCTTTATAAACCATTTATCTTTTAACAATATTACACTATAGTTATTTTGAGTTAATTGAGAACAAGAAAACAAATTCATTTTTAATTTAGGAACACATAAAACATCGTTAATAAAATCTTTAAAAAAATCTTTTCCTTTTCCCTAAACATCAAGAATGGAATGATCACCTAAATAGATTTGATCATTAAATTATCTAATTTCAGATAGGATATCATACCTATATGTCATGTGCCTAGAGGTACCACTGTCTAATATCCACTAATTTTCTTTTACAATGATAAGAGCAGCATACAAAGCAAAAAAATTAGGTTTCTAATTGTTTTTCTGGTTCTTGTTTTGATTTTGATCTGGTTTATGTCCTTTTTATTTTTGAAATTTGGTTTGTTTTTGTTGACTCTATAGTCTTCTTTCTTGTGACCAAATTTACCACAGTTATGAAATTTTTCATCAAAACTTACTCTTAAATTTCTAGGTTTCTTTTCTTTACTAGGAGGTTTAAAATTTGATTTTTGATTCTTGTTAAATCTAGAAGGATTGTTCTTATATTTATGTGCAAGAAGTTCCTAAATGGCATTCTCTTTCAAATCAAAATTATTCATAACCTGCTCTTCCTGGATCAAGAGAGCACTCATAGTAGAAAAATTAGGGATGTCTTGCTCAGTTTGGTATTTAGAATTCAGAATTGAAATGAAATTCCTAAATCTCTCATGGATGTTCATTTGAATAATGAAATACAGTAATTTATCATGAATCAAATTGCAATTACACCCATCTAGTTGATATTTAATATTTTTAATTTTTTCTAAAAATTAATTACCTTTTCATCTCCCTTCATGGGAGTCATCATCAGTTCAAGAATCAACTTTATAATTTTTGATAATCATGTACCTTCATGCATTGATTCTAGTTGTGTCCAAGCCTCACTCGAGAATTTCGATTCTGGTTTGAATAAAGAAATCATCCTACACACTTCATAATATTATGAAAATTTCCTCCTACATCTTCTGTTGATATGTAGCTACATTGTCTATTGTCATTTGTCTACCCGGTGATGAGCCTTCTCCATACCATTCACGATCATACAGATCTTGCAAGCCATGAATTCCACCTTCAATATGATCTTCCAGATGATGTAATTTGATCCATTCAACATCGTGATTTGTCAATTATAAAATTATTAGACCCCATTTTTACGTAAACAATTCAAAATGAGAACAAACAAGGTTCTTCGTAAAGCAAAGTTTAGGAAGTTCCCTTTTCATTGTTCAAGTGAATATGTTGGTTGTATTTTGATGATTTTTCCTTTGTTCATGTCAAAATTTGACCTATAAAATGAATACTTACATAAAAATATATTAATTTGACTATAAATTAGGCATGTTAAAAAAATGTTTTCGAGAAAAAGGACTGACTTAACCATCATCAAATTACTTCTCATTTGAAAATAAACAACATTAATTTTTGAAAAAAACTCATTTAATAAATAAAAATAAAAATTAATCTTATATTAAAAATTATTTAATAAAATTATACAAAATATTATAGTGTATTTCAAAAATGGGGAGTCTAACTCCTTTATGTGAGTTGAGATCACCATTAGCTTGGTCTAGTTGATGTACCAACTCGGCAAGTCACCTCTATCATTTCCTTATTGTGGTTGAGTCGCTTGAACTTTCCATATAACCACATATTTAACTCTCCATATGCCACATATTTAACTCACCATATATACTAACCACCGCGATAGAGCCGAATGACAAGCCATCTAATAAAATAAAGTAAGGATGTGGCCAAGACCATGATAAACACTATACACGTGTTGGGTTTTAAATCCAGCAAACTCACCCTACACCTTGAACGTGAGACTAAAGTCCCATTTAAACATAAAAAAGGAGTGGAGACCACGTTTAAGAAGCACCCACGTGGCAGAGGCTTTTGATGGAAGGGAGACAAGGAGGCCACTTGGGGGCCTGTGGAGGGAGGAAGGATTCTACGTAGCAGGGGGATCCACATGGGGGCCAAGCGGGTCACGAGAGGAGGGGGTCAAAACAAAAATGCAACCCATTAACATAGTTTAATTTTTAAATAAAATTTTTATATATACCGCCCAAGATATGTTTTAGCATAGATTTAAACATAACATTATTTTTAAACTATATTATTAAATTAGTTTAAAGTGTATAAAACTTTAAGCTAGAAACTATAGGTTAGGGTTTAGCACACATATAGGTAATATTTATTAATAAACCTATACTATAAATAATGAAAAGGAGAAACAAAGGGGGCCTAAGCGGGACATAGGTATGTAAGAGACATTGGGTTTAAATATATTATTTTTGGCCCCATTCCATGGGTATCCAATCGGGCCAATAGGACATCTCTTTGTGGGAGACCCTATAATTTGTTTTTAGTTACTTTTAACCCCATAAATTATGTTTGTATGCACATTTGAAAAACTATACACATTAAATCAAATATTTCAAAATAATTTTACCCTTACCTTTATTTGTAGAGGACCTAGGCACATATTTTTCACCAACCAAGCTTTGTTCACGTGGAGGGTAAATAAAGATTTGAGAGAGCTCGTGTGTTTATGTGCCAAATTAGAGGGGTTTTAATAGTTTACGGGTTATAACCAACCACCAACGGTTACAACCCTTAGTAAACATTAGATTAAATTAAATTAATTAATCCTCAAACCATGCTCTGGTACCATGTGAGGTCCGAGAAAATAAACCAACCATTAAAATTAAATTAAACATAGTAATAAGCATTAAAGCATATAAAATAAATTACACAGTGAACATGAATATAACGTAGAAAAACCCCCAAGGGGTAAAAACCCATAGTCAAAAGAGAAATTCCATTATTACGATAAACATTTACACAGTCCGATCAGATCCTCCAACTCCTCACTTCTCTCCATAATAATTCACCACGTGAATTATATTTATAATGATCTGAAATCATTTGACCCCGTGAGTCATTTATTAAATATATGATCGGGTGTTTCTTCTTGTGAAGAACCCCAATTAAATAAATTGATTTAATTAATAACCAATTAACCATAAACTCATAATTTATATTAAATAATTAAGAATATAAATATTTTAAACTATTTAATTATAAACTAAGCTTTATAAGTACACTTAATATTATGTTATATCCCTTAAGATATCTATTCAGGAGGTTCAATCTCATAGGAGAGGTCTTCCCCTCCACCAAGGTGTAATTCTTCTTCTCCACCTTTACTGTCATGATATGGTTGCTAATAACCCCTCAAGTTCCAATCTTCCTCCCATGCAACCAAACAAACCTAAAAGACTCAAGTAGCCATCTCCCCCTACTAAAAGGATTTTGAAGTATTATTAAAGGAAAAGACTTGGATGTATCAGAAATTAGGTTGACCATTAGTCACTCTAGCATTCACTCACCACCAGAGACATACAAACTCGGGTGCATGGCCTAACTATAAATTTACGGTGCCTTGGGGAGGAAAGTGCCTCAAATTTATAACACCTTTGGTGCTAAGGGGAAGCAAACCTCTGCTATGACTATTGAGAAAATTTTTGAAGAGATTAGTAAGAAACAAAAGGATATGGAAGCTACACTGGAGAATATTTCCACTAAACAAGTCAATCAACTCATTATGCAGTATGCATTTCTCGAGTTTCTACATATCCAGGTAAAGAAATTTTTGATGTTAGTGGAATCCTAGAAGATCTCTGGAAAGGAGGAAAAGCTACTAAGAAGATGTTTTCCTCCAGAAGAAGAGACCCAACGATGCGAGACTACTCTAAATCTATTCAAATCTCTCGGAGAATGTGAAAAAGTGTTTAAAAATATCTTGAGAGAGGGGGTCGAGCTCCTCTTGGTTTTCTGTGTCTTTTTATGTTTTCTATTGGTTGTGTAGTTGTTGTAGGTCTATTGTTTTATTGTTCTTTTTCTCCTTGTTGGCAGTCGGTTCTCTGCCTTTGTTTCTCTTTGTTATATCTAGTGAGTAGACCTTTTTTGGGGTGTGGCCCCCACCTATCAAAACCACGTTGTTACTCTATGTTATATCTGGTAGTTATGCCTTCGGATGGGGGTGTGGTACGACCTATCAAAAACCCATGTTTTTACTCATGCTTATCCGGCCTTTGGGATTTTTGTAATCCGAGGTATGGTCCGTTCAAAACCATTTACCACTAATAAAAAATATATTATGTTCTATCACCACAAAATACAAAATCTTTCAAATCAATCAGATCCAATAAGAGCATCACTCAACCCTTCTTCTTATAGTTAGATCCAATCGAGGTGGCTTTGGATCTTATTAATAGGAAGATTTGTTGTATTTGTTTTAAGCTTTTTCCATTCATGTAATTTCCATGGTTTACATTGGCATGCCCGGTGGGACCCCCACACATGTTTTATCATTTTTAGCTTGTTTCTTACTAATCTAACTTTGTTTTTGTGTTGTTTGTTTTGTTTAAGACATGTTGTTAAAGTTTCGGGGTTTTTGGAGTAAACAAAAATAAAATCCAAAAATATAGTCTATTTGTTGCATTTTCTTCATTTCTACATGTTATATGTGCTAGTGTTACACGTGATTTGTGTTAGCATATCATTGATTGCACTAGCGTAGTCCTTCACATGCTACCATAACACTAATATTTATTTATGGTTCATGTGCACACACCTGCGTATCTATGCATGGGTTATCGTAACCATTTTGTAATCAAGAAAATTCTTTATCACACAAATGCATTTACTTGAGCATGCTACCATGAGAAGTTACATTAGTGCACCTACTTGAGTATGGTATCGTTAACAAGTAGGCTAATGCACCTAATTGTATGCGCTAGCATTATGTATCTGTATATTTTTACTGATTTCTTCCTTTTCCAGTGTGTTAAATCATTTCTAATAATTTACTTAACATTGTTTCTTAACCTCTTTTTTCTGTAGGTTTTCATAAATATACATTTAAACACTAACTTTGCTTTAATCTTTATATAATCTAATCTAGTCAAACGAATCACGTATGCTCTTCTTTCGCGCCCTTTCGGGTGATCTTGAGAATCAAAAATTGTGAATTTTTATTTTTGGTTGTATATCGTGTTTTTGTAGAAAAATACTAATTTATTGTGTGCAAGACCTCATCATACAAAGAATACCTTAAAAATCCAACCAAACTTCTAACATTGTATGCAGATTTCCTTGATCAAAGAAAACAAAATAAACTCTATCTTAATAAATTTTATAAACATTTGTATTGCAAGTTCAGATAAGGGTTTATTCTCATTCACTTAATTGTTGGAAGTGTTTGGCATAATCCTAAAACTCATTCTGATGAGTACCATAGGAACCTAAAAGTAGTTGGCACCTTGAGGGATTTTTCCAACAAAATGGGTACCCCCACCTACTTGACTAATATACCCATGAGATTGGAGCCAAGGTTATTCTTAGTGATAGCCCCAATTTGATTGATTGAGTGTATTAAGTTCTAGCTTAATTAATGAATGGGTTAAAGTAAAGCATGCGACTAGAAATTTTATAGTGTACAACGCTTGTTCGGGTAATAGTTAGTATTTAGAGAGAGATCCATATATAGGAAGCTTGAAAAACTAAATCCAATTCCCAACGTTTTTAGCCAAAATAAATGAGTTAGAATAGTTTGTGTTTCGCATTCTTATTTCTAATCGCATCATATTTTATTCCCATCAACATCAAACTAATTTCAAGTTTTGTAAAATCTTCTCTTTTGGATATCCCTTTCCAAATCAAATTTATCACATCTAAGCCTTACTCTTTGGATTCACTTTCCAAAGTTTAAGCACATCGTTCAATCCAAATCAAAGTGTCTAAGTCTTAAAATTTATATACCCATATCAAAATTTAAGAAATCCATTTCAATCCAAGTCTTATCTTTTGATATTCACTTTATCAAGGTTAAGCAAAATCAAAATTTCAATCACAAGTATTTGCTTTGGGTATTTACTTTATCCAAGCTAAGTAAAATCCACAAGTCAAGTGTCAAAGTCTTAAATTTTGGATACCCATATCCAAATTCAAGCAATATATTCTATCTCTAAGTCTTATATTTTGACATTCACTTTTTCAAACTTTAAGCAATATATTCAATCTCTAAGCCTTATACTTTGATATTCACCGTATTGGGTTTAATCCAAATCAATTTCAACCTCCACGTCTTATATTTTGACATTCACTTTGTCAAATATTAAGCACAATCAAACCATCTCTAAGTCTTATACTTTGATATTCACTTTATCAAGTGTAACCCAAATCACTCTCAATCTCTAAGTCTTATCCTTTGATATTCACTTTATCAAGTTTAAGCAAAATCTTTCTCCAAATCTATGTCGTATATTTTTACATTCACTTTGTCAAATTTTAAGCGCAATCAATCTCAACCAATCTAAGTCTTATACTTTGATATTCATTTTATCAAAGTTTAAGCAAAATCAAAATTTAGTCACAAGTCTTAACTTTGGGTATTCACTTTATCCAAGCTAAGAAAACTTGCAAACATCAAATCAACGCCAAAGCCTTATCTTTTGGACATTCACTTTGTCCAAATTTTAAGCATATCACATCTCATCAATCAAAGCCTTATCTTTTGGACATTCACTTTTTCCAAATTTAAGTAACATTCACCTTGTTCAAAAATAAGAAACATTTGAGTCATTCATAATGGGCTCTAAAACCCAAACCAATTCATGAACCACCACTTCACTTTAGGTCTTTACCTTTAGTACAATGGTAGGCTCACACAAAACATCAAACAAAGCTTTATTAGAAAAACTTCATGAGATGTCAAAACAAATCTCTCATATGGCTTCCCAAGTTAGTGAGAAATCAACCAAATAACCAATCATACTCCCTAGTGAAGAAACTACTCCACATAAAGTCAAATGACAATTTACACCTCTCGGAGAAAGTCTCTCTAGTGTATTTCATCAATTAGCAAGTGCTAATATGATAATATATCCAATCATGATACCCTTCACAAAAGGGAAACCAAAACCTACGTGGTATAAAGAATCATAATATTGTGAATACCACTGCATCAAAGGCCACTCTATGGATCATTGTTCAAATCTCTACCATTATGTCCAAGACTTAATTAACAACAAAGCCATCAAAATAGAAACCATGTCAACTACCACAACTTCCAAAGTGAAGAGTTGAACATTTTCCAAGACTCTTTACATGATGAAACTCAATGACATCGAGCTGACAAGGGCCAAGGATCTACAAACCAAAACCTATCAACTTCTCCTCTAGATACTCTTTTGTTAGTTCTATCGTAAATTAAAATTGTTTCAGACAACTATCTTTAAATGTCAAACGATAACTTGAAATAGTTTCACCTTTGTCCTTTTTAACACATGATACAAATGAAGAATCTAAATATAAGGGTCAATCATCTAACAAATATTTTGATTCCATCATTTTATCTCATAATCCTATGCCTAACATCCCTAGTTGTGTTGTAACGATGAAATAACAACAAGTTTGGACACTTGCAACAATGCAACCTTCCACGTCCATAATACCTCAAATGGTTAATATTGAATTTATTAATACAAATCCTTATCTAATTCTCATGAAATTATCACATTTTTAGAGAATCCATCTACACAAATCCCTCTCATGAATTTGACTAAAACATCACCTTCGTTCAAAGACATTTTGGCTCGTACATTCCACGATATGAGTGTTCCTAGGGGTATCAACACACAACCATTTCGATCTTTAATCACAAATTTGGTGTCAAATAATATAATCCTATCATTTGGTCCTCATGAACTTTTGAATATTAACGTCACAAACATAAAATTATTACATGTTGAAGTGTTCATCAATAATCATAAAATCAAAATAACATTTATAGAAAAAGGAACAACATTTAATATTTTCTTTATAGAACCTAAAAGATTTCTTGGATTTCCATTTATGGATCAATCTTATGCTCCTTGCATCATTCCATTCACATATGAAAACCGTAGTGATGCAAAGATCCTTTTAAAACTCTAACTATCTAAATATCTTATTCCACATATACTAGAAATCATTAACACGGCGATGGAAGAATATAAATTTCAACATATTCTCCACATTGAAAAATTAACTCTATCCTCACATAGGTTTTTATCTCATCATAAACTTTTCCAATCACATATCTGTTAACTTGGAACCCGTTCACTTAATTCTAGTAATTGAGAACCAAACAAATCACATCCGCACCGTTGACTTGGACCTCATCCGACCAAGTCTAATAAATCAAGACCAATCACAACTCATAAACATGGAATTATTCCATAATAATTACTCCATTACAAACCCTAAGTTGTGAAAAATCAAAAAATCAAAAAGAGAAAAATATCAAAAATTCTTATTCACCGGTACTCTCTGCACTAGGGGAGGTTACTTGTACAAACAATTTTAGTCATTTCATCCATTGGTAGATATCATTATCATTTCATTATCACACTCTTTACCTATAAGATGTAGCTTAATCTTTTTCTTGTGGGGTATTGTGTATCTCATTCATGTGTTGGTTTCTACCATTTTGTGATATTTCTACTTGTAATGATTTAATTTAAATCGTATTAAACCTTATTTTACAAGTAACTACTTTTATGAATGATATGCAAGTTATATAATATAGTAAATTGAAAAGAAACAAGCATGAAAAGATATAAAACCATAATCAAAAAGAGAGAGATAGGGTGACTTAGTTGATTTCGTGAAACTGGAGATGAAAAGGACTAGGAAACTATTGGAACAGTTTGGAAACAAAGTGTCATCAAGCCTCACTTTGCAGGTTTTGGAACTCGGTAATGTGCAGGATAGAAATGCCCATGGGAGGACAAGAGTGCCGGTGCTAGTGACTGATGTGGGTGCTAGTGTTCACTCAAATGCTCGTGTTCTAGTCTTTTCTCGGGCTAAAGGAGCTTCATTATTGATCCTCTTATGTCACTCTATTTTTGCTCCAATGTCGTCATTGTACCATAACTTACAAAATAGATACCTAGTTTCACATACCCATAAACCACATCAAACCTAATAAAGAAGATGTAGAAAGGGGAGTCGATCGACCCCAACAAATCACCCAAAGATTGAGCGTAGTATGAGCACCGCACTACATCTTAGACTCCATTTATTTCTATGTGTATGTATGTTTAATGATGCCCTAGGTTTCCATTGTGTAAGTTACACTATGATAGCACACTAGATCTTGATTTCTCAAAGTATGAAAATGTGTGAGATGGAATAAAATGAAATCCCCTCCTATGATGTGTATGCAAAGTGATGGTGCCCTTTTCCCTTGTATGGATGTGTTAGATGTGTCCATGTAATGCTCATGTGTCTTTGACGCAAGCTTAGGTGATGATATATAATGCTTAGTTCTTGGCCCCTTATTTGAGAGCAATAGCTAAGTATATATATGATTCCCTTGTTTGAATTTCGTAATTGAAAACTGAAAGGCCCAACCAAAGTTTTAAAAGGTGACCAAGAAGTAAAAGATACCCAAAAGAGTAATAAGAAGATAAAGAAGGTTAAGAGCGCCCAAGAGGGAGAGGAGCACTTGGGTGCTTATGTCTTAAATGGGAGTTAGTGTTCGACGCCATAAAAGATAAATCAAGTAAGTTCGACAAGGATATAGGGCCAATAAAAGTGTAAGAGATAAGCAAAAAGACCCTAAAAGAAGTTTTCAACCACTAGTTTTATTTCTTAGGAATCATGTATGCATTAGCATGCTTTAGGACCTAGAAATGTACCCAAGTGCATAGAATTTATGTCTACATTTTCCTCCACTTTATGTTGTTGAGTGAATACTCGATAGCATAAAGTAGATATAATATGCATACCTTGTGATCCTATAGAGAAGAGTGTAACCAATTTCGTACCAAGTGAATTGGTCTTAATGTGAAGCGTGGAAACTAGGAAAGGGAGGTAGACCTTAAGGGTAGAGTGTACACGTAGTAGCATGTTGTTGGAGCTTGTGCTTTTTTATGTGAGCCACTTCTTATTGCATATAAGGATGGACCTGCAAAAGAAGATAAAAAGAGTATTCAAAGTTCCGTTTATTGAAAAATTAGAGTAATGTATGTATAAGTAAGTAAAAGTGTGTAAAGGAAAGAGTTCACCTGATATGTGAAAGAGTAAAGGATAGAAAATTTTCATGTTTACTTAGAATTGTTGGATTTGAATGTCAATGGTGAGGTTTTTGGGTGGTCTCACACCAAGAGCTTGTTTTTGGGTGATCTCATGCCAAGAGCAAGTTTTTTGGGCGATCTCACGCCAAGAGTGGGTTTTTTGGGCAATCTCTTTCCAAGAGAATAGTGTCGGGGGAGAGAGGTATGGTTTTTCTCTCCTTTCATGATGTTTCCCAGTAAGCACCACTACAAATGGTACATCTATAATTTGTAACATATTTTTCCTATTGCTCCTATCAGTAACTAATTGTAAATGATTGAATGCATTCAGAATCGGAGGTAATTTCTTGCTCTTTGGAAAATTGTACTTGTAAACTCGCTAGAAATTATGTTGAATTGATAAATTGAATTTTTCCCCCATGACACAAGTGCCTGTGGGTGGTCACAAGTGCCCACCACTATTTTCTCGCTATTGGACATAGTGTCTTCTTTATGTCCTGTTATCCAAATCTGATTGTGGACCACTCTAACTATGTTTTTGTTCCAATTTTGTACTATTTTGTGTTGTTCTTGAGATCTAAGCTGTTGTAAGGGTGATTTGTTCACCCAATAAATGCCCACCATTTTTGGGGAACATGTGACAATTGTAGGAGAATGCAACCTAAAGTAATGACCTAAATTTGATATGAATATCAAAGAGTGGATACTTGCAGAGGGTAGAGGATGTGTATGGTATAAACCGAGGCACATGTAAACAAGATAGGCTAGTAACAAGAATTAGTGTAAAAAAGCTAGCATGTAATAGAATAAAATGTAACAAACAAGTGTGAAGACAAGATGAATCAGAAAATCAGGCTTTCAACATGGGACATCGCTCATGATGTCATGAGAAAAATAGGGTTGAAGTGGCCAAAAGAAAACAATGATCAAGCATAACATAGGGCATAGCCCGCAATCAATAGCAAGTAAGAAGTGAAATATAACCATGGTTGTATAGAGTCCTTGAAGAAAAGTTCTACACATGGATAACTCATTATCATGTTAGAAATATAAGTATTATGTCAATGCATGTATATATCAACGAAAAGTGAAGTAATAGTGCTAAGAAGTAGTAAATAATGTAACAATAGGACTGTGATTTGTAGAGTATGAGAGTAGTAAAGGTAGATGCCCCTGGAGCCTCGGTGGGATTGGTAAAGAGTAGTTTCAAGCATCATGCATCGTGTGAAAATATATAAAAGTCCTCCATTCACCTCAAGATACCAAGTGAACACACGTGTGTATAGAAAAATATAATGACATACTAAGTATCTAACTAGCATAGGAAACAAAGTGTACATGTAAGTAGTATAAGCTAACAAGAGTGAATACAACCAAGATGTGCAAACGTTGTGTGATGATGCATTGTGAGGTATGATATGTGCTTTGAGGAGAGGAGCCATGTTTCCCTGTAGTAGATGTGTATGAGATAAGGTTCATTCAGAATGCTCCCTCAACAATCAAGTATGAACCATGGAATAGATTGCATCATCGGGTAATGAATTTCTTATATGAGAGTAGATGCTTGGAAATATGTAACATGAAACAATGATCATGAATTGTAGAAAAGGAAATGATGTGAGGTTCAAGGAAGAATTTTCCCTCGATAATTAAGTGTGAACCATAGCACTAAAGTTTTCCATCGGGTAATGAATGTCTTCTATGAGAGTAGATGCTACGAAATATGTAACGTGAAGTAATGAGTGTGAATTGTAGAAAAATTAAATTATGTGAGGTTCATATAATAAGTGTGCCCTCAAGTCAAGAGTGAGCCGTAGCACTAGAGTTTTCCATCGGGTAATGACCGTAAAATGTGTGTACCAAAGAGATGTAAGAGTGCTTAGAAAGGTAGACATAAATAAAACAAAGCATGAGATGTAGTTAAGAGGATATATGTAGGTACTTAAGACGGACAGTGATAGAGATGAAGGGGGAGAAAGTGTGATGCCTCTCAAGTGTGCAAATGATGGAGACCTATGTGATGATTTGAGAAGGAAAATGTCATGGTGGTGGATTTTGAAATATATGGTTATGACAATGGTAGGTAGGAGAAAGAGTATGACTAGCATCAGATTTTGGGTTTAACGGAGGAAATACAAGTAGGTGATAGATTACATCTTGTGTCGATTGATTTGGTTGTGCTTCCTTACATGGTGGTGGCTTATTTGTAATTAGTAACACTATAGATGATTTAATAACATGAGATAATGGAGTAAGTATTTTTAAAGGTGGTATGATACTAGGTTGGATAGGTGGCTCTTAACTTACCAGAGAAGGAACACTAGTAATTATGGCATGATGCTCACTATAAATAGAGGGATAATATTTGGGATCCCATTGGGATTTAACAATTAGAGATGAGCATGTAGCAGAATGTTGTGTAGAAAATGAAATAAAACCCTGATGCTCAAGGTGCCCAATTCTTTGTTTTAAAGCATAGCAATCATTGTCACGATGTCCATTAATTATATGATAATTACAAAATGGTAGACCTTTGTATTTTGTAAGCCGATAAGGAGGGTAGTAATGATTAGGTGGCAAGGTAATCAACTAGTGATTGAGGAGATCAAGAAGAATATCGTGTTTCTTAGAATTTTTATCAAACATGAGAGATTCTTGTTGTGGTAAGACCTTGGCTTCACTTGTATGATCACATGTAATAGACATGGGATTGGGATGAGGTGTAGAAGAAGAACTAGAATGGGCCTGAGAAGCAGCCTTGAGGTGTTGTATTTCATTTGTGAGGGATGTAATCATGGTTTCTATAGCTTGAAATTTATCTTGAAATAAATGATGTAAATCTTGAATGGACTCGAAGATGGATTGATTGGATGTGGTATCGGGAATGATAGAGGATTTGGAGAGACGATAAAAATGGAACTTACTTGTGCGAGTGGCATATTGCAAGGTAGGTACATAGTGTCTAGGTATTTTGGAGAACATCTTTATAAGGTGGGTGCATTTGAAGTAATTGATATAAGGATATTTGAGTAATTTTAAGAGCCATGAAAGAAAAGGTAATGTGTGAAATAAGATCCCTAGAAAGATAAGACCAAGGATGAAACCCTATGAAGACCTATACAGATCAAAGGTATGATAAAAAATAGATGGGAATATGAATCGTAATGCAACTAGGGTTTAAGGTTAGGAAAAGATAAATCCAATATAATAGGGAAATTAAGGATCCGAGTGTTCGATCAAGAGTTGGGGTTCACCAAATGATTTAATTTAAATTGTAATAAACCTTATTTTTAGAGTAACTATTGTAATGAATTATATATATGTGATAGAATATAGTAAATAGACAAGCAACGAGAATGCAAAGATATAAAACCCTAAACAAAAGAGAGAGAGAGGATGAATTAGCTAATTTTTTGCAATCTAGAGATGATTTGACTGGGAAACTTTTAGAATAGTGTGGAAACAATGTTGTCAAGCCTCACTATAGGTTATGGTATTTAGTAATGTACAAGACAGATAAGGAGCACCTGACACTAGTGAATGAACTGGGTGCTAGTGTTCGCTCATGTTCTCGGTCTTTTCGAGGCTAGAGGAGCTTCTATTGATCCTAATTTTTCACTCTGGTTTTCTCCAATGTATTTGGTCATACCAGTAACTTACAAAATATATACCTAGTTGTGCATACCCATAAACCACATAAAACCTAATACAGAAGATGTAGAATGGGAGTCGGACTGACCCCGATGGTCACCCGAAGAATGAACTTAGTACCGAGTGCTACACTACATCTCATACTCCATGTAGTTTTGTGTATATGTGTGTGTAATGATTCCCTAGGTTGTCCTTATGTAAGTTTCACTATGATAGTGGGCTAGATATAGATTTCTCCAAGTATGCAAATGTATGAGATGGAATAAAATGAACTTCCCCTCCTATGTTGTGTATGCAGAGTGATGCATCCCTTGTCCCTTGTATATATGTGCTAAAATTTTCCTTGTAATATTCTTGTGCCTTTGATACAAGCTTAGGCGGTGATAAATAATGCTTAGTGTTTGGACCCTTATTTGAGAGCAATAGTTAAGTGTGTGTGTATATATGATTACCGTGTTTGAATTTCATAATTGACAACTGAAAGGTTGACCCAAAATTTTAAAAGGTGACCAAGAATTAAAAGAGACCCAAAAGAGTAAGAAGAAGATGAAGAAGTTCAGAGCACCCATAAGGGACAAGAACCCCTAGGCACTTACGTCCTACATAGAATCTACTGTTTGAGGCCATAAAAGATAAATCAAGAAAGTTCCAAAGAGGGTTGTAGGTCCAATAAAAGTGCAAGAGATAAGGCAAAATAATCAATAAAATTTTTCAACCACTAGTTTTCTTGCTTAGGAATCATGTTTAGATTAGCATGCTTTAGGACCTATAAATGTACCCAAATGCATAGATTTTGTGTCTACAATTCTACCTATGGTATTGTCTAGAACCTTACTAGTGGTAAATCCTCCTTCCAAAACATTTCTCTCTTTGTCTTTAATATAAAGCACTAAACTTCTTTATCTAAATATTTTATCTACCCATCTCAATCTAAGGTGGTAACCCCTTACGTCCTACTAGTTGCATTGGATCGAGATTTGTGGGAAACCCATCTTTCCCAATCAAGCACAATTCACAAACAAAGGAAAAAATAAAAATCCAAAAATAAATTCAAAATCAATACACCTTTCATCCTTCACATTATTTGGTGTTAGGTTCTAAGTCCACGCTCTCTTCTTGGTAGCGTGATCTGGGAAAGGAGAAAGGTACCCTTACTCGCTTATGTCTTCTCTTTAGTGTTGAACCCTTACCTCTTACTAGTGGTATGGGGCAAAATGTAGGGGGTCATTTCAAAATATATATACAAAATAAATCCTTCCAAATCCAAAGTGCTTAATCATACAAGATCCCAAAGAATCAATGTAGTCACATGTTAAGAGAGACAATAATCTCTTACACCGATCTTGCTAATCAATAGGCCACCTACGGATCTAAGTCTAGTTAAGACGTATAAAGTGAAATAATTTTGGAATCGATCAAATAATCTTAATTGGCGATAATTCACATTTTCCTAGATGGACCATTGTTATCCTTGTGTCTTTTTATCAATCATTTTCATTTGCACATCATTGTCTCATATGTCTTACATCCTTTTTGACTTTTGGTGGTGAGCCCTCGTATCTTACTAGTTGTGTAGAGTTAAGGATGATTCATACATCCTAATCACTATATCAACATTCTACCAATGCAATGAAATGTTTACAATTGTTTGAACATAGGTTCAAATAGTGCACCCTTTACCAAGTAAAAATCCAAAAAAATCAAAACTTTGAAAAAATCCAAAAACAATACAAAAATTCAAAATTCAAAAAAATCAAAAATTTCAAAAACTAAAAATAATACAAAACGTCAAAAAAATAAAAAAATAATACAAAAATCCAAAATCCAAAAACATTCAAAAATGTTCCAAAAAAATTGGCAACTTTCAACGCAATTCAACAATATTGAACTTTTAACCTCTATCCTAGTGACGGTTTCAAACTATCATACAATTATCAAATAATTATAAAACCCTTGCATGAATCAATATTTGGGCAATCTCATATCTCATTTCCTTCCTTATATGAATCCTTTCTTGGAAGTTTTGACCTAATCATTCTCATATCATTCTTCAAAGAGTGTCATTATGAGTTGCTTAACTTTGTTCTTGATCCGATCCAATCCTCGTACATGTATCCTGCTTGGAGGCATTCAAATCTACTTAATCCTCACTATGGAACACATAAGGGGCATAGTTATATGTATTTATTTAATGTTGTGTTGAATTTTGCTATTATTGACCAGTTGTAAGTAATTTTGCTAAGATCTTGGTTTGTCTATAACTTTGGTGTATGGGTCTTAATTACTAATTTTTGGGGTTTGTTTTCTCATTAAGTCTTTTTCTGTTGGACTTATTGCACATATTTGTTTATCTTCTTGGTTTATTTATAACCTTGGGATATTCATCTTACCATTTATATTGGGTTTATTGTGTACTTTTGACTTATGTTGGGCTAATACATGTATTTTGTTATATTCTTGGTTTATTCATAACCATGGGATATTCATTTTATTGTGTATATTGGGTTTGTTTTTTACTTTGTCTATTTTTATCAACCAATTGCAAGCATTTTGTTATCATTTTGGTTTCTTCATAGTCATGGTGTATATTCATCTTACTATGTATATTGGGTTTTTTTGCATTTTTGTCTTATGTTTTTACCAATTGTAAGTATATTGTTATCATCCTAGATTATTCATAGCCATGGTGTATAGTCATCTTACTTTTTACATTGGGTTTGGTTTGCATGTTTGTATTACGTTTTTTTACCAATTGCAAGTATTATGTAAGCATCTTGGTTTATTCATAGCCATGGTGTATATTAATTACTGTGTATATTGGGTTTGGTTTACTCTTTTCTCTGTGTGTGTTTTCTCCATGCGTAGGGGTTTATCATCATGGTTTTTAAATAATCATGGTGCTAACTCTAATGTGCAATAACAAAATAGGTTTCTCTAAAATACATAATCAAAATGGAAGCTAAGTTACAAGTATGTCATCACTCTCATCTATCCCCATCAAATATCAATACAAAATCTCCATCTATATTATGTATACCGTCATGTCAATAATGCAGAAAATAATAAAATAAATCAACCATCTCATCATCATATATACAATGTCAAATGTATGTATCCAATGTCTACATCTAAAAATTTCATCTACATATATATACATCAAAGTTCCATCAAGGGCATCCATATACAAAAATGTGTGCCTTCATCACGAGGCGTGTCCACAAAAAAAAACAAAATGTCTATCCATCATACATCAATTTATGGATGACTCTCTTCTACACTATGACTTCCCTTGTGTATCATCTCCTTGCCTCGATGGAGGCATCTGAAAATATCTAAGCGATCTCAAAGACCTCTCGATATATGCTTGTCCTCACAAATCTACTACTTGTCCTCGCATCAGTAATCTGGGGCCCTTTGGCCCTTAGGAATTGTTGCCTCATATAAGGATCTATAGTATCCTACCTCATGTGATACAATAATCACATTCTAAAGAACATCTCTCATCCCACCCGCCTCCACCATGCAAATGAGAAACATCCATCTCCACTTTCATCTTTTTACCATTCGTAAGTTGATCTCTCTCAACAATCACCTAATGTGCTTGTTGTAGTTTTCTATGAGACATAATCAGAATAACATCTCTTTCTTGAATCACCCTATCCCTCTATGCCTATAATGATAGCTCCATGGTGAAGGTCCCGGAGGTGGTACCAAGTGAAATTTAACCCCAATCAATCTCCTCGCCTCGTATCCCCAACCATCCTCACCACCTAAATCTCTCCCGCATTATCATCTCCAACCCCATCTCCATATCCATCACCTCCTATAGGACTTGGTGGCCTCGATGGTGATAATAGAAATTGTAATGGAACTTGTACCTATACTCGAAGATGTATTGGTGTGTGCACTTGAACACAAATCCACCTCTACCCCCTCTCTACCGCAATTCACCTATAGTTGTTTTTGGTATACCTACTAATAAAATTATATGTGGAATAGTAAGACACAAGGGCATAATTCATGCATACCATGTAGTACACTTTATTGTCCTCACTAGATCCTCAATATCAGCTCGTGTATCCTAAGCATGTGGTATCACTCCTGTGAAACTTGTCATTTCAACCCTCTATCTAATATAAGCACCAAAATCCATTATCTCCACACCACTCATGCATACCACTAATCTCTTCCCAATATATCTTGTATAACTTCTAACTACCTCATGACTTTGTTCATCCTATATCTCTCCATAATGTGCTCACAAATCCTAATTATGAAATGGTTAACCTCCAATGTGACCAACTCTGTATCATTTGTACTCCAACCCAGTACCACCTATATGGTATCCATGTGATCATGCATAGCTGTAAATAATCAAAAACACGTCTATAAAATGTTATATCCCTATGGTTTCGCATGTGACCAAAGCACCTACTATCTCCCATCTAAATTTCGATGGCTCATCCGGCTATATATCTCTCAAAATCCCCAATGGTCGGCTAATGGAAATATGGTACCATAACCAAAATTGAAGTAACGTAGCTGGACTCAAGGCTCCTCTGACCTCTATATACAACCAAATGTAAATCTCTATACAAGTGTGTTAGAATGCAAGGCCCCCATACAAAAATTATCGTAGACTCGTCAACTCGACACTATGCCAATCAATCCTAGATGGAAATGACTATCATTCTTATCGTGCACCAAGTAGTTGCTAATAAGATCCATTAGGTATATCGGTAATCTAGCCATTGTCTCATCCTCTATGCACTCATATAGATGAACAACCATTCCCCCTCTATATATCTCCTCCAATATAAATAGTGACCATATGTGTGCTCGAATCGTGCCACACTACTATCCCATCAGAAGAAAGAGATAGCCTATATCAAAACTTATAAAATCTAATACACGTCCTCCAACGTGACTGCATCTCACCCATCGAAATCTAAATATCTGAATCTCATTATTCCATCACTCGGCTAGTGCAATCGGTAAGAAAATGATTCGACATAAGAACCAGAAGTTGAGCAATATAAGACAAGATTGTCACCTCTAACAATGCACATAACCCCATTCTCTCTATTTGGTTCATGCATCTCTTGAACAATTGAATTCGCCCATGAAGTTCCCACACATCTAACATGTATAATCTCTATTGCAAAATTCAAAACAACATTATTATTCCCTTAACCCATTCTCATTTCTTTAATTTCAATTCCTAAATTTATTCTACATCTTCTTGACTATGCTAGTACACCTATGCTTACGTTATCACATATAATTTCACATTAGCCCAAGTCACGCTAGCGTGTGTATTTCATTACGCTAGCCATGTATTTCATAATGCTAGTGTGTATACATCTATGATCTTGCATGTCACGTTAGTGCATGCATTATGACACACTCACACACCTACCTCAACACTACTGCATTCAACATGCGAGTGTATTTATCACTTCACGCTTATGTTCCTACATGTACACTAGCCTGCATACATTGTTACGCTAGTGCATATTATGGGTCACGCTAGTGTAGCTAAGTGAATGCACTAGCATAATTTTTCAATTTTATCCTAAGCCTAAAATGCAATAAATGCACTTAAAAGTAAATTTTTTAGGTTGTATATCATGTCATCATCATCCATCGCACATCCAAAATCTCAGATTTAATCTGCACGGTGAATATGCCGAGAATGTCGAGCCATTTCTCTAACAAATCAAAACCAAAATCTCACTCGGGGGAAAATAAACTCAAATATCAAATATGAACTATGATATTTGAAACCCATCCCACCTTTCTACGTATAACCTTCTACTCACCCTAATTCCTCCATTTTGGCCTCTATGACCAATTAATTAACTTTCTTAGTCATTTCTCTAACTCCTTGTCCTGTGAATTCTTCTCTCTCCTATCGAGTGGTTTTCCACCACTTTTTCACTCCCCCACCGTTTGATGGGGAACTCCCTCAATACTAATCCAAACTCGTTAGGGCATCCAAATTCTTCATCGGGGTAAATTAGATAGTTCATCACACTTCATCATCCACCCACCATCTTACATGTTTCTACTATCTTTAAAGTGTTATTACTCTGTAATAACACTTTAAAGAGGGGTAAATGTAGACACCCCAAAATAACCTTTATGCATCATAACCATTCAAACCCCTATTAAACTCATTTCCCTTTCTAGAATTAATTTTATTTCACCTTATCACCCCCACTAATTTAATTTCATTAGATAATTTAATATCAAATTAATTAAATAAATCCTCACATATCCACTTTCATATTTAAATAAATTAAATATCCTCAAATCCTATCCACCTCCTCAACTCAAGTTGACTAAAGTCATGACTAAAGCTAAAAATCATTATTATAATCAAGAGGATGTGTTCAAATTAACTCAAATCATGTATTTGAGTTAATTGAAGATATCTCCCAAGTCATGGAAATCCAAAATTAATTCACATCCTTCCAAAATAAAATCATTCATGACACTTTTTGGGTGAATAAAATAAAGGATATGGAATTAATATCTTTAAAAAGTCAAAAACATGTGTAACCCTTTACCAACTCAACAATGACTCATTCATGCAAATCTAGAATAGCAGTTCAACTCTTTAATCAATCTAGAAACTCAGCTAAACAACTCGGTCATGTTTAGTTATCTCCAAATCAACTCAATCTAAACTTATATTAAGGATTCACCTTCCTCGGCTATAAATCAATGGTCTTTCCTTCACAAATTATCCACCAACAAGCTTGAGAGTTCATATTGTTATTATGTCTAATTGTTTGGTGAATCAATTTTTCATACCGTTATTCTACTCAAATGTTATCAAATCGGTCATCTTCATGCAATAGCTTCATCTATCTTCCATTCAGAGTACTTGGAGCATCCACAAAAATAAAAAAGCTTTCAAATCAATCGGATCCAATAGGATCATCACTCAACCCTACTCTTACAGTCAGATCCAATCTGAGGTGGCTTTGGATCTTATCAAAAGGAAGGTTTGTTGTAGTCCATGGTTTACAATAACAATTTTCAAAGCCATTTAAAAAAAAGGTGTACTTGACAGAGATTTTGTTTTACCCTTCGTATGATAACATATGTTAAAATCCCATTTCAGCCTTATTGACTTATTATTTAAATAATAATTTCCACAAATATGTTTTAGTTATGTAATAATTTGTTTGTTTGTTTGTTGCATGCATATGCGCGTGCCCCACACACACACACACACACACACACACATTTAATGTATTTAATATTTTTTTATAGGAAGGGTTTACTAGAGGCTACAATTTGAGCTTTAAGTTTGACAATCACCTATGTTTGTCAAACAAATTTTTAATGATTTGTGTTTAGTTCTTACATAGTTTAAGAGATTTTTTTCTTCTTCTTCCATTCTATTCTTTTATTAAATATTGACAAGAACAAAAATTATCTAAAATTACAAATATCTAACAAAATCCTTATCAAAGATGTCACTTTCTTAAAAACCACAAATATATATTTCATGTATTTTTGCAAGAAGAATTTAGTAAGAGGCTACAATTTATGCTTTAAATTTAAAGTCACCTATGTCTATCAAACAATTTTTTAATGACCACGTTCTGTTCTTACACGACTTGAGATAAATATATTGTTTTTCTTCTTCCATTCTATTATTTTCTTACATATTGGATAAAATTGCTAATATGTGACAAAGGTTGCATTAAAGATGACACTTTCTTAAAAACCACAAATATATATTCAATGTATTTTTTCACATGAATGGTTTAGTAGTAGGCTCCAACTTAAGCTTTAAATTTAACAATAACCTATGTCTATCAAAAAAAATTGCAAAGACCGTGTTCAGTTCTTACATGGTTCAAGATAAATATATTGTTTTTCTTCCTTTCATCATTTATGAGAAAAGAAGGTGAGGATGTGTTAAAATTTATTCTTAGGCTATGATCCTTCTATTTATAAACAAATTGATACTTAATTGTTCATTATTCATGCTATGGAATGATTTGTCTCTTCCTATCAATTAATATGTTATGGTAGGGTTTCAAGGCCTTATTTGTTAAGTTGGCTTTGATATCACCTCAACACCTTGTCAAGTTTTTACACGCTTCAAGAAAAATATATTGTTTTTCTTTTTCATTATTTTCTTTTCTTACATATTGGACATGAACAAAAATTATTTAAAATTATCTCATAAGCCTCAATGAATCGCAACTTTATATAAATTTAAAACTGAAAATCACCAATTAGTTGAATTTCAAAATCACCCTTAAAATTCACAAAGTAATTTAACTTCAAACTTTAAAGTGTAATTTCTAGTCTTTGCATGCACAATTGGTAACTACCAACCCATCTCGCCATAAAAATTTAACAAAGTAATTCTACTTCAAATTTAAAAATATAATTCATAATCTTTACATGCATAGTCATCGTTTCAACTCATTTCCACTACGAACAGTCACCAACCCGTTGTTATTTCCAACACTCGCCAACATTTTTGTCATTGTCAACACTCACCAACATGTCCTTTTCTAGCAATTTTCAGTCATCAACAATCACCGAGGGTTTGGTCATAATACCATCCCAAATTTTTGGGTTTATAAATTTTGTTCGGAGTTATGTTCATAAGTGTTACGGAGGTAAGTGTTTTGTCCATAAGGGTTACGAGACATAACCTCGGTTGCCACATAGGTCTACATCACCTTGCCAAGGTTATTACCGCAACACTTATTGTCGTAACCTAAGTGGTTCCCACCACATGTCATGAATCCCCTATAAATATCACTAAGTGGGCCACATATTTGTGCTCCCACCCAATAATGAAGATAATGCATTAGGAAAAAATGTTGAGAAGGAAGCGATCATTGAGAAGTGGTCATAAAAATAGATAAAATGCTCTTCATCTCAAATCTCATTCTTTATAGGATGAGGAGTGTTATTCAAAAGACAATTATTCCTTTTGTTTTTTAGTATATACATCAGCATGATGTGAATGATTCCATTAAGATAGACCATCAAATCTTTCACCCATTCATGTGGTGTCACGTTCTCATATTTAAGAAAATGAAGAAGAAGTGGAAGATGCATTACATAGCTTCAATTTGGTCGCCGACTTTTGGGAAAAATCTTCCAAAGGAGGAAAGGTGTGTTGTGTGCCAAAACACAACCCATTTTTCATTATATAATGTTCTATAATGTAAATGAGCTATTTTTGTATAAATCTCGTATTATATGTAGTGTTAGGTTTGAATAAATATATTTGTTTGTAAGCTACTTAGGTTTAATATATCTAGACATGTTAGGTTCTATCTTATATATATATATATTATATATATATATGTTAGGTTCTAGTTAGTAATTTGTTTTTCGTGCTACCTCTTTGAATGTTGTAGTTAGTGGAAGTAGGTCAAAATCTCTCTTTCGTGTGAAATTATGAGTGTAATAGTACGGTGGTTTAAGGTATTAGAAGTTACTCGTTTGATTATAAATAAGATAATTTCCTTCTTTATATAATCCATCTATGTTTATATGATCAATACAATCATATGTGTTTAGAACACTCGCAATTTGGATAAATCTTCCTTCATTATTGTTTTATATTTATAGGTTCAATTAAATTTTTGGTATGTCATCAATGGCCCAAGACTTTTTATATTTCATATAGACAAACCTCATTTTTTCAATTATATCGAGGATCAAACCGAGCCATGAAAGGCATGGGTTCAAAATGGGTTAAGGACCCAACCCAATCCATAAAAATAGGGAAGATAGAAACTATTATAAAGGGGGAAATCATGTTCATAAGAGACATAATATGAAAAATACAAGGATAAACAGGCATGATATAGGGTAAACCGATTAGAGGCACAATAGGGACGCGACAATGGATCAAAGAAACAAAACTAACAAGTCAAAAGGATGGTGATACAAGGAAGCATGCACTAATAAAATCCTAACTTAGACCAGTTATCAATAAACACATAAAGACACTAACACCAAAGGATTTAATTAGTTTATATATCTCCCCTACATTTTTACTTGATTGTTACTTGAAAATGAAGGATAATAAATTTATGTAAATTAGGGAAAATTTTGGTGGCAAATTTTTGTTAATTAACAAATATTTAGATTTTGAAATTTGCATTTGAAAATTTGGAGGAGTTGTATGGAGCACCATTTCACCTAAATCTTCAGGATGCAAGTTATTTTTTTGGGTTGGATTACCTAGAGTTTAAAATAAATTTGATACTTATGCATGTATATCGCTCTGTCTCGAAATACAAACCAAATACATTTACCAATATATAATAATAAAAATATGAGCATCTTCCATCAGTCACTTGCATAAAAGATGCCCAACAATCAACCACATAGTCCAAACATGTGATCACATAGTCCAGACGCCCGACAATCGACCACATAGTCTAGATTCCTGAAAACATAATTCGACGACCGCCAATAGTTCCTAACTCCGGAAACATACTTCGGATGCCCACCAATAGTGTCCAAATGCCCGACCACATCACCCGGATGTCCGCCCATATAGTTTAGACACACAACTACATATTCTAGATGCCCACCCAAATAATGCAGATTCCTAACCGACAATCCAGATGGTTGTCATCACCTCACACAAGTTCAGTTCCAAAATCAGATAAAGATTTAATTCCCTCATTTGATAATCAAAACATGGCGGTCGATCATTAAAAAAGTGAATATTTTATCTTAATTTAATCATCCACAAAAAGGATTCATGCAGATACAACCAAAATCCACACAAAATACAGTACTATGTATTAACTAAATAATTAATCCTTTTTATTTATTTTCAAATTACAATAATATGATTAATAATACAAATTTCAAAAACCTTTTTATGTAGAACCCACTGATATTGATATTCCACATGAAATAATCTATCAAAATAACTTGTCACCACCTCATAATATTATTGATGATGACATACCTCCACTTGAGGACAATCCTTATTATGTGCCTATATTGGAAGACATTCATGATTACGATATGTAAAAAACAGAAGACATTTTTTGTCATTAAACACTAACTTCATCTGGAAATTCTACTTTCAACTATGTGAAAAGTAAGAGAATAGATGAAATTTCGATAATGAGATACACCAAACATAAGATATTTCTACACGTCGTGATAAAACACCTATTTGATTGATAATACAACACAAAATATGTGCAAAGAAAGAGAAATGGATGGACTATTGAAAGGTCTTTTAAGTTCGACTAGGCAGCCAAATATCCATTCATTAACCAAAGAGAGAGCAAGAAAAGGCTAATGATACACCAACGAGAATGTAAATGTACATTTTATAGCTGAAAATTTGGAAAGGAACACAAAATGCAACTCAAGTTGGACTTGAGAAAAGAGGAACAATTACAAATCAATTAGGAAAATTTATTCAGTTTAATCTATGTGCCAAAACTATACGGTTCTCAACTATTTACCAATTTCTAAAAAAAGGTAGACCTGTTTTTTATTCCACAATCACATTGGTTGACAACAATGCTTGGGAAATGGAAAAATGTCTAGTGATGATTGAGGAGGATTTGAAAGAAAAAGTAAAAATGCATGATTTATCTCATTTTCTATTGATGAGGTCACAATAGTTGACAACACATCATGGGTTTGCATTCATGTTTATAATTTTGAGAACCATCTAAGGCAACCTCATTTATTAGCAGTCCATAAAATGATTAAAAAATTGCAATGCCGAGAACCTTTACAAGTTGGTTATTTCAAGTTTGAGGGATATAGCGGGATGGATGATTATACTATCGTTACTAAGTTGGTGTGTGTTGGTATAGATGGTGCATCAATAATGCAGGGGCATAGAAATGGTCTTTTCATTTAAATACAAACCATTATTTCCCATATATGATTCTAATTCATTGCATGGCTCATAGAATGAATCTTGCATACAAAATAGTTAACACGTCGAAAGTGTTACAAAAGTGGAAGAGCCTATTTGTGACTTGCATGCATATATGTCCAGCAATCTGAAAATATTTCTAGAGTTCCAAAATTTACAATTGGAGTGACTGATGGTAAAAATATTCTAAAAGATGTTGATACAAGGTGGATTTCCATGTATGAACCTACATGCAGAGTTTTGAAGAATATCCATCGTTGGCAAGTTTTATGTATAAATATCATAGAAGTTGACAAGGCAAAAGATTTGTTGTATCGTTTAACAAATTTGGAAACATTACTTACATTATGTGGTATTATTCCCATGTTGAAGGAAATAAATTTTTTTATTAAACATGCTCAATAGAGATGCATATACATTGTTAATTTCATACGGTTGAGAAAACGGGTATGTCAAACTTTAGAAATGTTATACATGTCTGAGACAGTTTTAAAGGGCCTATATTTGAAAATTGGAAAATTTTAATAGATATTAAGGATCCTAATTTATATTTGAAATTTGATATTAAGGATTATATTGTTATCATCATTATTTAAAATGAGATACCACTACATACTTTTCAAAAAAGAGTTGATCTGATAGGAGAAAAAAATGAAGAAGTTCATGTAACACATGTTTTATATGACACTATTATTTCTGATACAGATGAAATTGAGAAAGATTTTGCAAAGCTTATCCGCATAAATTTGAGATCGTTTTAAAAGGGATGACCTTCTTGAAGCCATGGGAGTAGTGAATCCCATATTTTGGAACATTTTTATGGTCATAGTGAAGAATTAGTAAGTAATCTATTTCTCAAATATATGAGTGCTCTGATTAAGAATTTCAACAAGTCTATACAGATAAATGGAGTTTAAATTAGAATAATTTTACAAAAATATGTATTGACATCTCAATCAACACATTTTGGACTTACAATGATTGATCAATATTGGTATCTAAATGAACCAACAGAAAATGGAGTTATCACAAGACTATGGAAATCCCAATAAGGCGTCGTATAGGAAACTATTAGTGACTATTTTCGATTATATGATCTTTTCCACACGATGATTTTGGGGTAATTGGAAGATAAAAAATCTTCATTGCATTATCTTTTGTTAAATAAAAACTTTGAAATAGATTGGATAAAAATATGGAGACATGTTTGAGATTGTATGCTTTGTGTTATCCATGGACTCATTTCCTTATGAAAGGAACTTACCATTTGGATTTCACTTACTGAAAGAAGAGGAGTCACTAATACAATGAACAACAAAGATGGTCTTAATATTGACCCAGGAAGTGGATGCTCTGTTAACACAATAGATACAAATGTATTTTATGAAAAAGGGCTTGCTCAAGGATTATTTTAGTTGCCCGAGTTTTAGCTTGGTATGTATTATAAATATTTATTCGATATAAAAATTCATATGAAATTGTTACAAGTTATATATGTATGTTTTTGGGTAAAACAATTTTAGTATCCTTATTTCTTATGATTTTTGTGTAATACAAGATATGAAAACAATAATTACGAATAGAACTTTGATATTACACTTCACATTGTTATGAAAAACAAAACACTAGAGATTTTATGAAAACAATATATATCAATAAAGTGTCAACTATTATAAAACAACTTACAAAAGTCTAAAATATCTTAATTAAGATATACATTTCAATTCTTCTCAATATTAAAACATAAGGAATCGTAGTCAACTCTCATTCTTTTTGGCACTTAGTGGCACTAGATGTATCCACTACCATAGTCTAAAATACTCCCCATGGTCTTGTATCTCCCTTCACTAGTTCTCTTGATTTAATTAGATCATCATATGCAGAATTGATACTAGTAATATTTTCCCTATCTTGATTGGCCACATCACCTGCTGAAAGAAAACTAGGATCCGCATCTGATTTCTACTTGAACAATATCTTTGGATCCATGCCATGCTCCTTAATTATTTTCTTCAATGTGTTTTTTTGTTTATTTAGGAGAACAATTTTTTCCTTCGGTGTTGCAACATTTAAATTTTTTGTGCATTCTTGAGATGAAGATCCAAGACTAGTACTTCATTATTCAATTTTTCATATTTTGACTACATTTGAACAAAGAAATATTATTAGTTAAAAAAATTTTAAAATGCAAATAAAGAGTTAAAATTACGACAAATTTATCCTTGTCAGCATTTGTATTGACAACAAGGTTTTTGGCTTCATCCCATTTGTTATAGTAAGCTTGTCCTTCACCATTTAAATTTCCAAACATGTTTAACATGACATCCAAAACATTATCATTGCTTATAGTAATGGAACTTGAGAGAGATTGATTCAGTAATACATATATATTTGCTAGCTCATTTTGAACTAAAGTAATAAACAATTTCTTTGGGAATGGTTGTGAAAATGGGCATTATTTCCTTCATCAAATCTTTGGCCTAGAATTCCCATGTTTTCAAAGTATCTATATCCTGTAGAACAATATCATTAATAGTTGCATAAAATCTCTCTACCAACAAATTATGCAACATAAAATTAGTTAATTGATCATCATATGGTGGTATCTATGTTGGAGAGGGTGTGTTGTATGACGAAATGGGGTATCGGTGCTTGTAAAACAGGATCTATCTAGGGAACTTGTGAGCCCTGAATCATATCATGTGGACTAAAATTAGTTGGGGCGTTAGTCTCGATACCCAAAATCATCATCAAGATCAATTTGATGTAAAATGGTGGTGCCCATTGCACTAAGGAGACCACCAAAAGAGAAATTTGGAAAATATGTTGTTTTCAAATGAACCGTGCCACCACTTTCAATCTGGAAAAGATATTTGTTTCCCCTTAGTCCGAAATTGTGTAAGTGGTGATGGTGGTGGCATTGTTTTATTTTTTAAAGATGGAAGTGGAACTATAAATAAAAATGTGAACAACAAAACACAAATAAAAATTATAATTCAATGTTTAGTAAATATAAAATAAAAGTTGAAGTGATACTAATATTGTATCTTGTGGAGTCTATCTAAGATGAGTATTTTCTTCCTTGATCATTGGTTAAACTCGTGCGGTTTATATTTTTGATGTGGGAAAGTTTGATGAAAACTATTTGAGAAAGGAAAATTTTAAGACCCCTTACCAAAATCCAACTTGGATTTTTTTAGCGAATTTGTAAAAATGGATTTCGTGTTGATGGTGAATAAGAGAAAAATGTATATAGTGATGCATGAGAATAATTTTTTGGGAAAAGGAGCACCGGGAAGTAATCGGACATGTCATTTTCAATCGAGAGGATAGTAAAACAAGTTGTAGAAGTGGCATCTCTATGGAAGTTTAGAAAGGTTGGTGTCTGATATATGCATTGCTTACAAGGTAGGACAGTAAGGAAGGTGTCTACATATGCATGTGTTGTATGTATGAAGACACCAGCTATCGGATGCTTGTATATGGATGCCTTTCTACACATGCAATTGGGCATCTGCATATACAAATTCTCGTCTGTGCATGCAACTAGGTGGATGCATATACAGATGCATGACTACACATGCAACCAAAGCCGCCTCTGCATATACAGACTTCCCACCGCATCCACATCTAGGTGTCTCCATATGCATCCTCTTATTTGCATACACATTCAATAATCTACACGTGTCAACGCCTAGTTGTGCATGTAAATTGGGTGGATGCATATGTACCATCTAGTTGCATATACAAATCGGGCATCAATACATGCAATGTTCGGTTGTATAAAGTCTTCCGCTATGTGCCCTCTCTTGCCTCTATATTTAGGATTAAGACCTCATTTTTCCTCACTTAATCCTCCATGCTTCACACCGCCTCTACCTCTAGGCTCAAATGGCTATCAAACCAAGCTCCAAAGTCCAAAATAAACAAACAAGCTTGAACCACACATCCGTAATCCCAAAATGGCATGCATTTCTACATTGTCTCTGCCTCAACCCAAAATTCAATTTTGAAACCTTATGTGCCTGCAAATTTCCACATTTCTCAAACTAAAGGACACATTCAATGATTGGGTAGATAAATTTTATTTTCGAGTGATAATTTACATGCCTTAATATCACATTGATACTGGTTTATTGTAATTTATTTATTCAATTATGATAGATCCACATGTGTCTTCACAATCAAGTTTCCATCACGAGAATTTTCTTTTGGAACATCTCCAGAATATATCCACCACTTAACAAGGATTCCACACATGAATGTTAACCCTATGACAACAAAATCCTTACTCTCTAACTTAGACAAAAAGTATCTGGAGTCCCACTTCAGCGATAGGTTGAAGGTAATAATCTATTTTTACATTTTTTTCTTTCTATTATTATCACAATAAGCTAATAACATGTTTTTTCCTTTTGTGCAGGTATTGGTAACTCCTCTAAATCAAGAAGGGGATTATCTATGCAAGTTATTCCACACACATTTTTGTAGGCCATGATTGAATTTTTTAGGCTAGGATAGTCTTACAGGGAAGACAATTTGACTTTCGTACTAGGTTGTTGTCTACATCCTCTATTCTATAAGTTTCCAACAATTTGATTGGTGTAAAAATATATCTAATAGGATACAAAATTATTTGTCATATACTATTTGCAATGATATTGCAAATTGTCATGTTGTAATTATATAATTACATTATATTATGAAGCCTTTCATGAGTTACACTCATAGAATACTAATATTCCGACTACACTTGATGAAAAAATCAAAGTAAATTGTCTTTCAAATGATGAGCAAGAGGTAAATTTAAATTTTAAATTATTACAAAATATCTTCATGTATTTATTTGAAAAATAGAGCTAATTTTCTATTTTATTTCAGAAGAGAACAATTCTATCACATGTAAGAAGACAAGTTGTAGTTAGAGGTCATCAACCTCTTGAGGATTCTACATATTCATACATGGATGTACAATCATCTCGACTCCTATTACAATTTTGAGACAAAAATGCATGAGGAGTTTTATTACACCCCCTCAATTACAAGTGTTACATGCAACTTCATCAATTATTCCCTGGTATTACTACTATCAGTCTATCAAGCTATGAATAATGGAACATACATTGTTTTAAAAAATTATCAATAGAACCATACTTTTTTAATCATTACTATATATTTACAAAGATATTTACTGAGAGTCCTCACATAGTTTTCATCAAATTCCCCAAATCAACATGAACCAACGGAATCCTCAACAATTCAACTACCTGACAGGAAATAAACTAAACCTAGACATACTTTGCAAGGTACATTATTAGTATCACTTCAAAGTTTAACTTTTATTCTAAATTTACTAAACATTGAATTCTTTTTTCTATGTTTTGTTCACATTTTATTTTTTCAAATCCACTTCCCACTTCTAAGAAGAAAACAATGCCGTATCTTGCCGCCGCCGCATAGACAATTTAATACAAGGGGGAAAAAAATATCTTTTCCAACTCAAATTGGTGGCACGAGTTCATCTGACAACAACAGAGTTTCCAAATTTATATTTTGGTAGTCTCCCTAGTGCAATGGGCACCACCATTTTACAACAAATTGATCTTGATGATTATTTCTTTGGTATCGATAGTGGTATTGGTGATCCAACTACTTTTAATCCACATGATATGATTCAAAGCTCATAAATGCCCCAAATAGATCCTATTTTATAGAACAAACACCCAGTTTGTTATACGACACACCCTCTCTAACACATATACTAGTACCACCATATGATGATCAATTAACTACTTTTCTATTTCTAAACATTGAATTCTTATTTCTATTTTTTTCACATTTTATTTTTGCAGTTCCACTTCCCACTTCCAAAAAGAAAACGATGTTGCCACCACCACCTCATAGAAAAGTTCGAAAAGGGGGAAATAAATATATTTTCTAGCTCAAAGTGGTGGCATGGTTCATCTGACAACAACAAAGTTTCCAAATTTCTCTTTTGGTGGTCTCCCTAGTGCAATGGGCACCACCATTTTACAAAAATTGATCTTGATGATGATTTCTTGGGTATCGAGAGTGGTACTGGTGATCTAACTAATTTTAATCCACATGATATGATTCAAGGCTCACAAGTTCCCCAAATAGATCATGTTTTATTTACAGTGCACGTGCATAACACGTTCACCATACGACACTCCTTCTCCAACACATATACTAGTTAACTACTTTTCTATTGCATAATTTATTGGTAGAGATTTGTTATGCTACTATTAATGATGTTGTTATGCTAGATATAGAGACTTTGAAAACATGGGAATTCGAGCCAAAGCTTTGATGAAGGAAATAAATGCCCATTTTCACAACCATTCCCAAAGAAATCATTTATTTTCTTTAGTTCAAAATGAGCTAGCAAAGATAGATGTATTACTAAATCAAGCTCTCTCAGGTGCCATTATAGTAAGCAATGACTATAATGATAATGTTTTAGATGTCATGTTAAATAGGTTGGAAAATTTAAATGGTGAAGCCCAAGCTTACTATAACAAATGGGCTAGAGACAAAAACCTTGTTGTCATTGCAAATGTTGAAAAAGATAAAGTTATCATAAGTTTAACTCTTTCTTTGCATTTAAATTTTATTTTTACATATTTTAACTTTTTAACTAATAGTATTTTTTTCATTAGAAGAGTTTAGTCGAAAGAGAATGGAGCGAAAAATTGAGAAGGCGAAGAGCATTGGAATGGTCGCTGGTAAAAGCCGTGAGGGCTCGCAGGCCACGAAAGGGGAAAAGAAGGACTTCGGTTTGGCTTTGGGGGATTCCACTTGGTGGAGGAGGGCACAGAAATGGGGGATAGGAGAAGATTGAGCAGGAGCAGTGCCCTAGCCCTAGGGTTTCAAAATTCATCGGGATGGTGGGCAAAGAAAGGACAGAAAATGTTGCGGGGCGATGCTAAGGGTCATCGAGGAACAAATCAACATCGAGATGGCAACCTCTTTCAAATATGTACTGGATAATGAAATGGTCAATCATCGGGCAAACAATCATCAAGTAATTTGGCCTACCTGGTCGATTTGGCTGCAAAAATCCCCTCTGTAACCATTAAGAACCCTGAAGTGGAGGAATATTTCAAAAATTTATCACATGATGCAGTGATTGGTAGGTTTAACGGTTTCTTGCTTTCCTCCTCTGCTCTGTACCAGTGGGTATTCGATACTTGGACCAATAAGTGTGAAATATCCCTATGTTTCAAGGGTTTTTTGTTGTCCATTTTAGAGAATCTGAAGACTATCAGAGATGTTTGACAAATGGTTTGTGGTTCTGGAGGCATGCGGGTTTATTTATAACTCCATGGTTTCTAGATTTTGATCCAAACACTTATTCGGTTTCTAAAACACCTGTTTGGGTCAGGCTTCCTAACCTCCCCTTGCATCTGTGGTATGCCCTGGAAGACATTGGTAATGGCTTAGGCAAGTTTATCGAAGAATATTTAGATATAACACACTCGTGTCTATGTTCGTTTGCTCGTATATGCGTTAAAATCGATTTGAGAAAGGGTTTACCTAATCGAATCAATCTTAAATTTTGTGACCTTCAACATATCCATATCCTAGACTATAAGAATACTACATTCTGGTGTAGAATATGCAGAAATATGGGTCATCTACAAGCTTCTTTTCCCTTCGATAAAAATCAGAAATCTACAAAAAGAATGGCTCAACTTCTTCTAGCGGATGGGGCTCGGTTAATCCAGATTTTGTATTCGCTGCAAACTTTAAGGATGATCTATGTAATCCGAACTCGAGAACAAAGTGGCTACAGAGAAGGAGGACACTGAAAAGGGAATCCAGGAAAATCACCTGGTTACAAGTGGAATAAAGAGGGGACATACATTAGAAAGTTCGGAATCAAATCAGGATTCAATGTTAGAAAAAATGATGGCCTCGGCAACTTCTAGTGACCTTGCACTGGTGATTTCGACTGACCAGGGCAAGTGGTTTGAAGTAAAAAAGTGAAAAAACAAAAAGGGTCGAATGGGCAGCATTGAGGATTATTTTCCATTCCATGGCGGGAAGTAATTCTGGAATATTTTTGGTTTAGGATGTTTTGGTTATAGTTTTACTATATGTTGTTGTTAAGTTGGTGTTCAACTGTAGTTGTTATTAAATTTTGGCTTTTATAGTCTTTCTATCCTGAGGATCTAGCCTCAACTTTAAATATAGGGAACAGTCCCTTCAACCCGCTTTATCAATCAAAAAAACTTTTTAACTAATAGTATTTGTTTGTTTAATTGTAGTAAAAATATGAAAATTGAAGAATGAAGTATTGGTCTTGGATCTTCATCTCAAGAATGCATGTAAAAGTTTAAATGATGTTATTTCACTGAAGGAAAAACTTGTGCTCCTAAATAAACAAAACAACACATTAAAGAAAATAATTAAGGAGCATGGCATGGATCTAGAGATATTGTTCAAGTAGAAATTAGATGTGGATCCTAGTTTACTTTCAACAGGTGATGTAGCCAATCAAGATAGGAAAATATTGCTAGTATCAATTTCACGGTGATGATCTAATTAAATTAGGAGCACTAGTCACAGAAGATACAAGACCATAGGGATCATCTTAGAATGAGAGTTGACTATGATTCCTTATATTGTATAACTATAATTGTAATATTGAGAAGAATTGAAATGTAAATCTCAAATTTCAATTGAGATATTTTACACTTTTGTAAATTATTTTGAAATAGTTGACACTTTATTAATATATATTGTTTTCATAGAATCTATGGTGTTTTAGTTTTTCATAACAATGTAAAGTATAATATCAAATTTTTATTCGTAATTATTGTTTTCATATCTTGTATTGCATAAAAATTATATGAAATAAGGATACTAAAATTGTTTATCCATGAACATACATATGTAATTGTAACAATTTCATATGATTTTTTATATAGGAATAAATACTTATCATACATACCTCTTGGCTCGTACTCAAGGGTAAGTGCACCAAGTTGGGGGCCAAAAGGGGGTCTTAAGTGGACGCATTTTTCTGAAAAAAAAAAACAACTTCAACTTGTACGAGTTTTTCAAAATAGTTACACTCAAAATTGGAAGATGTTGTAGAAATATGAATCGTAGCATTTTGAGTCTAGTTTCTAAGCTACTAAATTTTATTGAAAACGGATAAGTTTAAGTGGGTCAAACAACTAAAATACCAACAGATGCTCCTATTTTTGTTAAAAAAACATAATAGAGTGACTTTCGTGCCCCCACCATTTTTTTAGCACCATTTAGTATTTTTGAAAACCATTTGGTAGAAAGATAGCTAGGAGCATCTAGTTTGGGCTCCATTTTTTTAATATTTTTTAGCGAATATTTTTTTATTTATGATTTTTCTAGTACAAAAATTTTATGTTTTGAAAAATAACGGAGCTCCGACCGTGCCCCCCCTCCTACTACCTCAAAAATATCAAAAATTAGATTATTTTTTTTTTAATATGTATATAATTATGCCTAGTTTGGGCTAGTATAATTTTTTTAATTTCGATCACCCAAAAAAAAGATACACCATGAAAGATAGACATATTTACACTTCAAAAATAGCTATAAAAAGGCATAGTTAGAAAATAAATAATATGAAAACCTTATATTAGTTAGAAAATTTGAAAAATTATATTTTTAGAAAGAAGAAACTCTGCTCTACGTCGTGGTATAACTTTTTTAAAATGGATCAATTTTTTTATTTTGATTTATCATAGAGGAAGTGGTATTTTTACATTTTCTTGCAAAAACACGTTATTTGTTGTGTTTTTGCAGGTCCATGCCTCAGGTTTGGGGATCCAAACCGGATCCCAAGCCTTGAGCATGGCTTAGGAAAAGAGAAAATGTAAAACGTGTATGTGTTCTGTAGTATAAACATTATGTATGCTTTTGACATGCTTCTATTTACATAAATAAATGTTTAAGTATAAGAAATAATAAAATATAAATAATAATAAATGAAAAACTTATACTTATTTATGTAAATATAAGAAATTAGGGTCACTCTGCACCTTATGGAATTAGTCTCACAGCTCCATGAGTCATGGTTTAGGAGATAGTTTTTAAAGTATAATTTGGTCAGTACATAGGTAATTTTTCAGGATTTCAACATTCAACCTAAAGCTTTTAGCATTTAACTTCTACAATCAAAACCCTAAACCATAGGCCATAAACCTAAACACTAAACTGTAAACCTTGAGCCCTAAAACCTAAACCCTAAACCTTTAACCATGATCCCTAGACCCTAAAATCTAAACCCTAAACTTTAAACATTCTACCCTTACCTGTAAGGCCTAAACCCTGAGCCTTAAGCCCTAAACCCTAAGCCATAAGCCCTAAACCCTAAACCATGAACCATGAGCCCTAAATGCTAAACCCTAAACCCTGAACCGTAAAAACTAAATCCTAAACCCTAAACCCTGACCCCTAAACCCTAAACCTTAAACACCAAATCCTAAATCCTAAACCCTAAGCCTTGAACCCTACACCCTTATCCCTGAGCCCTAAAATATAAACCCTAAACCCTAGACCATATCACCTAATTCCAAGCCCTAAAACCTAAACCCTAAACCCTAAACCTCGAGCCCTAAACCATAAACCCTAAACCTTAAGCCCTAAACATTAAATCCTAAACCCTAAACCATAAACCATAAACCCTAAAACCTAAACCATAAACCATAAACCCTTATCCCTAAACACTAAATCCTTAACCCAAAACCCAAAACCCTAAACCTTAAACCCTAAATCCTTAACCTCAATCCGTAAACCCTAACCATAAACACTAAACCCTAAACCCTAAACCTAAAACCTAAATCCTAAACCATAACCCTGAACCTTGAACCCTGAACCCTAAACCCTAAACCTTAAACCCTGAACCATGAGCCCTAAACCCTAAACCCTAAACCCCAAACCATATTTCATCAATATTTCCTAGTCTCGTGCCTAGAACCATCATTGAGTCTACTTATAGAACTACCTTGTTTATGAGAGGTGGGACAAGTAACTAAATGGATATGACATCTACCTTGTGCCTTGTAATGCATATATTACACATCTCTTCCAAACTTGTTTCTCCCCACATATACTTGCGCTCTTGAATGTAAATTTATTCACACTCTAAAACAAATTTCACATTTCTCATATTTCCATGTATGGTATTATGTAAGCCTAAAACTACGGAAACTAAAACAACTCTTGAGCAAGCCCTTTTCTTTAGAGACATTTGTATCTACTATGTCAGTAGAGCATCCACTTCCGGGTCAATATTAATATCATCTTTGTTTCTCATTGTATTAGTGACTCCTCTTCTTTCAGTAAGTGAATTCCAAATGGAAAGTTCCCTTTCATAAGGAAATGCATCCACGAGATAATGTGAAACATACAATCTCAAACATGTCTTCATATTTTTATCCAATTTGTTTCAAAGTTTTGATTTAATAAAAGATAATGCACTAAAGATCCATTCATCTTGCACTAATCACAAAATCGTTGTTTGGAAAAGTTCATAAAATCAAAAATATTCATGGCCTTGTGATAGCTCCATTTTCCATTGGTTCATTTAGATATCGATATTGATCAATCATTGTAAGTCCAAAATGTGTTGATTGAGATGTCAGTAAATATTTTTGCAAAATTTCTTTAATTTCAACTCCATTTATCTGTATGGACTTGTTGAAATGCTTAATTAGAGAACTCATATATTTGAGAAATAGATTACTTACTAATTCTTCACTATGACCATCAACAATGTTCCAAAATATGGGATTCACTACTCCCATGGCCTCTAGTAGGTCATCCATTTTAAAACGATCTTAAATTTATGTGGATAAGCTTTGTGAAATCTTTCTCAATTTCATCCATGTATCATAAATAACAAAGTGTCATATAAAACACGCATTACAAGAACTTCTTCAATTTCTGCTCCAATCAAATCAACTCTTTTTGAAAAGTATGCATTGGTATCTCCTTCTCATTAATAATGATACAAAGATAATCCTTAATATTTAATTTCAAATAGCAATTAGGATCCTTAATATCTGTTAATATTTGTCAATTCTCAAATATAGGCCCTTTAAAACTATCTTGGGACATGTATAAAATATCTAAAGTTTGACATACACATTTTCTCAACCGTATGAAATCAACAATATATATGGACCTCTCTTGAGCATGTTTACTCAAACAATTGATTTCCTTCAACATGGGAAGAATACCACTTAATGTAAGTAATATTTCCAAATCTATTAAATGGTACAACAAATATTTTTCTTGTCAACTTCTCTATGATATTTATACATAAAACCTATCAATGATGGATATTCTTCAAAAACTCTGCATGCAAGTTCATACATGGAAATCCACCTTATATCAACATCTTTTAGAAGCTTTTTACCATCAGTCACTCTAATTGCAAATTTCTGGAACTCTAGAAATATTTTCGAATTTTGGACATATATGCATGCAAGTCACGGATAAGCTCTTCGAATTTTGCAACACTCTCAAATGTGCTAACTATTTTGTATGCAAGATTCATTCTATGAGCCATATAATGGATTGGAATCATATATGGGGCAGTGGTTTGTAGTCGAATGCAAAGACCATTTCTATAACCCCGCATTCGATGCAACATCTATACCTAAAGCACACACCAACTTAGTAGTGATAGTATAATCATCCATCCTAGTTATATCCCTCAAACTTGAAATAACCAACTTGTAAAGGTTCTCAACATTGCAATTTTCTATCATTTTATGGATTATTAATAAATGAGGTTTCCTTAGATGGTTCTCAAAAGTATAAACATGAATGTAAACCCATGATGTGTTGTCAACTATTATGACCTCATCAATAGACAATGAGATAAATTGTGCATTTTTTAATTTTTCTTTCAAATCCTCCTTCTCAATCATCGCCCAAGCATTGTTGTATCCGACTAATGCGATTTTGGAATATTAGGGAATCCATTATGTTGAAATAAAATTTAATAATCTAGAAAGTCATAAATATGTCTACCCTTTTTAGAATATGATAAATGTTAGTGTGAGTTATCCTATGTGTCCTCCTCTCATATTGGAGGGTCATCTCACATGGGTTAGGTTTAGGGTTAGGTTTAGGGTTTCATGTGTGTCATGCACTAGGGTTACTCAACACCCTATATGTACCCCTTTACTATTCATTTATGAGCATGCCAAGACACTCCGCTGTCTTTCCTCTATATGCAAGCTTTGTTTCTATTGAGCAAGTTCTTCCATTACTGATCAATTCTTTCTTGCAATTATGCGTTGGAGCTATCACGATTCCATGGAGTGCAACTACTTTGTGGTGCCTCGTTTCGATTTGATTCTCGCAAACTCTTTTCATGGTATCAGAGCTGAGATTGGGTAAACGTGCACTCATTTTTTTAGTTGTGATTACTCTTTCTTGGTTTCATTTTTTTACTCTGCATGCAAGTTTTTCGATCACTATTTTTTGGAATTATTTTGCTAATCTCTCTAACAAGCTTTCTCGAAAGTTAGAGGGATCTCATCATGTTAATTAGCTACTACGTAAATACCATCTCGTGCGATGGAGTTGGGTATACACCCAATCGGGCCCAACAACATTATGAGGAAGTGACACCGGGAATTTCCCAGAGGTCACCCATCCTAACTACTCGGGGCGGGCGCGCTTAATCGCCTAGTATTTTGCAGATACAGTTTTTTTGTGGCTTGGAGTTCATTTGAAAGGTTTTTTCACCTCCCCGAGCTCGTTTTCTTCTTTGGCCGTGTATTCGTTTTTGCGTGGAAGGTCATTTTTTGGCTGTGATTGTTGTGGTGTCCTTGCGGGAGCTTATTCATGATGGTATCATTGACATTCAAGATATCATTGCATAAACGGTGATCGATTGCAAATTTATTCACCAAGCCCTTCACCGAGATGAAGTTTCTTCACTTATGGTCTCTTCGGGGTGAGGTCTTTTACAACCGCCCATCTTCTTCAAAGATATCTAGTCATTTTCTTCTTCTTCTTCTAGGAAGATTATGTTTGTATATGGGCACCTTATCATGCCTTTAGTTGTCGGGCCCCATTGACACATCTTTCTTAGTTGTTTAGGGGTGTCTTCCTTTTCCTTCGACTCATCCTTTCCGTTACCCCCACCTTCAATGAAGGGGGTGTTAGTGTGAGTTATCCTATGTGTCCTCTCATATTGGAGGGTCATCTCACATGGGTTAGGTTTAGGGTTTCATGTGTGTCATGCACTAGGGTTACTCAAAGACCCTATTGTTGCAGACTCACAAAGACCCCTGGATGCAGATCGCTTCTAGGTTGATCACTCTCCTCAAACTCCTCTGATTTAGATCTATATTTGCAAAACTACAGAGGTTTGAAACCTAATCCTACTCTAAAATCCAAGGAGACAGAGATAGAAAGTGCAAAAAATGAAACTAAACTAACAGGTGATACACCAAAGGAGGAGTGGTGAACACTTCTTATTCTGCAGATAGACACAGATCATAAAAATGCAACATAAAACATCATGCACAAGCTGATAAGATGTAATCAGAGGTCTGAAATGAAACAAGAACACAAACAAGAGGATCGAAAACCGATCACAGAGAGCTCCGATTGTCATTTCCACTCATCAAAAATCCCTTGTATTACAACATCAAAAGGTAGAAAACCTATTACAATTTTAGAAGAGGTCTGATACTTGCAAAAATCACTTGTTACAGGTGAAAGAAGAAGCTTGCTATCCAAAGAAAATGTTCCCCCTTAGAAATGAGCCAAATCTGGCTTTTACATTGCATGGGTCGAGTCCAGGGGACAGAAAACGTACAAAACATGGGAGCCCATCCCTTCTTGACTGCAGGTGCATTAAAATGGCATGGGGGACCTTACAAACCCATACCCTGTCATTTTGACTGGATTACAGGAGAATGCGACCCATTCTGCATTAAATCTGGTCGCTGAATGTCACTTCTGGCCATGAACACGCGTCAGAGCCGTTTCTCAATTTTCTCTCTAGACTACACCAAAACTCAAGATTAACCCTAGAATCATGTAGAGAATTTCATAAGCTTTCGTTGATATAAAGAACGTGCAAATATGAGCTCTGGATCAAAAGATATGTCGATCTGAAGATTTAGGCACAAAACAAAGTGAAAATGGATTTTTAAATTTTTCCCGCGCTCCACACTGGATGACACGTGGCATGCATTGATTGGTCGTGTGATTCTCTCTCCTTCTCTACTTCATTGGACACGTGTCCTCTTTTTTGCTCGGGATTTTCCTTCAAAATCACCCTTTGACCTTTGGACCTTTCTCCTCGTGACACGTGTCATGATCTCGTTGGTCCGCTGGTCTCGCGGCTCTTTCACGCCCACCGCATCTTTTTTCCCGGATGTCCCAAAGTTGCTTTTGGGATAGAATCCTCCGATCCACCCGAAATGGGCTTCCTCGTCCCTTTTCTCCGGTGACATGACACGTGGTGTGATCTCGATTGGCTTTCGGTTTCCTTCGCTATCGCGCCCCACGCGTCCATTTGTCCTAACTTGTCCCTTGTCTTTGAAGTTTCTGCATTTCGGCCGAACCGGCCGGTTCGCATCCTTTCGCATCCATTTGTCCCAAATTGTCCCAAAGGTCTTGTGCTGGGAAAAAACTTCCGAACCACCCGAAATGGCTTCCTCATCCCTCGGCCGCTTCGCCTTTTCGCGTCCTTCACGTCCTCACGGCCCAGATGTCCCAACTGCTTAGTACGAAAGTTCTCCATTTCGGCCGATCCGGGCGGTTCACGTCCTCAAGGCCCAAATGTCCCGAGCAGTTAGTCATTTTTCTTTCCTTCTCGGCCGAACCGGCTTTTCGCCCCGCCCGACGTCCGATTGTCCGATTGTCCCCTGCTTTAAAATTTTTTTTTCGGGCCGAACCGGACGGTTCGCGCTTCTTCACGTACATTTGTTCCACTTGTCCCTTTGCTTCGCGGCCACTGGAGGCTTTCGGCCGAACCGCTCCTGGTGATCCGAATGTCCCAACTGCCTGGACAAGGACTTAGCCGATTTTCACAATTTTTCTCGCCCAAGCTTATTTTCTCGCAACTTTTTGCATTTTCTCGAGCTTGCTCTTTTCAACCTCGGACAGAGAGTTAGAAAATTTTCGAGGGGACCCTAAACATGATTTTTGCCCCAATCCATCCATTTTCCCGGGACTCGAGAATTTCGATGTATGTTATCAAATCAACCCCGGGGTGGATTTGGATAACAATGGTGACTCAAATGGGGATACCACCGCTAGGTAGAAGATACCGCTTTCAAGCAACCCATTGGGCATGGAGTCATCAAATATTCTGTTTAGAACCTCAACTGACTCAGAATGTGCAAGGAGGAAGATGGAATGTCTCCTGATGAAAGCAAGGATTGCAAAACATCTCCATGAACAGCAAGTTGTGCCAAAGCACTTAGGGAAAACAAAACTAACCTACAACAAAACAATGTGCACAAGCACTTGGAGGAAAGAAAATCTAATCTAATATTTACAGAGGTAGTGAACTTCCTCTAGAAGCAACGCTTGAGATAGATTCCATTGACTGGAATCTGCAGTTCTTCACCATCCAATGAGGCCAATTAGAAAGCATTGTTGTTCTTGCACTTTGTGACCATGTATGGGCCACTCCAAATGGCATCAAATTTTGAATGCCTTCCCGGTTTTGCTCTATCCACATCCCATTTCAACACTAGATCTCCAACTTGAAAAGATCTATCCTTGGCCTTTCTATCAAAGGTCTTCTTGATCAAAGCTTGATCCTTTTCCATTGCTTGGGATGCCTGATTTCTGATCTCTTGCAGCTCCATCAACTCTGCATACCTCACCTCCATGGGCTCAAATTCAAGCAACTCCAGTTGCTTCATGAGTTCCAATGTTGGCAACTCAAGTGACATGGGCAAGATTGCCTCTCTTCCATAGACAAGCCTAAATGGAGAGTTACCTGTGGATCTTTTGGGAGTGATCCTATCAGCCCATAAGGCTGATTTCAGCTTGGTATGCCAAGACCTCTGATTCTCATCAAGAGTCCTCCTAATGATCCTCAACAAGTTCTTGTTTGTAGACTCAGCCTGGCCATTACCCTGAGGGTAATAGTTCGATGAAGTGCTTAGGTAAATACCGCTTTGACAAAGCCCCCACTCACCACCCCTTGGATCCAATGAATGCCAATGCATTATCGTAGATTATTGTGGGAAGGTACACCAAATGGTTGTTATCCCTCATAAAAGTCTAAGATGTTAGACTCATTCACCTCTTTGAGTGCTACGCTTCGTCCATTTGGTGAAGTAGTCTGTGGTCGTCAAAATCCATTTGTGCCCTTGGCTTCAATTGGGATTAATGACTCCAATGAAGTCCAAACCCCATTGCATGAATGGCTGGTCAACCGAGATTGGATGCAATGGAAGGGCAGCAAGTCTCTCTTTTCCCCGTGAAGAATGCACAATTCTTACACCTCTTGATCCATGCATAGCAATCATCAAGATTTTAGGCCAATAATAACCAGCCTTCATGATTTTTAGAGTCTGTCACTCTTGGTGCAAAATGGCCACCACTGGTCCATCATGAAACTCTTCCAACACCCTTTGAATCTCGACTGTGCTAATGCATCTCAAGAAGACTCCATTTACATCTTTTTGAACAAAACTCCATCAACAATGGCATATGGAACAGCCTCGCAACCCAAGTGTCTCCTTTGGGTCTTGTTCATCTCGGAGGGCATAGGCCTGTGCCTAGAAGTGCATAATATCTTGGGTCCAGCAAGGAGTGGGGAAGCATTGTCTTCTTCTTGATCGCCACTTGGCTCATGCTGTCCTGGACTGTCAAAACAGTTTCTTCTTCATTGCATACTTCTTTTGCTTTCCCAAAACCACCTGCTCACACAATCCTTTCCTCTTACCAGCTTGGTGATCTTGATCTCAATGTCATACTCCATGACACGGGTGATCCAACCTACCCTTTTCTCATTCAAATCCTTGTTGAGGAGGAAGTCCTTAACCCCAGCATGTGAGACAAGCAATTGAATCTTATTGTTTGAGACCAAATGTCTGAACTTCTTCAAGCTCCTGATGACAAAGAAGGACATGCTTTTCGATGAAAGAATACTTTATTTCGTAATCTTCCAAGGTTTGGTGAAGAATGCTATGGGCTGTTCTGAACCTTCTCTATTCAGTTGTGTTAAGATAGCTGAGATTGTGTCTGATCCTCCAAACGCATACACATGAAGTCCTTTGAAAAGTCTCGGGTTGATAAGAGTTGGAGCTTGTGATATTGCATGCTTGATGCTTTCAAAACTCTCTTTGCCTTCTATTGTCCATTTGAATGCCAGACTCTTCTTCAACATCATTGTTAGAGGCTTCACAAGAGTGGCAAAATTAGGCACAAATCTGTGGACAAAGTTTATCCTTCCTAAGAAGCTTTGAAGAGATTTCTTGTGGTGTGGCAATGGGAGCGTTTGGATGGCTTCAACCCTTTCAGGATCAATTGTTAGCCCTTCCCTAGAGACAATGTGGCCCAACAATTTGCCCTCGTGTGCCAAGAATATACACTTCTTTGGATTCAACGACACTCCGAACCTTCTACACCTCTGAAACACTTGTCTGAGGTGAAAGAGATGGTCTGCTGCATTCTTTGAGAAGACAGTGATATCATCTAGGTATACCAACACTATATTGTTGATTAAGCCTTTGAATGCCATATCCATAGCCCTTTGGAAATGTTGACCCAGCATTTGATAGCCAAATGGCATCTTCAGAGGCATAGGTGCCCCATTTGGTGGTGAAAGCCGTCTTGAATTGATCTTCTTCCTTCACCATTATCCGATTATAGCCCGAGTATCCATCAAGTAGTGAGAACCTCTCTCGAACCAGCCTACAACTTGCAATATTTGCTCCATGGAAGGGAGTGGGTAATGATCTTTGAGAGAGGCTCCTATTGAGGTCTCTCAAGTCCACACACAACCTGATTTCTCCATTTCTTCTTCTCACCGGCACCAAGTTTAGCAACCCAACTTGAGTGTTTGATGGGGAAGATGATATTGGCCTCAATAAGCTTGCTTAACTCTTTTCTCATGAGAGGTTCAATATGGGGATTCACTGGCCTTTGCTTTTGCCTAACGGGCTTGGATTCCAGATCCAGCTCAATAGTATGTTGTGCCAGCTTTGGGTTGAAACCTCTTAGATCTTTGTAAGTCCAAGCAAAGATATCTGGGAACTCTTGACAAAGCTGAACAAATCAGATTTCTCTTGTGAGGTACTTACTTTGCCAATCTGCAATGTTTTGCCTTCTTCCACTAAAATAGGCTCTGAATCTTCACCCTTCACTTGAATGTTTGCTTTCTCCTTCCGAATCGATCATTCGGGTTGAAGATTGACTCCAAGGTTATGAGGCCTTTTGGTAATTTGTTAGTTCTCAGCTGTACTACCTGATCACCATATTGCTGCTCCAGCTTGTCTTGATTTCTGGCGGAGAACTCAGCTTCTTCTTGTAGGAAATTAACAATTTGCTGATCATTCTCAAAGACTTGCCAACTTGTGTTGTTATCCGGAATAGCTGGTCTCACAACCAATTTGATATGAGGCTGAGATTTCTCACTTTTGATACTTCTACAACATCAAACGCAGCCCCAATTGCTGCAAGTCTGTCAGCGGCTTCATTCTTTTTTCTTGGGATGGAATTGATGCTAAAAGCTTCAAAATCTTCAATAAGATCCCATACCCGATTTTTGTAGCACTTAAGCAGATCATTTTTGGCAGCATTTTTTCCTTTGACTTGGTTTACGATCAGCTCACTATCACCAAATACTTGTAAATTCCTGATGCCTTTCTTCATTTCCCAGTGTAATCCATGAATTAAGGCTTCATACTCAGCTGTGTTGTTTGAACAGGAAAACTGGAAACGGAAGGCTGAGTAATACCTTATACCTTGTGGTGAAATGAGCATAGCTCCTCCTCCTGCACCTTGTCTACTCCTTGACCCATCAAAGAACAATTGCCATACTTCATTCTTGTCTTTATGATCTGGCTTGGTGATGCTGGGAGAGGTTGATTCTCTTCATGTAAACAATAAACTCCTAGCTTAGATTCTTCTATTTCTTGGATAGGGATCAAAAGCATGCACCTTTGCTTGCCCATTCATCAAGAGTCAAACCGGGATGCTTCCAACCTTGGTGTCACTTCATCGCTGCTTGGATAATCTTCTTGATCAAATGTGAACAAGGTATTGATTTTGGTAGTGTAAGGCTCAATGTGAAAGTTCGCAATAGGTTCAGACCTGATTGTGGCCTTGGTTCCATACCTTGTTCTGAACAACATGTGTGACCAATCCACCGAAAGATAGCCTCCAATTTTAGCAGTGAAGTCTCTTGACAAGCACAATGCAAAGAGTGGTGGCAGGTCTATGACTGACACATCTTGTAACACTATTACGTTGGGACATGCATGCAGTGTGAGGCTCAAACCTTTGATTACTCCAACCGTTGTCACTATTGTCCCATCTAATTACACTACACCCTTGGAGATGACTTCATATTGAAGCCCTAGCTGATCAGCTATTTGCTTGGGCATTACTGAACTACTTGCCCCAGAGTCAATCATGCAATTATGTACCAACTTATCTCCTATGATCAATGAAACATAAAATGGAGGGGGCTTCAACATTTTACCTTGTTGTCCTCCATGGTTTCCTTCAGCCGGGCAAGCATTTGTGAGTACCTTCTCTTGCATTTGGACCGTTGATTTGAAGTTGACCACTCCTTCATGGCAGCTCAGTAGCAAATCTCTCTCGGCCCGGGATGGATAGTGATTCCCACATTGATATGTTTACATTTGTCTTCTTCATCCGATCAATGATGTTGAATGGGGATGAAGCATCCTCTTGTTGTCCCCTAGTTTTGCACATTCGCTCTTGCACATGGGCAGCAACAATCGGCATCCGAGTTGGTTTAGGGGCTGGTTTGGGTGCCTTGCATGTTTGGAACTGCATTTTGTTTGCCAACATTTGTGGAGTGTGGAAGGTCGTGAACTACTTGGGCCAATGGCTGCTTCTTCACCCAAATTTCTCCTTTTGACCTTGTGTTGGCTGCAACACTGAGAGGGTATTTGATTCATACCACGTAAATCTTCACCGCCAATTGACAAGAGTAGTTTCATTCGAGATGTCCTTGCCGAGATGCTTTTTGCCGCTGATCTCCTTTCTGCAGTTCTCACCGACCCACCAATGGTTTGCACCATCAATGGCTTGATTTAATGCACCGTTAAAGCACATTGATTGGTTATGTGGGTCGACTACATGGGAAACACCAATCATATTCTGGGCCATGTTATTTTGGATTGGCACTAATGCTTTAGAAGCAGATACAACATGGGGTTATAGGCTGAAATGGTCTATTAGCTGGGAGGCCTTACTTGGCTTTGATTTTGATTTGCAGCCCGAGTTGGTGACCTATTTTGTTGGTATGGGGGCTAGCCTAGTACTCATGCTTGAGGTTGATACGGTCTAGCACTTTGAGCTTGTTGTCTTTTGATAGTAACCAGCTCATTTCCCAAATTTTGCAACTATTTCATGACCTCTTGGAGTTCATTTGAAGCACTAGAGGATGAAGTAGAAGTTTCACTTGAACTTTGATTTCTAGGGGTGGGAACAGGAGCCAAAGTGGGTGCTTGACTAGTGCTTGGATTTTCTAAGTTTGGATACAAGGGCATGGGAGGCCTAGGAGCCGCTTTTTACCTTGAATAAGACAGTTTTCGGCTCTAATGGCAATGCTATAAGCAGCAGGTAAGGTTGTGCCTCCCATAGATTGAATTAACATAGAAATATCAGAATTCAAAGCTTTAAGGTAATATAGAAAAGCACCTTCTGTTGTTGGCCTGACTGCCACTGGAATCCTATCCCAAGACCTTTGAAATCTGAAGTCAAGTCGGGCCACCGCTCGTTGGGGGCTCTCTCGATAGTTGTCACACTGCTCCAAAAGAGACAAGTTGTCTCCTTCTCTCCAAATTACTCATGAAGTGCAATACACACTGATTCCAGTTTGTGATAGAACCAGCTCCAAGGCTCCTAAACCATCAGTAATGCTTTACCCTCAAGGAAGATGCCAAGAACTCGACTTGACAACCACTTGCATTTCATTGATTTCATGAATTGCACAAAGGTTAGCAATATCTTTAACATGATCACCTGGAGTAGTCTGATTTTCTCCGGTGAAGTAGGGAATGTTCTTCAAGGCTGCAATAGGAACTGGATGTTGTGCATTGAGAGCAAGTGGGCTGCTCTTGTGAAGTTGATGTAGGGGTTGTTTTGAGCCATTCTAATCGGTCTTAAAACCCTTGTATACTGAATGAAAGGCCTGTCAGGTGGAGGAGTTGAGAGAGTTCTGTTTGGTGGAGATGGAGACCTTTGAATCCTTCTTCCTCTTTGCCTTCTTCTTGGAGATAATTGCAGGTATTCAAACAACACTTCTTCTTCTCCAACTCTTGACCTTGTGGTGATTCTTCTCATGAGTTTTCAGTGCCCGCATCTGGAAACCAGCTTGATTCTTCCCTTGAGTCGCCAGATATGCAAATAATAGCTCTTATAAGCAAGAAAATTGCAGCAGATGCACATCAACCCTGCTGCAATAAAAATGAGACCTCTAGTCCCACCGGGCGTGCCAAAACTGTTGTTGCAGACTCACAAAGACCCCCGGATGTAGAAAGCTTCTAGTGTTGATCACTCTAGCATCCAGTGTGATTGCACAACATGGAAACCTCTCTCCAAGTGTGGGGACTTGTGAAACTGAGAGAGGAATCTCCATATTAGAGGCTGGTTCCTCAAACTCCTCTGATTTAGATCTATATTTTGCAAAACTACAGAGGTTTGAAACCTAATCCTACTCTAAAATCCAAGGAGACAGAGATAGAAAGTGCAAAAATGAAACTAAACTAACAGGTGATACACCAAAGGAGGAGTGGTGAACACTTCTTGTTCTGCAGATAGACACAGATCATAAAAATGCAACATAAAACATCATGCACAAGCTGATAAGATGTAATCAGAGGTCTGAAATGAAACAAGCAACACAAACAAGAGGACTGAAAACTGATCACAGAGCCTGTATTGTCATTTACACTGTCAAAATCCTTGTATTACAACATCAAAAGGTAGAAAACCTGTTACAATTTTAGAAGAGGTCTGATACTTGCAAAAATCACTTGTTACAGGTGAAAGAAGAAGCTTGCTATCCAAAGAAATGTTCCCCCTTAGAAATGAGCCAAATCTGGCTTTTACATGCATGGGTCGAGCCCAGGGGACAGAAAACGTACAAAACATGGGAGCCCATCCCTTCTTGACTGCAGAGTGCATTAAAATGGCATGGGGGGACCTTACAAGCCCATACCCTATCATTTTGATCGGATTACAGGAGAATGCGACCCATTCTGCATTAAATCTGGTCGCTGGAATGTCACTTCTGGCCATGAACACGTGTCAGAGCCATTTCTCAATTTTCTCTCTCTAAACTGCACCAAAACTTGAGATTAACCCTAGAATCATGTAGAGAATTTCATAAGCTTTCCGTTGATATAAAGAACGTGCAAATCTAAGCTCTGGATCGAAAGATATGTCGATCTGAAGATTTAGGGCACAAAACAGGTGAAAACGGATTTTTAAATTTCTTCCCGCGCTCTGCCACCTGGATGACACGTGGCATGCATTGATTGGTCGCGTGATTCTCTCTCCTTCTCTACTTCATTGGACACGTGTCCTCTTTTTATTGGCTCGGGATTTTCCTTCAAAAATCACCCTTTGACCTTTGGACCTTTCTCCTTGTGACACGTGTCATGATCTGGTTGGTCCGCGGGTCTGCCGGCTCTTTCGCGTCCACCGCGTCTTTTTGTCCCGGATGTCCCAGTGCTTTGTGGGATAGAATCCTCTGATCCACCTGAAATGGGCTTCCTCGTCCCTTTTCTGTTGGTGACACGTGGCATGATCTCGATTGGCTTTCGGCTCTTATCTTCGGCTATCGCGTCCCACACGTCCATTTGTCCCAACTGTCCTTGCCGAAGTTTCTCGCTTCGGCCGAAACGGCCGGCCATTCGCGTCCTTCGCGTCCATTTTTCCCAAATGTCCCAGTGCTGCGTGGGAAAAAACTTCTGAACCGCCCGAAATGGCTTCCTTTCCCTCGGCCGCTTCACCTTTTCGCGTCCTTCGCGCGTCCTCGCGCCCGATGTCCCAACCGCTTAGTACGAAAGTTCTCCATTTCGGCCGATCCGAGCGGTTCGCGTCCTCAAGGCCCAAATGTCCCGAGCAGTTAGTTGTTTTTCTTCTCCTTTGGCCGAACCGGCTTTCAAGCGTCCTCGCGCCCCGATGCACCCGATTGTCCCCGTGTAAAAATTTTCCTTTTCGGCCGAACTGGCCGATTCGCGCTTCTTCGCGTACATTTGTTCCACTTATCCGATTGCAAAGCCGCGGGCGCCCGGAGGCGTTTCGGCCGAACCGCTCCTGGTGATCCGAATGTCCCAACTGCCCTAGGACAAAGACTTAGCCGATTTTCACAATTTTTTCTGGCCCAAGCTTATTTTCTACAACTTTTTCGCATTTTCTCAGAGCTTGCTCTTTTCAACCTAGACAGGAGAGTTAGAAAATTTTCGAGGGGACCCTAGAAACATGATTTTTGCCCCGAATCCATCCATTTGCCTCGGGACTCGAGAATTTCGATGTATGTTATCAAATCAACCCCGGGGTGGATTTGGATAACACACCCTATATGTACCCCTTTACTATTCATTTATGAGCATACCAAGACACTCCGTTGTCTTTCCTCTATATGCAAGCTTTGTTTCTGTTGAGCAAGTTCTTCCATTACTGATCAATTCTTTCTTGCAATTATGTTGGAGCTATCACAATTTTGTTGGAGTGCAACTACTTCGTGGTGCCTCATTTCTGATTCGATTCTCGCAAACTCTTTTCAATAAATAGTTGAGAACTGTATATTTTTGGCATGTAGATTAAATTGAACAACTTTTCCTAACTAAGTTGTAATTTTTCCTCCTTTCTCAACAAGATTTTGTAGTTGTTTCTGTTCATTTTCATACTCTATTGCATATCTTACATGCATGCATGCTTTTTCATTTTTCCATTTCTGTGTTCATTTTTGTTTGACCATCGTTTTCTTAACCGATACATATATTTTACCACAATGTTTCTCAATTATGTCCAGCTTGAGTTGCATTTTGTGATCCTTTCTAAGTTTCTAGCTACAAATTGTACATTTACATTATGTTGGAGTATCATTAAAAAAAAATTGGCTCTCTTGGTTTAATGAATAAATACTTAGTTGCCTAGTCAAACTTAAAAGACCTTCCAATAGTCCATCTACTTCTCTTTCTTCGCACATATTTTTGTGTTGTATTATCACCTAAAATAGGTGTTTGATCACTATGTGTAGAAATATCTTCTATTTGGTGGATCTCATCATTGGGAATTTCATCTATTCTCTTCCTTTTCAAAGAATTGATAATAGAATTTCTAGCTGAAGTTGGTGTTTGATGACAGGAAATGTCTTCTGCTTGTTATATATCGTAATCATGAATGTGATTGTCATTCATTATATGCACATAATAAGGATTGTCCTTAAGTGGAGGCATGTCTTCTATTTGTTGTATATCGTAATCATGAATTTCGTCCAATGTAGGCACATAATAAGGATTGTCCTCAAGTGGAGGCATGTCATCATCAATAATATTCTGAGGTGGTGACAAGTTATTGTGATTATTTCTTTCATGTAAAATATCACTATCAGTGGGTTCTGCATAAAAAGAGGTTTTTGAAATTTTTATTATTAAGTATATTATTGTAATTTTTAATTTGAAAATAAATAAGAAGGCTTAATTATTTAGTTAATACATAGTACCTATATTTGGTGTGGATGTCGGTTGCATTTGCATGACCCCTTTTTGTGGATGGCTAAAATAAGATAAAAGATTCCCTTTTTTATGATTAGCCCGCTAGGTCCACCACATTTTGATTATCAACCGAACCACAGGCGAGGTGCTTGGCCAGTGTCTGAATTTCAGTACGCATCTACATTATTCGAGACGAGCATCTGGAATATTCGGTGGTGTCTGGAATATGTGCATGCGGGCATCTAGATTATACATTCAAGCATCTAGATTAAATATAGTTGGGCGTCTAGAATATGTAGTTGGGCATTTGAATTATATGGTTATGTGTCTAGAATATGTAGTCGAGCGTCTGGATTATATGGTCAAGCATCTAAACTCTATAATCTACAGTCAAGCATTTATAATATGTGGTCGGGTGTCTGGACACTTTTGGTGGGTGCCTGAAGTATGTTGTTGGGACAACTGTGCAATGTAGTCAGGTGTTTTGACTATGTAGTCATGTGACTGGACTATGTGGTCGAACTCGACCGTTAGATGTCTTTTATGCAAGAGTCTGATGACATTTGAATTTGGAAGATGCTTAATTTTTTTATTAGTATATATTGGTGAATGTACCCGATTGGTGTTTCGAGGTAGTGGCGATATACATGCATAAGTATGAAATTTATTTTAAACATTAGGCGAGATCCGACCCACAAAATTAACTTGCATCCTCGAAATTTTAGGTGAAATTTTGCTTGCATACGACTCCTCAAAATCACCAAATGCAAATTTCAAAAATGTAAATATTTGTGAATTAACGAAGATTCGCCACTAAAATTTACCCCGTATTTGAGGAATCTATAAATGTTCAGTAATGATTAAAATAAATATAGTACCATTAATTAAAATTTTAAAACAATGTATGTTCCATTATTCATAGCTTGACAGAATGATAGTAGTAATACCTAGAACAATTGATGAAGTTGTGTGTTGCAATGGAGGGTTGTAATAGAAATCCTCATACGTTTTTGTCTCGGAACTATAATAGGAGATTATTATACATCCATCTTTGAATCTGCAGAATCCTCATGAGCTTGATGACCTCTAACTGCAACTTGTCTTCTTACATGCAATATAATCACTTTCTTTTGAAAGAAGTGAATATAAAATTAGCTCTATTTGTCAAATAAATACATGAAATTATTTTGCAATAATTTAAAATTACCTCTTGATCCCCATTTGAAAGATAATTTACTCTATTTTTTCATCAAGTGTAGTCGAAATATTAGTATTATGTGACTACAACTCATAAAAGGCTTCATAATATAATGCAATTATATAATTGCAAGATGAAAATGTTGCAGTTGTCATTACAAATAGTATATGAAAATCATTTCTTATCCTATTGGATAAATATGTACACTAATCAAATTGTTGGCAACTTAGAGAATGGAGGATGTAGACAACAACCCAATACATAATGTCATATTGTCTTCCTGCAAGACTAACATAGCTTTGGAAAAAATTCAATCATGGTCTACAAAATGTGTGTGCAAAAACTTGCATAGATAATCTCATGCTTGATTTAGTCAAGTTACCTGCACAAAAGTAAAAAAAAACATGTTATTAGCTTAGTGTCTTGGTAATAAAAAGAAATAATTGGAAAAAATATATTATTACCTTCAACCTATATGCCGAAGTGGGACTCCATATATTTTTTGTCTTGGTTAGAGAGTAAGACTTTTGTTTCCATAGGTTAACATTCATGTGTGGAATTCATGTTAAGCGTTGGATATCTTCGGAGATGTTCCAAAAGAAAATTTTTGTGATGAAAACTTGATTGTGAAGATACAGTTGGATGTGTCATAATTGGCTAAAATAAATTGCAGCAAATCGACATCAGTATGATATTGAGATATGTAAATCAGTGCTTGAACAAAACATCTATCTAACCATTCATTGAATGTGTCCTTGAGTTTCAGTAAGGTGACGATTTGCGAGCACATGAGGTTTCAAAATTGAATTTTGGGTTGAGACTAAGAGGATGTAGAAATGGATGCCATTTTTGGATTGTAGAGGCATGCTTGTTTGTCAACTCTAGAGTTTGGTATGATATAGTGCATTACGAGCTAAAGACAAATATTGGAGTGTAAGAGCTTTGTAAAAGTGAGAAATGAGGCTACATCATACATTTATAAGTGGGTGAGGACACGTGACAACAAGAGATTGGGAAAGGTGTAGTCGGGTGTCTACATTCCTGGTGCACATGTAGATGCTTGTCCGCACATGCGGGAAGGTGTCACGTATCTCAGTAGACGCATTACTACATGTGCATCCGGGTGTTTGCATATGCTAACGATTGTCTACATATACAAATACCCGGTTGCACATGCATTTGTGCATCTGCATGTGTAGCCGGGCATCTAGAGTTTGCACCGCACAAATGACCGTCTATAGATAAATGTCATACAGACGATGAATGCCCATATGTAGGTGAACACTTGATCAGGGGATAATTTTTGAAAACGTTCCCTAAACATCCCTAAATGTTTTTAGTGTAGAAAATCATCTTGAGAGATTTCCAACGATCTGTAAGAACGTGACAAACGGACATCGGGAGCTCTAGTTATGTCCGGTCAAAGTTCGGTCAACGGGAAAGTCAACTCTAAGAAATCGGTCAATAATGGACCAATCGCATCACGCGACACGTGGCAAAAAGGCAAAAGGGAGTTGTTGTTGGTTTTCAATCACTGGTCTTAGACGAGTGTAAAAAAATGGTACACGGGAACAAGAGGCTCAACTTTTATTACGGAGGGGAGCCCAGCCGCCGTGTGGACTATGGTATTATCGCCAACGTGGTGGGTCCACAAGCCACCACGTGGCTTGCCACCACTCGTCGAATTCGATCGAATTGCCTATCGGAAGATGACAAGTGGAATATATATTATTGATCGAGTTAATTATTTACATACCACATTACATGGGTCGAATTTATATCCAAAGCCATATTACATTTCCCACGCATTTCATGTATTTGCCACGCCTTATTTCCAAATGCCACGCATTGCATTCAAATATTTTATAACCTGATCCACGCATTATCCTTGGCATTTTAGGCACCTAAAAATAAACATCCATGCACCATGGTTATCTAGCCAAGAAATGCGCCCACTCCTTAGGAACTATGGTGGCTCTTAAGCCAATGCAAACAACCATCTTTGGCATTATTAAATGCCCACCTTTTTGCACGCACCCACAATGTGGGATAAACCCCTTCAAAAACGCCTAAGGAGAAGGAGGAGAAGTGGAGGGGATTGGAACAACTGACCTCCCATGCAAAAGTTTAGGCGCCTAACCATTGCGCCACTTGTTTAGAAACAATATAAAAGGAGCTTTATTGTATTTGAATGGCATTGGTGCAGGTCTGTGTAAAAGCCAGAAGAGGAGGCAGTCTCAGAGAACGCCATTTTTGAAGGCCTTGCACTCAGATTGGGACCTCAGAGTAAAAAGATGAAATGTAGAGAATTCTGAGACAATTCCAACCATATAAGATTTGATGTTTTTGTTGAGTTTTAACCTGTTTTTGGAAGCTTTGAATGCATATTTTAACAGGGATCTTCAAGACAGCTAGTTGGAAAACACGAATTTCAACCGAATTGTGACTTGGTGTAAACATGAAAAGTGTTCAAAATTCAGATCTGATCTCAGAAATATGATTTTTTTTCATAGAATGTTTTTAAATCTTCACTTGTAGGTGTTTTTCTAACACAATTGCAGGGAGATCACATTGTGAAAACACTGTAGGAGCCACAGATCGTTCTTGGGACATTGATCAGCTCATTTGCAGGTTGTGATTCATTATTGGTTGTTTGTAAGAGTTATTGTACTTGCATTTTAATATTATTAATGGATTGGTTCAATCTGAACCCGGGGACGTAGGAATTTCCGAACCCCGTAAACAATCTTATTTGTTATCTGAATGTTTTCAGTTTTGATTATTTATTTGCTACACAAGTTTTCCACACTTCTATGGATGCATAATAATAATAATTTAATCAATTTGTGGAGTTTAGAATACTTAAAATTGGTTAAGAAAATCACGATCTTTGGAAACTTTTAAAAGTGATAAAAATTACAACACACGTTTTCAGATCAACACTATATAGATGCCCGTCTGCTGCAGCCAAATTGCTCTTTGGCATGCCTTTTCCCGAACTTTATTCGTCTAAGTCATTATACACATTTTGCTCTTGTTCGCCATCAATACGAAACCCATTTTTTCAAATTCACCAAAAAAACCAAGTTGGATTTTGGTAAGGGGTCTTAAAATGTTCCCTCATGTAAATATTATAAATAAGAGGAAGATACACTCCTTTCAAGAAATCTTCCACTATATTTACAAGAAATTATATAAATTAAAAACATTATTCCCACAACCATTCAACTCTTTATCAAAGAACATTTTCTAAAATTTTACTTTTTTAATGGGAAAACAACAATTTAACATAGATATATGGAATCTTTGCCTCATGATAGAATGGAGATTACATATAGCTATTGTAAACATGTTGAGTAACCATATATCTATATTGAATTCTTCCCTTGGCTAAGAAATGACAACTAGGGGGCATTCAATCCACAAAGTCGCCAGGAACCATCCCGACCCTATATGTTTTGAATCTCCATGTTAGGTATCTAGAGAAACTCATACCCTAGTGGATGGCCTTACAAGCAATCATCCTCACCATTGGAGGCAACCCGTTTGATATGAAAAAATGCATCCCACAAAAACCATCTTCTTTGGTGGGGATGAGGCCCCAACAAGTACAAACATAGCCAACCAAAAACTCCCAATAATAGGGAGAAATTCCAAACTAACCTAGGAAGGCCATCCAAAAACAAACCCTATGCCAGGATGGGAAAACGAAAGGCCAGAAAGGGAAACACAAATCCAAACTACGAAAAAAGGCGGAAAAAATAGAAAATCTTGAACATCACCAAGACCGAGATCAACGAGAAGCAAACCTAGCAAAGCATTGCCACGAAGACCACCACCATCGGGGATCGCAAATCGTAGGCAAAGACCAAGAAGCGCCATTGACAAAGAACTAACTCGCATCACCGTACAAAAAGGGCCGAAACCACCACATCCACCATGCCACAAACAATGCGAAGCTAAACCAAAGAACGACAAAGAATGAAGGGGTCGATGTTATGATCATAATGTGTGGATTTCACTAACATGTTGAGGTTTTGGTGTAATGATTCGTTACATTCGATATCAAAGCGACCACACGTGTTAGAATCCCACTCGGTTGGTTACATTGTGTATGCAAGGCCCATGGGGTGCCTAAATGTCATCAAGAAGGGCTCGTACGTATGGGAGTGCGGGTGTTGACCCAACCCGAGGTTAGGCTCTACGGAAGCATTGTGGGATGTTATGATCCTAATGTGCAGATTTCACTAATGCCTTGAGGTTTTGGTGTAATGGTTCATTACATCGAAACCCACCATGAATAGACAAACCGGACCGGATGTCAAGAACTAAACCGTCAAAAATGTCGGGTGGGAACATATTGGAAAATCGAGCACATAAATAGGACCTACAAGGAAGAATAAACCAATAACAAGCCATCGCGACAAGGAAAGCCGGTGGACCACCACTACAAAAAGAAAACCTTGCCACCAACACAAATTTACGCACAAGGAACAAAAACCAATAAAGGGTAGAATGGGAAGTGGTTGCCACCATCACCGACAAATAACTACCATCACCATGAGTTGAAACTAGAGAACCCCAAACCACCATTAAAGACACAAACCACTCATATTGACCAAGAAAATAGCCACAACACTAAACAAACCAAATGATGCCCTAAAGATTCTCTAGTGCCAGGCTCTCCTTCTTTAGCCGATGACACCCTTGGAGTGAAACTCATACGAGGCCAATGGGGAAGGAGAGGGGCAATGAGTGCTTCTTCTCCTCTCGACAATTTTGTCTTTTTATAGATAACAATATATGATTAAGCATTATATTTATAATTATTATAGACTTTTATCCAAAAAAAATTTTAAAAAATAAAATAATTCCAATAGGTACTTCGTATAAATTCTTAAAAATAATACTCATGAAAATTATATTCATTTCATAAAAATAATACTTTTTGAAGAACAATTTTCCGTTCATCGGTATTCAGGTAACCTTAAATAGTATACCCCTTTCCGTCTCTATAGTATATAGAGAACTCAGAGGAAGGAGTACCCCCTACCCTCATACTTGGGGTAGACCCCCTCGGGAGGGATTAACCCCATAGACCCCACCTTTGTTTGTGTTGTTGTTCGTTGTCCCAAAGGGACAAGGAAAACCAAACGACAACTCCTTTGTCTATCTTTTCCTTCGCACTGAGGAGACAAAGGAAAAGTCTTAGTCTCTAAGGTATGAAGGACAAGAACAACAAAACAACTTTTGTTTGTCCTAAGGACCGAAGGGACTTGGGACAATAAACAAAACAAAACCTCCTTTGTTCTCCGGTCCTAAGCACCGAAGGTGCACGAAGGACAAGGAGAAAAAAACTACTTCTATTTTTCCTAAGTACCGAAGGGACTTGGGACAAACAGAAACAAAACCCCCTTTGTTTGTCCTAAGACTCAAAGGGCCTTGGGAAAAAACAACAATGAAGTTAGTTTGTTCTCCTTGTTGCCTTGTCTTAAGTCTTACATGGACGAAAGACGAAAAAACAAAACACAAAAGACATTCCTTGTTGTATTGTACAAAGTTCCGAAGGGACGACGTACAATCCTCACCTTCACGGCCAACAACAAATTATAACCCCCCTGGCCCTAATAGTGTAGAGCCCCAGGGGTGTAACAACAACAAACAAAAGATTGTAGTTTGACCTACAATATAATACTATCTATCATGTATGTATTTAGGGATTGAGTCAGGTCTCGGCCCTCTCCTTTCTGGAGGCCCAATCGGTCATAGAGTTGGCCAAAGTTTTGGTTGGGCTGGACCAGATGCTAACAGGGGGTACAAATGCTAACGGGGGGCTGACAATATCGCCCTGCCCTATCAAGAGGTTGGGTTGGCCCTACCCTACCTCTTTGGTCATTCTATTTCATAACCAAATAAAGGGAGGGGCCTCCTCTGTATAAGCTCCTCCCGTTATACCATGCCCATCCCTATCTTTTTAGAATAGGGGTTGGTGGTCCATCCCATCCCTATATTCATGGATTGGGACAAGCCCAACACAACCCATCCATGTCTCTGTTTGGATTGGGGTAGGCCTTGCCCCATTCCATTCCCCTCCCTCTATCTAGAACCCCCCCACCCCCCTCCCCTCTATCTTGAGGAAGAGGGCCCCATAGAAATATATAGGGCCGGTTCGTTATGGCCCCTATAGATATAAAAGAGGCCCCCTCTATTTATAGAGACCCCCTCCCTCCGATAAAGCTAGAGATATAAAGTTCGGATCGGATAGATAGAAAGATAGATATCGAATATAACGATGGATAGATATAGAATAGAAAGATAGGAAGATATATATATAAAGATAGAGAGATAAATAGAGATATAGATGGATAGATAGAGAGTTGGTAGGTTCGATTGCCTATAATAGCTAGAATCCGTCCCAACAGAGAGGTTGGGTTGAGTAATGGTGATGCCCTGCGGGGGGTACCAGGGGCGTAGAGCTGGAATATTTTTATTTTATCGGTATCTGTAGGTATGCCCTTCGGGAAAGGGCACCTCTCGCAAGCTAGACTGGATATTGAGTTAGGCGGGTAGCGTAATAACTAAAATTGGAATCTAGTAGTTGTTGTTGGGAGTTCGACTCTCCTGGTAACTAAATCGAGACGACCACTTTAGATAAAGTGGATAGTATACTGAGTTACATGTCCTGCTCTCTTTTATAGACAGTTGGGAGATAGAGACTGTTGTGAAAATACCCAGTAACCCCGTAGATCTAAAGATGGAGGGGCATTTCCACCGTTCAAAGTGACGTTGTAATGGAGTGGTAAATCTCAAATAGATATAGATAAGGAGAAGTGTTTTTAACGGGGGTATGATGGGTGCAAGTCCCGGCTGATACATAAACACATGTTGCTTCCCTCTGGTAGGCCCGGAAATAGGCATGAACCGGATGCGAATCCCTCAAACTCGCCTTAGAATGGGGGAGGCTTGTTGGGGTCTACATGATTGATAGAGGTCATACTTGAGCATGTATAACCCTAAAGTAGGGACATAGCTATTCGAACTCCGATCCGAGGTGCTTGGAGAAGGGTGACCGCCCCACATGGCTTAGGGAGAGGGGATAGGGTCATGCCGAGCTCCAGTCTTGGATATCGGTTTTCGGGTGGTGGCAAATTGATTTTTGGGTATACAATAACCCTATCCAAATGCCAAAGCAAAGAGAAGAAAATATGGAAAAACGACTCGAATCAAGGCAGATTCCACTCGGAATCCCCTCGGTTTGGTTTTAAAACGAGTCGAATCAAGGGGGATTTTGGTTGGAATCCCGTGGGATTGGACTAGTTTTTTCAGGTTGATTTTCCTTTGTTTTAGGGTTCGGTGGAAGGGTATACGTATTGAAGGGTTACTACCGTAAAAGCGTACAAAATTTGGGAGGCAAAGCATCTTTAAAATCCATCGAAATCCGACAAAAGAGAGGTAAACATCAAGATAAATATGTCACAATCTGACTCCACCTACTTACTTTGAAAATTGGAGAGGTAAGTAAACATCACAATCTGACTCCATCGACTTCAAAAGTGCAGAGGAGGTAAACATGAAAGAAAAACTCTTCAATCACAATCCGATTCTAAATGCTATCTGGCAATCACGCCTATGAATTTAGAACGAGGGAAATGGTATATATATATTTAACTTCGCAAACAAAGAAAACAGACGAGGAGAACGTGTTGTGACACCTTTTGAAAGAAAAAAATAGCGATGGTTTCGTCATTATTATGGCATCGCATCAAATATCTGTTCATGACAGTCCAATTGCTCGTATTTTGGACGTACCTAAATTTGGTAAGAACGCCTCCCAATATCCGTCCAAAGCTTAGCTATGCCTCAAATGCCCAATACAATCTGTCGGCAAGGCCATTCAGTAAGAATATTAGAAAACTCGGTAAGTTGTAAAAATTGGAAGAGTCTGGGCCGTGTAATGAATGGTTTAAAGCCGAATAGTCGTTGAATGTTTTGTAAAAAGATAGCAAGTTGAGTAGATTTGATTGTGTTTGAATTTGAGCAGTGGTTAAACATGTGAGCTTCCCAAAAAAATCACGTGCTTTACACAAGAAACACTTAATGTAAAGAGCAGATCCCCAGGCTGATTGTTTATATCATAGTTCCCTCGGCTGACATTGGCTATTTTGCAGCTCCGTGGGGCAGGAAAATGCAATGAAAAGAGTGCTGCCACTCGTTGGGAGCCCATTTCAACGTGTAGGACCTTCCTGGCAGCAGTTGGGTAAGCCTGATTACAGAGATAGATCCTCCGCTTTTGGCTCTCTGCGCGACTGCAGTCTAATTATTCACATTTATGTGATTTTGTAATTGGTTTTTTTGGGCCCGCGGGCTCCTTTTTGTTTCCCGGAGACTGCTATTTTTTTGTGAATAGTTGTACTATCTTATTTTTGGTACTATAAGGAATCATCAATTAAATTGTATGGCATGATTCTTTTTGTTGTTGACATGATTCTGTTTGTTTGTAGATTTTTTTGTGGGGTGTCCACTTGCTATGATTCTTTTTGTTGTTGACATGATTCTGTTTGTTTGTAGATTTTTTGTGGGGTGTCCACTCACTATTGTCTTTTTCTCTCTATTCTGTTAAGGAGTGCTTTCTACTCTGCTCAACATTTTCAATATATAAAAAAATACTGTCAACTGTATAAAATTTGACCAATCATATTTATAAATTGTAAACCACTACCAATAAAATATTGTTGGCAACATATGACACAACGTTGGGCTGTATTTGTTGATAGGCCCGGGGTTAAGTGCAGTCTTAATGCCTGCTACTTTTTCAGTGTGGACCACATCAAGATATCAGTATGGATTATTGGGCATACAACTTGCTTCAGCTCTTCCCGACACACACATCTAATCTAGTCAACAGTTGAGACTTGAGACTCTCTTCTTTCAAACCACGTATTACACTCAGTGTCAGCAGATGGGAGATTGAGCGAGCTCCACTTGTTTTTAAGACCAAGTAAGGACAATGATTCATTTGGAAAACATGCTTTTCCCTTTTTCTCCTCCATTAACTACAGTTACACCCAGATGCACGGTATTTACCACATCTACCAAATAGTTATGAATTCGGCCAAGTGTAATGTAGCTTCTACTACCAAATTTGGCCAAGGGCAATGCAGTTTGAATGTTTATGAAGAGTGGTGATATTAGAGCCTCTTGGTATGTGGTGCACGAATAATTGGTCTACTTGACTTAGTGAATCAAGGTACTAAGGAATATTTATTCTGTCAAAGTTGATCTGATTTCATCCCTTATTTGGGTGTTTCAGATTGATCAGCAGGTTGAGGATGATTAGCTATGGAGGCAAGGGCAATCTTCAGAGATTTGAGTTTCTTTCTGCACAGTGGTAACATTCTAGCATGAGCTTCTTCTTCCTGACCAAGAGTTGAAACGTCTTGGAACTAAAATCTATTGCTCAGTCTCATCCAGAAATATCCTACTATGGTGGTCTTGTTTTGGCTTGGAATATTAGCATTGATCTGTGGGCATGGAGGTGAGGGTGGTGAAGATCATGTATCAGTATTGGGTGACCCTGGTATGAAGAGCGAACGATTGAGAGTGGCACTTGAAGGATGGAATCAATGCAATGAAGTCGGAGCAGAAGCTCCTGGCATGGGAAGCCCTCGGTATGCAGATTGTGCAGATTTAGATTGCGCTTCTACACCAGGTTTGCATTTGCTATACACAAATTGCTAGAAATATTATTCAATAAGTTCACAACTGTCCTTGTTAGCTTTGGAGTTTCATTGATGTGAGAGAATTAAGCTTTACACCAATATAGTTTTTTAGGTTGGGTACTACTTTAAGTACATGTCTCAGTATGTGATATGATTTTGCAGGATTCAACTCCATAGTTTCATGCCAATCTAAATATGGGTCAATGTAAATTTTATCAAAACTATAAAATTGATCCCCAAAAAAATCAATGTAAATTTTCTCAAAATTATAAAATTGATTCCCAAAAATTCAAATCACATAGATTGATCCACTGCTGAAACGCCACTTATAATCAATGCTTCAATTTACCACTACTCATGAAATGGGCTGACATAAATTGGCTTCAAACTATCCAGTTGAACCCCCAAAACATTCATAAAGTTGGCATCGTTAGAAGAAGCTTTATGCATAATAAAATAAGGCAAAGGAAGAGATTTTATTCTAGAGGTCGAGTATTTTTAGTGCAAATCTTGCAATATATTTTGTGGTTAGCAATCATGTATTTTAAAACTCGGTATTCTATGATTGCACATAGACTACTGTGATTTACTCGGAGAGATCAAATTTGCATGGTGGCCTCAAATTTCATTTGAAGTGATATATAGGTGCTAATCTATTTTATTATAGCAACAATATATTTGATTTTATTAAGGAGCTGTATATAGACCTCTTCCTAAAATAATTGTCAACAGATTTCTCACTAACGTCTTAATATTTGGCCATTTCTAGGTACAGCTGGATGTAAAGTAGATCATAGAGTCACAGAAATCGACAATAGACTTAGTGCAGGCGATCCATTTCCCAATTCTACCTTCTCTTCTCCCCCTACAGCAGACCTATATGCAGTGGAAAAGGAGCTATATCTGGGTTCCTTGTGTGAAGTTGATGGTGGATCAAATCCCTGGCAGTTTTGGATGATTATGTTAAAGAATGGAAACTTTGACGTTAAATCAGCTTTGTGCCCAAATAATGGTAAAAAAGAGGATCCAATTAGAACAAATAGAACTTTCCCCTGTTTTGGTAATGGATGCATGAATCAGCCCTCGGTGTACCATAATTGGTCAGAAATTCAATCGGGAAAGAGTCTATCGGGTAGCTTTTATGGAAGTTATGACTTGGATGCTGATCTCCAATCAGGAATAGCCAATGTCTCTTATTATTCTGTAGTATGGGAAAAGAACCCTGCAACCGGGAGCTGGGTATATTCTCATAAACTGAAGACTTCAAGGAAGTACCCTTGGTTAATGTTGTACCTGCGTGCTGATGCTACTCATGGATACTCTGGAGGATACCATTATGAAACTCGTGGAATGATGAAGCAGGTCAATTCCACGTCTTCACTTTTTTACTGTATTTTGACAAAAAATATGTTTGTTTACAATGTGTTGATGCTTGAGGGATTGTGCTTTCTGTAGGTGCCAGAATCACCAAATTTTAAGGTTCGCTTGACACTTGATGTCAAGAAGGAGGTGGTCCAAAGAGCCAGTTTTACCTCATTGATATTGGCAGTTGTTGGAAAAATGATGGAAGACCATGTGATGAAGATGTAGAAACAGATGTGACTAGATACAGTGAAATGATTATAAACCCAAGTATTACAAATTGGTGCAAACCAGGCAGCCTTAATGTGTGCCCCCTTATCACATCACAGCCACAGGCAGAAAGATCTACAGAAATGATACTAAGAACTTCCCATATGCTGCATATCACTTATACTGCTCCCCAGGCAATGCAAAGCATCTTGAGGAGCCTTTCAATCTTTGTGATCCATACAGCAATCCTCAGGCACAAGAAATAATGCAGATATTGCCTCATCCAGAATGGGCAGTGCATGGTTATCCTTCCAAGATGGGAGAAGGATGGATTGGAGATGGTAGAACATGGGAGCTAGATGTGGGAGCACTCTCGAACAGATTGTACTTTTATCAAGTACGCCATGTCCTTCCTTTTTCTCATATACTTCTTCAATGGCACTTTCCAACAGATTGTAGTCAAGTCACGTCCTTCCTTTTTCTCATAAACTTATTAAATATGGATTAGGTATCAGACACATGACTTTGTTTTCTATTTTTGTTGGATGCTTCATGAAATACATGATGTCAGGGACTGTATCAGATGACACAGATACTCTTAGACTTAGATGTCTACTAAGAACTATATATTCTGTTAAAATTGCCCAAGACGTGCACCCGGAAAACTGCACCCGGAATAAAATCCTAGGAAACTCCCTGAATCATAATGGAGTCACTATGTCATGTACCAAGAGTAATTTTACGGGATGTTTTTGAAACCAAGGAGGAGAGAGAAGGCTGAGAAAGCAAACATACTAATCCCACAATCAATCAATCATTATGTTAGTAAGAGGACCACATCCATTGTGCTGTGTTTTGTTTTTCATGGATTTTACTTCCTATAGTTATGTTGTGGTTTCTCCTAACGTATTCAAATTTGGAGCATAGTTAATAGTGTTTTATTACGGGTTCAAGATGTTAATAGGTCTACTGCCCCATCATTTTGGTATCAGAGAAGGTTAAATTCTGCAGGAAAATTGTGTTGTAGTAGAGAAAGTACAATATGCCTCCAAGAAGGGAGAGCCATAGAAAATCATATCAGAGAGATGCTAGCCTTAAGACAAAGGTTGGAGGAAGTTATAGTAGAGACACCTGAAAGGAGTGAGTCTAAAGAAGATCATGGAGAAGAAGAGGAAGAGAAAGGAGAAGATCTTCAGTGGGTATTAATAAATGGTTTGAGATAACTTAAAGAAGCTGATAGTTCAAACAAAATGGAGGTGCCTTACTACAATGGTAGTTTGAAGGTTGAAGAGTTGATGGATTGGATCTATGAAGTAGAGTGGAGGATACTTTGAATGGAAGCAAATGGTTGATCCAAAAGAGTAAAATTTGCAGCAACCAAGTTGAAAGGGCATGCTGCCATGTGGTGGGATCACTTGCAAAAGGATAGGGTTAGGAAAGGGAAGGAAGCCATAAGGACTTGGAATAAAATGGTATCCAAGTTAAGAGGAAAGTTTCTACCTATAGATTACAAACAAGAGCTTTTTAAGCAATTTCATGGATTGAAACAAAGGGAAAAATCAGTCCAAGAGTATTCAGAAGAATTTTAAGCTTTCTATCAGAGCTGGGATTAATGAAGATGAAGAGCAACAAGTTGCCAAATATGTTGGAGGTTTGAGGATCTCCATTCAAGATGAGATCAGTATGCATAAATTAGGTTCAGTAGAAGAAGCTTTTCAATTAGCATTAAAGGGTGAGGAGAAATTAGCTAGAAATCAAAACCAAAGATCCTTTGAAAGAAGAGGAACACACACACCAAATAGGGTTACAGGAGCATTCTCCTTTCCAAGTGGTGAAGTTCAAAGACGAAAAAGGATCTAGCCACTCTAGAGCCAATGAATTCCAAAGAGAGAGCTAGGGGAAACTACTGGCAAGGAAGACCCAATTTCCAAAAGGGAAACTACCAACAAGCAAGACCAAATTTTCAGCAACCAAGAGGTGGATATCATCAACAAAGAGGGAGGAATTTTGGTGAAAGAAGGGTTTATGATATCCCAAGGAGGCCACTTATTTGTTTCAGATGTGGAGAAGAGGGGCATAGGGCATTTGAATGCCATCACCGAGACCAAAGACAGAGGAGTTGAGCCAAGGGCTATTATGGTTGAAGGGGACATTGTTTCAGAAGCTGGAACATCCTCAGCCGCTCCAGAGATCGGAGAAAATTTGATGATGAAGAGGATTTTAGTGACTGGCATTGATGGACACCAACTAATTCAAAGACAGCAACAAATAACTTCATCTCTACAGCCAGTAGGTGAAGATGATCGTTGGTTATGAAGGAATATCTTCCAAACAAAGTGCAAGGCTAAAGGTAAGTGCTGTAATTTAATTATAGACAGCAGGAGTACTGAAAATATGGTTTTTGAAGAAATGGTTCAAAAGTTGAATTTAGTTTGTAACAAGCATCCAAGTCCATACAAATTATCTTGGTTCCAAAAGGGTCATGAAATTATGGTAGACAAAAAGTGTTTGGTCTCTTTTCAGATTGGTCATTATAAAGATGATGTGTGGTGTGATGTTATTCCAATGGATGCATGCCATATGTTGCTTGGGAGGCCATGGCAGTATGATTTAAGGGTTGTCCATGATGGTAGACAAAATACTTACACCATAATTAAAATTGTTAAAAAAATCAAGTTATTGCCTTTGAAAAGTGAGGAAGCACAAAGTTTATTATTGTTATCAGTGAAGGCATTTGTGAAGGAGGTGTCCAAGACACGAGAATGTTATGTTTTTATGGTAAAAGATGCTGAAAAGAAGAAAAACTTGGAAGAAATTAGAAATGAGGTTAAGCAATTGTTGACGGAATATGAGAATATAAAATTGATCTAGTTCCTAGGACAAGTTTGCCTAATTTTCCAGCTCATAGGTTGAGTCCAAAAGAAAATGAGGAATTAAATAGACATGTTTCAGATTTGCTACAAAAGGGATGGCTGCGACAAAGTTGAAGTACATGTCCTATGCCAGCATTTAATAATTTATGACTCCAAAGAAGCATGGATCTTGGAGAATGTGCGTAGATTGAAAAGCCTTGAATTAATTTAGTATGAAGTATCGATTTCCCTTGCCCCAGATGTACTTGATAGTTTAAGAGAAGCAATTTATTTTTCTAAAGTTGATTTGAAAAGTGGGTATCACCAAATACGAGAAGGAGATGAATGGAAAACCACATTCAAGACTAAAGAGGGGTTGTATTGTTGGTTGGTTATGCAATTTGCACTGAGTAATGTTCCAAGCACTCTTTATCGTTTATGAGGTGAGGCACTGAGATCATGATGCCATCTTAATAAGTTTGTCATTGTTTATTTTGACAATATTCTGATTTTTAGCCAGTCTAAAGGAGAACATTTGAGGCATCTACAGGTGGTGATGGAGGTGTTGAGAAAAGGTAAGTTGTTTATAAATCTGAAAAATTGTTCTTTCTTAAAGGATAAGTGTGTATATTTTTTATTTCTCATTTCCAGAAAAGGTGTAAACATGGGTGTTGAGAAAGTTAAAACTTTGATTGACGCGTGCCTAAAAATGTTATTGAGGTGAAAAGTTTCTATGGTTTGGTGGATTTCTACAGGAAATTTATTAGAAATTTCAGTGGGGTAAGTGCAGGCATGACAGTTTGTTAGAAGGGAAAAGAGTTCAAGTGGACATGTAGCCCAAAGAAGTTTCGAGCTGCTGAAGAAAAGGGTTATAGAGGCACCTGTGTTAGTGTTGCCTGAGTTTGAAAAAGTGTTTCAAGCGGAATGTGATGCTAGTGATGTTGCTATTGAAACTGTATTGAGCCAAGAGTAAAACCCAGTTGCATATTTCAGTGAGAAGCTCGATGAGGTAAGAAATATTCAGTTTATGATCAGGAATTCGATGCCATTATTCAAGCTTTGAAGCATTGGAGACATTACCTAATTCCCAAGGAACATTTCTTGTATACAGATCACCAAGCTTTGAAGTTCACAAACACCCGACCAAAGCTAAATCAGAGGCATGTTAAGTGGGTAGAGTATCTTCAAGGGTATACACTTGCGCTCATACACAAATTTGGAAAAACAAATCAAGTAGCTGGTGCCTTGAGCAAGAGGAGAGCTTTTCTCATCGTTTATGGTCAATGAGGTAGCTGGGTTTTAAGAAACCAAGGAGTTGTATGAAGATGACAAATTTTTTGCAGCAGTGTTTCTGGTTTGCAAGCATTTTCTCGTTTATGATAGAACTCCATATCTTGATTACTTTTTGCAAGAGGATTATTTATTCTAAGGAAAGCAGCTTTGTATTCCTGAAAGTTCATTAAAGACAGTTTGATAAAAGAGTTGCATAGTGGAGGTTTAGAAGGTCGTTTTGGCCAAAATAAGACTCAAGCTATAATGGAAGAAAGATATTATTGGCTTTCATTAAAGAAGGATGTCCGTCTATATGTACAAAGGTGCAAAATTTGTCAAGTGGCTAAGGTTTGTAGCTTAAAAACAAGGTTTTATACATTTGCTTTTCAAATAGGCCATGGGAAGACATAACAGTGGACTTAGTATTGGAATTGCTTCACACTCAAAAGAGGTTTTCATTCGATTTTCGTGGTTGCTGACCGCTTTTCTAAGATTGGTCATTTTATGCCCTGCACAAAAACTAGTAATACAAGTAAGGTGACTGAAATATTCTTTGAAGTAAAGTGAGGTTGTATGGGTTACCCATGACAATTACTTCAGATAGAGATACTAAATTTCCAAGTTATTACTGGAAGACTTTGTGGAAGATGTTAGGCACAAAATTGCAGTTTAGCTCAGCTTATCACCCTTAAACTGATGGGCAAACCGAAGTTGTGAACAGGGCATTGGGAAATTTACTAAGGTGTCTTGCAAGTGATAAGCCAAAGCAGTGGGATCTCGTGTTACCGCTTCCTGAACTTGCCTATGATCTCTGTGGATAGACATACAAGTTCTACTCCATTTCGCAGTGTGTATGGGAAGTGTCCTAAGGGGGATACAGATCTTGTTTCTTTGTCAATTAAGGAAAGATGTAGTGATGATGTAGAGGCCTTTTCTGAACAGATGCAGCAACTTCATCAGAAGATTAGAGTGCTGCTGGAAATGAGCAGTCAGAAATATAAGAGGGATGCAGATGCTGCTGGAGCCTAGGAGTATCAAGACATTCAAAGAAGGGGATTGGTTTACGGTGCATTTGAGAAAAGACTTATTTTTTTTTGGATTAAAATCCCTCTCCGTGCTGTGATTTTATAATGGATTTTGGCTCCCATAGGTGGTCTCTCCCTAATCTATTAAAATTTGTAGCATTCTCAATATTTTTTTATTACAGGTTTAGGGGTGAATAGATCTGCTGCCCCATCAAAATCTAGTCTTATTTTGGATGTGAATTGACTTTACCTAAATATTGTTTGCATTTTTGATAATGATATTGATGTTAGAAGCTTCATATTCTAGACCTGATTGATAAATTCTACGATGGGTGCCCCTGTTGCAGGACCCAGGGACAATACCAGCACAGAGATTGTGGACTTCCATAGACGTTGGAACTGAAATATATGTGAGTGACACATATGAAGTTGCAGAGTGGACTCTTAGTGACTTTGATGTTTTTATTCCAGTTTCAGACATCTCCGTTTCTTAAAAGGTCACCCAATAAAAAATAAATGATAAGCAGCCCGACTAAATTGGGCTGTTGATTATCCCAATCAATTTAGAGTTTATACGGCTGTGCTGTCGTGCCAAAGGGAGAGGCAATTTTTTTGGTGAGTCCTCAATTTTGGGTTTATGGTTATTATTCCAATTTAGTTATCTCCCCATTGAATCAGTATCAATTCACCTTCTTCCCCTTCCTTCATATGAAGAGAAAATACTTTTGTAGTATGGAAGCCACATGGGCATTTGTAGAATTGAATCCCATCACTGCTTCTTTCCTGAAACTATTTCTGCAGATTGAGCGCTGTTGGGTGTCTGGGATGACCCTTTTTGCTCATGGTTTCTCCAGTTTCCTCCGTTGGTGGCTTTGGTTTACCTGGTAAATGATGAAATCTCATATGGGATTTGATGTTTTTAGTTTGAATGCTTAACAAAACTTGCATTATGTTGCTCTTAATTTCGTTTGTTAATCACCGCAAAGTTAAAATGCATACCACATGTGACTATAATTTTTTTAATGATGCCCTTTAAAATATGCTAAAAAAATCGAAGTGTGCAGTGGATAGCCAATAGACGGATTATAACACGGTTACAATCGAATTTGTTTATGAGTCGATGTCATATTCTATTCTACTTTATTTGCGCCTAGACATACATAAATTTGCATATGTTAGAGTGGAATATTCAATCACAAAACGTGACAAGACGATTAATGTATATAGGACTATAAACTAGCAATCGCATGTGTACAATGTAATGTGAACGCCCGAACGGTTTATGTTATTTGATTTAGAGGGATTGTTAATACTTTTGTAGTTGATGTTGACAAGGGGTGTGAATGATTTTGTAAGTGTAGTAATATAGATGAAAGTGTAGTTGACGTGGTTTGTAATTATTTGGGAGAAATTATGTTAGTGTTGCAACGTGTTTGAGAAGGTAAAACATTTATGCAAAAACAAAAATCTTAAAATGCAATCAATTATTAGTATTGGATAAACCATAAAAATTCTCAGAAAATGATGTCATTATCTACTTCTATATACAGATTTTCCTCTACTTACTAGACAATATGGATTGTTGTCATGAACAAATTTACACCCAGTGGTATTGATGCTTTATCTTACCAAAAAAACACATAGGATAAGGATCCTTTAACAACTTAAAATGTTGTACATCCGTGGACTGCAGACCTTGACCGATTTCACCCCTGATACATGTAAGAATGTATCAAGTTACTGAATGCACAAGGGAAGTTCATATTCTCCCAATTTATAACAATTTCAATGCAAAAGATATCGTGAATGCCACCAAGAGAATATCTATCTGTATTAGTGATTAATACCAAAAACTCTTGTTTTATGAGTATGGCAATGCTCAAGTCCGTCTACACAATCAATATGCATGTTGTTCACATGGGTTAAGTTTTCAAAACCATTTGTTGAATGCTCGGGAAATTGCCTACTTGTATGGAGAGTTAAGTGATCGGTATTAAAGAGATAGCCTCTCAATTTCAAAGATTTAAAAGTAAAAGACAAAATTCTTGTATGAACACCATTATTGAATTCAAAACTCTACTATTCTCTGTTGGTGCTAAATGTACCTTTTAGGTATCCCAACTTGTTGGGGTTTCCATAATGTATCGTTTTAGTTTCCAAGAGGTACCAAGCTTATATGATGAACCTTTGGAAGTCATGTGTGTTCCTATCACGTAGGTACATCAACGTTTTAGACTCATTAAAACATTTTCTCCAATGAATGAAAGTTGCACCAAGTCTGTTATGCTAAGACAAGTGGAAGAATCCAAATAGTTTGTTCTTGCTTGGTCATGCATCTATTTACAGAATAGATAGGGAACTTCCACATATTCCAATACATGCATGGTATGGATTTCATATTAGAATTTTTCACGCCCCTGGGTTATTTACTGTTTCTAGTGGGATCTATACCAAGCATGTTAAACTTGAAACATTTGGCCGGTTCTAGGAAATCATCTTCATATAATGGACACCTTGGCAGAACAGAGGATGCAGTTGTTGGAATTTGGTCTAAGAATTTGATGAAAAACAAAAGCTATCAAACCTTATTGGAAAAAGAGCCACTATAGACAAAAACTTGTTGAAACAGTTACAATTTTCACACCTCCACCATTCCAGCAAGTTTCCAAGATCGTCCATTTTCACTTTCTCAGATAGATTTTTTTAATTGTTGTACCCAATAACAAAGAATTTATTGTCTAAAAAAGCACCGGTGGACCATAATCCTGGCCATCGATTCATACGAGGCAGAACCTTCCACTTGTCTTGGTTCGCATCATACATTGCCATGTCCATGATATACCAATTCATTGAGGCATTTTGTCAAACAGATCACGTGCCTTCTCTATCTTTCCACATTTTCCACAAGGGCATTTTCCACCAAGATATCACACTGGAATCCACTAATACTTAACATAAGCGAAATCATGCCAGTCCATGAAATCACATTTCGCTCACTCATTTTGTCAAACACTTCGCGAGCATTCAACATACTTCCGCACTTGGCGTTCATGTTGATAAGTGTATTAAATCTGACATGAATCCTCTCATAGTCGTGTGGGTGTGGAATAATTTTCCCTCTGACAATGCCTTTTTCTCAATACAACTTTGCAAAAGACATGAATATGTAAAAGGCTCTACAGGCTGGTTTACACAGAGATCTCACATCTTCTTTGGAGTTAGTTTTTCCATGGATGAGCAATAGTTGCATGCATTCTCCTGTGATGTTGAACCATTAACCCAACAAATAATACCATGTTTTTCTTCTATTTTTCAGTAGGTATTTGATAGTCATTTGTTTCTATTGTAATCCTTCATTCCCTTCACTCGCACTCAAAATTTCATCACTACATCTACATTGGAATCCACTTATACTTAACATAAACCGAAATCATGGCAGTCCATGAAATCACATTTCGCTCAGTCATTTCATCAAAAAATTCGCGAGCATTCAAATGTCCACAACTTCCTTCCCATCAGCTACTCGAGAAGAACAATTTTGTAATTGTATACATCAGATTTCTCACTAACCCTTGATGTTCTTGCATATAATAATTGAGAGATAATCATGCAACTTGCCTTGCGAAAATTAAATTTCTAGAGCTTGGTTGTCCAAATGCAGTCTCGTGTTCTTCCTCGAAGGAAAGGAAGCAGGGTAATGTATGCTGGGAAGAGAAAAGTAAAGCTATAAACTAAAATCAAGATTACATAATTTGCTTTCTGCTAACACATACAATCTAACAAATAACAAATACGATGCCAAATGTGTAGGAGGACTTCACAACCCCTATTATCCAAGGGCTTACAAGGGAGATGATTTCAATGTTTTTGGAGCATGTAGATTCTGGAATACATGGCTAGTAAAATCCCATGCTTTTAGAATCCCAGCTTATCTCTTCATGACAGGATGAGAACCTGCCCTGTAGTCTACAAGACTCGCACCCTATTAATTTTTGACCAGTCATGTTACCATGCTTCGAAATTAGAATAAAAAGAATTTCAGATTGTATGACTACCAAATTTTAGAAAAAAAAAAAGGATACAGATGATGTAATTCAGTAAAGCATGTTACAACCAAGAAGATTTACAAAAGTTACTAAATGTGACAAGCCCCGCTTTAGAAAAGGCCTATGAGATAAAAAAAAAAAATCAACAGTCCGTGAGCTGAAAGCTCATTCTTTACAAAAACAAATGTTGCAGGAAAAATACATTTTCAATCCGGCCTTCTTGCAAACCAGCTGATTACGTAGACTTCCAAATACTTCAATAAAAGAAAGGAAGACAAACCATGTAAAATCTTTTTAATCGATTTTAAATCTACACATTCAAACAACAATTAACAATATTTTATTTGTGTGGATACAATGGTGAAAATTACAAGGGTGTAAATAAAGATCAATGCACACTAAAACATCAGAAATTATCTTGAATGGATGATTAAAATCATGAGATGTTCTCACATGATGAGCCGCTGCAACTGGTTTGCAGATGATTTTCGAATTCCTGGTCTGTTGAGTTGTCTAATAATGCGAACCTCGCCTGAAGTCGAAGCTAGGCCCTCTCTTTAATTAAGGAGAAACAATGGATACAAGCCCACCTGGTGGAGGTTTCATCATTGACCTGTAAGTAATTTCATCATAAGGCAGCCTATAATTTTTCAAGTATGGTCGAAAGCACTCTAGATTTTTATCTTTCCTGTCACTTTCAATTTGTTGATTGTCTTTCTTGAATCCATTGAAAAAGAGGCGATGCCTACCATTGGTGAAAATATTGATGGGTTGCTTGGCAGGTCATATCTGCTTGGTGTGAATATTTTGGGCGGGTGTCAAGTTATTTCTGCTTGGGGTATCTTCAAATCTGAAACTTTGAAATTCCCCAAATCTGTTATAATTAGGATTATATCTGCTAGTGGTCGGGGATGCAAAAGAAAAGGAACGTGCATTCAAGGGAGAAATCATTGTTGGCCCAAAAGAATATGCTAAATAGCGATCTCCTTCCAATTCCTGAAGAAAAGAATGTTTGACATTTTCTGAGGCCACTTTACATGAGAAATGGAAAGAGCTTCCCAAATTTGAAGAAAATTCATGGCATAAGGATGATGCTCTTGCAAATATATTCATTATGAAAGGAAAATCATAGTCTCGAGAAGACACAATATATAAATTTATAGCTGAGTCCACAAAAGGCCGCACAGCCTGCAGTTACCAAAATGTCAGACACATTTTATCATGTACAAATTAACTTATATTCAACAAAAAGGATTTATTAACTGAGTCTAAAGACTTGCAGTAGCAACATATATCTGTATTTTTACTTCCAAAGGTAGTTGAACATTGGAGGATCAACAACAAAGGCCTTGGCTAGCCTTCCTGGGTAGTTGTCTACTGATATCTTTAATGTTGCCATGATTAAACTCAGACATGTAGAGGCCGATCTAAAATGACCTGCAATTGTATATTTGTCAAATGGAATCCACTTATACTTAACATAAACCGAAATCATGGCAGTCCATGAAATCACATTTCGCTCAGTCATTTCGTCAAACACTTCACACGTATTCAAATGTCCACAACTTCCTTCCCATCAGCTACTCTAGAAGAACATTTCCGTAACTGTATACATCAGATTTCTGTGTTCTTGCATATAATAATTGAGAGGTAATCATACAGGGATAACAACATAAAAAAATAACTAGAACACCATCTTAAATTTAGGAGTAATTGGATAGTTGCAAAATAAATAGAACGTTAGGGGGAAACCCTTCTTGTCTTCAGTGTTGATTCCTTCTTGAATCACGACAACGACATGCACTTATAGGGGACGAGGCACAGGGGAAAGGCTTCTACATATTTTTTTGATTGGATTGTAGATTGCCAAATCTTGGCAGTTGGTTCCTGGAGAAGAAGAAAACCCCCCACCGCTGGCACTGGAATGCACAATGAAGTGGGTAGAAAATTGAGTGGCGGGAAAAGCCCTTACCAGAGAACATTCATAACTTGCTTCTTCGGACGCCCTCGAAACTGGGTTTGATCTGCGCTCCAGATTCCACACAATAGCTCAAATGACAAGAAAAAAGGCACCGGTATCACTACATCTAAGCCCGATTCTACATAAGGCGGTCTCAAAGGATTTTCTCGCCCAAAGCATGCAACTACTGGAGTTCAGTCCACCCAAAGCATGCAACTACCACAGTTAACTGGATAAAAATAGAAAAAACTGGCTATAAACAGAAAAAAAAAATGTTTAAATGCCCATCAAATTTAAGCGCACGGAAAAAACGTCAAAATGCCTATCAATTTTAGGACTAGTGACGTGAACGACCGGAGGCCTCTTTCCCATAGGGGTAACACCTTGACGTAATAACTAGAGCACATGACTTATATAACATATATACTATATATTATATTAGAGCATAAGATTTCTTTGAAATGGTTGATTGATTGTGGGATGACCATATTTGTTACATTTCTCACAACAATTTGCTTCGCAACAATCTTGGAGAAAAACTTGGTTGTAGTGTGGCAATCAAGCACACACGTGAAGGTTCTTGACAGTGCCAAGTGTTGTCTGAGGAGACATGTTTAACAATCCAAACACAATTGTCAACTTCTCATTAAGGTGGCAAAGAAATACTTTTTTCCCCTCCTGTCTATGTCACTTAGTACATGTTTTGAATATGAAAAATATCTTGTTGCCTTGTGTGTTTGGGTGTGATTTGCCTCCAAAAAAATCATGCACCATTTTATGGCCTTTAATCCAACTACATCCAAGTGTCTTTTTAATTCTTTTATCCTTTATCAATCTCCATACCATTTGAACCTCACCCCACATGTGCACAAGGATCCAACTCAAAAAGAAGAGTTGTAAATAATCGTAACCCCATATTCTTATGTGCTCTACAAGCACCAAGCAAACACATCCACACAACCACCTTAGGTTTAATTGGCATGTTGATGATAAAGTTTATAGTTTCCTCAAAATAGCCAACACAACCAAGAATGTCAACTACATAGACATAATGATCAATTATAGGCATAATTCTATAACAGGGACTCATGGCAGTGAAGTATTTACAACCTTCATCCACCACACATTTATGGATACACACAAATCAAACAAAAATGAAGTGTACATGGTCAAGGTATGTTCCATGCGGCTACATATCTTTGAGGTGTTTTGTTGAACAATTGACTTGCCTTGTGTATACTTCCACAATTTGCATGTGTCTCAACTACATCTAAGAAAAATGCACTACCATTATGCTTTGATGATTGTCCATCACCTTCTCTTAAGCTCCCATTTGTACAAATGTTGGGAGGATGGTGTAAAAGGCCGTGGAGTTTGGGTTTACTCGCCAATTGCATTTGCTTGAAAGTCTCTAAGTGCTTTTCAACAAAATCTTTTTTTGCACAATCTGAAATCATTGCAATCTATAGGCGACATTTCTTTCGGGTATTATTTCGGACAAGTCACATGCTTCCACAATATATATATATATATATATATATATATATATATATATATATATATATATATATATATATATATATACCAGGCGCTAACAACTACAACATACAAATGTCCCCTCTCCATAATGCTTTGGTTGATGTGCACACTTGATTTCAAAGCTTCTCTTTTAGTACAGGTTGGGAATATGCTAGTGAAGATGAAGGATAACGTCTCTTGGTTATATATATATACCACCGGGGCACTAACAACTACAACATACAAATGTCCCTTGTCCATAATGCTTTGGTTGATGTGCACACTCGATTTCAAAGCTTCTCTTTTGGTACAGGTTGGGAATATGCTAGCGAAGGCGAAGGACAACGTCTCTTGGTTACATTTTATTTTTATTGTATTAATTATTACGAGGCATTCTTACTATTGAAAAGCCCTGTAGAAGAACCATCATTTTTGTAGTAAGGCTCTTCCCAAACTTTTCAACAACGAAAATAATGATGTTAGAGAGTTTAGGAAATCCTCTTGCACACTTATCTCTTTACATCCCCAAACACATCGCCAACCTTATATCTATTTAGTTGAGGCCTCGGTGATACTTAATGAGATGCGAGATGTTCAATGGATCGAGCTTGATCGAAGATGGGACACCCTTCAGGAGGAAAATAAGGATGGAGTTGTTAGTATTTTGCTAACAAAGAGTTGATTGAGTGATCGGTGAAGGACAACACACTTGTATAAATTCCATTGCTTTTGTGGTGTTTCCTTATTCAAATTTGCTTAAATATAAGTGGTCTTTTTATGGAGATGTGGCCTTACAATCTAAACTTCCTTCAGGATTTCAAGCATCTATGTATTCATATTGGGGAAAGGTTGTGATAAACAAGATCAATCGCATCCTTAAGTTGAGTTAGTATTTAGTGGATCCCGCTCTCTGCCATATTCGAGCTCCCTATTTCCTATTTATTTCTACTCTTAGACGGAGGGCCTAATTCCAGTGCTCTCAAAATTATCACTTTCTCTATAATTTTTGATAGCCCCCAAAATGATGAAAACTCCTATCTTGGAGGTGATTCACACTTACTCAAAATTGTGCTTAGAGTGAAAGATCGAGATTGGAATTTTTCCTTTGTGAAGTTGATTTCTTTGATTTATTGATCGCATAGAAAGCCTTGTTTCTCAAATCTATTCTCGGGGAATGGATACATGATTCATATAAAAGATATTTGAAACAATAATATTTAGTGAAATTATATACATTTGTGTATACTCTCCCAAAGTTTTTATTCAAGTTTTAAGTCTCTTCAAGTTCTCACAAATGTGGAAGCATACTTGAGGGGCGAATTGTTTTCCAAAATGCCTCAAATAAATACAATCTCCTTGCCTTTACCAAAGATACTCCAAGCTTGTAGAAAAATAATAACTTTGGAATTTTGGTGCCACTTCTTGGTAGGGAACGAGCATGGGTATCCTCACGAAACATTGAGGTTGTTACAAAAATATAACTAACTTGTGTGTGTACTCTAACCAATTCACCTTTTCTAGCATGCAACTACTAGCCCATGTAAAATAAGGAGGTTTGAAACAGGGCATGAACATCCTAAGTTGCAAGTTCCATGGTAGATATGTCTACAAAAGTTGAAGCACCCGAAATGTATGAAAAATTCTTGAGATATATGTGGTCTCATGAATTATAAAGATTAAGGTATATGCAAAATAATGGGTTTTTGAAAAGGCCTAATTTTTTTCAGAAAATGCAATCAATAGGTTTAAAGCCGAGATGTCATAAGCTTTGTTAGCATCCTCTTAGTATCTATCAAAATGGAAGATTGAGAACAACACATTTTCCTATAATTAAATTACTTGTATAAATCGATTATCGATAGCAATAGAACACCAAAGAACACAAGATTGCAGATAAATGGTCTCAATATGCAAGTATAATAGCTTAGCCACTTTGAGGGGCAACCTCCAAACCATACAATAAGACTCAAATGCTCAATATGATGATTAACTACTCCTCACTACTACCTATATATACCAATCCTATGTTATGGCCAACACCAAGGTCAACCTACTAAACATATGAAAGCATAAATGAATAACATATGAAAAGAAGAGAGATTATGTAGGCCACAAGTCGACATTACATATCCAATATAAGCTATAAGACTAAGGGCGTAACATGCCCCTCCCCTTCAAAGAAACATTTTACCCAATGTTGGGAAGCCCTGGATGTTCTTTGCACAAATGCTTCATCCTCCCATGATGCATCCTCAATATTCATAGTCTTCCACTTGATCAGGTACTCGGTAATGACTTTGATCCTCAATATTTTGGTGTGTCTGAAGAATACCTTCAGGTTCCAATATGATTCTTCCTTCCTCATGCGATTCGAAGGGAAGCACTTTGGTGGTGGAAATGTGTTGCCCAATAACTTTTTTCAAGAAAGAAACATGGAAGACTGGATGTATTTTACTTCCTTGAGGGAGCTCCATCTTATATGCCACACTACCAATTTTCGCAACACTCGGTAAGGACCATAGTATTTAGGAGAAAGTTTATTACCCTTCGTTTATTTTAATGATAACTGCTTATATGGCTGCAACCATATAAAAATAAAGTCACCCTCTTCAAAGTGTCACTCACTACGATGTTGATTAGCTTGTTGCTTCATGCGGTTTTGTGTCCTTGCCAAATTCTCTCTAAGACTAGAGAGTACCTCGTGTTGGTGTTGAATGTGATCTTCAATTTCTCTCACCTTTGGTTTGACCTTCAAGCTAGAGATGAGTGATGGAGGATGGTACCCGTAAAGTGCCAAAAATGGAGACATTTTGGAGGAGGTATGAAATGAAGTATTATACCACCATTCTGCAAGTGGAAACCATTGCACCCAACATTCTTGTTTATCTAAAGTAAAACATTGAAGATATCCCTCCAAACATTTATTTACCACCTCAATTTGTCCATCTGATTGAGGATGATAAGATGAACTCTAGGCCAGTTAGGTACCCAAACAAGAGAACAAATCAATCCAAAAATTGCTTGTAAATATCATATCATGATCACTTACTATAATTTTGGGTATACCATGGAGCTTTTGAATTGTGTCCATAAATGATATGACAACTGTACTAGCTATGAAAGGATGACCCATGGCACAAAAATGAGCATACTTGGTAAGTCTATCCACCATGACCATGATGACTCTTTTCCCCTTGATTTAGGCAATCCTATGATAAATCCATCGACACCTCTTCTCATCTCTTGCTAGGAATAGAAAGAGGTTGAAGGAGACTTGATGTCTTAATGGTCTTGCCCTTATTACGCCGACACACAAAACACTCTGCCACAAAATTTTGATCATGTCCTTTCAACCCCTCCCAAAATAAATCATGCTCAACTCTATGATAAGTTTTCAAGAACCTAGAATGGCCACCTAGTGGATAAGAATGGATCTATGAAACAACATGGTGTTTAAGTGCAGAGTTCTTACATAAATATAACCTATTTTTATACCACAATGTACCCCCCTTCCATATAAATTGTTCTTGAAAGAGTGTGTGAACATATGAAGCACAAGGATCACAAGGGATAGTGTGAACATACCTTTTAAGTGCAACGGCAACATGACGAAGTCCTGTGAAGGAGTGAGCATCAACTCAAACATGCATGCAAAGATTAGACAAAGGGGCAAAACCTCATTACAATCCAAAAACTCTCACTAATCTCATAAATATGAAGGGGTGCACATATAGAGGGTGTTGAGTAACCCCAACTCCGTAGTGATGACCTCTCAAGTGGAGAGGGGAGTTACATTCCCTAAATGGGAAGTAACTCCCAATGATGCAACTGACGCACTAACATGTAAGGGAATACCGTAATGACATGCAGACCTACGATCTCACTTAAGTGAGACGACTCACCTGATGATGTGGAAACTGACTCACACCAACACCCCCATTCATCATAACTTAGGATGAGGCGACAAGTCAGAAAAGAGAAATGGGTCCCGACACAAAAGCCTGATGAGGTACCCATGCACAACAAAGGGATCCCAAGCAATGAAGGAAAACCTAGTGGGAAAAACATCCACCACAAAATAAAAACATACTCTCTAATCTAAGAAAGATGCCAAAGATGGGTCCCGACCACCGACAAGCCCGATAAGGTACCCATATATAAAAGGGCAATATCTCGTAAAGAATAAAAGAAGAAAAGATAAAGAAGAGGGAGATGAGAGGAACATAGAAGATGTCATGAACGGATCGAACTCTGCGTAACTCTAGGAAGTCTCCCAGAGAGTGTCGATGACGTGGTCCTCTGCATCCGGATCAAGAAGAGCCACTCGCAACAAACTATTTGTTTGTCCTTAGGAAGGACATAAATGAAGTGTTGAAAGTCCTCCCACTCCGTGAAGGAAAGAAAAGGTAGTAGCATGAAGAAATTTGAGTCTAGTCCATGGAAGTGTGACATAGGTATAGCAAGAGAGCACCAAGGAACCAAAGGTAATACCACGTGCGTAAAACTTTCGAGTGCGTAAAAGGAAAACCCGCATAAAGGATGTCCAAGTGATGTGAAGGCAACACAACAACCCCCACAACAAAAAAGGGATCCAAAAGCAAGGGTGGATCAATGAAGATCTCTTGAAAAGTGGAAGTGATAAGAGTCCCAGAAGGGGCACTCCCAATAAAGGAGATGATAGAATCCTCCAAAACACCTGAAGAAGGATGAGGAACTTGTACTGCATTATAAGTGGACTTTGTGAAAAGAATGAGGGGGCTCAACAAAAGCGAGTGATGTCAGACATGTTTATGTCATCCATGCATGAAGTAAGAGGAGTGGAAGGGGCCTCACACATTGGAAGTGGAAAGGATGTTGGTGCAATTAATATATAAGACTGAGAAGGAAACTGCTCGATGTTTGATGAGATGAGGGAAGTGTCAACACGCTTTGGAATAGGGAGAGGAGGAGAGGAGTCCTTGGTGGTACTCTCGGCATCGAACTAAGAGAACAATCCTTGTCATCAAAAGTTGAACCAAGTGAGTTTGTGTCAGTGGAATTGCTATCACATGAAGAAGAAGAGGAGACAACTAGATCAAAAGTAGCAACAATAGTGGCAATATGTTAAGGGTCTCCAAACAAGGATTGAAATATGCTCCAGATACGGTGGGAAGGATCTGAGTCTTCTACTTGAATGCGGAGAGGTTTGGTGAAGGACAACATCAAGTGACCAACAACATGTTCGCAAGTGTCAAAAAGTCCTCAAGACAACAAGAATCAATGTGTGTAGGAACTGGGCCAAGCAAGAAGTGTGTAAGACCCTTGTAGGTGAAGTAGCATTCCATGGAAGCACACCATGATGTGTAGTTATCTCTCCCAAGAAGAATTGGCGGATCCTGTAATGTGATCCTGTGACACTCAAGTCTGGAAAGAGCATCCTCCATGATGCAGAAAACGGAAGCAAGAAGTGCAAGATGCACAAGAAGAAAAGGGTGCAAGAATGCAAGACGTCAGAATCAACTGATAATGCGTTTGCAAGCAACATGACACTGCGAAAAGAAATGATAACCCCCCTGTCTACGGAACTTTACAAGTAGTGTGTGATTACAATGGGGTGCGTTTCATGCGACATCGACAACTAACCACTCACCTCGCGGCAGAGTGTGACAAGTCACGCGAGAGTGGAGGCCACAATGAAGTCCTATTCAGAAGCAGAGGAACACACACAATCAAGCACAAAAGAGTGTAAGCAAACACTGGGAACACTGCTCAAGTGTGAGAAAAGGATGTCTCACAACGTGAAAAATAAGGCATTCTTACTACAAGGTTGTGGCAGACATGTCCACTAGCCGCAGGTGAAGAAGAGCAAGACAATCTAGTGAACCAAAAAAAGTGGCCTAAAAAGCCCAATAACCCTATATACAGAGCCTGAAAAAAATTGCTCTCCCCTGAAATGATGAATTTTTTATTGTTTTCCCATTTACAATGGATTACACTACTTTGAAAAGAGTGGGAAAAATGAAAAAAAAGGGTTAAGGGGGTGTCGGGAGCTCCGAGTCGAAAAATCTATCCAACTCGGAGAGGCATTTGGGTGAGTTGGTAAAGGGCGAGTTGGGGCGAGTGACTCACGGATAGAAGATATCAACTCAATGGGGTGTGCGGCGAGCTCGGGGGGTAGTTTGGTGCAACGAGTTGAGTTGGGTAAGTGCCCAAGTCGGCAAGGTCCGCGAAGGTCGAGAGTGGTGTCGAGGTGGTTGGACAAGTTGTGAAGCGGGCTTGACGGAAGGACTTCCATAGAGAGGGTCAAAAGCTACGTGGAGTAACAGTTGGGATGGCGAGCCCGAGGGTGGAAGAGCAATCAGGCTGGTTGAGGCGATGAGTTTGAGAGGGCCAGAGGTGTCGGGCGGGGCGACATAAGAGGTGCCGTGATCAATGGTTCCACCAACGAGATTTTAGGGAAGATAACCGGTGGCGAGCAATTTAGGGCTCGATGAATGTGGGCCGAGGCGGTAGAGATGAACAACGACAAAGTGCGAGCCGAATTTCAAGGATGCACATAGGGGCACGAGGCCGAAACCAAGCACAAATCGAAAGCGGTGGAAATGATGTAAGAAGGATGCACAAACACATAGTGTTGGAACTCGTATGAGCAAGCCGAACAAGCAGGTAAGCCACAATCATCAACAGAAATGGAAGCCTAGGGATGAACGAGGTCCAAGCGAGAAGATCACGAGAAACAATGACGAACAAAAAAACACCCCAATGCATTACAAAAATGGCAAGTAGGGCAAGTTACAAGAACAAGGTAGCGAGCTGGGAGGGACCAGCTCGGCAAGCTGGGGCTTATTTGGGCCCGAGACAATGTCTACAACCTCCAAAAAACTCAAAAAACGATACCTGAAGCTCGAAATGAACCTCAAACTTGCAAAAAGACACCAGAGATGCATGCAGGAAGCCTAAAAACACCGGAGAGCACGAACACTCGAAAAACCATAAAACTTCAAGAACATTAATCGGGAAGCTGGAACCCACGAACAAGGTATAAAACCGAATCAATGCAATAAACGCACAATGAACAAAATATCCATTATGACACTTGTCACATGACCTCGTTTATCACAAACCGAAAGTCGAAAACCCACAAAAACCAAATATTTGCATGGATCCACATGACATGCGCTCGATACCATGAAAGAGTGCGTGAACACACGAAGCATGAGGATCACAAGGATAGCGTGAACATCGATGGAAGTGCAAACGACAACATCACGAGGTTTTGTGAAGGAGTGAGCATCAATCGAAATGTGCATGCAAAGATTATACATAGGAGCGTAACATCATTACAATCCACAAGCTCTCACTAATATCATATATCCGAATGGGTGTATGTATAAAGGGTCTTGAGTAATCCCAAAGTGCCGTAATGATGGCCTCTCAAGTGGAGAGTTGGAGTTACATTCCCAAAATGGGAAGTAACTCCCAATGATGCAACTAACACACTGATGTGTAAGGAAATACCATAGTGACCCCTAAATGACATGCATACATATGATCTCACCTAAGTGAGATGACTCGCCTAATGATGTGGAAAATGACTCACACCAATAGTTCGATATGGTTGGATATGTTTGGAGATTTTGAAAGAGAGTATGGGTTGTTGCATCTTTTATCATTCTTCCCTTACTTGATCTACCCAATTTGCCTTTAGTATAGAGATGGCACCATAACAATGCTTATGTGGACTCATTCATCCTAGATAGAGCATCGGCGGCCACATTTTCCTTCCCTTTCTTATTAATAATCTCAAAGTTGTGCCCCAGTATCTTAGTGACCCATTTTTTTTCTCTTCTGAAGATAGTCCTTGCTTTGGGAAGTATTTCAAACTAGCATGATCAATTTTTACCTTGAAGTGTCTACCCATCAAGTATGGTCTCCATTGTTTGACATGTAATATTTCCATCATTTCCTTCTCATAGGTGGGCTTCAACAATTTATTTCCTTTTAGTTGTCGGATCTCAAATGCTATGGGATGTCCTTCTTACATGAGTAATGTTTCGATCCCATTTCTTGAAGCATTATATTCAACTATGAAGCTCTTGAAGAAATCTAGAGTTTCCAATACCGGAGTGGTGCACGTTGCCACCTTTAATTTTTTAAAAGCCCTAAAAGCTTCCTCATTCTAATGAAAGGAGTCTTTCTTCAATAATTTTGTAAGTGGTGTTGTATATATTGTCATAGTTTTTTTACAAATATGTGATACTACCCTATAAGACCTAAGAAACCTCATAAATTCTTGAGGGTTCTTGGGACTTCTCATTCCACCATGCGCTGGATCTTGTTAGGGTCCACCTTAACACCTTTATGAGAGAACATATGGCCTAAGTATTCCACTTCATGTACCCCAAAAGAACACTTTGAAGGCTTGGCATATAGTTGATGTTTCTCTAGGGCTTCCAATACTATATTGACATGATGTAAATGTTTCTCCCAGGATTTGTTGTAGATGAGGATATCATCAAAAAATACCAAGACAAACTTCCGTAGGAATGGTCTAAATATTGAATTCATCAAACTCTGAAATGTGGATGGTGCATTAGTAAGACCAAAAGGCATCACTAGGAATTCATAATGCCCTTGATGAGTTCTAAAGGATGTCTTATGAATATCTTCTTTCTTTACTCTAATTTGGTGATACTCGAACATAGATCTAGTTTTGTAAAATAAATTGCACCATGTAACTCATCTAATAAATCATCAATGACAGGAATAGGAAACTTATCTTTGATAGTGTACTTGTTGAGTTCTTTGTATTCTGGACACATGTGCCATCTTCCATCCTTGTGGCGCACCATCACCACTGAAGCAGAATAAGCACTCTGACTGTGATGAATAATACACATTTCTAACATTTCCTCCACCTTCTTGATCTCACTCTTTTGCACATATGGGTATTTATAAGGTCTGATGTTGGGGGATTGGCTTCCTAGAATTAATTGAATGGCATGATCATGATCTCTTTTAGGAGGTAATCCTCTAAGATCCTCAAGACAACTTCATGTTGATCAATAACCTTTTGAAGATCAGGATGCACTACCATCGTTGGTGGTTGAACTTCCATGGAGAAAAATCATGCTACAAAACCTTCAACCCCCTTTTTAAGAATCTTCTGCATTTGGTGAGAACTAACCACCTAATGAGTTTTTTCTGTAGTTCACAAAGTTCAAACTGTTTACCCTCGGAATGAAAGCGCATGAACAATTCTTGGAAATTTATTTCGATGGTGCTCAAATTTGTGAGCCACTGAATGCCTAAGAAAATATCATCTTCACTCATGGGAATAGAAAACATTGTAGATTCCAATGTGTAGTCACCCATCATAAGTCTGATTTTATGGTATTTACTTTAACATTAAACTATGCATCATTTGCAATCATTACTTGAAATTCGATTCTTTGGGTAGATGAAACAATTTAGCCTTCTTTGCTAGCTTATGATTGATGAAATTATGTGTGCTCCCCAAATCAATCAATATTGTCACCTTCTGATTCTTAAGACAACCCATGACCTAAAGGGATTGTGGAGTTATAATACCTGATAGAGCATGACATGAGATAGTCGGATGGGAATATTCATATTTTTCCTCTTATTTTCCCACTTGATGTTTCCTCATATTCTTCCTCATCACTAGTCCCTTCAATGTAGAACAATTTTTTCTCAGCACATTTATGATTTGGTCCATATTTTTGTCATAGTTAAAACATAACCCTTTTTCTCTTTTTTCTTCAATTTGTTGAGGTGTCAGCCGAACTAGCCAAGGGTACGATGGAGGCAAGGTGCTACGATATTTTATGTTAGTGAAGGACTGCTTTCGCTAGAAAGAAATTTTTCCTCTGCCCTACGTGCCATGATAATAGAATCAAAAACCTTGAGTGGATTAAACATGCACACCTCATGCTCAATGTGGTCCTTAAGAACCCAAGAAATAGGTCATTCAGATACTCTTCTATAATATCCTCCACACGCAAGGAAATATTTTGGAATTGATGGACATACTCCTTTACTAAACTTGTTTGTCGTAACTTTGCTAATTGGTTGAAGTAATTCTCTGACACACTAGAACTATAGTGTAATTGAAGCTCTTTAGTGAAAACTATCCATGTGACACTTAGACCATTCTTCTTCCTTTGAGCACATAACCAATGATACCAGAAAAATTGGTTAGGTTTTAGATATAAGGATGCCATGGTTACTTTTTTTCTGATGGGATCTAATGGAGATCAAAGAAATTATCCATTTGGGTAATCTAATTGAGTGGATCCTTTCCATCAAATTTATGCATTTCCACTTTTGGAATAATGCCCCGCCATTGGTGAGGAGATCCACTTGAATGTGTAAAGGATCCTCCTTGATTGGAGTGATTTGGACTTGTGTGAGTATTACTAGAGGAACCCATATGACTGGAATTGGGATTTGTGTTTGAAAGAGTGAGCAACAACTCCTGCTTCATTGATTGAAAATCCATCTGAAGTTCACCCCTAAGGCTACCTTTTAGATGAAGAAGCTCATTATTGAGGTCATCCTTACTCACCATATTATTTACTCTTTCCGAAGTTGGATGAATACCTCAGATACTCCCAAACTAGAAGATTATAAATCCATATCTTCCTTATTTGGGGTCATTCTGGAGTTGTTTGACCTTTCCCTTGGCCTCGAGTTGATCTACTAGTCATGATGTAGGTTTTGGGACTCGGGGTAGACAAAATAGGGAAAAAAATTAGGGTTTGGGGTTTTGTAAATTTATTGGCCAAATAGAGGAAATCATAAAGAAGAAACCCTAGCTAATTTTTGGAAAGCTTTTCAAAAATATAATAAACTTATAAAAATTCCAAAAATTACACCCACGGTAGCTGAATTATGAAAAACATAAAACCGTTGTAACTTTTGCAAAACAATTCAAAAATTTTTTATATTTAGAGAGGATCTTACTTGATTGATTTTGCAATACCAAAAATAATTTTCAGAAAATTTTGTTACCAATTTTGAGATATAACCAAACCTTCACAATTAGGGTTTGACACAACGTTGACCGAGATCAGGCTCTGATACCACTTGTAATGAAATTACTTGTATAAATTTGATTATCAACAACAATAGAACACTAAAGAACATAAGATTGCATATAAATGATCTCAATATGCAAGTAGAATAGCTTAGCCACTTCGAGGGGGCAACCTCAAAACCATACAATAAGACTCAAATTCTCAATATGATGATTAACTACTCCTCACTACCACCTATATATACCAATCCTATGTTATGGCCAACACCAAGGCCGACCTAATAAATATATGAAAGCATAAATGAATAAAATTTGATAAGAAGAGAGATTATGTAGGCCACAATCAGCATTACATATCCAATATAAGCTATAAGACTAAGGGTGTAACATTTCCTCCTCAAGAGTGGCATCTGCTTGTCTTTATGAAATGCACGACAATGCTTAAATTTTATCAAGCAGAGTGCTTTCTACTACTTCTTTGGGTTTTAGTGGCATCCCCAACTATCTTCTAAATGTCAAAAGAAATGAAAATAAAAAAGCCACACAAACTACTTTTTGAGTATGGTCAAAGGAGGTTTAATCAAATATAAAGGAAAATAAAAGTGTTCAAGGCGAGGGAGACTTTGTGAGGTTTAATCAAATATAAAGGAAAATACAAGTGTTCAAGGCGAGGGAGACTTTGTGGTCATGATTCCATCCCTTGTTTAAAATTGAGGGCCATTTACATGTGTTTACATGTTTTTATAATTAATAATTTTATAGCTTTCTTTGTTAGTTACTTATTGCTCGTGACAAATGGTGTCAAAAGGATTTAGATATGGTTATCCTCAAGATTCATTGAGACTATTTCATCAAATGCAATATATATATATATATATATATATATATATATATATTCAACCTAATTGTTTCACCTTTTTAGCATACTTGCAAGTCGTGACAAAATAAGAGCTTTGAAACAGGTATGGATATCCATCAAGGCAAATATATGTATTTTTTGCATGTTGAAGTTGTACTACATTGGTCACTCTTCCCGTGACAAAACTTACAACAATTTAAGATAGCATACATTCCACCGCAAAGTACAAATCCAACAAACTTAATATTGTTATCCTCTTAGTGATATTTTTCTACTTTTGTGTAATTGATAGTAATGCAATTTTGTAAAAGTTGAAGGGAAATACTGAAAATTTATTGTCCCTTAAAAATTGTTTGAAAGACATACATGGTCATGAAATGTAGAGTGTTTGTAATTTTCGTATCTTTAGACAATATTTAAAATGCCACTTTTGTTTTTTTGTACACCTATTATTATTTAGAAGTGTGCCCACATTGAATTGGAAACATGTGATGGGTCTTACCACATGTATTTGTTTTCTACCCATGTCAAACTCAAAGCACCAAAAATATAATAATATGTAATCGGTGGTCCAAAGCACTCATCATTGGAAAAAACCTCCCAAACAGTGCTAAGGCCCTTGAATTTGTGGGTGAGGTGACTATTAATTGTAAATGTTGTTAGATTATTGTAGAGGATGAATAACAACTACAACCTATTTGGGAATTTGGTCAAATATGAGACAATCAATTACACAATAAATCTTCTCTTAATTTACTTCAGAAATCTGAGATAATATATAGGCAAGTGGTCTCCTATATTTTAGGAGTCACGCCTCGTCACACCAACTACTCCAAATCCCTATAAAATCTCTCATTCTCGTATTTACATGAGTTGTTATAACTCACTTACTAATATATTACTAACCTACATTAATTTATATTTTCTCACACATGTGAGTACTAACACAAGTTCCTAACATTACCCCCTTAGTGCAAACATGGGGCAAGGAGCACTAAAAACATAATCATATGCCACCGTATTATTTTAGGTATGCATACTATTGTCCTGGATCTTATTGCACATGATTAGCTACATATGAGAACTTATCTCACTTTCACTTCCAATTGAATGCATTCATTAGTCAACCATCTTACAACGAAGTACGACAATCGGAGGATTGTTGTAGTGAATGACCCTCTTATACAACCTGTTTTTTTTCTGATTCACACCTTCCACACTATACTACAACACATTCAAGAGATTACATTAGGAATATCATATTCCAAGTGAACATGCACATACTTATGTTCTTATTCAAACACACAACCGAAAATAAAATCGCCACTATCAGAGATGTGCGGCCTTATCGTTAGCAAACTAACGAGAGTTTGAATGACCTTCAACCTTTGTTGCCTTCGACCTCCATCGTGACACTACTAAATCAATGGAATGTGATCTTGAAGAACGTTTGTTTTCATATTTTTATTATTATTTTCTCGCCCAATGTGAAAACACTTTATTTTAGGACATCAAAGTTACAACGAAAACGTGTCTATAAGGCAATTTTTTTTATTTTTTACATTTTTTACTATGACATAGACTATTGGCACAAAAAGGATTCTGACTCGGATTTATGATAACCTTAATGAACCTATATAGAGAATACTACAAATAATGTAAATGGCACTAATGTTTTTAAAAACTAATCCAACTAAAGATTAGATTTTTCTCTAAGTATTTAGACTTAAGCTTTACAATATTATAAGTGGCTAGCACTTTGATGTCACCACAATACAATAACTCCCCTTTTTAAAAGTACTTTATCCAGTAAAAATTAAAAAGACCACTTTGTAAAATAATACCTTTAGAGCCTTAGGATTTGATCCCTTAAGCTTGATATAGGTAGAAGCTATCAGAAAAGGCAATATATTGGCCATGCCATTAGTAGTTTCAATATAACTTTAAGCAATTTTTTTAACTTAAAGCTAGGGGAAAGGTGTCAGTCGTTGAGCACCCTATGTCGTTAAGAAATTTTATCTTGACTTTAAAAAAGTGGGGAAGACACTATGGCACGATGTCAATCGCCACGTGGGAAACCCACTATACAAAACGTTATTTTTTTGCATAGTGAATCGAAAAAATAATTTTCTCGTGACAAATATTGCTTGTACTCATGTGGCAAGTGGAAAAATTAATATCTATTCCCCAAAAAATTGCATTCAATTCACTTCACATCATCCCCTACCACTCCTCCAACCTCTGTGACTACTTTTCCCTGCATGCCTCTTTAGCATTCAATGTCATGATTAATTGCATGACATTGCCTTTGGAAGTGTGCATATGGGAGGGAGGGGGTGGAAGTTAAACATTCCCACCCCTTTCAAACCCGCGATGGATTTGAACACGCTTTATTTTCCCTATAACGGGCTGAACACCCTTTATGCCCTGCAATGAGTCGAACACCCTTTAAGCTCGCAATGGCGAACATGAGGTGAGCCCATTTTCGGGTTTCATGCAATGAGTGCATTCATAAGAAATACTAGTTTTACAATCATATATTTGTTCTATATTGAGTTGTTTTTATGCATGTTCTTGTTTAATCAAACATTACCAGTTTTACAAACGTATATTCATTCATTATTGAGTTGTTTATGTGCATGTTCTTGTTTAATATTTCATTCAGCACAAACTCTGTTGATTCATCACATTTCGAGTTTTGTACACATTTCTACATAGGGTTATGTTCTTGTTTAATGGGTTTCATTTTGACATGTTGTTTTTTCAACCATGCATGCTTAACTATTGTTTTGTCAGTGTATATTCATTCATTTCAATGCTTTTTTATTCCTCTATTCTCCACGAACTCTTCTAATACAACGTAGTGATTGTCCAAAAAACATTTTTTTCACCCACACATTTTATAGTTTCAAAATACAGTGTTGTTATCAACCATACACTATTGTTATTGAGTAATGGGTTTTGTTCTGACCTGTTGTTTTTTCAACCATGCACAAGAACTATTATTTTTTCAAAGTGTATATTCACTTGTTTTAGAGCATTTTATTTATTCATTTGCTCGCCATGAGTTCTTCTAATACAATGTAGTGATTGTCTAAAAAATAGGGGTTTTCACCCATGCATCTTACAATTTCAAAATATAGTGTTGTTATTGACCATACACTATTGTTATTGAGTAATGAGTTTCATTCTGACATGTTTTTTCAACCATGCACATTGAACTATTGTTTTTTCAGTGTATATTCATTTATTTTAGTGCATTTTTTTATTCATCTGTTCACCACGAACTCTTCTAATACAACATAGTGATTGTCTAAAAATAATATTTTTCACCCATACATCTTACAATTTCAAAATACAGTGTTGTTATTGACCACACATTGTTGTTATTGAGTAATGGGTTTCATTCTGACCTGTTGTTTTTTCAACCATGCACATTGAACTATTGTTTTATCAGTTTATATTCATTTATTTTAGTGCATTTTGTTTATTCATCCATTTTCCATGAACTCTTCTAATACAACGTAGTGATTGTCTAAAAATTAGGGGTTTTCACCCATGTTTTATAGTTTCAAAATATAGTGTTATTATTGACCATACATTGTTGTTATTGAGTAATGGGTTTCGTTTTGACTGTTGTTTTTCAACCATGCATGTTAAACTACTATTTTTAGTGTATATTCATTTATTTAAGTGCATTTTGTTTATTTCTTTGTTCATCAAGAATTATTCTAATATGTTATGATCCTCATGTGCGGATTTCACTAACGCCTCGAGGTTTTGGTGTAACATTGATACAAGTGGTATCAGAAAGCATGATTTGAGCAATTTGTGGGATGAAACCCTAATGTTGGTGATTCATCTATATCTGGAGATTTACTTGGAATTTTTTAGATATTTTTGTGGGGAGTGTATATAGTTCACATGATCGTCCCTCCAAATTTCAGATTTTTTGGAGCTGTTTTGCAAAAGTCTGTGTCCATTTTAGGTCAGAACCCTAATTCTAAGGTTTCGTCTATATCTTATGAATAATGATGAATCATGAAATATTTTTTTGTGTTGTTGGTAATATATTAAACGGTGATACCACTAAATTTCAAGAATTGTTGGATCTATTTTGATAGAGTTATTTCAATTTTATTGTTTTTCACTATTTTTCTCCACATGCCGCAATTTGAGGAATTTTCCTAAATTTCTTACATTTTCAGAAATCTCTCAAAATTTTAGTAGGGGTTACTTCTTTGTGGTTTCATATTTGAGGCTAAATGATTGACGAAATCATCAGGTAAAATATTGGTCAAAGGAGTAAGTTTGTGAAACCCTAATTTTTATGCATCATGGATATACCAATTTTCTATGGTAATGGGGAAATTGATGCAAAAAAATGGTGGATACAATTTAAAAAAATGTATTTTGAAGAATGTTTAGTATGGGTTAGTTTTTATCTTCATCTTGGTGGGAAAGCACGACATTGGTATTCTTATTTGGATATAGATCTATTGGATTGGGATTGGGAGGAAATGGAGGATATTTTCTTAGCTAGATGGGAAACAAAAAAGAAACACAATTTTGTTAAAAAAGAAGAAGAAGAAGAAGAAAATGTTGATGGTGCAAAAGAAGAAAATGTTGATGATGAAGTCACACAGGGAAGTGCATCTCCACGGAAGGAAGCTTCAATATTTCAGTTTGAAGGGTGCATTCAAAGAAAAAAGGTAATTGTTTCCATAAACCCTAGCAGCAAATATAACTTCATCAATATGGAATCAGCTCAAAATCTACATGTGCAAACAAAGCATATCAAGGAATCTCAAATGGATGGTAAGCATATTCAAGTTTTTGAAGATTTAAAGCTTTCTATGGATAAATATGTTTTACATTCAGATTTTTATGCTTTAGATATGGATGGTATGGATATTGTTCTTGGATATCGTTAGTTAGAGACATTGGGAACAATTAATATTAATGCACAAAAGAAATTCATGAAATTATGGTACAAGAGAAAGAAAATTACATTGCAAGATATCACACTTAGCAAGGAAAAAAGTAATGTAAAATTGGATCATGAAGATGAATTTGAAGATGGTGAAGAAGGGAATAAGGATGAATCAAAAGGATAGGATGAAGAACATGATGAAAAAGTAAAAAATAGTTTCTCTACTCAAGAGAAAAAGAAATAGCAAACAAGTTGGAAGAGGAAAAGAAAGTGGAGGAAAAGATTGATAAGGTTGAGCATACTAAGGTTGCACCATATAGACACCCACATCATCATGAGAGGAAAAAATCATGGAGACATGCTAGGACACACAAGGGCAGCAATCTATATGGATATATAGGGAATTGGAGGAGTAATAATTTTGGCTATACATGGAATCAATGGAACAATAATTATATGTCATGGAATCACATGAATAATAATTATGGATATGCATGGATGCCAAGGAGGAACACATATGGACCAGGATGGAATCAGATGAGCATAATGGAATATGGAATCATGTTTGGAGTAACATCACCCACTAGGATTTCATATGGGTGGTTAGATGATCGAGCATGGTGACAAGTGTGCAATAATTTAAAGCACACATTTGGTATCAAAACGACCACTCGTGTTTGAATCCCAATCGGTTGGTTACGTCGTGTAGCCGGGGCCCGTGGGGCGCCTAAACATCGGTGAAGCGGGGCTCATACGTATGGGAGTGCGGGCGCAAACCCAACTCGAGTCGGGCTCTACAGAAGCGTGGTGGGATGTTATGATCCTCACGTGTGGATTTCACTAACGCCTCGAGGTTTTGGTGTAACAGTTCCTTACATAATACAACGTAGAAATTGTCCAAAAATAGGATTTTCCACCCATGCGTCTTACAATTTCAAAATATAGTGTTGTTTGTGCAATTACTTTTTGAATATCCACTATTAACTTTATATTGACTGGTTGAATATATACTAGAATTATTGAACATACATTGAATATATGGTCAGAACTTTGTTGTTTTCTACTATACATTCAAATCTTTCTAAGTTACAAGTTATAATAACTTTCTTTAGTACCTACTACCAAGGTCATGACTTGTTTGTACCTTCCATAACAAAAGATTGAAGAAACTATCATGCCAATGAGTTATGCATCTCCTTCCTACATATACAAATCAAAAGAAGCTCCATTCAACTCCTTTATAGACAATATTGATCTTGTCATGATTAGAATGGCACTGCCCATAAATTTTATTCATCTACCTAATGAATTTGTTTAACAATTTATCAATATTTTGTCGATGCTAACCCTGTGGTATTTACTCAATGGAAACTAGAAATTAATATTCAAGTTACATTGTTTCAACCATTAAAAATACTTTCTTCTTTCTCAATAATGTCTTCATGTGGATGAGGATAAATCTATTTTCATCTAAGGTCAACCCTTCTCTTACAAATTTCAACCTTTATCATTTATAATTTAAATTCTTTCAAGTCTGAAAAATTTCATTTTAAGAGTTATATTAGCCATAACTACTTAGACTCATGTTTTCTCTTAAATTAACTTTCGGGTTATTCATTCTTTGGAGCAAGAAGATCACCAATTACATCGAGAGAAGTCTTTTCCTCATTTTTTAGTCTTGCTAAATGAACTCCTTCAACTGCTAGAACTATTGTCCAAGGAGGGGAAACCATATTTACTATAATAACGCGGTGCAAGCATAATCCTTAATTTTCTTGTTCCTATCATTTCCCGTGTCTTTTCTTCCGAATACTTGATCAATTAATTTTTCTTATAAGGTTTATTACAACCTATACTAAACTTTGCAAGACAATAATTCATTTTATTTGTCCTTTAGAGATAAAATATGGGAAGAACATTGTGTCATCAAATGAGTTTCCAACTTAATTTTATGTCATATTGTGCTACATGTTCAAGGGTTATTCCATCTTAGTAAAATTAATCTCTTCATGTTATGAACCGTTCATACATTCATAACCGTTCTAACTCAATAATATCTATATCAAGTACCTTTTCTCATTAAATTCTCATTGTTATAATTGTCCTTTGCATTTTTACACATGCAAGTAATTCAAAAGATAGTAACAACCTTCTAAGTTATAATTCCACATTTTGAAGTTCAAGGGTAAACATATATTCATGCTATAGGAAGGTTTTATTATACATCCTTAAGGAGACCTTGTCCCAAAATGGTTATTTGTAAGCCAACCAAAATTCTTACTCATTTACCCAACTAAGTACATAGCCTTATAATCACAAGGTAAACATTATCCAAAATAACATAATGTAGATTTATCCAGATTGTCTTATTCCGGGTCTTTTCCTTCACTTCCTTTTTTGAGGTAAGAATACACACATACAATTGTTACTTATAGATCCATGCAGTTACATTAACTTGATGTGAGTTGATATTATAAAATACTCCATAAGATTTTCCATCCTACACCTTTCACTCAAGGTGTATAAGACACCATCATAGTATAAGATCACTATTGTATGTGTCTAGTCTACACTACACATTTTTATTTATAACACATTTCTTTCTTCATGCAAAGTGGACATCATGCCATCCTACATATTCATCATTACTGGATGACGAGGTCATATTTATTTCCAAATTGGTGTAGCTTAATTAGCCTAACTAGTCCCAAACCTCAATTTGTGATTAGCGGTATTAGAGACTTCTGGTTGAACTCTAATTTAGATGCATTCCAAGACAATAACATATCAATCTATTACTATTTTCATCATGAAAACAACAAACTAAAGTTTGAGCATATCAAGTATACTGCTAAATTCTCACAATTATTTCAATACACAAACAAAGAATAGACCTTCCCAATAAAATATACTTATCACCAAAAAAATTATGTTACACAATCACAATTAAAAACCTTATTCATTGAATTCCTTTCATATATACAAACTTGAGGAAACTAATTGTACCCTCTCACCATTAATATTCAACACAAACTTTTATAGAAGAACAATATACATTACAACATTACGTTCTCTGACATGTCAAACAAATACTAACACATTCATCCTTTTTGGACATTTTTTCTTTTCAAACAACAAGCAGAATGCTTCAATGGAAAACAACATTCTTCACTTGTAAACATGTCCCTATAATAGATTGTGGGTTAGTTCAAAGAACTAGCATGGAGATCATTCATAGATAATAAAATTTACATATAGCCACGTGTTTATTGAATAATAAGAAATTAAGAAGCATTTTACATATTCACAAAGTATTTATGCACTCAAACTAAAAGAGGTAACACATTTCCTTCAACCACCATAACACCATGCCTTACATGTGCCAACAAGTCATAATTAAACATTTTTCCATTCTTATATTATTATGCCATCACAATAAATAGTGTGTCAAGAGAGTGAAACATAAATAATTTTCCATTTTGTAATTTCCAACACAAGTGCCATGTGGTTTCATCTAAGAGAAAGAAAACCATACGCATACCATACCATAAACGACCAAAAAGACACATAATAATTGTTAAATGCGGTGTGAAATATTCATGCAAAAACATATGCATATAAATGTACACAAAATACCTCTTCTTTTGTCAAAAGGAACTATTTCATTCTCACCCAAAATTATGCCTAAATTCATTTCCAAATCAAGTCCTAATCCAAACATAGACACATAATAGGAAAATGGGTGAGAACCCATATTCTTGAAAATCCATTTCAAAATTGAAGCTAAATAAATGCATCATTATAAGCAAGTTTTATCAAAAGAAAAAGAAACTCCATGCTTATATTAACGGCAATGGCGATTGTGCCCAAGACGAGCTGAAAGTCCCTACCGTGTCCTCCTTCCTGCCATGTCCTAACAATCGCAACCCACTCTCTCAACCAGAAAAAATCATGCCATCAAGGAGCAATTTTACCCACTCAAATCATTGTTCATAACTTTACCCTTACTAGGGCTTTAATAAAAAAATCTAATTCCCAATTAAAAACATATGCAACTAAGAATAATCAATAACAATCATAACTAGCGCCACAACAAACTACACTCCACTAATAAAAGTAGCCTCTCAAATTTCATGCAATTCAGATTACTTGTGCCACCGCACCATGAAAACAAACATGAAAATGAGGGAGCTAAGGCTTCAACTCTCCCTCACCACCAACCACCAAATGATTATGCCCCAAGGTCAAAAGTCTCTTTTAAAATAGATTTGAAAACTTTTATAAACTCCTTTCTAAATTCCAGTTGGGTCCTTCTCTCTATATATTGGAGGCGTTCAAACAAAACATAATCATTTTAAAAATAAAATGTCAATATTGTAATGTACCCCATCATAATTTCTTTAATCATTGTTTATAACCAAGTCAAATAACATAACAATAATACCTTTTAATAATAATGTTTCAAAATTCCTTTTTAATGAAAAATGTTCCCAAGTTCCACTAAATGATCGTGTTCCTAATGCACAACTTCGAGGAGGGGTTTAAGACATATTTCACTTTTAATGCCAATTCACCTAATATTTCATGTGTTAAAAAAATATCAAGCAAAGGTTTAAGAGTGGACATAAAATGTTGACGAACATGAATACCCATAGAGAAACCCCGAGCGTGCAAATGCAAATATAATAACAACGAATTATGCATTCAATGATCAGATCTATTTTCTATCACAATAACACGATTTACCATTAAAATGTACCTTATATTGAACGAAACAATATTTCATTTAACAATGTTACCGCAACAAACAAACAACAACAATACTTTTAAAGGAAAGGTTAGTAAACATGCAACACACCAATACTCTATTTCGAGGTTTAGGTCTACAATGAAAGGTGGTTTGATCAATTGTTAATGTTGTTGGGGATGGTCTATCCGAAACATTTGCAACTATAGAGTATCAAATCCAAACAATGCAAATATGGATCTAACAATCCCCACAAAATCTATAGCAATGGATGTATAAACAAGAATAATCCAAATCACACAAAAGTACACACACATAACATACTGTATTTTGGTTCACCCAATGTGGGCTACGTCCACCAAACAAAGAGATCTCATATATATAATACAACAAGAGATTACAAACCAATTCTTTTGCACAAGAGTACATGTATCTCTACAAGAGTATCTCTTCCTCTAGATCTCCAACTGGATCTACCTGAGTACACTAAATCATGTCTCCATGCAACTACATGTGTCTCCTCCAGATCTCTAACCAGACCTACTTGAGTGCACTACAACTATGCCTCGAAACACCACCGATCTCACATACTGAAGCTACCCCGCATCTCGCACCATGCAACCAAGCTCTCATCAGATTATGAATCTACAAACAAGACCTCTAGAATGGTCTACCAATGTGCAATCAGTAACCATGTACCAAGAAGTAAGTCTCTCATCCATCACTACATCAACCTCGTGCAAACATGAAGACAACTTCCTCTACAATACTAGAATCCTATGGATCAACAATACATCATGATCTCAAGGATCTGTAATACAAGATCTCACAACATGTGGATTTACAAGAATGGGAAATAACAAGATATGAAAACAACTTGTGAATCTAACAAGGAGAAACACTAGGTGCTTTGCATACTATGTAAGCCATTACATGAGACTAAACAATACAAGGAAATACAATAGAAGATAATACCATCTTCTCACCAACAGTGTACCTGCACTTTCCTTCTATTCAAATTCTCTCCATGAAAGCTCTTGTCTTCATGCAATCTACTTTTTCTTCTTCATCCTTTCAACCAAGGATAGCTCAATTCTTCTCTTCTCTTTCTAACACCTCTAACCCTAGTTTTCTATCTTATATAAGCTTAAAAACTTAGGCACAATGGCCATGCAATTACATCTAATAGATTTGCTTTAAAACAAAAGCTATATTAAATCTCGTGACTTATAAATAAAAACACTCTCACATAGGTAATTGATGTCGGTTACTCTGGACAATGTTGGTCATTGCTTGACCGATGCTGGTCATTGTCAGGTAACCCATTCACTTTGTAATGCATGTCCTAGTGAAGCTATTTATCTCTGCAACCTAATAATCTCCCACTTGGAGATAAATTGCAGAACCTCTGTACTTGTACCTGTACATCACTGTCCTCTACACACTGTAAAGACCATCTATAATTTCCTTCAAAAATTCTCTAAAAAATAAAACCAGGAAGATCAAACCATCTTCTCAAACCAAGAAGATAAAACCATGACTTACCAAACCTGCACAAAGCTACAACTGATCCATGACACCAAGCCTCAAGCTCCCACTGAATCATAACACCATACCAATTGTTGGTATTAGGAAATCAAGTCAACCAAGCTCCTCATGCAATAAGCCATCATGACTAACACACCTGCAAGAGCTCCCACTCAAACCGAAGTATTGAGCCTCAATCACATCCGTAGCCATACCTGTAAAACCAACCATGTTCTCCATCCATCTATCCATGTCTCCATGTAACCACCAATGCAACTGACCAAGACAAGTCAAACTGGAATATGCGTAAGCAAAACAAGATCCTAGGTCAAGACAACCCAAATGAGTTCTACATGCAACCCATGGTTAATTACTCCACAACACCTGCACAACTCAAAGAATCTAAATACTGCATTCTACAAATCCAACCTTGCATAAACAACTAGCATGTCCAAGAAAATTATTTGTAGATAACATCTCAATGGAGTAACATAGCAACAAGAGGAAATACAAACATCCCCTACTCATGCTCAAAGCATCCATGTGCAAATCAAACATCCGCATCCTCATAGACTCACAAAAATGAATCTATCCATATGTACAAAACTCACCATGTACATCCATCCTATCATCAGATCTCCGAAACTCCAAGCCCGCCATCGACTAACTCCAAAGCCAAATATGAATCTTGTGCTCATGAATGTCAATGACAAACATCCATGCTAAACCATGTCACTAATACCAAGTGCAAATACCAACATACATGTCATCAACATAATGCAAAAACCAACCAAGATGAAAGCAAAACAAGGGCACCATATAAAAATGGTAAATAAACTCTATTGTCAAACCTGTGACCAAACCGACCATGGTTTCCTAACCGACCTCGGTCATTTTCGACCAACCACAGTTAACCCTAACTCGACACTAGTTTTGTAACATTCAAATTTTCTTTTCTACACCCTTCAAACTCTGAAAATTACTCTATCATCTAAAACCAGTTGAATCAACCATCAACTACCTTCCCTAAGGAATATCCAGGCACCACAAAATAAAACAAGAAGTGACATCACCATGTGATAAACTCAAAATACCCGCAAGCCCGTGAATGTCCTCCAAAACCAACTTGTGCCTCCTACCACTTTGAATAGTAGTAATCTTCTCTCACTCCGCATGTGCATCATGTATCCAATCGTAATGCCCACAACCATGGATTGCTGCCACTGAACATGAAATCTCTTCAGACCGCTCTAACACCAAGCTCAAAAGATAATATGTCAATGAGAAAGAAAACCAGATGAAAGAACTATAAAATTGATTCCCTTTCTCCTCCGAGAATACTTCTACACCACATAAGTCTCGAACATATTGTGAGGTAGGTGAATCACCTTCTTTCTATCCATGTGTACTCAACATATCTCGTTACCTACAACTGTGTCTAATCATGAATTTTCATTAAGAATCTCATCCTTAGAATAGAAACCCTTATCCTCAAGATTCCACACAATCGGAAAATAAAAGTCAAACAACACCAAAAAACCATGGTGTAAGTTTGTGCACACTATTCCAACATAATATAAGTTTCTCCAAATGAAATAAGTAAAACATGAATCATATAGAGATACTTGACTCAAAGTCTCAATGGACTAACCGAGCCAACTCCGTCCTCTTTCGATATAAAATATGAAGTGATCTAAACCATCTTTGTCATGTACACTCTATGCAAGAAACTCGATCCTTCAAACCATGATAAAAAACTATTTTCCCTCTCCTGCTGCAAAAAACCATGTACATATAAGTTGCCATAGAGACCGACCATGGCCATCCCCTAACCGACCATGGTTAGTTGACCGATATCGGTTCCTCTATGACCGACATTAGTTCTCGACCGATGTCAGTGCTACTGGAATGAACCCAACGCCACACAATTTGGCACAGAACACCACACCAGGTGCCTAATTTGACCGAAGCCGATAGTTTAGTTGAGCAGTTCATTTCAAGAAGCATCCAAATCTCATACAAAAATAATACAACAAATCCATGCAATAAATTGCATCAAGATGAAATACATCACCTTACCAACACCAAGATACTCAACCGCATATTCAATCGAACCAAGTACATACTTCTCTGATGGAAGCCTCACCTCCGTTCTGTGCTACTTCCTCTCTACCAAATATCATGCATCTAACTGCACCAAGGATGCATACCTGCTCCTTTTCTTTGTCTAGATCTGCAATCCAAAACCATGCATGTGCTATTAAAATGCAAAGCACTGCAAAACCAAGATAAAACCATACCTCAATAACCGGATCTGCAATCTGACTACCATGCTTGTGCCTCTAAGAACAGAACATCTCAAAGCAAACAAGATACATTCCATGCATCTCTCCATTTCTTCAGATCTATGATTTTTTTTGTTTAAAACCAGGCTGCCCAGTAACCGACCATGGTCACCCCGCCGACGCCTGTCACTATATTCTCGAACAACCTTACTCTTCCAGCTCCCACTTGAGATTGAATCTCTTCCTGTGATCTTCTCATCAGGAAAAACAAACCTTTCTCTCCTACATGTTAATAATAACCACTAATAAAAACATGAGGCAAACCTGTGCTCTGAAATAACCAAGCTAACCAAGCTCCGATACCAGTTGTTGGGGATGGGTCTATGCGGAAATATTTACAACTATAGAATATAAAATCCAAAACATACAAATACGGATCTAACAATCCCCACAAAATCTACTGATGAGTGGAAGTATAAACAAGAATAATCCAAATCACACAAAAGTACACACACATAACACACTAGGTATTGTGGTTCACCCAATGTGGGATACGTCCACCAAACAGGGAGATCTCATATATATAATACAACAAGAGATTACAAACCAATTCTTCTACACAAGAGTACGTGTATCTCTACAAGAGTATCTCTTCCTCCAGATCTCCAACTGGATCTACCTGAGTACACTAAATCGTGTCTCCATGCCACCACATGTGTCTCCTCTAGATCTCTAACCAAATCTACCTGAGTGCACTACAACCATGTGTCAAAAACACCACATTATCTCACATACCCGAAGTTACCTTACATATGCCACTGTGCAACCAAGCTCTCATTATACTATGAATCTACAAACAAGACCTCTAGAAGGGTCTACCAATGTGCAATCAGTAACCATGCACCAAGAAGTAAGTCTCTCCTCCATCATTGCATCAACCAGTGCAAACATAAAGACAACTTCCTCTATAATACTAGAATCCTATGGATCAACAATACATCATGATCTCAAGGATCTCGTAATACAAGATCTCACAACATGTGGATTTACAAGAATGAGAAATAACAAGATATGACAACTCGTGAATCTAACAAGGAGAAACATGAGGTGCTTTACATACTATGCAAGCCATCACATGAGACTAAAGAATACAAAGGAAATACAAAAGAGAATATAATACCATCTTCTCACCAACAATGTACCCGCACTTTCCTTCTATTCAACTTCTCTCCATGAAAGCTCTTGTCTTCATGCAATCTACTTTTTCTTCTTCATCCTTTCAACCAAGGATAGCTTAATTATTATCTTCTCTTTCTAACACCTCTAACCCTAGTTTTCTAGTTTATATAAGCTTAGACAAATTTAGGGCACAATAGCCATGTAAAACATCTAATAGATTTGCTTTAAAACAAAAGTTTTATTAAATCCTGTGACACATTAAAATACTTCTAATAGATCGAACGGGTAACGTTTTTCATTACCCAAGGATTGCTGTTCTATCTTCATAATAATCTCGATCTTTAAAAGTGAGGGAAGACAATGACCACGAGGGAGACATCAAAGTTAGTAGGCGGGGAGGGAAAACAACGACCACGAGGGGGACAACGGGTTAGCAGGAAGGGAGGGCAGTAGTGGGTAGGGTTGGCTATCGCATGGAGACAACACATACAAGGTAGCAGATAGTGGGGTCAGCATAGATAGAAGGGTAGACAAGAGGGCCCGTGTCAGAGAGGCAACCGGAAGTGGATTCTTCTCCGAGGGCTCAAACCGACATGCACAGGTAGAGCCACAAAGCTTTTTTTTTTTTTTTTTTGGTGGCTATGATTTACATTTCTTTTCCAATCCTAGTCTAAACAAGTCAGACAAACCATGCTTAAACACGAGTTTCCCAATGACAAACCAAACAAAGAGATACAAAAGTACACTGGTCCAATCACATATTTAGCAGTAAAACACACGAAATGCAGAAATACAGGAAATTCTTAAAATCATACACTGGGGATAGGGAACAAGCTAGTTTTTGTGAATGCAAAGCAATATAAGGGGATTTTGCGGCGCAGACAAGCCAAAAAGTTAAGGCAAACCCAGAAGAAAAATCTAACTTTGATTCTACCTAAAACGACAAACAACAAAGGTACTTTTGTCTTCAAGGATCAACCTATTCAAGGAAAGCAAACAATATATAAGGAAGGGAGAGAGGCTACAAAGCTGAACAAATCAGAAAATTTTGCAAAAAACAGCGAGGAACGAGAGGAGGTGATGCAAGACCCCAAACAACTATATAGTCCTACATCTACACCTCTACTTTGGTCTTCCGCATTGTATGTAACTGAACTCATGAGCATGAAAGAGAGACTGGGACTCTTAGAAAATCAGGTGTTACAAGTAGACATTGAAAGAAGAAAATGTACAGAACATAGACACAAGCTATAAGGGGAAAATAAAGTTCTCAAAGAGTAGGTTTTAACTCTACAGAACCTCATGGAAAGAGGAAAACAAGAGTTAGTTGCTTTAAAACATGACATAGGATATTTGAAAGTAGCGGGAGAAAAAAACACTAAAACGACAAAAGGAAAGGAAACAACAAAAATAAAGGAATTTCAAGAAACCATAAAAACTTGGAAATAAAAGAAAAACAACTAAAAATAAGATAGAGGAGGCCAAAACATGGTCACAATTGGTAAGAGATCAACAAGTGAACAAAGGAAAGCCTTAGAGAAACATGTCAAATTTCGGATAAAAGAAGAAAAAGATTAGCAGGACAAAGCGTTAAATTTTACTATCAAAGGTTTGAGAGAATTTGGTGAAAGAGAGAGAACCGACATATTGACGAGGATTTTCTTAAATATTAGTTGAAATTGATAGGATATATACAACAAGCTAATAGGATTGGCAAGATAATAGGAGGAAGAGATCGACATGTGCGAGTGGTCATGAGAAATATAGAAGACACGCAAGATATTCTAAAAAATAGGGAGCTTCTTCAAGGAACACATATATATCTAGACGAGGATTTGAAATTCACACAACAAGAAGACCATAAGAAGGAATGGGAGAAAGTGAAAAAGGCAAGAGAGGCGGGAAAATGGACACAAAGCTCAAATCGGTGAATATTCGACAAACAGAAATAGGAATTCGGGGCCCCATGAGATCCTATGCATATAGTAAGTTGGAATTGTAGGGGGTACCCATGGAGAAGAGGACCTGGTTTGGGGCCCGTAGCAGAGGGGAAATATATTATAATCCTTATGGAAACACATGAACATGATGGTCGCAGATTTCCAGATTTTGAAGGATACAAGAAAATTTTAGTTTGGAATGAAGGGAGTGAGACAGGGAAAGGGCATGGAGGAATCACAATTCTAATCAAGGATACATGGCTTGGGGTCGTTAAAGTGGAAAAAGGAGATGCAAATAAGCAATATATATGGCTTAAAATAGTAGATAACAAGACAACTATCGATTGTTTTGCACACTACTTTGCTCCACAAGGATCAAAGACATATAAGAAAAGAAATTTAGATAGTGAGGACCCTTATGCTTCGATAAAAAAAGACATTTCTTTGTTTAGTGCAGATGGAGAAATTATTATGATGGGAGATTTTAATGCAAGAACTGCAAATAATCAATCTCTTCAGTTGGACAACACCAAAGGTGATGATGGAAATCCACTTTGGCTTAATGAGGCAGATGACAAGTTTTGGGAAAGAATATCCCAAGATGGGAATGGAGGGGTGATGCTCTTCGGGGTTGAGCTTCTAGGTCTATGCAGCCTACATGACATGGTTATTTGTAATGGCATGAAGACTTGGCCTAGATCTAAAAATGTCACTTGCAAAACGTAAAATGGTCAAAGTGTTGTGGACTATGTTATTTGCACTCAGAGTTCTATTTTTAGACTGCTCGAGTTCGAAATTGGAGATTCTCCTATTGAGCTCAAATTTGATCATAAACCTCTCTTAATCAAACTTGCCACCAATACAACTCAGCAATAAAGAAACCAAGGCCATCACTTGCTAGAAACATATCCAAAACAAGGCAAAATCATTTTGAATAAAGAAAATCAGGAAATCTTCTTGGTTGCCCTTGAACAATAATTTCAATCGGCAAAAATTGATTTACAGTGCAATATGATCAAGTGGGCAAGGGGGTGTGTTGGTAATAAACTAATGATACCTTTAATTCACAAGGCTTTAGGTGCTTGCAAAAGATCTAATCCCAAAAAGGGAGCTGCAAATACTTTTCCCACTAATCCATGGTAAGATGAGGATTGTAAGGCTGCTAAGAGAGCTATGAGGGAAAGTGGAGGGAATAAAATAAATAAAAAGAAATATAAGAGACTAGTTCAATACAAAAAATAAACCTATGTGAATAGAAGGAGGTCAGAATTAATTACTCTCAGAAAACACAATCCCAAAGGATTTTGGAGGGAGTTGCAACAAAAGAAAACACACATAGAAAACAATATCACATAAGCACATTGGTTAGAATATGTGAAGCTTTTATACGAGCGGTCTCTTCAACAGGATAGCCCTCCCATTCTCCAGACCTCAGTCGAGCTATTCTCAGAGGATGACATCAAATACGGCATTCAAAATCTAGCAAATGGAAAAGCACAAGATGTTGATGGGTTACAAGCTGAATTTTTAAAGTGGGGGGTCGAGGTGCTTGCTCCACATATCAGAACAATCTTCAATAATGTAAATCAAGTAGGGTTCCCAATAGAATGGATGACCAGTGTGGTTATTCCTCTATTTAAAAGTGGGGATGTCAATAACCCTTCTAACTACCGCACCATTATGATCAATCCTCTATTTGGTAAGTTGTTTGGGGGCATGATAGAGCGCTAAATCAGTAGGTGGGTAGAAAGAGAGGGTAAAAGAGCAAAAGGATAAAAGCTTCAACCTAAACATTCAACCATTGATCATTGCATAACTCTTAGGCATTTGATTGAAAAGGTTTGGGATTCACAAGGTGAGGAAACTTTTTGCTATTTTGTTGACTTTAAGAAAGCGTTTGACACGGTCCCTCGTGAAAAACTTTGGAACAAGATGGAAGAACTTGGGATTCCATACGAGTTTAGAGCTGCAAAGGCAATAGACTTTATGAGCAGGTCGAGCTAAAATTAAAACTAGAGAAGGCATGTCAGAATGTTTTGGTAGTGACATTGGTGTCAAACAAGGCTTCCCTCTTTCTCCCACTTTGTTTGGTTTATACATTGACAAGCTTGAAGAATGGTTACATAATGCCGAGGGAGGGGGTGTTTAGTTGGAGGACTATGTGGTGAAGTTGCTCTTATATGCTGATGACCTTGTCTTTACATCAACAATAGCTCAAGGTTTGAGAGAGCATCTAAAAGCTTTAGAACTCTTTTTCCAGAATTTGGGATGCAAGTCAACATCGACAAAACAAAAATCATGATTTTTTCTCTAAAAAGGAAAGGGACGCACACTAACTTTATTTTTGAAGGGAGGCCATTGGAAATTGTTACAGAATATAAATATCTGGGGATTGATTTTCACCACAAAATGAGCTGGGAAACATGCAGAGCAAAAAGAATACAAGGAGGTTGGAAAACATCATACCCGATCCAAAATAGATGTAGGAAAGCTAAGCTTTGGGGATTGGAATACTAAGAAAACCCTCTTTGGTCTATTGGTCACCCCAGTGGTCCTTTATGGGTGTGAAGTTTGGGGAAGTAATATGTCAAAGCATGGATGGAGACATGTAGAAAGAATCCAGAAAAATTTAATCGCAAGCACTCTCAAAGTTAAATCAACAGGTTCCTTATGAGATTTTACTAGCTGAAGCGGGTATCTTACCAATGGAAGCTTCAGCAAATCACTCTACTAATAAGCTATTTGAAAAAAGTAGAAAGCATGGACAATCATCATTGGCCCAAAATGGTTATAGAGGATAACCTAGAGCGCAGAAAGAAAACTTGGATGAAGCAGAACACCAAATGGATGGAGAAGTGGGGCATCCACTTCCAGGAGTGCCCTAACAACAATAGGGAAATAAAAAATTATGTGGTGGAGAAGTTTAGGAACATCATGTGGACAGAAAATATTGGTCATAAGAAAGCGCACTATATCAAATATTTTAACCCCACTTGGGCTCACGATAACAAATCTTACTTAAGGGCGGATATCAAAGGTAAGGCTAGGATTATTTTGGCTCAATTGAGGACCGGGTCACATCATCTTCGTTGTGAAATGGGCAGATGGACTATTCCCAAAGAAGAGTGGGAAAGGAGAACTTGTCTTTTCAAAGACGGGGTTGTTGAAACAGAATGACATTTCATCATGGAATGCTCAGCGTATGATGACATCCGCTTCCAGTACGAAAATGACTTATAAGTGGACAACCTAGATGAGTTATTTTAGGAAGAAAAGATTCAAAGGATTTCTGATTTTGTGCTCAAGATTCACAGTGAGGCGAGAGGATTTGGAAAAGAACTTGGTTTCAACTTAATGTATCTTCTTTTTTGGTCCTTTGACTCTTGATCACGTACGTCATTAAAATCTTTCATTTCATTTCTAGCTGCCAAAGTAAAATACTCAATTTTGGTTTAGAGGGTTTACTCCTTTGCATGCTCTTATATGCAATAACAATAATAGCTTACTTGTGCTTGAATTTAAACATTTGGTTAATGTTTCAATAAAATCCTTCATACTTAAAAGGGTGTGTGTATGGTGTATTATATCCATGTATTTTCATTTTATGGCACCTTGATAATCTAGATTTATGATTTCAATTGGAAAAGTGCTAAAAATAATTGAAACCATGCTCATGTGTTTGAAATACCTTTGGTAAACAAATAATAGAATTTGAAAGCATAATTTTGTTTATTTCAAAGTATTTTTGTTGTTGTTGCAAATGATGGAAATGATGTACCATTGAATGATAATGTCATGAATATATTTCAAGCTAATAAAACATATGAATTAGATCATGATAAAAAATAAATACATAATTCGACAAAAATTAAAAGAACAAGATAGAGCTAACAATATTGCACATTTTAGGAAAAGTGTCATGCAAAACCCTAATGAGATAGTAAGTGAAAGAATAGGTAAAACCTAGGAATCTCCTTAATTTGGACTCACTCCATAAATGCTAGAAGTTGTTGAAAATAATAGGCAATAATAGAAACACTTAACTACCAATAAATCATCTGAATGAAATTGATATCAATAAGCTTCTCTATTACCTTTCGCTTCTTTTAATCTTGTAAAATTTACAAATAGAAGTGGTCTATATATATAGCAAAAGTAAGAGTTGTAGTCCAAATTTTCTTTTGACTATATGATAGACATGTGTGCAACAACCTCCACATGAATACACATACATGAGACAAGTGGTCAAGCTATAAGTGTCACTTATCCTAATCTAAGCCTAAGAGGTGTGCATGGAAAGTAGACTAAGTCAATATAGCCTAAATAAAGCTAAGTAACCTAAATAAACTTAAAATAAAACGTGTAAATATAAATATTTCATCAACACCTTCCCTTAAGTTGTACTTAGGGAGGTCAAAACTAAAAAGAAATGGGTCTCAATAACTAAGTCGATAAGGTACCCATGTACAATAAGAATAACCTAGAAAAAATGAGATACAAAACAAAGGTCTCAAAAAACCAGACTAAGTACTATGAAGACTACATTAAATGGATGGAAGTCATCACTAAAAAAGCATTAGATAGGATGAAATCCATCACTAAAGAATATGCAAGAAGTGTAAGTGAAAATAATGGTGAAGAACTCAAATCTACATGAGTGGTTTGAATCCACTACTCGATCACTGAAGAAGACAAGTTGACAATGTATGTACTAGAATATCTCTAAAGAGACTGTCAATTTTTTGAATGATGTAACAAAAGTACAAAAGAGTGCATCAAGAATGTCATATACCTGAATTAGGTGATGTAATGTGTTAAGAGTAAGCAAGGACACAAAACTTGAAGAAGCAATATGAATACACCCCCTCATAATGTTGAATGGGTGGAGTGAACAAAATAATATATATGCATGAGTGGTTTGAATCCACTACTCGAACACCAAACAATGACATAAGTTGGGTATGCTAAAAAATGCTCACTAAAAGGAGAGGGTATAATTGTCAAGGTATCGAGCAGTACGTAAAAAGGGCCTCTCACAAATAATATGATACTAATAGTGATGGGAATACATAACAACTAAGAAAAGGGTGTACAAAACAAGGCACACACACATGAAGGTAGAATAGGCTATAAAATGAAAACCCCCATGGCACTTTATAACTTAGTGCAAATATACATCCCAAAGAACCAAATAAGACAAGTAAGACATTGTATATGTTAGAATAGCTCAAAACAAGGAGTTGTCTAATTGTCAAAGAAAGGCCAAATAAATGTGAGGGTTTTTCCAAAACAAAGGGAGTTGTGATAGGTAAAATGAGTAGTGTGCGACCAATATAGCTAAATGGTAGAGGATCCACACCTCTAGAACCCATAGAAATAATGCTAACGATGTTATCATGATTGATATGAAATCCATCCTAAGTGAGTATGGATGGTAGATGAAGATACATGCATGTGATCTAGTGTCATGTAAACAATACATGTGAGGAATAGTCTCTAGAAGTGTCATGACTGTCGTATGTCCGATGAAGTAGTCTCGGGTCTCTCATGCCTAAGAAGATGTGTAGAAGAACTCATGTATCAACAAATATCCTCATGAAGAGTGGAGAGAAAAAAAATATGTGAGTGTGCACGAAGTGGACCCAATGAAGAATCATTTGCTCTATATCCAATGTCATGGAAAACAATCCAATGAATAGGTTGGATAGGGGAAGTGATGCCCTGCAAATGTTTACCTATGCCTCCACCAAAATGACTCATGGAATAAAGAGTACGGGATCCAAAACTAGTTGTGTACTTCTCAAATGAGCCAAACACAATGGTGGGTGAATCTGAAGTTTGGGTTACAATAGGTGTAACAATGGGTGTATATGTTAAAAATATCAGTTGAAAGTTAGAAACCAACACAAAGTAATTGATTCTTAAATCTAATCTATTCAACAATACCTCAGATAGAGTAATGGATTGAAAAGAGAAAAGATATTATACTTGCACTTAACTACAAGATTATAAAACTCCTCCTTTGATGTGTTGGATTTTCTCTTAGATGATTGATTGTTTCTTCAGATGTTGGTGGAGACCCATGAGCAACACATCCCCTTGATCTTGTTTGGATTTTCTTGATAAAGAGGATGAATTTATTGGAGTAAATTGAAGATGGATTGATAAAGTAGATGGATTGATTGGATGATTGAAGATAAAAAGTAGAAAATTTTGTTTATAAATTTCTTAATTGTTCCAAGCTAGCTCTCGTGGAGGAGGAGGGATCAATTTATAGTTTGTGGGTGGAGAATTCAATGGCTAGGATGAAGCCATGTTGGATTTGGATCAAGGGTGGAGAATTGATGAGAATAATGGAGGATTCTAGAATTTGAGAGAAGATTCAATGGAGAATGGAAGGTTTATTTGAATTTTTAAATGGAGGGAAGTTTAGAGAGCCTTCTTGAAATAGAAGCCTCTAGATGTAGAGGTGTGAGGATGTGATTATATTAGGTTAAATAAATATTATTAGGGATATTATTTGATGGAAAGGCTAGGTGCGGGGATGTGTAGGGTAGGTCAGTAGGTGAGATATAGGAATATTAAACTCCTAGAAAATGTTAATGGGGATTAAAATAGGATAATATGATATTAAAAGGGATTAGTGATGAAATGATAGGATATAATGATGAAATAAGAGGATTAATGATAAAATGAGATAAATGATAAAGGGTAAATGTGATGAATGGATTAATACTTAATCTCACGATTAATTATTATTTGGATAGTGACAATGTTGTTTGTGGAAAAAATTAATCGTAATTGATCATATCAATACTTTAGATGTCTACATTTTCCCCCTCTTTGAATGGTTATTGCATGGAAATTACCATTCAAAGAAAAAGAATAAAATATGATGGTAGGATGGTGATATGATGCCCCCTCGAGGGGTTAGGATGGGAGGAACAAGTCGAGTAATTGCTTGAAAAGAGGCGAGGACCAAGTTAGTAGATGAGAGTGGATTAGAGGATGAGAAAATTTAAGGATTAGAAGATTTGAGGATTTAGAGGATTAGGATTAGAGGATGAGGATTAGAGGATTAGAATATTTGAGGATTTAGAGGATGAGGATTAGAGGATTAGAAGATTAGAAGATTTAGATTATGAGAATTAGAGGAGTAGGATATTATAGGATTAGAAGATATTGGATTTTAGATTAGAGGATGGGGAGATATTGGATTTTAGATTTGAGGATGCCCTACCAACAATGTATGATAAGGGATGAGATTTTAGATTTGAGGATGTTGGATTTGAAGATATTAGATGTTGAGGATGTTGGATTTGGAGGATTAGAAGATATTGGATTTTTTATGTGAGGATGTTTGATTATAAGATGTTGGATGCCCCAGTCAAGGGGTTAGGATTTAAGGATTTTGGATTATAGGATGTTGGATTTAGATTTGAGGATTTAGATTGATGTTGGATTTGGAGGATTAAAATATTGAGGATGTTGGGATGATGAGAATAAGGATTGGTTTTTGGATTGATTTGGATGAGAGGATGTTAGTTGGATGTGAGATGATATGTGGATATTGATTGATTGATTAATGACTTGATTGGATAGGATGATGTTATATAGTTAGGTAAATGAGGATGAGGATGAGGTGTGGATGATGATAAGGATAAAAGATGATGATAGAAGGGGGTGTGCTACCATAGAGTGTCCACCTTTATTATCATCATTAGCAATGATTGAATTGATGTGTCGAGAGAAAAATGAACCAAGGTATTGAGACCATGATGAAATAGTTGCCAAATGCCTCTGCCCTCATATCATGGGACAAATTAATATTATGATGGTCCTCATATCATTGGACCAAAAAAGTAGTCTCGTATCATCGATTGAAATAGTACAAAAAAATGGTCCTCATATCATTGGACCATGTAAAAGAAAAAGAAAAAAAGAGACCGCATATCATCGACCAAAATGTAGACAAGAAAGCAAACACACACACACACACATTGTATTTTTGTATTTTTGTGATTTTTATATCTTTTGATTTTTAAATTTTGATTGATAGATGTTTTGATTTTTAATGTTGGATGTTTGGATGTTTTGATTTTTTGATGTTGGATTTTGGATGTTTGGATTTTTTATTTATAGAGTTTGGTTTTTTGGATTTTAGATGGTTGGATTTTTTAATATTTTGATTTTTTGGATGTTTGGATTTTTAGATTTTTGGATTCTTGGATGTTTAGATTTTTTGATGTTGGATTTTGGGATTTTGGATTATTTTGATTTTTAATGTTAGATTTGGAGATTTTTGATTTTTTGGATTGAGGATTGTTTTGATTTTTTGGATTTTGGATTTGGAGATTTTAGATGTTCAATTTTGAGATTTTGATTTGGGATGGGTGATGGGGGATGGAAAGGGATGTAAGGTGAGACATGAATTTCTCCTATTTTGGGTAGAATGGGGGAAATTGGATAGGTTGGATAGGATAAAGATAGGGTGAGGATAGGAAGAGGATTGTAAGATTTTGGATCAAGGATAGGATAATGATTGTTTGATTTTGGAGTGAAGGATAGGATGAAAATTGTTTAATGTTGGATAAAAATTGTTTAATGTTGGATAGGGATTGGTTAATAGGTTAGAATTAGATGGGGTGTGAGATGGGAGATAGATATATAGGATGGGGGATGGGGGATAAGATATGCCCCCAAGTATAGGGAAGATGGTTTGAGGGATAGATGTGGTGTCCCCCAGTGTAAAATAGGGTGGCATGTGTGGATGGATGGATGGGTTCGATTTTCCCTCAAGTGTAGGGTTCTCTAAAATGGAGGATTCCCTCAACAGATAATAGTAAGGTTGCCCCCAGTCATGGTGATGACAATTCAAAATGTACATGAGGAGGATGGGATGAAAATGAAAGGGTCATTATCTTCCCACGGATGTCTAATCCTAAAGGATGTAGATGTGATGGATGGAATAATATAAGTGATGAAAAAAGATGAGCTTAACAACACATGTTGTAAGGAAAGAGTGGGACTAAAACAAAAGTGTGACCAAGGTCTAAATAATACCTGGCAACATGCAAGCCCTATGTCTTTGCAAGATCAAAGTGTGTGTGATTGTGATGGTTAATTACCGCTTGAAGTGAAGACTTAATGGGTTACATGTAGACATACTAGCCAATGTATAGAGAGTGATTAAGTCAAGAAGGTTGATGGAAGGTGAATGGAAGGATAAGCCATGCATTTCTCCACTACCAGCCACATGTCCATAGCCCTAACGGAGATACATATGATTCTTGTCACAACATTTCTCTACTACCATCCAAGCATCCATAGCCCCGATAGAGTTGTTGGAAACACCCCTAGAGAGAGTCTTGAGGTGGATTTTATTTGATATTTTTGATTTTTATATGATTTTTTGATCTTTTTCTTTTTGATATTTTGACGATTTTTTCTGCTCAAAGAGCGTCCACTCTCTTGAAAACTCTCAAGGGGTTAAGAATCACTAGTGGCTTGATGGGGGATGGAGGTGAGTGTGAAGATGATATTGGCTAGAGTGTTAAAACACGAGCCCAAGGGTATTCACCAAAAGTTGATTAAGTGTGTTAAAGTAGGTGGATCTTTAGGAGGACAATTTTGCTTGAATGTTGGAGGTAATGATAGAAGGAAACACAATTGTAGTAGGTACTATTGGATTACAACATGTGTGAGCAAGCTCATCAAGTGTTCACATAAATGGATTGGAAGAGGATATTAATGAATAAGAATGGATAAGATGTAAAGGGATTTTGATGTTGGATGGAAGGAGGATAAGTGGGAAGGAAAGAATATCCATGTCCAAATGATGAATTATGTGCTCAATATATTTTTAGATGTTTGGTATTTGTAGGGGGTTAAATGATTTGTGATTGGATTGAGTGGTTAGGATGGTAGGATCAATGAGAGGAGGGGGTAGAAATGGGTTGTGATGGAGTAGTGGGATGGACATTGTTAGTGTTAGGTTTATACCTAAGCCTAAACGAACTGGATTTTGAGGAAGGGAAATGGGTTCGTGAATGCCTTGTTCATGGATGCCTATGCCTTTTCCTCAATGTTTCATATTAGCGAGAACATATTTTTGGCTATAGGATATGAAGTGGATGGGGAGATGATGCCATGTGGTCATCATGGGACTGGGGGTTGTAATTTTGTCATCCGCTAAGAGGCCGAACTTAACAAAGGATGAGAGGTGAGATTTGTTTTGGTTTTTGGTCGGTGAGGGATGTTTAGATGTACGATGAGATTTGATGGATGATGATGTTTAGACATCGAGTGGGTTTGGATGATAGAAAATGGTTAGGGATAGGATTGGGATGGAAAGGTGGTGGGTAAAGAGGTACAAGGATAATAATTCCTTGGATTATGAGGTTTTGGACATAAGACCGAAATTGCATGCAAAAATTGGTCGAATGTCCATGAGTGTGATGGAATTCACAATAATAATGTTCTCGATACCAAGATGGTTTGGGAAACGTTTTGATTGTGTGATTTTATTGGGGGATGGATGATCATGTTGAAAGTTTTTAAATGATGGAAGATGGTGGTCAAGGATTCTCCTAAAGGAGTGAAGTGGTTTGGGTTAAATGGTTTTGGGGAGTAGGAAGTAAAGGTGCATGATTGGGTGTATTATGAGATGTTTTGGTTGATTTGGATTTAGGAGTTAGATTAGATTGTTGTGGCTTAGAGGATGAAGGGGATGGATTAGGCCTAGGGCCGAAGTGGATGGTTTGGGCTTGGAGGCCAAAGTAGATTTAGTTGATTTTGGGTTGGCTTAAAGATGTGATTTTGAGGTAGATGGTTTTGGATTAGGATTAGATTGTTTGGGATTAGTATAGATGTAGATGAAGGAGATGATGTAGATTTAAATGAATGGGATGGGTGTGATATGGGGGTTAGATTAGATTTGGGTGATGTTGAAGGAGATTTGGGATGGATGTGGTGGTATAGGAACCACATTAGATTTAGTCAATTTAGGGGATGAAGTAGATGAAGGTAATTTTTCCTTAAGAGTCACGTTAGATGTTTTAGGATTGGGGGATGGTGGAGATGAAATAGGATTAGTGGATAGGATAGTATTGGGTTTAGGTGATGAAGGGGTTGAGATAGGATTAGATGTGGATGAAGATGATGAGGGTTGCATAGGATCCACATTGGATGGTTTAGGATTAGGGGTAGAAGGGGATGAGGGTGACTTAGAAGTCACAGTGGATGAGATAGTATTGGGCTTAGGGAAATGAGAGGGGATGACATAGGCTTAGAGGATGAATTTGATGGTGGTTTAGGGGATGTGGACTATCTAGGAGAAATTCTGTAGGATCAGATTGGGATGATGAAGATGATGAGGATGGAGGACTAAGATGAGATGTGGGGGATGATAATTTTGGGTTAAGTTATTGGGATTGTTGTGGATATGTGAATGAGACTCGATGATAGGTTTTACGATGATTGGATTTAGGAGTTGAAGTTTTGAATGATGGTGGATTATTTGTATGAGTTTTTATGGGAGGAAGATGTAGGTCATGATGATTAATAGGGGATTTGGAGGTTGGGGTTTGGGATGGTTGTGTGGGTTTGGGATTGGTGGCTAGATTAGCAAGGACATAAAGGAGGTCCTCTTGGTCTAGGTAAAAGTTAGTGAGGTGATGAAAGTCGATGTAATTAGTTTTTTGGGGATAGTGGTTTATGTTGTTTAGTCGAGGTGTGGGTTGAGATGATTTATGTTCCTTAAGGAGGAGTTCAATGGGGTGAGGGGTAGGGATTGTAGAAAGGGGAAATTGTGGATGGGGTTGGTTGGGAGATGATGGTTTAGGGATGATTGGTTGATACATGATTTAAGTGGATATTTGTTGATTAAGTTTTTGGATGGTTTTTAGGATGTTAGGATCAACATGGGATGGTTGATTTGGATGACGAGGAGAGGATTGGTTAAGGTAGGATGTTAAGTTTGAGATTTGTTTGTTAATTTTTGGATGGTGTGTGGGACTTTGTGGTCAAAGTGAGATGGTTGACTTTGATGGGTGGGGGATGATGAGATAGCTTGGTTGATGGATTTAGAAAAGAGATAGGGGTTTGGATGTTGGTTTAGAAAGGATGGGGATTGAGGATCAAAGGCCATGGTTAGATAAGATGTGTGAGGGATTAGATTTGGATTAGGATTGTGGATTAAGGATGGTGATGGGATTAGGATATGGATTGTGTGATTAAGGATGGAATTATGATAATATTTGATTGATTAAAATTTTAATGTAATGGGATGGTTAAGGGTGTTCACAAACAAAAAACAAACATGCAACACACACCCTAACTAGTCAAGTGGGATTGCAATCAAGCTATAGCCTACTTTTAATACCACACACCAATGATGGTGCCAAAATTGGCTCTCCACCTATGTGTCAATGTGGGGTCACTAGTGAGTGATCTTAGGAAGTGTGGTCTCCTTACACTATAACTTGATATGCGGAAAATGGTTTCCTATTCTAGGATGTACGATCTCACTAGGGGAGTCCCCGATATACCTTGTGGTATGTGGGGCCCAAGTCCATGTTGCAAGGATGATGTCTAAGGCCTAGGTTTTGGGACGTGGAAGCCCCTCACTTCACGTCACTCTTAAAATAAGTAAGCACTTAGCCAATAATAACAATTTTCCTTGAATTTATATACCCCGCTAGAACACATGGTGGTGTGTTATGTGCGTGGAGGTGAATCCCATGGTCACGAGACCCTAAGACTACAATAAGTGTGTGGATTTCACTTCCATGTCATGTTACCCCTAAAAATGAAAAATGGAGGGAAGACTAGCTACTTTTGATCCTCAAGATTGTCCTAGGATGCAAGAGGAGAGCATACACGGTGTCGTCTTTGGGTTAAAACAAGAAACAACACAAATTACAAAAGGAAAATACACACAAACAATAAAAATTAATGATAAAGTTTTATGATGGGGCCTTCGACAAGGGGACATGTAAGACAAAAAGGATTAGTAGTTTGTTTTATACCCCAATGTTCTTGGACCGTTCGAGCTGCAAGACAAGGGTTAGTAGTTTTGATTAATCAATATCCTACAACCACAAGTGTTAGGAAAATACTAATTGAATATTAAAATTGACAGAGTTTCCCTTGTTCCTACGATATTCCTACAAAAATAGAATGTAAGAAGCTACAAAATACCACTAAAAACCAAAAAAGTGTGATTAGTTAGTTAGTATTGATGCAAAACTATTATCAAAACAAACACGTTATTTAAAGTCAAAATGCGATGTTAGGAAAAATGTGTTAAAAATGCACTACATAAAAAAGTGCTAAAAACAAAACAAAAAAGCTACGGTAAAGACAAATGCATAGGAAAATTCAGGGTAAAATGTGCTAATATAGCAATAAATGCACTGAAATATGAACACACGCACCACTACAGAGTAACAAATGCAAAATCAAAATGCATAATGAAAAGTTAGCAGACACAAAAGCACTGAAAGTGTTGTAAAAGTGTTGATATAAATGAAAATGCAACCTTTGTATAAACAAAAATGATATTGCATGAACAGTAGTGTTTATCTTGCACAAATCGGATTAGTAGACACTAAAGCGTTGATATATACACAAAAGTGCTAATATCGGAACAAATGTGTCATGGGTTTGAAAAATGTGCTAAAATAAATCCCTACACATAAGAGAAGTTAATAATATGTCCAAAAGTGATGTTTTAGGTTACAAAATTGTTGTTTTTACGTGCATAAGTGTCATTATGAAAGTCAAATGTTTGAAATGGGTGATTGTTATAAAAATTCAAAATTAAGGTAGAAATCTTAATGAAAAATTATGAAATTTGAACAACTTGTTTATAACACAAAATGCTACTAAATGCAATTAATATTTTGGGGGTAAGCCCCATGGTGGGTGCCAAAAATGTATATGTTAAAAAGATTAGTTGAAAGTTAGAAACCAACACAAATCAATTTATTCCTAAATATAATCTATTCAACAATACCTCAAATAGAGCAATGGATTGAAAAGAGGAGAGAGATTATACATGCACTTACCTACAAGATTGCAAAACTCCTCCTTTGATGTGTTGGATTTGCTCTTGATGATTGATTGATTGCTTCTTGATTTTGGTAGAGACACACAGTATCACTTCCCTTTATCTTGCTTTGATTTTCTTGATGAAGAGGATGAATTGATTGGAGTAGATTGAAGATGTATGGATTGATGGATGATTGAAAATAAAAAATGGAAAATGTTGTTTATAGATTTCTTAGTTGTTCCAAGCTAGCTCTCATGGAGGAGGAGAGCTCAATTTATAGTTTGTGGGTGGAGGATTCAATGGCTAGGATGAAGCCATGTTGGATTTGGATCAAGGGTGGAGAATTGATGAGAAGAATGGAGGATTCTAGAATGGAGAATTCTAGAATTTGAGAGAAGATTCAATGGAGAGTTGAAGGTTTATTTGAATTTTTAAATGGAGGGAAGTTTAGAGAGGCTTCTAGAAATAGAAGCCTCTAGATTTAGAGGTGTGAGGATGTGATTAGATAGGATTATATTAGGTTAAATAAATATGATTAGGGATGTGATTTGATGGAAAGGCTAGGTGTAGGGTTGTGTAGGGTAGGAGGTGGTGAGCTATAGGAATATTAAATTCCTAGAAAATGTTAATGTGGATTAAAATAGGATAATACAATATTAAAAGGGATTAGTGATGAAATGATAGGATATAATGATGAAATAAGAGGATTAATGATAAAATGAGATACATGATAAATGATTAAAAGGGGAAATATGATAAAATGGAATATTAGATAAATGATAAAGGGTAAATGTGATGAAGGGATTAATAATTAATCTTGTGATTAATTATTATTTGGATAGTGACAATGTTGTTTTGGACAAATTAATCAGAATTGATCATGTTGACATTTTAGATGTCTACAATGGGTGCATAAGATTCATTGAGAAACTCATGAGAAGGAAAAATAGAGGATGATGTTGTGTCATTAGGATCAAAATCATTGACACAAGTGATACTATGTTTCGTGAGAGGTATGTCTATGGTGTCACTCAGACGTTGCAAACATGCAATAGTGTCCGGCAATAATTGAAGGATGGTGTCTTTTCTAGAAATTAATGAGAGTAATAGAGAGTTGTGTTTGTAGCTACCTACTCTCTTTAACAAATCGAACTACGTCTTCTTGAAGTGAACATACTTATGTAACAAACATGGTGTTTTCGAGACGCATGTTAGTATTCTCATGTGTTAGAGTGTGGGAGTCGTGGATGGAATCCATTTAGAATATCAAGGTAAGAAATGTATTGGAATAACCTCACAAAATGAACACACTCAATAAACACCTCCCAAAATGTTTATAATAATACATTTTTTACAAATTTTCTTCAATATAATGGTTGGCATGTAAAAAAATAAAGTAATCCCAACTTGGAAATTGTTTTAATGTACAAAAATGAACCCTTAGCTAAAAATAGGTGGCATTTTATGAAATAGTGCACTTACAAATCAAATACAATCAATAAATTGTAAGGTTATGCTGAAAGTATACTATTAGTACATTATGAACCAAATTTTAACCCATAGTTAAAAAGTACACAAAAGCACACTTTAAAAATACACTTCTTAATCTAACACATGATCAAAAGATATGGTTGATTGAAAGTACAAAAATTGGGACATGACAACAACAGTTTGCAAAATCCAATTTTTCTTAGAATCAGGGCCATAAAAAGTTACCAAAACCACTCCAATATGTAGGACATGAAAAATACACAACTGGGATAAAAATTCTTGGCCTTCCAAAGTAGAAAATACTACCTCTAGAAAAAAATTAGTCAAAAATGATGCTCAATGGTGTAGGCTATGTAAAAATGTTGCACATGGGATAGTTTTAAGTCATATGGTGCATGAAATGAGAAACTATGGGATAATTAGGGTACAAGGGGATAATTTAGAGACTTGGGATGGTCATATGGGCAACTAAAATCTTAAAAAGGTCTTAAAGCTAAACATGCAACGTAAGGGATTTAGAATCCATGCATCTTGGTATGTTATGCCTTACAAAATAAAAATGCCATCATGCCACCCATCATTCTCAATACATAATTTGCCAAAATTTATATTTATTAAAGATAAAGCATAGGTCCGTGCATTTCAAGGGTTGCCCAAGTAGCTACAAAGTTCAAATGAACGCTCCTGGGAGCATCAGTAAGTACAAATTACAAAAATGGACTTTATGTATATCTCATGAGATGAAGAATCTAAAAATTAGTGATTGGATCCTCCATCCTACAAAAATTTACAATTTTTTTGTTATACATCATGCTTGTTGTGGCTTGTCCTACGAAGTGAAACTTAAAAAATTCACGTAAAACAATGTGTGCATCGAATTTTTTTATGTTTTTAAATGCATTTTTAAAATGCAAAATCCATTAAAATACCATGAAGAACTAGAAAATCTAATTTTATCTCAATTTTTTTAAAATCGTCTTTAAAAGGGTTAGAAAGGAGTTTTTGACAAGAATAAATAACCCAAATGATTTTTAAAAGCTAATATTCCTAATATATTTTAAAACCTAGAGAAGTATATGGATAAAAATAAGAAACAAAAAAACATCAACACCACAATTACCAATTGAAGGAGTCTCACTCTGAAACCATGAAATAATAGGTGAAACCCAATAATCTCTTCAATTTGGACTCACTCTAGAAATGCTACAAGCTGCTGAAACTAATAAGAAATAATAGAAATACATTACTACCATTAAATCATCAAATGAAATTGATATCAACAATCTTCTCTACTTGATTTTGCTTCTTTTCAATCTTCTTACATTTACAAATAGAAGTGGTCTATATATAATAAAAGAAAGAGCTAAAGTCCAACTTTACTTTTGACTATATGATAGACATGTGTATAACAACTTCCACACGAATAGGTAGACATGAGACAAGTGGTCAAGCTATGTGTGTCATTGGTCAAGCTATGAGTGCCACTTATCCTAATGTAAGCTTAGGAGGTGTGCAAAGTAGACTAAGTCAATAAAGCCTAAATAAAGCTAAGTAAACTTAAAATAAAAGGTGTATATATAAATATTACTCCAACAACAAGATTAATGATGGTGTTAAAATAATTTGCAAGTCAAAACGTTTATTTGGATTTACCAAGCTAGGGATAGAATAGAAGTGTAGACAACTAAATTTGGTAAATTGTCCTCGTGTGATGCCAAATTTTAATGTGTTCCCTTATTAATACATGTTTACATTCATAATCCAGTTTCCCCATCATCTCTACCTCCTCTGCTACTGACTTGTTTATCTTTGCACTTTTCTCTGTCATTAACTCTGACAATAATATTTGATCAAAACAATATTAAACCTTTGATATTCATAAACAACTTTCATTTTTGAATTACATCTTTCTAGTTTGAAAACATATGGAAGGGTCGGGATGTAAGGTCCAGTCTTGGAAAACTTTTACGCTTTCACCCCTTCACAATAATCAACTCTAATTTCAATTTCAAATTATTCTTTGGGTCATTTTAGCTTCCTATGGTCAACCTTATTATAAAATTTCACCTACAAAAGGTTATAACAATAAGTTAGCATCACTTTATAGCTCACCTAACACTCTTACAAGATACTATTACAAATATCTTTCCAAAATCACTCAAAGGTTTCCTAAATCTACCCAAATTATTTACACATCATCTAGGGAATTCCTACTACAAGTATAAAACACTCAACTAGGTCAAAGAGTCTATTTGCCTTAACTTCCAAGCATGCACAATTCATAGAGTTGTGTTTTAACAAGAGAAAAGTCACTCTAATCATTGTACACGGTTTTCTATCAACAAAGGGTTAGGTCACATAGTTAAGGCACGCCACATCTCACTACTATCATGTTGGGTACACTTTATACTACATATTTAGCCCATTGCCTCAAAGTGTCAAGAGACATGAGTGCACACCTAGGGGTGGTTAGCTATTCACACTTGACAAGAACCTATGATAAATACATGAGGATAAAGATCATAATGAGGTCTTATATTGAAAAACTTAGATTGGGATAGTTGGGATAGTCTGAACAAATGGGACACTAAAAGGGTTCAGCTCTAAATTGTGAATTTGACTACTCACTTTGGAATCATGAAACCGACTTTCCCAAAGTGTAGGAGGTCTTTTTAGGTGAAATTTTATATCAATTTGGCCCTCAAGACCATTTTAAGATAAATAAGAGGGTTTTAAAGACTTGATTATGCCTCCTCCAAAAATTCTACTTTTGCATTTGGGACCACCAGTGAGTATGTTGAGATTGGTCTTCACAGAGAAACATTTAGGTGTTGTGAAAGATGTGAAAAATCCATAATGTAGAGGATAAATTTAGATTTAAAACGGTATCTTATTTTCCTCTTGACTCATCATAGAGCTCACATAATATTTTGTTGAAGTTTAGGTGCTTTTTTACACTACAAGCTCCTCAAGTCTCTAAAATCCACTTTCACTGTTCTGTTTCCAAAACCTCTGAAACTTTCCAAAAATTTCCTAAACCTATTCTATTGCATTTTAGGCTCTTCAATGACATCTCCATATGACTTTAGGATTCTTTATTAGCTCGGAGGATGCCACCTATCTTAGATAAACTAGAGAGCAACCTTCTTAGGGTTAGTACAAATTTCCTCTTTAACAAAGAACACGGAATCGACCGATCGATTGACCTCATGAACAAATTTTGGACACTAGGGAAGGATGTAAATCACATTATAAAGATTTTCAATGATGGGAAGGTTATGACATAGAAGGTGGAATGACCTGAAGGATGACTCAAGAGGGGCATTAGGTAAATGTTTTGACACTTGGGTAAAGTTGTCATGTTTTCAACTTGAATTTTGCCCTTGCAAAAACTTATGAAAACATGTTTATAATAGATTAGAGTTTATTATTAATCTTACAAATATGTTATAATATAAACGCTAATTTAAATTTACAACTTAGATCAAGTGGAAAGAATTAACACACACCAATCAACCTAACATGTAATGGAAATCTTAAAATAGATGTATGAGGGTACTTTGTTGATTTCATGTATGTTTTAGAGAGATTCGGGGTTGTGAAATAATGAAACCGGGAGATCGAACCTTGATAACCTTTGCAACTAAAGCTAGATCCGTGAATAAACATGAGTCATGACTATACCATTAGGTTAGGATTGTACCATATGGTCTAGCCCCTTATATACGGTCTTGGACCTACTCGATTCTACTCTAACTTCCTAGTTTAATTTCCTTCTTGGATTTGTCTTTTATTTTTAAACCCTATTGTCACACATACAACGAGGCTCTCGAATGAATGGATCATCATCTCAAACCCTATACATCGATGAAGAGTCCTATAAAATAAACATTAGAAGGGTTGTAGGCATCCACGTGCACTGTCAAAATTGGAGCTCCTCTAAAGAAGCATTAAACCACATGTCGTTCTCCACCTAGCATGTGATATCTAGATAGATCAATCAGATTTGGAAATTGCTTTGACCATGTTTTCTTTGACTTGTCTCTTGCTAAAATAATTTGAGAGAGGATGTTTGAGTGCTTGTAGATGAGATATATGGCTGTCTTGACCATGTTTGTAGCTTCATACCTAAAGTGGGTGTTGTTCTAATGACTATAGATGTGCAATCCCAAGATTTAGGAAGCTTTGTATGTATTTTTCAAGTGTATGAAGTGAGTGCTCTACTGCATTGCCTTAAGAGTTTCATGTTAGAAAATGAGGAAATGTTTACTTGTTTATAAAAGTTTCCGTAGATGATTTATCAAAGAAAGGATGAACCAGATGAAGTATAAGACCGAATGAAATATGTTAATTTCAAATTACAGTTGGAAGACATGTTGTTCCAAGACCGTACAAGTAGGTTATGAATCGATGTGTGACATTGATCGAGAGCATGGAATGTGCCAAATAAAGTTTAGAGATAGTCAACCGATATCTCTCTATTGATTTTTTGCATTGTATTCTCAGAGTTTGTCAACATGTTAGTGTGCAAGGATAAATACGCTAAACAATGGAACTCGAAAAGTGCTAAGAGGGAATGAAGAAGTTGCATTTATCATAGAAAGAGTGCATAGGAAAATCAAGGGTTGCCAAAGTGAAAATTATCAAATTTGAATGTCTACATAAACAACACATTATGTTGTGAATCAACCATAAAAAATGTATTATATGGTAGAAATTATTAAAAAATAAAATTAAAAAAACCCATGACACCCATGAAAAACAATTCAACACTAAAAACTATTTTAAGAAAATTAAATTATTTAGAGAATAATATCTAACACTTGTTTGTTGTACCGATTATATTATCGAAATTGAAAATGTTGGGAAACTTATATTACACTTAGATGTTTGGGAATCAAGTTATATTTAGTATGTTATTTTTTATCATGTTATAAATCCTATGCAATTAACAATAAGGGAGTGACAACACAACCCCCATAAACTCACTCAATTTTTTACACATTTACAAGGTGTTTGAATCATATCAAGGTTCTGAGGAAGGAGAGAAGATTCCCATGCATTCATAGAAAATTCAAGAATAAGTGAATGAGTTATTTAGAGCCAAAGAATAGGAAAATAGTCTCATTTGGATCGACATCACACTATCCGATTATGATGACCGAATATTAAATTGTAATAAATAAGACTTCATTCTAAATTATTTTTTAGATATTTATATTTGCATATTCCTTATGATTCAATTATGTTTGAATTATTGGATTAAATTATTTTGCAAGAAATTGCAATGTAAGGTGGCTAATTGTAGTGCGTTGTTAATGTAAAACTACTTTTCACATCGACATAATAAAATTAACATATAATAACATAGATTCCATTATATTATTGAATTCATTTGACATTTTGGTGTGGATTTAAATTTACAAGTCAACTAATTTGAGTTGGATTTACATTTACAGGATTATAGATTTACATTTTTAAGTTGTCATCGATGAACAACTTAAAAATGTTCATCGACCACGTCAAAGTTTTTCATCTCTCTTTCACAACATAAAACTTAGCATCCTGCATGAATAAAAATTGTAAGTATTTGGAATCATGGTTTTGTAATGCGGTCCCAGTCTAGAGGCATATAGGTTTCCATTTTCCTACAAAAACATTGTCTAAATATATAAATTATTGGAATCTAAAAACAAATAACATGTTAGGATAAGCCAAATGTTTCATACCACTAAGCAAAGGGTTGTATCAAGAGACCCTCTACATCCTACTGACCTCCTTGAAAATTTTGGTGTAAAGAATATGATTTGAAACAAGAGTTAGATATGGTTAAAGCTAGGTTTAGGGGGAATATTTTTAATTTCGTATTGGCAGGCTATTCAAATTTCAAAACAAGTGGGAGTTATAAGATATTTTTGGTTTTGGGTCTTTGAAAAGTGGAGAGAGCATGGGTTGTTTGTTTCATAAATGTCTCCGATGGGATGGTGGGGTGCTAAATGCCATCATGGAAATCCACATAGAAACACTAGCAAGATACGATCTATGTATGGAGAGGGTAAGGATTTCCAATTATTTTTTTATCATGTGATGATTCTAGATGCGTTGATCACATTTTGGAGTCACAAAATCACGCACTTTAGACATTATTCATCCATACTTCATACTACTACTATTTAGAAGGTTCTTGAGTGAAAAAGTACTAATTAACCCCCATCTTTTGGCCATATTTATTTATTTTATTTCATCATTCCTGACCTTTTACATCCATATGCCCTATATCTTTCGATCATTTACCATTATTTTAGCCTCAAATGGGTTGCCCATTAGTATCTGGGGCACCCGTGGGCACCCTGGTCCCACCATGGGTGCCACGATCCTTTGAACTTTCCCGCCTCTTCTTGGGATCTTTCTAGTTCTTTCTCCTTATATTTTTGGTGGTCGGCCATTTCGGGGTTGATTACAAAATTAGATCAAGAGAACCATATAAATATAAATTATGAGACCATAATGAGGGATGTAGCATCATTCACTACTATAACTCATCTAGATTTTCATCCATATATGCATTGGAGATCACTTGCATCCACATAACTCCATCATCAAGGCACAAGCTAGGACATCTGCATCACACTTCATATGGGGAGGGATTCTATTCTATTTCATGCACACATTCTATTACATTTTCTACACATAGTTATTTCTCACTACTTCAAAAAGTGCCACCGACACACTAGAAATCTAGGCATGTTCACACACACTTGCACATAGAACTATATTGGGTTCTAGATGTAGTGCATCACTCAGTTAGTAAGTCCACCATTGTGGTAGCTGAGGTCAGTCTAACCCCTTCATATGCATTTTTTTAGGGTTTGATGCTTGTTTTGAGGTCTTGCAGGTCTTTCTTTCATCTTGAATTATTGATGGCATCTAAAGGATCATGCCGAATTTGATACGACACATCGAAGGTTCCATATCACCTCCCAACACTGTAGATATGAGTTTTAGAGCTTTTATGCACCAGATGCCCAGATTGCAGACTAGAGTGCCCACGGGTGCCCCAGTCCCTCTCGTGTGCTCCGGTCTAGTTAGACACTCCAGATTCCATATTTTTGGGACTTTTGCATGCTTGTTCATGCTTCTAGATTTTCTAGTTATCTCTGCAACACCTGTCCTACAAGCGTCCTTTATTTAGTTGAGTTCTTTCCTCTTCTCTCTTGCACATTAGAGTTAGCATTTCCTTTTCATAGTTACTTAGATCATTTACATAATTTCTTTACTATATTTATTTAATTTATTACAATTTTTCATAGCTTATATTAATTATCCCCATAAACTACATAATAGTTAATTTTAGTTAATCATTTTGGTGAACTTGACATCTTTCACACTTAGGATCCTCATTTTTTCTCTATCATGGGTCAAGTTTCTTTATCTGATTTACTTAAGAGATACCCTAATTGCCAAGTTGTTTTGCAAAAATCCTTAGACACCAAGTATTTTGATGACAATACACTGCCACACGAACTAAGTCATATGCTTGCTTGTCTATTTACGACCCTAGTGATCCTCCATCTAATCAACCCCTATTGGACTCAATTCAAGCTTTATATTCTTTGTTTCAAGACAAGTTTATGGCTATGGAATCCATAATCACATCTCTCAAATCTGAAATCCAACAACTTAAGGATACTTCTCAAGCTCATGTTTGTTCTCCCTCTACATCTCATCTTCAATCTATGTCCACTACATGTCATATAGTTGAACCTCAGTCATGTCATTGCCTGATCCTCTCATATTTGAACGTAATACAAAGCAACATGACCTTCTTACTAAATTCCTTAGTCATCAATTGATCACTTTTCCACCTACTCATTGTTATCCTCCTTATCAACTAGAAAAGTACCAAGGTCATCCATATTATAATTATCATCGAATCAATGGACATAATGACACTTGATCATTATGCTTTACAACAAAGAATCAAACATCTTGAGCATCAGGGTTTTATATCATTCACTACAAAACATTCTATTACATGCCCATCTACGAATGTTAGACCTACCTAGGCTCCTAAATTTGTTCCCTCTTTTTCAAATGTGCCTTCTTCATTAGTCAAGAGTAACCTAGGTAACCACCTATGACATTACCAAGTTAATATAATTAACCACCTATCAAAATTAGTTCACAACCTCCTCCTACTAAGTCATCTATTATATCATCAAGTCAACCTAAGAAACCTCCTTTAAAACTCAATGCAACTTGGCCTCCTCTCAAGTATAAGCTCCAACCAATTACTTTCGTCAAAGCAACTAATCCTCCTACTAGTGGTCATGACACATTGCAAATTCCACCACAATCGCATGGTCCTCCTATTACTTTTTTCAACCATGCTTCCACCGCTAAACACAAACTTGGTCTTTGGTAGGTGACTCTTGTCACTCTACCCACCCGATGACACACTCTTGTGCTTCAGTTCACACTTGACTATTGAGGGATTACTACACATGAACCCCACACACTACACACTAGACGTATTCCTACATTATGTTTCATACACCATACATTCTACATTTAGTCTATAACATTTTGACATTTGCGCATTTACACATCATATATCATACTAGTCTTCATCACATAGGAGTCTAGCATTACATTACTATTCTATCTACATACATTACACCTTACACATTTTACACATCTAGCATTGCATTCTACATACTATACACTCTTAGGCACACTACACCTATTACACTCTACACTATACATTGCATTACTATACATACTACACTTAGTCTACACCACGCATATCACACGTGGTAGTCTACATCATACATTACATAGTATGTTACACATTACATTCATCATATGGTCATCTTTTTTATTACATATACTACATTGTCTTCTACACGTTGCACTCACTACCCGATGACACACTTTAGTTCCTCAGTCCATACTCGACTATCGATGGTTTAAAAATCAAATGGACCTTACACTCATCACAAATTTACCATTCGACATTTCATCATGTGAAATTTCCACTTCATCGATATATGTTATAGGCTAAATCATCACCTATTATATCATTTTGTAGTGGTATACACCTTAGGTTACATCAACACTCCATATTTTCATCTTATAGTGATATACGCTTAGGTATAAATCATCACTCATCCATTCATCTCATAGTGATATATGCTTAGGCTAAACCATCACTTACATGATAATCTGGTCGTGATATACACTTCGGCTAAAGGGTTCATGCACACACGATTTCTAGGTAGCATCTCATCATTACACATACATACTCATCATAGTGCACTAGACACAACACACACTATTCGACCATTTCCCAATGACGCATTCTATTTTATGGTTTATTATTAAATACTAAGGGGGAAAACTAAATGAACCTCATTGGATACATTTCTACCCACTCAGGGGGAACGTGGATCCTATCACTCCATTTTGCATTCCATTCCATCCATCCACAACATACTGTATATTATGGTATCTTTTACTCTTGCTTACTTTTACTTGTTCATGATCACTTTATTACATGTGTTAGTTAGATTACTTGTATGTCAGTTATCTATATCATCCACACACACATGTTCATGGATTTTTCTAGTTGTGATCACAGATACATATATCTTACACGCAAATACGTATGCTTACCTTCTACCCTTCCTACACCGGTCCTTAGGGGCATCCACATTCATCTCTTCTTGGTGTTATTATTTAATTTTGTACTTACAAATTTACATTACTTAGATCTACACGCTCTTGACATACTAGTTATATTTCTAACATGATAATAGGTGCTTCATGTGCAACATTTTTTATGCATGGATATTTGTTTCCATACTTGTTTGTTACATTATCTGCTATTGTTTGCTATTGTATGTGGGCCTTGCCCTTTGTTTGGTGTGCAAACTTGTTTGTTTGTTTGTTTGCAACCATGATGGCCTTGCGTGTCTTGCGACATCATGAGTGATGTCCCATGTTTACACCTACTTTGTGTGGCTTACTTTTTCTTCTTGCATGTTTACATTACTTCATTGTCTGCATAGCTTACACATGTTTTTCATATGCATGCATGTTTGTTTACACTTATCTTCTTGTTTATGCGTGCCTTGGTTTCTACCAAGAATTTTTAAGGTTACAATGTACATGTGTTTGGTCCTCTTTTGGGGCCGCATTCTCCTATCAGTGACGTCGCATGTGCCCCTAAAGAGGGGGCATCATTTGGGGGTTTTTACATACTAACACAAATATTCTACACTAGTTCGGTTCAATTATATACAACGAGTGGGTTCGAGCAATCTTTGAAACCCATACACAATGAATGTTATAGGACATGGTGTCCTTATCATTCGGGAAGTAGTTACATACTTGGAGGTTATAGTGGGTGTGCCTCTCTACATCACTTCACCAAGTGGCATCGATTGCCCAAAAACTAGGATGTACAAATATCTCTATACACACATTCAGGGAAGCCATTAGAGCTTAGAGGATACAATATAATTCCTCCCTATAATTCTTCACCTATGGCACGAGATTTCCCAAAAACTCACAGTCTGAGAATATCCTTCTACACTCTATTTCTCAACATGGATCAAGTGCACAAGTTCCATTTACATTTGGGTATTTTACATTACGTTTTCACACACACACATACATACATACATATTTGACCACTTCATCATTTTCTCCTAGCAAGTTTGACCATATGAGAAACAAGAAGTCAAATGGGGAAACAACAACAACAACAACATGAATTCGCGACAACATACACTTTACTAACCATGTAGGTACGTCACACACCGCAATAACTACACACGCATTTCGCCCTAGGTTCACTCTCATCAGTTTTTATTTGCGTGTTTTCATCTTTAGTTTCCACACTCCTCCATCTTTTTTTCATTCCACGTTTTGTCTAGTCCTTCGGAATGCTTTCACTACACTCTTCATGAACATAAGGTAGGTATCTCTATCTACTTTATGTTACCATGATCTTTCTTCTCACCAACATAAAGTGGGGGCAAAATGTAGTCACAAAATCATGCACTTTAGAAATTATTTATCCCAGTTTCATACTACAATTTAGAAGGTTCTTGAGTGAAGAAAGTACTAATTAACCTTCATATTTTGGCCATCTTATTTTATTTTATTTCATCATTCCCAAACTTTTACATCAATATGCCTAGTCTCTTTCAAAGGTCATTTAGCATTTTTTAGTTTTTGTGGGGCACCCGTGGACATCCTAGTCCCACCATGGGTGCCCGATCCTTCTTGAACTTTCCCACCACTTCTTGGGCTCTTTCTAGTAGTTTCTTATTCTTGTCTTTTTGGTGGTTGGCCATTTCGAGGTTAATTACGAAATTAGATCAAGAGTTGCATCTATCTATGCATTAGACATCACTTGCATCCACATAGCTCCATCATCAAGGCACAAGCTAGGGCATATTCATCATACTTTATAGGGTGAGGGATTTTATTCTATTTCATGCACATATTCTATTACATTTTATACACATAGTTATTACTTGCTACTTCAAAAAGTGTGACTAACACAAGAGCAACCTATGACATGTTCACACACACTTGCACATAGAAATACATCGGGTATGAGATGTAGTGTAGCGCTTATTTAGTAAGTCCACCATTGTGGCAGCTGAGGTTAGTTTGACCCCTTCATATGCATATTTAATTTTTAGGGATTTGATGTTTTATATGGATTTTTACAGGTAGATCTTCATCATAGGTTCACATCAACATCAACAAAGGTACCACATGGACAATGACCATGTGACAAGAGTAAAGATATTGCGAAATCTAACAATAATGTCATATTCAAATTATGAGATTTTCTCAGTAGACCAAAGTGCTCATACTACAAACCAGGGTTCCCATAGGATCTCTAGTCCTCTTCCAAGTGCCCCAGTCTAGTCGGATCTTCACTGTTTGTAATTTCCTAGGTCATGCCATCACACTCGCTTCATCTACACATTAGCTTGTTCAACTCCAACACACAACGATGTAAGTCAATCTCAGGTTAGTAATTTATCCCTCCTATTTCAATTATACCATCTCATTTAAATACTAAATAAAATCATTTAGTGCTTTACATTTTAGTTTATACTATTTATTCCATTGTTGTTACTAGTTTAGATTAACTTAAATATAGATTCGACATTTTCATATTTCCATGAATTTTATTTAATCAATTTTGGGACAACAATGGAATTTATAGGCATGGTGGTAAAGAGGATACTATTATGAATTTAAATATATTTTCCAATGAGATCCCCTAAGAATAAGATGAAAAATTTCCTTCGATACAAATTTATCTTTATACAACTAAACATAACTTGATTATCATTGTGATTAAACAAATATTGAAATAAATAAATGTTAAATCTAAATATGTAAATGTGTAGATATATATATGAAATAAAGTACATATTTGACCCAAGAAAGTAAGCTAATGAATTTTAAACCCTAATTGTAAGAGAGAGGGTAAGGTACTTAGCTGATTTGTAATAAATCTGAAGTTATGCTTTGAGCTAGAGAATTGATGAAGTAAGAAGACAGATTGTTGTAACTGAGCCTAGAAAATTGTGTGAGCACTTGAAATGATAGGAATAGGGAACCTAGGGTGATGTAGACCTCTTATGGGTGCATGTGACTACTTAGAACCTCAAAAAGTGATTTTATAGTGTCACTTTAATGTCGTTAAACCTCATTTTTTTCGCTAGTATGTGGTTGTACAATCGACGAGCTTTACTGAAAACCTGCAATAAGAAAGAGCACTTGTAAAACCCTAAAACACATCAAATCCTAAAAATAAAAATATGCAAATGGGGATTCAAACTGACCCCAACAATCACCCAACTGAGTGAACTTATGATCCGGGTGTTGCACTACATTTCAGACTCCATGTAGTTCTACGTGTGTGTGTAGAATCGTGCCCTAGGTAGATCTTATGCTAGATGCATTTGAATAATGATAAATAGCTAGATGTAGAAAATGCAGATAGATGTGTGAATGGAAAAATTTACTTCCCCTCTTATGAAGTGTATGTAGTCCCTTGTCCCTTGAATGGATGTTAGATGGATGTTTTGATGCTCTTGTAATGCTTTTGGATGCAACCTTAATAGATTATTAGTGAGTGGTCCTTTATCATTTCCACATAGTCTTGTATTTATATGATTCCTTTACTTGAATTTCATAACTAACCACTAAAATGCCTACCACCAAGAAAATAAGATGCGGATAGCTAGAAAGGACATAAAATATGTGAGCAAGATACAAAGAGGTTGTGGGTTCCCAAAGAGGACAGGATGCCTAGGAAATGACGTCCTAGCTGGATGTTGGTGTCCAGACTCAGAAAAATGAAGTTTCAAGGTCGACTGGAAGAGAAGGTGTGTGAGACCAAGAAGGTGGAAAGTAAAGAGGCCAAAGATAGTGGTCAATTAGTACTTTTCTTTTATGGGAATCATATGAATATACCCAAAGTGTGTGATTTAGTGTCTACATTTCCCCCCACTTTATGTTGTTGAGAAAATGCTCGATAAGATATGCATACTTGATAACCATGTAGATCGATGTCGAAAAGTGTGTTGAGGAGACAAGAAAAAGCGTGGAGTGATAAAAATATGAAGTGTGGATGCTAGAGAAGAGGAAGTGAAAATGACCCTAGGGATGAAAACGTACATGAATATTTCTCATTGTACTTATTGTTGATGATACTTGATGTTTGATGATGATGTGACTACTACTTCCCATAAGGATGAACTTGCAAAAGAGAAGAGCAAAAGAGTAGTCAAATATGTGTATATGAAAAATTCGATCAAAATGCGTAAAAAGTGTGTAAGAAAGTATGTAAAAATGTGAAAAGGAACATGTGCACATGATCCGTGATGAGTGAAAGAGATAGAAAGGATCCTGAATATGTTGTAGAAGAATGAGTTTTTTGGGTGATCTCACACAAATTGCATGAAATACGAGTTTTTTTGGGCGATCTCACACCACTTGTGAAAGAAGTGTGGAAGAAGTGTAGGGAGAAGGTCTAGTGTTATTCTCCAACCTTTGACTACTTCCGAAGAGTAAACACCACTACAGATGGTGTGTGTAAATCCAATCCATTTCAATCCATTCTCGCTCCAACGTGAAAGTAGAAAAAGAAGGTATGCATGCATGTTGAGTGTTGAAGGATTGTACATGTCTTATAAAGGCCGATGTGTAAATTGCTTTGAATTATGCCAAACTAAGAAAAATAGTGTAACTTCCCCTAGTCATATGCACCTAGGAAGGTTCAAGGGTGCTCAGGCACTACTTTTTGTTAATGGGCATTGGTGTTTGTGCTATGCTTAAGACCCAAGTCGATTATGGGTCATTCTTTGACCGAAGATTGTGTTGTATTGGTATTGAACTATGTTGAATTATGACTGTAAAATTTGTATGGGGTGATTGCACCCAATGATGCCCCCTCATTTGGGGTGCATGTGATGTCACAAGGAAGACATAGCCCAAATAAGGATCGAGACGTTGTGTTTAAATGGATGCCTATAGAGTGGAGGGAATGTGCTTGGTAGAAACCAAGGCACATGCAAAAAAAGTGGTTGGAAAACAAGTGTTAGTGCAAACAAGATAAACACACATATAAAAGAAAATGTGTAAGATAACAAGCAAGAAGACAATGTAGACCATGAAAAATGGGTTACAAACATGGGACATCACTCACGATGTCGCAAGACAATTGAGACTAAAGTTTCCAAAAGCATGTAGTGGGCATGCAAGACAAAGGAAAAGTCCACAAACAATGCCATACAATGAAAAACAATGATAGACAATAAAAGGAAATGTAATGAAACAACCATGGTATCAAATAGTTCTTGTTAAGAAAATGCTGCACATGAAGCACCCGTTAACATGTTAGAAAGATAGAAAGTATTTCAAACATGTATGATCCAATATGATGTAGTGTGCTAATATGAATAGGAAGTAGTATAAAATGAAACAATATCACATGTAATGTGTATGAAAGTGGATGCCCCTAGGAGCCTATTGTGGGACTAATAAGAGGTATAATTCTAAGCATCCATGTTGTGTGTAACAATCTGTGTAAATTATGTGATCACAACTAGAAGGAAAGTGAACGTGCATGTGTGTATGATAAAGATAATGAAATACAATGTATCCAACTAACATAGTAATCAAATTGTAACATGTGAGCACAAGTAAACAAGAACAATGTGTAACCAAGATATGCAATATGTCATGAGTGTGAATGGAATAGAATGTGAAGTGAGTAGTGTGTCCCTTAAGAAAGTGCGAATGAGTATGCATGAGATGAGTTTCATTTATAAATTACCCTTAGCAAGATCAATAATGAACCATAGAACAAGAGTGTGTCATCGAGAAATAGTGTGAATTGTATGCATTAGAAAGATATGATCAATAATGTATAGAGTGTGAAGAGTGCGAGTGAGTGTGGTGAGGTTCATTTCAGATTTAAACCCTCAACAGTTGAGTATGAACCATATAACTAGAGTGCATCATTGGGAAATGTGTTGTGATGAATGTGCACTAGAAATATGTGTTGTGAATGTGCCGAGTGTAGAAATGTGTTATGTGTATGATGTGAGGTTCATGTATGTCATAATCCCTCAATAGTCAAGTGTGAACCATAGTACAAGATTTTTTCATTGGGTAATCATGATATAATGTGTGTATCAAATGGTTTGTATTGATGTTTAAGAGACATTAGACATTAAGCGCAGAGCGTCAAGTGCATGGAATGATCGAGACATTTGATACCAATACAGGGGGAGAAGCTATGGTGCCCCACAAGTATGTAAGTGGATGATATCTAGTCAATGATGCTCAATGGATCAATGTAAGGACTAGTTTCCTTGACAAAAGTAATTGGATGTTGAAGTGGTGATGGCTTAGGAGATTCGAGTGGCTAAAGTCAGAAGAGGCCAACTAGAGTTTGCGTGTTTTGTGTAGCGAGCGGTTACTTGTTTGGTAACATTGTAGAAGACTTGAGAGGAGGATATGTTGGTTTCTTTGTTTGACTTGGTAATATTGCAAATGACTCGAGTAGGATGACATAATGAAAAAAAAATATTAAGAGGTGGATGTTTAGCTAGAGTGGATGGAATATGCAGCACTTGGTGAGCCAAAGAAGACATATTAGAAGTGATGGCATGGTTTTCATGAGACATAGAAGGATCAGATTTAGGAGCCCATTTGTATATAGCATTTGTAGATTGCCATGCAACAAAATGTTGTGCAACGAATGAGATAAATCCTTGACACTCAATATGCTTGATTCTTCATTGTAAAACATACTAGTCATTGTCGTTATGTCCATTGATTCAATGATAAGCACAAAATGGGAGAACTTGATGTTTTATCAATCAATAAGGAGGATAGAAATGAGTAGTTGGAGAACTGATCAACTAATGACTAAGGAGCTCTAGTAAGAATATCATGTTTCTTAACATTGTGATCAAATGTGAGAGGCTCCAGTAATGACAAGACTTGAGGCTCAATGATATGAGCACATGTAGAAGACATAGATTTAGGATGAGAAAAAGAACTAACATGAGCTTGAGAAACATCCTTAAGATGTTTGATTTCAGATTTTAGAGATGCGCTAATGGATTCCATATTTTGAAATTTATCTTAAAATAAAGAATGTAAAGCTTGAATTGAATCAAAGATGGGTTAACTAGATGGAGGAATAAGATGAATAGACACATCAGATAGACGATAAAAATAACATGCACTTGAGCGGGTGACGTATCTCTAGGGAGATACATGGTGTCTAGGGATTTTTGAAGAACCTCTTTAGAAGGTGCATGCATTTGAAGTAATTGAGATAAAGAGATTTGACTGAACCTTATGAGCCATAATAGAGAATATGATATGCTACAAAAGGATCCAATGACCTATCACAAGTGGGGTTCACCAAATGATTAAGAAAATATTGAAATAAATAAATGCTAAATCTAAATATGTAACTACACAAATATATATGTAATAAAGTACATATTTGACCTAAGCAAGTAAGCTAATAAATTTAAAACCCTAAGTGCAAGAGAGAGGGTAAATACTTAGTTGATTCGTAATAAATCTGTAGTTGTGCCGAGCTAGAGAGAATTAATGAAATAGGAAGACATGTTATCGCAACCGATCCTAGAAAATTGTGTGAGTGCTGGAAATACTAAGACTAGGGTGCATAGAAAGGGTCAAGGGAGCTTGGGGCATTATAGACCTCCGTAGGAACACGTGACTTGCTTAGAACCTCATAAAGTGATTTTTACATTGTCGCTTTAATGTCATTGAACCCATATTTTATTTACTAACATGTCGCTATATGATCTCTAAGCTCACGTGAAACCTACAATAAGAAAGATCACCTGCAAAACCCCAAAACACATCAAATCCTAAAAATAAAAGATGCAAATAGGGAGTCGGAATGACCTTGGGGTCACCCGATCGAGTGAACTTACGATCCAGGTATTGCACTACATTTCAAACTCCATGTAGTTCTGCGCATGTGTGTAGAATCATGCCATAGGTATCTCTTGTGCCAAACACACTTGAATAGTGAGAAATAGCTAGATGTAGAAAATATAGATAGATGTGTGCATGGAAAAATGAACTTCCCCTCCTATGAAGTGTATGCATAAGAATGTAGTCCCTTGTCCCTTGAATGGATGCTTTGATGCTCTTGTAATGCCTTTGGATGCAACCTTAGGTGATGATGTAGACAAAAAATCATACACTTTAAACATTATTTAGTCTTGGTCTACTATTAATATGGTTTTGAGTAAAGAAAGTACTAATTAACCCCCATCTTTTGGCCATTTTACTTTCATTTTTGTCGTCATTTCCAACCTTTAGCACATACGAGCCCATTTTGTTTTCGTCATTTCCCATCATATTAGCCTTAATCGGGGCACCGAGGACAACTCGATCCTTTTCCTCTTTATCGCCACTTTTTGGGAACTTTCTAGCAGTTTGAGCATTTAATATTTCTTGCGTTCGACCTTTTTGGGGTTATTTACAAAATTAGAACAAGAGAACCATATAAATATAAAGTTATGAAACCATAATGAGGGACCAAGCACTAGTCACTACTATCATCCACCTAGAGTTACATCCATCTAAGGCATCTATAGCTCATTTTCATCCATCTAGCTCCATCACAAGGCACAAGGATAGTTCATCTACATCACACAAACATAAGAGGGAAGTTTATTCTATTCCATCCACCATTCTATTACATTTTCTACACATATTTATTGCTCGTTACTTCACAAAGTACAACTGGCACAAGGGCATATAGGGCATGATTTCACACATTTGCACATAGAAATACATCGGGTTTGAGATGTAGTGCAACACTCAATTAGTAATTCCACCATTGTGGCAGATGAGGTCATTTTGACCCCTTCATTTACATTTTTATTTTTTTAGGGTTTGATGCTTGTTTTAGGGTCTTCGGTCTATCCTTCATCATTGATCATTGTTGATATCCGACACAGAAGCAGAAAATTACACACGATATGCAACGAGGGTTTCACATCATCATCCGACCCTATAAATTTGGTTTCTGGACCTTCTACATAGACCAAGGCACCTGGGAACCGAGACTAGGAAGCCCACATGCACCATAATCCTCTCCCGGGTGCCCTAGTCCAGTGAAAGAAATAATATATGTGTCTTTGGGGGGCTCTATGTGGTTGTATCTTCATTCGGTTTATCCAATTCATCTTGTGACATAGTCCTGATCAACCTATGAATAAGCTAAGATCCTTCCAACACTTCTTTGCATATTAGGGTTTTTATTTTGATTAGCCTAGTTGCTTGGGTCACCTTATATACTTATTTACTTTTATTTATTGTTGTTTCTGGCTAGATTAACTACCATTATCTTCATATTTTAGTTAATCACTTTGGTGAACCTGAATTCCATCTTCACGCCTATAGGATCCTCACTCTTTGTCATCCTAGAGCCTAGTTATCATGAACATCTCAATCACTGATTATTTTCTTGTGTATCTCAATGTAAGGTATAGAGTCCAACATCTTCTAAATGACTACTCACATTTGTGCCTTTGATATGCATCCTAAATCGGTGTATCAAAATTTTGTAGATGCATTTTGTTGGGGCTAGCACACCTGGCCATTTGTCATGCAGACATTATATCATATCTAAACATACATGCAAATAAAAACGGATATTCTACCAGAAGAATTATACAAAACAAGAGACATAAATCAACACCAGATTTAACGTGGTTCACCCAGTGTGGGCTACGTCCACCAAGAAACAATCCAATCTATTATCCAAAGCTTTAACAAGATATACAATGAAGATTTACAATCTTCCACACCTCTCAGATGTTCAGTATTGTCTTCCTTCAAGATTTTTGATTCTTCATAAAAGAATTCTCTCTCACATAATTATCTTGTAATTATGATCAATCCTCTCATTCTAAACCCTAGCTTTATGCTTTAAATAGTCATTTAAGACTTTTGGACACTTAGCCATGCAATTACATTCTTTAAATCTATTATTATGCTAAAAATAGAAATAAAATCTGAGAGTTAATTAAAACCTCGTCGCATAGGTAACCGATGCGGTTCGCCGCCGCCAAATCACCGGTTCCAACTTGCCACGACCGATCATGCGGTTCTTGTCATTTTCCTGCAAGTTCAATTGCATACTAACACATGAGTAATTTAGCTCCATACTCAACAATATCCCACTTGGAGATTAATTACTGCACACTATACCTGTACAGTTCCATTCTCGAATAATCCTTAGCTTTGTTTCTTCCTCCTCGAGCCTCAAACTCAAAGACAAACAGAAGTGGAGTGTAACTCCAACTTCTCCTTTTCTAATGGCTTCGTTAGCATATCCGCAGGGTTCTTTCTCGTATGAATCTTTTCTAGATTCAACTATCCATTCTCTAGTACCTATCGTATGAAGTGATACCTCAATTGAATGTGTTTCATTATGGAATGAAACGCTAAGTTCTTTGCCAAATGAATTACACTTTGACTGTCACTGAACAACTTACAATCATCTTGCTCCTTTCCCAACTCCTCCATGAACTTACTCATCCATATCATCTCCTTGCTAGCCTCTGTAGCTGCAACATACTCTACCTCTGTAGTAGACAAAGCCACAACCTTCTGCAATCTTGAAATCCAACTAACTGCCATTCCACCTACTGTGAAAATATATCCAGTAGTGCTCCTCCTACCATCCAGATCTCCAGCCATATCCGAATCAACATAGCCACATAATGAAATATCCAAACCTCCATAGCATAACTGCATGCTAGATGTCCCTTTCAAATACCTAAGTATCCATTGGACTGCTTTCCAATGCTCTTTACCTGGATTAGCCATATATCTCACTGACTCCCCTTTGCACTGTGCAATGTCTGGTCTTGTACAAACCATAGCATACATGAGACTTCCAACTGTTGAAGCATATGGCACTCGTGTCATGTATTTGAGCTCCTCTTGTGATGAAGGAAACTGATCTTTACTCTATTTGAAGTGTCCAGCCATAGGTGTGCTAACCGGTTTTGCATTTCGCATATTGAACCTTTCAACTCCTTATTAATATAAGCTTCTGAGACAAATACAATTTCTTGTTTTTCTGTCTCTATGTATTTGCATGCCAAGGATTCTTTTTGCAGCTCCCAAATCCTTCATTGCAAATGTGTGAGCTAGCTTTCTCTTAAGCTCACCAATGTCCTACATACTAGATCCTGTAATAAGCATATCATCCACATACAATAAAAAATAATATAGCTCCCATTTTCAAGATTCTTGAAATAAACACAATGGTCAAATTCACATCTCAAGTAACCATGCTCAAGCATAAAAATATCAAACCTCATACCACCATTGCCCTTGAGCTTGCTCTTTTTCAACCTGCACACTAATTTATCCTTACCCTTGACTTCATACCCAAGCGGCTGTTGCATATAAATCTCTTCATCTAAATCACCATGAAGAAAAGTCGTCTTCACATCTAGTTTCTCTAAATGTAAATATTCTACTACAACTAAACTCAATACAAGTATGAATAGAAGTCATCTTAACAACAGGAGAAAATATTTCACCAAAGTCAATACTTTTTTTGTGCAAATCCGTTTAATGCAAGCCTTGCCTTGTACCTTTTTTGTCCACCCTCTTCTTCCTTAATTCTATAAACCCACTTGTTCTATGCAATGTTCTCTTTCTGCTGGAAATTTAACCAAATCCCATGTCTGGTTCTATTCCAAAGAGTTCATCTCCTCATTCATGCCATGCTCCCCCGAAGCGTGATTTTTATCATGCATTGCATCTTCAAAGCTTTACGGTTCACCACTATCGAGTTAGTAATAGATAAAAGAGAAGGTGAAAATCTTTCTGGAAGTTTACTTACCCTTTGTGACCTTCTTACAGGAGTTTGGGGTACCGAAGGCTTAATTTGGACCTCCTGGACATTAGTATCAACTTCGATAGTGGTGATCGACGCCTTTGGTCACCTCTAGCGACGTCGGTTCGGCTAAGCGATGCGTTTCGATCATCTGTAACCGTCGGTGGTTCATCGATCGATGTCGGTCAGGGCCTAACCGACCATGGTTACTGTGTATTTCTGAAGGTGTTTCTTTAAAACCCGAGAGTTCATTTTCATCAATAAACTTCTCAATTTTCTCATCCTTGGGTACCAAAATTTGATCCCTGTACATTCTCTTTTCATTCCATTCAACATCACGACTCCTAACAATTTTAGAATTCTCTAAATCCCAAAAATGAAAACCGAAATCACCAGATCCATAACCAATGAAAGTGCACCTCTTGGATTTTGCATCCAAATTTTTTCTATTTTCTCTATCAACATGCACAAAAGCTTCTAAACCAAAAATTTAAGAAAAGAAAGATCTACCTCTTTTTTGGTCCATGCTTCCTCTGGTATTCCTCCATCTAGTGAACTTGAAGGGCCACGGTTAATCAAATAAACCATTGTATCAACTACTTCTGCCCAAAACTACAAGGGCAATCCATAATGTATCCTCATACTTCTAGCACGTTCCATGATTGTCTTGTTCATTCTCTCTGCAACACCATTCTCCTGTGGTGTTCTTGGAACCGTTCTTTCTCTACGTATTTTGTTCACTGAACAATAATCATTGAAATCCTTGCTACAGTATTCACCACCATTGTCAAATCTAAGGCACTTTAACTTAAAATTTGATTCATTCTCAACAAGGGCTTTCCATCTTTTAAAAGTTTCAAAAACATCAGATTTATGTTTAATACAATAAACCCATACCTTTCTTGTAGCATCATCAATGAAAGTAACATAATACAAGGATCCACTATGAGAAGCTACCAGTGGTCCCCACACATCTGAGTGTACAAGCTCCAATTTATGCTCCTTCTTAGTTGCCCCAACTTTGAGAAATCTCACTCTCTTTTACTTTCCAAAGATACAATGCTCACAAAAATCAAGATCTAAATCTTTCAAATATGATAACTTACCCTTAGCCTTTAAGATCTACATTCCTTTTTGACTCATATGACCCAACCGATTATGCCACATGCATGCATCTAAATATGAAGTAGATAATGCAGAAAAGGAATCAGTAATACTGAGTAGATAAATATAACGTTCCTACCTTCTTACCTCTTACCACAACAAAAGCACCCTTGGTGACTTTCCAAGAGTCTCCTGTAAAAGTAACCATGCAACCAGATTCACCTAGTTTCCCTACATAAATAAGATTCCTCCTGAGGCTTGGCACATGCCTCACATCTTTCAATACCCATGTATTTCCATTCTACAATTTTATATGAACTTCCCCTTTACCAGTAATACTGCAAGGTTCATCATCACCCAAATAGACATGCCCAAAATTTCCCTGGACATAATTTATGAAATAACCCTTATTAGGGGTTGCATGGAAAGAAGCTCCTGAATCTAAAACCCATGATTCAATTATACTATCTAAAGAAAGAATAAGAGCATCTTGCATTACCTCTGATGCAGCAAGATTCACCTCTTTACCTTTGTCTGGTTGTTGGTTCTCTTTATTATTTGACCAACAATCTTTCTTTGCATGTCCTTTCTTTCCACATTTCCAACAAGTAATTCCCTTACTTCTGGATTTATATCTGCTTTATCCCTTGACTTTGATTTCCCATTACTCTTACTCTTGGATCTCTCCTTCTACCCTGCCTGCTTTCTACATTCAAAGCATTTCAGGATGATTTTTCTCTATACTTTTTTCTGCGAATTTCTTCATTCAATATTATACTAACCACATCATCAAACTTCAAAATATTATTAGCAGATGTTGTATTACTAACAATCATTACCAAGTTGTCCCAACTATCAAGAAAAGAACATAAGAATAAAAGTGCTTTTACTTCATCATCAAACGGTATTGAAACTGATTTTAACTGATTTATAATAGATCAGAAATCATTTAAATGACTAGAGGCAGATTCACCTTCATGGATCTTAGAACTAAAAATTTTCTTCATCAAATAAACTTTATTTGAAGCACTAGATTTTTCATATAAATTAGCAAGAGATTTCATTAAGTTTACCATAGAAGTACATGCTTCTGTAATATTGGAAGCCACGGATCTTTGCCAGGATCAATCTTATAGATCCCAAAGCCTTTCTGTCAAGAATATTCCATTCTTCATTAGTCATCTTCATAGGTCTAGACTTCTCATCCAACGGTAAGTACAAATCTCTCTTGATACAAATAATCCTCAATCTGCATCTTCCATAATTGATAATTTCGGCCATCAAACTTCTCTACCTTGTATTTATTATCTTCTGTCATTGTTGTAGCTCCCACTCAATTAGAAAACCCTCTGTGAGTAAATCTATCAACACACAAAACCCTCAAACAAAGCTCTGATACTAGTTGTTGGGGTTAGCACACCGGTTGTACAGACAATATATCAGATCTAAGCATACATGCAAATAAAAGTAGATATTCTACCAGAAGAATTATACAAAACAAGAGACATAAATCAACACCAGATTTAACATGGTTCACCCAGTGTGGGCTACATCCACCAAGAAACAAGCCAATCTATTATCCAAAGCTTTAACAAGATATACAATGAAGATTGACAATCTTCCATACCTCTCAGATGTTCAGTATTGTCTTCCTTCAAGCCTTTTCTATTCTTCACAAAAGAATTCTCTCTCACATAATTATCTTGTAATTATGATCAATCCTCTCATTCTAAACCCTAGCTATATGCTTTAAATAGTCGTTTAAGACTTTTGGGCACTTAGCCATGTAATTACATTTTTAAATCTATTCTTATGCTAAAAATAGAAGTAAAACCGAGATTTAATTAAAACCTAGTTGCATGGTAACCGATCATCGATTATGCCCAACCTTCGCCGGTTCCAAGTCACCACGACCAATGCCGGTCACACACGAGAACCAATGTCGTTCTTGTCATTTTACCGAAAGTTCAATTACATACTAAAACATGAGTAATTTAGCTCCATACTCAACAATCTCCCACTTGGAGATTAATTACTGCACACTATACCTGTACAGTTCCATTCTTGGATCCTCCTTAGCTTTGTTTCTTCCTCCTCGAGCCTCAAACTCGAAGACCAACAGAAGTGGAGTGTAGCTCCAACTTCTCCTTTGCTAATGGCTTCGTTAGCATATCCGTAGGGTTCTTTCTCGTATGAATCTTTTCTAGATTCAACTGTCCATCCTCCAATACCTATCATATGAAGTGATACCTCAACTGAATGTGTTTCATTCTGGAATGAAACGCTGAGTTCTTTGTCAAATGAATTACACTCTGACTGTCACTGAATAACTTGCAATCATCTTGCTCCTTTCCCAACTCCTCCATGAACTTACTCATCCATATCATCTCCTTGCTAGCCTCTGTAGCTGTAACATACTCTACATCTGTAGTAGACAAAGCCACAACCTTCTACAATCTTGAAATCTAGCTAACTACCATTCCACCTCTTTGTGAAAATATATTTAGTAGTGCTCCTCCTACCATCCCGATCTCCAGCCATATCCAAATCAACATAGCCACATAATGAAATATCCAAACCTCCATAGCATAACCGCATGCTAGATGTCCCTTTCAAATACTTGAGTATCCATTGGACTTCTTTCCAATACTCTTTACCTGGATTAGCCATATATCTACTCACAACTCCCACTTTGCACATGCGCAATGTCGGTCTTGTACAAACCCTAGCATACATGAGACTTCCAACTGTTGAAGCATATGGCACTCGTGTCATGTATTTGACCTCCTCTTATGATGAAGGAAACTGATCTTTACTCAATTTGAAGTGTCTAGTCATAGGTGTGCTTTAGCGGGTTTTGTATTTTGCATATTGAACCTTTCAACACCTTATTATTATAAGCTTCCTAAGACAAATACAATTTCTTGTTTTTCTGTCTCTATATATTTGCATGCCAAGGATTCTTTTTACAGCTCCCAAATCCTTCATTGCAAATGTGTGAGCTAGACTTTCTCTTAAGCTCACCAATGTCATGCATATTATATCCTGTAATAAGCATATCATCCACATATAGTAACAAAATAATATAGATCCTATTTTCAAGATTCTTGAAATAAACACAATGGTCAGATTCACATCTCAAGTAACCATGCTCATGCATAAAACTATCAAACCTCATGTACCATTGCCTTGGAGCTTGCTTGAGCCCATATAGGCTCTTTTTCAACTTGCACACTAATTTCTCCTTACCCTTGACTTCATACCCAAGCAGCTGTTGCATATAAATCTCTTCATCTAAATCACCATGAAGGAAAGCCGTCTTCACATCTAGTTGCTCTAAATGCAAATATTCTATTGCAACTAAACTCAATACATTACGAATAGAAGTCATCTTTAACAACAGGAGAAAATATTTCACCAAATTCAATACCTGCTTTTGTGTAAATCCCTTTACTACAAGCCTTGCCTTGTACCTTTTCTGTCCACCCTCTTCTTCCTTAATTCTTTAAACCCACTTGTTCTACAATGTTCTCTTTCCTGCTAGCAATTTAACCAAATCCCAAGTCTGGTTCTGTTCCAAAGAGTTCATCTCTTCATTCATGCATCATGACCCCCGAACGTGAGTTTTATCCTGCATTGCTTCTTCAAAGATTTCTGGTTCACCACTATCAGTCAATAATAGATAAAATAGAGAAGGTGAAAATCTTTTTGGAAGTTTACTTACCCTTTGTGACCTTCTCACAGGAGTTTGGGGTACCGAAGGCTCAATTTGGACCTCTAGACATTAGTATCAATCTTCAACAAAGTGACCGATGCCGGTCACCTCTAACCGACATCGGTTTGGCTAACCGATGCCGGTTCTAATCCTCTGTAACGTCGATGGGTTCATCGACTAATGTTGGTCAGGGCATAACCGACCATGGTTACTTGTGTATTTGAAGGTGTTTCTTTAAAACCCGAGAGTTCATTTTCATCAATAAACTTCTCAATTTTCTCATCCTTGGGTACCAAAATTTGATCCCTATACATTCTCTTTTCATTCCATTCAACATCACGACTCCTAACAATTTTAGAATTCTCTAAATCCCAAAACCGAAAACCGAAATCACGGATCCATAACCAATGAAAGTGCACCTCTTAGATTTTACATCCAACTTTTTCTATTTTCTCTACCAACATGCACAAAAGCTTATGAACTAAAAAATTTAAGAAAAGAAAGATATACCTCTTTTCCGGTCCATGCTTCCTCTGGTATTCCTTCATCTAGTGAACTTGAAGGGCCACTGTTAATCAAATAAACCGATGTATAAAGCCTTACGCCCAAAACTACAAGGGCAATCCAGAATGTATCCTCATACTTCTAGCATGTTCCATGATTATCTGTTCATTCTCTCTCCAACACCATTCTCCTATGGTGTTCTTAGAACCGTTATTTCTCTATGTATTCCGTTCACCAAACAATAATCATTGAAAGCCTTGCTTATAGTATTCCACCACCATTGTCGGATCTAAGGCATTTTAACTTAGAATTTGATTCATTCTCAACAAGGGCTTTCCATCTTTTAAAAGTTTCAAAACATCATATTTATGTTTAATACAATAAACCCATACCTTTATTGTAGCATCATCAATTAAAGTAACATAATCTGAGATCCACCATGAGAAGCTACTGAGCTGGTCCTTACACATCGAGTGTACAAGCTCCAATTTATGCTCCTTCTTAGTTGCCTTAGGAACTTTGAGAAATCTCACTCTCTTTTTCTTTCCAAAGATACAATGCTCATAGAAATCAAGATCCAAATCTTTCAAATCTGATAACTTACCCTTAGCCTTTAAGATCTGCATTCCTTTTTGACTCATATGACCCAACCGATTATGCCACATGCATGCATCTGAATCTGAAGTAGATAAAGCGAGAAAAGGAATCGATGTAATGGTAGATAAATATACGTTCCTAACTTCTTACCTCTTACAACACTGACAAAAAGCACCTTTGGTGACTTTCCAAGAGTCTCCTGTAAAAATAACCATGCAACCAAATTCACCTAGTTGCCCTGCAGAAATAAGATTCCTCCCGAGGCTTGACACATGCCTCACATCTTTCAATATCCATGTATTTCCATTCTACAATTTTAGATGAACTTCCCATTTACCAGTAATACTGCAAGGTTCATCATCACCCAAATAGACATGCCCAAAATTGCCCTGGACATAATTTATGAAATAACCCTTATTAGGGGTTGCATGGAAAGAAGCTCCTGAATCTAAAACACATGATTCAATTCTACTATCTAAAGAAAGAATAAGAGCATCTTGGATTACCTCTGATGCAGCAAGATTCACCTCTTTACCTTTGTCTGGTTGTTGCTTCTCTTTATTTTTTGACCAACAATCTTTCTTTGCATGTCCTTTCTTTCCACATTTCCAACAAGTAATTCCCTTACTTCTGGATTTAGATCTGCTATCCCTTGAATTTGATTTCCCATTATTCTTACTCTTGGATCTCTCATTCTGCCTACTCCTGCTTTGTATATTCAAAGAATTTCCGGATGATGTTTCTCTCTGTACTTTTCCTGTGAATTTCTTTATTTAAGATTATACTAACCACATCATCAAACTTCAAAATATTATTAGCAGATGTTGTATTACTAACAACTATTACCAAGTTGTCCCAACTATCAGGTAAAGAACATAAGAATAAAGTGCTTTTACTTCATCATCAAATGGTATTAAAACAGATTTTAAGCTGATTTATAGATTAGAAATCATTCAAATGACTAGAGGCGATTCACCTTCATGCATCTTAGAACTAAAAATTTTCTTCATCAAATAAACTTTATTTGAAGCACTAGGTTTTTCATATAAATTAGCAAGATATTTCATTAAGTCTACCGTAGAATCCGCTTCTGTAATATTGGAAGCCACGAATGCTGTCAGACTCAATCTTATAGATCCCAAAGCCTTTCTGTCAAGAATCTTCCATTCTTCATCAGTCATCTTCATAGGTCTAGACTTCTCATCGAACCATAAGTAAAATCTCTCTGATACAGATAATCCTCAATCTGCATCTTCCATAATTGATAATTTCATCCGTCAAACTTCTGTATCTTGTATTTATTATCTTATGTCATTGTTGTAGCTCGCACTCAATCAGAAAACCCTCTGTGAGTAAATTTGTCAACACACAAAACCCTCAAACAAAGATCTAATACCAGTTGTTGGGGTTAGCACACCAATTTCTGAGACATTATATTAGATCTAAGCATACATGCAAATAAAGGTGGATATTCTACGGAAAAATTATACAAAACAAGAGACATAAATCAACACCAGATTTAACGTGGTTCACCCTTTGTGGGCTACGTACACCAAGAAACAAGCCAATCTATTATCCAATGCTTTAACAAGATATAAAATTAAGATTTACAATCTTCCATACCTCTAGATGTTCAGATATTGTCTTCCTTCAAGCCTTTTTTATTCTTCACAAAAGAATTCTCTCTCACATAATTATCTTGTAATTATGATCAATCCTCTCATTCTAAACCCTAGCTATATGCTTTAAATAGTCATTTAAGACTTTTGGGAACTTAGCCATGTAATTACATTTTTAAATCTATTCTTATGCTAAAAATAGAAGCAAAACCGAGAGTTAATTAAAACCTCATCGCATACGAGTGTAACCGATGCCGGTTATGTCCAACCGTCGCTAATTCTAACTTTCCCTGATCGATACCGGTCACACCATAACCGATTCGATTACTGTCATTTTCCCGCAAGTTCAATTACATACTAAAACATGAGTAATTTAGCTCCATACTCAACACATTCTCTCAAGCACTTTTCATTCAAATCTAATCTTCTTACTAATTTAAACACTTTTGATAATGACCCACCCTTGCATATTATGATTTACATTCTCAATATGGGTATTAAGTGCACTTTAATTGATAACGGGTCTAAACTCAACCTATGTCCCATGTCATTCCTTCAACACCTTGGTATTTCATCTCATGACGTTAGTCCATCTTGTCTTTCACTGCGTGCTTATGATGGTTCTTTTTGTCCATGTGTTGGTCACATTACACTACCTATCATTGTAGGGCCCAAAAATATCCCCACTATGTTTTTTATCATTGATTTCCTAGTCACCTATAACTATTTACTAGGTAGGCCATGGCTTCATGCCATGCAATCCGTCACATCTACTATGCATCATTGTGTTAAATTCCTCCATGAAGGCATTGAATATACTATTCTTCGTGACCGTGACCCATTCCAATATTGTGTTCATGATCCTAATACTAGTCTTCTTATTCCACGTATTGGTATTATAGATGATCCGCAACCTATGGATGATCCACCTCACTTGCCACCACTTGAAGGTGTCATTTGTGTGATAGATGTAGATTTTTCTACACCACCTACTACTATGATTTCTATGATTCCTTATTAGAGTCATGTCTAGTCTATAGATGTCACTTTATCACTTACACCTTCACATGTATCGCCTCCATTAGCACGCCCACCATTTACTTGCATGCTTTTTATGAATGACTCATATTGGGAACATATTCCATTTGATCCCACTTGTGATGACACCATAAAGTGAGAAAGGATTCTCCGAGAGAAGGCTGGTTCCTATTCCTCTGTTCGGATGCACATGAAATATGTAGAGGGTTTGCTCGAAACCTAATCTAATCTGCCGAGGAGACGGGGTAAGAAGATGCATAAAAATAAATCTAAGCTAATAGAGGTGATGCAGGAATGAAGAACACCTATCTTGCCGGTAAACACGAGACCATTCAAATGTGATATAAGATCATGCACGAGATAACAAAACTTGCGGTGAAAGACCGGGAGGATGCAAAATGAACACGAGAGAGGGTTGAGAATCATCCACGAGACATGTATTACTTGCTCAAAGATTGATACAATACACTACTGAGAATGCAAGAGGCGAGTCGTATTACAGTTTCAAATGGGAGGTTGAACTCCACAAATTCACTGATAGGAGAAGAAGGGAGGAGCAAAACAGAAAATGTTCGACCTTTTGAAAGAAGCTCCTCTTTACAATATATAGAAAGAATGAGAGAGGGAAAAGAGAGGAAATTAGAATCTACCCCAACCACTTCTAGGTCGTATTTAAATCATCTCATTATGGCGAAGCGGCGGATCTGGCAAAAGCGGTGGGTACATTTTGTCTAAGAAGCGGTGAAGCATGTCTGCTTTGCATTAAAGCTGGTTGTTGGAGCGTCACTTCTGGCATTACCACGCGTCAGGGACATTTTCTCAATTTTCTCTCTCAAACTGAACCAAAATGCAAGATTGACCCCTGAGAATCATGTAGAGAATTTCACCAACTTTCCGTTGATATAAAAAAGCGTGTAAAAATCGAGCTCTGGATCGAAAGATATGGCGATCTGAAGATTTAGGGCAAAAACAGGAAAAAACAGGTCGGCGGGAAAAATATTTGAACTTTCCCCGCGCTCTGCCACTTGGATGACACGTGGCAGGCTCTGATTCGCTGAGTAATTCTCTCTCCTCCACCTTTCCGTGGGCTTTCCTTTGAAATTTCCTTGTGGGCCCTTAAACTTGGACACGTGGCACTATTTCATTGGTTCGGGTCAGTGCTTGAAACCTCGCCCTTTGACTTTTGGACTTTCTCCCTTGTGACACGTGTCGTGATTTGATTGGTTCTCGGGCTGCCGGATTTTCGCGTCCTTCGCGTACATTTGTCCCGGATGTCCCAAGCTGTTTGGGACAAAAACTCCCGATCCGCCCGAAATGGGCTTCCTTGTCCCTCATTCGGCCGATGACACGTGGCGTTGCTTGATTGGCTTTCGGCTCCTTCGGCTATCCGCGTCCCACGCGTCCCTTTGTCCCAACTGTCCCAGTGCTGAAGTTCCCGTTTCGGCCGAACCGGCCGGTTCGCGTCCTTCGCGTCCATTTGTTCCAACTGTCCCGGACTGTCTGGGACAAATTCTTCGAACCCGAAATGGGCTTCCTTTGCTCTCGGCCGCTTCGCCTTTTCGCGTCCTTCGCGTCCTCGCGGCCCAGATGTCCCAAATGCTTAGTGCGAAAGTTCTCCTTCCCGGCCGAGGCGGTTTTCGCCCTTTGGCGTCTTCATGTCCCAAATGTCCCGAGGCGGTTAGTCGATTTTCTTCTCCTTCGGCCGAACCGGCTTTCCGCGTCCTGCGCGTCCGATGTCCCAGATGTCCCTTTGCTTCGCGGGCCGCCTGGAGGCTTTTCGGCCGATCCGCGCCTCGATGTCCCAAATGTCCCAACTTTTGCGAGGACTAGGACTTAGCCAATTTTCATGATTTTTTCTGGCCCAAGCTTGTTTTTTAGCCTTTTTCACCTTTTCTCAGAACTTGCTCTTTTCAACTTGGACGGCGGGGAGTTAGAAAAAATTAGGGGACCCTAGAAACATGATTTTTGCCCTGAATCAATCCATTTTCCTGGGACTTGAGAATTCTGATGCATGTTATCAAATTAACCACGGGGGTGAATTTGGATAACAATTTGGTGACTTTCGGGGATCACACTGCTAGGTAGAAAGACCGGTTGGCCTTTTAGCGATCCATTGGGCATGGAGTCATCAAATATTGATAATTGACTCGAGAATGTGCAAGGAGGAAGATGGAATGTCACCTGATGAAAGCAAGGACTGCTAAACATCTCCATGGACAACAAGTTGTGCCAAAGCACTTAGGGAAAACAAAACTAACCTACAACAAAACAATGTGCACAAGCACTTGGAGGAAAGAAAATCTAATCTAATATTTACGAGAGGTAGTGAACTTCCCTCTAGAAGCAACGCTTGAGATAGATTCCATTATTTGGAATCTGCTGAGTTCTTCACCATCGATGAGGCCAATTGGAAAGCATTGTTGTTCTTGCACTTTGTGACCATGTATGGGCCACTCCAAATGGCATCAAATTTTGAATGCCTTCCTGTTTTTGCTCTGTCCACATCCCATTTCAACACTAGATCTCCAACTTGAAAAGATCTATCCTTGGCCTTTCTATCAAAGGTCTTCTTGATCAAAGCTTGATCCTTTTCCATTGCTTGGGATGCCTGATTTCTGATCTCTTGCAGCTCCATCAACTCTGCATACCTCACCTCCATGGGCTCAAATTCAAGCAACTCCAGCTGCTTCATGAGTTCCAATGTTGGCAACTCAAGTGACATGGGCAAGATTGCCTCTCTTCCATAGACAAGCCTGAATGGAGAGTTACCTGTGGATCTTTTGGGAGTTATCCTATCAGCCCATAAGGCTGATTTCAGTTTGGTATGCCAAGCCCTCTGATTCTCATCAAGAGTCCTCCTAATGATCCTCAACAAGTTCTTGTTTGTAGACTCGGCCTGGCCATTACCTTGAGGGTAATAGTTTGATGAAGTGCTTAGGTAGATCCCGTTCTTGACAGCCCACTCAGTCACCTTAGATCCAATGAATGCCAATGCATTATCAGAGATTATTGTAGTAGGTACGCCAAATCTGGTAGTTATCCCCTCATAAAAGTCTAAGATCTTTAGACTCATTTGCCTCTTTGAGTGCTCTTGCTTTGTCCATTTGGTGAAGTAGTCGTGGTTGTCAAAATCCATTTGTGCCCTTGGCTTGAATTGGGATTAATGACTCGATGAAGTCAAACCCCATTGCATGAATGGCTGGTCAGCTGAGATTGGATGTAATGGAAGGGCAGCAAGTCTTTTTTTCTGTGAAGAATGCACAATTCTTACACCTCTTGATCCATGCATAGCAATCTTTGAAGATTTTAGGCCAATAATAACCAGCCTTCATGATTTTTAGATTTGTCACTCTTGGTGCAAAATGACCACCCGCTGGTCCACCATGAAACTCTTCAACACCCTTTGAATCTGATTTGTGCTAATGCATCTCAGTGACACTCCATTCACATCTTTCTTGAACAAAACTCCATCAACAATGGCATATGGAACACCTGCTGACCTGAAGTATCTCCTCTTCGCTTTGCTCATTTACGGAGGGCATAGGCACATGCGTAGGAAGTGTATCATACTACGAGTCCAACGAGGGAGTGGGCACATTATCATTTTCTGTTCTTGACCATCTGTAGTACCGAGACAACATCTTCTTCATTACTGCTTGACTTGTTGACTCGAGGCTAGTTGTTCGCATAGTCCCTTCCACGTACTAGTTTGGTGACCTTGATCTCGATGTCATATTCCATGACACGAGTTATCCATCTGCACGTTTCTCATTCGAGATCCTTGTTTAGAAGGAAGTCACGACTCCCGCATGAGAGACCAATAATTGGATCTTGTTGTTTGAGACTAGGTGCTTGAATTTCTTTAAACTCTGATCATGCAAGTACATGCATGCTTTTGATGAAAAGAGTACCTAGTTTCGTATTCCTCAAGCCTTGGTGAAGAAAGCAAGCTGGTTGTTCTAATCCTTCTTTGTTTTGTTGTGCCAAGATTGCAGAAATTGTATCTCCACCACCAAAGGCGTATAGCATGAAATCCTTGGAGAAGTTTGGATTGATGAGAGTTGGAGCTTGAGATATAGCCTCTTTTATTGCCTCAAAACTTGCCTTGCCTTCAGATGTCCACTTAAATGCCATGCTCTTCTTCAACATCAGTGTTATTGGCTTTACGAGAGCTGCAAAGTTTGGAACAAACTGCGGACAAAATTGATCCTTCTAAGAAGCTTTGAAGAGCCTTCTTATGACTTGCAATGATAGTAGTGCTCTGAATTGCTTGACTCTTTCTGGGTCAATCATCAATCCCTCCTTTGAAACAATATGGCCAAGAAGTTTTCCCTCATGAGCAAGAATATGCATTTTTGGGATTGATGATACCCCAAATCTTCTACACCTCGAAATACGCCTCGGATGAAAGAGGTGATCCACTTTGCATTTTGGAGAATACGGTGATGTCATCAAGGTATATCAAAACTATTTTATTGATCAACCCCTTGAATGCCATATCCATTGCCCTTTGGAAAGTGGCTCCAGCATTTGATAGCCCAAATGGCATCTTCTTGTAGGCATAGGTCCCCCATTTGGTGGTGAAAGCCGTCTTGAACTGGTCATCTTCCTTCACCATTACCTGATTATACCACTGAGTAGCCATCTAGAGAGAGAATCTCTCGAACCGGATACTACTTGCAATATTTGTTCCATTGAAGGAAGTGGGTAATGGTCTTTGAGAGATGCCCTGTTTAGGTCTCAGAAATCTACACACAACCTGATTTCTCCGCTCTTCTTCCTGACCGGAACCAAGTTTGCGACCCAGCTTGAGTGCTTGATCGGGAATATAATGCTTGCCTCTATTAGCTTATTTAGCTCTTTCTTCATTAGAGGCTCAATGTGAGGGTTGACTGGTCTCTGCTTCTACCTGATGGGCTTAGCATCTGGATCCAATTCTATGGTATGCTGAGCCAGGTTGGGATTGAAACCTTTCAAGTCTTCATAGCTCCAAGTGAAGACATCTGGAAATTCTTGGCAAAGTTGTATGAAATCTGATTTCTCTGTTCAGTGGCTACCTTGCCAATTTGAAGTGTTTTGTTTTCCCCAACTGGAATTGGCTCTGAATCTTCTCTTTTGACTTTGTATGTTAGCCTTTTCCTTACGGAGGCTGGTCATTAGGGTTGAAGATAGACTCGATGTTACTAAACCCCTAGGAAGCTTGTTTGTCTGCATTTGCACTACTTGATCCCCATCTGCTGCTGCTCTAATCATCTGATTCTAGGTGAGAATTCAGCCTCTTCTTGTAAGAAATTGACGATCTGTTGATCGTTCTCAAAACACACCCATTTGGTGTTATTATCTGGAAGCTATTTTGGCCTCACAATCACATGGACATGTGGCGTGTTTTTCCCTTTTGATGTTGTCGACCACATCAAACATTGCTCAACAGCTGCGAGCCTATCGCGGCTTCATTTTTTCTTCCTAGGTATGGACGCGATATTGAAAGCTTGAAATCCTCAACGAGGTCCCATACCCCTATTCTTGTAGTTCTTTTAGAGTTCATTCTTTGTAGCATGTTGTCCCCTGACTTGATTGACGATTAGTTCACTGTCACCAAAGACTTGCAAGTTCTTTATTTTCTTCTTGATTGCCCAATGTATCCCTTGCACCAAGGCTTCATATTCAGTGTTATTTGAACAGGAAAACTGGAAACGGAAGGCTGAGTAATACCTTATACCTTGTGGTGAAACGAGCATAGCTCCTCCTCCTGCACCTTGTCTACTCCTTGATCCATCAAAGAACAGCTGCCATACTTCATTCTTGTCCTTATGATCTGGCTTGGTGATGCTGGGGAGAGGTTGATCCTCTTCATGTAAACAATAAACCCCTAGCTCAGATTCTTCTACTTCTTGATAAGGATCAAAAGCATGCACCTTGCTTGCCCATTCATCAAGAGTCAAATCCGGGATACTTCCAACCTTGGTGTCAGCCTCGTCAGTGCTAGGGTGATCTTCTTGATCAAATGCTGAGCAATTGGCATTAATCTGACTTGGAGTGTAAGGCTCAATATGGAAGTTTGCAATAGGTTCAGACCTAATTGTAGCCTTAGTTCCATACCTTGTTCTAAACAGCATGTGAGACCAATCCGCCGAAAGATAGCCTCCAATTTTAGCAGTGAAGTCTCTTGACAAGCACAATGCAAAGAGTGGTGGAAGGTCTATGATTGATACATCTTGTAAAACAACAACATTTGGACATGCATGCGAGGTAAGACTCAAATTTCTAATCACTCCATTGCTATTATTATTGCTGTCCCATCTATTTTGCACTACCCCTTTAGATGTTATTTCATTTGGAGCCCTAGTTGATCAGCTATCTGTTTAGGCATTCTTGACTACTTGCCCCGGAGTCTATCATGTAATTATGTACTAGCTGATTTCGATGATTAACGAAACATAGAAAGGGGGCTTGACATTTTACCTTGTTGTGCTCCATGACTTCCTTGGTGGGCAGCATTTGTAAGCACTTTGTCTTGCATCGAAACTCTTGATTGAAGTTGGCCAATCCTTCATGGCAGCTTGCTTGTGAGATCTCTTTGGCACAGGATGGATAGGGATTCCCACATAGATATATTGACGTTTGTCTTCTTCATCTGATCAATGATACTGAATGGTGATGAAGGATCTCTCTATTGTCCCTTGGTTTGCACATTTACTCCTTGTACGTGGGCAGCAACAGCTGGCATTTGAGTTGGCCTAGGGGCTGTTCTTGGCTGCCCTTGTGCATTTGAAATGGGACTTTGCTTGCCAATCATTTCTGGAGTCATAGAAGGTTGTGGGCTGGTTGGAGCTAGTGGCTGCTCCTCACCCAAATTTCTCCTTTTGACCTTGTGTTGGCTGCTGACACCTTGAGAAACACTTGATTCATGCCCACGAAATCCTCTGCTTGCCGGTTCACCAATGTGGTGTCATTTGGGGCTGATTTTTGTTGGAATGTTTCTTGTTTGTTATTTGTTTCCTTGTTGCCCTCACCCTCCACACCAGTAGTTGTCACCATCAATGCTTGATTGAGGGCACCATTGAAACACATGGATTGGTTATGAGGCTCGTTGCATGGAAAGCACCAATCGTATTCCTGAGCAATGTTGTTCTGTGTTGGCACTAATGCTTTAGAGGCAGATATGACATTTGGATTATAGGGCTGGAATGGTCTATTGGCAGGAGGCCTTGTTTGATTCATATTTGCAGCTGGATTAGGTGGTCTTTGTGGTTGGTATGGCTGCCTATTAGGTTGAGCTTGGGGTTGATAAGAAGGTCTGAAACCTTGGGCTTGTTGCCTCTTGAGAGTAACTAGCTCATTGCCTAGGTTTTGCAATTGCTTCATGACCTCTTGAAGCTCATTTGGGGCACTTGGAGATGAAGTGGAAGCTTCATTTGAACTCTGATTTCTAGGAGTGGGAGAAGGAGCCAAATTAGGTGCTTGACTAGTGTTTGGACTCTCTAAACTTGGAAACAATGGCATGGGAGGCCTAGGGGCAAGTTTTCCAGCTTGGATTAAACAATTTTCAGCCCTAATGGCAATGCTATAAGCCATAGGGATAGTTGTGCCTCCCATGGACTGAATTAACATAGAAATATCAGAATTTAAAGCTTTGAGATAGTAGAGAAAAGCACCTTTCTTTGTTGGCTTTGATTTACCACTTTGGAATCCTCTCCCAAGTTTTTGAAATCTGAAGTTGAAATCGGTCAAGTTGCTCATTGGGAGCTCTCTTGATAGTTGTCAGCTGCTCCAAAAGAGACAAGTTGTCTCCCTTCTCTCCAAATTGCTCATGAAGTGCTATACATAGCTGATTCCAATTTGTGATAGAACCAGCTCCAAGGCTCCTAAACCATTGTAATGCTTTACCCTTGAATGAAGATGCGAGTAACTTGTGACCACTTGCATTTCATTGATTTCATGGATTGCACAAAGGTTAGCAATATCTTTAACATGATCACTGGAGTAGTCGATTTTCTCCGGTGAAGTAGGGAATGTTCTTGAGGCTGCTGATAGGAGGCTGGATGTTGTGCATTGAGAGCAAGTGGGCTTTGCTGTGAAGTTGGCGTAGGGGTTGTTGAGCCATTCTAATTGGTCTTAAAACCCTTGTTCTTGAATGAAAGGCCTATCAGGTGGAGGAGTTGAGAGAGTTCTATTTGGTGGAGATGGAGACCTTTGAATCCTTCTTCCTCTTTGCCTTCTTCTCGGAGATAATTGCAGGTATTCAAACAACACTTCTTCTTCTCGACTCTTGACCTTGTGATTCTTCTCATAAGTTTTCAGGCCTGCACTGCTGAAACCAGTTGATTTTTCCCCTTGGAGTCGCCAGATATGCAAATAATAGCTCTTTTTAAGCAAGAAAAATGCAGCAGATGCACATCAACCTGCTATAATAAAAATGAGACCTCTAGGTCCCACCGGGCGTGCCAAAACTGTTAGTGCAAAATCACGGCACCCCTGGATGCTTTGAGTCGGGTTTCTAGGTTGACCATCTATCATCGGTGTGATTGCATAACATTGAATCCTTTCTCCAAGTGTGGGACTTGAAAAGTGAGAAAGGATTCTCCAGAGAAAAGGCTGGTTCCTATTCCTCTGTTCGGATGCACTGAAATATATGCGAGAGGGTTTGCTCGAAACCTAATCTAATCTACCCGAGGAGACGGGGTAAGAAGATGCATAAAAATAAATCTAAGCTAATAGAGGTGATGCACCGAGGAATGAAGAACAACCTATCTTGCCGGTAAACACGAGACCATTCAAATGTGATATAAGATCATGCACTGAGATAACAAAACTTGCGGTGAAAGACCGGGAGGATGCAAAATGAACACGAGAGAGGGTTGAGAATCATCCACTGAGACATGTATTACTTGCTCCAAAGATTGATACAATACACTGAGAATGCGAGAGGTAGAGTCGTATTGAGTTTCAAATGGAGGTTCGAACTCCACAAATTCGCTGATAGGAGAAGAAGGGAGGAGCAAAGCAGAAAATGTTCGACCTTTTGAAAGAAGCTCCTCTTTATATATAGGAAAGAATGAGAGAGAGGAAAAGAGGAAATTCAGAATCTACCCCAACCACTTCTAGGTCGTATTTTAAATCATCTCATTATGGCGAAGTGGCGGATCTGGCAAAAGCGGGAAATTTGTCTAACGAGAAGCGGTGGTATCTGCTTTGCATTAAAGCTGGTTGTTGAAGCGTCACTTTTGGCATTACCACGCGTCAGGGACGTTTTCTCAATTTTCTCTCTCAAACTGAACCAAAATGCAAGATTGACCCCGAGAATCATGTAGAGAATTTCATAACTTTCCGTTGATATAAAGAACGTGCAAATCCGAGCTCTGGATCGAAAGATATGACGATCTGAAGATTTAGGGCAAAAAAAGGCAAAAACAGGTCGGCGGGAAAAATATTTGAACTTTCCCCGCGCTCTGCCACTTGGATGACACGTGGCAGGCTCTGATTCGCTGAGTAATTCTCTCTCCTCCACCTTTCCGCGGGCTTTCCTTTGAAATTTCCTTGTGGGCCCTTAAACTTGGACACGTGGCACTATTTCATTGGTTCGGGTCAGTGCTTGAAACCTCGCCCTTTGACTTTTGGACTTTCTCCCTTGTGACACGTGTCGTGATTTGATTGGTTCTCGGGTCTGCCAGATTTTCACGTCCTTCGCATACATTTGTCCGGATGTCCCAAATTGTTTGGGACAAAAACTCTCGATCCGCTGAAATGGGCTTCCTTGTCCCTCATTCGGCCGATGACACGTGGCGTTGCTTGATTGGCTTTCGGCTCCTTTGGCTATCCGCGTCCCACGCGTCCCTTTGTCCCAACTGTCCCAGTGCTGAAGTTCCCGTTTGGAAGGCCGGCCCGGTTCGCGTCCTTCGCGTCCATTTGTTCCAACTATCCCGGACTGTCTGGGACAAATTCTTCGAACCGCCCGAAATGGGCTTCCTTTGCTCTCGGCCGCTTCGCCTTTTCGCGTCCTTTGCATCCTCGCGGCCCAGATGTCCCAAATGCTTAGTGCGAAAGTTCTCCTTTTCGGCTGAACCGGGCGGTTCGCATCCTTCACGTCTTCATGTCCCAAATGTCCCAGAGCAGTTAGTCGATTTTCTTCTCCTTCGGCCGAACCGGCTTTCCGCGTCCTTCGCGTCCGATGTCCCAGATGTCCCTTTGCTTAGCGGGCTGCTGGAGGCTTTTCGGCCGATCCGCGCCTCGATGTCCCAAATGTCCCAGACTGCTGCGAGGACTAGGACTTAGCCAATTTTCACAATTTTTCCTGGCCCAAGCTTTTTTTTTTTTGCCTTTTCACCTTTTCTCAGAACTTGCTCTTTTCAACTTGGACAGGAGAGTTAGAAAAATTCTGAGGGGACCCTAGAAACATGATTTTTGCCCTGAATCCATCCATTTGCCTGGGACTTGAGAATTCTGATGTATGTTATCAAATCAACCCTGGGGGTGAATTTGGATAACATTCTACACATCACATTAGTCTTCATCATACATACATCTACACTAGGGTTGATTATGCACTTTTCAATATTACACATTGCATTCATTATATGGTCATCCATACTCATCACATAGGCTACACACATTGACTACTCTACATCTACATTTCACACACATTTTACACTCTCATGGTATATACATATCACGCATATTACATCTTGTATCATGCACCACCTTTCATGTTTTCACACTTCTATACACCATACATATCATCTACACCATACTTATATTCATCATATTACACTTCTATTGTTTACAAGGTTAACATCTCATACTACTCAACCTACATACTACCGGTCTATTTACACACATTTCCTTACATATTATTCATCGTGCATTACACAACTCACACATCATACGGTCATCTATTATCACGTACACCACATTGTCTTATACAAGCTGCACTCACTACCATATGATGCACTTCGGTTCCTCGGTCCATACTCAAGTGCCGAGTGTTTACAAATCAAATGGACCTTATCATACTTACATATTCATCATTCGACCTTCCATCATGTGACATTTCTAGGTTAGTGACATACACTTTAGGCTAAATGGTCACCTATCCCTTCATCTTGTAGTGGTATGCACTTTAGGATACATCACCACTCCATCTATTCATCTAATAGTGATATACGCTTTACGCTACATCATCACTCTTTTGATCATATTTTCATCATATACACTTCGGCTATAGGGTTAATGTACACATAGTTTCTATGTTGCATCTCATCAACACACACATACATAGTCATCATAGCGTGTTAGCCACAACATAATAATCAACAATTTATCGATGACGCACTCGTTTACAGTTCATTCTTGAGTGTTGAGGTGGAAAACCAAATGAACCTCACTACATACATTTCCATTCACTTGGGAGGTACGTAGCTCTTATCATACATCTTGCATTCCATTCCATCCATCCACAACATATTGCACATCTTAGTTGATTTTACTCTTACTTGCATTTTCTTATATATGGCCGTTTATTACACATACTAGTCAAATATCTTATATGTCATTTATCAATACCATACACACATGTGCGTTCACGTCTTTCTCTAGTTGTGATCGTAGATACAAGTCTTTTGTATGTAGCATGGATGCTCACCTTCTACCACTCCTACAACGGTCATTGGGGGTATCCACATTCGTCTCTTACAAGTGTTATTGTTTCATTTTTAGCACTTTATATTACGTGTTTATACACACTTTTGACATACTGGTTATCTTTATAACATGCTAATGGGTATTTCATGTGCACTATTTGTTGGTAGGATTACTTGCTTCCATGGCTATTTTTTGTTTGTACTTGTTTTTTTATTCGCTTTTGTATGTGGGCCTTGCCCTTTGTTTGGTGTACACACTTGTTTGTTATACATGGCCATGATGGCCTTGTGTGTCTTGTGACATTGTGAGTGATGTCCCATGTTTGTAGCCCACTTTTTGCGGCTTAATTTGTCTTCTTGCATGTTTACACTACTATATTTCTTGGTAGCTTATACACTGTTTACGTAGATTACACATTGTCTTATACATGCATGTTTTTGTACTAACACTTGTTTTGGATAGCCTCTTGTTTGTGTGCGCCTTGGTTTCTACCAAATGTACTCTTTTTCCCTTTGTAGAGAAGAGTTATATAGTTCATGCGGTTGGTCCTCTTTTGGGGCTGCATTATCCTATCAACAACATCACATGCACCCCCAAAGAGGGGGGCATCATTTGGGGTTTACATACTATAAAATGCTTCTACATTGGTTCAATTCAATTTAGTTTCCACCCTTGGCATTGTGGGTTATACAACAAGTGGGTTCAGACCAGTCTACAAACCCCGTACACAACAGATTTTACAGGACATGGTTGTCCTTAGCATTCTGGCGAGCAATTATAATTTAGAGGATACAACAGACTTCCTCTCTACACTACTTCAGCCAATGGCATCGGATTACCCAAAAAACCAGGCAATACAGAGATCTCTTCACACATATTTAGGGAAGTAGTTAAAGGTTGGAGGATACAACAAAATTCCTCCTTATACTTCTTCGGCCTATGGCGTTGGATCACCCAAAAAACCCAGGACATGATATCCTCTTTCTACACCCTTTCTCTCATCACGGATCAGGTGCACATGTTCCATTTTTCATTTACATAATCTTATATACATATACATGTGTCTTTTACATTGTGTTTTACACATATAAACATCTATATTTGATTACTTGATCGTTTTCTCCTTGTAGGTTTGTCGTATGAGAAACAAACAACCAACAACAAATACAACAATAGACGAAACAACAACAATAATTTGCAGCAACACACACCACTTTAAACCATGCAGGTACATTACACACATCAATAACTACACACACGTTTCTGCCCTAGGTTCACTCTCATCACTTTTTTGTGCTTTTTCATCTTTAGTTTCCACGCTTCATCATATTTTTGTCATTCCATGCTTTGTTTAGTCCTTCAATACGTTTTCTATTACAATCTTCATGGACATCAGGTATGCATCTCTATCTAATTTATATTATCGAGCTTTCCACTCACTAACATAAAGTGGGGGAAAATGTAGACACAAAATCATGCACTTTAGACATTATTTAGTCTTGGTCTCATACTACTATTCATATGATTTTTGAGTGAAGAAAGTACTAATTAACCCCCATCTTTTGGCCATTTTACTTTAATTTTTGTCATTATTGCTGACCTTCAACACATACTTGCCTAGTCTATTTTCATCATTTCTTGTCATTTTAGCCTTGATTGGGGCACACCGGGATAATCTTGAGGTCTTGCGGGCTCCCTGGTCCTAGTCAGGGTGCCCTGATCCTTTTCCCACTTTCCCGCCACTTTTTGGGAACTTTCTAGCCATTTGAGCATTTCATATTTCTTGTGGTTGGCCTTTTCGGGGTTAATTACGAAATTAGAACAAGAGAACCATATAAATATAAAGTTATGAGACCATAATGAGGGACCAAGCACTAGTCACTACTATCATCCACCTAGAGTTACATCCATCTAAGGCATCTAGATCTCATTTGCATCCATCTAGCTCCATCACAAGGCATAAAGCTGGTTCATCTACATCACACAAGCATAAGAGGGAATTTTATTCTATTCCATCCACCATTCTATTACATTTTCTACACATAGTTATTGCTCGCTACTTCACAAAGTGTGACTGACACAAGAGCACCTAGGGCATGATTACATATATTTGCACATAGAACTACATTGGGTCTAATATGTAGTTGTAGTCACAAAATCATGCACTTTAGACATTATTTATCCGGTCTCATACTACTATTTAGAAGGTTCTTGAGTGAAGAAATTACTAATTAATCCCATCTTTTGGCCATCTTATTTTACTTTTATTTCATCATTCCTACACATTTTTATCTACATGCCCAGTTTGTTTCAGCACTTTCCCATCATTTTATCCTCAAAAGGGGTGCCGAGGTAGTGTTAGGGCGCCCTTGGGCACCTCGATCCTTTTTCTACTTTCCCACCACTTTTTGGGCTCTTTCTAGTTGTTTTTCATCCTTATATTTTTCCTAGTTGGCCATGTCAGGGTTAATTATGAAATTAGATCAAGAGAACCCTATAAATATAAAGTTATGAGACCATAATGAGGGACCTAACATCATCTACTACTATCACTCATCTAGAGTTGCATCCATCTATTGCATTTGCATCCACATAACTCCATCATCAAGGCACAAGATAGGAATTTTACATCACACTTCATAGGGGGAGGATTTTATTCTATTCCATGCACACATGTTATTACATTTTATACATTTAGTTATTGCTTGTTATTTCACATAGTGTGACTAGAACAAGATCACCTAGGGAATGACATGCACACAAACACACACCATAACTAAATTTTGGTCGAAATGTAGTGTAACGCTTAGATTAGTAAGACCACTATTAGGAAGCTAAGGTTAGTCGACCAATTCATTTAGAATCTTTATTTTTAGGGTTTTGATACTCCTTGTCTTTTTGTAGGTCTTTACATCATCTTAGATTATTGGCAACATACTGATGCGGGACAATAAACCCGATGTGACACACAACGAGGGTTTCAGACCACATTTTTACCCCTGTGAGAACTAGTTAGGAGCTTTTTGCGAGACCAGGTGCCCATATTGCATACCGGAGCACTTGTGGGTGCCCAGGTCCTATTCCAGGCACTCTAGTCCACTCAAATCCTCCAGATTTAGCCTTTATAAGACCTCTGCACAATTGTTCGTACTTCTATTTTCTCCATTCATCTCTATGACATTCTCATGCAGACATATATGCAATCAATGGGTTCTTTCCTCACCTCCTTCTTACATATTAGGGTTTTTCTTTATTATTTTTATCATTTAGTAATTTCTATATTACTTTATCACATTTATTTACAGTGTTTATGTCCTCCTAGATTAGATTAACTACCCCATATTACCTAATTTTAGTTAATCATTTTGGTGAACACGAATTGTGAATTGTCTCTTCCTTCTTTTAATTTATGCCTATTACCCGTAGCGATAGTTTTGTATCTCTTCAGTATTGATAGCTCCCTTCAGTTTCCCATTGTACTTCTAGGACAATGGCTGATACCACCACCTCTATGGCTGAAAATCCTTTAGATAATTCTAATCATGTTCCTCTCTATGAAATTGAAGCCTCTAATAGTGAAAAATCTTACCATGATGACACCAATGTTGATTAATAATGACTTAATGCTATTATTGATTTCCACCAAGATTTGCACAAAAATCCCACTCATCTTTCACATATCTTGTACGCTTTAATTTTGTGGCTTCTTCGGCTCCCATGGTCTCTTCTCCACTCATTTTTGTTTCTGCTCCCATTATTACAACTACCACTCCCATCACTCACCCTAGTACTCCTAATATGCAACTCAACTCTTCTTCAAACACTCTTGATTTAACATATTTATATCAGGATTTGCAAAATCAAATTCACCAGCTCCAATTTGCTACTTCTCGAGGATCACCATCTCTAGATTCTACCTCATTATTACATACCCCCTTCACACCAACTATTTCCGCTTATGCATTTCCACCCAACTTCATCTCTCCCAAATTGCCCATTTTTAAAGGTCATGGTGACCACAAGATCATCTCCATGATTTTCATGTAGCATGTCTCGATTATGTGGATGATCATACCATTCTCACTAAGCTTTTTCCTCGCATAGTTTACAAGACTATGCAATGTGTTGGTTCTATGACCTACCTGTCCATTCGGTAGTCTCTTTCACGCATCTGGTTGATGCCTTTCTTACACATTTTTCTATCAACATTGGCTCTAATATTTCTTATGCTCAATTGACACAACTCAAGAAAGGGCCCAATGAACACTTATATGATTATGTCTTGCGTTACAAACACAACTTAGCTAAGATGACTCTTTTGTTCTTTGCATTCTAAAATTTAAGACATATTTATTCATAGTTTGCTACCACCACTTCAAGAGAGCGTTCTCTTTGAGACATATTCCTCATTTGACCAAATTTGTCACACTCTCAAGCTTTGTGAGAATAAGCTTCTTGCCATAGGGAAACTTAAATATCAAGAACAAGCTTCATCCTCCACTCGTGTTCCAAGTAAACCACCATCCAAAATTTTACGCCTAAACCCATGGACAAAAACTACTATAAATGTCATCTCTACTCCTAGGAGCTTGACCTCAACCATACAGATGTACTCTTACTAAGCTTAGTACACCTTGAGCATTTTACTACCACAACTTATCGACAATAATCTTATTACCTTACCATCACCTCTACAACTTGATCCATCTCGACCCAAAGGGTGTAACTTCGATGAAATCTCTTATTGTGATTATCACCAATGTGTATGTAGACACCTATAATTTAGCTCCAACAATTTAAATACTTAAATTGCACTAATTATATCCTTTCTATAAATTGACAACATATCGTCAATATCACACATTTTCTCTTCTATCGTCGTTAATTAACTACATTACGCTAGTTAATTGACCCTTCTATCTAGTAAAGACAAAAATTAACGACCTTCCATTAATTAAACCCCTTTCTACTGAATTAATTAATTATTCTTAATTAATTAAGTTTCCTCTTCTATTAGATCAATAAATCATCATTTATTTGATTAAATCCTTCTTATCCTCTAAATCATACTAATTATTCTTCTAAAAATATTCTATAAGCTTGCTCACCTATTAATTAATCACTTTGGTTAATTAATAAATCCCCTCAAACCCCATGAGTCACTAAAGGAAAACTAAACTCTCCTAAGGTTGACTCAACCCTCTTTCAACCATGATCATCCCCAACTAACTCAACCTTGCTATTATCCCACATGTAAAGGGATGCAAAGCTTCTTTTATCCATTGGGCTATATAAGGAGCCTTCCTCCTACCTTTATACTTACACCTAAATGAGCATAGAGCCTAAGCTATAGCCATTTTATCATCTTAGAGAATTCTTCCATTAGAGGAGCTAGTTATCTTCATTTCTTGCATTCATCCATCCAAGTTTGAATTCATATGGAGATATGTCAAATGGTCTTGTAGCCATGGATTGACAAGACTCCATTCTTGAAACCTTGGGATTCAAACATACAATCAACCCTTTTGATTGCTAAGGATCTAAATAGGTTCATTCCATTTATTAACATTCAATAGAGATAGAGATTAATTGCTTAGCATATTAGTTTGATGTTTATTCATGTTCTAATGCAAAGATGTTGGTAGATTAGTCTTGTTTAAGCTCTAAGCATGATGGTGCATAGATTTTAGTTTAGCATTGTATTGAGGCTATTAGGTGTTAGTATTGATTTTACTTGCATAGCTAACTAATTCTTGCACACATTTGGCATGCCCGGTGGGACAGATCCTTAGTCCCTTAGCATTGTGGTTCAAATTTTGTTGTTATTTCAATTTTTGGCTAACCCTTGATATGCACATGTGTGAATTAATGTTGAATTTATTATGATTTTTCTAACTTTGCATGTGTTGAGTCTTTCTTATAGATCTAATTTAGATGGGTTCTTGTCAATTTTGAGCTAACTATCCAAAAATTTGAGCTTTTGAGATCGATTATGTCAGTTTCATGTTTTGACGTCACTTCTAGGTACAGGCTTACACAAAAATGACAAAGGCACATACACGACCAAACTTATGCGTACACATCCAAATGCTAGTGTACGTGTCTAGAGTCTAGTGTATGCATATTCGCCAACGTAAATGATATCCTACCCTTTGCATTTTTTTTTGTTTCTTTGTCTGCTAGTGCATGCTTTGATCCTAGCATACACATTCATACTCTGGCGTACCCATCTGGTAGTGCTTCTATTTGACCTATTTTGACTCTGTGGGCGTACATGTCCAAATTCTAGCATATACATCTCACTACCAGTGTACATGAATTTCTATCTTTTGAGTTATTTGGTATTTAATGCTCTGCTAGCATATGCATTTAGACCCTGGCATAAATGCCTATGCCCGAGAATATCTATCTCGGTAGTGTTGTTTCTTTGACCATTATGTCTATGGGCGTATACATCCAAAGGCTAGCGTACACAAATATTTGGCCGCGTATCCATTAGCTCACTATCAGTTTCCATAGAGGGTGTACACATCCTGAAGTAGGTGTACACACCCAAAGTTGAGTGTACACATCACAGTTCAGATTTGTGATTCACTTTAAAATTTGCAAAAATGTTTTTTCAGGATTTATTGACTCCTTGAGGTTTTAATTGAAGACTAACTTCTGATTTTGTAGGTTTTATTTGCATGTTTTTGTTAAATTGGTTTGATTTGTTTAAAGGGATTCAATGAACATTGCATGCTTAATCATGAGATTGGAGTCGCGTATGCTCTTCCCTCGCACCTTCTAGGTGATCTTGGGAATCAAAAATGATTTCTATATCTCTTTTTGCTTTGAAAAATGTTTGAAAAGAATGTCAAATTTGGTTAAAATGAACAAATTTTGCGTTTGAATCAAGTATTTTCCATTGTTGATTTCATAGTTGGATTTTACATCGTGTATGCTCTTCTCTTGCATCCTAGGATGATCTTGAGAATCAGAAACGGTGTTCATCCTCTTTATGTGTATGGAAAACTACTAAATCCATCGTGCAGGACCTAAACGCTTGTCAAATAATAAAGGATTGAGACAAAAAAACTACTAATATAGTTTCGAGTAGGTTTCCAAATGGTGTTCAAGAAAACCACATTAAGTATAAAAGATAAAAAACACACCACAATCAAAAGATTGTATTTACATGTTCGGATAAGGGTACACCTTGTCCGCTTAACTAAGACATAACCCCTTTGGCATAAGCCTTAAGCTAAAACAATGGGGTGGTCCTAGGAACCCCAAAGTAGTCCACATAAGAGGGAACCTTGTGGACAAAATGGGAAGTGCTCCACACTACCTACTTGACTAGTGATACACATGAGAATTAGCATCAAATTTATCTGTATCGTGACCCTAGTGAGAGTACATGATGGACACATTTATTGCCCACTGTGCTTGAAGGGGGTAAAGTAAATCTGGGATACTCCTTAGGAAACCTTGGCAAACCGAGCTCACATCTAGATAACTTGTGACACCTAGTTGAGTGAACCACCTAGGAAGCTATCTTTGACCTAGGAGCCAACTTTGACCATATCAAAACCAATTTGAGTTGAGAGCCATCACAAAGGGATAACTTTCTTGGAATCAAAATCTTGTTTGTCGAACAAGAGGATATTCCATTAAAGTTCAAACGACGTGTCATTCATCACGGAGATTGTAAAGCATTACTTTTTCTTAGTTTTCACTCACCCTAAGGCGAGGTGAAACTCTGTTGAAGTGAGGCAAAACTCTCTTCAACACCAATTGATCTACTTCCTTCACTTTCTTTTGACACTTTGTTGATTAGAAGAAGAGTGACTACCCTTGTGTTACTAATTTGATTGTATTCGCCACTTTTGTGTCTGTTTACGCTCATCCCTATTTGTGGTTGAGTTGTTAAAAGTCTAAAGTGCATGGAGACGTTTTCATATCATTGGTAGCCTATTTGATCTTGATACCCAAGTAAAGATCATCAATCAAAGTTAGGATTAATTCATCATTGGATTCTCCTTTGAACTGTTATCTTGCTTGTATCGTATCACCATAATTTTGATACTTACATCTTGTTTCTTGCAAACTTGACCTAAGTGTCTAGATTATAACGTTACACTACGCACATTGTAACAATTCCTTGGTATACTCTAGCCTTGGTTTTCTTTTAAACATTACCTCAATTTTGAAAGGTGTTGTTGTTACCTTTGTGTGTGTCATGTTAATATTATTTCGATACTAATACCTTACTTTTCCATAAAGTTTGGTTAACGTATCTTAGTGGTATTGTTGTGTCGTTCATATTCGTAACTCCCACTTTTTAAGATATAGGTCTTGATTGGACTTAAACTTTCTTTTAGTATACCTTGCTTGGAAATTGTATCAACCTTTTGTTATTACTTATGTCTTGTTCATTTTTGAACTTGGCATAAGTGGTGACATTTTGTTGATCATCTTACGTGTCAAACTATTAATTGATCAGACACTTAGGAAGTACTCCATTTGACTAATTGGTTTACCAACAAATTTGCGTGATTGTGTCTCATTTTTCACATCGACTTATCCATTTCAGACAATCACTTTGATCCATTGATTCTTTATCATTCATTATTCTTTGGTCATTAATTTGGATTTGTGTTTTGAACTTATGTGATTGTTCCTTGTGTTTATCCATCTTATAAACTCATTTCTAGGAAAATACTTTGGGTCTTTGATCCTCTTGATCTTCTTGTTTTTTGCCTAAGTTCATGGTCATTTTTGAACATATCTTTCAAACCTTGGAAAAAACATTTCCTATCAAGAAAATTTTGTATCAATCAAACATTGGAAATATTTCCTTTGTATCCTATATGTTGCTAAAATTTTGATAAATCCTTTAACATTTACGACTCCTAAACTTGTCTTCCAAACCTTGTTGGATTATCAATCTCGAGTCATCACGATGTATTTTTACTTAGTTTCCGTTTTGGAAAATCACACAAGCATCCCCATTTTACGAAATGTCTAGTTGGTTGTCGTTATACTACCCAAATCGACATGAAATATTCTACACTTTGAATAATTTTGATCAAACAATCTAGGTCTAGGCCTTTGAACTCAACACACGCCAACAATGAATAATTATCGCAAGGTCCTTTATACATACGATGATAAGGAATCAAAGTTTTGGCGTTCACATCAAAAAATTCAAACCATGACTAAGCCTCGTTTAGTTCTTCACGATAGAGAACCCATTCGGGTAACCCATTCGGGTAACCCATTCCCCATGTTCATCTCATAGTCGGAGGTATGGTTTGGACACTCATGATCCAAATTATTATTCGGGTTCCCCCACTCTTCTTCTGATTCTAATCCAAACATTTCCTCTTCTTGAGGATTCCAATCCAAATATTTCTCTCGATTCTTCCGATTATTTGGATCCAAATTACTATTTAGATTCATCTAATTCGACTCCTAAGTTGTGGTCCACCCCTTCTTCGCAGGACCTCTATTATTAGTCACCTAAATTATGTTCTCCTCTTCTAAATATTTATGTCGCCATAAATTCTCCCCATAATTCATCTAATGTGACTCTCTGCGTCACGGTTCTCCCTAACTTCCAAGACCCTCTTTATCATCCATCTAATGCTCTCATACATCGCGGTCCTCCATTTCTTGAAGGACCTCTTTTATTAGTTGCCTCAATAACATCTTATTCCTTTGAAGATACACGTGACTCCCGGTCCCCCAATCAAACATCTAATACGATTATTGAATTGATTTCTTCCTTTTCTCCACAAAACCCCTTTTATTATTCATCCAATGTGATTCTTGAATCACGATCCTCCCGTTCTTCACATGACCTTCTTCATCAGTCACCCCGATCAATTATTCCTTCTTTGAAGATTCATGTGACTCAAAGTCCTTATAGTCAAATGTCTAAATTGACTCATGCATCACAATCTGTAGACTTTGAACTTAATCCTATTAGTTTACAGAAAATATACCATCGTATAGGTAGGTCAACACCATCTTATTCTACTCCGAGACATCTAGCTCCATGTCTACTTTGTCCCCCACATCACCTTCTTCTATCAATCATCATCAAACATCTTCTCAATATTTCACACCAGTTGGCCCTTTTTCATCCAATCAAACCCTCATGGTCGATCAGCAACCCATATCGATTGATTTCTTTTAGAACGAAGGAGTGATCATGGCCTTTATAGGGGCACATGAAGATATCCCTCTAACAAGTTATGAGAAAGGATTCTCTTTATACTTGATGCATCCACGTATTGTGAGGAAAAGGTTGATTCCTTTTATCAAGAAACAAAGGAAGAGCCTCAGATCATGTAACTTGATCCTCCTCTTATTCTTCCATCTTCACATTCTTCATTACGTGATGAAACTCCTATGTCTTCCATTGATCCATGGCCTATCTTCTCATCACCCAATCACTCTTTGTCTATCATAATTCCTCAATCAAACTCTCTTATGGGGTCAATGCCAAGTAGCCTTTAATCTTCTTCTAGGTGCAGGTCACCTTCTAGTAGCCCTCCCTCTGCTATTTGTGTGACATTTTTGAATAGTTCACTATCTTCTATTCTTGGTGAATTTCCAACTAGCCCCTTGTCTTCTATGTATGGGTCACCCCCGGGTAGTCCATCATCTTCTATTCTTGGGCCACATCCTAGTACCCCATCATCTTACATCTATGGGTTGTGTCCTAACAACCTATCTTCTTCTATTCTTGGGCCACATGCTAGTATCCCTTCATCTTTTATTTGTGGCTCACCTTCTAGTAGCCCCACTTTTCAATTCTCGATCATGTCCTTTTAGTCCATCACATTTTCCCTCTATCAATGATTGTGGCAAGCCCACCATAATTTATCACATCAATTCTAAACGTCCACGTTCTTCTCCCACTTCCTAGGATCAGACAAGTAGAGAATTAACTTATAAGTAACCAAGAAAAGTTTTTTACCAAGCTAAGATCAAAACGACGAAGAGCTCCAAATCTCCCAACAACTCAAATGATCATAAAATCCAAAATCAAACGCGATTCCAGAATGCATACCAATGTACCCATTACGTATGGTGATAAGTGTAAAAACCTATGGATAGGGAACTCAAGCTCCACATACAAAACCCATGTTTCAAAACAAAGCATAATCATTTGTTGAGTGTGAACTCACCACGATCATCGAGATCGGGGATAATATTACGCTTGATAAACAAATGCGCTTAGTCACCTCTTATCAAGGAAATCACACACATAGTGAAATGATGGTCCCGATCTTCCAAAACATGAAAAATTCTTTAAAAAATCATAAAAAGATTCAAAATATATATATTTTTAGAAAAACTTTAAAAAATGCAAAAATTGAAAGGTACAAAGATCAACATCATTGCAATCAGGTATTGCATGCACATGCATGTTCTTTCTTCCCTTTCTTTCCATTTCTTTGCAAGTCATCCACCATTTTCATCTCTTAGATGTTATTGTGGTTATCCTATTAGCACCCATTTTGTGACATGTATCTCTATGGTGTCTGTTTGACCTTGGTCTTTCATTACCTTGGTAAATTAAAGAACGACTGACCTCTTAGATATCCTATCACAATTATCATCTAATAAACTTGTTTTGAATAAATTTTGGATGTATTTGTTGACACTAGCCAATGTCATCATCACAATCACTTCCACATCCTTCCATCAAGCCATAAGTGATTCTTAACCCCTTGTTAAACAAGAGAGCTGAAATAAGTTTTTAGTAAACAAAACAAGAATCAAAATCAATCAATCAAAGAAGCAAAATCTAAAAGTAAAAGCAAGTTGATATAAAGATCTCTCTAAGGTATATCCAATAATCTCTACCGAGCTATGGACGTCGACTTGTAGTAGATAAATGTTTTGATTAGAATAAAATGCATCTCCATCGGGGCTATGGACATCTGGCTGACAATGGAGTAATGTACTACTCTCCTTCCACAATCCATTCACAAATTACATTTCAAACTAAATCATTCCTACACATTGGCTAGTGTCTTCACTTGTTGTCTATCAACTCTTTCCTTCAAGAGGTAATTAATTTCCATGTGCACACATGGGATCTTGATGAGTAAACATGATTAGGATGTTACCAAGTGTTTCTTTTTGGACCTTGTTCAAACTCTTGCTTTAGCACATGTCTTGTCTCTTTATTTGTGCCTTGGGAAAATCACTTTTTCATCGGCCGCCTTCTAAATATTTTCATAACATCCTCTGTTCTTGGAAAATTATTTAAAACATCCATGTGTATAGGATGTCCTCTTTGCCATGTTTTTAGACACTTTTTTCCCCTTTTAATAAGACAATTTTCTACTTCCTTTCTCTCATGTGTTTCTTGGCTAGCTTACACTAGGGGCATCCTTGCTCCCTCATGATTGAACCTATTTTATATTGGCCTTGATCCCCCTTCAGCACATGAAGATTTTTCCTTTGAATACTCCCACCTAATTGCTGGGGCATTTTGCATCTTCACTTTCTTGTACATGTGTGTGGCCTTCTACCTTTGTACATTCCATTTATCGCTAGGGGCATCCACGCTTCTTTGTCTACCTATACATAGTTGAAGAAAACTTTTAAAAAAAAAAAAACATTCGTATAAAATTTCAAATTTCAAAAAACATCCAAATATGTTTCTAAAAAATCAAAACAATAAAAATCATCCTTAAAAAATTCACTCTTTGGTTCTCACATGTTCTTATGTACGACTCACGGATCATCTTGATCTACCTCCATCAACAAAGTTGATTTTCTTACTATGTCTATACTCTAGGGCACAATGAGTTTCTTAGTATTGTTTCATAGTGCATGATTGTTTTTCATAGGACCCAAGTGTCCTCTATTATTCCCCTTGCATGTATCCTTGCTTGGGGCACCATCTTTTAACCCTTGTCGTTAATTCACACAAGTCGGAATCAAAGCTTGATAACAAAAACATTGCATTATGTTTCTCTGTTAGGTTAGCTTGTTTACTTTCTCATATTGCATTGCATTATGTATGTTAAGGAGTTAGGCATCTTTTACTTTCTCGTATTGCATTGCATTTTTTATGTTGTATGGAGTTGGTGTTTTCAGCAATGGACAATTGTTTATAGTATGGATTTTCATGTCATTATACTTTTGTCGTATGCTTATATTTTTAATAAGGACTGATGAAGGAGATCCTTAGAAATATGATGACACAAAAGTTGTTTTTAACACAATGGATGAAAGCTCATTCCTATCTCGCCATCTTTTCCTTTCCCCTATATCATTCCCCTATCAACACTATTATTCTAATTTTCCTAGGGCATCTTGCCCTACCCATTCTTCTATCCATTTCTCTCACCTTCTTTGATCATCGATCGCCTTCTTTCATCACCCCATCAACACTCGAGGGGGCATCTCTCACTTCTACTAATTTTTCTTCTACCCCTTCAAAATTTTACTTGTCTACGCCACCCCAAAGAGGGGAAAATGTTGACACCTATAATTTATCTATAGCAATTTAAATACTTAAATTTGCGCTAATTATATCCTTTCATGCAAATTGACAACATATCGTCAATATCGCACATTTTCTCTTCTATCATCATTAATTAACTACATTACGCTAGTTAATTGACCCTTCTATCCAAGCAAAAATGAAAATTAATGACCTTCCATTAATTAAACCCCTTTCTACTTGAATTAATTAATTATTCTTAATTAATTAAGTTTCCTCTTCTATTAGATCAATAAATCGTCATTTATTTGATTAAATCCTTCTTATCCTCTAAATCATACTAATTATTCTTCTAAAAATCTTATATAATCTTGCTCACCTATTAATTAATCACTTTGGTTAATTAATAAATCCCCTCAAACCCCATGAGTCACTAAAGGAAAAACTAAACTCTCCTAAGGTTGACTCAACCCTTTTCAACCATGATCATCCCCAACTAACTCAACCTTGCTATTATCCCACATGTAAAGGGATGCAAAGCTTATTTTATCCATTGGGATATATAAGGAGCCTTCCTCCTACCTTTCTACTTACACCTAAATGAGTATAAATCCTAAGCTATAGCCATTTTATCATCTTAGAGCATTCTTCCATTAGAGGAGCTAGTTATATTCATTTCTTGCATTCATCCATCTAAGTTTGAAGTCATATGGAGATATGTCAAATGGTCTTATAGCCATGGATTGACAAGAATCCATTCTTGAAACCTTGGGATTCAAACATACAATCAACCCTTTTGATTGCTAAGGATCTAAATAGGTTCATTCCATTGATTAACATTCAATAGAGATAGAGATTAATTGCTTAGCATATTAGTTTGATGTTTATTCATGTTCTAATGCAAATATGTTGGTAGATTAGTCTTGTTTAAGATCTAAGCATGATGTTGCATATATTTTAGTTTAGCATTGTATTGAGGCTATTAGGTGTTAGTCTTGATTTTACTTGCATAGCTAACTAATTCTTGTACATAGTGTAGGACATGCAGACCGATCGGTGTTTTCGGTTATGACATCTCGGTCGGGATTTCTTGACAATGGCCAAATTGACCTTCCAAAATCTATAACATCAACTCCCACTAATGAAAATAATAAACTTAATATTTTTAACAACCCATTACCCAAACATGATACAAAACCGACCAATTCCTTTGCCAATTATGTGGCACCTTCTCCACTAGGAGCTAGCGATTTCTTAATCCCTAACATTGACGCATCACTACCGATAAATTATTTTTCCAATGTTGATTATCACGTCATATTTACATCTAATCATTTATACATCCATGAATCTATTGGTGCAACTTCCATCAACCATACTAAGGTTGACCCATCATGGCCCATTATTGCATGTTCTATGTCCCTCCTTAGGGCCATCGGTTACCCTCCATCACAAATTGAGTACCCCTTCCACAAACTGTTTGGTGTTTTAAGCTACATGTCACAGTCGTCCCTCTCACTATGCTCGTCCCTTTCCTTGTAGGAAATACAGTTGAGGATGTGACATGCTCATAGGCCTTAATTACATTTGTCTCTCCTAATCTATCATATCTATGAATCACTTATGACTTAAATTCATTCATAAATCACAAGTCATTTCTATTAATGACGTTCCTCCATCTCCCCCATTATCATCATCTCCTCATATAGTTACTCATGTGCCATCTCACCCTTTTAACATGTCTCATTCTATGTTATTAAAAGTGCAGTCTACTCCTAGTTCACCTACTCGAGTACCATCTACACGACTAAATCATTCTGCTAGTCCTACACATCAACATAGGCCTATTCCTAAGACAATCGTTGCATCTCGGTGTCAATCATCGCCTCGATTTATTTTGCATGGCTTCTCATCACCTTTGCATTCCGCATCACGTAGATCTTCGTCTTTGACAAATTTTACCACGCCTCAATCCTCATTTTATATTCATCCATCACATGCATATAGACTTCATTCACCAACACGTTGTTTTTTCCATACCACCACTATTAGAACATGGCCCTATTATTTCATCCCCATAGACATCGGGTGGAGGACCTTCATCCTTCACTATCATTGGTTAGTTTACTCATTATCTATATACTTGGGGGCATAACACCTAACACACCCCCATCGATTATTATAACATTTATACCTCTATCATCTTTGCACTTTCATCATGTGTTTTAGCATCGTCATTACCCAATGACACACTCTTGTGCTTCGGTTCACACTTGATTGTTGAGGGATTACCATTACATTGAACCCCACACACTGCACTATAGACATTACACATTGCATTTCATCACACATCACACGCTATACACCAATACATACTACACTTAGTCTACATTCTACTATTATTCTACATGCATTTTGCATCATACCTAAGTCATTCTACGTATCATATATCCTAGTCATTCTACACATTACATACATTATTAGGCTATCTATGTACATAGTCCAATCATACATTACACATACCTACTTCATACACATTATACATACTACGCTAGTTTACAGTACATATGAGTCTAGCTTTACATTTCATCCCTACATTCTACATTACTACACATGTTATGTTGCACATTATACATTACATTTTATACATCCTACACATCTAGCTTTGCATTTTCAACATTGTGCATTTACACATTTTATTCATCACATGGTCATTTATTCTCATTATACACACTACATTATCTCTTATGCTCTGCAATCACTACCCTATGATGCACTTTAGTTCCTCAAGCCATACTCGATTGCCGAGGGTTTAAAAATCAAATGGACGTTACATTCACCATGTGACATTTCATCCTATGACATTTATAGGTTAGTGACATACACTTTAGGATAAATCGTCACTCACTGTTCTATCCAATAGTGATATACACTTTAAGCTAGATCACCACCTCCATTATCTCATCTTGTATTGGTATACACCTTTGGTTACATCACCACTCCTTACCAGTCTTTATATAGTGCTATACATTTAGGCTAAATCGTCACTCATTCATTCATTAAGTCATGATATAGACTTTGGTTATATGGTTCATGCATATCCTTTTTACATGTCCCACTTCACCACTACACATACACATTCACCACTATGCACTAGACATAACAAAAAAATACTTGACCATTTCCCAATGACGTGCTCTCATTTACGAGTTCATTCTTGACTACCGAGGGGGAAAAAATGAACCTCATTCGTACAATTCTATACACTTGGGGGCACGTGACTCTTATCATTCCATCTTGCATTTCCATTCCATCCACCCACTACATATTGCATTGTCTTGGAGCATTTACTCTTGTTTACTAGTGTTTTACATGATCACTTTATTACACATGTTAGACTGATTTCTTATATGTCATTATCTATACCATCCACACATGCATGTTCACACCTTTGTTTAGTGTGATCACAGATACATGACTCCTACACGTGGCATGGATGCTCACCTTCTACCCTTACTATACTAGTCGTTAGGGGCATCCACATTTGTCTCTTTCAGGTGTTATTGTTTCATTTTGTACTTAACATCTTACATTACTTGATCATACACGATTTTGACATATTGGCTATTTCTCTAACATGCTAACGGGTGTTCCATGTGCAACACTTATTTTGTAGGATTATATGTTTCTATGACTACTTGTTTGTTTCTTTACACTTGTCTACCATTGTTTGCCATTGTATGTGGGCTTTGCCCTATGCTTGTGTGCACACTTGCTTGTTGATTACAGCCATGATGGCCTTGCATGTCTTGCGACATTGTGAGTGATGTCCCATGTTTGCAACCTAATTTATGCGGCTTACTTTTTCTTCTTGCGTGTTTACATTACTACCATTGTTTGTGTAGCTTACACATGTTTTCTATATGCATGCATTGTTTTCTTACACTTGTCTTTGGCTAACCTTCTTGTTTGTGTGTTCCTTGGTTTCTACCAAGCACTTTCCAGGGTTCCAACATACATGCATGCGGTTGGTCCTCTTTTGGGGCTGCATGTATCCTATCAGTGATATCGCATGCGCCCCAAAGAGAGGGGGCATCATTTAGGGGTTTTTACATACTAACACATAGATTCTACACCGGCCATTTGAGTTCAATTATCTATAATGAGTGGGTTCAGAAGCAGTCTATGAACCCCATACATGGTGTCCTTAGCATTTCTAGGAAGTAGTTACAGGATTGGGGTTACAGTGGGTGTGCCTCTCTACACTACTTTGGCCAGTGGTGTTGGATCGCCCAAAAAACCAAGACGATACAGAGATCTCTTCACACACATTTCAACAGAAGCGGTTAGATCTTGGAGGACACAAAACATTTCATCCCTACACTTCTTTAGCTAGGGTGGCGTGAGATCGCCCAAAAAACTCACAATATAGGATATCCTTCTACACCCTTTCTCTCGACATGGATCAGGTGCACATGTTCCATTTACACTTTTTCATTTCACATATTTTACATTTACGTACTTTACATATACATGCTTATTTCACATAGAATTTTTTTACATACATACATATTTGAATACTTGATTGTTTTCTCCTTGCAAGTCCGGCCGTATGAGAAACAAGCAGTAAAATTGGGGGTAACAACAACAACAACATTCCACGACAACACATGCTTTACTAATTATGCAGGTACACTACACACCGCAACAACTACACTCACATTCCGCCCTAGGTTCACTCTCATCACTTTTTATTTACGCATTTTTCATCTTTAGATTCCACGTTGCTCCATCTTCTTTTTTTCATTCCATGCTTTTGTTTAAATCTTCGACGCATTTATACTACACTCTTCATGGACATCAGATACACATTTCTAATTACTTTATGTTATTGAGATTTTAGCCCACCAACATAAAGTGGGGGCAAAATGTAGTCACAAAATCATGCACTTTAGACATTTATTTATCCGATATCATATTACTATTTAAAAGGTTCTTAAGTGAAGAAAGTACTAATTAATCCCATCTTTTGGCCATCTTATTTTACTTTTATTTCATCATTCCCGCACATTTTTATCTACATGCCCAATCTGTTTCAGCACTTTCCTGTCATTTTAGCCTTGACTGGGGCACCTAGGGTAGTGTTGGGGCTACCGATCCTTTTCTACTTTCCCGCCACTTTTTGGGCTCTTTCTAGCCATTTTTCATCCTTATCTTTTTCCTAGTCGTCCATGTTGGGGTTAATTACAAAATTAGATCAAGAGAACCCTATAAATATAAAGTTATGAGACCATAATGAGGGACCTAGCATCAATCTACTATTATCACTCATCTAGAGTTGCATCCATCTATTGCATTTGCATCCACATAGCTCCATCATCAAGGCACAAGCTAGGAAGTCTGCATCACACTTCATAGGGGAGAGGATTCTATTTTATTCCATGCACACATACTATTACATTTTATACATTTAGTTATTGCTTGTTATTTCACATAGTGTGACTAGCACAAGAGAACCTAGGGAACGACATGCACACACACACCAAAACTATATTTGGGTTTGAAATGTAGTGCAACACTCAAATTAGTAAGCCCATTGTTGTGGCAGCTGAGGTCATTTTGACCCATTCATTTTGCATCTTTATTTTTAGGGTTTTGATACTCCTTCTTGTCTTCTTACAAGTCTCTACATCAGCTTGGATTATTGGTGACATATAACACGTGACAACAAAACCTGATGTGACACACAACGAGGGTTTTAGACCACCTTTCGACCTGTGATAACCAGTTCCAAAGCTTTTTCGCAGACTAGGGCACCTAGATTACATACCAGAGTGCCCATGGGTGCCCTAATCATATTCTAAGTGCCCCATCCACTTAGATCCTCTAGATTCATCCTTTACGGGACCTCTGCACAACCATTCCTACTTCTATTTTCTCTAGTCATCTTTGCGACACTCTACATAGACATCTGCAATCAGCTGAGTTCTTTCCTCACCTCCTTGTTTATTAGGGATTTTCTTTATTAGTTTTATCATTTAGTAATTTCTATATTACTTTATCACATTTATTTACAGTGTTTATGTCCTCCTAGATTAGATTAACTACCCCCATATTAACCAATTTTAGTTAATCGGTAGTGCAGAGCTCAATTAGTAAGTCCACCATTGTGGCAACTAAGGACAATCGACCCCTTTATTTGCATTTTTATTTTTTTAGGGTTTGATGCTTGTTTTGGGGTCTTGCAGGTCTATCTTTCATCATTGATCATTGGCGACATCCAACACATAGAAACGAATTACACGCGATAGGAAAGTGAGAGTTTCACATCATTATCTCGACCTTGCAAATCTAGTTTTTGGAATTTCTACACGACCATGATGCCCACTTTGGCACCCTAATCCTCTCCCGGTGCCTAGTCTAGTGAAACAACTCAAATATGTGCCTTTTGGATCTCTTATATGGTCGCATATGTATTCTATTTATCCAGTTCATCTTGCAACACAGTCCCGATCAGCCTACGAATCAACTAAGCTCCTTCTAACCCTTCTTTGCATATTAGGGTTTTTATTTTCATTAGCCTAGTTGTTTGGGTCACTTTCTATATTTATTTACTACTTTTATTTATTGTTGTTCCTAGTTAGATTAACTACAATTATCCCACATTTTAGTTAATCGGATGATAATAGATGCTTAGTGCTTGGTCCTTTATTATTGTCACATAGCTTTATATTTATATGATTCCTTTGCTTGAATTTCATAATTAACCACTAAAAGGCCAACCACCAAGAAAATAAGATGCCCAACAGCTAGAAAGGACCCAAAAGATGTGAGTAAGATATAAAGAGGTCGGGGTGCCTAGGCGTTGACATCCCTGGTTGGGCGCTATTGTCCGGACTCGAGAAAACCGAAGTGTCGAAGGTCGGACTAGGCGAGAAGATGTGTGAGACCAAGAAGGAAAATAGAAAGAAAGAAAAGAGGCCAAAGACAGTGGTCAATTAGTACTTTTCTTGCTTATGAATCATATGAATAGTATTATGTGATCATGATGATGTAGTGTCTACACATTTCTTTCCTTTGGTGTCATGTGTAGGGTTCTAATTGTCGGTGAAACTTAAATTTAATATCTTTTCTTTAGTAGTTGTTATGATCCTATTATGTGAAGAGCATTGGATAACACAATGCTTCATAAAAACTACTCACAAGATTTAAATAAACATAGATAGTGGAGGCATCATGATCAAAATAGGTTTTTATTTTAGGTTTGAATAAATGATCAAGTAGTGGCTACACTTTTTGGGAGAGAACTAAGGGTCAAAATAGAAAATAATTTTGGGTATATATTAAAATTTTAAGGTTGAAGCCTTGAAGTTGAGCTATCTATATTAGATGAAAAAGTAACAATTTATCCTACGTTTGTAACATATTGAAACTACAACCCATGGATACTATCCCCAGAACAAATATAAAGATGAGAGGTAAAATTATAAATAGGTATAAGGTGGACAAGGAAAATAAGCTTAAGTGGCTAAGTAGGTGAAAGCCTTCACCTTAAAGAGACCATTTCATACCAAGGTATATCTCATCAAGTACCTAACCATCATCCTAGGTAGTTGGTATAAAATAGCTTAAATAAAATATCTTTATCTAAATGATACCTTTTACATATATTGCCTTCTCTTTCGATGACTTTTAGGATATTTCTTGTAGATGTTAAATTTTCTATTCACAATTGTTTGATTTCCTTTTTACTATTCAATCTCTTGTTTTATTTTTAGGAGGTTTTATTGCATTATCATTGTGAAAAGGATTTGAGCCTTGGTTATACTCTTTCAAGTCTACCTATACCATAACATTACAACACAATCCCTTGGACAAAATTCATTGTATCTTAACATCGGTATATCCAAATTCAACCTTAGCATGTGCCAAAGTAGAGATTGTAAGGAATATTACATAATATAATGTCCAATATCTACACTCATCAATTTTTAGGTTTTTGAGGCTAGATTTAGGAGATAACAAATATTGATCAAGATCTTATTGGTGTTCTTGTTCATTCATTTCTTCTTAGGTGGTGGATTATGAGTAATTTCTTTAGTCCCAAATGATTCTAGGACAAGAATTTCCATCACTTTTGTCTTTATCTATGTTCATGTTCTTTGTTCACCTCAAATTGAAGTGGATGATCTTGAGTTGAAGAACACCTTCTTGAGTTATTATTTAATCTCCTAAGTCTTCTCATCGATAGATTTGATGGTAAGGTTTGACAACATAGTTGGCATCTACTAGGATGGCTTCATGATATTGACATGGAAGGGGTCTAATTATTATGTCTTGAAATTCATAAAATACTAATGTCCTTGATAAGGAAAGAATGAACTCGAAAAAATAAGTGTTTTTAAGGAAATTGTTAGAAAGAAAAAAGTTTCTTAGGGGATGTACAAAAAATGAAAAGGTCTAAGGAGTAGTAACTCTTGCACCATAAATGTGCATAAACATTCACCCAATCTCATCCCTTTCTAATATCACAAGACTGATAGAATGAAATCCTCAATGATTGTTAACTTTATCTATGGGAGAGGGTTTCACTCTCTTAACGAAGGAGATGAGATGAGGGGATGACACACTTCATAGTTCTCGGGCAAGAGGTTGTCAAGCCAAGATTGATTACTAACACTATACAATAAGCCAACAAACTAGAAGGGCTCATTTAATCTTTGGATAGAGGGGCCTAAAGTTTGAAGAATAGATGGGCCTCAAAGTCCCAAGGGCGACTATGATTGAACTAACAAATCAAGTTGGCTTGTTGCCAAAGTGGCGACTTTCAAGTCATTCCTAAGTTTGAGTTGTATGACTATAGTGTATGTATCCTATCTTTTTTTCATAATTTTATTTTGGTTTGTGATGTACAAACCAAAAACTATGCAAATATTATATTGGATCTCACGAGGTTGAGATTTAAAGTGTTACCCCGGACATATTAGGACATCCAAGTTCAAAGCATGGTTGCTAAGAATTTCTCAAAGTTACAGCTAGCTTAGGGTACAACGCTTTGGAAGAAAAATGAATTTATGGCGGATGCATGCATAATCACTAAGGGAATGAAGGAGTAACAATCATCAATTAACATTGCATTTGAAAGATAAAAACCTCTATAGGCAAGCTACGTGGCTATTTAAAATCTCTCATTATATTCTTTTGGGAAGGACCAGTTCCATGCAGCGAACCATGGTATATATTGCCTGAGTTTTGGTTTAGATGTGGCAGCACCCAGTACATGAATGATGAATCCAAACCTTTCGTCATATACCACTTGGGATGATGATTTTACAGCTTCAAGTACTTGTTGTAAGATGGTTGTTCCTAGGTGTGACATCAACATTATATCCTCTTGTTGAGGGATGGCGAATACAAAATCTATGAGCTTCCATTTCATTAACTTCTCATTCTTTTCCTTTCATTGATCAATCTCTGCTTATTCCACCATGAGAATTCTACTCCTTCTCAATCCTAAGTTTCCAAAGTTTAATTTTTCTCCATGTTGGCATTTTGGAAGCCAATAGAATGTTGAATCGATGCATATTTTAAAACCATAATGGTGTTTAGATCTTGATTTTCTTCTGTCCATGGTTTCCCTTCACCCTGCCTCGCCTGATTTTGGTATTTGAATGTCTAACCTTCAATTTTATTCGTAGAACTTCCAACTGTAAATTTTTTTATTTTGGAATATCAATAGAATCTCTATCGTGTCAAGATTCCACAAACAATGGTTACCTTGTTGACAAGATGTAAGTACTTAATCATTTCCACTATCAGGAATATGCAATTTAGCCACTCCTGCAAAAATGATATAAGTTGAGTGCTTGTTTGGATACTGTTCCAGGAAAATTGAGAAATGTATTGTGGGACCACTGTATAAAGTGAGTCACTGAAACTTTTACAATTTCAGCTCTTAGAAGAGCTCATCAATTTCTGCAATTTCAAGACTGATTTCACCATCCTATCTACTCGCTGTCTCTTTCTATATGATCTGAAATGGGTCAACTCCGTCTAGTAAACTGGATCTATCATCCTCACACTAAAACACACCAGTACTCAAAATCAACAAGATGAAGACCGAAATGAGCAAAAACAAATGAATGTTGGGCAAAGATAGTCTGATGAAGAGAAGAAAGTGGTCTTAGAGGATTTGCCAACCCCCATGAACGCTATGGGATGGTTGGGGGAATGAAATGAGGCCAAAATGGTCTCGATTTTCCCTCTACTAAATTAATACCATTTGCATCCACATTTTACGTGATCAATCTGATGAACATTGGACAAAAGAATCATGTTGTTGGTGTGACTCTTTGAATCACCATAATAGTCAATCACATAGGTAAGTCAAAATCTTTGTGTTTATTTGTTGAATAATCATTCCTAAAAATATTTACATTCATATAGATAACATATTTTGCCACTTATTCTCTGCAACCTTTATGTCTCGATGAAAGTTCTGAGTTCATCTCCATGGATTATCTTTGGACTTTGAGTGCTTCTTCAATATATTTTTCTTCTTAAAAATGTTTTCGTTCCATATTAGCAATATAATTTGAGGCAAAATAACCAATAAAAGAATGGTTTATAGTGTTTTGATAGTGCATGCCCAAGGAATAGATCTGGCCATGGGATTCATCCTTTGAGGACGTCTTCATTGGGCAGACCTTTATCTAAGTGAGACGGTGGATAATATGAGCTGATGGGAGACTGATTAAAGGAATCCCAACACACCAATAATCCCTTTCATCCATAGGAGATGCGATCTTTGCACTTGTACGAAAAAACTTGCATGTTCCGTAGAGAAATAAAAAGCTAACACAATTGCTTCAAGATTCTTTAGGTCACAATCCTCTCTTCTTCTGTTGATTGGTATAAGCTTTATTTTTATGTTCAGGACTTGTTCTTTTCCTTAGGGGCTCAAGATAAAACTCTTATGTTTTTCCAAAGTCTAAAGTAGAGTCTTATGGAGAGACATTAAGCACCCTCAAATTTGCAAAGCGAGTGGCCACTGTTGAACTTGGTGCAGCTTATTCCAATAAAGAGAGTATTGATATCAGGTAGCTCAAGGAATATGTCTGTTTCTATTTTTTTCCCAAAAGTTTGTGTTGGTTGAAAGGTCACAATATCATTATTGTAAATGAATTTGTAAGTCAGCTAGTCTGGTTTCATTAGAAATACTTTAAAGGGAATGTTCACACTAATAAGAATTATCATTTTTTTAGACTGGCGATACCTTGGTGCTAATGGATTTTTGATATTCTCAGATCAATCAGCAAGAACGATTTGGATTCATTGGTAATATACTATAACAATAATTTGTTCTTCAATATAGAGCTTTTTAGTTTCATATTTTATGAACTAGACATTGATGTCAATCTAGAAATATGCAGATTTACAATTTGAAGATTGCTCCGGAAAACAAAAAGCTGAAGCAGAATAATCTCAAAGCTCGGGAAGATCTTGGAATAGTGCTAAAAGAAGCTCTTGGAATGGTACTGAAAGACAGCATATGAAGGTTGGATTATCACCGTATCATTCATAGAGGGAAAGTAAAGATTCTCAAGGATTGTCAAACCAAAGATAGCATATGAAATAGGCCGCAACCATTGTGGTACAATCATGATACTTTATTTTCCTTTGTTGTAATGCCAAACCTTTCTTTTTGTTGCTTTATATGTCTTTGCTGCAATCTTGATGAAATTTTTGCTTGAAGAGAATACCCATGATTTCTCAATGACTTTAGTCTTTTTCAAAAATGCCCATAATTTGACTGAATCTTACTCCTAGAGAAATTGCCCTCAATTTCAAGAAGAGACACATTGAAAAACACTCAAAAATATTCAAATACGAACTTGATTTATTTCTGAATAGGCCTGAAATAAATGTGAATTATAATCATGAGGTCTATTGCAAGTTGTCTGTGTTAAATCTAATGGACCCTATACTATTAAACATCCAAAAGAATCAATGATACCCCTGCCCAACAGTTATTTTCAGGAAACGTCCTTAGATTTTTGTTTGTGACATCCTCGGATTTTTCTTGACTAGAATATTAAACCCAAAATGTACTTCCTCCATGACCATAAATGATCCAATATCCACCTAACCAATGCAGACATGAAATAGAGACGAGAAATAGAATTAACCCAAACAAAAATATTGTGGAGTATAGCTTTACACATGTCGGTTGCATTTGCTTAAATGTTTTCAAGGCCTTTTCAGAAAGCCTTTTATTGTATACCCTGCAATCATTGTAGTCCATGAGAGTGCATCTCTTTGAGGAATTTTGAGCGTAACTTGCAATCATGCCATTGAAGTATGTACAATCCCCATCTACTAAATGTGCATGACTGCATGTTAATATATCACAAGTGAAGCTTAGATGATCAGGGTATGTTCTAGAGTGATTCATTAGTTCAAAGATTTTGAGACTCATTACAAAACGTATTTTATGTATATCCTAGAATCATTGTAGTTCATTAGACCGCATCTAACTTCATGCATTTTGTCAAACAGTTCATGTGCTATGTTTATGCTTCTGCATTTTGTAAACATGTTTTCCGCGCACTTGCAACCATAACATCTGATAAAACTACAATTTATTATGCTTTGATGGATGTCATTGCCCTTCTCAAAGATTCAGTTTTGGCACTAGTCGAGAGGATGTCAGAAAAGGCAGTAGGTTATAGTGTTACACCTGCCAATTGCATTTGCTCAAAGTTTCATAAAGCCTTTTCAAAAATCCATTTTGTGCATATCCTACAAATATTATAGTCCATGAAATCACATTTCTTTGAGGATTTTTCTTCGAACAAGTGATGTGTGTATGCTTCCACATTTTAGATGCATTTCTACCAACACACTTGCAACTGGAACATCTTACAAAAACCCACATTCGATTATGATTTGATAGAAGTCCATGCCCTTTTCAAGGCTCCCATTTGGCACAGACTAGTAGGCTGTTGGAAAAGGTTGTCAACTATCACTTTACCCCTGCCAACATCTTGCCACATTCCATGAGCAAAATGGGGAGAACATTGTTGTATTGTAATATAGATTATTACTGCAGGGTGCCTCTGTTCATGTTACTAAGAGAAATGGTTATGTGGATATTACCCGCAACATCCATCATGCCATAGACATTGTAATTCTTATGGTATGTAATCTTGTAAACTGCGAATTTCTCTATTTTCATTTAGCAAGAAAGAATGAATTTCATCAGGTTCATTTTAATAACATTAACATGTTTATCAACTCACCAAGATGGATTTCCCTAGTATTTTAGGTTGATGATGATTGTATATCTACCTATATTAGCTAACAACGAATGTATTTTGATAATGATAATGTTCCCCCTTCATTGTGTTGAATGGGATTACTGTTGTGTTGAACTCTCAGACAAGTATGTGATACCATTTATAACACCTACTTGTTGTGTTCATGAGCAAAATTGTGGTGGTCTTGCAGAGTCGACTGAATTGTTTATGTATATGATATTGTGCAAGTAAATCCCAAAGTATCTCTAATTTGGAATTGACTGCTAATTCTGAATAAACTTAGTTATGAAATGATCATGGATGGGATATATGTACTCTGTATTTTGGTGTGACATCAACCAACTCAGCACCATTGTATTGTAGTATGAGAATAATTGAGTGTTAGATGGAACAAATAGTAGGATGAAGTTCATGCAATTTTTGGGTTTACACTCCTTGAAAAATTATCTCTTGTAACTACTAAATATATCTCTGTCTGAGATACTTGTGGGGGAACTGGTAAAAGAATTTAGGTTATTGTAACCTAGCTTCTTGAAGTATTTAAGTGTGTTCATGTTTGTCCCTTTGAATCTCTCAAAGTGATGTCCTTTAGATCTCGTGAATACTATATTCAGAATGTGGTCAATGAGTCATTTGACCTAGTTTGAATAAATAGTATAAAGATTAAATCTTATAGAACACAATACCTAGGTTTCGCTGCTTTAATGGATCAAATATTAGTTCAAGAAATTCCCACCAAGGTGAGTGTAAGTCTTATCTTTTCGGGGTTTATCGCAGTAGTACTTTGAAAAATTGAACCAAAAGGTGGCTGGACAATCCCCCTAGACCTGCAATGTCGCATGCACATAGAACACATAGGATGCTTACATGTAGGGTAATTTCCATAATGCTTTATTATTTCAGAGAGTTTGAGAACATCCTTCCTATAGTTGTGCATTGTATACCCTGCAATCATCACCATCATTGAGGGTACATTTGAGTTATTCATGTTGTCAAACAATAAATATGTCTGTAGTATGCTAGAACATTTACTACTGGATGAGTATTTTTCTATTTCTTTCAATCATTCCCCTTCTCACATGTGCTTCTTTCTATCTCCCCTGGAATTTTTATCTCAAGATGCATAGACTTCCCAAAAACAATTCAGTATCATTACACCTCCATGGTATTATAAAATAGAGCTCTAACAAATACCCATCAATCTATCAATATAGTGATGCATATTGTGTAATCTTATTTATCAAGCCAATAGCATGGTCTAGCTCTCCATATGAGAAAACACGCTTTTTCAAAGACTAAAAATAATTTTTTGGGTCCTACTTACCAATGAAACTCTGATATTATGTGCATTGTTGTGCAATTCCTTGTTTAGAGCTTTCTCACATAGCACCACCAAAACCCTCAACCAAAACAATCCAACTTACAGAACCATTTGGCCTTTGTCATCAGAGTTCCTTTCTTGCTGATAAGGTATGTAGTGATTTTACACTTGCAATTGGTTGTTGAAATTTGGGAATGGTAGCCTCAGAATGAATGATGAGAACCTTTTTCAAGTGAGATAGCTCATACAACTTCAACATTCTCACATCGACAACATCATAGATGCCTAGCTGAGATGGAATATTGATTTGAAAAGCATTAGGCCCGATTGCTTGGAGAATAGTGTAAGATGCATATTTGATAGGATTCAACTTGTAATATAGTTTGTTGTGATACCTCTATTTATCAAAGTGAAACCAAACATGATCAGTCATGAAGTGTCTTGAATTTGGTTTGCATTTTTGAAGAATATCTTTTTTGTGTGAAGCTTGGCCAAATTTTGCACTAAGGTAGAAGTTTTTACTATTCCTTTTATTGGTGAGACATATCTAGAGCTGGAAGGGAAGCCATATTTTCATAAGGAAGCCAAAGGTTGGAAGCCATAATAGACTTTGAAAGAAGAATGGCTTATAGCAACATCGGCAGGTTGGTTGTAGCTATGTTGAATGACATGTGGATAGGTGTCCCATTGCCTATTCTTTTGATGAGAAATGCCGAGAGCATGGACTAAAGTGTGATTAAGAACCTCAACCTAGCCATTAGTTTGTAGATGAAATGAAGTGGAGAAGCACTGTTGACAACCTAGAATCTTCCTCAATGATCGCCAAAAGTGACACAAGAAGTGTTAGTCACAATCTGAAATGATAGGGAGCGGAAATCTAAAATTGTTCCAAACATGCTTGAAGAACAAGCCTACAGCTTGTGAAGCATCAATGATATTAGAGTATGAGATAGAGGAGTGGTTTGGAAAAAACAACAGACAACTGCAAAGATGCAGCCATGTTAGTGTTGAGTGTTGGATAGACCAATAGTGAAGTCCATGGAATTATTTCCCATCCTTGAGAAGGTAGTGGTACCGGTTGATATAATCCGAGATTTTGATTGGAAAGCCTAGATTAACTACAAAGAGAGTACCGACAGATGTAATCCTCAATTTGCTTCCACATAGAAGCCCAGTAAGAGTACCATTGAATGTGTTGCAAGTTTTTGTATGTCAAAATTTACACGATATGAGGATAAATGAACTTCTACTAGAAAAAGTTGGCGAGATGAGCTGGTGGGAATGAAAAGGTGAGTGAAATCATGCAATAACTCATCCCATAAACAGTTTTCAAGGAAACGTGTCTGGATCACTACTATCAAATATTGTAAAACTTCATCAATCAGACCAAACTAAGTATGTGTATTTTAGAGATATTTTCACTTATCATAGGCTGCACACCAAGTATCCAAAATGCTTAGTAGCTGAGAAGGAGAATGAATTAGAATATCAAACACTTTTTTGGTGACGCCCCTCTTATACTTGATCACCAGATGAAATTGTTGAATGTAAGATGCACACTTCAAATGTGATTGTTGTTGAATCTTAGACTGAGAGTTTAAGAACTAAAGTAAGTAGTGATTAGTATGCGAAGTTACCTCCTTACGAAAAATTATAACAATGAAATTGCTTGAGTTCTTTGACCAATGCATAGAAATCCTTGTCGACTCTTACTTTACACCTACCGATTATATTTTATTTAAAATTTCAAAGATCTTTTCAAAAACCCATTTGTGCATATCCTGCAATCATCGATGTCCATGAGACCACATCTCCATGAGGCATTTTGTTGAACAATTCATGATCCTTGTGTATGCTTCCAAATCTTGCATACATGTCTGCCATTGAACTTACAACTACTACTGCATCTGACAAAAACTGCTTTTGATTATGCTTTGTTGGATGTACATTCCCTGTTTTATAGATCCCATTTTTGCAAAGGTTGAATGATGTTGTAAAATGTTTACAAGAAACCACTTTCAATGATACTTTTTCATTAAATTAAAAGAAGATTTCCAATCTTTTGTGACATTTGTTTGGAATTTTTTTCTGCAAGTACAAAAAAATTGATGAATAATAAAGTTTGAATCCATTTGGAACCATCAAAACGCTAGATGAGGTAAAATCAAGGATATTGCTTCTTCATATTTTGTAAGTAGTTATTTCTAATGCAAAGGCGAGACTTGTCAATGTCAAATATACATCCAACTAAATTTTTGTCTTTTACTGTTTAAATTAATGTCAAAGTTACTATATTTTAGTATAAATTTTGTATCACATAATCTAGTGTTTAACCATCTGCAACATCAAACCTAGGCGGTCATGAGATAAATCTCCCTCATTTAACCGGTGAGGCTCCCATGTCAGATTTGTCAATAAAAATGTGTTTCTATCTATCGGGGTTTTAGTTCATGAACCATAAAAGGAAGCTTAAGAAAGGAAGATTATGAACCATTTTAAGAAGTAGCAGCAAATGCAAATTTTAAGAAAGGAAGTAAAGGAATTAGGAATTACAGAGAGAAGAAATGAGGAAGATGTGCATCCCAATTAGTAGATGCAGAGCTAATTGCATGCACATAGAAGAAACTCAAATAGATTTGAAACACGTAATTATAAAGCAAAGGCAGCTCTAGATCTAGATCTAAAATAACACAAAGTCTATTAAGAGATCTAAGATTTAGAAGCAAGAAACAAAATACACCGTGACACAAAGTTCTCCGGAAACCTGTTTCTTTGTATTCCTCTGCAACAAGTGGCTCTCAGGGGTTCAAAGACAAAGTCTAGAACACAAGATTGCTTCTTACAAATTCTGATCGATGATTAACCCGTAGGTTCTTCTCCTACTTATAGAATGTAGGAGGGAAAGTACAAATAGAAGACTCAAACTGAACTAAAGTATGAACAACAAGTAAAGATGACATTTGGCAATCATCCTCAACTAACTTCTTCTTAAGTGACACATGTATCACTTAACTAATAGAAAGGTTCCACATGACTTCGAGTAATGGTTGCAAAACCAATAACTTAGAAGTTTACAATTTCATCCGGGAACATAGAAAATAGAAGAAGAAAGAAATAGAAGAAGTCATGCCAGCTGTAACATCTACATCTTCTTCTTGTTCTGATATCTGATATACTTGTCGAACATATAGTTCAAAGCATCTTTCCATCTCTGCTTTAGCTATCGCTTCCTTTTCTCGTCCGACCGCAGCAATCCTTCATTCAACACTTTGCTGCATGCTTCCACTTCTTCCAAACTTGGCCCAAATCTCGCAATGTCTGCCTGCAGTGTCACCAGCCTACTGATAGAGTTCATCGTGAAAGGCTTGGTGGCTTTATCAATCCTCTTTTGCACCATCAGAAGAGAACCCTCCAGAGAATCATGCACCTCGTTAGAAACAATCCGCACGTATGAAGTAATACCTCCATCCACTCTTTCCTCAGTGAAAGAAATAACACTATCCGGCAAATCTGATGTTCTGCTCTCAAGTGCCTGCATCCTCTTCAGCAAAACTCTGCAGATCTCCAAACGGAAAGATACTGCAAACTCTAGCTGCTTCCCCTTCTCGACTGATCCATCCGGCACAATTTGCTCTCGCAACCAATACATCTCCTAAGCAGCCTTGTTGATCTCGCCAAAACACTCAAAGTTACTCTCTCGCAATCGTATTTATTCCTTTTATGCTTTCTATCGCTTGCTTTAGTTGATTTTTCGCATCGCTCATAACCTTTAGGCGGGTGGCACTTCTCCAAGTCAGCACGTAAGTTTCGAATAATCGATCCTTCCATTCGTCAATAGCCTTTACTTGATTGCTTGATCTTCCATTTCCCGCATAAGATGATCACTCACCGCGCTGAAATGGGTGAACGGAAGGTTTAGCAACCTTGGCTATGATCTCACATAATTGAGTTATTTGCTTCGCAGCTCTTCTTTCTCCGCTTTTCACCGCAAGCCTAAGGAACAAAGCATCCAGCAACGTCTGCGTGTCCTGCTTCAATCCCTCAGTGGTAGCTTGACCGAGTGGTATTTTGGTCACCGTCACATCTTCTGCCGTGAGTTCCTCTTCTACCTTTCCTTCCGCCGGGATTAATATCTCAGCAAACTTCTCTCCCGAATCCTCGATGATCAACCTAGAAGTTGCTTTAGCAACTTTAGGCCTTCTGTCTCTTCTGCTCAGATCCTGAAGTAGCTGCAAGTCATGTTCCTCTAAGTTCATCTCTATTCTTGCTTCCGGAACCAACTGCAAAGCTAACCATTCCGAGAAATTACTTCTCGGAGAATGAGAAGTTGCTGAGTGCGCTACTATTTCCCGCTCTGCATCCTCTCCATCAGAAAGTGCCACAGTATCATGGCTGCCATCCTCTGAAACATCCAAGGACAAAGCTCTTTCGAACTCCGTCATCTGCAGCTTCAACATCTCCTCTGGAACGGGTGCTGAACGAAGTGGCTGCGGAGAGAAGATGAACGTTGCTGGTTTCAATGAAGGCATGGAAACATCCTGCTGCTGTGGTGCAATAGTTGGTGATCCACTAGGTACTGGAGAAGTCGGAGTCAAAGCTATGGTCGTAGAAGTGGTCTCCTCTTTCTCTTGAGATCTTCTGCGTACTTTCAACTTCTCGACCTTCTCATGCTCTCTCCTTCATGCTTTCGCTTGAGGGAATCTCCTGCGCCGAAGTTGCCCGTGATTTGATTCATCAATACTTCATCAAGGCAGTATCCCTTCGTTAGCAACCAGCTCGAAGTACTCACCAACACAGCTCCGGATCTTTCTTCTATTGTGCTGCAGCTGCCATTGCTATCCTGTAGTAGAGCTTTATCTCCTCCCATTTGATGGTAAGTGTCAAGTACCACGTTCCCATCATCTTTAAGATCCGCAGGTATCCGCGCTAGTCCAAAGTCAAATACTTGCTTTTGCCGACACCGCTGAAATCTTTCTTTTCGACCTCGTACTCACTTCGCACTTCATCCGTAAATCTTCTAACAATACATGTGCGTACTCCTGGGAGATTGTCTTCCTGGCTATTCCAAATGGATCAAAATTAAGCCGTGCAGGGAAGAACTCTTGCTCATACTCAGACAACATTTGTGCTTCCATTCTTCGAGCTCTGTGAATGCTGATGCAACTGTAATATCCCACAGTGAGTGGGAAGTAGCCCGTAGACTTGTGCCGCTTCGACTGAAGGTCGTGTAACTCCACAAGTTGCCTCGCTTAGCTCCATGGCAATCAATCTCATCACTCGGGTACCTGGCATCTTTGTTGGTTCACCCGAAAAGCTCGTAACCCCGAGGTATGTGAAATCTCGCAACCGGATGAATATATCGCCAATCTTGACATCGCTTCCCATGCTTCTCGCTTACTCGTGAGTCTTCAAGTCTTTGTCTAACCCGCAGATGAAATCGTAGAAGAAACCATCGTTGATCACTTTAAGTCCTTCTCGCACGCAGTGCAAAGAAGTCGTGGGTAGCACTCGAAAATGGGATCCCCTGGAAAGAATACCACATCTATCCAAACTTGGAAAAGACACCCGTGAAGTCGCGCAAAGATATACCAAGTATGAAGTCATCTTCAAGTCAAGGTACGCTTTACGCCCGCAGCTTGCTCACCGATGTCAGCCGCTAATAATTTCGACTAATCGATTATAGAATCAACCTTGTTGATTTCAATGGTCCCGATGAAAGCATACATCCATGTCCGGAAAGTGTAGGCATTCGCTTCACCATTCAACCCGCATAGCAATTTGACAATATCATCCGCCTCCCGCACCAAATTGGATCGTGGAAGAGTTCTCGAACCCGGAAGGGGATCTAGGCTTCTTCATGAACCGGCTATTCATGATGCTCACACAATCGCTCTATGCTTTTCCCACCTATCGTCAAAGATCCCGAATGCTAATAGAAGTCACCACCTTTCGTGATCGGAATCTTCAAACAATAATCGAAGAATTTCGCATCCAAACGAATTATTGTCTTTCCCGCAACATCACGCATCGATCTCGGATGAAGGATGGTAAGATCTAGCACACTCCATCACAAACTCGCAATTGGGTCAGCACATGGGAAAGCCGCAGCTCGAATAATTCCACTACTTTTGACCGCACGCATGAGTGAAGTCTTTCCACTGGATCTCACAATCAATCGTAAAGAGGTTCGGGCCTAGATCCGTGTCTCCTATGTCCGAAAGTTTGAAGCAATGCATGAATCCATCGTGCTCTCTTTTTCATCTCCTTTCGCCATAGCTTTATCAATCTTTGTCTCAATAATTCTTTTTCTTCTAATTTGGCCTCGCTTTCTTCAATACCGTGCAGATCTCGACAATTCTTCGATTCGAGGATATTTGCAATGTATCGACATCGATAAATACTCCTTTTCTTTTATAAAGCACCGTAATGAGTTCCCGCAATTTATTCAGACAAAAATGGCCACCTGAGCATGAATAGTGAATTTAAATTATAAAAATCTGCACTTTTCAAGCCTCGCTGCCCCAAAAATGGTGTTTAATTTGCACATAAGAGATCATGAATCCTTTTAATCAACACCGAGCTCCTTTAACACCGTGGAAAACAATTTCAAGTGCATTTAAGATGAACCTTTTCCAAAGCATGCGCCAAATCTGGAAGCTTTTAGCCTTTGTTAGCACTTTGTCTGTGCAAAATCCTTCCTCTAATGGGGGCGCACTTTTTCTCCTTGCTGCAATTCTTTACCTGTGTTGAATAATAAATCCATATGGCTGCCCATGCTTATATAACCTTCATAATTCTATAATTAATAATTGCCCTAACAATTAAAGGCAATTAATTAATTAAAAATCATGCTTTTCTCTTTTAAAAAATTGCATGTTTAAGGACAGCCATCCAATAAATTAAATTAATCCAATTTAATCCTCCACACAGCACTTAACTTTAGCCTCACAGTGTGCTTTGACCATAGCCACTGAAAATAGAAATTAATTCAATGATTTAATGCCTTAAAAATCATTAAATAATGCCCAAATGGGGCGCACTTTTTCCAAGGAGAGGGGCAGCCACTAAATAAATTAAATTTAATTAATTTAATCCCTTTCTTTTATTCTTCCTTTGACTTTTCAACCTCCTCAAGCTTGGGCGCACTTTTTCCAAGGATAGAATTTAATTAAAAATAATCAATTTAATTATTTTTATCCATCACCAAAGGGGGCGCACTTTTTTGCACATGTAATTCTATTTTTAAGAATTTTCACCATAATGGGATTCTTTACCCTGCAAGGTAGGCACCACAATCCCATGATCCACTTAAGTGATTTGACTTTTGCAATGGGATTCTTTACCCTGCAAGGTAGGCACTAAAATCCCATGATTTCACTTAAGTCACTTTCCTTTTATTATATCATGGGAATTTTCACCCTGCAAGGTAGGCAATAAATTCCCACCTGCCTACAGCCTCTATTTTTCCCACTGCAGCTTAAGTGACTTTTATAACACGGGAAAAAGTACCCTGCAAGGTAGGTATACAATTCCCATCCTACCTGCGGCTTATATTTTTCCCATCGCAGCTCAAATCCTTTGTTTTCCAAAATGCGCCTATCCCCGCAGGGGCTTTTTCCCGTGCACGACTTCGCTTTTTCCCAAAGCTGATCCGCACTCCGATGATGACTTCCTCCGGCAAAATGTGCGTGTATGTTTTCCACCTGCCAGCCAAAAATCGGGCTTACCTTGCCAAGGAGTTGCTCCAGAGAAATTTCACAGAAAACAGAACGGGACACCACAAAAACACGAAAAATTGCCAAAAGTTACAAATAAAGCCCAAAACTTAAAATAAGTTAAAATCCTTCTGGTATATAGGAATAATAACATATTCGCTCATAATAGAGTTAAAACAGAGCGCAAATAGCCTCATACGGGCTCAAAATAATTAAATACAAATTTCCCGCAGACAAATCCCGACGACATAATAAAACAATTTTGGGCATCTGGGTATTTGGCGAAAAGGGCTAATATGGCTCTTCAGGATTATCTGACGCAATACAGAACTTTCGTGCAATAAAACAACAAATGACCCACTATTTTAAAAGTACGAAATTTTTTCAAATTGGGTAGTCACAGATTTCTGGGTGAAACTGAGTGACACCACTGGCTCCGTCTCAGGACATCTTTTTCTCCCGATGTAATGGAAAAGGGAAAAGATGAGATCCCAAAGATCTCTCGGTTTCGTATCTTGTCTTTTGGGCACGGGGTCAGCAGTAAACACAACACAACACAACACCAAAACAAGACAAAACAAGGAAAACAAACAAAGGTTTTATTTATGTACATATGTGTTTTACCTCGCTTCTCATGTTCTAATAGCTTCAAGTGTTGCCCTATCAAAGGCAACGGCAATTCAACTCCATCCCGATGAGCAAGAATGAAGCTATCTCGCTCCGCGATCTTTTTGATTACAAAAGGCCCTTTCCATAGTGAATCGAACTTTCCATGCATGCCTTTTGTTTCTTTTTTTGTCCCATAAGAGGACCTACCATTAACTTCAAACTTTTTTCCTCGGCATTTTTGTCGAAGATGACTTTCACCTTCCTCTCGATGCTCACAACCTATCTCGCAACTTGAGTTTGTACTTCCTCAATTCACCATGCCTGTACATGATTCTTTTATCAATAAAGATCCGTGAACGTGGAATCTTCCTGTGGTGGCTTTAAAGTCGTAGGGCAGTAATTCCAAGGTGAGAGGCGCCTCGTGTCTCTACCATATACAAACTGAAATGGGGACATGCCTATCGCCTCTTTCGTGTGATCCTATCGCCCATAATGCATCAAACAACTTTTTATGCCAAGTCCTTTGATTTTTCACATAAGCTTCGCGCACGATAGTTACCAAGTTCTTATTACTAGATTCAGCTTGACCATTCCTCAGGATAGTAGTTTGAGGAATGAACAAGTTGAATCCCATAAGTGTAGCAAAATTCCACCAACTCCTCAGAAGAAAGATTCGGAGCATTATCTGCTACAATTTTGCTGGGTACGCCAAACCTGACAATAATATTTTCTTTTATAAAATTGCACACTTCGGCGGAAGTGGCATTCTTCACAGGAATAGCTTCTACCCACTTACTGAAATAATCAGTAGCTGTTAGAATGTAATGATGACCGGCGCTGGAAGCCGGGTTAATCATTCCAATAAAATCCATACCCCACTGTTGGAAAGGTTCTTCAATCACAATGGGTTTTAGGGGTAATGCAGGCAATTTCACACGCCCAACAAAATGTTGGCATGCTTGACACTTAGCTACCCATTCTCGCAAATCTTCAAAAAGGGTGGGCCAAGAATACTGCTTCTAAGGATCTTGTGTGCAAGTGACTGGCCGAGAAATGACCACCACAAGCCATGTCATGAAACCTGCCAGAGTAGTTGATCCCGTTGAGCTTTATCCACGCATCTCGAGAAATACACCATCAATTCCCCTTTGCATACAAACCATTATCCCAAAGCACAAAATCTTTTGATTTAATTTAATAGTTCGCTTTCTTTTCTCGGAAAGTTGATCCGGCATTCTCCATATGCGTTAGAAAGTAAGCAATGTTACTCGTACTCATTCCTCTACCAGATCTATAAAAAGTACCGCAGTAAATCTTCATCTATCCCATCCCGATCTCGCCTTCAGTGCATCGATGATTTCATCTCCGTCATTAGTTCACATGCACTCTTCCTCGAACCAGCTTTGTTGGTTTAATATCCAAATCATATTCTTGAACTTTTGTCACCCATGTGCCTCTCAACAATCCTAACTCTTGTTGAGTAAGGATAGATTTAACTCGCAAAGATTCTGGAACCAAAACCACAAGATGTGAGGAAAGAATATAGTACCGAATGCTTCAGACGCCTTCACCACCGCATATGCGTGCTTTTCCATCTGGAGTGTATTTCAACTCATAGGCTTTGAGTGGCGTGCTCATGAAAGCAATAGGAGTTTCGCGCCCTCTTGATTTTTTCGCATCAATATTCACGACATAGTATGTTCAGAAGAATAACAATAAAGAATAAATTCTTTATCAAGTCAGTGAGACCAAGATCGGTGCTTTGACAGACAGGCCTCTTTGATTTTCTCAAAGCTTCCTTCCCTTCGCTGCTCCATTTAAAATCTTGTGTCTTCTTCATCATATTTGAAATATGACGGGTTAGCTCAAGAAAGTCGTGAATGAATCTCCGAGAAAATTCACTTTTCCAAAGAAAGAGTGAACTCCTTTTGGATGTGGGCAAAGGCAATGTCTCGAATAGATTTGACACGCTCGGATCTATCTTTGTTCTTCTTCTTTGGAAACAATGTGCCCAAGCAGCCTTTCCTTCGCATAAAGAAAGATAGATTTCTTAGATTCAAAGAAATACCATGCCATGTATCAGATGAAAACCTCTTCCAAGTTTGAAATGTGTGTGCTTCTATCTTTAGAAAAGACTCACAAATCATCCAGTACACAACTATGCTTATATCTTTGAGATGAGCAAAGGCTAGATCCATAGCTCTTCAAATGTAGCACCAAAGATTGATCAGCCGAACGGCATCTTCTGTATGCGAAGGTTCCCAAGGTGTGATGAACGCCGCTTTGTATTGATCTTCCTCACCACCTTGACTTGATTGTATCCCGAGAAGCCGCAAGCATGGAAAGCATCTCAGATCCAAAGTGACCACCGCAGAGTGTGATCCATGATGGGGATAGGGTAGTTATCCTTCAATGAAGCTTGATTAAGGTCATGGAAATCCACGCACAACCTAATCTCACCACTTTTTTTCTTACAGGACTATGTTGGCCAACCACTCCGAATGGTGTATGGGATAGATAATCTTCGCATCTAACAACTTTTGGATTTCTCGCAAAGATGGTTCCCGAAATGGTGGATGTGCCGCCGCAGCCTTCGCAAAGGCTTCGCTCGATTTAAGTGGGATGTAATGTTGAACTTCCGCAGCTGATATGTTTTTAGATCCCGATAGACCAGCAAAAATATCCATGTATTTCTTAAGAAGCTTAGTAAAAGCTTCCTTTTCAGCCTTCCGAACAACACTTTCCCAGATTTACTAATTTGGGATCACGCTGCCCCAAATTTAGTAATCAGTGTGTCTGAGGAAGAGCCTTCCTCATTTTCTTCATTTTTCTTAAGCATCCGATCATGCTTATCAAACATTTCTCAAGAGATACCAAGCCTTTGGGAATTTTATTTCCTTTAGTTGATAATCTCCCGACCTCCCGAGACGCCAAGATCCATTTCTCCGAAAGTTGGTCTCGCCAGAGGTGAATTGCTTCCTCATAGTAGATTTCTTCAAAGTTATCTTTCTCGTTGGAGAAATGCAGCAACTGTATCATCGTTGAAAACTCGCCATCCGCTGGACGCTGTCAGAACCTTTGGGCGAAAACCATTTCCACCTCAGAATCTCCCCGCCTAAAGAATGCAGGGGCTGATCCGATTCAACAAGGCTGCAGAATCGCAAGTTTAATCAGCTTTTGAATTTTGTTCTCTCGGAATGTAAGATACCGAGAAAGCTGAAAAATCCAGGATAGCAGAGTAGACCCGATCTCTATAGTGCCGTAGTTTGTCTTTTTTTTTTGACTTGGTAGAGGCCTCTTATCTCGCTTTACAATCAGCTCAAAGATCTCTCTGCGTGTAATAATTTGATTCCCATTGTTCTTGCTCGCTCCATGCCTAACAACAATGCTTCATACTCACCGTATTGTTAGTATTTTCGAACATCAATTTAAGGAGTGCGCATGCACCTTCCTTCAGAGAGATAAGAACAACACCGCACCGGATCCAAATGAACAGCAGCTACCATCAAATTCCAGAGTCCAAATCTTGTTATCAATTTGATGTGATTCTCGAATCACCGGTTGAATTTCTTCTTTATCCATTTCTAGGTAATAGACTCCGTGATCCGATTCCTGAAACAAGATCTGAGATCTAGGATCTTCAGATTTTGATACTGTGTACTTGGATTTCTTCTCAGGTTCCAGCTTCTGATTTACTCCTTTGATTGGTATGTGCGCACAAGACCAATCCATCTTCACTTCTCCACCCAGCTCCTTGCAAAAATTTCTACTCAAAAGCATGCCATAGAGACTGGAATGTCTGCTACAAGGATAGTCATTTTCAGCCTTTTGTCTGGGAAGGAAGCAAGTACTGCCTGCGCATCTTTGATTTGCCCCACAAGAGGGACTTGCCTTTCCATGGAATAACATCTTCCAATGGTTTTTGTCAATGTAAGACCCAAGGCATCAGCAACTTTGGCAGGCATGACGTTGTCGGAAGCTCCAGAATCCAGGATGCAATTGCTTAGCTTATGTCCGTTGATGAGCAAAGACACATAGAATGGCTCAATCCTTTCCGATGTAGCAGGAGAAGGGGTGGAAGAAGAAGAACTTGCAGCAGCATTATTCAAGGTGGAGTAATTCGACTTGACAAGATACCCCGTGGATTATTGTTCGTTGGGCTAGGACCATCGCTTTGCACATATTTGACCAATCTATTCAACTCGATCAGAAATGCCCTCAAATACTCAAATTTTCCGACATTTGGACCTTATTTCTCTTGATGTGATCAATTATGTCAAAAGCTTGACTTGCTTCACAGATGTGCGTTGGTTCTTCATCACGCGGATCAAAGAATGAATTTCTCCTCGGGTGCTAATGAAGAAGGAAGAATGCTACCTCTTTTCAAGATAGTAACATCCGGCCAGATCTTCTCTCTCTTTCCGCCGCCAGGATGCTTCGGCATTTTCGCGTGTCTCGAGACCTTGTAAACACCGCAAAAGTGTGACCATGTAATCTTCAAAAGATTCATAATAGCCCTCATCGATTCGTAGTCCGTAACCAATATCGAGTCGCCAATGGGATCTATAAAGTCTTCATCATCAAATGATTCATCAATGTCGAGATCCTCTTCATTAGTTTCCAAGTTATTCTCGAGCAGCCTTCTATTGCCAAACGCTGTGGTGCAAAGCAGCAAGTCTGCTTTCGATTTTGATTTTGATTTTGACCATCAAGGTCCGGATAGAGCTATTCTCGAGGGGGTGCATTCCCCGTTTGAGAGATCTGCTTCTTGATCTGCAGCATGTCATTAGCCAATCTCTGCAACAAAGGATCAGAAGTACTAGAAGAAGCACCATCACCTTTATGAGATAGTTGTTTGAGTTTTCCAGCCATGATCAAGTCGTCCTCAACTTCCACGGCAGCATTTTGTGCATCCAACAAATTTGCAGGTCTTGCCCTTCTTAGCTGATATCCAACTTCAGGCAATAGAGCGTTTATAAAAAACGTCTTTTGATTTTCATCGCTCAATGCAGCAGAAGTGGGGATTTTATACAAAATCCTTTGGAACTTCGCAATAAAGTCCCGCATGTTCTCGTTTGGCTCTTTCTTCAACTGCGTCAGTTGGGTGATCATCGTGCTCGTGTCCTCTCGCAGTTTCAATCTTTTGATAAATTGTTCACGCATACGCCAACCGGTTATGGTGCTGTGGAGCACCGATAGAACCATTCTCCAGCCAAGTCATGTAAGGTCTCAATGAATAGCCTGACTGAGACATCTTCATGCTCTACTGCAAGCACACCACAAGATATGAAGAAGGCCGCCAAATGATCATCCGGGTTTTGCTTTCCATCTCCAAAGAATTTCGGAAAATTCTTTCTGGATCCCTTTGGCAGATCGTGCATAGGTGGAGCCAAGTTGAGAGGTCCAAAAGCCGCCCCCCATGGAACAGGTACAATTTGGTGCGCCATGTTAGCTTGAGCACGTCTCCTCCTTGTGTAGACTTGATAGACTTGTTGGATAATTCCAGCCGACGGATTATGCTGAATACGATCCGGATCTCGATGGGTGTGTACTTCCTACCGGTGAAAGACTAGATCTCGCGGCTTCTAACTTCGAGGAGGATGATTGAAATTGAATTGCTCCCCGCAAGCCGGAAGAAATGATCCGTCCTTCTCGCGCTTTACGGATCTCGGTGAACGGACGTCACCAAAGTTGAGATTTGTATGGAAAACACTCGATCTTCAATAAAAGCTTTGATCCGCAAAGCTAGTTGTTCTCAAATGAGTCGCTAAAATCGTTGGCTAGATTTTTCTGATAAAGCATCAAACCTAGGCAGTCATGAGATAAATCTCCCTCATTTAACCGGTGAGGCTCCCGTGTCAGATTTGTCAATAAAAATGTGTTTCTATCTATCAGGGGTTTTACTTTAACAACTTAGTTCATGAACCATAACTAAGAAGTTCTGCAGCAAGTAAGCAGCTGTTTAAGAAAGGAAAATTACAGAAGAAGGAAGTAAAGGAATTACAGAGAAGAAATGAGGAAGATGTGCATCCCAATTAGTAGATTGCAGAGCTAATTGCATGCACATAGAAGAAACTCAAATAGATTTGAACACACAGAATTATAAAGCAAAGGCAGCTCTAGATCTAGATCTAAAATAACACAAAGTCTATTAAGAGATCTAAGATTTAGAAGCAAGAAACAAAATACACCGTGACACAAAGTTCTCCTAAAACTCGTTTTTTGTATTCCTCTCGCAACAAGTGGCTCTCGGGGTTCAAAGACAAAGTCTAGAACACAAGATTGCTTCTTACAAATTCGATCGATGATTAACCCCGAGGTTCTTCTCCTACTTATAGAATGTAGGAGGGAAAGTACAAATAGAAGACTCAAACTGAACTAAAGTATGAACAACAAGTAAAGATGACATTTGGCAATCATCCTCAACTAACTTCTTCTTAAGTGACACATGTATCACTTAACTAATAGAAAGGTTCCACATGACTTCGAGTAATGGTTCAAAACCAATAACTTAGAAGTTTACAATTTCATCCGGGAACATAGAAAATAGAAGAAGAAAGAAATAGAAGAAGTCATGCCAGCTGTAACATCTACATCTTCTTCTTGTTCTGATATCTGATATACTTGTCGAACATATAGTTCAGCATCTTTCCATCTGTTTTAGCTACTGCTTCCTTTTCTGTCCTGAATTGCAGCAATCCTTCATTCAACACTTTGCTGCATGCTTCCACTTCTTCCAAACTTGGCCCAAATCTCGCAATGTCTGCCTGCAGTGTCACCAGCCTACTGATAGAGTTCATCGTGAAAGGCTTGGTGGCTTTATCAATCCTCTTTTGCACCATCAGAAGAGAACCCTCCAGAGAATCATGCACCTCGTTAGAAACAATCCGCACGTATGAAGTAATACCTCCATCCACTCTTTCCTCAGTGAAAGAAATAACACTATCCGCAATCTGATGTTCGCGCTCTCAAGTGCCTCGCATCCTCTTCAAGAAAAACTCGCAGATCTCCAAACGGAAAGATACCGCAAACTCTAGCCTGCTTCCCCTTCTCGATCGATCCATCCGCACAATTTGCTCGCAACCAATACATCTCCTCTAGCAGCTTGTTGATCTCGGCCAAAACACTCAAAGTTACTTCTCTCGCAATCGTATTTATTCCTTTTATGCTTTCTATCATTGCTTTAGTTGATTTTCTCGCATCGTTCATAACCTTTAGCGGGTGGCACTTCTCCAAGTTGCACGTGAAGCTTGACGAATAATCGATCCTTCCATTCGCCAATAGCCTTTACTTGATTGCTTGATCTTCCATTTCCGCATAAGATGATCACTCACCGCTACTGAAATGGGTCGAACGGAAGGTTTAGCAACCTTGGCTATGATCTCACATAATTGAGTTATTTGCTTCGCAGCCTCTTCTTTCTCCGCCTTTTCACTCGCAAGCCTAAGGAACAAAGCATCCAAGAACGCCTCGCGTGTCCTCGCTTCAATCCTCGGTGGGGTAGCTTGACCGAGTGGTATTTTGGTCACCGTCACATCTTCTGCCGTGAGTTCCTCTTCTACCTTTCCTTCCGCCGGGATTAATATCTCAGCAAACTTCTCTCCCGAATCCTCGATGATCAACCTAGAAGTTGCTTTAGCAACTTTAGGCCTTCTGTCTCTTCTGCTCAGATCCTGAAGTAGCTGCAAGTCATGTTCCTCTAAGTTCATCTCTATTCTTGCTTCCGGAACCAACTGCAAAGCTAACCATTCCGAGAAATTACTTCTCGGAGAATGAGAAGTTGCTGAGTGCGCTACTATTTCCCGCTCTGCATCCTCTCCATCAGAAAGTGCCACAGTATCATGGCTGCCATCCTCTGAAACATCCAAGGACAAAGCTCTTTTCGAACTCCGTCATCTGCAGCTTCAACATCTCCTCGAACGGGTGCCGAACGGTGGTCGCGGAGAGAAGATGAACGTTGCTGGTTTCAATGAAGGCATGGAAACATCTCCCCGCCGCTTTGTGGTGCAATAGTTGGTGATCCACTAGGTACTGGAGAAGTCGGAGTCAAAGCTATGGTCGTAGAAGTGGTCTTCTCTTTCTCTTGAGATCTTCTGCGTACTTTCAACTTCTCGGACCTTCTGCTGCTCTCTCCTTCATGCTTTCGCTTGAGGGAATCTCCTGCGCCGAAGTTGCCCGTGATTTGATTCATCAATACTTCATCAAGGCAGTATCCCTTCGTTAGCAACCAGCTCGAAGTACTCACCAACACAGCTCCGGATCTTTCTTCTATTGTGCTGCAGCCGCCATTGCTATCCTGTAGTAGAGCTTTATCTCCTCCCATTTGATGGTAAGTGTCAAGTACCACGTTCCCATCATCTTTAAGATCCGCAGGTATCCGCGCTAGTCCAAAGTCAAATACTTGCTTTGCCGACAGCCTGCTGAAATCTTTCTTTCTGACCTCGTACTCACTTCTGCACTTCATCCAGAAATCTTCTAGCGAAGGTACATGTGCGTACTCCTGGGAGATTGTCTTCCTGGCTATTCCAAATGGATCAAAATTAAGCCGTGCAGGGAAGAACTCTTGCTCATACTCAGACAACATTTGTGCTTCCATTCTTCGAGCTCTGTGAATGCTGATGCAACTGTAATATCCCACAGTGAGTGGGAAGTAGCCCGTAGACTTGTGCCGCTTCGACTGAAGGTCGTGTAACTCCACAAGTTGCCTGCTTAGCTCCATGGCAATCAATCTGTCACTCGGGTACCTTGGCATCTTTGTTGGTTCACCTGAAAAGCTCGTAACCCTGAGGTATGTGAAATCTGCAAACTGGATGAATATACTGCCAATCTTGGACACTGCTTCCCATGCTTCCTTGCTTACTCTGTGAGTCTTCAAGTCTTTGTCTAACCTGCAGATGAAATCGTAGAAGAAACCATCGTTGATCACTTTGAAGTCCTTCTCGCACGCAGTGCGAAGTCAATGGGCAAGACTCGAAAATGGGATCCCGGAAAGAATACCACATCTATCCAACTTGGAAAAGACACCCGTGAAGCCGCAGATATACCAAGTATGAAGTCATCTTGAAGTGAAGGTACGCTTTACGCCCGCAGCTTGCTCACCGATGTTCTTGCCGCTAATAATTTCTGACCAACTGATTATAGAATCAACCTTGTTGATTTCAATGGTCCTGATGAAAGCATACATCCATGTCCGGAAAGTGTAGGCATTCGCTTCACCATTCAACCTGCATAGCAATTTGACAATATCATCCGCCTCCTGCACCAAATTGGATCGTGGAAGAGTTCTCGGGAACCTGGAAGGGGATCTAGGCTTCTTCATGAACCGGCTATTCATGATGCTCACACAATCAGCTCTATGCTTTTCCCACCTACTGTCAGCATCCTGAATGCTAATAGAAGTCACCACCTTTCGTACTGGAATCTTCAAACAATAATCGAAGAATTCTGCATCCAAACGAATTATTGTCTTTCCCGCAACATCACGCACTGATCTGGATGAAGGATGGTAAGATCTAGCACACTCCATCACAAACTCTGGCAATTGGGCTGTACACGGGAAAGCTGCAGCTCGAATAATTCCACTACTTTTGACCGCACGCATGAGTGAAGTCTTTCCAGCTCTGGATCTGTCAATCAAATCAGAAAGAGGTTCTGGGCCTAGATCCGTGTCTCCTATGTCTGAAAGTTTAGAAGCAATGCATGAATCCATCGTGCTCTCTTTTTCATCTCCTTTCGCCATAGCTTTATCAATCTTTGTCTGAATAATTCTTTTTCTTCTAATTTGGCCTGCTTTCTTCAATACTGGTGCAGATCTGGACAATTCTTCAGATTCGGAGGATATTTGCAATGTATTGGACATTGATAAATACTCCTTTTCTTTTATAAAGCACCTGTAATGAGTTCCTGAGCTCCTTTAACACCTGTGAAAACAATTGTGCAGACGAAGATGAACCTTTTCCAAAGCATGCGCCAAATCTGGAAGCTTTTAGCCTTTGTTAGCACTTTGTCTGTGCAAAATCCTTCCTCTAATGGGGGCGCACTTTTTCTCCTTGCTGCAATTCTTTACCTGTGTGTTGAATAATAAATCCATATGGCTGCCCATGCTTATATAACCTTCATAATTCTATAATTAATAATTGCCCTAACAATTAAAGGCAATTAATTAATTAAAAATCATGCTTTTCTCTTTTAAAAATTGCATGTTTAAGGACAGCCATCCAATAAATTAAATTAATCCAATTTAATCCTCCACACAGCACTTAACTTTAGCCTCACAGTGTGCTTTGACCATAGCCACTGAAAATAGAAATTAATTCAATGATTTAATGCCTTAAAAATCATTAAATAATGCCCAAATGGGGCGCACTTTTTCCAAGGAGAGGGGCAGCCACTAAATAAATTAAATTTAATTAATTTAATCCCTTTCTTTTATTCTTCCTTTGACTTTTCAACCTCCTCAAGCTTGGGCGCACTTTTTCCAAGGATAGAATTTAATAAAAATAATCAATTTAATTATTTTTATCCATCACCAAAGGGGGCGCACTTTTTTGCACATGTAATTCTATTTTTAAGAATTTTCACCATAATGGGATTCTTTACCCTGCAAGGTAGGCACCACAATCCCATGATCCACTTAAGTGATTTGACTTTTGCAATGGGATTCTTTACCCTGCAAGGTAGGCACTAAAATCCCATGATTTCACTTAAGTCACTTTCCTTTTATTATATCATGGGAATTTTCACCCTGCAAGGTAGGCAATAAATTCCCACCTGCCTGCAGCCTCTATTTTTCCCACTGCAGCTTAAGTGACTTTTATAACACGGGAAAAAGTACCCTGCAAGGTAGGTATACAATTCCCATCCTACCTGCGGCTTATATTTTTCCCATCGCAGCTCAAATCCTTTGTTTTCCAAAAATGCGCCCATCCCCGCAGGGGCTTTCCTGTGCACGACTTCGCTTTTTCCCAGTGATCCAGACCTCTGATGATGACTTCCTCCGGGCAAAATGTGCGTGTATGTTTTCCAGCTGCTCCAGGCCAAAAATCGGGCTTACCCGGCGAAGGAGTTGTTCCAGAGAAATTTCACGGAAAACGGAACGGACACCACAAAAACACGAAAAATTGCCAAAAGTTACAAATAAAGCCCAAAACTTAAAATAAGTTAAAATCCTTCTGGTATATAGGAATAATAACATATTCGCTCATAATAGAGTTAAAACAGAGCGCAAACAGCCTCATACGGGGCTCAAAATAATTAAATACAAATTTCCCGCAGACAAATCCCGACGACATAATAAAACAATTTTGGGCATCTGGGTATTTGGCGAAAAGGGCTAATATGGCTCTTCAGGATTATCTTGACGCAATACAGGAACTTTCAGGCAATAAAAACAACAAATGACCCACTATTTTAAAAGTACGAAATTTTTTCAAATTGGGTAGTCACAGATTTCGGGGTGAAATCTGAGTGACACCTGAGTTAGGTTACTCAGGAGAGGGCGCTAGAATTTTGTGGCATCACCAACCCACACTGACCGTGGAACCATCTAAGGATGGAAGTTTTAAGCTCTTGGCTAGCCCACGGATTAAACCACATTATCGTGGTGCCTTATCAATAGTGTATCCAAACTGTTGGTAGTAGGCCGCCTTAACCTAGAGCCGAGATTTGAACCTTGGACCTCCCAATTACTAGGAGACCCAAGAACCGTTACACCGCTACCCGTTGGATGTTTTTGCTGTCTTCTTTGTATGGTAAATTAAATGAGTTCTTTTGGTGCTTATCCTAGAGGTTAAACTCTTCCTTATATGCCCGAGGATTGAAATTTTGTAATATATCCTTTTAAGTATTTGAAATTATTTTTTTCTTCCCCTCATTCAACTTTTTTTTTGAGATTAGATATTTAGAGGCTATCGCCAAGGCTCAATGACCTTAATATATCTCATAGTTGTTTTGCCATGAATTTATTAAGATTCCGTCTTCTAAACTTTTAACATCACATCCTAAAAGCTAGTTATGAGTGTAGTAGAAATAAATTAAACTATCCCAAGAAAAGATAATGTTTATTGATTTATTCTATAGCAAGTAGTTAATAAATAGTAAGGGACAGATAAACCATGGAAGAATGTTTCAAAACGTATATCTGGAAAAACAATCATTGTATTCAAGAAAAATGTTTCCAACTTATTGAGGGGTGGGGCATCTAACTTTTACCTCGCAAGGGTTACAATACTTGATGTCTAAGATGGTTTTCCTCGTCTATCTTATGTCATCCATTGGATACACGAGTTGTTTGTGGGTGCATGTGTGAAAATGTCTTGAATTTCAGGTTAAAGGAGGTGATGTTGAGTTCCCACGACATAGGGGACCTTGTGTCAAATATATAAAATATATTGGATTTCAAACATGATATATTACTATTTTCTAGTGTTACACGAGGATGCATAGCTCTCATCCGCAATATGTCCGGATGTTTGGGACATCCTAGGGATCGGATGTCTAGGATGTCCCGAGATGAGATGTCCCGCCCCCAAACGTCCTAGAAAATGCAAAAATGAAGGGGACGTCCCCTAAGTCAAAGGGATGCACCGGGATGTCCCGGTGCTTTATGAATTTGGGGACACATCACGGACATCCAAACATCCCTACGGCCTAGCATTTAAAAACAAAATGTCTCTTTTTTTTCTTTTACAATCATGTTTGTGTCTCTATCTAGTATGAAGCATCAATGTATCTCAGATTCTCAGTTCTAATTTCTATGTTAATGTCAATGACTCAATATGAAACATTGAATATTAAATATAGCATTTTGGGCCTTGGCTTATGTGATGAATAATTGGATTAATGGTTTCAATCTTCAAACTTTCAGTTTTAAGTCTTAGTTTATTGAAGTATTCATGTTATATTTGTAATATATATAAATTTAATATATTTTTTATTAGCCATCACCCCACCGTCCTCAAAATTTGGAAAAAAATGTCGTCCTAGGTTCCCTGTCCCGAAGTCTAAGGTAACTCTGTTATTTTCTAATAAATGATAACTAAAAATAAACACAATGAAGAGAAGAATCTTTAAACAAAAACTAGAGTGACTTTTCTTTCCTTATTATGCAAAGCGGTGTAACTTACTGGAGGCAGCAGTGGATTGTAATGTCCATGAGATAACAAATGATGGTTGATCTTAAATTTGGCATCCATTTGACCATCATAGGGCAGTTTTTCTTCTTGCTTGGAGAAGGCAATGGAAAATTGTGATATATTGGGCATATGGAGTTTGTAGCCTGGTCTACTTCAGGTATCCATCTTGACCAGATATTATGTCCCAAGTTTTTGCCTTTTAATTCCTTCTAGCAAGACAACAACAATTATTGGTCACAACAGGTCTGTAAAAAGCACAGTTATGTCCTTAATTGATCGTTTCTATAACCCTTCTTCAAGTGAAGTGGTATAAGATGCATTGCGTTTCTTTCCAAAGAGAGCTTTCATCATTTTTATCTACTAATAGATCAGCACATGATGCCTAAAATTGATGCAATTGGAATTCCATGGTAGCATGAATCTAGTAAAGAAGAAATGGTGGAGAAATGCATACCCAAGTTATGCATATTCTCCTCCTTCACAAAGAATTTCCAATATATCTTGTTTTGTTGTTTTAGTAGAAGGGTATGTGCTTAAAACTTTGAAGTTGCCATGAATGGGCATTGTGGCTTTAGTATCTCTATTGTGTAATTAACGTTTTTTTGTTAATGACCAAATTCACACCCACTAATTTACATTCACTTTACAAATGAAAGTGGTTTAGTACACCATTTATTAGTATCAAAATACAAGGTACTCTTATTCAAACATGATCACTCCAACAAACCAAAACCATAACAACAAGACATTGCACATACACAACAATCCCTCAAATATGCAGAAAATGGATAAAAAATATCTCCATATTATTGTAGTTTAAATGTCCAATCCTTGATGATCTAAAAACATAAATGGTAGTGCCTCTTAAATAGGCCTAAGAGGTGGATACACAACAACTAAGTGATTGTTGTGAACCCCTCAAAAATAGGAGAATCCCCAAGAATGTGGATCAAATAAATTCCACATACATGTGGGGATTATCTCCAACAATAATAAAAAAACTCCCAAAAATAAGCTTAACTCATGAGTTAGTGCGAACACACATAATCCTAGGCCGATACAAAATAACTAGATACACATGTCTAGTGTGAACAAACAACTCCAACACCCTCCCTTAAGTGCAAAATTGGGAGTGAGAGATGAGAAAATCTAGGAGATAGATCCAAATATGGGTCCCGACAACTAGGCTTGATTAGGTACCCATTTACAAATAACTAGAAAAAAGAGTTACCATGGATGAAAAGATGTCACCGCAAGGTACCCAAAAAACCAGTAAAGAACAACAAAGTGGAGAGAACAATATCCTATTGTAAGGCATCCCAAGAAGCATGACTCAAAAACTCATACACTCTATTGAAGAAGATGTTTGGTTTGCATTGTGGTCTGGATCCACTACTCGATCACAAAACTCAAACAACTGACACTGTAATATAACATAATAGCTACACTTCAGAATGAGGGAAAAATCAAATACTAATTGAAGGAGATGCCAAAAGTGGCATCAATAGTACAAAAAAACCAAACTTAATTTGATCTATTGCCAAAATATGGTGTGCCACAAACCAAGAACAACTGCCGGGACAAGAACACAAGACCGAAAGTAGGATTTGCACCACACCCCCATACTGTTGAATGGATGGAGTGATGCAAAAACCTATATGAGTGGACGAACCAACTACTCAAACACTGACAAGCTAACATTGGGCTTCACCGGACTAGTTCTACTACAAAAAAATTGTCAACTTTCCCAAAAAGTGTCGAAGATGAAATATACCTCTCAAGAAGATGGTCCTAGTGGCAATGGGAAAGTCATGCAACTAAAGGAGAGAAAAGTGCTACAAAATGGAGCACAACCACATGAAAAAAACTCCATGGCTCTATAGACTCAATGCGACTACAAAATGGTCCCATACAAAACATCATCATCAAGTGATACATAGAGCTCCAAAATGTTGTCAATTTTTAATGAACGCCATTTGAAATAAGAGAGTTACTCTACAACTGCCAAAGAAAATAGCTCAAACAACAAGGATCTTACAATGCGGGAGTGATGAGCGGATCAAGAAGCTAAATGGTGGAGGTGCCACACCTGTAGTGCCCTCTCAATGAACACTTATGTTGTCACCACAAGTGATCAAAGATCCATCCCAAATGAACATGGATGGTTGAGGAAGATGCTTGCATATGATTTGGTACAAAGTGCACAACTAGAGCATGTAAGGGAACATCAAAATGTGTGTCAGGTTGATCATGTCTGACAACTGAAATCTCAAGTTTTGATACCATATTGAAGTACAAAGTACTCTTATTCAAACATGATCATTCCAACAAACCAGAAATATAACAAGACATTGCACATACACAACAATTAAGCACAAACATGCAAAAATGGATCAAAAATATCTCCATATTATTGTAGCTCAAATGTACAATCCTCGATGATCTAAAAATACAAGTGGGAGTGCCTCTTAAATAGGCCTAAGAGGTGGTTGCACAAAAACTAAGTGATTGTTGTGAACCCCTCAAAAGTAGGAGAATCCCCTAAGAATGTGGATCAAAAAAATTCCACGTAGATGTCGGGATTATCTCCAAAAATAATAAACCAACACCCAAAAATAAGCTTAAGTCATGAGTAAGTGTGAACACGCATAATCCTAGGCTAGATACAAAATAGCTAGATACACGGACCTAATGTGAACACACAACTCTAACAATTAGGAGGTTTAGAATCGAGGAAACCCTTTCTAAAAATAACGTATAGATATGTTGTGAGACCAAAGGGAGGGAGACTAACTTTAGGTTTAAAGCAATTAACTCTTGAAGGAACTATTTCCTATGTTTCACGGGGATGCCTCCGCTGTATTTTTGGGCCCGTCCCCAATAGGGGACATTTCAGAGACGCGGGGAGTGGTAGGAAACATCCCCTACCCATCTCCAATTGTTTGTGAAAATAGGGACGTCCCGAGGATGTCAATTTTTAGAGAGGGACGACAGGGGATGGCAGAGGATGCCTAGACGCGTCCCGTTACGGCCAAGGGACTTCTAAAAGTCCCTCAACCATACCAAGAATGTTTAGGCATCCCCTACATCCCAACAAAGTTAAATTTATTTTTTTGAAAAAATCCAATTAATAAAAAGGGATGTGGGGGCCCACAAGGACCCCACACTCATTCCTAACTAACCTAAACCTAAAACAACCTCTCTTACAACTAAAACAAAAAAAGAAGCTCATTTTTGTCATTTCCCATATTGTGAAGGAGAAGACAAAGAAAGAAAACAACAGAGAGAAGAAAAGAGAACAACAATGAGAAGAAGGCAAGAGAGCATTATTCTACACCATTTGAGGTATGTTTCACATCCATTGTTCATTTTGCAAATTTACACAAATTATTTTTCATTTGTTTTTTTTTTTTTTCAAGGTTTCAAAGACTTAGGGAGGTTTTTGTTTGTTTTTGTTTGCACTTGCGATTGTAGCTGTGTTTTACATTTTTAATAAAAACAATGAGGATCGGGAAGGCAATGAAAGTGAAGAGGTTTAAATGCAACATAGAGGTATTAAAAGGAATTATTCAAGAAGAAAGAGTGTTGTAGGAACTATGCGTTAGATAATCCATTTGAATTCCCTTCTCAACTCAAAATTTATGCAAAGGGCCCATTCAATCGTAAAAAACCTTTTACAATTTGCAAAAACTATTGACAAACAAAAAAACTTAGGGGTGAGTAGAGTGTGGTTATGTCATATGTGCAACAAAAATTTTAGGGGCAGCTACACAAGGGTTTATTGTCATCTTTTGGGCATAATTGGACAAGGGATAAAAGGTTGTGAAAAATAACATTATATGAGAAGGCCAAAGTGACTAGGTTGCACTGGAGGGTGATATAAGGAAAAAAGGGATACCATTGGAGACTATGCATGATACAAAATTGTCTACCCAATCCGTGGATGTTGAAAATCAAAGGGGAGAGGTTTCTACCAAGGGAAAGAGATGATACTCTTTGTTGCATTTGGGGATGTTCAATGTGCAATCACGGGAAGTAGTTAACTCTTCTATTGCAAATTCTTCTTTGCCAATCAATACCATTTTGTGTCATGTTCCCCTTACTTCAAACAAAAGTTCATAGATGTAATTGTTGGTTCCTCATATGTCCCTCCTAGAGAAAATAAACTATGGACTAGCCTCCTTGATAAAGAATATTCTAAGGTGAGTGTGGTGTTGGAGGAGATGAGGCAAACTTGGATACGGGTGGGATGCTCTATTATCATGGATGGGTGGACCGATATTAGACATAGGCCACTCGTCAATATTGTTGGCTCCCAAATTTACACCGCAGGGGAAGGGGAAGGGGAATGCGGATGTGCAGGGGAGGTTGGGCGATGGAGAGGGACCCTTGCGAGATGCCATCTTGTAGTTGGGGAAAGATCTCCCTCCGGTCGCCCGTCCACCCTTCCCGAGGGAGTGATGGGGAGGTACCCGAACAAAGGGTGTGGTTGTTATCCCTACTACTTTTGACTCTGCCTAAGTCAGGGTGATGTTTTGGGGACTTCGAGAGGAACAGATTGGAAGGTGCAGCCACCAAATATAACATTCACTTGAAAGAGTGGTCACTAAACGCTATAACACCCGAGGACTCAAGCAAGACCACTAGGGGTAGTGTTGGTCCGACCCGCAATTTCGTCCCAAAGTTTATTGCACAAGTTATATGCGAGTTGGTGATGAGGGACCTCGGATTGGGGGTGAGAACATGTAAGATATATGAGTTGATAATGTGTTCTCCTGGGTGGGTTAGTGGAATATAAGCAAGGAAATATGGGACCCGCGTAATGAGTTAGGATTTTTTTAAAAGTTATTTAGATTTTTAGTGGGGATAAGAGGGATTTTTGACAGAATGGAGGGAAAAAGGGGGAAGAGCCATAAAGGGAAATGGGGGAAATCCAAAAAAAAATGCCAACCATCGTATGTCCTTATTACTACATGAATATTGGTGAAGAAAATGAATGAGCCTCTTGTAGGAAGTTTGTCTGCAGGAAAGCTCCGGGCAAATCAAGATCTAAATTTCTTTACAATCCAACTTAGTACACCTAAGGTAGGATCATCTCATGTGAAATCATGCTAAATAGTCTAGATCAAGGGACCCCCAAGAAATTACAAGTCATACCCCCAAATCCTACTTAGTTTCAGGGAGATTTTTATAGGCTTTGAAGTGAAGTTTTTAGGTACCCCCAAAAAACGTCAAATACTCACACCCTTCCTAGATGAGATCTAAACAAGTGCAAGATATGTTTAAAATTGAGTTACAGCCATGATTCACATAGAATTACAACAAAAAACACATATCACCTCAACCTTAGCATCATTTCACAATAAAACAAAGAAATGTCATGAATCTAATAAATTCCTTAGGTGAAAACCATTAAACTTAGGAAAAGACAAGGGAAACATATATTAATGCTCTCAAAGCCCATTAATGATTGTACATATGCAATCATCTTAACATAAATTCCCGATAATTGGGTCACACAAAGGAAAAAACCTTCATCACAACATAGTCCTTCCTTCTAGTTAGCAAGTGCCTTTGCAAATTCCCACCAAAATCCTTTTCCCCAAGAGCTTCCTGCCCATTTTTGTCCTTGCCAAGAACCTTCTCCTAAGAGCTGCCTCCTTAGAGCCACCACCTCTCCAAAACCCCTCTTACTTCTTATATATCACCTTATCTTCTTAGGGTTTTAGAGCATATTCCTCAAATACTCAAACAAACTGTCACCGCCATCAACTGCTCAGGGCCGCCACGTAAAATACAAATGATTACTCACAAATGGCCGCCAATTCTACCAACTACCACTGTGTCTTTCATACGTCATCATGACGTAGCCAAAATTTTCCAAGTCATATCACACTTAATATTTGGAATTTCCACATGTGTATGAGCATGACGTGGCTAGAGAAATAAATGTGACAAGAAATTTTTGAAAAGCACGGGCCTTTAATCACCCTCGGTGACACGTTCCGCATAAATAGGTGATCCCTATTTAAAACTCACACATACCTGTAAATCAGTGGGATATGGTATTAATATCAAAATAATGTCCTTTGCCATCTCAGTGGCAAGTGTCATGCCTATTTAAGCGGTCCACCGTCCTTCCATTCATCATTTATCTTTTTAGAGTCGTTTGCTTTCTTTTTTTCGATCAACTGTCTTGCTTCCATGTCTTCTTCACCTCTGGATTTGAATCTTCCTCCCATAGAACTCACCCATTTGAGTGAGTGTTTCAATTAACGGGCCAAATGAGGCTCTCATTCATCATATTTTTAGCATACTAGATACTAGGGCTGGTCCTCCCAATATTTCTTCGTCGGAGGACATGCTTTCAGTTTTCTTACGAGCGCCTCGCAGAATTGTGCTCTTCCTTTCCTATATTCCAAGTTCTTCATTTTCACCTAGTTCGCCCAGAGTACCAAGTGGACACCAAACAATTGAATACCCGTTGGCTTCGCATTCGCCCTTATTTCAATAATGATTACTAGTGTGTGAACAAGGATTACTACCAACCTCTTAATCGACCACGGAAATCACAATGCCCAACCTCTTGCTCACCCCACATGGGGATGAGAAAATCCCAACCGTATCTTGAGAAGCATCGACGGCTTTAGAGGTTGCCTTTGCTTTGAAATGCGGTCCACGATAGGTATTCAAGCCTTTCCCCTCAAGAAAAGGAGAACCATGAGGGAATACTCTACTAATAATATTCCTCATTTCCCGTGTCTCGACTCTCCTCAGGTATGAAGACCAAAGCATATATAAGAGGGGGACATTCCCTACCTGAATGGGTAAACTCCCTTGAAAGGAAAGCGAACTTTGTCCAATTGTTGAATGGGCTGCGGCTAGGGACTTAGGAACTGTTGGAAATGGGCATGTCGTGGGGCTTGGTATCTGAAATCCAGTTCAGTGTTTGGCGCGGTAGCCCATGATGACTTTATTCGGCGCAAGGATGACTTGCTGAAATGTATTCCAGAGCTTCCAAGTGATAATGAGCCTGTAGAAGTTTGATGCTTATGTCTTTTTCCTTTGTTAATCAATCCATGTTTATAACAATGTATACTCATAAATATATGTTTTACTGAGTAGGGGGCCCCTGAAATAGAACCCCATTTTGTTTAATGTATTCACTGCTTTGGGTAGCCTTTCTGTTTTAAAATGCATGTCGTGTGTACATATTATTTCTTTTAAAATCAATCAGGCACATCTTGAAGTTACTTATTTTCTCATCCTTATAACATGAGAAACTCTCGAAAATGGAAAATTTTGTCTCATGGCTGCATTTTACATTTTACTCCCATTTGCACAAAATCATGGGAAGAAAAAGTAGACACTCGTTATCTTGTTCGCCCTTGGAACTTGGGAAAACCTGGATTTCTTTACTTCTTTCCATTCTAGTCAAATAGCCAGGCCCGGAACAAAACTCATGAATTATGTCAAATCCAAACAAAAGTTAATCAGGTCCTAGACCCCAAAATATAATTTACTTTAAAAGACCAAATAAGGACCTCTCCTCGGATGCCGGGAGAAATCGTCCTTTGATTATTTTCGGGTATTTTCGAGTAACCCGAATTGGAGTTCTGGGGGAACTTTAAAGTTTACTTTGTAGTTAGACCATACGGCTCTGGAGATATCTAGTCTTCAGGCTTCGAGGGATAAATTTCACTCACCATACTCGCACTTGGCCAAACATGTCCGAAATCCCAACTTTGTATCAATCATACAATCTGTGTTGTACCTTAAGTATGCGGAACTTTTAAGAACCTTCGTAGTGACGATAAGACCAACCGCATACTCATCCATCCGATTATAGCATACATATCAAGAAGGAGAGATACTCTTCAAAATCGAGCACCCATTGATCTATCTTCTTGAGAAATGATTCAAGGGGAAGCAAAGGACTGAAAATAGGATAGACATAAATGGGTACCAACAAAGATCATTGTCACATGTCCTGCTCGACTCTTATTTTCTTAGAGCTATTGATTGTACAGAGAAGAAGAAGGATGCAAACTTCCAATTTCAAATTTTGAAGGGTGCTATAGAGGAGATTAGGCCCTCAAATGTTGTACAAGTGGTGACTGATTCAACATGCGTATGTAAGTCAGCTGCCTTGATGGTTGAGAGTGCTTACAAGCACATTTTCTGGACTCCATGTTGTGTTCATGCGTTGAAAAATGCATTGAAAGACATTGGAAAGATAGATTGGGTGAAGACAGTGGTGGCAAAGGCTAGAGACATACAAATGTTCATTTGCAACCATCACACCTCACTTGCTCTATTTAGGACTTTTTTGAGGAAGAAATTCCTCAAGCCTATGAAAACTAGATATGTTAACTATTTCATTTGGTTGGAGAGGATGCTTGAGGTGTAGAAGGCTCTACAATTAATGATGGTTAGACAAGAGAGGGATAGATGGCCGAGAGGCAAATACTTGATGAAGGAAAAAGTGTAAAATAAAAAATCGTTGACGATGATTGGTGGTCCACATTGAGGTAATCAATTGCTGATTTTATATATTTAATATTTATATTTTAATTTTAATTTTTTATCCATGTTTCTAACTTGTAAATTATTTTAGTTTTTCATTCTTTGTAATAACATTCTGATTCACTCTTTGAGTCTTAAATTCCTAATCTTTTCTGATTTTTTTGTAACTTGTTTGCAAATATGTTTGCTCCATCATCTCACCTGTTGTGGGGGTCATAAGATATGTTGATACAGACTCTCCTAGTCTTGGAGAGATTTATGAGACATTTGACAGCATGTTTGGGCAGATGAAGCAAGCCATTTGTAGTAGGGATCCTACTTTGGGATTTTATGAGGAGCATATCAGGCCCATTGTGACATGGCGGTGGAACACAATGAACACCCCGCTTCATATGGCAGCCTATGCTCTAAATCCCAAATGGTATGTAACACAACTTGGGAGAATGCTTCCATCTGATGATGAAGAGGTGAAAGAAGGGCTCATGAAGGCCTTTCGAAAGATGTACATTGATGAGGAGTCCACTTTACTGCGGACACAATGGCTATCCTTTGTCAATCTCCGTGGTCCAACATTTAGCAAACCAGAGGCAAGGACAAATAGAGCTACATTAGCTCAAGTAGACCCTATTGGATGGTGGACATGGCATGGCAAGGATGCACCAGACTTGAGGATTCTTGCCACTCGCTTCCTTTCACAGGTTGTCAGTTCCTCTAATGTAGAGAAGAATTGGTCCACATATGGCATGATCCATTCATTAAGAGGAATAGGCTTACCTCTCGATGAGCAGTGGACGTTAGTGGTCGTGCATAGTGCCTTGTGACTTCAAGATCGACAGATTCCGAGTATCATTAGACTCCAACTGCACGTTGGGATGTTGATCCCAAAGATGCCACACAAGTTGATGAGGAGGCACAGGTGGGATTGGTTGGGGTTCCATTGGATGAGGCAATCCCTCATAGTTCCAAAGTGACTCAAACTCAAGGTCTGATTTTGATGTCATTTTAGCGGATTTTGATTAGGGGCAGCAATAGATTTTCATTTTCTATGTTTCAGACATTTTGTAGTTGAAACTTGCAGCCCTTGGGCATTTCATTGTAATTATTATTGTAATTGAAACTTGAATCTTATGTTTCAGACATTTTGTAGTTGAAACTTGTAGCCCTTGGGTATTTTATTGTAATTATTATTGTAATTGAAACTTGAATCTTATGTGAAATATCAATTCAACTCCAATGTTATGCATTAAGGTTCTATAATGTGTGTGATGAATGTTTTATCAATGTTATCATATGAATATTTGAAATTTCCTATATTTTAAAATTTTCCCTTATTTTTAATAGCCGCCCCCGATGTCCCCTAAAAAAAAGCCTCCAAAAAATACATCCCGGAAACACGTCTCCCCGTCCCCTGCCACCCCCATCTCAGAAACTTGGTGTAACATAGACTATTTGAGAAGGAGAAAATGCTGACTCGTCTTATTTAGAATAGAGGATTCCTAGCTGCAGTGATATTTATTTTCCTTGTAGGGACTTGCAATGGTGAAAGGGATCAATATTTTATCAACAATGAATTTTATGGGCTTGTTTCTGAATCTTGGAGGTTGAATACCATAGACAAGGTTAATATCCTTCAACCTGCTCTGACAAGATGCTCAGTTGAAAGGACTGGTACCAGAAGTTGATTGAATGGATCTGCTCCTCAAAGTCAACATCCATTGGGGCCACTTCTGTAGTTTGAGTATGTCCCAAATTCAGAGCCTTAGTGTCCCTTAATGTATATGTTGGTGAATCTGCGGCCACTTGAGACTGATGATTAGGAAATTCTGATTTTCTATTCCATTTAGTAGGACTAAAAAACTGTGACGTTTTTTCATCCTCCATAATCAACTCATTTGACTTATCTTCCTACTCCTCATGTTTCTCTTTCCTCAGTTTCATGTCATGTCGATCGTGATCTTCTAATACTTCTGCATTGGCTCCTGATTTGAGCTCAGATTCAAAAAAGAGATCATGCTGAGAAATGCTTTCACTCTAAGAATATTCATGTTCCATGGAATCTTCAAGAGCTAACGTGATTTCATGTTTTCCATCCTCAACCATACTTGAATATGTTGCACATGATTGAAGCAGTTTGTCATTCTCGAAACCTGCAAGATTGATTTTGTTTTCCTGTTTGGAATTCTGGACACTCATTTTTTTGCATTGATGATGGTCTTCCATCACTTGATCAAGTTCTTTAGCTTCTTCTATAAAACTACTTACAGATTCATATTCAGACTCATGGTGACATAGATCCAAACTATTTTGATGAATTTGGCCAACTTGGTATTCAACATGCCCCTCATCATAAGGCACTACTTTACATTGTTGCATCTCCTCCAATATTATGTTGGATGTATCCAATATAGACACTCTGTCATCTTGAAGTGTTGAGGAAATTACTTTAACCTCTTGGTCTTCAGGTTTTAATTCATTCATTATAACGGGATAGTTGTATTCTTCTTGAATTTTTGATGATGAGCTAATATGCCGAATTTCACATCTTTGGGTTTTAAAAAATCTTCACTAGTTGGCTGCTTCTCAGCTGAATTGACATCGGTCTCATTTGATTTAAAACCTTTCTCAAATGATTGGGTATTTTCTGTGTCTTATGCCTTTACTGACTCAAAAGCACTTTCACCCATGGAATGATAGTATTATTCTTCTTTGTTTTTCTCGAGATGGTCAATTTCTACTCCATTATGATCAGTTTTGGGTTTAAATTCTAAACCATGTGTTGGAGGATTCACGCTAATAAATTGAATTTGTGCATATCTAGGATCCATAGTCTTTGGACCACCAGGTTTTGATGTAGACCTCTGCACATCTTCCAAATTAAGATCACTCCCACTCAACATAGGCTCCTTGCCACTACTGTTTCCCTGCTTTTAATTTCACATTTGTCCTGCTTAACGATTGGAGCTTCTGATTATTAATAACTATGTCTGGTTTTAGATTTAAAATCATAGGAAATAGGATCTGTACTTACATATTGATATTTATCTTCAATCCTTGTAGCTTCCTTATTGACTGTGACTGCTTTAGACTGTAATATCAACGGAATCTAATCCAGTCTCAGGTATCTTCAAATTTTCATCATGGTAAGCTGCCCAGATATTTCCTTCTCTTCCAGTCAATATACACTCATTATTTTTGAATGCATTTTATCTACAATTTTATTCAGAATATGGGAGACTTCATTATCAAAATTGATTTTAGCTTCTACTTCAAGTCTATCCAGTAAAGGATCCAAACCCTGACATGGAATATGCACATCCCTCAACTCCATAGGATCTTTCCTAACTGAGCTTAATGTATTAGAAAGTTTCTCCACCATTCTTGGGCCACTGTGATTCAATATCAACATTTCATCTTTGTCAAGTGAATTTCCTGGCTTCGCTTCTGCCTTATCTTCCAGTCCAAGCTTCTGAAAACATGCAGGGGAACCCAAGGCTTCTAGTCCACTTATATCTACACCACTCTCATTTAACCTTCTAACAGTGTGTTTGGTTTCATATTTATCTGCCGCACCTTACATTCCATCATCATACAAAGCCTCATAACCATGCACCAATCCCAAGAGACTTTTTGGTAGAGTCCAAAGGTTTTATGTGTTCCTCATTTTGGATGTCATGTTCTATTTTTCTATTCCAAGGTAAATTCACACCTTGCTTGCAATATGCAATCTAATTCACGCCCTTTGACCTCTGAATTTCCCCTTCCTAAATGCTTTGGTTTGTATTATATGCAAGTTGATGATGTGGAATAATGTCATCTACAACCTGCAGCAGTGAATTATAGTCTTCATTTCTAATATCTGTGAAAGATGGCAGTAGACCATAGCCTTGGATTGAATCTGAAACAGGCAAAGGTGATTCAACACCATTTGAACCCAGAACAGATGAAGTTGAATCACTTGAACCCAGAGTTGGAACCGGCTGGAACTTGCTGGGAATAACTTGATATATTTCCGGATTGCTCCTCAACTTATTTTTTAATAACTTCAAGTTTCTCTACCATATATTTCTTCAACCCTTCAGGATTGATTGCTCGGTTTTTAGTTCCTCTTTTAGCTCTAAAACTTTGAGCTGCCCTGGGGTGCGAGTAAGAGCTGACATTTCTCTGTCTACACCAATACCACTGATTAAGATAAATCGGGAATATGAGAAGGAAAAAAGTATTCAAGTGGGAAATTACAAGTCTGCAACTAATACAGCATTGCCACATGTAAATAAACAGGAAAGGATCACAAGGGAGAATAACAAAGAAAATTATTTGATAAATAAAGCTGTAAGGGTAGGCCAGAAGATGAAAAACAAAACGACGTCTATAGTCAATGACAACCAGCTGAATTTCCTTCCAAAAACTTTAACAGGTACTCACGGATTCCATCCCTGAGTGTGATAGAAAATCCTTACAGGTTTTTATTACATATTTTTCTTTCCAAGGTAGGTGTATTTTGTTGAAACTCGCATGAAAGATTGGACTTTGAAGCTTAACCTTTCCAATGATGTGAGCATAAAATCTTGTGCTCAAGATTCAAATACAAGTTACCAAAGAACTTTGCTACTTCCTTCTCTCAAACACTTGTAACCATCTTTACTCTCAATGTGAAAACCTTCATTTTCCATCATACACTTTTGTCCAATTTGACATAATATTGGCAGCAAAAGGAACTCGTTTTTTGCCATTAAGAACTTAGGTAAAAACTCAAGCAACAATGAATCAACCAGTAGCTTCAAGAATTCAAACGCTGCTTGAAATTAGTCATCATGGAAACATGCTAGTCCTTCAAATTTGTATTTCAGTAAGCAAAAAATCTAAAAAATAATCCTTAGATAATATGAAACCCTGCTGAATAATGAACTCTTGCAGCAATGACCTAAACCAAATTCATATGAGGTTCACTGCAAATCACTTCCTTTCCTAAACCAGACACAACTAAAAATTCACATTTATCAGATCCAACTGTAAAGTAAAAAGAACAAACAATTTAGAAAAAATGAAAGGAAAGGAACTTATAAAAGATAACCAGGATTGTAAAATAACTACAACAAGCAAATGTTGGATCCTATCACACGGAGTGACATTGTTGGTCCCAACCTTCTAATCCATCCTATCATATTCTTCCTACCCTATCATGGATCTTTTTCCTCCTATCTATCCCCATTTTTCATATTCTCTCTTTGTGGTTTTCCATTCACAAAACCATCAAAATCAATCCAAAAATTTCAAAAATCCATCAAAAAATTAAAAAACATTAAAAAAACAGAGGTAAAAACATCAAACATTGCAGCCATGTTTTGTATGCACATGGATGTTCTTTCCTTTCCTTCCATTCCTCTACAAATCACCCACCATTTTCATCCCTCCGATGAACTTTTGGTTAGTCTATTCGCACTCCTTGTGTAACATTGATCTTTTTTGTATCTCTTTGACCTTGGTATTTCATTACCTTGGTAAATTAAAGAACGAGTGACCTCTTAGAGATTATATCACTATTATACATCTAATAAACTTGTTGCATAAGACCTTTGAGCGTATATGTTGACACTAATAATCACAATCACTTCCATATCCTTCCATTAAGTCATCAATGGTTCTTAACCCTTATTCAAAACAATTGAGATAGCTGAAATACTTTTCAGAAAGCAAAAAAATCAAAAATCAAAAGCAAAACATTATATAAACTTTCTCTAGGGGTATTTCCAGTATTTCTATCGGGGGCTATGGACGCTGGCTGCCGATAAAGCAATGTTGCAAGAATGGAATCAAATACATTTCCATCGTGGCTATAAATTCGACTCGTAGAGGAGAAATGTACGACTCTTCTTCCACCCTCCATTCACTAATCAACTTTTAAAATAAATCATTCTTACACATTGGCTAGTGTGTCTTGACTTATTGCTTATTAAATCTTCACTTCAAGAAGCAATTAATTTTCTCGTGCACGCACTGATCTTGATTAGAAAACATGATTAATATTTTACCAAGTGTTGTTTGGACCTTGTTCAGACTCTTACTTTAGTCCTTATTTGGTCTCACGATTTGTGCCTTTGGCTCATCTCCTTTCATCACCACATGTTCTAGCTACATTTTTGATATCCTTCCATAGCATTCACATTGTTCTTCTTCTTTGTTTATAACATCCATGTGTATAATATTCCCTTTTACCATGTTTGAGGGAAACTTTGTCCCTTTTTCAATAAACAATTTTGTCCTTCTTTCTATCATATGTTTCTTGGCACTTGCCTTTGGGGTATGGTCGATTCTTCCTAGCTTCTCCATTGACTTGTGTGTCATATTGTTGAACCTAACCCTCTTGGTCTTGATCCGGCTTATCCTTATCTTGTATATATGTGCGGGATTCACCTTTTTATATTCTCATATATCGTTAGGGGCACCTAGACACTCGGTTCTTCTTGTACAAAAATTTATAAAATCCTATAAAATCCAAAAACATGGGTAAAACATTTTAAAATATCAAAACATTCAAAAAATCCTAAAAATAAAAAAATATACCACAAAACAACTTACTTTAGTGCTCACTCATTCTAGTGCATGACATATGGATCATCTTGTGATTTTCCTTCATTGACAAAGCTAGTTTGTTTCTTATTATGTGTGTCTTCCCAACATTTATCATTGCCTCAGGGTAGTTTCATAGTGCACATTGTTTTTCATGGGACTTCTATGTCCTCCATCTAATCCATTACATGTATCCTTGCTTGGGGCATCATTTTGAGCCTTTTTATTATAACTTGAACATTTGGGTACTAAAGATGGATAACAAAAACATGGTACAATTTTCTTGAACATTGCTTGTTTGAGTGTGTTTATTTGTGCTTGTTTGTTTGTTGGTTTGCTTGTTTATTTACTTTCTCATATTGCATTGCTTATGTATTTTTGCTTTGAGTCAGTCCCATACAATTGCACAAAAATAAGTATTATGGCTTCTTATGTCAATTTACCCTTTTATCGTATGTTTACATTAACTAAAAGGTACTTCCGATTAAGGATGGTGCATATGCTACGCTACAATATTCCCTTATATCATCTATCTTATCTTCCATTCTAACTAAATTTCTACTGTCATTCTCCATTTCTTCTACGCATTCCTCCAAGACACAGTTATCACAGTGACTAATTTTTTTCCTCCCTTGATCCCTCTGCTTGAGGCATGGCCTCCGACTCAATCAATCAAATTGAACAATCACCACCCAAACCAAGTTCAAATCCCTTCCGTCACTATGACCTTTTCTTTAATAGGATATGTTAAAAAAACAAATCTTGCATCGACAATGACCATGTGACATTACATACAAAAGAGCTTGATCTTTGGCATTATGAGCAGATCAATATTCGGTATGCGGTCAAATGTCTTGCCACCATGATGAGATATTTTTCTGTCGTGATCATTTTCTCTTTTTCTTTTCGAGCGTCAACCAAACTCTTCTATCACCCCATTGACACTCGAGGGGGCATCATCGTCCATCCTACTAATATTTCTTCTATCCTTTCAACATAATATTGTCTAAAATTGTCTACTATCTTTGAAATGGTGTCACTTGTGCTACACCACATCAAAGAGGGGAAAATGTAGACAACTAAATCTGACTACACAATTTCAATACTAAAATTGCTTTAATTATCCTCTTTCCCATGATTATGTTATAATTAGTAATTTCCTACTAATTAGCTAGCATTCCCTTTTGTCTTGGTCAATTAATGATATTTCATTAATTATCTAGCTTCATACTTCATCCGGATGTCAATTATCATCGCTTCATTAGTTACAATCTTCCTTTAATTAATTAATCATTATTAATTAATTAAGCCTTTCAATCACATATTTAATCAATAAACCTTCTTATTCGTTGAATCCCCTTTCAAACCCTTCAAATTCTACTAATTTTCCTCTAAATCATCTCCAGATGACTTCTATGAGCTTAACTAGGGCTATTAATAAATCCTAGTTGATTGATTAATTCACCCCAACTCCCATGAGTTGCTAATCTTTAATTAATCTCTTCTAATCATACTTATCCCTTTCTAATTTTACTTTACCTTTATCCCACATTCACTAGGTTGCAAGCTTCTCCCAAACTAGAAAGCTATATAAAGAACCTAGTACACCATGTTTCAACTTACACCATGTCCTTGTAAGACATTACACTTGAGAAGAGCATTTTCATGTTATTGGAAAGCTTGTTCAATCCTTTTTACTTGGAAAAGAGTAGTAAGAGAAGAACTAAAATGACAATCAAGCCATATTGGTGAGATCTCTTCCTCTTCCTTGGAGAAATCCTTGATCGCATGTAGGTTACGTTTGGCTCATAAAGGAAGTATCTACAATCCAAAACACATCCAATAATCAAAGGAGGTTTACATTTCATGTTAGATTTAATGTTTTATGCATTTAATTAAGCTTTCCTTTATGCTTTATCATGATGTTTTTGCTTGGATTAACTAGGTTATGAATCTACTTGGTGTTAGGTTCTTTTCATTAACTTAGATTAATTTAGCATGCATACAACAAATACTAAAATATCTAATACTAAATATGGAAATCAAAAAATAAAATAACAATAATATGAGGGGTAAATTGAACATAATAATTACAAAACAAACATCCAATGTTTAGAATGAAAATTTCCTTCATGAGAAAAAATAATTTTCTAAAATTATCATAGTCAATGAGAAAACAATAAAGCATCAACATAAATGAATTTCCTTGTAGAGAAATAACATCAAATGCATCTCATAATATTTCTTGTAATGCTCTTAATTATCCATTTTCCCTTCCAAGGAATTTCTGCCCTAGAGTCGAATGCATCTCATAATATTTGCAAAGAAATAACATCAAATGCATCTCATAATTTAAAGCCTTTCCTACAAATTTGAGTGCCTTTTCCATTAAACTCAAAGAGAAACAACCTTGCGTAATCAAACAATGTCATTCACATAGGCCACGGTGAGCAGGACTTGGACTTGGAAAGACAGTTCTTTCTAAGTCAAACTTGGCCAAAAACTTCGGCCACACTTCACAAATGATCTTATTTTACTCTAAACGAGGTTTAACTTATAAATAGAGGTTAATTTCGTCTATTTTTTTAATGCACCAATCTTGTAATTAGACTTAGATAACTTGTAACTATTTAACCATCCAATTTAAGATAAACTCTTTTATTTAGTTTATAGTTTTTCGAGATTTTTAAAGGATTAATTCACCGAACATCACAAAAGAATTTTTACAACAAAATGAAAATTTTCATATTAATCACTAAATCATTCTATACCATTCCAGAAAGATTCAAGAGTCTACCGAAAATCCAATAAAGCTTCTCCTTGTTTTCCCATTAATTCTCGTAGTTAATGAATGAACCAATTAGGAAAATTAGTATTTACAATAGGTAAATAATACTTGATCCATTGTTCTCTTGAATGAGTGCACTACTCAAAAAGAAAAAATAATAATAATACTTACTTTAATTGGTAAGTTATTGTATAATAACTAGCACTTACGATTATATGGTTATTGGGTTAGTTGTTAGAATATATTATTTGTTAGTAATATTATTGTATGTTACAACAACACTATGTCGCATATAGTTAGAATGAGTTCTATGGTTGAAATTGTAGACATGTAAAATGTCGACATGGTCATCTAATAAATAATTCACCTATCATATAATAGCCATTTATCCCCACCACCAACCTTATAATAATTAATTATAAATTTAATATATATATATATATATATATATATATATATATATATATATGCAACCATCCTCCAATTATTCCATATTCCATAAGCCCAATTCACACCCTTAGAAATATTAATACATCATTAATATTTCACTCATTCTGATAAATAACCCTCATTAACTATTTTCCACTAATTTAAAAATACTCACCCACCTACCACCTACCCTATACCTATTCTATGCCTAGCCTCTCCATCTAATCACCCCACTAAATGTAATTAATCTCACCTAATCAAAGCTAAATAAGCCCCCAAATCTAGAGACTTCTAATTCTAGAAGCCTCTCCATCTTTCCCTCTTCTTTTCAAATATTCAAATAAAAAATACACTATTCCATTGAATTAATTCAATGGAGAATTCTCATGAAATCTAGAATTTTCTACAATCCTCTCCTCTCATCCATTCTCAACCATTGATTTAATCCACCATGGCAAGATCTTAGCCATTGATTTCTACCTCCTCCAACTATAAATAGAGGTGCCACCCTCCATGGAAAGCACCTTAGAAATTTGCAAGTAAATGTTGTCCAATTCTCAAGCCATCCAAGCAATCTTCATAGCAATCTATCAAGCTCAATCAAACAATTGATCAAGGGGAGGTGCTTCGAAAATTTTCCAAGATCTGAAGCATCTTTGCATCCATTTAACAAGCAAATCAAAGGAGAAAATCCAAATCAACAAAGGAGGAGGATTCCACTTGTAGGTAAGTACAGGTAAATTACTTTCTCCTTCTTTTCATCTTGCTCAATCGGAGGTAGTTGATTAATTGTGTTGGATTTTGCATTGGTTTGGTTTCATAATCATCTCATGTGTGCATGCTAACACAATTTTTCATCTACAAAGATATTTGTGGAGAGCTCATATCATGAAGGAGAACACAAATCTTATATATATATATATATATATATATATATATATATATATATATATATATATATATATATATATATATATATATATATATATATATATAAGAAGAACTTTTAATGTCCATGAGGCTACCAAAAATAGCCTATGGGACAAAAAATATTTCCAAAGATCTTTCTCGGCATTCAAATCTCCTATTGGTAAGTTTGATAATCAGCTCCTCTATTTTTTCAACCATATTCTCACCTTTGAAAATATCCGAAAAGGATGTAGTAGTCACCGTGCTAGCAAACGTGGGCCCTTTTGTCAATGTAAGTACTACACTCAAACATGAAATGTTTCTCTAACTCCACCGCACCGGATATATGCAGAAGACACATACTTTCTCTTCCTAAACCTCTTTAAGTATTTTCCATCTGCTCGTTTCACACCGAAGACAATGTGAATTTCATTTGAGTTTGTGGATATATTTGCTTTTCAAGGGATATTAGCCCCCTATAAAATCCTTTTGTTGATGATCACACATAGAGTTAAATTCCTCCAAATAGTACCTCTTTTTATCCCTAACGGATTTCCCCACATAGCTTGGTGGAATTTATCTATTACAAAAGTCTTTATCTCATGACTATTATTAGGACATGCATTCAAGTAAATGTTCCATTTTTAAGCCATTTGTTGTTTTGATTCATCCATGACTTATTTCTTTTCTCCAAAAACTCGTTGAGGACTACCTTAGGCCATCTACTACCATCCATTTGCTCAACCTTTTTTAAATATGTTATGAGATGAACCATAACAATAGCTTCTAAAGGTACAACACTTGTTTCAACTAGAAGAATATCATATGGGACCGAGATCTTTAATTTAAACTTGCTTGTAATCATGCTTTTTGAATCCTCTCAATTTGTTTCCACCTTGAGTTTGAAATGTTGCTAGCCCAAACATCACACCCATAAAGCACCACTGGAGTTACTGAAATCCTAAACAAAGTTTTCATAGTTTTCCAATCCCATAATTCCATCTCTTTGCATTTATTTTGGAAAGCAAAGACAGCTCTCCACCCCCCTAAAGTTATCTTTTTGCTACAAATCTCCCAATTGAGCTTGTTATTGAAGTCAAACCTAAGATATTTATATTTTGTTACTTCCTCTAAAATGCTTCCATCGAAATAGAAATCATACCGAGTTTTTTCTTTCTATTGGAGAAAATCATGATTTTGGTCTTGTTGGTTTTACTTGCATCCCCACTTTTTGCAAAAGTTCTCAAGCGCATATAAATGCTTTTGGAGTCCTTGAGAAAACCTAGCAATCAAGATAAGGTCATCAACATAAAGGAGAATTCTTACAACACACTCTCCTAGTCGAACATCATTTTCACTTTGCAAATTTATCCATTCCTCAAGTTTGTTGATATATAGGCCAAATAAAGTAGGTGATATATATATATATATATATATATATATATATATATATATATATATATATATATATATATATATATATATATATATATATATATATATATAATATGAATTGTTAGGAAATATTATTAGTGCTCCACATTGGACTAGTAATTATTATGTGTAAATGTAATATTTATTACATTAAGTGTAAGGATGTAAATGAGTTGTTATTTAAACAACTCATATAGTTTATTGGTTAGTTTGTTAGACCCATAAAACCAATAAATGGGTAAGTTGTTTGTACTCCCTATAAAATAGGAAGTTGGTTTTCCTATTTGGATGGCTATATAATAACCCTCCATACATTGTAAAATTACAACAACGGATAAATACTAAGACTATTTTTTTTCATGTGCAAATTGCTCATACTTAATATGAATGAATTAAAACACAACAACGTTTATGAGAGTTTATTGTGCAAAAATCTGTACCAAATTATATTTAGTATCGTAGCGAGATGAGTTGTGTGAACCTCGAAAATGAGCTATTATTCATTAGAAATGAAAGTCTTGAGGTATATTTTGGAGCAAGGGTTAAATTTTGCATCCGTTTAGACATTTTTTGTGTTTTTAGCCATAAAATACAACTATATTTAATTTCGATCGTAGCGAAGGATGGGCAATTTTTTTAAGCCCTGTCATATTGACATTTGGATTTAAAAGTCGGTCATTTTTATATTTTTTTCTATTTCATTGTCAATACTATTACTAATAGATTAGAGTAATAACATGTTGCATGAGGTTGTAGGAATGGACATCGAGCAATGGAAAATGTGGAAAGTGGCAATCATTTGTTGTTACTTAATATAAGACATTTATCACCAATTATTTTAAACCGCATAACATACAAGATTGGTTATAGGAATCGGGATTGGGATTGCAATTGTTAGACGGTCAGAATGGATGACTAGGCATTGGTAGACTTTCACTTTAGTGATTAAGTTGTCAATGCCAATGGTCATAGTCACTTGTGCATAATACAATGTGCTCGACTTGTGGGTACACACAGAGGTAGTGGATGCATTAATTTTATCCAATAAATGATGAATGGGAAGTTATAACTTCCAAATTCCAATTTCTAAACATATGACTTCCACCGTCTCTGTTCAACCGCAAGAAATATATATAATATCATAGTTTATACACTTAGTATTTAATATTAATGTTTCCCAATTTGGAATTCGACTATCATATTAAATATTTGTCATTTTTAAATATTCAAAAAGATTATGAAGCCTTTAGGCCTTCCGTTGGCTATCACTTGGTTGTTTATGTCATTTATTTTATGGGTGAAGGTAGCTTGCATTGATTAAATTCGATGCCCATTGGAAAAGATAAAGAAATAAGAGTCGAGCCATCAAGGAAATCTTGGAGGTTCATTTTTAATTGTTTATTTGAGAATTCATAGATCTCAAGTCAAGATCGGTGATGAACACGTAATAAATATCAATTTCTTCTACATCATAATCCTTGGTAAGAAGTTTTAAAGCATTAGTTTTCTTTTTTAACCCTTGAAACCCATCATCAAATTACTCAAATTTTTCATAACATCACTTGAACCCCATCATCAAAGTAAAAATTATAATAAGAGATACACTTCTATTGTTAACATTTAGAGCCTCACTCACACCCATCATAAAAAGAAGATGAAAAATGATAGAAGATCAAAACGCCCATATGCTTCTAAACTATGGTAACTTAAAAGCAAAGCTTAGAATTTTTTTGTTACTGAGTTATAGTTTTGATTAACTTCTATGGCTAAATTTTATTTGGGAATCAAATGTTTAGAAGAAAAATTTTAAGTAAAAAGAAGAAGATGGAGAGAGGGGAAGCGTCATTCTTCTTGTAGTGATCCCTGCTCAACATTGATTCAACTAACAATTCATATAGCTTATGTAAAGTTCAATGAGGAGCATGTGATAAAAAAATTCTTCTACAACATAATCCCTGGTAAGAAGTTTTAATGCATTAGTTTCCTTTTTTTCTTTCTTTTTTGATTTAAATGCAATGTTTCTCATAAATAGATTGAATAACATGTCATTGTAAACACCATATCAAGCCCATATAGTAATGGTAGAAGTGGATTTCACACAAATGTTTATTTTCAACGTTTTAGCAAACACAAGGGTAGAAGTAGATTTAATAGAAATGTACATTTACAACATTGTATGGATTAGAGAATATAATTCTAACTAGTATAAATTACGTTAAAATATTAAACATATATTCCATTAAATGTTAAAAGTATCAAAAGACCATACCATTATATCATAGTGTTTTTTAGATAAGGTAAATAAAATTTGGTTTTGAAGGGACCAAAAAAACCCTTTACAAAAGAGAAGTTAGGCAAAAAAACCCACCAAAAGAGAGAAAAGGGTGCTAAGTCAAACAGGCTTGACAAAAAGGCAACCCTAGAATGAAGCCAGACCAAACAAGGGCCTACATATCAAGTATAATATATATATTTTTACATTAATACAAAAATATAATACATAACTAAGATAATAGAAAATATCAACAAAAAATACAGCCAAAAGAGTAGTCAAAGGTTCACCTTCATTTCGCTTTTCTGGGAGGAACTCTGCTCCGGGTCTTGGTACTTGGGCCACTTTCCTTAGAGCCTGCAACTTTAATGATCACCCTTTTTGGAGTCTTCTCGTGTTGTATTTGACCTCAGTGTCCATGGATTCTTCATCCTTTGAGCTACTCAACACAAGCCTCATATTCTCCTTACCTCACTCTGCTCGGATTTGGAAACTTGGTCTTGCAGGATGGAGATACTATGTTCTTGCATTACAATTTCAACATTTAGTCCTCCAATCCTTTTATTATGTACCTCGATTTTTGATGACACTCCCTGACTTCCTAGACTAGGTTTTTGTTAACAAGTAGGATGGTGTCCGTTGTGGATTCCACCCTCAACAATCTGGCCTCCCAATCCACAAAGGTTTGATCTCTATCTTTTTTGGTAGAGCATTCACCCCTTTCCTTGACACCCTATTTTAAATTGCAGAGAGAACATCCGTGATACAATCTTCGTTGTCCTTCCCCACCTTTTTAAAAGCGTTTCATTCCATAGCTAGGGTTTTGTTGTTCGATTTTGTTTCATTGCTGGGGACCGAGAGTTGAGTGGGGATTAAGGGTTAGCCATTTTGAAATAATAATAGAATTAGAACTTGATGCAAGGGCACATCCACCTTATCATTTTTGAAATCAAAGATATAAGCATTTAGGGATCTCAATAGAAAATATGGCAAGCTCAAGGATTGATTTCTTCTCAGATAGTTTATAATCGAGAGAGATGATAGAAGTATATTTTCCTTTACTTGCCTTCTCGAGGTAATATATTTCGTTACCACCATACAAAAATATTCCCAACGCTCTGGAACACAACTTATGGTAATGCCATCATCATACATCAAAATTCTCTCACTAGGGCCAAAAAAGTGTTGATTTCATGCTTGCACCTAGTTTTATCCTTGAAGAGTTTGAGTCCCTTTGAGAATAAACTAGTGGCGAAACTATGGCTTCCACTCGTAATACAAATATCAAATCCCCTCAAATTAAAACTCCCTTCTACCTAGGAATTTCTGAAATCAATTGAGAGTTGAGGGTCATTACCTTTGAGGCCGTTGGATATAATTAAAAAAACCCCTCTTCGCAAAAGTCTCCAAAGGGTGGCATCGTTCTTGAGATGAAGGAAGGTATTCGGTTCTCGTCCAAACTCTATAGCCTCCCATCCTGAGTTGAGCACCCTACAACTTATTTGGACCAGCCAAATTGAAACCACAAACCCAAAGCGGAGAACTAAGCACAAAAATGAATGATTCATTTCCTTTCCCGAAAAATAAAAGACCTTCTCACGGTACACAACATGTGATACCTAGGTACCATCATTTCTAATCCTACAAGGTCTTATCATCATTAACCAAATTTAAAATGTTCATCCACGGTATGAGATCACCTGCCACATCAACTTTTCTAACATATTGTTTCCATAATTGGCTAAGCCATTTGCGGGTTTATTTCCCAACCTGTAAATATGATGAATCTCCACTCTCTCGAATGATGTTAACAAAATCTTAGCCTCCATAATGATGTTGTTTAATCTCCAACCAATTGTTTCCTGGTTTCTTAAGGGATTTGACCACACATAATGAGTCACCTTCTATGACAAGGGATTTGATGTTCATTGATATACATTATTGTATACCCCAAAGCATAGCCATTGCCTCGGCATAATTGTTTGAGTGATTTCCCAAAGGCCCCACATAAGCCCTTATACATACCCTTAAGTAATCAAAAATAAGATCTCCTCCCCTAGAAAGCCTCTCCACCGGTTTTGCAGAACCATCAAAGTTTAGTTTGAAGCTACCTTCAGGTGGACATTCCCACTTAGTACAGTTTTTATTAATAATCACATTTTTTTTATCCTTACTTGTGGGACTGAGATTCAAGCCATGCAGAATGGATCTTTCCAAGACAGGACATAACTTAGAGGATTTGATTTTAATGATCTGTGAGTTATCCTTTAGAGTTTGGCCTAATTTTATATTCAAGATTTCCAACCAAATTTTCACAAATAACAATCTGATTTTTATGACAGTATTTTGAGGACCATGGATGATATAGAAAAATATGACAACAAAGTACAAGTTATGGAAGCAAGGTATAAAATCAGAAAATAACCAATATCTTCACTTTTATCATAATTAAACTAACATGCAAAAAACAAGTAACATGTATAAACATCATAAAATAACCAACATCACATAACAACATGCAATGACATGCAAGTAACATGCATCAACAACATGACATGTAACATGCACATGCATCAACATGCAATGACATGCAATAAAAAGAAGTTCCACTGATAAAATAAATGATCTCTTCTTACTGAATATGGTTGTCTTCTCTTTCTGGACTTGAAACTGGATCAACAAGCCTCTAAAACTCTGAATTTGACAACCCGATCTGAATAAACTCCACAATAGCAAACTAGGGCTGGATCTTTCACCACCGAAGAGTGCTCTACTAGCTAGGGATAGATATTTCACTACCGAAGCTAGGGTTCCTATGGAATTTCACCTCCACAAGCAAGGAAAGCAAGCTGAAAGCTCCAACATAAGATGGAAAAATGAACCAAGATCCTTTTTCCTCCCCAAACACCACCTTTTATAACTTTTTCCATCATAAAAGTGCCCATAAAACCCTAATTCGACCCCCTTGGAGATATGTCATGTTTTAATCATCACTTAAAGTGACTTTATTTCTCCTAGGCCAAAAAAAGTCCACTTAAGTGACCCCAATGAAGAAATAGAACATTACCCCACCTTTTTCACTTAAGTCATCATAAAGTACATGCATAATGCCAAAACATAACATATAAGTGAAATGTAGGTGAAAACCATACCCAACAACTATCTACGCCGCTAGCCCCTTGGGTATGACCAAGGCTAAGATGGAAAACTAGTCGCTAGACCGTGGAGGTAGGAATGGGGACATTACAGTCCGCCCTTCCCAAAATTTTCTTGTCCTCAAGTGAACGTAAACTAGGGTGCTGTAAAATCTGCTCTCCCTCCCAAGTGGCATCCTCTAGTGGTAAGTCTTTCCACCGCACTAGATATTTTGTGATTACCCTGTTCGAAGCTTCCTTTGTCTTACCTCAATAATAGATTTTGGTTCTAAGACCAGCTTCCCCTCGTCATCCAATGGTGGTAAATTTGTGGAAGGTGCAATATGTTGTCCAAGTGCCTTTTGAGGCATGAAACATGGAAGACATTATGAATCTTACTATGTGCTCTGGAAGCTCCAACTCATATGCTACTGCCCCAACTCTACGCACTATCTTGTATGGCCCATAGAATCATGGTTTTAGCTTCTCTGCACCGCTCTTCTTGAGTGAGGATTGTCTGTATGGCTGCAACCGTAAGAAGACCAAATCTCCAACCTCGAATGATCTCTCAACTCTGTGCCTATCTGCATATACCTTTTGTTGATTCTGCACTTTCTGTATGTTCTCCTTGAGAGCCTTTAGAATGTCCTGGTTCTCCTGTACCCAATCATGAGCTTTGGGAGCTCGGCTATCTGATAATACTAGGTCTACAAATGAGGATGCCTCATAACCATATAATGCTCGAAAAGGAGTCATACCAATACTCATCTGGTAGGTGGTATTGTAACAATATTCACCCATATGTAGCCATTTGACCCATGCACGTTGATGTCCTGCAACATAGCTACGCAAGTAGCCCTCTATCCACTTGTTCACTATCTCAGTTTGCCCATCAGTCTATGGATGATAGCTGGTACTAGGTGTCAGCTCCGTACCTGTAAGCCTAAAGATCTCCTGCCATAATGTACTCATGAAAATATTATCCCTATCACTGACAATACTCTTAGGCAACCCATGATGCCTAAAAATACCTGTGAAGAAAGTCTGAGCCACCTGCGTTGCCTTATGCCCTGAAGGCATAGAAAGGAAATGGGCATATTTAGTCAACCGATCAACCACCACATATATGCAATCGTGCCCATACACTGAGGGAAGACCTGTGATAAAATCCATGGATATACTCTCCCACTTCTATTCTAGAATAGGCAGAGGTTGTAGAAGTCCTGCTGGGAAAGAGTGCTCTGCCTTGGTTTGCTGACAAACCAAACACTCCTTGACATGGTTAAGGACATCATCCTTTAACCCCTTCCATGTGAATCTCTCTCTGATGTACCTGTATGTCTTAAAATATCCTGGATGTCCAGCCAAGGGTGTATCATGCACTACTCGAAGGATCTTCTCCTTCATTTTGGACTCTGGTACAAGGAAAATTCTATCCTTGTAGTAGATGAGGTCATCCACAACTCTGTATCGATCATCCTGAATAATGCCATCCATAATCTCACATGCAAACTGATTTTTGGAGTATTCAACAAGTATATGAGCCTTCCAATCAGCTGAAATCTCTGACATAAAGCAAATCATAGAATCAAAGCAAGGTCTCCTAGATAAAGTGCATCAACCACCACATTATTCTTACCTTTCTTGTATTCTATGTTGAAATCAAAAGCATGTATCTTATTTACCCATCTCTATTGGCATGGTCATTGAGATCCTTTTGCTCCAAAAATAACCTCAAGCTATTGTGATCCGTATGAACCACAAATTTGTTGCCCACTAAATATTTCTAAATTTGACCAATGCATGCATAATGGCCAACATCTCCTTGTCGTAAATTGAGAATCCTCTCTACTGGACTCAATTTCCGACTCTCATAGGCAATGGGATGCCTATCCTGCATGAGCACTGCTCCAACACCCACTCTTGATGCATCGCACTCGAGTACAAATGGCCGAGTGAAATCTGGAAATGTAAGAACTGGACAAGAACTCATCACCCCCTTAAGGTGATCAAAACCTTGTGTTGAATTTGACCAAGAAAAAGCCCCTTCTTGGTCAAGTCTGTCAAGGGTGCAGTCAAGTGAGAGAAGTTCTTCACAAACCTCCTATAATATGTGCATAGTCCCAAGAATCCTCTCAAGTGTGTCAAAGTCCTAGGTGGTGGCCAATCCAAAATCACCTGAATCTTCTCCCTATCCACCTTGACTCACCTCCTCCGATCACATAGCCCAAATATAACAGCTCTGTCATACCAAACTCGCACTTAGAAGCTTTCGCATAAAGTGAATTAGCTTCCAAAATTCCCAACACCTCATCAAGATGTTGAATGTGATCCTCCCACATGTCCTACTGTAGACCAAAATGTCATCAAAGAAGACCAATACAAACTTCCACAAATGGCGGTTGAACACATGGTTCATGCAGGACTGAAATGTGGCCGGTGCATTAGACAACCCGAATGGCATCACCAAAACTGAAGTGGCCATAGTGGCACCTGAAAGTTGTCTTATGCACATCCTCCTCTCTGACCTTGATCTGGTGATATCAGATCGCAAGTCTATTTTGGAAAAATAGACTGCTCCATGTAGCTCATCTAGTAGTTCATCAATGCATGGCACAGGATACTTATTTTTTATTGTCTTCTTATTCAAGTGCATGGTAATCTATGCACATTCACATGGTTCCATCCTTCTTCTTCACCAACACCACTGAAGAAGCAAAAGGACTAGAACTAGGTCTAATATGCCCCATGTCTAGAAGCTCATGTATAGTCCTCTCAATCTCATCCTTAAACCATTTGGGGTGATGGTAAGGAGTAGTAACCACTGGCTTGTTGTCCCCAAGCTCAATCACGTGCTCAAACCCCCTGTCTGGTGGTACACCTAGAGGTATGTCCTGAAAAACTACACTGTGCTTGTCCAATAGGCCTTGGACATCCACATGATACTCTGGATGGTCACTCCTTGTATTCTTGGTCAAAACCAAGCAATGAATGGCCCAATCCACCTCATCGTGCCGAAAGATCCTCTCCATCCTCTTAGTTGTGACTACCCTGGGTGCTCCTGTAGATAGACCCCTCAAGGTCACATTCCTGCCCTCGGACTTGAATTTCAGCTCCATCGTCTGAAAGTTAGTACGAAATTCACCAAGGGAGTGAAGCCACTGAACTCCCAACACTACGTTGGTCTCTCCAATGCCGACAATATAGAAGTCATCAGTAGCGGTGTAGTTCCCCATGGTGATGCTCAACTGTGGAACTTTACGGGTGCATCTCATAGACTCACCATTGGCTACAACAATGTTGAAGCCCTCAAAGTCCTCTGTCTGTAGGCCGCGTCTCTCAACCAAGGATGCATCAATAAAGTTGTGGGTAGCCCCACTATCAATAAGTACCACAACATGCTGCCCCTGCATAACTCCCCTAACTCTGAATGCCTTGTACCTGGGGTACTAGACAAAGTGGCTATAGTCTCCTGAGGGAAAACCTCCTCCTCCTGCTCATCAGTACCATCCAAAGCATCTTCATCTCCATCATCCATCTCCTGGGTCTCTAGCTGCTCATCTCCATCTCTCTCTCTCTCCTCCTCAAAGACCTCAATGAATTGGGCCTTTCCTTTCCTATGCAATCATGTCCTGGGGCCCATGGTGAATGGAAATCGAAACAAAGTTTCTTTCACCTCAGCTCATCCCTAAGCTCTCGTGAAATAAATGAACTTTCTAGCCATCTCCTGTCTTTGTGGTGGCCCCTTCAACTGGAAACCATCAGGTCTAGATGGGGGTCCTCTCTGTTGAACTCGAGGTGGAAACCTCGGCTTCATGAGTGGCTAACTCCAAATCTTGGGCTCTCTTGATGGCATCATGTAGTGAAGAAGGCTCGAATGCCTTCACAAACCCTGCTAGTGAATCTGTCAGCCCTGCTATAAAAAGTGAAGTCAACCTCACCTCAAAAACATCAGTAACCATCACTGACAACCACTGAAAATCTGCAATGTACCCATCCAAGGATCTGTCTATCTCAAATGAGTCAACTCTCTAAAGAATCTTGGGATCCCACTATCAAACCTACCCACCAGTCTCTCTGCAAAATCCACATAAGTGGTAATATGTGTGTGTCCTTATGTGACAAGGCCATGATGCCACCAATCATGTGCATCTCCCTCAAGATGTAGGATTGCAAATTTTATTGCATCCTCTTCGCGCATGGGATTCAAGTCAAAGTAAGTTTTTAACTTCTGAATCCATGATGTGTGGTACACTTCTTGGATCCGTCAAAGTGTGGAACTGAAATCTGCCCAATCACCTCTGTAGCTCGGGAACATGAGGATAGTGATCCCACTTGGGCCGGCTACCGATCTTCATCCTGCAATACTGGGAAAGGCATATTAGCTTTGAACCCTTCACTCAAGGATTCATACTTTTCCCAACAAGTCTCCTCATCAACAATATCCCCTTGTTTCCCTACCAAGTGTCACTTCCGGATCTTTTAGGAAAACCGGTTCATGCATGCTCAACCATGTGTTTTGGGATGAAGGAGTGTGCTGCCCTGATCTGCCATTTTCATCTCTGTGAGTCCGCAGCCTGAAATTACTATTTTCACCTCTTTCCATATGGTTCCCAAGGCCACCCTGTGATAATCTCTCTGTGAGTTGGCTCAAGTAGAGGTTTGTAGTCTCTTGTTGTTTCACCATATTTATAAACATTTTCTTCATAAACTCCTCATTCATTGTTCCTCTGATTTTCCATCTTTATCCGCCATGTTTGGACCTTCTTTCTTGGGTGTATTCCTCCTAGAATAAACCTTCATACACTACCCAACAGCTGTAGAAAAGACCGCTCTGATACCACTGAAATATCCCTTTTCTAGATTTATTTTATATTCAAGATTTCCAACCAAATTTTCACAAATAACAATCTGATTTTTATGACAGCAGTATATAGAAAAATATGACAACAAAGTACAGTTATGGCAGCAAGGTATAAAATCATAAAATAACCAATATCTTCACTTTTATTGCAATTAAACTAACATGCAACAACATGCAAGTAACATGCATCAACATGCAATGACATGCAAGTAACATGCATCAACATGTAATGACATGCAATGTAACATGCAATGACATGCATGTAACATGCATCAACATGCAATGACATGCAATAACAAGAAGTTTCCACTGATAAAATAAATGATCTCTCTTACTGAATATGGTTGTCTTCTCTTTCTGGACTTGAAACTGGATCAACAAGCCTCTGAAACTCTGAATCTGACAACCCGATCTGAATAAACTCCACAATAGAAAACTAGGGCTGGATCTTTCACCACCGAAGAGTGCTCTACTAGCTAGGGATAGATCTTTCACTACCAAAGCTAGGGTTCCTGTGGAATTTCACCTCCACAAGCAAGGAAAGCAAGCTGAAAGCTCCAACATAAGATGGAAAAATGATCCAAGATCCTTTTTCCTCCCCAAACACCACCTTTTATAACTTTTTCCATCATAAAAGTGCCCATAAAACCCTAATTCGACCCCCCTTGGAGATATGTCATGTTTTAATCGTCACTTAAAGTGACTTTATTTCTCCTAGGCTAAAAAAAAAGTCCACTTAAGTGACCCCAATGAAGAAATAGAACATTACCCCACCTTTTTCACTTAAGTCATCATAAAGTACATGCATAATGCCAAAACATAACATATAAGTGAAATGTAGGTGAAAACCCGCTAGCCCTTTCGGTATGACCAAGGCTAAGATGGAAAACTAGTCGCCAAACCGTGGAGGTAGGAATGGGGACGTTACATGCCATCCCCAAGATTCCATTCAGACCCTTAACCAATAACCGGCTTGAATGAGGTTGTTCCAAAAGATTGAACCTTTTGGGATCTCTTGTTTAGACAAAAAACCCTAAGTTCCTCTAAAATTATACAAATATTTCACCTTCAATATATCTGTCAAAGTGCCTTTTCTTTATGCATTCTCCATCCAAATTTTGCAATTAAGTCTTGATTCATGAACCGTAGGTTCTTCAATGCAAGATATCCTCTGTCCTTAGTATATAGTAACCTTATCCCAAGCTATCAATGATATTCTTGTCTTGTCTTCGAGCCCACCCATTATATCATAGTTATTTGAAAGAAAAAATGGGAATCCAACATGTTCTAGTTTACTCAAATTTTTAAAACTATTTAAATATTTTTATTGCTTGTTAAAATTGGAATTCTATCATCCTATTGTTGATATTATTATAATTACTATTTTTTTTACTATCAAATTTTATATCATAATTTTTAATGCTTAATTAGTTTATGTATTCTATTAAAATCATCGATTGGATGATTACGGGTTTCAATATAAATGCATCCACAATATTATGACAAGTTAGTGTTTTTAGATATATTAACATATACTTAGAAGAGAATATGATTTTTTTCAACAATATCTCTATTTAATATGGTGTTATTATGTAAAATTATAAATTTTAGTATTTATATGAAAATCATGAAAGGTAAAATTGAAAAATAAACATCACGTGCAAGGTGATATTAATTAAAAACCGTCACAAATTTTTTCTTGACGAGTAGGGGTGATAGTCAAATTTAACCCATGTCATGGAACACCACAATTTTTTTGCATCTCAGTATAGTTTTATTTTCTCCATGCATACCTCTCGAGACGTATTCAAGTTTTCACCTCACCATATCAATATTCAACATATTCAATATATCTTACATTCACCGTATCTCGTGAATGTAGGTTGTGGTGTTATTTAATATTCAAGATATTCTATATATATGAGGATTTAAATCATGTACATCTGGAAGAAATAAGGAAAGAATAGGAAAAAGAGATAACAACGAGAAAGGAAGTAAGAGAAGCGTGGTTATACAAGGGAAAATCCCAATTTAGTGATAAGAAAACACATAATAAATATGGATTCGGGCCCCCAAGACCATCGTACTTTGGTTAGCTGGAATTATACAAGCTACCCTTAGAGGAGGGGTCCTAGGTTGGGGCCCATAACTGAGGGTAAGGATATTATTGTCTTAGTTGAAACTCATGAGCATGAGGGCTACAAAGTGCCAGAATTTGAAGGTTATGTAAAAGTATTGGTTTGGAATGAGTTGGTGGATAATGGCAAAGGGCATGGAGGGGTAATAATCTTGGTTAGGGAAACATGGCAAGGAGTCATAAAGGAGGAAAAAAGGATCCGCATAATCAATACATATGGATGAAATTGAAAGACAAGGAAGATACAATTTATCTAATAACTTGTTACTTTGCTCCCTATGGTTCTAAAACATACAAGAAAAGGAACTGGATAGAGAAGATCCTTTTGCAGCATTGAAAAAAGATATTGTAGAATTTTATGCCATGGGAAAGTTTGTTTTATTAGGGACTTAAAAACAATTTTAGAAAAATAATCAGGCTCTTTACCTTGGTATGAAGGAGGGGTGGAACAACAACCCTTTGTGGTTAGATGAAGATGAGAAAAAAGTGGGAAAGGGTCTCACAAGACAAAAAAAGGCGGTATCTCTCATTTTGGAGCTGAATTATTGGGGATATGCAGTTTACATAATTTGATCATTTGTAATGGGGTAAAAGCATGGCCGAAGTCAGGAAGCATCACATGTCATACTCACAATAGACAAAGCGTTGTGGATTATGCTATCTGTTCACAAAGCATTATGTCATGGGTATCAAAGGTAGAGATAGGAAGCTTCCCAACTGAAATGAAATTAGATCACAACCTCATTCTTATGAAGATTAATATGAAAAACTATGATCAACAAAGGACTAATCTTCAGCCAAATAAAAAGAAGATGTTCAAAGAAGAATTATTTTGACTCGGGAGAATCAAGACACTTTTAAAGCTATGATTACAAAACAAATTCAGGAAATTCAAGATTTTGACAGTTTCAAAGGGAACAAGAGATTTATGAACAATGATAATTTGATGGTTATAATTCATAGGGTGTTCCTAGAGTGCAAGCGTTTTAGAGCCAGAAGAAGTACCAAAAATAGTTTCCCGGCTAATCCGTGGTTTGATGATGATTGCAAGGCCACAAAGAAAATGGTGAATATCTCGGGAAAGGATAAAACATATATAAAAGCGTACAAAAATCTAGTGAGAGATAAAAAGGAAGAATTCATGAAGATAAGGAGGAAGGAGCTGATTTCTATGGGGAAGAATAATCCAAGAAGTTTTTGGAGAGAGCTTCAATAGACTAGAAAAATGTGGAGAACAATATCACAGATATCCAATGGTTAGAATATACAAAAATGTTGTATCAAAACAAAGATCCTCTCCCTCCTCCTCTTATAATTGAAAATAAGGACAAACTCTTTTCTATAAAGGACATCAAGGAAGGAATCAAAAAGTTAGCAGTAGGAAAAGCTCAAGATATTGATGGGCTACAAGCGGAATTTTTAAAATGGAGTATGGATGACATTGCGCCATACATAAAAGATATTTTCAATACATTTATCCGCACGCTTTTCTAGAAAACTTGAAAACTAACATTGTCATTCCTCTTCACAAAAGTAGTGATGTCAACAATCCATCAAACTACCACACTATTATGATTAATCCTATTTTTGGAAAACTCTTTGGTAGTATGGTGGAACATAGAATTAGTATTTGGGCTGAAAAGGAAGGTAAGAGGGTAAAAGGATAGGATGGTTTCAGACCAAAACATTCTACTTTTGATCTCTGTGTCACCCTCAGACACTGATTGAAAAGGTTTGGGACAAGCAAGGAGAAGAGGTCTATTTCTGTTTTATTGAATTCAAAAAGGAATTTGACATGGTGCTTAGAAGAAAACTTTGGTCCATAATGGAATAATTGGGTATGACATAAAAGTATAGGGCAGCAGCGAGTTCATAGGCTCTATGATCAAGTTCAAGCCACAATAAGAATGAAGGATGGATTATCCGAATTCTTTGGGAGTGACATTGGGGTAAAGTAGGATGTTCTCTATCTCCCACTTTGTTTGGGATATACATAAACAAGGTAGAGGAGTGGATTGATACGATGGGTGGCAATGGAGTCCACCTAGCTTCTTATGTGGTAAAATTATTGCTTTATGTTAACGACCTTATCCTAATGGGTAAAACAATGCATGGATTTCAAGAACACTTGAGATCTCTGGAATTATTCTGTAAAGAGGTGGGGATGCAAGTGAACACAAGTAGAACAAAAATAATGATTTTTAATTTAAGAAGAAAAACCAAGGTAAATAAATTTTGAGTTCAAAGGCGGTCTCTTGTAAGTGGTAAATGATTACAAGTATTTGGGTCTTGACTTTCACAATAATATTAGTTGGGAGGCATATAGAGATAAGAGGATACAAAGGTGATGGAAATCAGTATATATAATCCAAAATAGATACAAATATGTAGAATTGTGGGATTGGAAAACCAAGTTGAATATTTTTGGGTTGATTGTTTCTTCGATGGTTTTATATGGTTGTGAAGTTTGGGGCAGCAACATGTCAGCGATGAAATGGAGACAAATAGAAAGGTTATAAAACATTTTATCACAAGTAGCTTCAAAATAAAATCCATGGTTCCTTATGAGATCATTCTTGCTGAAGTTGGGGCCTTCCCAATGGAGGAGAAGGCTTTGATTCATATTTTAGGGTACTTGAATAAAGTGGAAAGCATGAAACTCTTCGGTGGCCCAAGATAGTAGTGGAAGAAAATTTGAATAGAAGGAAGTGCACTTAGATGAAGAAGAATGAAAATTGGATGAAGAATTGGGAATCAACATGCAAGACTATCTTAACAATAATGGGGATATTAAAAAGTATGTAAGAGAGAAATTCAAAGCTGCAATGCAGATGAAACAACTAGGAAGAAAAAGAGAATATTATGTCAAGAACTTTAACCCCACATGTGATCAGAAGAAAAATCACTATATGTAGGCAAAAATAAAGTAGAAAGCTAAAGTTTTGATTGTCCAGCTGAAAAATAGTTTGCATCATCTCATATGTGAAACAGAAAGATGGAAAACATTAAAAGAGGAATGATCCGAAATATTTTACTAGTTTTGCATGTCAGGTTCTGTGGAAACAAAATGGAATTTCCTAATGGAAAGTGTAGCATATGAGGACATTCAGAGTAGCTATGCTAAATTTTTTCTAAAAATCTCTCACAACCATGTTTGAAGAAGATAAGATTGCAAAAATAGTAGATTACTTAACTAAAATCCATAATAGAAGGCTCAAGATTAGCAAAGAAATCAAGAAAAATAGAAGTAACAGCTTTGGGGTCGGCTTTCTTTGGTGTATTTAGTCGGCTTGTTTTTTTGGGTCCCATAGATGCTTGGCCTTGTGTACATCATTAAAATATTTCAAATCAATACAATTCATTTAAGTTTTCACCTCACCGTATCAAGCACTCATCTAGTCAACAAGACTCTCATGTGGGTTTTGAAGATCGAACCTTGAATCTTTACAAAGCTTTAATCGCCAACATCTCATATGGTGAATTGGCTAATTCAATCTCGTGTGTAACACTCTTATCTATGAAGACTAAACCTATTACTATTAGTATTTTTTGTGTTGAAACTTTCAGATCTTCGATAGTCTTGTCACGTATACAATGATTAAGATTATCATGGCCCGTGGGAGTCGTGGTTGTGTCTATTCTACATTTTCATTATAAAATCATTATTTACACATAGATTTATAATTTTTATCCAAAAATGTGTTAGTTACAATGATTTGTAAATACAGAGAGAACATAGTTATTTGTGACCACTATGTGGAAGAAGGAGGAGATATTTTAACATCCACAAGGCTAGCAAAGACGAACATTTTTTTTTCTAAATATCTTTCTAGCATTCGATCTCTTTTTGGTGAGTTTTAAAATCGGCTCCCTATTTTCCAACCATATTCTCATTGAAAATATCTTAAAAGGATGCAGAGCCACCGTGCTAGAAAACTCGAGCCCTAATGTCAATATAAGAATTACACTCCAACATGAAATATTTCTTTGACTCCACCGCACTGCACGTGGATGGCGATGGTTCAAGGAGGTTTGTTTTGTGTTTTATGAGTCTCAAACATGTGATCTCACATTGCATATATTTTAATGATTAAATATTAGATACACAACCATACTCACATCTTTATTTATAATTCACAACATTACATGCATTTTTCAATAAATAATCAGTGGTGAGCAAAATATGTGAGATTTGTTTTACGACATCTTGTTTGAATGGTCGTCTAAAGGAAACAATCGATCCAGTATTGGTATCTTTGTTAGAATCACCTCTTGTGCATCAAAAATTTGGATTGATTTTTATTGCAAAGTGTCTAAAAGTTACACTCTCTTGTTATTAATATCCAACATGATTGTCATGCTTACTACTAGTATGTCGATCTCGCACTCTCTTATGTAAGTCCATGAAAGCTCTTTTCTTTTCTTCGATATATGTGTAGTTATGTGTGTCAATATTTTATAGTGTCCTTCATAAAATATCATGGGGGATATATCTACATTGATTGGAATTTGATTGAAATTCAAGTATATGTCATGTGGGTCATAATGATCATTTGTCTAGTTATATGAGTGTCATTGAGTCTAAATTAAAAATTTGTAAAGTGTTGTTAGTTCAGTAAATGTCAATTTAATCATTCTCATCATCAAAATTAATTATCGAGTTTCAAAAGCATATTTGTCTCACCTTGTTTATAGTCATCAAAGTTATAGTCATCCAACCATAATATTTGTCAAAATTTGTAAAAATTAAAAAAATCCTTACATACACATTTTTGGTATATCTCAACATCTAATCAAATATGTTTCACATTGCGAGAGGATAAGAATAAGTACAATGTGGAAACCGATGAGCTTCAACGTCTCGATTTTATAAGTGAAAAATATCATATTGGAGGATAGTGGCAAATGAGGCTAGATGTCAATCAATAACCTCTCATCAGTCACCAATGATGGGGCCACACAACAAATTTGGTGGAAATTTAGTTTTTAGTTGGTGTTTACTTTCTATTGTGTTATAGTGTGCTTATCTTAAAAATTACCTATATTTGTTTATATTCAATTTGTAAAATGATAAAATACATTTTATCGATGTAAAATGATAAAACAAAGAAATTAAATGACAATTATATCTCGACTCGGATCGCAGACTATCGTAGTTTTGTTTCATCAAGAATCACATGGAGATCGGGTAATCCAATCACAATTGCATTTCCCGCATGTGTTGAGATTTTATTAAAACAATGCTTGTAAAAATTTATATCTATCCTTTTTGCTTTGCCTTTCCTTCTTCAAAATTTGCAAGACCGAGATATGAGAAAGAGAGAAATAAAACTCAAGTATAACCTTACCTTGCACATAGAGTCGGGGTTGGAATGAGGGGGTGAGGGCACTTTTATAGATTTGGAGTGCATAGGGGAGTGGGACACACATGGGTGAAATGATAGGGACCATAGTGCATTAGGAATGCACATGGGTAGGTGGGGTGGAAAGAATTAAATGTGAGTGGGTGAGGGTTAGTAAATGGGTGGTGAGTTATCTTTTAGCTCCATTTGGTGGGGTTTTATGATGTTTTAGTATTTTTGTGTTTTATAATGTTTTTATTTTCCAATAAGGGAACTAATGCACAAGGTTCATTTTCTAGTGTCTAGAGTAATATTGTTGTATGCTACAACAATATGTCGCATATAGTTAGAATGATTTTTATGGTTGATATATTTGTAGAGAGCTCTTATCATGAAGGAGAAAAAAATCCCTATATATATATATATATATATATATATATATATATATATATATATATATATATATGTATGTATGTATGTATGTATGTATGTATGTATGTATGTATTCCTTATGAATGAATTAAAACACAATCAATTTTATGAGAGATTATTGTGCAAAACTCTATACCAAATTACACCCAATTGTCAAAAAGTTGTTGGAGATTAGCATAAGCCTTTAACAACACAAAATTATAGGGCAAGGAATTTGTAGTGACAACCCACTAGAAATCCTTCACTACCTTAAATAGGCATGGGATGTGTTTCATTTACACTCTCTTTTCCCCCTTCTTATTGGTATTTTCCTATTTAGATGTTTTCCTCCCTCATATATATATATATAGTTCTATCAAAGTTACAACATTTTCATTTTTTCTTTTTCGCTAAACAAATAGCTTCCCCTGCATTGTTGAATTCCCTTCTTTATTTTGTTTTTCTAATGTTATCGTGACATCGTTGAAATTTGATGCAATGAAACATAAATTTTTCTTACGATATCTCAAGAAAAAAATTCATGCCAAAGTTTACTTAAAATTCCACAAATTTGAAAACTTCCTTGAAAGATGGTTTGGTAAGTATATTGAACTTAATTTAATGTAAATGTGTTTTTATTTTTGCTTATTATTGAATTTAAATATATTAATATAAATATTATTTTTATAATGTTATTTGAATAAAATATAATTAATGGCAATTAATCAAGTAGAATTGATAGATTCAATCATATGAGAGTTAACACAAGGAACGATAATTCATTTGATTCATATCGAGGATAAAAACTTATTCTAGAGGATGTAAATGTTCATGTGATAGAAGTGTTGATAGGTTTCCCTCTCTTATAAAGAAAAACTATATGATTGTGACCATTTGAATCATTTATCAATTTATATTATACAATTTTGTTGTACTCAACCCGATGGGTCACTTCATTCAACTATCGAGTGACATCTTGATCATGATCATACTTCATTAAAATTTCAACCTAGGGACATATCTCTTGGCATGATTGTTGTATTATATGTACAACATAGGTCTTGTTAAGATAATGACTTTCTTAACATAAAATAAATATGTTGAAGTTCATATTGAAATCAAATGCTTTTTGGAAGGGAATTAATAATCTAGAAAAAATCATGGAATGTATTGAAAATGAATAAATCGTGTAAAAATCAAAAGTGTAGAAATATGTCTAAGTTGGTTGGGAATTCAATCTACAGTCTACCTCAAATGGGCCCTTTCTTGGGAAGAATTGAGCTTCCTTCCCCTCTAATGAAAGTTTAGTAACTAGTTTGACACTTGCACTTCAAATTCGAAAATAATTATTGAAGAATAAGCTTTGTTCTTTATTCTTTTCTTTCTTCCCTCCTAAAAACATATCAACAATAGAAATTTATACACTACAATTGTTTTGAATAAATATGTCAACTCCTATCATGTAGGAGGCTTGTTTTACTTCAAAGTAACAATAAAAATGAAACATTCTATAAAGAGTTACACTTGAAATTAAAAAAACTATAATAAATGATGCATGCCATTACATGAGTGACTAAAATAACTTCTACATAGATGGAATATGTGAGGAGAAATAATTCAAAATAGAGTTTTCCCCTACAATATATTCTCGCTACCTTACTAGAGAAAATCACGTGCCCTAGATTTACAACCCAAGTTGTGAGTAATTCGCTCCCCTTGTTGTAGAATAATGTTAGTCTTAGCTGTATACTAAGTGTTAGCATCCATCATAGAAATAATAACAAGAAATAATAAATGATAATTTTCTTGGTAAATAATTACTTTAATCATGTATAAGGTTTACTAAGCAATATATAGAAAACCCAAAGGCACATAGGATTATATAGGGTAGTAATGTATTAGGTGGATGAGTTTAAAAGTGAAAAATATATATTAACAAGAGGGGGTTTCTTAGGATTATCACATCCCCCAACCAAAACCATTGCATGTCCTTGAGAAACTATATTTGATGCATATAAAATGAGCAAAGTTCCATGAAATCAACAATACTAGTGACTCCTTCAAGATCATGCTTATAAAAACCCCTATGGTGTGATAATATTTCCTATCTTCCGAGTTCTGGTACTCATCAACCATCTCGGTCACCCTCCATCTTGGGATAGGAGACTATAAGAATGGATAGTGAAAAGTGTGAGGCATCCAACCAAGTCGATACCATTTTGAAGATTTAATGTAATGTTTGGCTTTGCTAAGGGTTGATGTAAATCTATACTCAAAATTTGTCTCCTTATTTTGCAATCCTAAGGGAATGTCTTGCCACCTTATTTTGCATGTTTCCTAATCCCTTTTCTCCATTATTCACATGATTTCATGAAAATGATTATGGGAATCAACCTTATTTCCATTAACACAATCAGAGACCTTGTCATTATTTAACATTGTTTCCCATTCTTCATCCAAAGTGCTAAGAGTTTGAGATTCTTGTCGAATTATGAGAGGAGTATATTTTTCATGTGCATCACACTCGCTTGATCTATTTACCATGCCAAAACTCATTTCAAGGTAAGAGCATAATTATTTCAGCTGAACTTCCCCAACATACAAGTTGAGATTCCATTCAAATTCACATTGAATCGCATAATTGTAGAGACAAAATTCACACAATTGGTCCTAAGTTTCCATTATTTTGGTTCTATAGGCTGAAAAGGACTATGCACAATAAAATTTCATAAATCATAAATTAATTAATTGTTCCTTTAGATAAAGAGCATAAACTCATGGCTAAGGTTTGTATTCAACCATTTTAATCGTTAATTTTTCCATGTTGTCCACCTTCTCTTTCATATGTTTGATCTCGAATTTTTTTTTGTTAGTTCTTTATTGAATTTCTGCTCTATTTCCTAATTTTCCTCAGCCATTGGTGTTTCATTTCATTAATTTTTGCATCCTTTTGTTGTAGTAAAGAAACAAGGGATGATCCATCAAATTGGTAGGATTTGTTTGTGGGTTAAGGCTTAGGTGTTGTAGAAAACTTATTTGAGACAAGAATAGTAATACTTGAGGGTTCTTTGAGTGTAGACATCTAAAATTTCAACATGGTTGATTACGATTAACCTCTCTCGTAAATATCCAAACATCATCCATATAATAATTAATTGCAAGATTAATTATTATTATTATTTAATCCATTTGATCATATTTACCCTTTTATCATTTTATCATCATTTATCATTTATCCTATCATTTTATCATTAATCATTTTATTTCATTATTATATCCTATTATTTCATCACTAATCCCTTAATTCATTATTATATCATATTATATTATTTTAATCCCCATTAATATTTTCTAGGAATTTAATATTCCTATATCTACCTACTCACCTACCCTACACATCCCCACACCTAGCCTTTTCATGTAATACAACCCTAATCATCATTTATTAACCTAACCTAATCCTAATAATAATCCTAATCACATCCTCACACCTCTAAATCTAGAGGCTTTTATTTCTAGAAACCTCTCTAACCCTCTCATTCTATTGAATTTTTAATTCAATGGAAGCTTCTTCCTCCATGAATTTGAATTCAAATTCTAGAGTCTTCCACAATAGAATCCTATAATCCTCACATGCATTCTCCATCCTTGATCAAAATCCAATATGGCTTCATCCTAGCCATTGAATCCTCCACCCACAAACTATAAATTTGAACTCTCCTCCTCTATGAGAGCTAGTTGGAATAATCTCTCAAATCCATAACAAATTTTTGCTAATTTTATCAATCATCCAATCAATCCATCAATCTACAATCAAGAAATCCAAACACAATCAAAGGGTAGATGTTTCCCAAGTGTCTCCAAAATATGAAGCAAAACAAGTGCAATCAACAATCAATCCAAGAGAAAATCCAACACATCAAAGGAGGAGTTTTATAACTTGTAGGTAAGTGTAGGTATTCTATTCTCTCTCATTTCCATCTATTGCTATATCTGAGGTTTTGTTTGAGAAGACTACATTTAGGAATAAATTGGTTTTTTTTTGGTTTCTAACTTTCATCTAATCTTTTCTTGCATTACACCGAGAATATGCGGTGTGTTATTCTTACGTGGGTTATTGACTTGGGACCTAAAGTCGAGAGGAAAAAACTAGCAATTCGATTAGTGTTCATTGCCAATCTCAATGGTGTTTACTCGAAAAATGTGGTTGTGACCGAGATCCTCTTCCCTTTAAATGGTTAGAACACTGATTATACTTGGGAGAGGAATCTTTGGAAGTAACCTTTTTTTCTTTTTGAGAGGCCCTGAAGAGGTCAGAGATGATGTCGAATTCTCTAGGATCCTTCCCTTGGTGTTGCTATAGGATTTTATGTTGGCATGTCTCGAAGTAATAATTTTAGGATCTATAGGTGTTTTGCATCCACTATGAGAAATTTGTTGTGGGCTTTGTAGACTCTACAAATAGTGCAAGATTTGGATATTGCATGTCTTGGGGACATTGCAGACATAGGATCTAAAGGAGCTATCTATATTTGTAGGCTCTAAGAGAGCTTCATGATCTATATGTGTTGTAGGTTGATGTTTTGTGAGTTGTCTCGAGTGGAGACGTTTCCTATGGAGGTTATGAAGGAGATATATATATTGAAGATGTGGTGTGCATTCATTGTGATGTTGTTTATTCTACGCTCTCTTCTTCCTCATATTTAGGTGACAATCACAACCTTCTTAGTCATTTTTGTGGTTTGCACCCAACAAGTTTGAACCCTTTGTTTTCCATAGCCAAAAATGCATCCCAAGTGATATCCGGAAAGTAGAGATTCAGACTGTTCTTGATAAAAATTGTATCAAAAAGTGGTGATAAAGAGTAGCCTTTTCCCTTTTGAACTTCTTGAGCCATCCTGGTAAACTTATTATTTATAAAATTTGTAACATTTACTAATCTATGATGTTGTAGACACAAAATCATGCACTTTAGGCATTATCTAGTCTCGGTCTCATACTATTATTCATATGGTTTTTGAGTGAAGAAAGTACTAATTAACCCATGTCCTTTGGCCATTTTTCTTTGTTTGGTGTCATCACCGCCTATCTCCCACATATACTATAGACACAAAATTATGCACTTTACACATAATTTAGCCCAAGTATTATACTACTATTTAGAAGGTTCTCAAGTGTACAAAGTACTAATTAATCCCACCTTTTGGTCATCTTTATTTTATATTTTATTTCATAGTTCCCATGTATTTTCCATTAATTATCCGTCGATTTCATAACTTCCCGACATTCTATCCTAAATCAGGTGCCCCATCTTATACTAGGGCACCTCAATCCCACCTTGGTTTCCCGATCTATGTAAATCCCCTTTCGATCCTTTTTGGGTCATTTCTAGCTGTTGGTCATCTTTATCTTTTTCTTAGTCGGCCTTGTCGGGATTAATTATGAAATTAAGCTTGAGAGCCCTATAAATATAAATTTATAAGACCATAATGAGGGTCCTAGGTCATAGCATCATATCACTACTATCACTCCATCTAGAGTTGCATCCATTGCATCACTTGCATCCACATAGTGCCATGCATCAAGGCTAGGAGATCTACATCACACACACTTCATAGGGGGATTCTATTCTATTCCATGCACACATGCTATTTACATTTTCTATAGTTACTATTGTTCACTACTTCAAAAAGTATGATTGGCACAAGAACACCTAGGGCAGAACACACACACACACACACACACACACACACACACACACACACACACACACACACACACACACCAAAACTACATCCAAGTATGAAATGTAGTGCAACGCTCAATGATAAGACCACTAGTTTGGCAGCTGAGGTCAATCCGACCCATTCATTTGCATCTTTTATTTTTCTAGGGTTTGATACTTCTCTTTGCATTGCAAGTTATTTTATAGCTCATCCAACAGATCCAATGTGACAAATAGGGAAGGTTCGAACCAACTTGCGACCATACTAGTTGCAAGTTTTGAGCATTTACAAGTGATCGAGCACCTATATGCAGACTAGGGTGCCCCGGGGTCCCCAAGTACACTCTTAGTGCCCCATTACTTTAGATCTTCCATATATGCCTTTGTAGGGTCTTTGAGTGTTCTTTCACACTTCCAGCCTTTTATTCTTAGACCTACGCTAATGTGCAACTATCTATAGTAATTAGCTAAGCCATTTCTCTCTACTCTCTTACACACCTAGGGTTTCATTTTATTTAGAATATTTATTTACATCTACTTCATATTATTTACTACATTTATACAACGTTTTAGTCCTCTTAATTAGATTAACTAGGGTTACTATTTCCCCACACATAGTTTAATTTTAGTTAATCATATACTCGCCTATCATTTTTTCCATTTGGCGTTGTTTTATCTCCTCGGGGCACCTAGCCCGGTATTGGGGCGCCTAGGAACCCCTGGTCCCATTTGGGGTGCCTTAAGCATTTTAGACACTTTCCCGCCACTTTTTGGACACTTTCTAGCCATTTGGGATTTCTATTTTTTTAGTGGTTGGCCTCTTTAGGTTAATTACGAAATTAGAACAAGAGAACCATATAAATATAAATTTATGAGACCATAATGAGGGACTAAGAACTAAGCACTACTATGATCACCTAAGGTTCCATCCATTAAAGGCTCCATTTACATCCATATAGCTCAGTCACAAGGCACAATGCTGGTTCATCTACATCACACTACATATGAGGGAAGTTTATTCTATTCCATCCACCATTTTATTACATTTCTACATGCAGTTATTTCTCGCTACTTTCACAAAGTGCAACTAGCACAAGAGCACCTAGGACATGATTGCACACACACACACACATAGAACTACATCAGGTCTAAGATGTAGTGCAACACTTAGTTACCAAGTGCACTATTGTGGCTCTTAAGGAAAATCCAACCTCTCTTCATATGCATGTTTCTTTTTTAGAGATTTGATGCTCATCTTGGGGTTTTGCAGATGATTCCTTATTGCAGGTATTATAAAGCGACATCGCGTAGTTCAACAAAGTTAGTGTGACAAGAAGATAACACATTTAAACATCCAAGGACACTTCAAAGGAGGTTTCAGGTTATTTCCGAAGACCGGGGGCCCTATCCCTCTCCAAGCGCCCTAGTCTAGCAAGAGAGCTCGGATCTATGCTTTCTTAGTCTTCTGTGTGATCGTTTCCTCCTCCTGTTATCTTGGTCCACACCGTGACATATTCTAGCACCTTCATCGAATCAGCTAAGCTCTTCCTAACCCTATTTTATCATTAGGGTTTCACATTTATACTTGCTTAGTGGCTTGGGTTACTTTTTCATTTACTTAACTTCTTCTTTATTGTTGTGCATATATTGGATTAACATAGAATATTCCACATTTTAGTTAATCATTTTGGTGAACCCGTACTCCATCTTCACGCTTATAGAATCCTCATTCTTTTTCATCTTAGAGTATAGTCATCATGAGTATCTCAATCAATGATTATTTTCTTGTAAACCATGATTTAAGGCTTAGAGTTCAACATATTCTTGCTACTACTGGCAGTCATGTTGATATGCATCTCGAATCAGTCTATAAAAATTTTGTAGACACATTTTCTCAACACATAGTGTTCCAATCTAATCCTACCACTGATGTTCACACTTTTGACAATGACCCACCTTTACATATCATGTGTCGTATTCAGAATGTAGGTGTCAAATGCACTTTAATTGATAATGGATCTAAACTCAACCTATGTCCTATGTCATTCCTTGAGAAGCTAGGTATTTATTCTCATGATGTTAGTCCATCTTGTCTTTTGCTGCATGTATATGATGGTTCCATTCGTCCATGTGTTGGTCACATTACATTACCTATTACTGTAGGACCCAAAATTATCAACACAATGTTCTTTGTCATTGATTTCCCAGTCTCTTACAATTGTTTTCTTGGTAGGCCATGGCTTCATGCCATGCAAGCTGTTGCTTCTACTATACACCATTGTGTTAAATTTCTCCATGAAGCATTAAATATACTATTCTTTTTGTAACCGTGACCCATTCCAATATTGTGACCTATATTCCTATTCCATGTAATTGATACTACAAATGATCCTCAACCTATGGACGAACCACCTCACTTACCACCACTCGAAGGTTCCATTTGTGTGATATATGCAGTCTATTTTACGCCACCTAATACTACTACTACTACCGATACTACTACCACCACCACCACCACTACTACTACTACTACTATTACTACTATGATTCTTTATTAGGGGCTTGTCCAGTCTATGGACATCGCTCTCTGTCACCTACACCTTCACATGTACTACCTCCACTAGCATGCCCACCATTTACTTGCACACTTTTCATGAATGATTCATATTGGGAACATATTCCATTTGATCCTACTTGTGATGACACCATTTGCTCACACAATGGTCTAACTCGACTCGATTTCTCCTTTGAGGACCTCTATCCTCCTACTCATGCTCCTCATCTATATTATGGCTTCATCATTATTATTTCTGCTTATGGCTTACGTGTCTTCCATCTTACAATATATCTATCACGTATTCCTCACTCTTCTCCACTCACATTAGGGAAATCATGGCTTGATTACATTGGGGGCACTCTAGATCCTGATCATACAGACATATATTTTCACATGCCCTTTGGTCATGTCTTTATTTGTAATAGTTATTTTCTTGGCTATACGTAAAATCTCACTCGATGGTATGCACATGGTTGTCCACTTCCTCCATTCACTGATGAGGAATATGTTATGGGTATGTACAACTTGTGTCTTAATGGATCATTACATGATCAAACTGACACCATTGCTTATCAGGTCTCTAATGCCTATCCATATGACTTTGACCCTGAAACTAATGATATCTTATATGACATTACATGATGGCTTCCTTATCTTCCACACTTTGGGGGCATCGTATATAACACACCCCCTCTCTCTTAGCATTACCACATCTCCCATACTTGTGGTATTACACATCCTACTCTTAGCATATGTGTATTCCGTACACCACATACATTGTCATTAACTGATTACACACTCTTGTACTTCGGTTCACACTTGATTGTTGAGGGCTACATACTACACATGAACCGCACACACTGCACAATAGGTATTACACATTGTGTTTCTTCACACATCTCACATCACATGTCTTACATCTTACATTCTACATTCTACATTTAGTCTACATCATTTCGACATTTTTGCATCTACACATCATACATCATATTAGTCATCATCATACATGTATCACACTCTTATGGTCTACGAATATAACACTACATAATCCCCATATTACATACTACATAGTGCACACCTTACACTATAAGTCTATCTACACATCTTGTATTACACACTATACATCACATATCACACATATTACACATCATATGGTCATGTCTTATCATCACACATCATACATATTCTTATATGCGCTCTAATAACTACCCTATGATGCACCCATTTCCTCGATCCATACTCAATTATCGAGGGTTTACCAATCAAATGGACCTTATCATACACACACATTCATCACTTGACCTTCTATCATGTGACATTACTAGGTTAGTGACATACGTTATAGGATAAATGGTCACCTATTCCTTCATCTTGTAGTGGTACATGCTTTAGGCTACATCACCACTCCCTCTAATTGTCTCATCATGCTATACACTTTCAGATACATCATCACACATTCATCTCTAGGTCACATATCATCAACACACATACACACTCATCACAACATGTTATACACAACACACATTTCGACCATTTCCCAATGACGCACTCTCATTTTTGATTCATTATTGACTATTGAGGGGGCATACTAAATGAACCTCACTACATACACTTTCATTCACTTGGGGGCACGTGGATCCTACCATACATCTTGCATTCCATTCCATTCATCCACAACATATTGCATATCTTGGTTGCGTTTAATTTTGCTTACATTTTCTCATATACATTTACTTTATTACACAATACACACATGCACATTCACGTCCTTTTCTAGTTGTGATCACAAATACAAGTCTCTCACATGCAACATGGATGCTCACCTCCCACCACTCCTACAATGCTTTTTGGGGGCATCCACATTCATATCTTACAGGTGTTATTGATTCATTTTGTATTTAACATCTACATTACTCGATTATACATGATTTTTGACCTATGAGTTATCTTTTTAACATGTTAATGGGTGCCTCATGTGCATCATTTTTTTGTAGGATTATTTACTTCCATGTCTAGATGTTTTTTTGTCTCTTGTTTGCTATTGTATGTGGGCCTTGCCCTTTGTTTGGTGTGCACACTTGTTTGCTATATGTAGACATTATGGCATTGAGTGTCTTATGACATCATGAGGGGCGTCCCATGTTTGCAACCCACTTTGGTGATCTATGGTTATCTTCTTACGTGATTACTTTCTTTCTCACTTATACATTATTTGTCTATCTTACATTTCTCGGTTATACATTGTTTGTGTAGCTTACACATATTCTCTACATACATGTTTTTCGTACTAACACTTGTTTCTAGCCACTTGTTTGTATGTGCCTTGATTTATACCAAACGAATTCCCTTCCCCCTAAAGGGTATAGTTTACATGTTCGGCCCTCTTTTGGGGTAGTATCCTCCTATCTCGTGATGTTGCATACGCCCCCAAAGAAGGGGACATCATTTTGGGTTTTACACATTACACAACGCTCTCTCTACCGGTATAGTTATGTTCAAGTTTCCATCCTTAACATTATGGGTTATACAAAAATGGATTCAGAAAAGTATACGAACCCCATACACAACATATTTTACATGAAAATATGTTCTTAGAATTCTAGGGAGTAGTTACAGGTTGGAGGATACAATGAATTTTCTCCCTACACTACCTCGGCTAGCAATGTCGAATCACCCAAAAAAAAATAGACAGTACAAAGATCTCTTCACACATCAACCTGTAAGGAGTTTGAAATGAATTGTGCTTAACAAAGAGTATCTCCCATCAAATGTAAAATAATTCATCACATGTACATCAACTTATGCCCAAAATACTAGAAAGGAAAGGCATTTGGTTCCCTATTTTTTGGATTTGAATACCTCCCCTTCAACAACGAACTCATTCGGGTAGAATTTTCATCATCTTGAGCGAGATATTTTCCTTCTTTAGCATGGCCTTATATCTCAACACAAAATTTCTTTAAAATTTCTACACACAACCCATTGACAATAGCCAAATCATTCTCGCAATGTCTCTACAAATTCTTGATCTATTCCTTCATTGAATCCTTCAAACTTGTTGACATAATTCATCCAAAATGACTGATATAAATGGGAAAGTACATGTGGGTTATTTAGCAATGGAGAGTGATCTTAGGGCTCACAACAAACCAAATCACCACCCATTACTATAAAGTGCGGGCATGTCATACAATGAGGAAAAGAGGTTATTTCAATATTGAGAATTTGAAAGTGTGGCACTGAAAGGATGTAAACGATTCTCATATGAAAGCCCCAATTGTTCCCCATCATTTGGAAGAGATGGTTCATTAAATTTTGCACATATTGAACATGCAACCATACCACTACTACCTCTTTGTATGATTGGTTTTAATTCCATAAGAAAGTGGTGCAATTAGGTGGGCAAGTAGTTATTAAATGTAACCAAATGAATGAAATAGGTGATGGTGAAGGGATCTCTACTTATTGTGATATCTTATTCAAACCTTTACATAATAAAAGGAAATAATTTACCAACAAATATCATACTTCAAGATATTTTTTCTTACCCCTTATTGGATTTGTAGGCAGCTTAAATGAGTTATGAAATAATCAATACATTGAGACCCCAAATCCTCAAATAATCAAGTCCATTAAAGAATGTTTTCATTGAGACCATAAACCAACTCATAGGGTGTGAATCTTGTTGTTGCATTCCATGTATTTTGGTATGCTCATACAACTTCTAGGAGTATCTTCACCCAATCATGCTTATGAGGTACTACAATTTTGGTAAGAATGTCTTCCATCTCTTACCAATGACCTCAACCTGAACATTTTAATCAGGATGGTATGGAGTAGCCTTCTTGTGTCTTATCTTATATTCTCTAAAACTGACTGATATCAAATCTAAAGTGAATCGTGGTACATGATATGTGAAAATCTCCCTTGGAACTCCATAGAGTGTGAAGATTTATTCATACAATAATTGAGTAACCCTATCATTTTGTGCATGAATAAAAGCCTTTAATTCCACCCATTTTGTTAGATAATTAGTGTAAACAAGGATGCACTCCTTCTATTATGATGGTGCATAAATGGGTCCTATGAAATCTAATCCCCACCGGTTAATAAGCGGGAAAACAAGATGGAGCTGTAATGACATTTCATCAGATTTTTTGGCTTTCATATCCTTTAAAAACTATCACACCACTAAGTATATAATGCAACATCCTTATGTAAGGTGGGCTAATAAAACCTAGTTGTCAAGACCTTTTGGGTAGTGCTTTGTTGGAAAATTCCCTTCACAAGGTTCACCATGGAAAATTTTAGTATGTCAAAAATTCATCCTTTCTCACACATTTGTGCATCACATTGTCATGTCTTGTATAGAAAAGTTACCCATATATCCATGAGTATGGAAGGCTCTTTTCAACAAGACTATGCTTTTCCTTTGGTGAAAAGTGAAGAGGAGTTCTTCCTATAACAAAGTAGTTAGCAATGTCTACATACCATGGAATTTTAGTGGTAATTACAAAAAGGTGCTCATCATGGAAGGAATCATCTATAATAGGGTTATCTTCATTGGTAGTGAGTCATGAAAGAAAATTTACAACAACATTGGATTTTCTTGGCTTATCGACTATAGTAATATCAAACTCTTGTAATAGCAAAAACCATCGTATTATCCGACCACCTACAGTTGGTTTATTCATTAAATACCTTATTGTTGCATGATTAGTGTGGTTAAGAATAGGATGATTAGTTATGTAGTGGCAGAATTTGTTGATTGAATATATGACTGTTAAGAACTCCTTTCGTGTTCTTGTATAATTTAACTCGTAACCTTGTAGAGTTTTTACCTTGATGAATTATATAACATAGCTATGTATATCATCCTTCTCTCCAAGAACAACCCCAATGGTAGAATTTAATGCATTAGTATAAATGTGGAAAGGAAGTTTCCAATCATGTCCCTATAACAATGGAGTTGTTGTCAACAAACTCTTAAGAGACTAAAATGCCCTTTCACATACATATGTCTATATAAATTCATCATATTTAGAGAGTAGTACAAAAAAGGTGTTGCAATCTTACTAAAATATTTGATGAATATTCGGTAATATCCAATGTGTCCAAGGAAAATTTGAACATATTTTTTTTTGAGGTGTTGACAAATTTGTAGTGATTACTATTTTGTCAGGGTCCACTTGTATCCCAACTGGAGAAAGATAATGTCGTAAGACAATACCTTCTGTCATCATTATGAAACATTTCTCATTACTTAGTGACAAGTTATGATATTCATATCACCTGCAATACATTTTTGAATTGGATAAAGCTTCATCATATGTACTCTCATATATTGTAAAATCATCCATGTAGACTTCCATACAAGCATGAATTAGATAAAAAATAATAAGAACATTTTATAGGAAAGTAGAAGGTGCATTACATAAACCAAATGGAAGGAATGCATATGTATACGTACCATAGGGACATGTAAATGTAGAATTATCCCGATCTTCTGGTCTAATTCAGATCTTATTTTACCCAGTGTATAGCCATCTAAGAAAGAGAAATATTTCTTCCAACCAATGTATCTAGTACTTGATCAATAAAAATAAGAGGAAAATGATCCTTCCAAGTGGCTGAATTGAGCTCACGATAATCCACACAAATACACCATTTCCCTCCCTTATTAGGAACAATAACAAGGGGTGAAACCCATTGGCCATGTGAGATGAAATAAATAAAACCTACATCTAATAATTTTTATCAGTTATTCTTTCACAATGTCTTTGACTACCGGGTTCATTATTTTATGAGGTTTCCTAATACACCTGCAATCCTCTTTAATGTAGATATGACATACGCATAGATCCAAATGAATCCCCTTTGTGTCATGATAATCCCATGTGAAATCTGATTTGTGATGTTGGAGCATGGTAGCAAGTTGATTAGGTTATTATTTCAATATTTAATGGATTATTGAGAAGAATGACTACTTGCTTGGAAGAGGGTTTCATTGATTTAAGGCCCTTACATAGAGAATTGAGAATATAATCATGGGGCAAGTAATTTGGTGGAAAATAATATTTTATGGAGAAGAACCTAAGGTTTCAGCCATAAGAAGTATATTGCTTAATGGACATGTTACACACATTAAACAATTTTCCACCATGCGAATGACATTATATGTGTTCGACATTATGTTGGAGAGAATAAGGTCTTCCTCTAATGATCCCAATGTGTCACTAAGTTTTAAAATCATAACCACTTATACTAATTCACTGTTCATCTTCTTCTTGTTCCATCAAAGTTGGTTGCTCTATTACAAAAAGGTTTTTTGGTGGGTATAATACCAATTTCTTGGTTATACTTCCATTGAAATGAACATATTTTCTAACTTACATGCTAATGAATGCATATGTTGTAGCCAACCACGACCTTCCTAGTATGAGTGAATAACCCCAAGCTGGTTTTGGATGCAAAATCATGAAATCGGTAGGGTATTCCCATGAATCGAATTTTATGACCAAATCTTCTAGCATTCCCTTGGGCTTAATAGTCAATATATTCATTAATTACAACACAATGCATATTGGGAAAAGGCCCGAGAGTTTAAAATTATTCATGGTTTCTTTAGTCATCACATTGACATCTTCCCTAAGTCGATCAAGGTATTTTTATATATTCCCCTTTAATGCAGACATTTACAACAAAGTTGTTTGGTTCAAGATATTTAGGAAGTGAGATATTCCTCAACATGAAGTTAACAAGTTGTCTAATCACTGAATTTTTTTGGGATCATTTCTTCTTCTCCCATGTTTCTTCAAGCACAAATCGCTAATAGTTTTTATATAGATGAGAACATATTTGATTGCTTGAAACATTATTATTTTTGTACAAACATTTTTTAGATTCTCTACAAATTCAAATTCTAGTTTAGGCATTGTCTTTGGAATACTAAATCTTTCGGGGAATGAAGGTTTGTCTTCCATTTCGGAATTGGTGATTTTGAGTTAGTTTCGGGTATTGGATGAACCAATTTTGTGTTATCATGAAGCGTGGGAGTTTTTTCAAGAAGCTCTGTTATTATAGCGCAGTAGGGATGGAAAGTGTTCTTAGAACGAAGCTTCATACTTCCATTGTATATCTTGGATATTGAATCATGTTGGCATTACATGTCGATGAATTGACTTATTATTGGGGTCGAGTGAAAGTTGAGAAGGTAATTGAGTAGTTTTGGGTAGATTGGGATCATAAGTGTTTGGCATCAAAGACGAGTGTTATTGTGAGGACTAATGAGGTAGCTAGTAGCCAAGATTTGGGTTAAACCATTGTTGGTTTCCCCTCCATGGTTTCTATAGTGGATTAAGTTATGATTAGGAATTTGACAAGATTTTTGTTTATAAGGTCCAAGAAGAAATATTCAACTTTGGTTTGGATTTGGCCAAGGTTGATGAGGCATGTTACCAAATTGAGAATTGTACTAGTGAGGATTACCAAAAGATAAAGGATCTTGAGACATACCTCCTTGCCTTGGTGGCCATGGATTCCTTGGTGCTACCTAAAAGACTTGACAACATTCTCCTTCTAGCATATTGAATTATTTAATTCTTTGTTTTGATTATATAATGTTGGATATTATTTTTCTCTTACAATCATCCTTTTTTATTTGATAAGTTGGGCAATATTCAACTAATGTTATTTTTGCATCTTCATCCTTCCTTATTGCATGCATGGTATCTAGTTGAGTGGCCATGATGATTAATGATATATTTTTTCATGTCCTTCACTAAGTTGCTAATATACACTTCTAAGATTCCTCCATTGGATTTTGATATTTCTTCTCTCGGTTTGCTACTACGAGTCTTCTTCATAGTTGACCTTGAATAATTCCTACAAATAGTAAAAATATATTCAAAGGTTAACTTGGATATATCTCATCATCCAATCAAGTATAGAGCATCTATGATGCATTATTCATTGAATCCCCATAGTAATATCATCTTGAAGTGTTTTTGAGACAATATGTTTTGTCTAGATTATTATATACAAAACAAGAATCTTTCCACACAGTCTAGAAATGTCTCATTTTATTTTATTTTCAAATGAATGATATCATACCCTCTCATGTCTTGACCCCTACAATAATCCTGATATTTGAGAAATATATTATCCTTCATGGCCTACCAATTTGTAATAACATCTCTTCCCAGTCCCATAAACCATCTTAATTAAAATTCCTTGAGAGTTCAGGAAATAATTTTAAATGATGAAAATTAGTGGTGTAGTCATAACTTCTACAAAGGATGTCAAATTAAACAAAAATATATATATGGATATTACGTCACCATCCATGGAAATTTTATAGAGCTAAGGGTGGAATATTCTCATTGGTGCATCCTCTTGTTGATAAAAAAATTAGAAACCCGAAAGTGGAAGGTTTGGATTTATTTTGGGATACGTCTTCCACCATGATTTGTTAGGTTGTTTCAAACCCAAAATTTATACTTGGATTAGAATGAAATTCTTGTGCATTGGGACTTTCAAATGAATATTCAAATGCTATAGTTGGTAATTGATTTCTTGAACTAGTGGCTTCAGTTGTGATTCCTTTGTTTGGGAGAAAACGTCCCTAAATGATCTCTTCTTCGTTGCATGCAATTGTAATTTATCCCGAGTTGAATTTTTACTTCTCTATTGCTCAATGTTAGTGAATTTGAAGTACTAATAAAGTATAATCTGTTTTAAGATTACAAGAATCAAATGATGATCTTGTAAACAATAAAATCTACATGAAATTCCAGAATTTCCATGTTTGACATCATCCCGGAAAGAAAACCAAAAATGATCAGTCGAATCATTTATCAATTAATCTAGTATATTTCTTTTGTACTCAATCCAATGGATTATACATCCAACAATAGAGACACATATTCATCATGATCATACATCATTAAAATGTCAACCTAGAGACTTATCTCTTGGCACAATGTTTGTATTGTATGTACAACATATGTTTTGCTAATATAATGAATTTCTTAACATAAACTGATAATGTCAAAGTTCATATTGAAATTAAATGCTTCTTTGAAGGAAATTTATAATCTATAGAAAAAGGAGAGATCATGGAATGTACCGAAAATGAATAAATCGTGTGGAAATAAAAGTTCAGAAATTTATGTAAGTTGGTTGGGAATTCATTCTACAATCTACCTCAAGTAAACCCTTGCTTGGGAAAAACTGACCTTCCTTCCCCTTCGATGAAAGTATAATATCTATCTTGACACGTACACTTAGAATTTAGAAAATAATTTTTGAAAAATAAGTTATGTTCTTTACTCCTTTTTCTCTTCCCTCCTAAAAATATATCAACTATAGACATTTATACCCTACATTTGTTTTGAATAAATCACAAATCCCAACATGTAGGAGGAGGATTACTTTATTTAGAAAGTAAAAATAACAAAAGGAAACATTCTACAAAGGGTTACACTATAAATAAAACAAAATATAATAAATGATGCATGCCATTACAAGAGTGAATAAAATAACTTCCATGCGGATGGCGTTTGTGAGGAGGAAGAATTCAAAATAGACTTTTCCCCTACAATATATTCTTCTACCTTGCTAGAGAAAATCATGTGCCCTAAATTCGCGACCCAAGTTGTGACTAGTTCCCTTCCCTTGTTGCAGAATAGTCTTAGTCTTAGTTGTATACTCAAGTGTTAGCATCCATCATAGAAAGAATAAAAAGAAATCAGAAATGATCATTTTCTTGGTAAACACTTACTTTAATCATGTATAAGGTTTGCTAAGAAATATACATACCTAGTAGTCCTAGAAAAACTAAAGTCCTAAACAAAGCTAAATAAAATGCACCACCATCATGCTTAGAGCTTAAGCAAGACTAATCTACTAACATCCTTGCATTAGAACATGAACAAATATTCAAACTAACATGTTAATCCATTAATATCTATCTCTATTGAATGCTAATCAAATGAAGTGAACCTATTTAGATCCTTAGCAATCAAAGGTTTGATTGTATGTTTGAATCCCAAGGTTTTCAAGAATGGAGTCTTGTCAATCCATGGCTACAAGACCATTTGACATATCCCCATATGACTTCAAAACTTGGATGGATGAATACAAGAAATGAAAGTAGCTAGCTCTCAATGAAGAATGCTCCAAGATGATAAAATGGCTATAGCTTAGGCTCTATGCTCATTTAGGAATGTAAAGGTGTAAGTGTAAAGGTAGGAGGAGGGCTCTTTATATAGCCCAATGGATAGAAGAATCTCTACATCCTCCTTCATGTGGGATAAATGGAGAGGTTGGGTTAGTTGTGGATAAGGAAGGTTTAGAAAGGGTTGAGTCAACCTTAGGAGAGTTTAGTTTGTCCTTTAGTGACCCATGGGGTTTGAGGGGCTTTATTAATTAATCAAAGTGATTAATTAATAGGTGTGCAAGCTTATAGAAGCTTTTTAGAGGAATAATTAGCATGATTTAGACTATGAGAGGGATTTAATCAAATAAATGATGATTTATTGATTTAATGGAAGAGGAAGCTAATTAATTAATAATAATTAATTAGTCTAGATAGAAAGGGGATTAATTAATTAGAAATAATTAATTAATATAGATAGAAAGGGGAGCTTAATTAATTAGAAATAATTAATTAATCTAGATAAAAAGGGAGCTTGATTAACGAAATGTCGTTAATTGGTGTCATTGTTGGATAGAAGAGTTAATTAACTAGCGTAATGTAGCTAATTAATGGTGATAGAAGAGGAAGTGTGCTATATTGATGATATGTCGTCAATTTGTGGGAAAGAGGATAATTAGTGCACAATTTAAGTATTTAAATTTCTCAAGTTAAATTATAGGTGTCTACATTTTCCCCTCTTTGGGGTGTGTAAGTGACGCCACTTCAAAGATAGTAGACAGATAAATTTTGAAAGCGTAGAAGAAAAATTAGTAGAAGTGAGAGATGCCCCCTCGAGTGTCGATGGGGTGATGAAAGAAGGCAATCGATGATGAAAAAAAAGGTGAGAGAAAGGATAGAAGAATGGCAAGAGCAAGATGCCCCTAGGTGAATAAGAAGAATAATGTTGATAGGAGAATGATGTAGAAGAGGAATGAAGATGGAAAGAAAGAGCAAGCTTTCATCCAGTGTATTGAAACAACTTTATTGTCATCATATTGCCAAAGATCTACGTCATCGGTCCTTATTAAAAATATAAGCATACGAAAAAAGTAGGATGACATGAAAATCCATACTATGAATAGTTGTCCATTGCTGAAACACCCACTCAATGCAACATACAAAAAGCAATGCAATATGAGAAGGAAACAAGCTCATTTAACAGGGAAAACAAGTATGAACACACATATTCCAACCAAAAATGGTCAAGATGGTTGTACAAATGTTTTTTATCAAGATGAAGATCCCTAAATGTTCATGATTGATGACAGGGTTAAAAATGATGCCCGAGCAAGGATACATGCAAGGGAAGATGATGAAGGACACTGGGTCCAATGAAAAAGTGTAGTGTGCTATGAAATAGTACCAAACAACTATATGTGCCCCAAAGTACTAACGAAGCAAGCAGGCTAGCTTTGTAAATGGTTGTAAATATGATGATCCATGAGTCATTTGATCTATGAAGATGTGAAATTTCCAACAAGATATGGAAAGAATACCATGCACAAGACATGAGTTTCAACCACTATGAGTTGGTTTACCTAGTTTTGTGAGTTTTACAATTTTTAGGATTTTTTTGAGAATTTTTTGAAATTTTTTTGGATTTTGGAAGGGTATATATATATATATATATTTTTTTTTTTCAATTTTGGATGGGTTGGATGCATAGAAGAAAGTAGAAGAAGAAAAGCAAGAATCTCCCAGATGCAAAAGAAATGCCCCAAGGGAGAAGAAAGAAGCAAGCAGGTGGAAAATAATGCCCCAGCATAATGGAAAAATTAATAAAATAATTATTTAATAAAAATAATTATTCGATGGAGTGTGTAGAAGAAAGGATATCACCTAGGAGCAATAAAATTGTCCTAGTGAGAAGAAAGGGGTACTAGGTGGAAAAGAATGCCCCAAACATGATGGAAAATGAAAGAAAAATAATTATTTAAATAAAATAATTATTCATGGTGAGTAGAAGAAGAGTTAGAGCCACAACGGCGGTCAAAACAAGCTTCCAGGCACCACGGGGGTGAAAATGGTTTAATATACCCCCCGGGGGGGTAAATCATCACGACCAATTCATTTGTTACCGACCGCTACCAAAATTTTACCGTGAGACCCCGATAGTGATGAGGATGATGGTGAGAGGATGAGCCCCAGGAGAGATGAGCCGATTCGAGTTGGGAGAGTACGCCAACACATAGAGATGATGGCTTCTTCATGAGTAGCTTGACCTACTTCATCAATTTTTGCAATTAATGCCACATTTAATGCATTTAGTAGTAGGTTAGAGGTAGGGTATGGCAGTAGGTGTGCATGCATGCGTGCGGGGCGTGGGGGCACCCCTATGGTGGTGTAGGTACCCCCAAGTGCATGCATGCACACACATGCATGCATGTACATACATGTGTGTGCACATGCATATGCCCTAAAAAGGTGTATGCATGTCCGTGCACATACATGGCACATGTGCACACGCACATGCATCAAAACCCTACACACACACACGTAGGAGATGAAAAACATGGCGCAAGTGCCCCTAGGCATATGCGCGCATGCACATGATACACAAATGTGCACATATGCACATATATGCATGCATGTGCACACACATACATGTGTGTGCACACACATGTATACATGTCCAAAAGCACATGCCCAAAAGGGCACGCAGGCACCTAGAAGAGAGAAATAAGAGGGAAAAATGTCAAAAAATGACACTTAGAAGAAAGAGAAAAATTAGTGGAGGATAGAAGAATAATAGAAGAACTTAGAAGAAATTGTTAGTGTCTAACACATATCATGTTTTTTGTAGAGATGGTTTCTAGCGTTGTAGACATGAGAGTGACACACTCGCATTGCCGAGATGGAGGGGAGCATGCACCAAGACGTGACCGTCACGTGATGGATTCTATTGGAGGCGGTTGGCCTAGGCTATGTAGCGTGGATGCCATCTATCACCTTAGACCATGGCCTATTGACCACTTTGATTGAGTGGTGGCACAGTGAGAGCCAGTGTTTTAGGCTCCCTATAGGAGAGATGACCATCACACTAGAGGACGTGTGGTGGATTTTACGTGTTCCTATTATAGGCTCGATGATCGAGTATATGAGTGATTTTGGTCAGATTACTACTATGATTAGTGACCTTTTTGGTTGTGAGGAGATACCTCATGAGGGTATGACAGTGTCCTTTCATGACTACATAGCTGATCGACCTTACACCTGGGGACCACTTTATTTGATGGCTCTTATCAGTGGGTTCTTACTCATTGATAAGATTGGGACATCATTTCGATGGGGTTGATGACATTAGTACATGGAGTGTTCAATGGCGAGCAATATTGTTGGGGGCAAGTGCATACTTGGCACATCTATATTGGGATTTGCACTGATTACTTACCACCATTAGAAGATGGTGGGGCCGATGTCTTTACTATAGATCTGGTCCTGGGACCATATAGTGATCGGGTGTCCTGTAGGTGCATTACACACCCGAGCACCGGAGGAGCTGACATTCATGGCATGGGTCTCCATGGGGGATGATGTACGAGGGCACCTAGGTAGCATTTACTACTACCGTCGAGAGTTTGATGAGTTATTGGATAGAGACATCATTTGGAGGCCCTATAGACATATATACAGTGGCCCGAGGATGGAGTGGAGCTTAGCATCTGTGTGGTAGAGCACTTCCTTCTTGGTAGTCATAGTTATATTACTGAGATATATAGGGTGGACCGATGTCAGCGATAGCTGGGTAGAGTTTAGGGCATCCCTCAGCCCGATATGTGGTATGCCCACCGAGATGCAGAGAGGTAGACTATGGGGCCATGCATATAGGTAGGTTCGAGCAAGGCTAGCTTCCTATAGGTGGTACCACAAGGTTTGGGACCCTGCTCGATAGGTTAGAGACCCAGGCACCACACCAGATTACATGGCTTGGTATGTGACCATTTTTTCCATGGCACTTGACCATATCAGATGAGGCATGGGGAGCAGGTGTGTGAGCACCATCCAAGGTCACATATAGTAGTGATGATGAGGCTGTAGCTGTAGGTCAGGTTGATGATCCATTTGATGGGAAGTGACATGATGGGTAGGGTCAGTACAAGATCCTAGATGGAGGCGTAGAGCCCCCTTACGAGGGATAGGCAGGGGGGTGAGGCATAAGGAGGTGAGGCATAGGGACAGGGTCATGCAGAGGGTTCGAGGCCTGAGATTACGAGATCAGGGATATGCCCATGGATAGGTACATAGGGAGGGGGATAGGGATAGGCTCTGGTGGTGCCTATGAGGTTAGCCCGAGCCCAGGTGGAGATGTCGAGGCACAACTAGCTATCCTATGGTAGTAGGTGGGGAAGTTGACAAATGAGAGAGAGATCAGGCCCGATCTCATATTCTAGCCATGATAGTAGAGTGGGACCAGGCTAGAGCCCAGTCGGTCGAGGGGGAGATGGTTCCACACATTTTCAGTAGATACATTAGATGGCCTCTCAGATGGCTCAGGTGATGAGCCTACTACAATGAGGCTCAGACCCAGCTATGACCTAGTGATAGTCGAGAGAGATCAGCTTTGCATAGAGTGAGCAGTGGGTCAGGATGAGGTTACATGGCTAACAAGTAGAGGTAGCATCATTTTGACATGCATAGATGGGATAATAGTGACAACTCATACACTCATGAGACTTAGCTACAATGGAGGGTAGAGCCTCGTATTATCGGTCACTCTATTATGAGGTAGTTCCAGGTCCGGGTGGGGGGGGCACCTACCTATAGTTAGCAGATGAGTGGGATCAGACGAGATCAGAGAGGCCATAGGTATCAGTGGAGCAGCCATGAGGCAGCCTACAGACCACGTGGGACACATAGGTTATGGGTCCTCCATTACGTAGACCAACCACTCCCTCTGAGGGTTCTAGTCAGCCTTGATTTTCATTGTATTCTTTGATTGTATTTGTATCATGATATACATGCCTCTTATGAAGGTGTTATACTTGATGAGATGTATATGATGTACCAGTTTTTTGATGCATGCCTCTGATGAAGGCTTTATTCTTTTGATCGTTGTATAGCATTTTTGATGTACGCCTCTGATGAAGGCATTTTTATGAGTTGTGCCCTTTGATGGCCCATTTTGTATCGATGATGTATATATTTTGTGAGACAGACATTTTATACTTGTATATATGGACATTTTGATGTGGCACCATTGTTATGAGATGATGGATTTTATTGTTTTGATGATTGATGCATGGATTATGGATGTGTCATGATGTTATATGATTTGATTTCACATTGTGTATGTATCATGATGATAGTTGAGATGTTTGTACCACATGTGTTTAATTTTGATATGATAGATCCATAGATGATATCAATTGATTGTACATGTGATGCTTTAGATTAGTGGATGGGATGACATGATGATATTGGTGTGGGGGGATAGATTTTGATATTTGTGATCCCTCTTGCCCCCATTTGATGATATGATATGTGATGATTAGCTTAGCATTCATGTGATGATGTATACTTAGCTTTTTATTTATATGATGTATAGATGATGTTAGATGTGATGATATTGATGGAGATATGATGATGTGATAACAAAACAATGTACATGCAACAAGAAAACACAATCAAATGTTAACAAAATACATAGTGCCAACCAATCATGAATTAACACAACTATGTACAATTATTTACAAGCATGCAAAAACACACTACATATGTACAAGTAAGAATGAATCTAATCTAAGCAAGAAAAGACAAAACTTACCAAAGTATGTCTAAGCAATAAACTATACAAATGTACAAACAAAACAACTATAAAGCAAAAAAGTACATAAAAAAATCAAGAAATAAGACAAAGTAAAGAAACCTAAGGTTATGTTTTTGCAAGATTTTTTGTGAAACAATTTTCTACTTTTTTTTTCTTTTTGTGTTTTTTTGAAACAATTTTCTATTTTTTTGTGATTTTTTGAAACAATTTTCTATTGTTTTTGTGATTTTTGAAACAATTTTCTATTGTTTTTGTGATTTTTCTAACATTTTTGAATGTTTTTGTGATTTTCTAAACATTTTTTAATGTTTTTTTTTTCTAAACATTTTTGAATGTTTTTGTGATTTTTAAACAAATTGTTTTTGTGATTTTAAAATTTTCTATTTTGTGATTTTCTAAGCTATGCACAAGTAACCGAGAAACGTGGATGCCCCCAGCATTAGATAGAGAATATACAAGGGCAGGCACCACGTGCTTATAAATAGGAAGGTGAAGTCAGAAGTGCCCCCAAGCGTTAGATGGGGAATATGCAAAGACCATCCCTTCATAGATTAACAAGAGGAGAAAAATCTGGATCAAGGCTTGACAGGATAGGTTCATAGGGAATCTCAGATGCTAGACATGGAACTAGCCCTAGGCTAAGTAAAAGTACCCTCCAAGATGTAAGATGCTTGTGAACAATGAATCCTCCCAAGGCACCGAAACTGGTTTTCACCAAGGGACCTATCCAACGTGCCACAATTGTGTGGTTTTCACATATGGATGACCTTTTTTCTTTTTTTTTTTCTCTTATTTTATTTTTTTTTTGTATTTTGATCATTTTTACTCTTTTTTTTTTTGGTTTTCTTTTCTGATTTTTGTGCCATGTTTAAGCATAGAACCACTTAAGGTGCATGGCATTCATAGGTTCATGGAGCTCATCACCATTGGGATGGGCAAGTTTGTATGCTCCCGTACCATATTTGGCCACAATGACGTAAGGTCCTAACCAATGTGTTTGAACTTGCCTTTCTTCTCTCTTTTCACCCTTGTGTTGAACTGATTTTCTTTCATGACCAAATCTCGACCTCAAACTGATGAGGTATGATCCTTTTGTTGTAATTTTTGGAGACTCTATTCTGATACACTTTGAGATGGTTAAGGGCATGGATGCACTTTTCATCTAGGAGTTCTAATTCTGCCATCCTGGCCACTCTGTAATCCTCATCCTTGTCCTAGATAATCCCTAAGAGATATTCTCAAGGAAGGAAGCTCAATTTCCAATGGGATAATGGATTTGGTTCCAAATACTAGGGAATAGGGTGTCGTCACACCAGTAGGAGTGTGAATGGAGGTCCTATAAGCCCAAAGGGCGGGGTGAATTTGCAAATGCCAATTGTGACCTATCTTACTCACCATATTTTCCATGATTTGAACCAATGTTTTGTTAGTGGCTTCAGCCTACCCATTACCTTGTGGATAATATGGTGTAGACCATTTCAATTTTATTTGAAATCGATGAAAAAGGTCCTTCACTATCTTGTTCTTGAATGATTTTCCATTTCAGTAACTATGGCCACAGGAATGCCATATCAGCAGATAAGGTGATTCATGATAAACTTTGAAATCTGAGCTCTGTAACATAAGTCAAAGGAACAACCTCCACCCACTTAGTGAAATATTTTATAGTAGTGATGATGTGAGTATGACCATCAGATGAGGTAGGGGTGAGATTTCCTATTAAATCTAGTCCCCATTTGGAGAATGGCCATGGGGTTGTGATTGGATGCAATGGTTGTGATGGTGCATGGATGAAATTTCCATACTTTTGACATAATACGCATTTCCTTACATAGTTGTAATAGTTTGTTTCCATAGTAGGCCAATAGTAGCCTACTCTCAACAATTTCTTAGCTAGAACCATTCCATTTGTATGGGCACCACACACCCCTTCATGCACCTCTTTAATCACTTGGACTAACTCTACTACATCTAGACAACGCAAATAGATTCCCATCATAGCCACGATGATAGAGAGTGTATCTCTAGAGAGGGTATAATGGGCTATCTGGTGGATAAGGATTTGTTTTTTGGGATGGGAGATGTTAGGGGGAAGGTGTTGTGTTTAAGATAAGTATAGATGTGCACATACCATGGGGAATAGGGACCAACAACTTCACAAGCCAAACATGATTCGGGCATATCATATGCAGTAGGTTGGCGTAGATTCTCAACAAAGAATGACATGTCATTTCTCTCTGGTGGAATTCATAGCATAGAACCTATGGTGGCCATAGCATCTACAGATCTATTTTGTGCTCTTGGAATCTACTCGAATGTGATACACACAAAATACTCTTTCAAGGTTTCCACCATTTTTTTGTAGGGGATGAGTTTCTCATCCTTGACTTTATACTCATCGTTAACTTGCTTGATGATCAATTGTGAATCACCAATGATCTTAACATGATGGATATCCCATTTGATTTCCAGTTTCATCCCTATGATGAGTGCTTCATATTCCACAATGTTATTTGTACAAGGAAAACCAAGGTAAAAAGCTTGAGGTATAGGTCACTGAAGGAGTAATTAAAACCACACCTACCCCGAACCATGAAAAGTAAAAGATCCATCAAAGTGCACTTGCCACATGATAGATTCCTCAATATATAATAATGAAGCATCTGGAAGATCCAGACTTACAGGCTCTGTTCCTGGTAATGGTGCTTCTGCTAATTGGTGTGAGTACTTGCCCTTTTACCAAATTTTTGATGCACATACTCAATGTCAAATTCACTTAGTAGAATGATCCAATTATCCATTCTACCTGTAAGGTGGGTTTTGACAATAGGTACTTAAGCGGGTCAACTTTGGATATAAGCTTGGTTTTAGTGTTCAACAGGTAATGGTGAAGTTTTTGGAAGGTGAAAACTACAGCCAAACAAGCTTTTTCAATCTGAGGGTAGTTGAGCTCATAAGAAATGAGAGTATGACTGAGATAGTACACAAATTTTTTCTTTATGGCCGAGGTCATATTGGTGGTGACAACACCAATAGTGAATTTGTGGTAGAAATATATAATAGAAGTGGCTCACCAGGAGTTGGAGGCATGAGGATAGGTGGATTGGATAAGTACTTCTTAAGCAAGGTGAAAATCTTGTTGTTGCTCTAGTCCCCAAATAAAGGCAACATCCTTTTTAAGTAGGTGAGTGAATGAATGACACTTATCGGCAAGTTGGGAAATGAAGTGGTGGATGGCTATGTATCTTTCCTTGCAAGCTGTGTAGTTGTTTGATGTTTTTGGGAGGAGGCATTTTAAGTAATGGAAGTAACTTTAGTTGGGTCTACCTCAATCCCTCTTGAGATACAATGAATCCTAGAAACTTTCTGATAATACGCCAAACACACACTTCTTAGGATTTAATCTGACTTTGTATTCCCGTAGGCATTCGAAGATATGCCACAAAATCTTAGGGTGATCTGCTCTTGTCTTGGATTTCCCAAGGATATCATCCACATAGTCTTCCATGATGTCATGAATCATATCATGGAAAATCATGGTCATTCCCTTTGATAAGTTGCTCCTGCATTTTTAAGGCCAAAGGCATTACCTGATAACAAAAATTTCCCCAGGGGTTGTGAAGGTTATCTTGTGTTGATCCTCATCTGATTTTGATCTGATTGTAGCCTAAAAATCCATCCATAAGTGATAACATTTCATATCCTGTAGTTGAATCAACAATCATATCAATATTGGGAAATGGGAAATCATCCTTTGGACATGCCTTATTAATGTCTCTAAAATCCATATAGATTCTTATCCCGATAGGTTTCTTTTGTATGGGGACTATGTTTGATATCCATTCTGAGTAATCAATAGGTCAAATAAATCCCACCGCTAACAATCTTTCTAACTCTTCTTTAACTAGAAGGGCCACCCATGGATGCATTTTTCTGAGCTTTTGTTTGATGGGCTTGGCATCTGCGTGCACTACTAGGTTATGCACTACCAAAGTTGGATCCAAGCCCAACATATCCTTATAGGACCATGTGAATACATCTACAAATTCCCACAAAAGCATGGTGAATGTTTTTTGTTCCCATGCCGAGAGTGAAGCTCCTAGTTTGACTATCTTTGGATCCTCTTTTGTTCCAATATTCACATCAATGGTTTCTTCTACTAGCATTTTGACAAATCCTCCATACGTGTAGGATCGAGAGGAAGGTTGAGATCTTCTTCAAGGGTGTCTCTATGATATTTTCACCCTTGGTGTGGTCACTTTTCTTGTCCATTGATTTTTTTACTTGTTTGTCAGCCAACGCCTCAAAGAGGTTTTCACTGTGTGACTTGGACTTTTTTTTTTCGAGGCTTTTCATTGGAACTTTTCCCTCACTTTTTCTCAAGTTTTTTGACCATGAAGCTCAGCTTCCTCACCAAAGTATGCAGGTATCTAAGTCAATGTAGAAACCCTTCTTATGGTCTCAATTGGAATTGTATCTCGAATGCCCATGAATTTATGCAATGGCTTCATCATTTTCAAAGAGATCTAGTGGCACATGATGTTGTTGGTCCCATTCGACAAGGAAAGGGTAAAAAAGGTCAATTTTAGGTTTAGTAGGGGTTATGGTAAGGAAATGGTATTCATGAACAAGGTTTGTGGAGGTAAGATCCTCGTATTGGCTATAGTGGGAATCTGTATTCGCTATCTAAATAATCAGAGCTATCTTCATGCTCAGAATAGGTGGCATCTTGATCATTGGGGTGTGATCCATAGGGTTGAATGTTGATGTCATACCTTTCATCTTGAAATGTGGGAGAGGAACTGGTTCTCTGGTCCTTGCTCATTCTTTCCACATCCTAGACCTTTGTAGCCCATGGAATACATCATTCGGCTAGACTTCTCATACTCAGGGATTTGGTAGCAAGTTGGTTGAGTATCTTCAGGACCCAAGTCATAGGTGGGTCCAACAATTTCTCTTCAGTGAGTAACCCTCCAGGTAAAAATGACCCAATAGTTCACTCATCTCTAGGCCATCTGAAATGATAGTTGGGTCGACCTCTAGTTTTAGGTGACAATGAGAGGTCTGAAACCAAAAAAGATCTTGTTGCACATTATACTCCCCACAACCATATTCCAGAACCTTCATCTCCCATGAATCAAAAGGGAAGTTGATGTAGAAGCCTCATGGGTGCAAGAACTTAGGGAATCTGAATCTACTCATGACTCCATGGCTTCAGATTGAAGAGGAACAACTATATCAGTAGAGAGGGACACATATAGGCACCCTTATGCACAAAACTATTGAGATCTCTGTAGTGAGTGAAGGGCTCTAGATCTCCTTGTATTGTGACAGTGTGTCCCTCATGTTTTAGTTTGATGCATTGATGGAATGTTGATGGCATGACTGCATGGCATGAATCCATGGTCGACCAAGAAGCATATTGTATGGGAGTTCAAGTCCAAGACATGAAACTTTGTGTGATGACAAGTGGGTCCGACTTCCATGGGTAATGTGATTGTGCCAACTGACTCCCTTTCCGCATTGTCAGTAAGTGGTTATGGTAATGATGTGGGACTCGAGGTCTTCTTCTATATGTCCCAATTTCTTAACTAATTTCAATGTGCATATATTCAACCTGATCCATTGTCCACAAGCACCCATTTTATCTTTTCGGCGGGTGAAAAATACCTCAATATATAAGGGGAGATTATGTGTTGGATCTTCAATAGGGATCTCCCTATGATTAAAGGAAATGTACTCAGTTGGTACAATATTGGCTACCATAGCTTGAAGATGTGTAGGATCTACTTCTAGTGGCACTCCTGACCCTGAAGAGTTTTGTACAAAATGTCCTTATGTACATTGATATTTTGAGGAGATCCAAGATTGAAATCTTGGACAGATGTCTTCTCAAGTTGTTCTAAGAGGTTGTACCTACCATTTGTGGGGTGACAGAGAGGGTTCAGGAATCATGAGGTGGGTGTGCCTTGTTATTGTAGTGTAATCCTTTCCCTTGATCGAATGGTGTTCACATGGTCACTAGGGAGTGGATACATCCAATGAGTGAATCATAATGATTATTGTCTTTCTTGGTATATAGATAATTCACCACTTTGTAACTCTGGGATGACTCTCCTCGATCGAATTTGGCTCATCTGACTTACCATGTTTAGGGAATGGTTCTTTGTATATTCCCATCTTTTTGTTAGGCATCTGAGTTTTTTCTGGGTTGTCCACTTCTATCTCCCCATTGTCGATGAGGTCTTGGATGTAGTGATGAAGTCGTAGACATTTTCTATTTTGTGTCCCTTGACATGATGTAATTCACAATAGTCATGCTCTTTGTACCATGATGGTTTTGGAGCATTTTCATCAAAGGGTTGTGTCGTGGGATAAGTCACCATGTGAGTTGCATCCAATTGTTTCAATATGATGAAAAGGCTCATTGAGAGGAGTGAACATTCTACATTTAGGTGGTGGTTGAATAGGTCCTTTGGTTAGTTTAAAAGGTTGACCAAGTTTGAACCATTTGCACATGCATTTGGAATCTGTGATTCCGTCTCCCACCATGTTCTTGTTTTTGTTGAATATTTTCAGCTTTTCCATAGGTTTTGTGTTTTGGTTATCCTTAGAATGAGGTTTAATGGTTCCTTTGGCAATAAGGGATTTCTCTATTTGAATTCCCTTCTCAATAACCTCTTGAAGGTGTGAACACAATGCATTTGTAGATGAAAAGTGATGTCTAGGTTGAGATTGGGCACAAAGATACTCACCAACTATTTTTTAGGGAATGTACAAGGGAAGCGACTGGCTATCCCTCTCCATCTTTGTAGGAAGCTAGTGAATGTTTCATTGGGACGTTGTTTAGTGCCACACAAGTCCACCATGGTTATGTCACTTTCTATATTGTATGAGAAGTGTCATACAAATATTTTTGCCTAGTTCGAGCCATGTAAAAATAGACCCATGAGGTAAGCGAGTGAACCATTCAAGGCTTGGCCCCCTAGACTCTTTGGAAAGAGTCGTATGAGGTAATTGTCACTGTAGGCCACTTCTTGGCATGCCATATAAAAATATTTTACATGGTCTCGTGGGTCACCTTTCCTCTATATTTGTCAAATTTTGGCATGTCAAATTTTTTAGGGAAGGGTTGAAGTGTCATAGTTTTGTCAAATGGATAGGGACATAGCTCTTCATATTGATATTTTTTGTTATTCCCCATAGTGCTCTCTTGGAGGCTTGTAAGTGTCACTTTCATAGACTACATTTCTTGAGTGAGTAATTGTTCTTTGGTAGGAGAAGTAGGGATATATACATGATGGTGTTCCATATTGTCTTCTCCTTGATTGTCTAGTTGAAGTTCACTAATTTTGACCTTAGGTTTTGTCTTTTGTACATTCTTGTTTGTTTCTTTTTGCACATGAGATGTTAACAAAGCCAATTGTCGACTAAGGTTGCTAATTTGTTGTTGAATAGTGACTTCTTCTTGAGAGGTTCCTCTTCTTCTTCATGTTGTGGAGGTTGTTCAACATTTTTGTGTTCTATTCTGACTTTACGTGGTACTTTAAGGAAAGGTATTCTATATCCCACTACATTATCATTTCCCATGTTAGAAGTAGAAGCATGACCATGTGTTAAGATATCATCCATGTTAATAAGGGGTTTCTCCTCTTCATTAGCATCATTTGTAGGTGGGATTGTTTCTTGTTCAATAGGCATTCGGCTCCCAATTCTACAACTCGTGCCAGTACCGATCCTTGTTTCTAAAAAGGAATTCATCTAACAAGGTGGGGTTGAAGTCAAACTCCGCATGTGGGGATTCCAACTCATCACCACTATGATCTATCATTTCTTCTACCTCCTTTTCCATGGAAAATAAAGGCCCAAGATCATGGCCAATAAAAGGGTTTGACCCTTGTTTGTTTGAGGCTTCCCAAGTTTGTGTTTGTCTGGTTTCAAAGCCTACCTTTTGAGTCCTAATCATGTTTTAGGAGCCATAATGTGTAATAGGTTCACTAAGGTATCTGTGAATGTGTTCAAATATTTTTATCAAACCTAAGTGAAAAGAAGGAATGTCAAGAATATTATGAATGTCAAAGAAACAATGTGACACAATGATTTGCAAACAAGAATCAGTCACACAATGTTGAGTTTCAAACCAAATGATCAAATGAAGTACTTCCTAAATTTTTTTTGAAAAGGTAGTTGGTGTCGTATGATGATTAAAAAATGTCCCTACTTATGTCGAGTTCAAAGAAATGAACAAGGTGTAAGTAATAACAAGAAGTTAATGTGACCTCCAAACAAAGTATACTAGAAGAAAGCCCAAATTCAATCAAGACCTATATTCCAAAGGGTGTTAGTTATGATTGTGGGTGACACAACAATTTCACCAAGATATGTTAACCAAAATTTACGAGAAAGTAAGGTATTGATATCAAGATGATATTGATATAACACACACAAGTGGTAACACTTAACACTCTTCAGAATCGAGGTAATAATTGAAATCAAACTAAAGTGATAGTATACCTAGGAATTGTTAAAGTGTATATAACGTAACCTTACAATATAGATATTTAGGCCAAGTTTACAAGAAACAAGACGTAAATACCAAAATTGTAGTGTCACGATATAAACAAGATAACCATTCAAAGGAGAATCAAAGTGATGAACCAAGCCTAACTATGATGATGATCTTGACTTGGGTATCAAGATCAAAAAGGCTACCAATGATATAAAAACATCTCCACACACTTTAGATGTTTAACAACCCAACCACAAACATGGATGGGTGTAAATGGAAAAAAAGTGGTGAAACAATCAATTGATAATGCAAAGGTAGTCACTCTTCTTTTGATCAACAAAGTGTCAAAAGAAAGTGAAGGAAGTAGATCAATTGGGGTTGAAAAATGTTGGCCTCACTTGGTAGAGTTTTCACCTCACCTTAGGGCAAGTGAAAAACTAAGAAAAAGTAATGCTTCACATGTTTCATGATGAACAATAGCTCTCTTAACTCAAAAATTGGCTTTGATGTGGTCCAAGTGGGCTCCTAGTCAAAGATAGCTTCCTGGGTGGTTCACTCAACTAGGTGTCACAAGTCATCTTAAAAAGCTGATTTACCCAAAAAGTTCTTGACTAATTTGGGAGTATCTGGCTTTACTTTACCCCCTTCAAGCATAGTGGGAAATAAATGTGTCCATCATGTACTCTCACTGGGGTCGCCATATGGATGACTTGTGATGCTAAATCTCACAAATGGTAGTACTAGTCAAGTAGGTTATGCGGAGCACTTCCCATTTTTTTCCACAAGGTTCCCTCTTGTGTGGACTACTTTGGGGTTCCTAGGACCACCCCCATTGTTGTAGCTTAAGGCTTATGCCAAAGGGGTTATGTCCTAGTTTTAAGTGGATGGGACGTACCCTTATCCGAACCTGCAAATACTAGTGTGTTGATTGTGGTGTGTTTTTTTATCTTTTTAAATTGGATGTGGTTTCTTGAACACCTTTTGGCAACCTACATGGAAACTTGTATTAGTAATTTGGTTTTGTTTCAACTCCACCCTTCTTTGACAAGTGTTTGTGGTTCTACACAATGGATTAGTAATTTTCCATAAAAAAATGAATAAACATCATTTCTAATTCTCAAGATCACCCTAAGATGCAAGAGAAGAGCATACGTGATGCAAAATCCAAGAATTCAACAAATGGAAACACTTAATTCAAACGTGAAATATATTTTGCTCAATTTTGGACATTCAACATATTCTTAAAGCAAAAAAAGACATAAGAATCATTTCTGATTCCCAAGATCACCCCAAAAGATGTGAGGGAAGAGCATACATGATCTTACTCTTATAATTAACATGCAAGGTTCATTCCATGTCTAGTCTAGCATATCCATTCAAAAATAAAACCTGTAATGATGTTAGTACCTTAGGAAACAAATTTTTCACAAATCTGAAAGTAATATGCCAACTCGGACCGAAGCACCTACGCGCGGGTTAGGACATGTGTGCGTGGTTTAGGGTGTCTACATGCCCTCTATGTAAATCTAAATCCATAGTGCACTACACCACCCGAGAGATGACTATGCCAGGATATGGGCATGTGCGCCAGGGTTTAGGCATGTGTGCACCTAGGGTTGGAAAAGAGGAGGTACAAAACTCAAGACAAGTGTGCTGCCACCGAGAGATGCATGTGCTAGGATATAGGGTGTGTGCACCAAGGTATAGGAATGTGCACTAGGGTTAGCAAAAAGGTGGTATAAGAATTCAGACAGTGTGCTTGCGCCACTGAAAGATGATTCTACGCCAAGATTATGGTATGTGCGCCAAGGTTAGGGCATATGCGCTAGCCTAATAGGTTTCCAGTAGTGAAGGTAATATGAGAGAGAGTGTGTGTGTGTCGAAATGTGTGTCTACACCAGGTTTAGTGTGTGTGCCAAGTTTAGTGTGCCAGTGCCAAGGTTTGTGTGCCTGTGCCCATCCTGCAGTCAAAATATGGCCAAAGACACCAAAAATCTCAAAACACTCCAAATTTTAGTATGTTAGCTCAAAATTGACAACAACCCATTAGAATTAAAGCTCTAAATGAGATCCTACACATGTAATATTAGAAAAATCCTAAGAAATTGAACATTATTTTCCATATGTGTATATCAAGGGTTAGCCAAAAACTTGAAATAACAATAAAATTTTGAAGCTAGAATGTTAAGGGACTAAGGACCCGTCCCATTGGGCGTGCCAAATGTGTACATGTATTTGTTAGCAATGCAAAAAGAGTTAGAACTAACACCTAGTAGTCCTAAAACAAAGCTAAATCAAATTCAATGCACCATCATGCTTAGAGCTTAAACAAGACTAATCTACTAACATCCTTGCATTAGAACATGAACAAATATTCAAACTAACATGTTAATCCATTAATCTCTATCTCTATTGAATGTTAATCAAATGAAATGAACCTATTTAGATCCTTAGCAATCAAAGGTTTGATTTTATGTTTGAATCCCAAGGTTTTCAAGAATGGAGTCTTGTCAATCCATGGCTACAAGACCATTTGACATATCCCCATATGACTTCAAAACTTGGATGGATGAATACAAGAAATGAAAGTAGCTAGCCTCTCCAATGAAGAATGCTCAAGATGATAAAATGGCTATAGCTTAGGCTCTATGCTCATTTAGGAATGTAAAGGTGTAAGTGTAAAGGTAGGAGGAGGGCTCTTTATATAGCCCAATGGATAGAAGAATCTCTACATCCTCCTTCATGTGGGATAAATGGAGAGGTTGGGTTAGTTGTGGATAAGAGAGGTTTAGAAAGGGTTGAGTCAACCTTAGGAGAGTTTAGTTTGTCCTTTAGTGACCCATGGGGTTTGAGGGGCTTTATTAATTAATCCAAAGTGATTAATTAATAGGTGTGCAAGCTTATAGAAGCTTTTTAGAGGAATAATTAGCATGATTTAGACTATGAGAGGGATTTAATCAAATAAATGATGATTTATTGATTTAATGGAAGAGGAAGCTAATTAATTAATAATAATTAATTAGTCTAGATAGAAAGGGGGATTAATTAATTAGAAATAATTAATTAATATAGATAGAAAGGGGAGCTTAATTAATTAGAAATAATTAATTAATCTAGATAGAAAGGGGAGTTGATTAACGGAAGGTCATTAATTGGTGTATTGGTTGGATAGAAGAGTTAATTAACTAGCGTAATGTCATTAATTAATGGTGATATAAGAGGAAGTGTCTATTTATTGTTATTTCGTTATCAAATGACATTAATTGAGAAATGAGGCCTTTATTATGGTTGATTAGATACATGATGGTAGATTTAAGGAAAATTAGGAGTATATGAGAGTTGATTGTCATGATCACATGACTAGATGTTGTTATTTTAGAAAAAATATTGTATTATATCCGGATTAGGAATTATTAGATACATTAAGATAGTTGGGAATATTGTGCATTTTTGGCATTATTGGTCGTTATTTTGTAATAAAAATCATTATTTGAGAAAATTTGACAAAATTAGGCCTTAATTAAAGGTGATTAAATACATGAAGGTAGATGTGGAGAAAATTGGAAATATATGAGAATTATTTGTCATTATTTCATGATATAATGTCATTATTTGAAATATATTAACTAGATTGGGAGATGGTTAGGGAAATAAAATAGATATAGATAGATTTAAGGGGAAATGGACATATGTGAGCACCATTTGTCATTACTTTATGATCAGATGTCGTTATTTTTGAAAAATTGATTGAATTGGCCTCAATTACATGTTATCAAATATGTGAAGGTACATTTGGGGAAAATCAAACATTTTTGAGAACTAATTGTCTTTATTTTACAATCAAATATCATTATTTGAAAATATCACTTGAATTAAGCCTTACTTAGATGTAATGACATATATACGTGTAGATTTCAAGAAATCATCCAAATATGAACACCATTTGTCATTATTTCATAATCTAATGTCATTATTTGATAAAATTTATTATATTAGGTCTTAATTAGATGTGATTAGCAGAGATAGGTAGATTTCTTAAAAAGAGGCATATATGAGAGTCATTTTCATGATTTCATTATTAGTTGTGATTATTGGATAAAAATTTATTGAATTAGGCCTTGATTATGTGATATTAGGCAAATGGAGAGATTTGGGAAACTCGAGCATGTTTAAGCACCATTTATCATTAATTTTTGATCAAATATCATTATTTGAGAACAATTAACCAAATTAGGCAAAAAATTGGGTGCCCACTAATGGATGTAGATAGATTTGAAAAAATTGGTATATATGAGCATCGTTTGTGGTCTCTTTATTAGATGCTTTACTAGGTACACGAAGGTATATTTTTAATAAATTAGGTATGTTTGAGTACCATTTGTCATTATTTTTGATTGAATATGTTGATTGGAACTTTTTTATTAAACTAGGTGTTGATTAATTTTGATTAGATACATAAAGGTAGATTTGGGAAAATTTTGGAATACATTAGATCCATTTGTCGCTATTTCATGATCATGTGTTTAATATCCTCTCATCTCTCTATATTATTTTTTAACTAATAATGTAACTCAAAACATTTTCTTATAAAAAAGTTCAATTGGATATAACATTGGAGTATTAACATGATTCAAGAAATATTCACAACATGTTAGTCATGAAAATAAACAAGTTTTGGGATAGGGGCTAAAATATCACATGGAATTAATCAAAATAAAATTGTGATTAGATTTATTGGTTCCTCTTGAAAATATTTTCACTTTCAAAAAAGGCACCCAATTTTGAGACAATATGCAAAATTTATGGCCTCAGAAGGTAGAGGAATATATAGGGTTCTAAATAAATGTCTATTTCAATCCAAAACTTATATCTATTTCATGTTGTAAAAACAATTACTCCAATTTTGATTCCATTTTTCTTGGTTTAAAGCACATGTACATGGCCCTAAGTGTATTTTTAAACACATGGGCATAATACAATTTCAGGGGAGTTGTTTTCATTGACACTATACGTACCCAAAATTGTAAGATCTTATCTTTGCCAAAACAACGTGACACGTGCCCCAATGATGATACAGTCTCCTCGCAAGTGTTTGAGATCCGGAAAAGCTCTCAGTGTGCGTTAACATCCCGCATGCCCCGCTTAGCCCCCGTGTGCTTTATTTTTTCCTTTTCCCCTCTTTTCTTAGCCTTTTTCTCTTCAGTGACGAAACCGCCGCCCTGCCTGGGTGGCGGTCCTTTACGCATTTTCCAGAAATCTCTTTTAACACGAATCATGTAAATTCAACATTTTACCAGCTTTCTTTCACCACCATAAGCTTGCATTTATGATTCTGGTTCCCTGGAATAGTGTTTTTCCATTGTTTATAGTTTAAGAGTTCTATTTGGCTTTTACCTTGGGTAAATGCAAATGCTATAAATAGTTGGCTTGTGCTCAAGAAAATGGCCCCTCAAAATTTGCCTTTGATTTCTCTTTGTAATAGATTTAGTTTTCATTTTGCTTAGAGTGCTTAGTTTCTTTCATTGCATGCTTAGTTAGCATTGTTTTACTGTTAGTAAGCCACATATCCATCTTGTGCAAGTGTTGCTGTTATTTCATCCAATCCATTGGAATAGGATAGTTTGTTTATCAATAGGAAGCCATTAAAGTTGTAGGTTTTGCTCCTCAAACAGGATAGTTTCAGGTTCTGGACGTTTCATGTTGCATGACTCGCAATAAATCCCGCTAGGAATTGCATAAGCCAAGCTCTGTACTCTTGCGCTATCCCTCTCCTACTCACATTGTATTGATCACGTATCTTGAGCTGCCTACGTCCCAATATCTACTTACGTTGATGCTAGCATTACACGCTTTTACGGATCCATGTAAACACGAAGGAACGAGGAGATCTGCTGAGGGGACAAGATCACACACACCAGCCGGATTCGCCATTGTTCTGCAGAATCCAGGTTCTAGCTTTCAAAGTTCTAGTTAGAATCATATCAAATAGAGTAGTTAATTACTTTATTTCAATTAATTCTACTCTCGATATTGCCAGGGAAGCTGTGGGGATTGATATTTTCTGAGAAACTATGATTCACTTCTCACTTCGAGGTAGGATCGCGAGTCTTGCAAATAGATAAGATAAGCTATTTCATTGTTTATAATAGATCTACAAATTGCACTGAGACAAATAGATACACTTGGTTATTTTGTTTGTTTTAAATTGATTATTTTAGTTGTCATTTCTAGATATTTTAAATAGCTACTTTCTTAAATTCGTAAAGCTCATCAGAAAACACAAAAAAATAGAGAAGTTATATATGCTATAGATATACTTCACATAGGTAAATTTTATTTTACTGTAGTTCGCTTTACTTTGTTGCTTTTGTATGACAATCACGGGACCTAGAGAGCCCAGGGAATACGTATTCGAGCCAATCATGCCTCAGCCCAATCTCATCACAACGATAACTGATATAGATCAAAATATTAGGATTCAAGTCTTCCGAACAACGGTAAGCTTGCAACAAATCAATTCCCAGTTGAGCGGACTAAACATAGAAGACGACCAAGCACACACGTTTTGGTTGAATCAACCGAACTACAGATTACCCTAGGAAACATTCATATGATTTGTAGAAGGGTTCGAAAGAGAACAAACCTTTGGTTGTGATCCTTTTGTCCCATGACCAGATGCGAGAGACACTCAACTAGATATAGATACCAGCCTAAGAATCTAGGTTGCACGAACACCTGTAAGATATTATGAGAAAATCACACAGTTATTGATCCTAAATATAGAAGCTGAGAAAGCATACGATTATTGGATACTAGGGATTAGGACTTGATTTCATGCATGACCATAGTAGGTCCACAACAACTAAGATTCTACGGTTGTGACCCAAAATCCCGCAACCCAATGAATCCATAGGAGAATTAGACATAGACAACGGCTATGCACACTAGTATCTCGGTCTACTCCACTTCCTCCTATCATCATCAAACAATTGTCCTTACTAGACATAGCAGCTAATGAGCTAGGAATTGGACTAGGCGAGAGAATTGTCCATAGAATTGGCTATATTTACCATCCACCATATGACCCTGTCTAGAGAAAGACACGAAACTATCCGAGTCATTTTCCACGTATTCCACAACCTATAGATCGAATCACGCCAGAGCTCGATATTGATTGGAGCCTTCGAGAAGTCATCCTTGCTGACCGATCTATCACACCAGTTCAAGTTAGGAGGGCCTTCTTTGCCTTAGACTCACAAATTCCGCTAGTGTGTATTGAAGACATTAGATTACCTAACTAGTTTTTCTGCATCTCACACATATTCTATACCCACCAGCTGTCTCGGCACGACCTCGGGAGGTCGGGTGCGAGGAAGAGTTGCTTGTAGATTCCCATGCTCGCATGTCACTTTTCCGTCGTACAAAATTGGTGAACCCGACGTGAAACTTCCTACTTTCTAGTTTGGAGTCATATTATTACGTGTTCTTCCAAGTTAGTATACTTTTCATCTTTTCCACCTCATTGGCTTTCACCATCACCTTCGCTCCTTCCCATTATTCTGCGGGTATTCATATACCCCCCAAATATGTCGGGATTCGATGCATATGGCAGACCCCTCTTGGGTCTTGAGGCATACTATGCCCAGCAAAATAGGCAATCATCACCCTCACTTTTAGTATGGGGTGACAACTACTCAACTAACTAGTTGTCAACACAAACTCTGAGAATCAAATATAACTCATCATTTCAAACTGAGGAGTTGGAACAACTCGCTCAAACACAACAAACAAAGCCTTCAGGCTCAAATAACATGACATTCACCAGAGAATCTGGTTCATCTCCTCAGATGCTACTTAGACCACAAATTAGTAGACAATCAGACTCATACCGAGGTTTAGACTATGAATATTCAGTATGTTATGCTAGGAACAACCAATGTTCTCGAAGTATGTATCCACCTGTAGGAGGTTTACAAACACAACCCAAGGTCTCTTTTCAAGAAAATACCTCTATGCCACTGCATATAGGAAATACTCTCGGAGAAACTTGGAAAGATAATGATCAGGTCATAGCAGGATATCACATGCCTATATAAAACCATGGTATACCAACAAACGCCACTACGAAAAAACACCGTGACTTCACCAAATGAAGTCATTTTAACTCTAATAGAAAACGTTAGAGGGTTAGAGCTTGCCCAAGCAAGTCAAAATTCGTAATTCATGCAAAGGGGAGTTCTAATCCTCCACACCATCCTAGCCAAGTAGATCTCCTCACAGGAGTAGGAACATTAGGCATGACTCCTCAGTATTCACAACAAACGCCAACTAGACCCACCATCTCTAACACTGTTCCTCCCGGTCTAGTACAAAACAATCCATTCCTGGACAGTACCCCGTCATACTTAAACATATACTCCAAATCACCACAAGGGGATATGTTCTCCTCTCTCGGCATGTTTTCTCAAACACAGGGGCTTCCTTATGCCCCTACCAACGCATACGTTGCATCATATAAACAACCCATCCCACCACCGCTCCCTCAGCGAGCCTTGTCCATGGTCGAAACATATGCGATAGAGACGTACTCAGAATATTTGAAAGAGCCCTTAGATTTCACCATACGAAGCATCATGCTTCCAAGACCTCTCCCCAATTTTCCCAAATACAAAGGCGAGGGAGATCCAAACACACATATCAAAGCTTACGCTACTGACCATTCGAGAACTACTCCCATGGGATGGGGTTGTTGCTAAAATATTCCCAAAAACCTTGGAAGGCATCACTCTCGATTGGTATTATAGAATACCTAAGGCTTCCATACATTCATTCAAACAACTCATGTCAGAGTTCATCAAGGCCTTCGACATGAACAAATTATTAAGAACAGGAATCAGGGAGTTCTTACACATCAAACAAGAACACAACGAATCTGTCGCCCATTTCATCCAAAGGTGGCGTACAGTTCTTTATTCTTCGGCAAGTGCTCCAAACATGGATCAAATGGAACTATGTGATTTATTCCTTCATTCTCTTAGTAGAGAAGTGAAGGAAGAAGTCCAGAAGTTCCCATTAAGAACTTACGATGAAGTACTTGAGAGCGCTCTTCGAATAGATCAAGTGACAATTGATAGTGGTCGCAAAACATATGGAGCCGGGAGGCTAATCGCCCCAAACCAGAACACTACAACTTATCCTACTACCATGAATGTCAATCAAGGACCTAAAATCCTTAACAAAAATCGGTGTAACAACGGATGGAGTAATCGACCAGCCTAAAAGGTAAATGTTGTCAATAATCCATCACAAACTTACAACCAACGAAATAACAACTTTACCCCGACAATCAATACAGTGGATTTTAACCATCCACAACAACAACAACAACAACAACGAAATCCCATACAGGGTCCAAGCCAAAATTTAACTAGGTACCAAAACCAGAATTCAAACCAAAAACAACAAACGCAAAATTTTAATAGACAACGGTTTGATAAAAATTTTGGGCCACAATACACATCAAACCAAAAAACTAGGAATTACAATCCTAATTCATATTTTGGTTTCCACAAAATTCGGGGCCATGACACTAGAACGTGCCGTGACTACAATAAATTCATGCAATGCTTGCCAGATGAACAAAAACAACTTTTCATGGATATGTTCTTAGCAGATCCTACGTCACCAACGTCAAATACCTTTTCAGGGGCAGTTTCCCCTCAAAACGCACCCCTGAAGATCTTTAATGATCCACTCCCAAATCATGATAACAACAGGCTAAATCTAACTAGGACGAACAAGGGTGCGATGATAGGAAACAATGATCATGAAGCCTCGACCTCACTAAATCCATTAGTTGCGCCACAACTAGGAAGTCAGCCACGACCTAAGGTAGTCGGTTTAGTGGAGTTAGACGCTGAGCTACCCATCGAAGCTATAACAAGGACACGAGAGTATTTCTCTCAGCCAAGTCCAAGCCACCTGCCAGAGGCGGATGACATCCAACAAATCATAGCAAAACTTGTGGGTGCCTATGATTTAATTAACGACCTAACAAAAACCTTCTCGCACATTTCATTCTTAGACTTACTAATGAACTCTCCCCCTGTGGTTGCTCTTTTAGAAGCATTAGGTTTAGGTCATCTAATTAACATCACTCCACCACCTGAAACATAGGTAAATCATGTGGACTTTGATGTTCATCCTCCAGGGCAGGCAAATAGGGATGTCAAATTCATATTCAAGATAAACAAAATGCCAAAAGATGCTGAGATCGCACGCCGAGGTGATCCAGCCTTACATTTGCAAGTATGGGTTTATAACAACTATGTAAAGTGTGCAATGGTTGACGATGGGGTGGCAGTTAACATAGTCCCCTTCTCTTTCCTCCAAAAGCTAGGGTATGGAGAAACCAATTGTTCCACAACTCGAAATACACTAAGGGGCTATGATAGTCTTAAAGCCACCTCGGTTGGAACTATAATATTACCGGTCACCTTAGGACCCAAAACCATCTTGACTGAGTTTTATATTATAGATCGGGAAACTAACTATAATATGATCCTCGGCCGACCATGGATACACCGCATGAAGGCAATCCCTTCTACACTATTTCAAGAAGTAAGGTTTTTACATTTAGGAAAGGTATTCGTGGCCAAAGGTGATCCAAAACCATTTGATGTACACCTAGCTGACTTAAAGAAAAGACCAGGCATACACTCGGAGTTTGAGCTCCCAACAAACCAACTTAATAAACCTACCGACGCAAAAACAAAAGAAAAGTTGGTACCTATGACAGATCTTGAAACTATGAGCCTAGCCAAAGTAACCCCAACCCCCAAAGATGAGGCTAACACTGTAGAAACAGTATCATTAGGAACTACTGCAAAGATCGTTGAATTGCTAGAAAATGATCTACCAATATTCTTACCATTCGATTCAGTAGGCATAGGATATTCCCTAGGCATTGGCTCTCTTCCAGCAGAGGATCTCTGTATGGTGGAAGTAGAATATGCAAACACAACAGATATCCCACCATCCATATTCCCAGTCAAATATTGGACACTCCATTTTGATGGAGCTAGATGCCATTACGGAGCGGGGGCAGGTATAATCTTTACTTCCCCTGAAGGAAAAGTCTTACCTTTTTCCTTTAAACTAAATTTTGAGTGCACAAACAATGGTGCTGAGTACGAAGCCCTCCTCCTTGGCCTCATCTTAGCTAAGAGAATTGGTGTTGATAACATCAGAGTCTTAGGAGACTCGCAATTAGTGGCAAACCAAGTCTCTGAGGTATATGAAACCAAATCCAAACACCTACAACTTTACAAAAAAGATGTATTAGATTTAAGCAAGGAGTTTGACTTCATATCAATTGAAGCAATCCTGCGAGAGAAAAATCTTCTCGCCGATTCAATGGCAACTTCAAAGATCACGTTTTACTCCAAGCAGTGAGTTAGAGGATACCCGTTTCATAGTATCCCTTCACGATGAACCATTGATAAAAACAATGACAAATTCTCCTTTAAACGGAAATGAATCTATTATCCTAGACCATGTTGATAGTGATATGGCCACTTTGGATTACTTAAACGCCTATGCGGCACTACATCTCTCCTATCGTATGATAGATTTGTCCTTAATCCCACATTCGTCTTCCTACTTCGGAAATCCCATGATGGATCTTCCCTCACAAATGGAACCTAGCATATGCACAGTAGAAAATGGGGATGATTTGGATTTACCTCCAGCGCCACCTGAATTTGAAGAGGGTAACGCCTCTTTGATCGAAGAAACCATTGATATTAACATCAAAACAGAAGATGAACCAAGTATTTTAAAAGCGGGATCCTCGTTAACCCCATAAGAAGTAGAAATACATACTCGGATCCTCAAAGAACATCGAAGGCATTTGCATTTAATTATAAGGAAATGACAGGGAGTTACACCCCACATTGCGGTGCACAACCTCGTCACTAAATCTGATGCAAATCCAGTTAAACAAAAATCGAGACCCATGAAACCCAAGGTAGCTCTCATGGTAAAAGAGGAGATAATAAAACTCCTCCAAGTAGGATTCATCAAGCACGTCAATTACTCCCAATGGGTATCTAACATCGTTTCCGTTCTCAAGAAGAATGGGAAGATACACATCTACATAGATTTTTAAGACATCAACAAAGCGTGTCCTAGAGATGACTTCCCATTGCCATCCATTGATGTCATTGTTGATGCAATAGCTAGGTTTGAAATTTTGTCTCTCATGGATGGATTCTCGGGATACAATCAAATGAAAATATCTGAACAAGATCAAGCTAAAACCACATTTATAACTCCTTGGGGAACTTATTGCTATGTTGTCATGCCATTTGGTCTCAAGAATGCTGGTGCTACATACTAGTGAGCTATGACATATATATTTCATGATTTAATTCATAAAATCATGGAATCCTACGTAGATGACTTGTTGGCTAAGGCCAAGAAGCGTTGTGACCATCCGGAAGTACTCCACATCATTCTCTCACGTCTGATAGAATACGGAGTCACGCTAAATGTAGAAAAATGTGTCTTTGGTGTAACAGGAGGGAAGCTCCTAGGTTACATCATATTGTCACGAGGGATAGATGTTGACCCAACCAAAATTCGGGTTGTCCTCGAAATGGTTCCACCTTCGGATGAATATGGAATCAGGTCATTTCTCGGAAAGCTGGGTGCAATCTGAAGATTCATCCCAGACTTAAGCTTTGCCATTCATCCAATCAACAATTTACTCAAGAAAGATTATAGCATTGATTGGACTGAAGACTGCAATGAAGCTTTTGATGCAGTTAAGCATTTCCTGTTATCACCACCTACGCTAATGCCACCTAAGCTAGATCACCCATTAATTCTATACTCACGAGCTACCAATGTCTCGCTAGCCTGCATGCTGGCTCAAGAAGACGATGACAAGAGAGAACGCATGATTTATTTCATTAGCCAAACGTTTCTCGACTATGAAACACGTTACACACAAGAAGAATGAGAATGCCTCGCCATAGTCTTTGCAACCAAATGCCTAAGACATTATATGCTAAATCAAGAAACAAGGGTCATGGTAAAAATGGACCATTTACGAACTTTCCTCACACAAGGGTCCTTATCTAAGAAGGCTGGACGTTTTATAACCTTAATGGGAGAATTCAAATTAACATTTGTAAATCAAAAGTTAGTTAAGGGACAAATCATCGCAGATTGGTTAGCTGATAACCCATTAGATGGAGGTGATCTAGTAGATTTAGATTTTCCAGATGAGTGTGTATACTACATTGAAACCCGACCTTCTATCTCTGAGTGTCCCTAGTACACTGATATCATTAATTATATCATGGACCATACGTATCTAGAAGGAGCTACACCGCAACAAAGAAGGCGGTTACGTATTATCGTAGCTAAATACATCATTATAGAGCAAGTGCTCTATCGGAAAGCGTTTGATGGAATGCTCCTAAGATGTGTCGACACGGAAGAATCCAAGAAGATTCTCCATGAATCTCACAGTGGAATGTGTGGAGGCCACTTCGGTGGTCATGCCACCACTCGTAAAATACATCGAATGGGTTATTTTTGGCCTACTCTAGAACACGATGCAGTAGAGTTCGTACGCAGGTGTCATAAGTGCCAAGAATTCTCCCATGAGATCAATATGCCGGCACAAGCTCTGCAACCAATCGCTACACCATGGCCCTTTTCTACATGGGGCCTAGATTTAATAGGGAAATTCTCTCCCTCATCCACAAACGGCCATAATTTTATAATTACGGCCACCGAATATTTTACCAAATGGGTAGAGGTTATGCCTCTTACTACTGTACCTGGTTTTGTAATCGCCAAGTTCATTTTGAACCAAATCATTTACAGGTATGGTATCCCGCAAATCATTATCTCTGATAATGGAACTTCTTTTAAGAATGAAGAGGTTCGTGAACTATGCAATAAATTTAAAATAAGCCATCATACGGCTTCCTTGTATTACTCTCAAGGCAATGGACAAAGCCAGTGGCGGCTTAATAAAACACTAAAATCTATTCTCCTTAAAATGGTGAAAGAAAACAAATGAGATTGGCACTTGAAGTTATATCCGGCCTTATGGGCCCACCGAACCTCAATAAGAACACCAACGGAGAAACTCCTTTCTCTCTAGTATTCGGGGCAGAGGCACTTCTCCCACTCGAGGTTGAAATACCCAATCTCCACATTTCATTACAAGGGATTCTAGATGAAGACACTTATAGAGAAGCATGTCTTTCCCAACTAGAAAGCCTAGATGAAGCTAGGTTAGATGATGAAGCAGTAGCATAGAGTCTATGCTTTGACCGGATGTGCCGGTAGTATAACAAGAAAGTCTATGAACGCAACATATATGAAGGTGATCTAGTTCTAAGACTAGCAATTTGGATCGACAAGAAGACCAGCGAAGGAAGGAAGTTCCGGCCTAAATGGTTGGGCCAATCTTGAGTCATGAAGGACTATGGAAATGGTGCATACCTCCTATGTACATTAGAAGGTGAGGAATTTGGTGAAACAGTCAATTCCCCTGCACCTCAAGCGGTTCTACGAGTGAGCGGTTAACACTACTTATATATATATATATATATATATACATATATCTTATATATAGATATAGGATATATATCTTTTTTTCTTGTTTCATATTTTTGCTTGTTTCATACACAAATGGTGATCAAGGAATCTATTCTCAAAGCAATTCATTACAAACTCATGATGTTGTTGGCATAAACACTTGAATCATACTTCTCCATTTTCATGATATCATCAAATTATCTCAGAATCATTTTATCAAATAAAGCTAGACATGACAAAGTCTTAATGGTAACCATACCAAGATTTACAAGTTTATTCTCACTTTTGGTTTCTTCTTAGGGTAGGTGTCTTACCTATGGTCTATTCTAGAAGCTTCATGGTGTCACATCTATCCCATATGTATATCTCTTTGGAAATAAACACATACTGACATTTTACTCAAACAAACAAGTCAAACATTGATCAAATAGAACATTTTAATTTTACGCATTTCCTTGCCCCACCAACCTTTGGTGATGAGCTTGCATCTCTTACTAGTGACGTAGGGTTGGGAAAGGATGGAAATGCCCTTACTCACCTATGCTTTGGCCACGGTGATAAACCCACGCTTCTTACTAGTACCATGGGGAAAAGTGTAGGGGGTCCTCTTGACAAATAAATACAAAAGGTCATACACAAACAATTCAAACTTTGAAACTTTGAGTCAAAAACAAATGAATCAGATGTTCAAAATCCCAAGAGAGTTAAAATCCTAAAAACCTAGATTTTGTCTACTATGTGGCCATCTACGGGTCTAAGTCTGGATAAACTGCAAAGCAAGTTACATCCAAAACTATGAAGTCACTCAAGTGGAGTAGACTTGTGGTGTCCTAATTTGGTTCCGCCAAAGCTTTGTCTATCTTTCATCACTATCATTTCACTACACCTCATAACTTGCGCCCTTCCCAACTCTTGGTGATAAGCCCTCGCATCTTACTAGTTGCGTGGAGTTGGGGGTAGGGGCAGGTTTATCTGTTCATCATACCGGTTTATTTTCATCACTTTGCCAAAACAAACATGAAGTATCCAAAATTGCTTACAGAAACTAAGATTCAAAATCACATTATATCTACATTATCATATATCAACATCATGAAACACAAAAGGAAAGTAAAACACTTGCATCATTTGTTCACCATTGCATATATTCTAAAAGAAACATATAAACATACATCATAGCATACATGAGGAAACTAGAAATAGAAAGAAATCCATGAATGCCAAGATTTTGATCTAGAATGAATACATATATATAAATGATCAACGTTTATATACAATGTCATCATGCACTAAGCATGGTCAAAACACTCAAAGAGCCCGGGATATACAAAACAATATATAGTAAAAATCTATGAGAGCCAAGTGGCTTCTCAATCCCTACGAGACCCCTCTAAAGGTGCATGCCCACGCCTAGGACTCCGGCTACGCCAAAGACTCAATGCACGGAGGGCTCAGGATCCCGAGGGGCAGCCACAGTCTCACCACGAGAATGGCTCCTCATCAAGCGCTCAGCCGTCCTGTACCCCGCTAACTCTGTGCGAAGGGTCGATACCATCCTGGCCACATGCCAGACTGGAGCGAAGACGTCGGTATGTCTACCAGCTGCTGAAGGCTCCCCAACGTCCACGGACAGCTCTGCGCGGGTCCTCTCCATGGGGATCATCAGGGTATCAGTGCATACCCTGCGAATCAAGTCCCGCCACTCATCGGCGGTCTCTGCAAACCAAGGAGAAAAATTAGAAACCAAATAGGAGATTAGAAATCCAAGATAAAACACAAGGAGAGATAGTAACTAAAATGATCTTAAATTAAACAAACACTAGAAGGGAGAGAGGGTAACTTACTCGGATCACCAGGCCTCCAAGATGGATCTATGGGATCAACGCCCGCCACGGATGCCGCTGCTGACTGAGGGGCTGCTCCTGTGGCTAGAGCAACATAATGCCCCACAACAGACTCATCCTCCCCATGGCCTTAGGAGAGTGGCTCCTCTGAAACCAGAGTCACCCTCTCTGCACTCTGCTCGGCCCTCTCCGCCTGCATGATATCCTGGGTGTCGTGCCACTCAGGATCACTATCCTCGAGTCTCCTCCTCTGTCTCCCCCCCGTAAACTCCTCAGACTCGGAGTCTACCTCAATGGGGTCATCACTGCTATGGCGTAACCCACGAAAATCTAAAGAAAAGGTGCCTGAGGTGCACCGGCTCTCCCTCTGGCACGTACTATCCTCCTGGCTGTAATAGGAACGCCAGGAGTAACCACTGTCCAACCCCGGCCTCTAGGCCCCCCTCTGGCCTCTCGGACTGATCTGTATACTGGCACCACTAGGGGAAGCATACCCATGTATGGTAAGCCAAACTGCTGAGGAACATGGCCAAAGGGGTGCATCTCCACTCGCCCCACTCTATCAATAAGCTGCCCTGTGGTGGAGCAGGAGATCAAGGTAAGAGCCTCCTCGCCCCATATACCTGCCATAGTCTGGTATGGTGTGGCCTCCATGTCGGCAGTAGTCAGTGAGGAAACTGCCTGATGAGGTGCTCTAAGCACCGAAATGTCTGTCCATCTGGTTTCCTCACAGCTCCAGGATCTGCCACCTCCACACCCCTGCCATAAGGGATGAAATGCTCATAGACCCAACTCATGACTAGGGTCGGGTGGCTCAAGGACTGCCCCTGTAAATGGACCACCCTGTATAAGTCATGGTAGGTGGTCCCAAGAATGTCTGCTCCCCAGGCATATATCCGACCGTGCCCCTCTATCTGTGCAATAATGGGGGACCAGCAGTATAATAATGTATCTCCTCCCTTGTCCCCGATCAGTCTCGAGGCAAGGATCCCCATGATGGCTTGGTGAAGTAAGGGGATGGGAAAAGAAGGAATGGATCGAACTCTAACCCCCTTCTTCGACCCCGTGGAGATGACTGCATCTCCCATGTATGTAGCCCATTGTGCAATCTGTGCTCATGAACCTGCCGTCTCTAGGGTGAGTCATCTCCCAATGATCGGGACCCCCAGAATACGATAGAAATCCTCCAATGTAATAGTCCACTCACCGCGGACCCCTGGCAATCGGAAGGTGTTCCGATCTGCATCCCAGTATGAGAACAAATCACAAAGGATGTGACTAGATGGTGTAACATGGGGCACACATGAAATGCGTAGTATCCCAACCCGCTGAAGAGTGTCCTCCTCATCCTGTGAGAGGGCGTTTAGAACCCCTGGGAGCCAATCACACTCCCTCTCTCGACTCCACCAGATATACTCCTCTCTCACCTGCATACACCCAAAAACACACAAAACAGAGCAAGTTAGCATCCAAGTAATACTGGAAAAATCATGAAAACACATAGAAATGCTAAAAATGCAAACACAATCTCAAATAGATGTTCCTTTTGCATTCTGTGCAAAACCACCACCCTGAGCAGGGAGGTGGTTTTGTAACCGCCGCCTTAAGGGCGGCGGTCGTGGTCCGAAAACCCACGCAGTTTTTAAGCTTAAAAGGCCTAAAAAGTGCAAAAAATGACCATTTTACCTAAAAAAAAAGCCTACCTAGTAGGCGTCCCCCCTAGGTGGACCTTTTAACACTAACATTTTCAAAAATTACCCCCTCGTGACAAAGTATTTAGCATTTCAAATTTAAGGGGGTAAAAAGGATAAACTGAAGAAAACTAGCCTGTGATCTCACGGGTCAATGTTCCACACGTGGAGGCATGATCACTATGTCATCACAGACGTTTTGACTCTACTCACACAAGAAATAGTCACCGTGGGTCCCAGAGCTCAAAATCAATCAAATCGACTCGCACAAATGAATAGGAAAATGGGCCCACTTTCATATATATAGCACCCTGGTTCGTTTTAAATGACTTTTTCACAGGTTTGGAGTGCCGATGGAGGTAAGTTCCTATCCCCGCACAAATGGTACGTTCTCATTTCCCTATTATTTTAGCGTTTATTTTTCAAGCTATTGTGTCTATCTACACTTGAGTTCTCTTTTCGTTTTGCAGGTAGCGGGAATCTTGGACGGCGTCATTTCAACACATGGATGTATCAGGTATAACTTCTAACTTCCCATTTCGGGACCACCATACTCGGACCCACCATTTTACGCCTCTTCATGGCTAAAATGCTTCTCCGAGGGGGCAATATGTACATACCCAAAATTGTAAGGTACTGTACTGCTAGAACAACGTGACACGTGCCCCAATGATGATACAGGTCTCCTCGCAAGGTGTTCGGGATCCAGAAAAGCTCTCTCGAGTGTGCGTTAACATCCCGCATGCCCCGCTTAGCCCCCGCATGCTTTATTTTTTCCTTTTCCCCTCTTTTCTTAGCCTTTTTCTCTTCAAGTGACAAAACCACCGCCCTACTCGGGCGGCGGTCCTTTACGTGTTTTCCAGAAAGCTCTTTTAACATGACTCACGTAAATTCAATGTTTTACCAGCTTTCTTTCACCGCCATAAGCTTGCATTTATGATTCTGGTTCCCTGGAATAGTGTTTTGCCATTGTTTATAGTTTAAGAGTTCTATTTGGCTTTTACCTTGGGTAAATGCAAATGCTATAAATAGTTGGCTTGTGCTCAAGCAAATGGCCCCTCAAAATTTGCCTCTGATTTCTCTTTGCAATAGATTTAGTTTTCATTTTGCTTAGAGTGCTTAGTTTCTTTCATTGCATGCTTAGTTAGCATTGTTTTACTGTTAGTAAGCCACATACCCATCTTGTGTAAGTGCTGTTGTTATTTCATCCAATCCATTGGAATAGGATAGTCTTTTTATCAATAGGAAGCCATTAAAGTTACAGGTTTTCTCCTCAAACAGGATAGTTTCAGGTTCTGGACGTTTCATGTTGCATGACTCGCAATAAATCCCGCTAGGAATTGCATAAGCCAAGCTCTGTACTCTTGCGCTATCCCTCTCCTACTCACATTGTATTCAGTCTGTATCTTGAGCTGCCTACGTCCCAATATCTACTTCTGTTGATGCTAGCATTACACGCTTTTCTGGATCCATGTGAACACGAAGGAACGAGGAGATCACACTGAGGGGACAAGATCACACACACCAGCGGATTCGCCCTTTGTTTTGCAGAATCTAGGTTCTAGCTTTCAAAGTTCTAGTTAGAATCATATCAAATAGAGTAGTTAATTACTTTATTTCAATTAATTCTACTCTCGATATTGCCAAGGAAGCTGTGGGGATTGATATTTTATGAGAAACTATGATTCACTTCTCACTTCTGAGGTAGGATCGAGAGTCTTGCAGATAGATTAGATAAGCTATTTCATTGTTTAGAATAGATCTACAAATTACACAGACAAATAGCTACACTCGGTTATTTTGTTTGTTTTAAATTGATTATTTTAGTTGTCATTTCTAGATATTTTAAATAGCTACTTTCTTAAATTCGTAAAGCTCATCAGAAAACACAAAAAAATAGAGAAGTTATATATGCTATAGATATACTTCACATAGGTAAATTTTATTTTACTGTAGTTCGCTTTACTTTGTTGCTTTTGTATGACAATCATGGGACCTAGAGAGCCCAGGGAATATGTATTCAAGCCAATCATGCCTCAGCCCAATCTCATCACAGTGATAACTGATATAGATCAAAATCTTAGGATTCAAGTCTTCCGAACAACGGTAAGCTTGCAACAAATCAATTCTCAGTTGAGCGGACTAAACATAGAAGATGAACAAGCACACACGTTTTGGTCGAATCAACCGAACTACAGATTACCCTAGGCAACATTCATATGACTGTAGAAGGGTTTGAAAGAGAACAAACCTTTGGTTACGATCCTTTGGTCCCACAGCCAGATGCAGGAGACACTCTTATAGATATAGATACCAGCCTAAGAATCTAGGTTGCACGAACACCTGTAAGATATTCTAAGAAAATCACACAGTTATTGATCCTAAATATAGAAGCTGAGAAAGCATACGATTACTGGATACTAGGGATTAGGACTTGATTTCACGCATGACCATAGCAGGTCCACAACAACTAAGAGTCTACGGTTGTGACCCACAAATCCCACAACCCAACGAATCCATAGGAGAATTAGACATAGACACTAGCCTACGCACACTAGTATTCCGGTCTACTCCACTTCCACCTATCATCATCGAACAATTGTCCTTGCTAGACACAGCAGCTAACATGAGCTAGGGAATTCTAGACTAGGCCAGAGAATCGTCCATAGAATTGGCTATATTTACCATCCACCATATGACCCTGTCCAGGAGAAATACATGAAACTATCCCGGGTCATTTTCCACGTATTCCACAACCTATAGATCGAATCACGCCAGAGCTCGATATTGATTGGAGCCTTGAGCAGTCATCCTCGCTGGCGGTGATCTATCACACCGATTCAAGTTAGGAGGGCCTTCTTTGCCTTAGACTCATGAAATTCCGCTAGTGCGTATTGAAGACATTAGATTGCACGACTAGTTTGTATCGCATCTCACACATATTCTATACCCACCATTTGTCTCAAGCACGACCTCGGGAGGTCGGGTGCGAGGAAGAGTTGCTTGTAGATTCCCACGCTTGCATGTCACTTTTCCGTCGTACGACACCCTTAAATACTAACACTAGTTTGTAAAACATCGATATTTTTATCAAGAAAATTGTCTAGTTTTAATTTTTTTAGAAATTAAATTAAATTTAGTAATTAATATTGATTTATTTCCTTAAATAGGTCATAGTGGAAAATATATACACATTGCAAAAATTTAACTTTTGACTCATATTTTTAAAATTTTCAAAATCTTTTAACATTTTAATGTAAACTACAATCTTTTTAAAAATAAATTAATAATTTAACCATGTTAACCTCAATGGAAAAACATCCTTCCATTTTTCATAAGAAATCTATTAGATAATTAGTACAAGCATATTATTAAAAATTATGAAAAATTTACCTCAACCATGGTCCACATGTCCTCCACATCCACTAAAAACTAGGGAAAAATCATTCTTTTTTAAAAGGCACAATGAACACATGCTTACCATTTTTGATCCTAATAATATAGTTATATATTGAAATTTATAAAATTCATATATCAAATTTGATTAAATTTTAAAAAAATGGGCTCATAAAATACATTCAAAATGCTTTAAACTAGTAATCGCATGCAAGCAGTGTAATGGAGACATTAAAGGGATGCTTTGAAAAAGTTAGACTTGAAGGAGTGAAACACTTTGCATGAGGAAGAGGGGAAATGAAGAATGGTATTGAGGGAGGATAAGTCCATGGTTCGAGACAATGTTGAGGGGAACATATATGAAAATAGAAAATACTTAGTATTATAAGAATAAATTACAACATATTGTAAGGTCCACAACAAATTATATAACTTTAAATAATACTAACAAAATAAAGATCACATCCATCTATTTACTCATTACTTATGGTATTTTCTAATCCATTTTTGTAATGTATTTTTAATGAAATATATTGCTATAGTTCACTCAAAACATTAAAATGAGCAACTAGAAAATGTGTCATTTTTAATTAGACAAGGTTTAACATTTTAACCTTTGTAAGTAAGCAATAAAATTCACCTTATTTTCTAATTCATTCTCATATTGTGTAATGTTTTTGAAGTTTCTAAATTCAAATTTGATTGCAATAGCATATATGATTGAAATGGAAAATTTTCAACATGTTGTTGGGAACTTATTACAGTTGTCACATGAGCTATGTGTTTTTTATGTTGTTGATTTCTATTGATCATACCTCTTAACCAACATATGATCTTCAAAAGGATTTAGTTTTTGAAAATGCATTTTTTTTTTGAAATTTCATTATTGTATACAAAATGAACATATACATGAGGAAACACTATCAACAAAAATTAAATGAGAGGAAAGCTATCCGATGGAATGGGTAATAGACACAATGATCGAGAGATGGAGCATTTGAGATGGTTAGACTTATTATCCACATGTGTAAATTATGAAATATTCATAGCAAAGTAAATGGAAACCAATTATATATATTTCATGTTAAAAAATTAATACAAAATTCTCATATCCTTAAATTATTGTTATGCATGGGGAAAGAGCACAAAGTTCAACATTGGGATGGATACATGTAATTTGGTGATGCATTGCATGTCTATTGGTAATGTTGAAGGCCTTCCAAAAATAAAATTTTATAGTTGGATGGGTTGGTGAGTAATACCTCCACTTCATGGAATCCTCCACAATAATATCACATCCATATGTAGGTAATTGTGCATTGTGATACTAAGGCCATTAGTGACTTTATCGATCTTAGTTACAATATTTCTAGTTATGGTGATTGGCTTACTAAAATCTAAGAGTGTAATTTTTTTGACATATGTGGTAATAAAGAACCCACACTCACCAAAACCCATGTTAGAATGTTGAATCTCAATATGGCCCAAGTACTCTGACACCTTGACGGGTGTACCCCACTAGGCCGCAAGAGATCCACTCTAATAAGACTAAAATCTAATTTAGCACTACATGGTAGATGCACAAATTTGAGGGTCAATTTCATGGCCACTATTTCCATTTTTGAAAAGTTTTACGCCCTTTAAATGTTTTCCCATACTTATTTTAAATAGGTCCTGGGAAATCCAAAAAAAAGGGCATATGCCCTTTGTTGTAAAATGGGTGTATGTCCTTTGTGTTAAAAAGGATGTACACCCTTTTTAATAAAAATTTGTGCACCCTATTTGCAAAAAGGTCATCCAACCTTCGACTACAAAGGGTGTACACCCTTTATAGAGAATAAAACAAAAAGAACACATACTTGCTCATATTTTTTAAACTGCGGCTTGAAAGATGAGTTTGGAGCTCAAAACCAAAAGATATACATTTTCCTTCATCACGCACATGCTAACACGAGTCCCATGGGCTCGGCTGATTTTATTTTTAAATGTATTTTGTTATTTTGTTGTTTTGATAAATTAGGGGTTTTGAAATAGAAAGTAAATGTTTTAATTCCATTTTTATAAATATATGTTAATTGAGGTTTTCTTTGAAGAAAATTTTGAGGGAATGTAGAAAATATTGATAATCCACAAAAAAACCTCTAAAAACCTAGGAATCCATAAAAGCTCATATACACGAAGAACAAGAATTATTATAACGATATACTACAAACCTCTGACAACAACTGGAAATGATCGCAAATTGTTTGTGTGATTCCTGAACCAAAAATGCATGTAGTGCTCTTGCAAATATGTTGGAAAGTGTTTACTGAAGTAAAAAATGTTTTAGGGTAATTATAGTAATGTAAAGTGAGAGGAAAACATGCAAACAATTATATCTTTGATTGATTGTCATATCATGCCATAGAGGGCATGCAAATATTAAAACAAGAATTTTTTATTTGTTTCATAATCTTGGAATAAATGATTCACTAAAAATGGGAATTAAATATATTATCAATGATTGGTGTATCCATGACGAAATGAAAAAAAGGAGACAGGTGGTGAATGGTATTTGACAATCCTACGTGTAACAATAATGAGCTTCCATTGTATTTTTTTAATGAAAACTATATTGTGAGTTTTTGCTTAATAGGAAGCCAAATTATTTTCATTTTCGAGCATCTTAGGGAAGAAAGGTAGACCATCATATGAGAGACCTAGTGCTAGGTGAGACCAAAATGTAAAGAACCATCCCTCAAGAGATATGATGAAAAAAGTACATGATGTCATTCATAGTAAAATTCATTGCAATGGACGTAGGGAGACTATTCGATCACTTGATAATTTGACATATACATTGATTTCCCATGGGAGGCATACTGGGGGTAAACAATGTTTACAAATTGTAGTACTAATGGTGGTAGTGGAAGTCATAGTGCCCCTCATAGTTTTGATGGCTTAAGTGGAAATGCATCGATGGTTTTGTGGTGACACAAATAGTGGTGGAATTAAATTTTTGCTGCATCCGTGTACATCTTGTGGGAGGATGTGTGTTGGACCATCTACATAGACTACATCTCTAGAACCTACATGCCAGTTTGTAGAGCCCAATGATACCACTTTATGGTACTCTATGTAATAGTCTATACCATATATGGTTACTTTACCATCTTTGGATGTTATACGGAGAGATGTATATGACATCCAAGTATCCCCTCTAGTTACTAGAGCATTTGAGGGTAGTACCAAGCGAGATACTAAGGATGTAACTATTTTTATTGTTTATTCACAAAAGTAACTCGATCATAATTTTGATGTAACTTAGTAATAATAATTGTTGTTAATGCATGTTTATAAGTAATTGATTCATAATTCTAACTTCTTCCTTTTTTTCTTGTATAGTTGATGGTGGAGGCCATGGGAAGCCCTCTTGGATTAGATTTTGTTGTTCTGATAGTTATTAGTGTCATGGATGCATGTACGTTTTCAAAATTGGTTGAGGTATTGTTAAGTTATTTATTATCTATTGACATTGGTAGATTATTAGCTCTATTTGTGCATACAAATAGCTATAAAATGTTGGTGTTTCATTGCATCCAACACTAAATGATCATATTTAGGGGTTTTTTCTAGCACCGAGTTTCCACCCTACAATAGTTTTAGTCTACTCGAGCAGTGATAACACATAGTTTAATTGTAAATTTTTATTTCAAACAATGTTACTTTAAATTTCACTTATAATTACATTTTATGAATATATCTTTAAACCTATATACCATCGTTATAGTCTATGTGTTTCACCATTCATGTATTTGAGGTCTTTTAGAGCGAGGCAAACCTTTTATTGGCCTGATGTTCCTTCCTAAACACATTCATAATATTTTGAAGAGGTTGTTCGAGAGATGCATTTATAAATCTATCATGGATGCAACACCAAAGGTACAATTAATTTGTTATTTACACACTTAAATAGTCATTATATATATCATCAATGATTACATATGAATGTTACCACAAATGAGATTGTGTTTTCCACACCATAGGATCTAAGAAGCCCAAAGTGAGACATGAAAAAAATGCTTGCATTAGAATTATGCATTCAATGAAATGCATATTGTGGACACCCCAATTTCACACCCCTCCTAAATCAATTAATTTTCCCATTCCATTTCGCACAAAAATCCAACATTGAATTAATCAATGTAAGTTGATTAATTAATCTATTTCAATCCCTAAATTAAACCTAATCTTCCTCACATGCTAAATATTCCCCATGTCCCCCCACTTGCGAATTAAATATTCATGTTTAATTCTTGTCCATTCCTCATTTCCCCACTCACTTAATCCTACTTACTTTTACAAATCATGATTAACCTAAACTTTCAAATTAATCCCACTTTCAGGCTATAAATAGAGCCTTACCCCCTCTTTCAGGACAAGCTTGAAATCCTATCAGAGCTCTTACATTCTTGTTGTGTAGAGAATCCCCTTGATCTCGTCCTAATGTCCAAATAACCCCAATTTGTCCATCCATAAACCTATTACCCTCACATCCCTTAGTGCAAATTTTGGGAATCGATCGTTATGGCGGTGAAGGTATTTCTCTGGTTTAGAGAAAGCAACTACATTTCAAGTAATTTGGGCTCATCAAGTCACATTCCATCTCGAGGTTTTGAAGGAAACACATGGAGAAGGTAAAAGGTTCAATTTAGTACTTTATTATTATCGATGATTTCTAGAGCTCACATTTTGGCATGCTTGGTGGGATTTAACCAAACTTTGTTACCTTTGGTTTCACAGCTCATTATTTTATCCATTCTTTACTTAATGATATTTTATATTATGATTTCATTTTTACGTACCATATAGTATCCTCGGCTAACTTTTACACTTTGGGAAATACTTTTTCTTTGTGATGTCTTATGGTGTCTATGTAGGTTATGATAACAATGGAGGTGCTTCCTACCCCATCGTGAACTTCTTCAAGTAGAGCCATTTGTTAGCATAATTTAGCATAGGCATATTTATTGCATTGTCTTTTATTTAATAATGTGTAACATGTGCACTCTAGTCTAGTGACTTGCATTCACTATTGTTATGTTGGATAACATTCAATATTGGTATTAGTAGTAATTACATGTGCATGTGAGATGAGTCTTATCATCTCGCGGTTGGTGCTGATAGGGTGTCATGTCTATCCATATGAAAAGTCTAATATCTATAAATATTACAACTCTTGCATTGTTATGTAATCTGATTTCATGATCAATAATATTTGTGAGGCTTCGTCCCTCTTTGGTCATTGCAATCTTATTTTATTCTATCATTTGGTATCGATCGGGTTTTATCAAGCAAGGTTGAAGAGGAGCACTATTGGAGAGGATCTATTGGAGAAGAAGATCTGCATCAAAGGAGAGCCATTGAAGCATCTCATAACCTCCATTCCTTCCAAGCATCCCTCAACTAAAATTTGACCTATCCACTTATTTGGAAGGTAATTTTTTTTTGATTAGTCATTGGCATAGCCAATTGATCCAACATATTGGTGGAATATTTCAGATTTGGAGATCTTAAAAAAAAAAGATCTTGAAAAAAAAAAAAAGATTTGTGAAAAAAAGAGATCTTAAAAAAAAGGAGAAAGATCTTGAAAAAATTGTAGATCTAAAAAAAGAGTGAAAAAAAAATCAAAACTAATAATAATAAAAAATTAGATCTGAAAGTGGAGGTGTGAAGAATTCGGGAGAGCAAAGGTTGAAGCACCTCCAAATCAACAAAATTCCAGCAGATAGCTCTTAGAAAAAAAGATTTAACTTTTTCATACAATGTTGGATTGATGTGCCATTTTTTTTCTGGAAATATAAGAAGGAGGTGCACAACTTTGCAGTTTACATCATCTTCATATTCAGCCTCTACATGTGACGAAAAGTCTGTACAAGTCGGATCATTTTTTCTAAAAAAATCAGATCTAGCTGGTAAATTGGTAAGATCTCAAAAAATAAGATTATAATTTTTCTGAAGTTATGTGGGTTTTAAGAAAAATATTGTATGATGCTGCTGTCAAAATTTTAGAAAAACCCAGATCACGGTTTGTGAGAAAAGGTGAAAACAATATTCAGATTGTTTGTTTGGATCTTGGGAACAAACAGGTCAGTGGTTCAATTCCCACTCTCTCCATATTTTTATTAAATTATTTTTTTTGGAAAATTTGGAGAAATTACTAAATTTTGGGAGATTTCCAAATTTAGAATCTCACCAAACACATTTAGAGCCACCGCTAAATTTAGCGGAAAAACACCTATTGGGGGTAAAAATATTTTTGGCCTAAATTGTGTATTTTGTGATTCTAGACCCTTTTTTCTAAAGAGGGGGGACACAAAAACTTCATTTTGATGTAATTTTGGAGCATTTTGTACTAATATTGGTGCATAAAGTGAAAAAAAAGTGCAAATTTTTTATTTTATGTTTGGTTCTATCACACGAGATCTTTGATCTCATAGCAGCGTTCGGTATATACGGTGCCTCTGGGAAGTGCTTACGGGTGATGTTGTCGTGACTACTACTGCACTTAACACCTAACACAGCTGCCTAAATGTCATCTGGGCATTGACCCTATAAAATTGACGGGGAGTAATAAGGACACAATACACACACATTTGAGCCCTCCCATCTGTTTGTGCTTGCACAAACCCCTCTCCGTACTGTCTACGTACCACATACTAAATTATTTCACGTGCGTTAACACCTCTTTCCATACTGACGAGTATATTGAAAGGGTGATCTTCTTCCACATATCGAAGGGTATATCGGAAGGAGTGTATATATAAAGGTTGGTATATCGGCCTGATGGTATATTGAGAGGGAGACCATAAACCTGGAGTGATAAGAGCCTTACCCTTTGTCAGAAATTTAGAGTTTTAGAAATTCAGATTGCAGAAATAGGTGCACAAGCACCAAAGTTCTTCTTACAGATTCACAACTACTTAGAGGAGACAACTATGTTGCATGGAAACCGAAGATCAAGATGTTACTTGAGTTTGAAGACCTATGGACAGTTGTAGATGGAACAACAACAAGATCACTTGATGATGGAAGACAACAAGTTCAATTTGACAGGGCCAATCAAAAGGCCAAGTTGATCATCTTGTTTGGTGTAACGGATGATGTGCAACCCCACATTAGAGATGCCACATCGGCCAAGGATGCATGGGATAAGTTGAGCACAGTCTATGAGGCAAAGAACAAGAATGCCATCCTCAACCTACTATCACAACTGCATACTCTCAATTTCAAGCACAATGAGAAGGTTAAAGTTTTTTTGAGATGAGTTACTATTTTGAGGGAATCTCTATTGGCATTGGGAAAAGAAATAAGTGATGAAGAGCTCGTACCAATTGTGTTGCGAGCACTTCCTCCTTCCTACAGAATCTTTGTGACAACTATCAATATGAGTGAACACACAGTCACCTTTGAGAAGTTGGTCAATCTACTCCAACAAGAAGAGGAAATGAACAACAAAGATCATGAAGATGAGAAAGCACTATCTTCCAATCATAAAGGAAAGGGGAAATTTTAGTCCAATCACAAGAAGTCCCAACAAAATCAAAGTCAACAAAGGGACCAAAGTCAACGAGACAACACCAAGAAGTGTCCCATTTGCAATAGAGGGGGACATGACATCAAAGATTGTTGGTACAATTCCTACAAAAAGGGTTCATCAAGCAATTCAAAACCCAATAACCAATAGTGTAATAACAATTCAAATCAAGGGAATTCGAACAACAATAATCAAGGGCAGAAAAATGGTAATTGGAAAAGAAAACTCAAACAACAAGGGTACATTTCCGAACATGAGGATGATTCAGATGAAGGAAACCACATGTATTCTGCTCAATTTGATGAAGAAACCAAGTCCACATAAGATATCTGGTATGTTGACTCGGGTGTAACTCGACACATGATTGGATGTAAGGATTGGTTCTACACACTACGTGACTCACCTAACAAGAACCATGTGTCATTAGGTGATGACTCATCATACAGTGTCAAGGGGATTGAAAACATTTCACTGCCTCTTGGAAAGCATGACTGCAAAATCACAAATGTATTGTATGTACCTGGGTTGACCAAGAATTTTCTAGCAGTTAGTCAACTCCTTGATCACAACTTGAAGTTGGATTTTGATAGTAATAATGGAGAAAAAGTGTGCTTGATAAGAGATAAGTCAAGAGGTTCCAAGATTGTAGCAAGAGCCTCCAATGTGGGACACATGTTCCAACTTGATTTTGTCCATAAGGATGATCAAGCTCTAGTGGCCAAAGACACACAATCTACAGAACTATGGCATCGCAGATATGGTCACATCAGTTTTGGCTATCTCTAAACACTTTAAAAGGGCAACATGGTGAAATGATTGTCTACACTCAAGCACGATCACAATTGCCTAGTTAGAAAGCAACACGAGTACCCTTCCGAAGAACACATATAGAGCTAAGGGAAATCTTGATTTAGTGCACACCGATCTTTGCGGGCCCATGCAACCAAGTCATTCTGGATGTTAATACTTCATGCTTTGTGTTGATGACTACTCAAGAAAGATGTGGATATATTTTCTAAGAAACAAGAGTCAAGTCTTTGAGACATTTCAGAAGTTCAAAGCACTTGTTGAGAATGAAGTTGGTCACAAGATCAAAACTCTCCGCTCAGATCGAGGGGGGGAATTCACAAGAAATGAGTTCAAGACTTACCTGGAAACTCATGGGATTCGTCGACAAATGCCTCCTACTCACACACCATAGCAGAATGGTATAGTTGAGAGAAGGAATCGTACTATCATGGAAATGGTGTGATGTATGATTGATGACTCAGGTTTAACAAAGACATTTTGGGTAGAAGCTGTAAGAACTACAGTCTATTTGTTGAATAGAGTGCCCATAGTAGCTCTTAAAGGAGTGACACCTCAAGAAGAATGGTCAAATCAAAACCATCAATTACAAACCTAAGAGTATTTGAGTGTAAAGGTAGCATGCACATACCCAAGAAGAACAAGAACAAGTTGGATATGAAAGCTGAGAAACTGATATTCTTTAGATATAGTGAAGAAGCACTTGGGTACAGATTATGGGATCCGAAATCAAAGAAAGTATACAAAAGTAGGGATGTTGAGTTCTTTGAGAAGAAACAAGCAGATGCTCTACTCAATGACTCAACAAACATGCGAGAATACACCTCTTGTGAAGATAGAATTTGATTTTTCCACTGAAGATGACATTGATGAATTGGATGATGGTGAAAACTTGGATCCACCACAAGCCAATGGAATAGCTAAGAAGTTACCTAAATGGTATACTCAATTAATAAGAGATGCAAATTTGGATGAAGCACCTAGCACATCATCCAATCCTAGACCTAGAACTCGTAGTCAAGCTCGTGAAGAGGTCAATTATGCCCTAATGAGAAGAGTTGTTGAAACAGTTGAGCCATCTATAGTTCAGGAAGCCCTACAATCAAAATCTTGGAAAGATGCCATGGATTTAGAGTATCAGTCAGTGATGAAGAACAACACATGGCAACTTGTCGACCTTCCACCAGGGAAGAAACCCATTGGATGCAGATGGATATTCAAGACTAAGTACAAATCAGATGGGACTATTGACAAGTATAAAGAAAGGCTTGTAGCAAAGGGGTATGCACAACAAGAAGGCATTGATTATGAGGAGACATTTGCTCCCATAGCCAAGATCAAGACAATCAGGATGATCTTTGCTCTAGCTGCACAATTTGGTTGGAAATTTCACTAAATAAATGTGAAAAGCACCTTTCTTAATGGATATTTGCAAGAAGAAGTCTATATGACTCAACCAGAGGGTTATGTAATACCAGGAAAAGAGATGATGGTATGTAGACTCATAAAATCTCTATATGGCCTAAAACAGGCACCCCGGGCATGGTACATCAAAATTGATGAGCATCTCATACATCATGGATTCAAAGCGAATCCTTATGACCCCAATCTCTACCTCAAAAAGCAAGGGGAGATTGTCATTGTGGTTGTTTATGTCGACGATCTAGTCATTATAGGCAGTTCTATGAAGATGATCGATGCAACAAAGAAGGATTTTAATTGATCATTCGACATGACAGATCTCGGGCTCATGCACTATTGTCTTGGGTTAGAAGTATGGAAAAAGATAATTATATCTTTGTGTGCGGTTGAAATACACCAAGACAACACTCGAGAAATTTAGGATGATGGACTGCACTCCTATTTCTACACCTATGGAAGTGAGACTTCAGTTATCTCATTCCGATCCATCACCACCGAGTGAATGCAACTCTCTATCGGCAGTTGATCAAGAGTCTAATTTACCTGACATATACTAGACCAGATATTAGCTTTGCAGTCAACTATTTATCATGCTTCATGTAATAACCTGAAAAATATGTCATTGGAAAGCAACAAAGAGAATACTGAGATATCTAAAGGGTACAGTTGACCTTAGTCTAGAGTAAAAGAAGAACAACAACTTCTTCTTGACAGGATATTCAGATTTAGATCATGCAGGAAACATGGATGATAAGAAGTCAACATCAGGCTTCATCTTCTTTATGGGATCTAGACCGATATCATGTGGAAGCAAGAAATAGAAATTTTTTTCTCACTCTTCTATAGAAGTAGAGTATTGAGCTGCAGGTGAATCTATTTGTGAAGCAAAATGGCTACGCCGAATACTGGAAGGAATTGGTCTACCACAACAGAAATCTACTCCAGTATATGTTGATAATGAAGGAGTTCTGAAGCTTGTTCGCAATCCAATATTTCATGAGAGAACCAAGCATATTGGAGTTATGAGTTCATTTCATACGTGATCATGTCTTGAAGCACAAAGCATACTGCTCCAGTTTTGTCCTATATAATGAATAGAAGGCAGATGTTTTCACTAAGTCACTTGCACATGACAAATTCACACTATTCAGAGAGTTCCTCTCCACTTCATTAGAAACTATGAAAAATTAAGGGGGGGAATGTTAGCATAATTTAGCATAGGCATATTTATTGCATTTTATTGCATTGTCTTTTATTTAATAATGTGCAACATGTGCACTCTAGTCTAGTGACTTGCATTCAATATTGTTATGTTGGATAACATTCAATATTGGTATTAGTAGTAATTACATGTGCATGTGAGATGGGTCTTATCATCTCATAGTTGGTGCCTGATAGGGTGTCATGTCTATCCATATGAGGCTATCTAATATCTATAAATATTATAGCTCTTGCATTGTTATGTAATCTGATTTCATGATCAATAATATTTGTGAGGCTTCCATCCCTCTTTGGTCATTGCAATCTTATTCTATTCTATCATTTGGTATCAGAGCTATACCTTTATTATCACCATTCATCTGGCATTTCCTTTTGTTTCATGTCTTAAGAATCCTTTCATGCAACTATTTTAACATTCATTAACACTTGCATACATATTTTGGTGTGTTTCACATTTCCATTTGGTTGGTTCTTGTCATTTTTCATCGATTTATTCTGTCTTGTGCAGGTATTGGGAGCACCCAAAACAAAACTCAAACTACTAACAAATCACAAAAAAATTGTTTTGTTGTTTTAATTTTTATAATTGTGCATGTATCTTAAAACATCTGAAAATCAAAAAAATATTGCTTTGATTAATATTTCTTGATTATTTTGACATTTTTTAGATCATTTCATTTTTAGCCTAATGCTTGTGGTGTAGGGGTATAGATATGTTTTGTATCGTAGTTTAGGTTACTTAGTTACGACTAAGATTTTGGTAGCCTATGTTAATTTTGTGTTAAATTTGTAAGTTGTATTATTTTTTTAGTCTATATCGGGTTAGGGGGTTTGGTTTGTTTTCCATTTTTAGGTTGTGCAATAGTACATTCCTTTGTTGTTGAGGGCTTCGATATTTTATGTAAACATGAAAAGTAAAAAAATAAATTAAATAAAAATAAAAATAATTTTTTTACAGATCCTAAGCTACCCATCCCCTAATCTACCCATAATCTTGGCTTATAGCTCGGTGAGCATCTCACCGAGCTATCCTACCCTCATCCTTAGCTCCCTTACATTCAAAAAACAATCCCCTCCTAACTCGCCAATCTTTGACCTCCCAACTCACTAAGTAACCCCATCCCCTTCCATACCCAAGTACCATGTGCAAACCCCCGACTCGGTGACCCACTCACCAATCCATCCCCCTGTGTCCCCCTTCTCATCCTCCCCACCTTCCCACCCAACCAAGAAAACCCTTGTTGACTCCCCTCCACATGCAAAACCCAACCCCTTTATGCCACTCAACCAAGCCACTCGGCCACAACAAACCCAACTCCCTCAACTTCTAGCTCGTGTGCTCCCACATGGGCCATCCATACTCGACTAAATAGATCTACCCCCGTAACCGCATCCCATACCCATATCCACCTACACCACTTGGCCATAAAAATTGACCATACAATGACACCCCTTATTTTATTCCCTTAAAACAATAAGCCATCCCCAATCTAAACACTACCCACCCCCTCATCCACACTACAAGCTCCCAATCTCTCTACAAACCCCACACAAGCACTTCCCAAAGCCCTGTATTCACACCTCCAAACCCACGTAGACCACTAAGCTCTCCCCAAAGCATCGCTCCACACCTAAAATCTGCAATACCCAAATAGAATCACTTTTCTGAAATAATCTTTATGGTTTACATTTTCAATTATAGGGTTCTTTTACTATATTCGGTCAAGCGATTGTTTACAAATTAGTTTAATTCGATTTTTTCAACTATTTGATTTAGTAAAACAATTTGGTCGGCAAACTAATTTTATTTAATTCACGTCTATGACCTTTCATTAATTAATTTATTCTCACTTAATTACTTGGTTGATTCCTCCATGTTAGGCCTTTTCAATTTACCTAATCTAGTAATTAATTTAACCTAGTAATTAATTAATATAGTCTTGATTTAAGTAAATCTAGTAATTAATTTTATTAATTAATCCAAAATCATTTTTAAAAAATTCAATAAAAACTTGAAACCAAAATTTTATTAATTAATTAGATCCCTAAGTAGGTCATTTTCAGAAAAATTAAGACCTTTAGATTGTTTTTAGCATTTTGTGACTACATGAACTAATGGTGGTACTTGATCTTGCAGGACTCTAGGACACTTTGGTTGATTTCCTCTGCTGTCAAAGACTTATTATCAAAACACATACTTGCCTCAAGCCCCTTTCACTTGCTTTTTTTTGACATTTTGTCAATTGTGAAAGTTGCAAATTTAGGGTTCTTAGACGGTTATGCCAACTTGGTGTCACTTTTTAACCATTTCATTATCATTTAATTGCTTTGTGTAGTGACTAACACTTTTTGGTGAATTTTTTAAACATGTTTTTTTCATTTTTATTTTTTGTGAAGATAATCACAACCCTTCGCGCGTATGCTCTTCTCTCATGCTTGTTACAAGTGATCTTGAGAATCAGAAACATGAATGTGTTGTTTTTCATCGTTTTCTCTTTGTTTTCCTTGGAAAACTACTAACATCTGTTTGTAGGACTCCTTAGCCAAAGACACATTTACAAAACTCAAACTGATATCTTTTTTCACACATTCATCCATCATAATTAATTTAATTAAATCACCACATTTTACTAGATTTAGTTTCCTTTTCAATCATTGCTATATCTCAGTCGCATTTCTAACAATTTTTATTTCGATTGGGATTGTGTATGCTCTTTTCCTATGCCTTCAAGAGATCTGGAAAATCAAAAGCGACCATGATCATCTATTTTCTCCTAACATTTCTAATCTATTTTATTAGATTTAGTTTCCTTCTCGCAATCATTACTATATTTTAGTTGCATTTCTAATAATTTATGTTTCGATCACAACCATGTATGCTCTTTTCCTGCGCCTTTGAGTGATCTAGAAAATAAAAAATGGCCATGATCATTTTCTAACACTTCTATTGCAGGAAAACTACTAATTTGTTTCAGCACAGGACCACATTGCTTGGAATTTTTCCAAAAACATAAAAAGTATAACCTTCCCACAAAATTACCTTAGTCAAAGAACAATTGTTGAAACCACTAAAATAAATAAATAATCACACTCAGGTATGCTATCATTTTTTGCTAGTGATTTTATTTTAAGTTGGAACAAACTTTTATTTTAATCACCAATCATCATTTGTCTTTACATGTAGCAAAAGTGGATTTCATCACCACCTACGCTACACCGGTGACATGGAATTCATTACATGCACTGCCAGCATTCACATTTGGATTGCACTTTGAGACCTAGTCTTAAAAAAATGTTTGGTATATACCTCACATCTTATCCCCGCTTATAGGTAATGTTGTCATGATTGGGACTACTGTGAGTAATGCCTAATATAGTTGTAACAACAAAGTCTGGGCATCATCCCTATAAATATTTGGGAGTAATAAGGACACCATACACACTTTCATCCCCCCATCACCTTCCACCTTTTCAAAAATCCTTCCTTAGATGTGGTGATTCATTCTAAAGTAAGTTAATAATAATTGGTGAGTCTCCTTTAGTATAAGAAGGGTTCCCTATACCAATTCTATCCCGTAGAAAATTAGGTATATCAGGACTAGGATATATTAGAGATGTATCTTTTGGAGTGATAAGAGCTTGCATCCTCCCATTTCACAACATATTACATGTTGCATGATCTATAAAACAATGATTATTCCAGAAAAATATTCCTTTTGAGCCAAAATAATCAGATATATATATGACTACTTTCTCTTTGAAAACAAGTTAGTTTAGCATTATTCTTATCACTAAAACTTGGATGATACAAATATGTTTTTTGTAAATTTCAAGTCCTAGTGTGTTCTAATTTTTTTCAAAAGTACCTCAACATCAAACAAACAATTAAATCAATAGGACAATGAAAAATATTACATTAATGTCAACTCATTAGCTAAGAAAAAAACAATCATAGCTTATTTTAAGCTATATCAAACCTATATCGAGTGAATTGATTGAGATCACTCTTTATGTCATTAATTGTCAAGCTTGCTTAAGCTCCCCACACAAAAAAATCCTTGTGGCTTGTTTGAGATATATCTAACTAATACCGAGTGACTTGTTTGAGCTCACTCCATATGTCATCAATTATATAGCTTATTTAAGCTACACTGCCAATAAATCCTTCATAGCTTGTTTGAGCTATATCCAACTTATATTGAGTGACTTGTTTGAGCTCACTCCATATATCATCAATCATCAAGTTTATTTAAACTACAACATGAATCCCCTCATAGCTTGTTTTGAGCTATATCACAATCATATTGAGTTAACTTGTTTGATTTTACTCTTTCCATCAACACTTAAGAGCTTGTTCAAGCCAAATATGAAACAAACCCGTGTTAGCTTACGCTAAATTACGTTTTCTCAAAATTCCTAACTTCTTTTAAAGCTTAATTAGACACATATTTATCTAGTCATGGTATTCACACGTAGTCAAAGAGACCCTCTAACTAGTCCCTTGGACCATGAAAATGATGATGAAGAGGTTACATGACCAAAACTCAGTCGATATGAACATGAGCAAGTAGATAAATTATTAGAACAAAACAAAAATGAATACCTACTTCACATCCTAGCCATGGGAGAAAAGCTACCTCCTAATTTTGGGACTGAAAACTTAACCAAACTTATAAAAAATGGTGAATCAAGTCACCACAATGAAACAACAAATGACCGAATAACTCTTTAAATGAATAATTATTTACCAAAATCCAAGAGTTGACAAAATAACTCGTACAAGTGACTTCTAGAGTTAAAAATTCACATGATCACAATCTAGAACAACCTACTCACGAAGTCCTTGATACCCCGTCACATGACTCTCCATTCACACAAGAATGGAAAATATGAAAGAAACCATTCAGGGGTTACGAAAAAAATCAGAACCGTTCAATATTGAACAACTTTTCCCTACCCATTTGATAAATAAATGTTACGATTACCATTTCCGTCATCCTTTGAAACTCCCAAATTTGACAAATACAAAGGAAAAGGCAACCCACGTGAACATGTGAAAGAATTATTCATGCTATTTCAGGAAGTATCTTACCATGAAGTATATATTTTATGATGGAGGACAAGCCCTAGATTGGTTCCTCCATATTCCAAAAGGGTCCATCACGAATTTTGTAGATCTATTGAAGAAATTTACTAAACATTTATCCTTTAACTTGGAATCTAAGGTGACCATGCTCAGCCTTTACAACACCAATAAAAGGAAAAGTAAAAACTTTGCATCTCTTTTACAACGTTGGCAAGGGATTGCAACCAAATTCCCTTGCTCAATATCGGAAAGACAATTGGTCAGCATCTTCATCCCAAACCTCAACATAGAGTTATCATTTCATGTGAAAATGCATTATTTAATTTTTTTTGAAGAATTCATTGACAAGAGGACACAAATTGAGAAAGCCCTCATTTCTAAGGGCTTACTTAAAACATCCTTTAGGGATCAACACCCTAGGGACGCCCCTCAAAATCAAGAAAATCTAAATTCTTCAATCGCAATAGAAATATAGTCAATGATGGAATTACTAATTCTCTATACGTTTGAAATATTCAAAATAATAACCCAACACAAATAAACCCAATAAGAAACCGATTTTCCTTCCTCAAAAGGAGGCTTCTCCTTGGGACCTCTGGCGAAGACATTTCACTCCGTTTAGAGAAAGCTTATCTAGTGTCTTTTGTCACTTTGAAAGTGCCAATATGATCACATATCCCATTGTAAAACCATTCAAAGAAGGGAAACCCAAACCAAACTGGTATAAAGACAACAAATATTGTGAATACCATTGCATCAAGGGTCATCATACAAATCGATGCATGCAACTCTACCATTATGTACAAGACTTAATTGAATGCAGAGATATAGAGGTTAAAAATACCTCCGATACAAAAACCCCAATGAAAAACTAAACATGTTCAAAAATCCCTTCCCTAAACATGATGAAAATTCAAAGGACAAGGGTTAATCATCAAACAATGTTGAGTATGACTCAGTCATCTCAACCATAAACTACGATCAAGATCTAGTGGCTATGATAAAGATCAAAGCCAATTGTGCAATAACCACTAGATAGAAAAAATTATGGATCCCTACTACAAAACAATCTACTACTACTTCTCCACACCACCTCCTCATACAACATCTAATTCCACCACCAATTTCACTTCCCAACCTACGTCTTCATCCAATCATTCAATATTATCAAGCAGTTAGAGAAAACTACAACACAAATTTCCATCATGGAATTACTTAAGTCTTCTCCCGCATTACAATGTATTCTTACATAGACATTGAATGAATCTCATGTCCCACACGACATCAACTCACAAAAATTCTAAGCTTTGATAAAAAATATTTCAACTGCAAATCATATCTTATCATTCGGTCTCACTGACCTTCTTAACCCCAACCTTACTAACAATCAGTCCTTATACATAGAAGCTTTTATCACCCATCACAAGATTAAGCGTGTATTAGTTGACAATGGAGAAACATTGAATATTTTCTCCATGAAACTACTACGATGTCTTGGTTACACTGAAGAAGACTTACAAAATGATATCATAACCATTTGTGGGTATGATAATAATGAAATATAGTCCAGTAGGCACAATCACATTGCCACTTATGGTTGGACCAATCACTTTAGACACACTATGTCATGTGGTAGACTTAGAAGTTTCATATAATATTATCCTCGGTTGACCATGGATTCATGCCATGAAATCCATCCCATCCACATACCACCAATGTATTAAATTCCCCACTTGGATAAGGAATTTACATTAAACGCTAAAACCCAATCCTTCGCATATTGTAAATTCCTTGAAAGATGGTATAAAAATTCTAGTTATTTTCCATCGGTGGAAAAATATGCTCTGTCTCGCATAATCCCTTTATCTAACAACACGCGTATCAATCCAGATACGCTTCCAAAACATATTCCAAAATCATACAAGATTCATCCTCATGAATCTAATAGTCAACCATCATCGTTAATCAACCAATGTCTCCTAATCCATCCTCTTCGTTAATCAACCCTCTTCATCTAAAAACCCTCCCCCTTCCACTAACCAATCATCTTCTTCACCTAATCAACCTTCCTCATCTAACAATACCTCTTTTGTTAAAATACCATCCCCTTTGGTTAATCAAGCTTCATCCTCTAATCCACCCTCCTCTTCTTATAACCCATTCTATCCATCTTTTAAAACCACCAAACTACCTTTTACACCATGCGAGGTATCTATTGGTCCCCCGATGCATACATTCAAAAATTTTAATCAGGTTTGGGGTGGGTACCAATTCTAAAACATTGAAAATTATTTTTATATCAATAAATCCCTGCAAAGCTATGACAAACCCAATGCTTCTCATATCAGAACCCCTCCCACTTATAATTTGGGTCGGTCAATTTGGAAGAATTTTGATTATCTTGACGAAGAACATATTCCAAGCTCCTCAGATCTTGGTTATACAATGAAAAAATCACTTCCTGTTATGATTCCCCTCAATTTACCAAAGCTCATCGAATAATGAAAAACATGCAATGGAAGGGTAAAGGACTCAATCAAAATGAACAAGGTCACTTAGATCAAATAAATTACATTAAAAATCCTGATAAACATGGCCTTAGTTTTAAAACATTTAACATACCTCTCATTTTAGTCTCAAGTAATACGAATATACCGATTCGATGATGTAACAGTTCCATGCGGGGTCTCTTTGATAACCTTGCAGAAATAAACCTTTTCTTGAAATAATTTCTATTAATACCATTGACCTCACCCATCCTACCCTTGTAACCCAAAATCCCTCAAATCATATTTCCAAAAACCAAGAACTTGACACACCAATGAATGCAATACATCTAAAAATATTATTCTGAGGTGCTCTTTGTCCTAGGAAAAAACCACTTATACATTCCTTGATCGACTCATCTCCCAATAATTTTAAAATTTTCACTTCATTGGCATATATTCTCATTATAAAAATCACATATTCATATTCATCATCATGAGACAAGTGTTAATATTAATCATATTAAGTCTTGTGAATCTAATACTTCTTATAATGTCTCCCATTTTTGGATGCTTTCGCCTATGGTCATACCTAGAAGCTTACTTATGGTAATATATTCCCTTCAAATAAGTTCTCTCTTTCACAAAAATCTCTAAATTTCTTTACCCGTTTATTTGACTACCCATCTCAAAGTATTCAATGTTGAACCATCATGTCCTACTAGTCGTATGGGAATGATATTGGGGAAGACATTCCTTCCCAAATAAAAATCACTATAATGTAAGTCGATTAATAAAATAAGTTATGAATAATTAACTTTCACACATTTCATCCTTCACAGTATTTTGTGTTGAGCCCACACTTCTTACTAGAATGGAGGAAGGTGCCCTTACTCATCTACGTATTGTCTTTGGTGATGAACACTTGCCTTTTTTTGGTGGCATAGGACAAATTGTAGAGGGTCATTTGCAATTTAAAATTATAAAAATGTAATAAAAATACATTAAAATTATTAATACTCACCTACGTCTTATCTTCGGTGATGAACCCTTGCTTCTTACTAGTAGCATGGGGTAAAGCATAGGGCTCATTACAAAAATATCAAATCTTAAAAATCTAAAAGTGCTTACAATCATAAAATCCCAAAGAAGTAATGCAGATGCCTAAATGAAGAGAGAATTATCCATTCATTTCAAATCTTATCGATCGAGAGGCCATGTAATGATCTAAGTATAGTAAGTGACCTATTGTGGGGGATACCATATATTTAGGAAGAGCATACACTCAATATAATTCAAATCAACATAATTTCATAACACAAGTATTACATATTTATAGGGAAGGATCTCCTAAATAGAAAGAGTCCTATAACCACTCCACTAAATGGGCGTTCTAATATATTACATGAGAACAACCCATTCTCCTAATTATGTAAGTTGTTTAAATAACTTACATAATATTATAATAGTTATTCTAAAAATATAACTAACCCAATGTTATTGTTACTTATGTAACAATAACTTACATTTACTCCATGTAATATTTTCTAACCTAAACATAAACACCCTCATGTGAGGACTATCCCTAACACCTATAAGGTGAAAGTCATCTTGAAATTGGTTACATCAACCTTAAGAGGAATTGAGTCACATTTCCCAAATGGATCATTGCTATCACTTTTCTTTATATGCATCCTACGTCTTTCTTGATTCTAGGTGATGAACCCTCGCATTACTAGTTGTGTGGAGTCAAGAACAAAGATGGAATTATTTTCATCATATCATCACTAGAATATCCTACGAATGGAGTTAAAAATTTAACATTGTTCGAAGCATGAATTACCGTGAGGTATAATGTACATATGGATGATACCCTATCTTTTCACCTCTCACAAGAAGTTTACCATCTAGTATCTTATCTATCTCAAAAATATTCAAAATCCAAAACATTTGAAAAATCCTAAAAAACCCCAAAACATTAAAAAAAAATCTAAAAAAGATTAGAAAATAAACAAAATCCCAAAACATTCAAATAATCAAAGAAAATCCTACACTCAAAACAATCAACATAATACAAACTTTACACTTGTTTCCCAAACACATGTTCTAACCACCTTACGACTATCAAATTCAAATCATTTCTCCTCATGTGTATCCTCGCTTGGGGAAATTTTGGCTCTCATTATTTCCTTTCTTAAGGAAAATGACCCAATCCATTCTAAATCATTGTACCCCTACTTGGGGCACATCCAATCAATCATCATTGTGGAACACATTAGGGACATGTTTGAAAGTTCTTGTGTTGCATTATTAGTTACAAGTTTATTATTTGTTATCTTGTGTCTTGATATATTACAAGGGGCATCTTAATTTTATGTATCCTGGTGTTCCCTCTAATATGATTTCATATCGTACAATGGCATCATATCTTTTTGATGGCCTCTTTCTATGCTTTCTTTCATATTACAGTCTAGTCATCACGATATTTTATATCATGATGCATCTTGTTATGTGCTATATTAAAATTAAGATGCTTTCATTACGTGAGTATCTTCCTGCATGATCGACAACTTACTTTACACCACATCCATTCCCCCTTCCTAATAAATTTTCCAATTTGGGAATCCTACTTGATTACCATTATAGTTTGTGAATCCTACTTGATCACCATTATAGTTTGTGAATCCTACTTGAGGATATTTCTCAGGAAGAGTTCGCTATCCTACAACTCCTCATCCCCCACCATAGTCAACCTATATTTTATCCTTTCCTCTTCCCCATCATTTCTACTCACCCACCATTTATGCACACCTCTTACTTCTCACCATTGTTATCCCCTTTCACCACTATGTGTTCTTCCCTTTCAATCTTCCATTTTCAGCTTGAAAATCTTACTTAATCACCCCTTCAGTGTAGGAATCTTAGTTGAGGTATACCTTCTTCCTAAGATATTCCCACTATAGAAACTTCTCCACCATTTCCTCTTCCATTGAACAACAATCACCACCAAAAACATATTTTCACTCCACCTCTTTTGCTTGACATTCTTGCCTCATCACTCCCACAACATGGGCATCCTAATTAAGGATTCCCCTTGCAATATACATTCTACACCACATATCTTCCTCCATCCATTCATCTTACACTCCTTTGTTTCCTTCCTTCCTTTTTATCACCACCTCTCACCCCTTGTTCCATTCTCACATACACCATTTCCTCTTTTCTCATTCTTCCTAGTATCCATATTCTTCTTGGTAATCTTACTTACACATCCTCGTAGTATGGAAAATTTACTTAAGGGTTCCCCTTCAGTCCACCTTGTCATATAATCTTCCCCCACCTCCATCAATCATTCAAGTCACTGTTTACCTTGGGGACCTTCTTGCTATCATTTTCCTTCTTCATGTTTGGCTTGGCGATCCTACTTAATCATTCGTGCAACATGGAAATATTACTTAAGAGTCCCTCTTAAGGGTGATCTGTCATCTTTCACTTCCCCATCTAAACACATTTCCTCCATCATATTTTTCCATCCCCTCATCGTCATCATATGCTCTAACCAACCATTCTTCTCCTATGTACACTCCATTATTGTCTCCCATGCTCCATTCACCATCAATGTCAATTTTGAGATCTTACTTAACCACTCATGTGACATGGCGATCTTACTTAAGAGTTCCTCTTAAGGATGATTTTTCATCTTACACTCCCCCATCACTACACATTCTCACCATCCAATTTTTCTCATCATTCCCCATCATCACATTCTTTCACCATCTATTTCATTCTCGCAACCACCACCTCTTTTTTTCTACTCTTCATCCCACCATCTTCTTCTTGGCAATCTTACTTAATCACTTCCACCACATGAATGTATTACTTAAGGGTTTCCCTTAAGATGGATTTTTCATTATGGACTTCTCCTTATACTCACTCATCATTCATTTCTTCATTCATTACTTCCTCCTAGTCTCCCCTACCAACCAAATTTTCCTCTTACCATTATCCTTTCTCAACCTATCATATCATAGAGTGCGTCCACCATATTCATCTTGTAACCATGTTCCTTTCCCCTATTTTCCCTCCTTGTTCTATCTTTCTTCATCCCGATCTCTACGGTCTTTCCATATCTTGTTTCCTTACCTCCACCTTATTCATCCTAATCATCTCATTGACTTCATCTTGTCACAAATCATAATTCATCATTTATTTACTCTTTCCACCCTATCTTCTCGATTCTCCCGGATATCTCCTAACATTCTTTCATCATCATCTTCCATTTCCATGCTAATAATTATTGTTGGTCGACCCCTAAAAATCACTCATCATCATTCTCCATTGCCTTTTTCACTCTCTTTATACTTCTTTTTGGTTTCCCCGCTCTTTCCCCATCATTCACCAATAATAATTATTGTTTGTCTTCCCCTAATGTTTTTTCACTTTCATTGCCTCTACTATCCCTCCCTCTCTTTTTCTTCACCACCTTTCCATCTTCCCTTCACCATTTTCAATATATTTAATGTCTTCATCATACATCCTTTTTTATTTTCTCGTAATCCTCTTATCCTCATCTCATACATCTCCACGAAATTTCTACTACATGTCATTCCCACCCTATTTATTCTCTTTACGTTCATGATGCTACCAAATCTCCCCGAATATCCTCATTCTTGATTCTCTTCCTTCTACATCATTTCCTCTCTTTTCCTCTCCTCCTTCCCACTCTTCGTGCTTATCTCCCTTTCTCTTTATATCTTCTTCCCCTTTTTCCCTCGTTCTTCCTTCTTACTTCCCCATCATTACCCTATCTCTTTCTCACTATCTAGTATTTTTTATCCCTTCATCCTCCACATGCATCTCCATGCAGTTTATCCCATATTCTCTACCTTGGTCTTCCCCATGACAACTTGGTTCCTTCAATCTTCTCCTTGTATCCACTCTGTCATCTCTTCTTCCCTCATCATTTTCACCTTCTTCCCCTCCCCTTATTTTCTCTACCACCTCTACCATTTTCATTCATTATGTACCAGTTTCTCTTCCTTTCTCTGATCTTCTCCACATCTTCCTAATCTCTTATAGTTTCTTTCTTTTCTCCATTCTATCATCTCTTCTGTCTTCTTTAAATTCTTCATCTTCCTCATCTCCTTCATTTTTCCATCATTTCTCTCCCTTTATCTCATCCATACCTCTTCACTTTATCTTTTATATTCCACTACCTTCATTTTGCACCTCTCTCTCCTTTTTTATGATTTCACCCTCTGCTCTATCATCTTCTCTCATCTCATCTCGTCTTCTTCTTGTTCTTCCTTCCTCATTCCCTTCTTCCCCTATCATCCTTCTCTATTATTCTCTTCCACCTCTTTCATTCCCTTTTTCTCCTCCTCCATCTCCATCCTCTCTATTCCATACCCTTGTCTCCTTCACCTCCAAATTTTCTTTCCTCATTCTTCACCTACCCATAATCAATCACTCTCACTGTCCATTCCTTTGTTTTGTCTTTCCACTTTCACTCGTTACATCCTTCAACACATATTCACACCTAGCATTCAAGGACAATTTAATTATTTCCCCATTTTTGCACCATAGTTGTTCCATTATCTTACATCCCATTCACGTCCACCTCTCCACAAAATTGACTTATCTTTTCTAGAGCTCTATCATTTCTTCCATTCTCATCAGCCCTCTCGAGGGGGCATCATCACATCTATCCCTAATCACATATTCCCATGGAATTTTTTTCTTGAATGATACCATAACATCCATCACCTACCACCTTATATTCTCCCTTAAAAAAAAATCTCTAATTTTTTCTTAGCGAAAGTAGATTGAATTCTTCCCCATTCTTACAAGAAAAAGTTTGTTCTACTTTTTTCTTAGAGAATTATTTCTCTTTTCTTCCTCTAATAACTTATTATTGAAGGAACACCTTCCTTAAGAAGAATCTCTTCAAAACCATAAATTGCACCACCGGGGCATATTTCGTCCTTCTCGTCTACTTTCTTTGAAAGGACACTACTTTCATAATACCCTTCCAAAGAGGGGAAAATGTAGACACCCCAATTTCACACCCCTCCTAAATCAATTAATTTTCCCACTCCATTTCCCACAAAAATCCACATTGAATTAATCAATGTTAGTTGATTAATTAATCTGCTTCAATCCCTAAATTAAACCTTATCTTCCTCACATGCCAAATATTCCCATGTCGCCCCACTTGTAAATTAAATATTCATGTTTAATTATTTTTATCCCTCATGTCCTCCACTCACTTAATCTTTTTACTTTTCCGAATCATGATCAACCCAAACCTCGAATTAATCCCACTTTCAAGATATGAATAGAGACTCACCCCCATCTTGTAGGACAATTTTGAAATCCTATCGAGAGATATTTCATTCTTGTTGCACAGAGCATCCACTTGATCTCATCCTAATGTCAACATAACCCCACTTTGTCCATCCATAAACCCATTACCCTCACATCCCTTGGTGCAAAGTTTGGGAATTGATCATTGTAGCAGTAAAGGTCTTGCTCTAGTTTGGAGAAAGCACCTACATTTCAAGCAATCTGGGTTCATCCTAGTCACAACCCATCTCGAGGTTTGTGAAGGAAACACATGGAGAAGGTAAAAGGTTATCGGTGATTTCTAGAGCTCACACATATAAATTTGATTAGTTTCACATCCTTAATTTGAGGAAAATTAATGTATTTATTTGTCATGTATGTACACAAAAAATGTTGGATAAGAGGGTCTCTCATCATTTTTGAGATCCAACACGCCCGCCTCTACATCTAGGGAAAAGAGGGGAAATTAATTTAGTGTCTATAAGGAGAAAAATAAATAGTTATAGATATATTTGTAAAAATATCTAGTTGTATCTAGATATATGTAAGGCTATTTTTAGTACCACAAAGCACTATGGGCCATTTTGTATTCTTACATGACTCATGTTGTATGTTAATGACAATGTTTTATGTTTTTCTAGGATATATGACACATAGATGTGCACATTTGACCTAATTTTCTTATGTATGTATATGAAATTATAATTTTTGTATTTTATTTTTCTTTTAATTATCTATTAAATGTTTTACTCATATTCAATTCATTGGTTAATGATTTCCCCAATTCATAATATTTATTCGATAATATTATATTTATATAACATTAGTTAAATTTCATTTTATAGTTGTGTTGTTTAGAGAAAATAAGTTTTATAGAGTGTAGAGTGTGGGTGCAATTGCAAATAGAAAAATGAGTTCTCAAAAGATCATTATACTACCTATGCATAATTTATGATCTTTCTTGAGATATCTTCTCTTTTGTGTATTCCTAATTTTCCATATAGTCATATATCCATGTACATTTATGAATAAATTCTATTTTTTTCATCTCCATCTACTTCAAATTCAAGTAACACATCTTTCAAGCTTTGAAAAAGCCATATTTAGATGGTATATAGTGGTTTTCACTTTGATCAGATATGAGATTATCTAGGTTGATTTATTTGGGAGTATTGGTATTATTCTATTTTATATATTTTGTCTTATAGTTTAAATTGAGAATCAAATTATTTAACTCATTGTGGCAACTCATTTACAAATTCCTTTAGAATCATTCAATTTTGTCAATATTTGTGGATTTATATTTTAACTAAAGGTTCTAGGTGCATACTTTATTATCCATACCTAATGTGACTTGACTATGGATTACTCACTATTGAAGAACTCCTTATTCTTCCCTAATTATTAATATATATTGTGTAGAGAAAAATGCATTCAATGGAATGTAATATACTTCTTGGATGTGTGGGCACCATCTGTTTGGTGCCATGAGGTTTTGTTCACAAGATATCACTCCAGACACCCTAACACTGACTTAAACTGACACTTTTTGGAGTGTTAAATTCATTGCCACCTATGAGAAAACCGGCTAGAGAGGAGAAAAATTTAGAGAGAATTTTTTAGGTGGGCTCGACACTAAGTTTTAGGCATAGACAAGAGGTTCCTAGGTGCCACGATCTATGTGAAATTTCTCGTTAAATTTTGAGTGTTTTTAGTCTCAAACCTCTTAAGATACGTTGCACGACCAATGTAGCGGGAAGGTTCATGTTGGAATGTGAAATGATACCTTTGATAGTGTATACCACTTTGCTCAAATGTTTGGGTGTTGTTTGTTCGGTGCCAAAAGCTATCACCTCAAACACCCTAAAACCGACTCAAAATAACACTTTTGGCGTGTTGCATTCACTTCCACCATGATAAAACTACATAGAAAGAAGAGAAACCAAGAGAGGATTTTGTAGGTGGTCCCAAGGTGAGCTACATGTGTAGACATGAGGTTTTTAGGTACCATATTTTGCAAGAATTTTCTCGTCAAATTTTGACATTTTTTGGGTTTTAGGACTCTTAAGAGACGTTTCCTAACTCGATGTAGTTGGGATAGTTGGGAAGTGAAACTACACCTTCAATAGTGTGTACCATCCGCCCCAAAATGTTTAGACACCATCTATTTGGTGCCACGAGGTTTCATTTGTAAGATATTTCCTATAAACCCTATTCTTGACTCAAAATAACATTTTTCGGTGAGTTACATTCATTGTCACCTTGAGAAAAATAGCTTAAGAGGAGAGAAACCGAGAGAGGATTTTGTAAATGGGCCTGATTTGAGCTATAGGTGTCGACAAAATTTTCTTTCTCCTATTTCATATTAGTGAAATGGTGAAAAGAAAACAATAAACTCCAATAATGAGAGGGTTTAAGGCTACATCTTGATAAGATGATGATGGATACGGGTGCAAAAGAAAGATCATCCTCAGAGAGCTTGATTATCTACAAAAAAATAGAAACTCAATAAAGAAAATGATTAGTAGATGGGAGAGTGGGTTTTCGACAATGTCATTCCCAAAGAAGTGTAAACTACCTAGGATGGATGTTAACCCACTTTTTGATAAGAGATAAATAAAAATGATAAACAACTAATATGATGTTGTAGGATCTAAATGAAACACAAAATTATAAAATATAATAGATGAAATAAGATGAAGATATTATTATAGTAAATGCTAAACTAAAACAAACTGGGTGGGTCAATGACAACCCAAGACTGATGGGAAAAATCGAAGGTGACTGTAGTAGGGTAAGTCATACAACAAGCGTAAAGGGAAAATCGAGTGATTCAAAGGTTTATCTGGAACCGATGATGAAGCCGAGATGTGTAGAAGATTTGAATCTGATGAGGATATAAATAATGCAAGAAAATTTTTGGATTTGTTGATGAATATGATAAATATTAATCTAGTTGATGGTGAATAAACCGATTCACCGATGACTAAGACTCGACAGGATAGATTTGGGTCTCTAGATAGGTAGATCATAGAGGCAGAAAGGATAGGATACAGAAAAAGAGGCCATACTAGATACAAATGAATAAAATAACTTAATAATGGGGAAGATTGAGTAAGGTTCAATGGTGACCGGGATGGATCGACGATGAATGAGTGTGATGAAGATAATATCCGAGGTAGAAGGTGTGCGAGAATAGAAAGATTAGAGAATGCGGGACCGAGGGGATATGAAAATAGAAAGTAGGAGTGGATGATGGATAATAAGATGGACATAGGTTGGGTCGACAATGACTTTGTAAATTTGTTGGCGAGAAAAATTTTCAAGGACAAATTTGTGGATTTCTTACCAATGCTCTGGGAGTTTAAGTCCCTCTACTTAAGCGGTGCATCTATCGTATATGAATGTGTGAGTAAAGGTGGATTTATGTGTTATCCTTTTGTATGGGGATCTAATAGGGGCACTCCACTGACCCTACGGAAAAGCTAGAAATTTATTGCTAGAGATGACTTTTTCTATAAGGCGAGAAAGGGGAGTGAGAAATGAGATAGGAGAACTAATGTTACAAGTAGAAAATCATATTCCTACACACACTAGTTAGAAACTTCAACACATGCATTTATGAGAAGAAACAACTCTACAAATAGCAACAAGACCAAATAGAATTTATGATCACAAAGTATCAAGAAATCCCTTAGTCAAAGAAATATAGAAACTCCTTCTTCTTGTATTGATTGCTTAAACAAAAGTTGTACATAGTGTGGGAATGGAGGAAAACTAGTGAGGGGAAAATGGAAGAAAATGGCTATCTCCTTTGTTCTCTCAAAGTACAATACACTCTTGAGTTTACAAAATCAATCACCAACCCTTTGAAATGGGAATGAATTTACAATTTATAGAATGAGAGATGACTCTTCATCTACCCCCAATGCCTTTTCATATGCCTTATTACAACTTATGACCTTTTACATTCTTAGGAAAAGATTAAGTCCCCTTTTATGACTTAAGGGTGACTTGTTATATTTTAAAAAAGTCATTTTAAATTAATTAAAGGCATTATGAAAAAGTGCAACCCCAACAAAGAATTAGAATAGGGAGAGAGAAAGTGGGGGAAGAGAATATAGAGAGAAAACTAAGGAGGAATCATGCCGATGAAGAATTTACTCCTGTTGACTCCTAAAATCTTTGTCGGATTAACGTCGATACCTGTGAACCCTTTATGATGAACGATGTTCTTATGTTCTGGATGGATTTTTGTGGGAAATTTCTTTAGCCACAGGTGAGAAACCACCTCTGAATGACCCACAGATGATGTAAAATAAGTTTTTAGAAACACTGTTGAATGGAACCCTTGTTGACCACAAAGGTGTTGCTCGTGACAATCCCCTCTAAAGAGATTGAAGTTTTGGAACAAATCCTATCCCGATTCCCTATGAAAATGCCACACTACTTAGCTGATTTAGACATGGTCCTGATGAAGCATATTATGAACAGTTTGATGATGTCGACTGTGAATTCCAACTCCCGCATACCAATTGAAGCATGAAATGAGTGTCGAAAGACACTATTGACATCCTTACTGTCATCTACTCTACATAGTATGATGATAGAGACTGCACTTTTCTATCTCCTACTTAGAAGAAAAATGCTATGCCAAATTTTCCCCTTTCCATTTGTACTTCATGGCTCCTTAGCATGAAAAATCAACTTACTATTTTTAGTAATTATGAAAAACACTCCCTCGAACCTCAACTGGATGTTGCGACTCATATTTCCCTTTCTCCCTATGTTCCCCTCACCTTCTAGATCAATTTACTATTTTTGGTAGGTGCTCGTGGGATCACTTACTATTTTTAGTAAGTGTCAAATTTAGACCAAGATGCTCGTTCTAATGAATTTTCAATTGCAGTGCATCTTCGTGTTCAACGTCTCCCTCGCAAGTTCTTCTATTGATGACTTTCCCAAAATAGTAGTCCCCTATGTAGAAGACCTACTATTTTTAGAAAGTGGGCTCCTAGAGGTTGGATTGATATGGAACAAATTTTTTCGATATGGGTTTTTTCCCAATATCTACCCCTCGAAATCTTGGACCCACCCGCTCAACAGTTTGGGAGATTTTAAACTTTTAAATTTCTGACCTGGCGGCACTTCTAGACACAACACCATTAATGGACCTCAAAAATTACAGGTCTAGTTTTCTCCTCTGTTTGTGATGGAAATCATATTTTTGATATGGGTTTTTACTTCTTGTGCTTCCAGTGAAATCTTGTTTCGATCGATCGGTATCGGTTTGACGGGAAATCGCTTTTTTCTCAATGAGTTGGAAAGAGGATTTCTTCACTAAGAATGTTTTATGCCATGAGAGGAGGGTATGAAGGTGTTTTTATGATGGTTTTTGATAGATGAATGAATAGAAAAAAAAATGGTTCATCAATCCATGCATCCGTTTGCAAGATTTCTTCAAAATTTGATTTTACGGCAATGGGGATTTTCACTTGTTCTTCTCTATTCTTTATTTCTTCTCCTTAGTTTGATGAAATATTATTTTGAGACCTACGTATCACCATGGGAAAGAGGATTTTATTTCTGTGGTGGAGCTGGTTTGAGCTTTGAGTGGTAGGAAGTTGTAGAGGAAGTTGTGCATGGGAATGTTAGATGTTAGATGTTAGAAGTAGGAGGGAATTTAAAATTTAAAAATTTCAAAGGCATGGAGAGAGGTGTATTTTCATGTCCCTAACATACCAAAACTCAAAGGGACATGAGGAACATCAATTTTCACAGTGCATCTCAGCTTGACATTTGGCGGAGATCCGACGGCAGGGGATTAAAGAAAAAAAATGACTTTAAAACACTGAAGGGTGGAAGCTAGCCACATGAGGGACCTTGAGGCATCATGGAGGGGCTAGGAACATTTTTACAAACTTTATTTACCTCACCTCAAAGATACATTAGGGAAATAAGTTTTCATGGTGCGCTGGTGATGACAGATGACAATGATCGGCGAGTTGAGAATGAAGGCTTGACAAGCAATTGGAGGCTGGAAATTCATTATTGAAGAGGTCACATGGATGACTAGGAGTCTCCTTAGGGGCTGGGAACATTTTTTCATGTCTGATGCCCCTCACCTCAAAGGGACATGACAGACATCAATTTACACGGTGCATTAGGTGATGACATGTGGCAGTGATCCAACGGTGAAGGCTTTGAGCTCCCGCAAGCACTTGGGGGCTGAACTGGTGATCCTGGAGGTTGCATAAAGGCTTATGGGGGACAGTGAATTTTACAACCTTTATGTCCCTGACCTTGAGGGACGTGAGGGACACAAAATTGTGCCAGGATCCTAGAGATGACACATGTCCTTCCAAAATTTGACTAACTCCCGAACTCGCTCAAGAGGGAAACTTGAAACGGTGATAACTTGAGCTCCCGATGGAAGGTTTTGATGAAATTTTATATTATCTTGACTATAAATATCCTTATGAATCCAATGGTGGGGTCTTAGGTCTTGATTCCTCCATTTGATCCCTAAAAAAGTAGATTTTTGATCTGGTATTCCACTTGTGCATGAGAAAAATCCTTTCAAAGCCAGTGCGACAAAGTGTTGTGAAAAACGTAATTTCAAAATATTGTAGGGATTGGAATTACCTTTCCAAAAATTCTTTTTTCTCCTAACTCCATCTGGAGCTCCTGGAATCACCTTCGGAAGCTCGAAGTTGTTTTGGCCTATGCACTGCCTAGGCATGTGAACCCTGATTTTAGTGAAACTGTCCCAACTTCTCTGGATCCTTCCTGAATCTTCCTAAATAAAATCCTTGATGTTCCTCGGCCTTTTATTCACCTCTGTTTCTAGTTCATATTTTTGTTCCACTCCATGGGGTTGCTCCAGTCCTAGGAAGGCCAATGATAGCCCTTCCCATAATTGCTCGAAGTTTGATTTTTCAATGAACTCCTAAAATCACCTAGGGTTTTGAATTCACTTTCCTAAATCATCTAGGGAGAGAATTAAAACTGATTGGGAGGTTCTTGGGTGACTAGATAGACCTGGGGTGCCTCGGAAGGATAAAACATGAAAAATTTGGTACAGGGGTATCCTTCTCATGCTTAGTAATTGTCAATTTTCTGTTGCACAATAAAAAAATTCTACGAAGACCAGGGGAAGGGATCTAGGTTTTCTTTATGGGTAAATGGGGTGAAAAATAAATATGAGGAAGGTGGATGAAGGACATGGAAATGGAAAGGCTTCAAGATAGTTAATAACTTACAAAAATTTGATGCAAAATGATGATGAGATGAATAAAGGGATTCAACAAGCTTCAACTCTCCAAGATCTCCAAGAGAAGCATGCAAGGGATCCAAAGCGGCTTCAAGACAATGGTAGTAGCTCTAAGGAAGAAATAGACCAGCTGTAAAATTTTCAAGATAACTTCATCTCTCAAAAATTTCATCCTCAAGAGAGGAGGGGTATGGGTGCATTTATAGGGTCAACGACAACCGCATGGGTTTCGGCGACTACACAGGCCGTCAATGTGGGCGGTGGAGATGTGATTAGTTTGATGTAAATATCCCTTATGAGGTGGAATTAGGGTTTTAGGTGGTAAATATAGGTTAGGGTTGTCTAGGGAGAATAAAATGTGGTTGGGGGATAAGAATGTATTAATTAAAGGTGGTAGGGAACCTATGGATCATAAACAATGGTTTTAGCGAGGATAAATTATTAGGGGATGATTTAGGAGTAATTAAGCATGATTAATGGGAGATTAAGAAGGATAAGTAATTATATGATTAGAAAGAGGCTAAGATGGGACAATGGGAAATTAAGGGAATAAATGTGATTTTAGGAGGGAAATATGGGATTTAAAGGGGAACGAGATGAGTATGTGTGGGATGACAAGAAACAGAGTGAATGCGGGATGAAGGAAAATTGATACCAAAATTGGTGTCTACATTTGCCTCTTTTTGTCAAGTGGTTTGAGCAGGAAAACCATGAGAAAAAAACAATAAATGGTGAAATATTGATTGATGAGGTGTTCCCCCTCAAACTAGGGATCGATGACATGAAGAGGAATCGATCATGAGTTTGAAAGAGATAGATGAGAAAATATAAAATATGGAAAGGATGAGAAAATAGAATGTGAGACATGATGCCCTAAGTGGAGGACAAAAATAAGAAGTAAAATATGATGGTGATTTTGGAATCACTTTAGTAGGGAACAAAGTACAACCTCAATGGAAATGACGGAAATGTCCTACGGACTGTGAGTTCGCTAAAACTACTCGCAAGATGGAGGGATTCTGATGGGAATCCACTCAAATATATGTGTAAGCCTTATGACCAATGGATCAAAGGAAGACACAAAACATGAGAAAATAAATGCAATGATAATTAAAATGTGATATATCCTTAATACATGAGGAATCGATGAAATATGTGTTTATGAGGGGACAAAATAAAATATGTCCACAACGATGGATTAGGATAAAACAATGGTGCCCTAATAGGGAACAAAAAGATGTCCATAAAGGTAGGATTTTAAGGAGGTGAGAAAAGATGGACGATGATAAACATGCCACACAAGGAAAATGAAAGGGTGTTACTTGGTGACACAAAAGGTGTAAGTGGAAGAAAATATAATTTTGATAAAAAGAGTGGATGAGACAAAGGAAAATAGGTAGAGAATTTAAAAAGGGTCCGATCGACAACAACCAAGCTAGGTCAATAATGATTTAGCAGGGTTCAATGACGACTATCTAGTTGATAGTGACTGGAGTTAACATGACTATATAAGTGACATAGTTGGATGACTAAGCTCATTTACACATCATGAATTTGGTGATTAATAGCTCAGAGAGATAAATCTTGATAATTTGAGAAAAATGGAGGCCATCGAGGAGGAACGAAATGCCAAAGGTCAAGAAGACATGTGGCTTCAGCGAGAGTACAGCCAACGTGATGCAACCTAGACACTATCAAGGTCCATATGGAGGACCGGATGGTAGGAAGGGAGTAGGGACGGATCCCATGCCATGAGGGAAGGGGTCCACACTTAGGTTTTCTAATCTTTAGTTCACCATGTAGTGGATGGACATTTTGATAGAAGATAGTTTTATGAGATAGATCCCAGTCGAGGCCTATCACCGATGTATAAATTTTTTTGATATATATGATTATGATTATTATTTCATCATGCACCATGTGTTGTGTTTATTTTGTGATAATTTTATATGTTTGGATGGACATTGATATTTGGTTTAGAATATCGATACTTAGATGTGATGTAAAATAATATATTAAGCATGGACAATGGATCGGATAGATGTTAGATTAGATGTAAATGGTATAATATAAATATTGTGATGTGAAATATACGATTGATGTGATCTTGACATTTAGAGTAGATGTGATGGATTAGATATGATTAGATTTAGATTTTAGATGTAGATGATGAGATAGAGATTATGGGTGATATGTTATTGATCCATATGATATGGGACTTGATGTTAAAGTAATAGATAGAAATTATGTGATGAGATAGATTAGACATAAGATAAGATGATGATAAGGGTTTAGATTAGATATGAGAGAAGGGATGTGAATTGATAAGAAGTGACCAAAATGTATGAAAAACACTTTTTCATAGTAAGGAGCGTACATAGAATAGATTATTTTAGACTGGATTAAAGGTAAACATGAAAAAGAACCAGATAAAGCAATGCACTTGCAGCCAATAGTAGGTGTTAACACATAACTAATGATAGTTAGTCATATTTAAGATCATGAGGGAAAATATGGGAGATGCACTTATAGACCAAATGTCAACATGAAAAAGGTTTTAGATGTAACTTATACGAGGGAGAATATGTTCTCCTTAGGTGGTTGTCCTAATTCTATTCCCTAGCTTTGAGTATTATGGTGTAAACTGATCAATGTGGGAAGTTTGTGATGGATGAGAAAGTTGATCAATGCGGGAAGATTTCTTAGGATGGTTGCTTTAGATTTTTTTAGCTTTTGCATTAAAATATTTAGAAGGTTGATCAATGTTGGAATCCTTCATTGCTAAGATATAAGATAGTATCCGTCCTTCGAGAGAGTGGTCTACATTTTTCTTTAGGATATTTGGATTGTTGCTTTTGAAGAGGGAAAGATATATGATAGTTGTCCTTCGAGGGATCAATCTATAATTTTGAGTTTTTTCTTTATATGAACAACTATCCTTCAAGGGAGAAATTTGTTTTTGGATAAGATAGCTTTGATATGAGCATCTGGGGTTTTGAATTTTTATGATAGAGATGGATTTAGCCAAGTAGACCACTTGGGGAGGGGGATAAGATGTACAAGTGACATCTATGGACCCTTAGCATGGTTCCAATAGGTAAATAAGGAGGAGATGGATGTAATGATCATAGGGTTCCCACCTAGGAGGAGGAGCTTTTCCATAAGGAATGTGCTATGGGAAAATCGGTGGTGCCCTTATTCAAGGTCATAGATATGATAGTGATGGTAGACCATATAATTGTAAATCATTACATTAGAATATGGAAGAGGATAATGATGGGAATGGGACCCTAGAATATTACTAAGATCACGTTGGTAAGTATGTTAATAGTAGAAAGGTTGTAAGTATAAGATGTTGAGGGGTTCCACTTCTAGTTTACTATAAAGAGAATCCAAACGATAAGCTCCAGACCTATACTTATGCGTGATAATATAAGGTCCAATCTAGTTGGGAGAAAAATTTCCACATTGAATCCTTTCTAGAGTAATGACATTCTTATTTTCTTTAAGGAAAAGGTCACACATATCAAAGTCATGTTCCTTTATGTTCTTGTTATAAGAACATTTAATGCAATATTGATAAACATGATGATGTTGAAGAGAGATGAGGTTATGCTCATCTAATAGTTCAAAATGTGTTAGATGCTCTTGACGATAATATTCATTAGAGACAAAGTTGGGAAGATAAACACATAAAGATGGGATTCAAACTTCAAGAGGAAGAAAAAATTCATATTTGTAGAAAAGAGAGAAGGGAGTAGCCCTATAGAGGTGTAGATGTTAGTATAATAGACCCAAAGGGAAAAAAGGATTTGAAGACTCCTATTACGACTTGTTTTATCAATAGTTTTGGCAAGGATATTACGAAGGGTTTTGTTAATTACTTTGGCTTGGTCATTGGCTTGAGGATAGTAAGGAGAATAGAAGATAATCATGATATTAAATGAGTCAAAAATATTCTTGAGATTTTTTTTGAAGTAATTTCTATTGTATGTGATGTTTTTATGAGGAATGTCGAAGCAGAAAATGATATGTTGATAGATAAAATCGATGATTTTTTTATCCTTGGTAGATGCGAGTGTAATTTATTCCACCCATTTGATGAAGTACTGAGTATCAATGATGATATAACGATGGAATTGAGAGGAATGCAGGTTGATGGAGTCAATTAAGTAAAGTCCCCATTGTGAAAAAGGCCATAGATCTTGAGTTGGTTATATATCCTGGCTAGGAATACATATGAGATTGGAATGTTGCTAGTATTTGACGCATTTCTTAACGTATTCACAAAAATCTTGATTAAGGTAAGGCCAGTAATAGCTCAGGTGAAGATCACGCTTGGAAACCACCAAAATGTTAAAGTGTTGTTGTGGCCTTCTTGGTTAGCACAGGCATATTCATGGGATTTAAGGCGCGAGAAGAATATCATCAAACCCACATTTATAGAGGATTCCACCAAGGATAACATAACAGTTAGCATGTTGAAGAAATGACCTCCTACCATTTTTAGATTGGTCATAGGGGATGATAAATTGATATAGATAATCAAATATTTGATTATACGGACATCAAATGAGGTGGAGTCGACAAGATTGACAAGAGGGATCTCGATAGTGTGATATTTCTCATCGATTCGATGAATGAAAACAAAGAGTTTAGATTCCTCCACAATCCAAGGGATGAGAGATTCAAGAGATGTTATGGTCTCAATAAAATTATTGGAATAACAAGGAACAATTTGAAGGGTGTAAAACTTTAAGGCTTCAATAAGAATTGACGATGTCCTTATAGTTTTAAGGACCTCGTTTTTGCATTGATAGTTTCCCTTGATTTGGTTGATGTTAAGCTGAGAGTCATTGTAAATATCAAGGATTTTGACATCCATCATGATAACATTTTTAATACCTAAGATGAGGGCCTCATAATTATCCATGTTGTTAGTGCATTCAAATTTAAGTTTATAAGAAATGGGAATAGGAGTTTCCCAAGGAGGAATGAGAATGATGCCTGTGCCTTCCCCTTATGACACTTGGATATGTCAAAGAAGAGAATCATTTTGAAAGGAGAAAATTCATGATAGATGGTATGAGTGTTAAGAAGAGGGTATTCTAATAATTGATCAGTGATCGCTTGACCCTTGATTGATTTTTGAGGGATGAAATCTAGGTAAAAGTCAGTCATGAGCATGAGCCATCGAGTGATGTGATCATTATGATAAGGATTTGAATGCATGGTTTTGATAGGATTGAATTTGGTGATGACATGTGTTTTATGATGAAGAAGAAAGTGAAAAATTTTGGAAGGGGAAAAGAAAAGAGTGTAAAAAAATTTCAGCTTTAGTGTAGCGAGTCTCATAATCATGAAGGGTGCAACTAATGTAATAGACAAATTTATCCCTACCTTTCTTATCACAATGTGAGAACATGGCACCTAGGGCATGATCAAAGGCCAATATGTAAAGATAGAAAGGATCCCCTCACATTGAGGTGTGATCAATGGATGGGATAGAAGATAATACTTGAGGTCAACAAATGCCTTTTGGTAATTATCATCCCAATTTAAGTTTGTGTCTTTCGGAAGGAGACGATGAAAGGGTTGGTAACAATCAGAGAGTTGCAAAATGAAATAATGACCTGATTGAAGTTGACCTTAAAAGATGTGAATTTATCTTATATTAAAAGGAGGAAGCATCTCAAGGATGGATTTGATTTTTTTGGGATCAACATCAATACCCATGATAGAATTGATGAAACGAATGATCTCTCTAGTTAGAACCCCAAAGTCACACTTGACATGATTGATATGGAGGAAGAAATGAATAAGGTGCTAAAAGAGGATTTCAAGGATGGAAATATGATCTCATCATTATTTGGATTTACCCAAAATATCATCAACATAGTCCTCTACAGTATTATGGATGAGATCATGAAAGATGTAGGTCATGGCATGTTGATAGGTGGCTCTGACATTTTTCAAACCAAAGGGCATGACTTGATAACTGAAATTCCCCCAAGGGGTGATGAAAGATGTCTTATGTTTTTCTTTTGGTGTGATGAGGATTTTATTTTACCTAGATAAACCATCCATAAGATAAATCATCTTGTAACCAAAATTGAGGTCAACTATTTGGTCAATGTTATGAAAAGGAAATTCATCCTTATGGAAAGCAAGATTCGGATCTCAGAATTTGGTGCATATACAAAGCTTTCCGAAGCTTTGGAAATGGGTACAATGCTATAAACCCATTGTAGATAGTTGATAGGTATGATGAAGTTATCTAAAAGAGGACATTACAATTCTTCCTTGACAAGGAGGGAAACATGAGGATGCATGTTGTGAAGGTTCTTCTTAAGCGGCTCAAAGATAGGGAAAAATCATGATGTTGTGGACAAACATGGAAGGATTTAGGCCTGATATGTTGGTGTATGACCATGGAAAGGCTTATCTGTGTCTAGAAAGAAAATATATGAAATAATCAAGCTCTTATGGATCAAGATATTGACCCACTTTGAGGACATGGGGCCCTTGCGGAGTCCCTATGTTGATATAGATGGTGGATTCATTAAGAAGTGTAGATGTGTCAGGTGGTAATGTATTATGAAGATAGGAATATTCTACCCCCATGTAGGAAATGATGTATTTTTTGTCGGTGCATTAAAGAATGTCAATGTTAGGGGAATCCTCCTCTACCATATCAGGAGATCAAAGAGGGAAGGACCTAGTTTCACCTTCACATAGATAAGTGACTAGTCTTAAAGTGATGGTGGAGATTAAAAAAACATCTAGAGGAAATGGAAACAACGTCATCGTATCCATAGGTTCGTGGGATGGATAATATGGGGGTTGATGTTCATAAGAGATGAAATTGAAGAAGGTGCAAAATATTTGGTAGGTTTCTCCTTGTAACCCCATGCAAACTTCTCATGGGGCTTAGGATATTGGTTGATGATAAGATCGTGCATGCCTTGTTCATAATGTCCCATTTCAAATCCTTTCCATGCGTAGCGATGGAGGTAAGTGTAGGAAAAGGATTTGTTGTAAATAAATTCAAAGCCATTACATTTGTAAGGCTTGATGTGAGGATGAAAATCAATATGAGAATGGTAGTTGATTCCACCATAGATGAGATTGGTTTGTATATGAGGATCTCTAAAGGAAATTATATCCCTGATATTAGATTGATACATTTGAGATTTATCAAGTTTACCAAGTTGATGAGTTATGGGAAGTGCGTTGAGGGTGAGGAGACGATACTCCCGAAATGAAAGACATTACATCACATCATTAATAGAACAACCATTGGGAAGCTTATATGCAGACACATATGAGCTAGTAGATGCTTCATAATAATATTGTTTGGGGCTAAGCACATCGTTAGGTTGATAAGTCATGTGACATACTTTGAATGGGGGTTTATCTGGGTGGAGTGTTATAAGTTTCCCCTCATGATCATATTTGATACAACAATGGAGGGTGGAAGGGACGTAACACTTCGCATGAATCCATGTTCTTCCAAGTAGGATATTACATTGAAACTGCCCCTCTCATGGAGGAGATTTTTCATGACACGGATGGGAAGAATAACCATGCACAAATAAGAGGAAATAACAAAGTTAGGCATCTTGATTTGATCAAAGGTGTGGGATGAGATGATATTTATAATGGCTCCATTGTCTATCATCGAACGTCAGATGAATATATCATTGATACATATAGTGATGAAAAGAGGGGGATCTTGGTCCTCATGTGAGATGTGGGGAATTTTAGATTTATAAAAATATATGGCAGCAGGAGCAGAGAGTGCTCTAACAATGGCCACAAAAGGTTAGTTCTCATCGCTAGTGGTAGGGATACGATTTAGAGCTGCAATGAGATCTTGTCTATGATTGGGGAGCTTTGGATGAGCTCATAGAGTGACATCTTGACAGAGGCCTAATGGAGCTACTTTACAATAATTTTTTTGATGACAATGTGTCATGGGGAAGCTAAGATGGATGCTTTGGATTTTGATGAAAAAGGGGAAGAAGTAGGCTCAAGAGAGGGAGAAATGATGACAACCTTGGGTTTAGATTGATTAGGTGGTTGAGAGTCATGGGGGTGAGAGTGAATGGTGATCCGAACAACATTAATAAAGAGAGAGGGCCTTCTTTAGGAGAAGTAGTATTTAGAGGAGGAATGAAAATGAATGTCTTGGATGAATAAGATAATTTATAAATATTAGGTGATGAGGGTTTTATTGGAGGATTGTGAGAGGAGGAGGATGAACTAGTAGATGGAAGGGGATGATCTTCTTCGATGAGAAGGCCATCTTCTTCTATAAGGTTATGGATGATAGGTTGAAGGGCCTTACAATGTTTAGTATCATGTCTAGGAGTGCGATGATAAGCATAAATGACATAAAGATTAAACCATTAGGGTTTTGGCCCACGTGAATCAAAAAAATTTGATGGGGAAGGGTGATTATAGATGCTTCGAGGAGATGTTGAAAGATTTATGTGTAGGAATTGATGAGGGATTTGTAGAAGGGATTGTGGATGAAGTGTATTTGAGAGTGGAAGATGAAGGTAAGAGGAGTGTTTTACGTTGATGAGGTATTGTGGGAGCCTTTTATTCTAACTTGGGCTTAGAAGAAGAAGTAGGTAATTGTGATTCAAAATTAGATTTATACAGAGGAGTGGATGATCTTGACTTTGATTTAGTGATGATAGGGTTTTGGGTGGTTTTGATTCATATTTTTATTTGAGAAGAGGAGTGGATGGTTTTGATTCATATTTATTGATGATGAGAGAGTTTGGATGAAAGGCCGGCCAAAAATGGATGGAGGTGTGCCTAAGATTGATGAAAAGATATTGGATTGCTTAGGGTGATGGGATTTAGGAGGAGGGAGCTCCAACGTTTTGTGTGGATGAGTGAGGTATTTCTTAGTAGGGATGCCAAGGTTCTTACAATTTTTGTGATGATTTTTCCTTGGCGTAATAATGATGATTTAAACCGGGGTGTTTTGAGGAAGAACTGATGATGTATATTTTATTGTAGATGTGGGTATTGAATATGGAAGTGGTTTTGGATGATGCATTTGTTGAGATAGAAAGGAGTTAGAGAATGCATGGGTTTTGGGAGTATTAGTGTAGGTGTGATTGGATTTGTGGATGGGCGGGTATATCATTTGTGGTTGTACTAAGTGAGGAAATCTTCATAGTAGATGCTTTAAGGGATGATGTGGATGTGGACATGGGTTCAAATGTTGATGTGGGCATGATCATAGTTGTAGATGCAATTGAAGATAAGGGTATGGAGGTGGTTATAGATGTGGGGATGTGTGATAAGGGTGTTGGTAAAGATTTGGGTAGAGGGATATATATAATAGGTACGGATGTAGTAGGTGTAAATAATGATAATAAATTAGATGTGATAGGATTGGGTGTAATATTCATGGATATAATGGGAGTAGAGATATGTGTAGGTGTAGATGAGACTGTAGGTGAAGGGGTAGATATCGAGTAGACATGGGTTCAATGGATGAAGGGATGATGGGTGTAGGTGGTGAATTTGATTCATGAATTAATGTGTTGATGGTATGGGAATTGGGTGGTTGAGATGTGGGAAGAGGTGTTTGATTATTAGGTGTTTGGTTGGGAAAAGGTTGTTTGAAAACCTCTAGATGTTGATATGGAGGTCCGTTGGGATTATACAATTAAAGGTCACCCCGATATCTCGAGATTTTGCACAAGGTCCTTGAACGTGTGAAACTTTTCAATGTTGTGACCATGGACTTAGTGATATTTAAAATAATGATCCTCATGATACCATCCGGGTTTGGGTCATGAGTTGTTGACGGATCACACAGGAGGATTTGGATGAGATTAACATCCATTAATTTTTTGAAAATATATTGTATGATTCTCTAAGGGGAGTGTAATTAGGGGTTGGTCTAGGGGCCCTTTGTGGAGGCTTAGTATGAGATGTAGATGTAGATGAAGACTTGACTATGATATCATTGGTTGTGCTCTTAGACTTTTCATTATGGGTTGATGACTTTGTAAACTCAAGTTTTTGTTTTTTAGATTGAATTTTGAGATGGCCTTGCTCAAACGCATGAAGTTCAAGTTTACGAACCATGGTAAATGCCTCTTCAAAGGTTTGGAATGATTTTATTTGAATATTGGAGGAAATATGCTTCACACAAGACCACAAAAAGATTTAAATGATCTCGTTTTGTGGAAGGGAGAAAGACAATAGGTTAATTATGCCAAACCATCTTGCGAAAAAATCGTGATAGATTCGCCATCAAATTACCTAATGGTGTAGAGGTTTTTCATGGTGATTTTACATGTAATGTTAATAGAAAATTTCTCTAGGAATAATTGTGCAAGTTGGGTTAAGGAAAATAGAGAGTGTTATGGGATGTTGTTGTACCAATCCAAAGAGGGTCCGAACAATGACATGGGGAAGGTGTGGAGCATAAGATCTTGGTCATGAGAAATGAGGTAACATGTGTTCCTAAAGGCATGAAGGTGTTGTTGTGGGTCCTCTTTGCTATTGAACTTGGAAAATTTTGGGAGCTCCCAGTGTGGAGGATAAGGCTTGACATGAACTGATGGATTTATAGGTTTGTTACAAATCTATTCATAGGAGAAGGTGGTTTTAGACCCCAAAGTAGTGGCTTTGAGATTTTCCATTCTACTTAGTAAAACATGCATATGGTATTTGGATGTGTGGGGATGGGAGATTGAAAGACGGGGTTGTGGAATATAAGAATTGGATGTGTTAGGTTGGGGATGATGTTGATATGTTTGAGTATGAGTAGGTGCTTATGGAATTGGATGATAAGGAGGGATATAATTAAATGGTTATGACTGGATAGGTTGGGATATAGGTTGTTGTTGGGAGATAGGGATGTAATAATATTGATGCGATTGTGTTGGTTCTTGAGAGATGGGGATATTAGATTTATTTTATATGGGATGAGTATGGATATAGGTATGGGGTAGTTAATATGTTTGAGTAGATTGATTGGGAATATGTGACAAAAGACACTTCAAAGAGGAGGTTGACGTCTTTGAGTTGATTCAAAAATATGGGATTTTAATGAGATAATATTTACATGGACATGGGATGTAGATATAAGGAGTGAAGTTTGATCATATTTTTCAGGTGAAGGAAGACTTAAATGAAACTCTTGTGAAGTCTAGATAGTGGCATTAATGATTGTGGTGGATAAAGAGGTGATGGGGATAGAATAAGTGATGATAGTTTTGATGTGAGATAATTTGGGGGAATGGGCATCACTAATTTAGTGGTTTGGTGAGTGCAGGGAATCATGGTGGAAGATATTGATAGGATTCATGTTGAAATTGAGATATTGCTAGCTCATTCATGGCTATTGGGAAGAAAACGAGAGAAGATACGAGGTAAGAACCACTTTGGACCTAGAATGGGGGATAAGGATATATTTTTAGGAGTAGGACCATCGATGGGGAGATGAGTGTCCTTCCGAGAAATTTAATCATGCAATTCCATGGGATTTGAATCAAGGAGCTCTTAAAACTTCACGCATCTATGAGGGATGGTAGGGGGTCCAAATACTCCCATGGAAGTGGTGAATGGAGGTGTAGTTGGTCTAGAAGGAACAGAAACAAAGGGGTTAGTCTCAACATGGGGATTGGATTGGATAACATGAGACTCATGGAGAGGAGGAATGGAAACCATAGGTTGAGTAACCACATAAGAGGTGACCAAAGGGGTAGAAGAGATAATAGAAGAGCTGAAGTTTGTTGGGAAACAATGTTAGAAGTAGGAATTTTGTTGGATGACATGGTCTATTCCATTTTTCTTATTTGATCACGTTTAATAATGAGCATGAAGCAAACATTAAAACAAGAAATTATGCTAATTTATAATACTTAAAACAAGTCATGCAGTAGAGTTTTAATTATCTTTCTTATTAAAATAATGTGAGAAAGAAAATAAAATGGGATCAAAGGGAACTTAGGATATGGAAAAATATGGATGGTTTCGGGTTGGTTTGGATGGAGACCTCAATATACATGAAGGTATGTGAGACCCAAATCGGTGATGATTAGTAGTACGTGGCACTGGTATTGGGGCTGTGTCATCACCAATCCGGCACTATGATAATTCTTCACCGGGAACTCCTCGTGCTATGATTATTTACTAATGCACAGACTTTAGTTTGGTGGATGTAATCTGGAAGCAAAACAACAACCGAACACAAGAATACCATTGACTATGATAAGACAGAATGACGACAAATCTGAAATATCAAAATAAATTATAATATTAACATGAAACTGTTACAATCTCACCCATGAGATACTTCAACAAGACTATGGGAGAAACTTTACAATTATACCTCTTGATGGCTTCTTCAACACACCTTTAAGCGATGCCTTCCTTCGCACACTTCCTACAATATTTCTCACTACTTCTTTCTATGCTAAATGAGGGGGTGGTCTCTCTATCTATAGAACTTCCGGGCTTATCCATCCTATCTCTAAGATAGGATAAGAAATCCACTCGACGAATCATATTCCATACCTTAACTCTTATCTGTACATGTAAGCTTATCTATTAAGATAAGATAAACCTTATCATTTTACATGGGTTCCACATTTTTAGACTTTTTACAAATAAAATACACAAAATATTTATGACCTCACTCCTTGTCCTTATTACCAATATAATATTTCTAATTCCTAATCATGTAGACCCTACTTCTCTAATTACCCAAACTTTGACATTTTAACATTACCGGACCACTTACGACAAATATTTACTTTTTACAACATTCCTATTGTACTTTGACTGTTACCGTACTCCACATTATTGGCGGCACCGTACTGACGGCGCCGTTATCTTCTATTAGACGCTACTACTAATTACACTTAACAACATCCTATTCCTAATACATACATTAATGAAATAGAAATTTTGGAGGAAAATTTTAGTGTCGACATCTTCCCCCTTCCTAGCTTCTACTCCGTCCTCGGAGTAGACTATTCTGGTGCTTGGAAAATCTTCAACTTGTCGTGGTTGACCCATTTCGTAATGGGAGTGCCATCCAATTCCTCCAGTCGGTACGTACCATTTTCATGCACAGCTGCTATTTTGTAGGGCCCCATCCATTTTGGAAGAAATTTTCTCTGTCTTCTTTTTTTGTATCTGGAATCATATACTAGGACCAAGTCATTCACATGAAATGGAGACCATCGGATCTTTTGATCAAAGTATTCCTTCTGCTTCATTTTCTTCTTATGGCTTGTATCCTTTGCTATTTCCCTCATTTCCTCTAGCAAATGAAGATGTACCAACCTTTCTTTTACTGAATCACTTTCATCCATCCTTTCATTTTTCATAACTCTCACAGTGGGAATATCAAACTCAATAGGAAGAACTGGATCAATGCCATAGGCCAACTGAAATGGGAGTATCCTGTTGCTGACTTTGATGTTGCCCTATATGCCCACAATGTTGCATGAATCCTTTTATCCCATTTATGTACCTACAAGGCTGCATCTTTTGCTAGAATTTGACACAACACAAAATTTGTTCGTTCCACCTGTCCATTTGTGCTTGGCTTGTATGTTGTTGCCTTCCTGTGCTTGATAGAAAACTTATTGACTAGGGATTCTACCACCTCATTAATGAAGTGGCTTCCTTGATCTGTTACAATTTCTAATGGACAACCAAATCTGGTGACAATGCGTTCATATATGAACCTTGCCACTTCATCCATGGAAGTTGTTTTCAATGGCCTAGCTTCAACCCACTTGGTTAAATAATCTGTGGCAACTACAATATACTTATTTTGACGTGATGTAGTTAGAAGTGGACCTACAATGTCTATTCCCCATTTTTCAAAGGGACCAAGGGGAAGAATAGGACATAATGGAGCTGATGAAGTCTTACGGTTACCATGTGTTTGACAAATATCACATGTCTTACAATAATTATAACAATCTTTAAAAAGAGTGGGCCAGTGATAACCTGCATCCAAGATCCTTCTTGCTGTAAGTTGTCTAGAGAAGTGCCCTCCACATGTACCATTGTGGAATTCTTCTAGCAGCTCCTTTCCTTGATCATGTCCAACTGCCCTCTTGTACTGTCCATCAAGTCCTATTCGAAATAATGCTCCATGCAGAATAGAATATGGACGATTGGCTTGAGTAATCTTTCTCTTAGTCTTTGCATTGGCACCATCGGAAACTTGAATTCATTCAGATAATTCTAAATATCTATGTATTCACTAGGGATTGTGTCAAGGAGAACAATCTTTGCATCGGGAAAATCATCATCATCACAAGATGATCCTAAACCATCATAGGCTCGAGAGAGTGCATCTGCATTGACATGCTTCTTTCCTGGCCTATCTATAATATCAAATTCAAATTCTTGTAGCAAAATTATCCATCTTGCTATCCTCCCTGATGGGTTAGGCTTATTGACAATATATTTCAGAGCCTGATGATCCGTTACAACTATAAATTTCTACCCTAGCAAGTAATTTCTAAACTTCTTTACAGCAAAAATGATAGCCAGAGCCTCTTTTTCAGTTACAGTATAGTTTACCTCAGCACTGCTCATTTGTCTGCTCCCAAAGTAAATTGGATGTTCATTCCCATTTTCATCCTTTTGGCTCAAAGTACTACCTAGTGCTGCATCTGAGGCATCAGTGTACACAATGAATGGCTTGCTCCAATCTGGATTCTTCAAAACAGGTGAAGACACCAGGGCTTCCTTCAGTTGTCCAAAAGCTTCATGCGCCTTGTTTCCTGGTTCATAAGCAACATCCTTCTTCAAGAACTGGGTTAGTGGCTGTGCAATCTTTGAGAAATTCTTGATGAACCTTCTATAGTAACCCACATGGCCTAAAAATGATCTCAACTTACTTCTATTCATAGGAAATGGTAAATCTTTGATTTTTGAAACTTTATCGGATCGCATTACCAATACCATCTCTGGATACAACATGCCCTAACAAAATGCCTTTAGAACATCCAAAGACACACTTTGTAGGGTTTAGTGAGGCTTGTGATTCATCTAACCTTTGAAATCTGTCTCCATCAGTGCGGGTGGTCCAACTTGCTCCCATAGATGCAAAAATCATCCGAAATACCCCGATGAAGGTCCCGATGTAGGGTTCGAACACCCTATTCATCAAATTTGGAATGTTCTTTGGAGCATTACACAACCCAAAAGGCATAACTCTATAAGCAAATGTTCCCCAAGGAGTGGTGAACGTGGTCTTCAGCTGATCTTTCTCTGCTATACGAACTTGGTTGTAGCCACGATATCCATCAGCAAAACTATAGCACTCTGGCCACTACTTCGCCCAAGATCGATCTGAAAATGGAAGAGGGTAATGATCCTTCTTTGTTGCCTTATTGAGCTTCTGTAATCAACACAAATGCGTAGCTTCCCATTCTTTTTTATTGAGATCACAATGGGGAAACCCATTCGAATTCTCCACAACAAATATGAATCCCTGCATCAAGAAACTTATCTATTTCTTCTTTTACAGTCTTGGAAAAATTAGGATTCATTCTATATGGCATTTGCTTTATAGGCTTAGCACCATCTACCAGCTCAATACAATGTTCTACCCAACTTACTTGACGGAGTTCCTTGTAATCAAAAGTGAATAGGTGTATGTACCTTCGAAAGAGCTGGAGGTAGGATTCCTTCTCACTCTCCATCACAGCATCACCAATCTTTATTTGTTGGAGACGATCATCAACTTCTTCTTTAGATAATTTTATGGGGTCATGAGTTGGTGTGACTAGAAGGATATCCATGACTGAAACATCCACCTCACTTTCTTCATCTTCAGTGTCCACTTCACTGGTACTAGAGTAATCAGAGGATGTCCAATCATCAGTTTCATCACTTGAATCCACAGGTTCTACTTTATGATGTCGAGGGATCACATTTATCTTCACCCTCTCTCTACCACGTCCAAGTGTCATGAAACCTTCATTCCAGTAGTTTCTTGCATGAACTCTCCTTAGCCATGGTCTTCCCAAGCAAGCATTGGGTACACAACAGTACCATTTTTCATCACCTGAAAGTCTACCACACATACAACACCCATAACAGATATTGCCACATTTGAAACTACACCTTCTGGTTTAGTTTTTCCCTTATTTAATGACCTTAACATAAGTGTTGAAGGGCGATCAATTTTTAAACCCAACATATTCATTACAGACTCGGTCATTACATTAACTGCAGCACCTCCATCAACTAAGACATCATGAATTGAAATACCATTACATAATACCTCACTTGTGGAGCATAGGGATCTACCTCGCCTCCAAAAGCAGGGACCTCAACCTCCTTCCTTCTTCGAGCATTGAGTCCACCTCTCAACTCCCGCCTCTTCTCAAAAGACATAGCCAAGAGTTGACCATATGTAATATTTGCGAGCCTTTTGGATAGATCTTCCAAGATGGAGTATGGTCCTTGCCCCTGTGAAATCAGAAAATCCTGCACACCCAACTTTCTTCTCCTATGTTTCTTACTAGTTTCTTCTTTCATCTTCTTAGGATCATTTCCATCTTGATTATCTTTTTCTTTCTTTCTTTTTGTTACAAACACATCTACTTCATTATTTCTGCTCTTATCTACTACATCAAAAGAATTCACAGGTGCTTTTCCTTTATCATTATCTCCCTTACCAGATGTAGAAGCTCTATCTAGACAATTATACTTATAATGACCCTTTTTATAACAACCATAACAAACAACTTCAGAAATATTTCTCTTTGGACCTCTATCTCCTCCCTGAGAACTAAATTCCTTTCCTTGAAGAAGATTAATAGTTAACTGACCCATCTTTTTGAGCAGATCTTCATACTCAGTAGATGTATTAGGAGAAATATTTGTGCTCACCGGGAGTGGTTGTGGATTCAGGACCAAAGGTGCTGGTGTAGGCTCTACTTTAGCAACAATTTCTTTGGGCTCCTCTTCCATGCTTTCTTCTTGCCTTCTTGCAATCTCCTTTGCTTGTTCAATGGTAGCTGGGCGGTCATACTTCACTCGTTGTCGATCTCCACTTCATCCCAAGAATGATGTGCTTACGAGAGGAGATTATCCATGCCATTCATCAACCCATCCGCTAGTCCTTCCTTCCGGATCTGGGCATCGAGCTTCCTCCTTAGCTCTAGAACACGAGCATGATAATCCCTTATCTTCTCCTTCTCTCCTTGGGATAGCTTTGTGATCTCGATCATGAGATCTGCATATTTCTGTTGTTCACCAAATTCTTCAAGAAAACTTTCGGTTAATAAATCCCATGAATTTTTCACATTATCACCTAGTGTTTCAAACCACCTAAGTGTTGAACCATCCAAAAAGGTAGGAAAAAATTCAGTCCATTGTTCCCTTCTTATAAGGCCATTACAAATACAAGATCGTTTAAACTCTTGAATGAAAGAAGAAGCATCTTCATTAGATTGAGCTGAAAAAACAGGAATCTTTCCCATTTTCAAAAGTAACCACCGTGAAATACCAACCCACAAGTACAATTAACAAGACTTATGTGCACAAATAATTGGAATCACTATACTAGAAAGTGACTTTACACCTTTCTACAGTAAAATAGAAATGACCACGGTAAACTATGGTAAAACTTGACTTACTACGGTAAAAACTGACTTTACTGTGGTAAACACTATTCACGGTAAAAAGTGACTTTACTGCGGTAATTACTATTCCCAGCAAAAAGGACTTTACCAGGGTAACTACTATTCATGGCAAAAATGACTTTAACATGGTAACTACTATTCACGGTAAAAATGACTTTACCATGGTAACTACTATGCACAGTAAAAACAAGGTTACCCTCCAATTAATTTTTGCCTAAGTGGGAATATCTCTCCAGAAAATCCACCAACGAGGAATGGTCCCAGCAACGGAACCAAAATGTCATCACCAATCCGGCACTATGATAATTCTTCACCGGGAACTCCTCGTGCTATGATTATTTACTAATGCACAGACTTTAGTTTGGTGGATGTAATCTGGAAGCAAAACAACAACCGAACACAAGAATACCATTGACTATGATAAGACAGAATGACGACAAATCTGAAATATCAAAATAAATTATAATATTAACATGAAACTGTTACAATCTCACCCATGAGATACTTCAACAAGACTATGGGAGAAACTTTACAATTACACCTCTTGATGGCTTCTTCAACACACCTTTAACTGATGGCTTCCTTCGCACACTTCCTACAATATTTCTCACTACTTCTTTCTATGCTAAATGAGGGGGGTGGCCTCTCTATTTATAGAACTTCCAGGCTTATCCATCCTATCTCTAAGATAGGATAAGAAATCCACTCTGATGAATCATATTCCATACCTTAACTCTTATCTGTACATGTAAGCTTATCTGTTAAGATAAGATAAACCTTATCATTTTACATGGGTTCCACATTTTTAGACTTTTTACAAATAAAATACACAAAATATTTATGACCTCACTCCTTGTCCTTATTACCAATATAATATTTCTAATTCCTAATCATGTAGACCCTACTTCTCTAATTACCCAAACTTTGACATTTTAACATTACCGGACCACTTACGACAAATATTTACTTTTTACAACATTCCTATTGTACTTTGACTATTACCGTACTCCACATTATTGGCGGCACCGTACTGACGGCGCCGTTATCTTCTATCGGACGCTACTACTAATTACACTTAACAACATCCTATTCCTAATACATAGATTAATGAAATAGAAATTTTGGAGGAAAATTTTAGTGTCGATAGGGCCTACATCCTCACTTCACAAATCACATTGATAAAGGTGTTGGGTGCTTAGCCTTTATATTGATAATCAAAAAAATTATTACATGGCTCGAACATCATGGTGGATTTCCTATTGGGTGATGAAATCCCAATAGTTCCACCTGGAAGAATATGTTTAATATGTGTAGTTTTGATGTGTGTATTTTGGATGTGTTTGATAGAAGTGACTGTAATAATTAACCTCATAATTAGACTATATTGTCAAGGAAATATGAAGAGGTTATTTTTAATTCCAAAATGAAGTGTTATATTCGATGAAGACACTCGGACACATATATGAAAGGATTTGTAGACACCTAAAATCCACTTACATAATTTTAATAATAAAATTGCACTATTTATCGCATTTCTCATCATTTATGTAATAATTAGCTAACATTCCCCTTTTTATTATTGAAGCTAGGTGAAGAAAAAAACCTAGCTTCACTTTGGTAGAGTTTCAACTTGTTTAAAGTATAAGGTAGAAACTAATACAAAGTAATGCGTAGTAAGTTTTGTGATGAATAACACAAGGTTCCAAATTTGAAGGACTCTCCCTTGTTCGTCTGCCTAACAAGGTTTTGAATCCATTTTTTTCACTTTATGAGAGATATTTGAAATAAAATTGGTTAAGGTAAGGTTGGCCCCAATTCCTACCTAAGAGAGGTATATAATTTCTTCTAGAGAGGCGAACCATAACCCCACCTTCATCTCATAGTTGGTGGTATGATTTTTATGATGCTAATCCAAAATATTCTCTTCTAATTATTTTTAATCTCCGATTATTCTTATCCAAACTATTATTTGGATTCCCTCAATCTCCTGAGCTCATTCAATTGACATTTTACTAAGGAATAACTAATCTTCTAAATGACGTTTTCCTCCTCCAAGGGTTTGTATCGCCAAAAATTATCCCCATCAAACATCTAATTCAACTCTTGATTTTTGTTCCTCCCTTTCTTTGAGGGACCCCCTTTATCAGTCACCTCAATGACATCTTCCTCATTTGAATATCCGTGTGACTCCAAATTCTCCCCATCAAACATCTAATTCAACTCTTGAGTTGCAGTCCTCCCTTTCTTCATAGGAACCCCTTTACCAATCACATCAATGACATCTTCCTCCATTAAATATCTGTGTAACTTAAAATTCCTCTAATCAATCATCCAAGTCAACCCCTACGTCGCAATCCACTGATTGGCTACATGATCCTCTTTTTCTACCTGCACTATGCCATCTTCTAGGAAAACCAATACTAACCCATTCCAAATACCAAACTTATTCCACTTGAGAGACATATAAATCCAAATATACTTCGTCTCCTGAGTCATCTTCTTCTATCCATCAACATCAAACATCTTCCAAATCTTCCACACCTGTTGGACCTCTTTCTTCCAATCAACCTACTATGATCGAAGAACAACCCATACTAATTGATTTTTTTCAGAATGAAGAAGTGATCAGAGAATTCATAGGGCTACATGATGACATTCCTCTATAAGATTATGAGAATTGATTCTCGTTAGAACTCGATTCATTCGTATATTGTGGGGAAGAATTTGATTCCTTTTGTGAAAAAATAGAGGAAGATCTTAAGATCATCAAACTTGATCCTCCTCTTATTCTTTCATCTTCACATTCCCATTACATGGATAAATTCTGGGTCTGTCATTAATCCCTGGCATATCTTATCATCGCCCCATCATTCTTTACATATCACATTTCCTCAATCATAATCTTTCCTTAGGTCACCTCCTGGTATCCCATCATCTTCTTCTATATGTGGGCCACCTCCTAGTAGCCCTTCATCTTCTATTTGTGGGTCACCTTCGGGTATCCCATTATCTTCTATTCTTAGGCCACGTCCTAGTAGACCCTCATCTTCTATTCTTGGGACACGTCCTAGTATCCCCTCATCTTCTATTCTTGGGCCATGTCCTAGTAGCCCCTCATATTCTATTCTTGGGCCACATCCTAGTAGCCCTTTATATTCCATTTATGGGACACCTCTAGGTATCCCATCATCTTCCATCTATGGGACACCTCCTATTAGGACATTTTCTTCTATACTTGGGACATATCCTAGTATCCCTTCATCTTTTATTTATGGCTCATCTCATGGTAGCACATTTTCTTCCATCTTGGGGCCAAATCCTAGTATCCCGTCATCTTTTATCTGTGGCTCACCTCTCGGTAGCAAATCCTCTTCAATTTTTGGACCATATCTTATTTTTCCATAATATCATCCTTCTATTGACAAATGTGGAAAGCCCACCTTCAACCCTAACATTTCTATCATCAATCCTAAACATCCAGTTTCTTCTCCCACTTCTCAAGAGCAACAAAATCACACATTATCTTATAGGAAACACAAATATTTTCTTCATCAAGCCAAGATAAAAATACCAAAGAGCTCCAAAGCTCCACACAAATCCAACACCCATAAATCTAAAAATCAAACGCAATTCAAGAATGTACACCAATGCAAATGCCAGGTATGGAAAAAAGTGCATAAACATATAGATAGGTAACTCAAGCTCTTGCATACAAAATCCATGTTGAAAGATAAGTCACAGTCACTTATCAAATATGATCTCACCACGGTCATCGAGATTGGAGATAATATCACTCTTGATAAACAAAAACTCCTAGTCTCCCTTATAAAAGAAATCACAAACATTGTTATTGGATCTTATCACACAGAGTGACATTGTTGGTCCCAACTTCCCAAAATCTAAAAAAAAAAACAAAAATCAAAAACTAAAACATATTTAAAAATACAAACAATGAGAAAACATTTAAACATTACAAAAAAATCAAAGGTACAAAGATCAAACATTGCAATCAAGTATTACATACACATGTATGTTCTTTCTTCCCTTTCTTTCCATTCCTCTGTAAGTCATCTACCATGTTCATCCCTTCAACGATCTTTTGGTTAGTATATTTTTGTTCCTTGTGTGAAATTGATCTCTATTGTATCTGTTTGACCTTGGTCTTTCATCACCTTAGTAAATTAAAGAACGAATGACCTCTTAGAGATCATATCACTATCTACATCTAATAAACTTGTGAATTTTTTTTGGACGTATTTGTTGACACTAGACAATGTCATAATTACAATCACTTCCACATCCTTACATTAAGCCATCAGTGGTTCTTAACCCCTCATCAAAACAATCAAGAGAGTTGAAATAATTTTCAAAAAGCAAACAAAATCAATCAAAACATCAAAAATCAAAAGAAAAGCAATATATAACTCTCTCTTGGGGTATTTCCAATATCTCTATCGGGGCTATGGATGCCTAGATGGCAGTAGAGAAATGTTGCGACTAGAATCAAATACATCTTCGTCGGGGCTATGGATGCTTGGATGGCAGCGGAGCAATGTACGACTCTCCTTCCACCCTCCATTCACAAATCACCTTTCAAAATAAATCATTCCTACACATTGGATAGTTTGTCTTCACTTATTGCCTATTAAATATTCACTTCAAGAGGTAATTAATTTCCACGTGCACACACTAGATCTCTATGAGAAAATAAGATTAGTATGTTACTAAGTGTTGTTTAGACCTTGTTCAAACTCTTTCTTTAGTCCATATTTTGTCTCACGATTTGTGCCTTGACTAATCACCTTTTCATCGCGAGTCTTCTAGCTACATTTTCCATATCCTTTCATAACATTCATTTTTCTTCTACTTCATTTAGAACATCCATGTGTATAAGATTTCCTTTTTACCATGTTTGAGGGAATCTTTGTCCCTTCTTTCAATAAAACAATATTCTACTTCTTTTCTATCATGTGTTTCTTGGCCATCTTGCATTGGGGCATGCTCGCTCCTTATTATCTCTTCATTGGCTTACATTCATCATCACATTGAACCTATCTATCTTGGCCTTGATTGAATATCTTCTTCTTGTATATATATGCAAATATTTTCCCTTGTATATTCCCATCTCTCACTAGGGGCATCTTTGCATCTTCATTTTCTTGTACACACTTTAGAAAACCCTAAAAATCAAAAATCATTTTAAAATACAAAACATTGGTAAAAATAAAAATATCCAAATTTTTTGGCAAAATATCAAAAATCCAAAAATTGGTAAAATTCAGAAAATCCAAAATTTTTGTAAAATTTCAAAAAAATTCAAATGATTGGTAAAAGGCATACACGTAGTTGAAGCATATATCAAATGTATCATTTTCAAAAATGAAATTTGTCCTAAAAACATTTTTCTTTGGTCCTCATTTGTTCTTGCCAATGACTCGTGAATCATTTGGATCTACCTCCATTAACAAAGCTGGTTTTCTTACTATGTTTGTACTCCCTTGTACAAATGAGTTTCTTGGTATTGTTTCATAGTGCATGATTGTTTTTCATAGGACTTCTGCATCCTTCATTTATTCACCTCATATGTATGCTTTCTTGGGGTGTCATTTTCAACCCTTTCTATTCATACAAACATTTGGGAGGCTGAAGCTTGATGACAAAAACATTGGTGCAAATCGTTTGAACATTGTTTGTTTGAGTGTGTGTGCTTGTACTTGTTTTCATATCATGTTATCTTGTTTACTCTCTCGTATTGCATTACGTTATGTTTGTTGCATTGAGTTAGTGTTTAGCAATGAAAAAAATTTAGTATTATAGCTTTTTATGTTATTTTAAACTTTTTGTATGCTTATATTATAAAAAGAGTCGATGATGTAGATCATGAGCAAAGTGATGAAATAAAGTTATTTTTGTGCTAAGCTAGATGAAATCTATTTCCAATCTCTTCATCTCCACTCTTCCTCATATCATTTTCTTCTATATTGAATTTTTCTTCAACAACACTTGGGGCAATAGGGATCACCTTCTATCCCCCTCCCCACTTTGTTTCTTCTATTTGTTTCCTTCATAGTTTTTATTGTCAATCGACTTCTTCTATCACACCATTGACACTCGAGGGGAATCCTTCATTCTACTAATTTTTATTCAAAATTTACTTTTTTATACTTTTATACTATCTTTGAAGTGGCTTCGCTTACGCCACCTCAAAGAGGGGAAAATATAGACACCTAAAATCTGTTTACACGTTTTAATACTAAAATTGCACTAATTATCCTCTTTCCCGTCATTTCTGTAATAATTAGCATTTTTTCGCTAATTAGATAACATTCCCCTTCTTATTATTTAATTAATGAACTTCATCAATTAATCAACCCTTCCCCCATTCTAGATGCCAATTAACGACCTTTCATTAGTTATAATCCACTTCTAAGTGATTAATTAAATATTATTAGTTAATTATACCTTCTATTTTAATCAATAAACCCCTTTTATTGGTTAAAATACCCTCTTACATCCCCCAAATCATACCAATTCCCTCTAAATAGATTCTACAAGCTTATCCTTACTTATTAATTAATCACATTATATTAATTAAACCCCTATCAATTCCCATAAAGTGCACATCCTTTATTAAACATGCATATCCTTTGCATTTCTTCTTTGGGATTTATCCCACATCCACCAAATTGCAAGCCTTGCCCAAACATGCAAGCTATATAAAGGACCAATCTCCTTCCTCTCAAACACACACCATACTTTGATTAGTGAAACCTATAGGCATTTTTATTTGAGCATTCTCCATTGTTTTGGAATAGCTTCTTCATCTCTTGCATCCATTCTCTCAAATTGAGTAGTATGGGAAGATCCAAATATGGCTTTGTAGCCATTTATTGGTGAGATCTCATCCTCATTATTGAGACAAACAACACAAATTTGATTTCTTAATGATCTAATTAGGTTCATATTTTGAGTAACAATCACACAAGAGTAGGAATGGCTTAAGCATTTAATGGGTTTATCTTTTTTTATGCATGATAGAAGTTGCTTTCCTTTAAGTTATTATCTTACGGTTCTTTAGAGGTTTAATTATTCTTTAAAGCTATTAGGTGTTAGTTCTTTTGATTTAGGATGCAAATTTGTATATAAACATAGGATCAAATAGGGAAAATGAATAATACCTAAATAACACTATTTTCCTTTTTATTTGTTTAAAGTAAATGCATTGTTGATCCAAGCAAAACAATCCACCACACACACAAGCAAGAAAATATCCTACCTACGAGGTTATTAGAAGGAGATATAATAAAATGGAGATGAAAACAATGAAAATAATCACTAAAGAAGGGTGGGTCCCACTTTGGGCATGCTAGAATGTTGACAAAATTTTCTTGCTTCTATTTTGATTAGTGAAATGGTAACAAAGAAAACAAGCAACTCTAATAATGAGAGGTTTTAAGGATACCTCTTGATAAGATGATGATGGGTACGTGCGCAAAAGAAAGATCCTCCTCATAGTGAGCTTGATTACTTGCAAAATAAATAGAATCTCAACAAAGAAAATGATTGGTAGATTGGAGAGTGGGTTTCTGAAAATGTCAATCCCGAGAAGTGAAAACTTCATAGGATGGCTATCAACCCACTTTTTTATACAAGATAAATAAAACAATGATAAATAACTAATATGATGTAGCACGATCTAAACTAAAATAGAAAATATAAATTCTAATAGATGAAATAAGATGCACCTCTCGATTAAAATAAATGTTGAACTAAATCAAACCTAGAAAATTTGACAACCCGAGACTAATCGGCACAATCGACAAAGACTGTAGTAGGGTAAGTCAAAAACAAGTAGAAAGGGCATATCTCGAGTGATTCAGAGGCTAATATAGAACTGATGATGATGTTTTGATGAAGTGAGATCTGCAGAAGTTTTGAATCGATGAGAACATAAAAGATGAAAGAAAATTTTTGGATCTAATGATGAATGTGATAAATACTTAACTAATCAATGATGATTGAATTGAGTCAATGATGAATGATACTAAAAATACATATTTGGATCTATAGACAGGTAGATCCAAGAGGCATAAGACTAATTGTAGATGAAGAAGATAACTAGATAATGGGACAAATTGAGGCGGGATCAATAGTGACCAAGATGGATGAACGATGAATGAGTATGATGAAGATAAGATTTAAGGTAGTAGGTGTGAAAAATGGAAAGTTTAGAGAATCTAAGACACAGGGGATCGAGAAAAGAAATAAGAAGGAGAAAATGACAAAGAATAAGATGGAAAAATTTCAGTTTGAAGGTGACTATGCAAATTCTAGGATGACCAGAAGGACTCTAAGGTTTGATGAGGGGAAATGGGCTGAAAAATGAAAGATGAACAAAGTACGTGGAAATGACATGGATCTAAGATAGATGATAACCTACAAAAAGATGATGCACAATGATGATGATATGGTAAAAGGGATTAAAAATCTTCAACTCTCCAAGATATCCAAGAGAAGCATACAAGGGCTCTAAAACCAGCTTCAAGATGATGGTAGCATCTCAAGGAAGAAATAGATCGCAACAAAATTTACAAGATAGATTCAACTCTCAAAAATTACATCCTCGAGAGAGGAGAGGTATGGGTACCTTTATATGGTCGAAGATGACTCACATAGGTCACCGATGACTGTAGTCAACCGTCGATCTAGGAGGTGGAGATGTGATTAGCTTGATGAAAAGAGACCTTATGAGGTGGAATCGGGGTTTCATGTGGTAAATACGGGTTAGGGTTTTCTAGGAAGGATAAAAGGTGGTTGGGAACCTAGGGATTTTTAAAAGGGGTGTTTATGGAGGATACATGATTATGGGATGATTTTGGAGTAATTAAGCATGATTAATGAGTGATTAGGAAGGATAAGTAATGATATGATTAGAAAGGGGCTAAGATGGAATAGTGGGAAATTAAGGAATACATGTCATTTTAGGAGGGAAATATAGGATTTAAATGGGAATGAGATGAGTATGTGTGGGATGACAGTAAAAGGGAGAAAACAAGGGATGAAGGACAAGTGATACCGAAAATTGGTTTCTACAATAGGCATATATAGGAGGTTCGTAGGCACCATGGTTTGCAAGGAATTTGCAATCAAAGTTTGATATTTTTGGGTCTTAGGGATCTTAAAGACTCCACCGACCGATATAGCTGGTAAGTTCTAGGATAGTTGGGAAGTAAAACTACACCTATGATAGTGTGTAAAATTTGAGAAAAACGTGTGGGTGTCATTCATTTGGTGCCACGATGTTCCATTTACAGTATATCACCCTAGACACCCTAATATTTACTCAAACCGACGCTTTTTATCACGTTACATTTGTTTCCACCCCAAGAAAATTGACAAGAGGGGAGAGAAACCGAGAGAGGATTTTGTATTGGGCTCAATGCAAAACTATAGGCACCGATGAGAGGATTGTAGGTGCCATGGTTTGTGAAAAATTCCTATTAAATTTGATTATTTTTTGGTCTCAATGCTCTTAAGAGACATCGTTTGACCGATGTAGGCGGGATGATCCGAGATGGTTGGGAAGAGTACCGATGCTTTTGATAACATATACCAACACCCTCAAACATGTGGGAACTGATTTTTGGTGCCACGAATTGCTTGGCAAGTCATTGATTTTGACATATTCTAACCTCTCTAAGGAAATATTTGAGATTACTTGGCATAGGCATGCCCTTTCCAGTGATTCTAAATCTTGTGTAAGTTGAGTTATAAACATATGTTCATGCCAAAACACAAAACCGGGTGCTTGGCAAAGTTTTGAATTTTTTTCAAATAAAAAGGGCTAATCATAGAGACCTCGATGAAGGAACATACTAGTTCACAAGAGAACATGCATCAAAAAAAAATTTATGCTACATTGTTGTTGAATAAAGACTTTCCCAATTCCATGAAAATATCAAGAAAAATGTTGTGACACCTCATTCTTGTGCACCGTTTTGTGATTTCTTTTTGTTCTTCCAAGGTCTTGATGGTGACATAATGTAGTTTCTAAATTTGTAAACCTTATGAGGTTCAAGATAACTCTGTGGGACCTTTATCTTATGTTTCCATGATTTGATCTCATGTGGGGATGAATCTCATGTCAACATAATTGCATTCAAGATCTCAACACATGGGCCTTGATCTATTTTCCTTACCTAAGGAAAACCCAAGTAACCTCATAATTAGAAGAGATGTATAATCCTAACACTAATAAGGTGGTAATTAGAAGATATGTTTAGTTCATTGAAGAATAAACATGAGATGGAAGAATTGGAAATACATTATTTCTCATTACATCAAGTGATTTTATTGAAAATAAGCCAAAAAATGAGAATGAGGCATCAAGTACCTCATAATATATCAACCTAATGATATCTTCATCAAGTAGCGAGAACCATTTCTAAAACTATTACTATAGTGACATCTTGAAGACCCCATTCTTATATCATTGTAGTGACACCTCTCAAGGAACATGTTATTCAATATCCCACAAGATGTTACTTGGGATTTTAATAGTAGTTTCATAGTTTAACATCACCAAGATATCACCCAAGATAAATCTTAGGAAAACTATTTCATAGGATATTTACGCGTAAGCGACATCTCTAGTAAAAATACATTTTATATAACAAGATATTACTCAAGAGGCATTTTAGGATAAAATTCAAGCCCTTGTTTTTAAGATCTTGTTATAGCCAAAAATCTAACAAGATAAGAATTTTGAAATAAATATATAAAAATTATAAAATGATGATTTTTTAGATTTTAAATTATTCCCTATAAATGATCAAGTTTGTTTTAAAGAAGATATTCAAAGTGAGAGTTTACTCAAAAATTGTGGATGTAGAAATTGATGTATTATAGAGAAATCAAACTTGGGATCTAGTGAATCTTCCAAAGTAGGAATGGATGTTATTGGAGAAAAGTGGATTTACAAGACAAGGTTTGTGTAATGAAATTACTTGTATAAATCTGAATATTAGCAGCAAAAAGAACACCAAAGAACACAAGATTGTAGATAAATGATAGCAATATGTAAGTAGAATATCTTAGCCACTTCGAGGGGGAAACCTCCAAACCATACAATAAGACTCAAATGCTCAATATGATGATTAACTACTCCTCACTACCACCTATATATACCAATCCTATGTTATGGCCAACACCAAGGCTGACCTACTAAACATATGAAAGTATAAATGAATAACATATGACAAGAAGAGAGATTATGTAAGCCACAAGTCGGCACTACATATCCAATATAAGCTATAGGACTAAGGGCGTAACATGCCCCTCCCCTTCAAAGAAACATTGTCCCCAATGTTGGGAAGCCCTAGATGTTGCTGCACAAATGCTTCATCCTCCCATGATGCATCCTCAATATTCATATTCTTCCACTTGATCAAGTACTTGGTAATGAATCTAGTCCTCAATATTTTAGTGCGTGTCTAAATAATACCTTCAAGTTCCAATACAATCCTTCCTTCCTCATCCAATTCAGGAAGCACTAATGAGTGGAAATGTGATGCCCAATAACTTTCTTCAAGCAAGAAACATGGAATACTAGATGTAGTTTACTTCTAAAGGGAGCTCGAGCTTATATGCCACACTACCAATTTTCTACAACACTCGGTAAGGACCATAGTATTTAAGAGCAAGCTTATTGTCCTTCTTTTGTTGTTTTAACGATTACTTATATGGTTATAACCATACAAAAACAAGTCACCATCTTCAAAGTTTCACTTCATGTTTTGTGCTTCATGCGGCCTTTCCAAATTCTCTCTAATACTAGAGAGTACCTTGTGTTGGTGTTGAATGTGATATTAAATTTCTCTCACCTTTGGTTTGACTTAAAGCTAGAGATGAGTGATGGAGGATGGTACTTGTAAAGTGCCGAAATGGAGACATTTTGGAGGAGGTATGAAATGAAGTATTATACCACCATTCTATAAATGCCAACCATTGCACCCAATGTTCTTGTTTATCTGAAGTAAAACATCGAAGATATCCCTCCAAAAATTTATTTACCACCTCATTTTTCCCATCTAATTAAGGATGATAAGATGAAATTTGGGCTAGTTGGGTACCCAAACAAGAGAACAAATCAGTCCAAAAATTTCTTGTAAATATCATATCATGATCACTTACTATAATTTTGGGCATGCCATGGAGATTTTGAACTATTTCCATAAATGATATGGAAACTATAATAGCTGTGAAAGGATGAGCCATGGCACAAAAATGAGCATACTTGGTAAGTATATCCACCACGACCATGATGATGTTTTTCCCTTCTAATTTAGGCAATCCTGTGATGAAATCCATTGATACCTCTTCCCATCTCTCGCTAGGAATAGACAAGGGTTGGAGGATACCTAGTGTCTTAATGGTCTTTCCCTTATTACGTTGACACACCAAACATTCTGCCATAATTTTTTTGAACATCTCCTTTTAACCCCTCCCAAAATAATTTCGCTTAACTCTATGATAAGTTTTCAAGAACCTTGAATGGCCACCCAGTGGAGAATAATGGATCTCTGAAAGAACATGGTGTTTAAGTGTAGATTTCTTACACAAATATAACATATCTTTATACCACAATGTATCCCCTTCCATATAAATTGTTCGATATGGTTGGATCTATCTGGAGATTCTAAATGAGAGTATGGGTTGTTGCATCTTTTTCCATTCTTCCCTTTCTTGATCTACCCAATCTTCCTTTAGTATAGAGATGGCACATAACAATGCTTTTGTGGACTCATCCCTCTAGATAGAGCATCAACGACCAAATTTTCCTTCCATTTCTTATAAATAATCTCAAATTCATACCCCAACATCTTAGTGACCCATTTTTGTTTCTCTTTAAAATATTCTTTGCTCCAATAAGTATTTCAAACTATCATGATCAATTTTTACCTTGAAGTGTCTACCCATCAAGTATGGTCTCCATTATTTGACTACATGTAAGATTGCCATCATTTCCTTCTCATAGGTGGGATTCAAAAATTCTTTCCTTTTAGTTTCCAGCTCTCAAATGCTATGGGATGTCCTTCTTGCATGAGTACTACTCTAATCCCATTTCTTGAAGCATCGCATTCAACTATGAAGGTCTTGGAGAAATATGGGGTTGCCAATACTAGAGTAGTGCACATTACCACCTTCAAATTTTCAAATGCCCTAGAAGCTTCCTCATTCCAATGAAAGGATTCTTTCTTTAATAATTTTGTGAGTGGTGTTGTTATACTACATATTTTTAAAAAAATTGTGATAGTACCCTATGATACTGAGAAACCTCGTAAATGCTTGAGGGTTATTGGGACTTCCCATTCCACCATGGCTTGGATCTTGTGAGGGTCCACCTTAACACCTTCATTAGAGATAATATGGCCCAAGTATTCCACTTCATGTACCCCAAAATAACACTTCAAAGGCTTGGCATATAGTTGATGTTTCTTTAGGCTTCCATAATAGTATAGACATGTTGTAAATGTTTCTCCCATGATTTTTGTAGATGAGGATATCATCAAAAAATACCAAGACAAACTTCCGTAGGAATGGTCTAAATATTGAATTCATCAAACTCTGAAATGTGGATGGTGCATTAGTAAGACCAAAAGGAATCACTAGGAATTCATAATTCCCTTGATGAGTTTTAAGGTTGTCTTATGAATATATTCTTTCTTTACTCTAATTTGGTGATACCCAGAACATAGATCTAGTTTTGTAAAATAAATTACACCATGCAACTCATCTAATAAATCATCAATGACATGAATATGAAACTTATCTTTGATAGTGTACTTGTTAAGTTCTATATGTAGTCTGGACACATGTGCCATCTTCCATCCTTGTGGCACACCATCACCATTGGAGCATAATACACGCTCTAAATATTATGAATAATACCCATCTCTAACATTTCCTCCACCATATTCTTGATCTCACTCTTTTACACATATGGGTATATATAAGGCTTGATATTGGGAGGTTAGATTCTGTAATTAATTGAATGACAAGATCATGATATATTTCATGAGGTAATCCTCTAGGATCCTCGAAGATAACTGTATTTTGATCAATAACCTTTTGAATATCATGATGCACTACCATCATTGGTGGTTTGACTTCCATAGAGAACAATTTTGCCACAAATTCTTCACCCCCTTTTTAAGAATCTTTTGAATTTGGTGAGAACTAACCACTCAAGATTTTTTTCTGTAGTCCTTGAAGTTCAAACTGTTTACCCTTAAAATGAAAGCGCATGAACAATTCCTAGAAATTTAGCTCTATGGTGCCCAAAGTTGTGAGCCATTGAACACCTAAGACAATATCAGCTTCACCCATGGGAATAACAAACATCATAGATTCCAATGTGTAGTCACCCATCATAAGTATGATTTTATGGCATTTACCTAAACATTGGATTGTGCCACCATCTGTAATCATTACTTGAAATTCAGGTGTTGGGTAGATGAAACAATTTAGCCTTGTTTTCATCTTATGATTGATGAAATTATGTGTGATCCCGAATCAATCAATAATGTCACCTTCTTCTTCTTAAGATAACCCACAACCTGAAGGGTTTGTGGAGTGCTAATACCTGATAGAGCATGGCATGAAATAGTGGGTTGGGGATCTTCATATTCTTCCTCTAATTTTTCCACTTCCTCACTTGATGTTTCCTCATATTCCTCCTCATCACCAGTCCCTTCAATGTAATTTTGTTTTCTTAGCATATTTATGACCTGGTCCATATTTTCTATCATAGTTAAAACATAACCCTTTTGCTCTTTTTTCTTCAATTTTTTGAGGTGTCATTTGAATTGGCTGAGGGTACGATGGAGGCAAGGTGCTATGATATTTTATGTTAGTGAAGGTCACCTTCTGCTGGAAATAAAATTTTCCTCTGCCCTACGCACCATGATAATAGAATCAGAAACCTTGAGTGGATTAAACATGTGCACCTCATGCTTAATGTGGTCCTTAAGACCCCTAATAAATAGGTCATTCAGATACTCTTATGTAATATCATCTACACACAAGGAAATATTTTGGAATTGATGGACATACTCCTTTACTAAACCTCTTTGTTGTATCTTTGCTAATTGGTTGAAGAAATTTTCCGACACACTGGAGCTATAGTGTAATTGAAGTTTTAGTGAAAAATGTCCATGTGACACGAGACCATTCTTCGCCTTTGAGCACATAACCAACAATGCTAGATGAATTGGTCGGAGTTCTAGATATAAGGATGTCATGGACACCTTTTTCCTAATGGGATACGATGGAGATCAAAGAAATTATCCATTTGGGTAATCCAATTGAGAGGATAATTTCCATTGAATTTACTCATTTCAACTTTTGGAATAATTCCCCATAGTGAGTATTGCTAGAGGAATCCCCATGATGAGTGATTGGATTGGTATTTTCAAAGAACCCATAGTGAGCAGGACAGACTCAACAAGCTCTGCTTCATTGATTGAAAATTCATCTGAATTTCACCCTTAAGGCTACCCTTCATATGAAAAATCTCATTATTGAGGTCATCCTTACCATATTATGCTCCCTTTCTTGAAGTTGGATAAATACCTTAGATACTCCTATAATAGAATATTCTAAATCCATATCTCCTTATTTGGGGTCATTCCTAGAATTTCTTGACCTTTCCCTAGTCTCGAGTTGATCTACCGGTCATGATGTAGGGTTTAGGACTCAGGGTAAATGGAATATGGAAAAACTTTACGGTTTGGGGTTTCATAAATAAATTCTCTCGAATAGATGAAATCATAAAGAAGAAACCATAGCTAATTTTTGGAAAGATAAGAAACTTAGAAAAATTCAAAAATTGCACCCTAGGTAGCCGAATTATGAAAAAACATAAAACCGCTATAAATTTTGCAAAACAAGTCCAAAATGTTTTAAATTTGGAGAGGATCTTACTTGACTGATTTCACCACACCAAAAAAATTCAGAAAAATTTGCTACCAATTTTGAGATATAGCTGAACCTTCACAATTAGGGTTTGACGCAACGCTAGCCGAGATCAGGCTCTGATACCACTTGTAATGAAATTACTTGTATAAATCTAAATATCAGCAATAAAAGAACACCAAAGAACACAAGATTGTAGATAAAATGATAGCTATATGCAAGTAGAATATATTATCCAATTCGAGGGGAGACCTCCAAACCATACAATAAGACTTAAAATGCTCAATATGATGATTAACTACTCCTCACTACCACTATATATATATATCAATCCTATGTTATGTCCAACACCAAGGATGACATTAAACACATGAAAACATAAATGAATAGTATGTGACAAGAAGAGAGATTATGTAAGCCACAAGTTGACACTACATATCAATATAAGCTATAGGATTAAGGGTGTAGCAGTTTGAGGTTGATGGAAATATTGAGAAATATGTCGAAAAGATTGGTTACGAAAGGGTATTCATAGCAACCCAAAATCGATTTCACTAAGAAATGTGTACCTATAGTAAGTTTAGCTATAGTTGGATCATTTTTAGCAATTATAGATCTTAACAAGTGGAAGGTTTAGCATATGGATGTCATGAAAGAATTTTAGATGGTATATTAGAAGAAGAATTTTATGATAAACAACTAACAAGTTAAATGAGATTCTTGGTCATGAGGAAAAAGTTTACATATATTTAAGAAAGATTACAAAGTTCACCTTACTTTTTCAAAACATTAGAATAATTAAAAACCAACCTTGTTATGGCATTCCAATAAAGCTTTTAGATCATCTATTACTTCAATGGTTTCAAGCATCACTTCGTGATTGGCTTCACGAACTTTCCATAAATATTTGTTGTAAGGTTTTCTACAAAATTTAATCAACTTAATATTTTTAGAAATAACTAAATTTGAATAGTGAAGTATCCTCATATGGGTTTCAAAGTCTTCAAATAACCATTGATGTACATTTTATGAGGGTATCTTCAAAGCCATGTTCTGTGACAACCACAGACTGTAGGATAAACTAGGTCTTCCCCATCTATGACACTTGTAGTTAATTTATTTTTGAATCTACACATCGAAAAATATATTAATATGTCCCCTCCTCATTTCCTTCATCTGCAACAACTACAAAAACATGCCCTGCATCAAAGTGTTACCACATTTTTAGTACAATTAACAAAAACAATCACTAAAATTTAAAGCAATTTTTATTATTATTTATATTTTACCTGGTTCCACAAGATTTGATATGTACTCAAAATTAGTTGGTGTTGTTATTTCATCATCCCTAATTATTTTGATAGTTTCCTTGTCTCCATAGGCCTAGCATGTAACACCCTTCAACAACCCATTATTTTGATTAACACTCATCCCAATCAAAACCCATACAAGTTGAACAAAAGCATGCCATGATCCTAATATAAATAGTCCAAGAAATAGAATCACAACTTGAAATGAGTGGAAATTTCTCAATCCAATTAATGTGTTGCAATCTTCATACATTTCCTTATTTTCTTCCTTCACTAACCAGAAAAATATTTTCACATGGAAAATGTTTCGATCCACTTGATAGTGTTTTACTACACCAATTTATAATAGTTATAGCATCAATTAATTTTGCAGCATTATTGTAATTTAAGTCCTCTTTTTAATGCCCTTTTTACACATGCTACGATACCATCGTGATCTCATTTTCCATGCCCAACCTCAAAGAAACTCCAAAAATGTTGAACTCCAATATTCACATGCATCCTACTCAACTAGTAGAAAATGTGGGAATTATTAAATTGAGCTACACAATTGTCGACCAAGTGTAGTGTTGATCGAATATGATATATCTAGTATTTGAATTCTTGTAAAACATCTCAAATCAACATTAGATGAACTCGGGAATGTGATTTGTCATCGCTAATATACAATTGATATTCTCTCAAGATATTTATAACACCATCTATGCTTTACAGTGCATGTCTAAATGTAATATGCAAAAAAATGGAAACTTGAATTGAATTATAGTATTGGGATTGAACCTCATTTTTGGTTGTAGTGTATATTTTTAGCAAAATATAGAACTAAAACAATGGTCCTAATTGGGAAGTTGTCCTTGCATATCCTAAATTGATCATCCAAAAATCAAGCTCGATGTGTGTGTCTTACAACTAGTAAATAAAGTTCTTAAATTATAGTATGAAATCATATACAAATAGTTGGATTGTAACCAACTCACATCTTGATGACTCTTGTCCATATTTTAATGCATATTTTACAGATTTGTACTTCTTAAAATCAACCAATTGCTTTCCAAACTCATGTGTAGTTTCCTCATGTAGGAAACCACTCCAATAGAACAAGTTACCACAATTATTACATGTTCCATCTAAACATTTTTGGGAAAAATAAAATTTCCATCAAGTATTTCACATAAAATACTTGGAACTAATTCTCTTGTGGATTTTGGTGGAGAAGGTACCCTACATTCCTACATAATATTTTCAGTATGTAAAGTACAACATATATAGAGAAAAAATCAAAATTCATAGAAAATTCAATATGGACCTTACAACAATAAGTGGTGCGTGTTTGGTTTATTTTGACATAAAATGGCTTGCACATCTCAAATGACCTTTGGATAATCCTCAATTGATCCTTATATTTTTCAAGAAACTTATTATAGAGTTTTGTTTGGGTTGTTTCCAAGAAATGTTTTGGACGTCGTTTCTTCTTAATACATCTTTAAGATTAGGTGAGACCCTTGTGTTCTCATGCCAAAAATTTCAATCAAATGTCTCATTGCTTCTACTAATACCTTGTCTTTTCTTTGTAGTCTACCACTAAATGCCCAACACTTTGTGACTAAAGGATCATCTAATCTTTTTCTTCTTCCTACGGATCATATAAAGTTTTCTTATTCAATTTTAGGGTTGTACTTATTTCACTTACAAATCAATGTGTACTTATTACCTTACTCACACTAGACTTATTTAAAAGTTGTCTTAAAGCACTACTATCTTTATTTCAACTAGTTTTATCTATTGAATTAAATACTTCACTTAGATTCTTTACGATTGCATTATTTCTTCCCTCTAGTTTTCTTATTCTCAATCCTAAAGTATGCATCATAGGCATCATTTTTATTTTCATAATTTTAACAAATAATTGACATCGTTGTGTATGTATTTTATTTTCAAATGCATAGTTTCATACTTGTTTAGCATGACATCTAGTTGTATGTTTTTGACATTTTACCTTCCATGAGTTCTAATATATTATCATCTATTTCAATCAAATATCATGGCGTTCTTCCAATTATCTTAAATGGATGGGTAGGCCTATGTAAGAAATCATTTCTTATAAGTGACAATGTTATTGCTTCAACCATAAGAGGGGGATGTGTGTCTAAGTGAATATAAAACTCTACGAGATAGTATTAAATGTTCTTAAGTTGGAGATCGAACGTCAAGATATGTTTATCAAATTTCAATTATATAATCATTATGTGAAACCTTGTAATTAATACTTTACATATGTTTTGGAAGGAAAATATTGTGCATATCCTTGTTATTTTCATCTTTTTGATTGCTTCTTCAAATATGGTTCAAATGAATCTTTATGAGTATTAACAATGCATTTGGAAAGCATATCTTAAATTCATCACAGGACTCAACTATAGACCAATGTAGGACTCACTTATGCACTAGCACAGGACTCACTTTATAAGCGTAGGACTTCACCTGGCATGAGTGTAGGACTCGCATGGAGCACAAGACTCAGAAAACACTCATGAAGACTCATTTGGAATGAGGAACTCACTTGAAAAGAGGTAAAATACTTGGATGGAAAATAAACAAGTTGATGTAGCTGGCACATCGGTGATGCTGATGAGACATGTGTACTTCTATCTCAACCTTCATGCATGGATTATGAGGACCATGCAATCTCAACTTAACACCAGGTTGCTTGAAGATGTGAAGAAAGACAATCAACACTTATAGACTTATAATCATCATGATTATAGGGAATCAATTCAGGATCTGTAATATCTTCTATGTTGATTGACTATCTCAATTAAAAGTCAATTATGGAACCTCATCTATAGTTAACAAGATGAATTTGATCCAAACATGACATGGACTAATCCTTCCATGATTGTAATTTCTTAAACAATTAGTTGTTGTTATAGGTATCTTCTAGTTAAGTAGTTGTCATTAATTTCAAATAACTAGTCCTCTTTTAGAGAGACTAGGACTACTCTGAATATAAAAGAGAAAGTGTAGTAGGATTAAAAAATTTAGTTGATTGATCACTGTAAAAAAATTATTTCATTCAATAAAGTGTGGATTCAAGGGAAAATTCTACTTGTGTGACTTACAACTTTAAACTAGATCGGATGGGAAGGAGCAAGGGCCACTCCTCCCCAACGTGAAGGGATAATTTCTTGTTCATTTTCCTTTATGTTATTTTTCATTAATTTGATTTATCATCAGCATCACATTTTTTAGTAATTTTAATTCTGCATTCAATAATATTTTGTTATCAATCAACTTCATTTCTTTATGGCAATTAGTATAACATTTGGTTAATTTCATTATTAAATAAGTATTGAGAATGATTTGACTATTTCCCTTTATTGCAAATAGCCATGGACACCCCTGAGACTAAAAACATAAGATAACTAAAGTGTGAGTACCAACGATGCTCATCACTTTTTGGCGCCATTTTCGGGGATTCTCAAGGTGTTATCAAAGATTAAGGTACTAATTGAAGTGTTTCCTGATTTCTTGGTAAGTTTCCATTTAGAAATTTTATTTCCATAACTCTTTCTTTTGAAGTAAGAAGACCTTGTAGTGACAACAAGAATATTTTGTGCTTTGGAGTATGTGGAACACAAAAACATTAATTAAGTATTAGTAGTTAGGAATTTCCTCAAGTATGATAGGATTTTATGTTTATACCTAGAGACCATAGAGGTAGATTTATTAGAATTAATTTACAAAACCCCCTCAAAACCAACCTGTGGAACAAATTGTTCACCAAGAAAGGATGGTTGATGAAGTAGATAACCCCAATGGTGCAAATAATGGAAATCCTCCACTTGGAAGGACATTCACCTATCCCATACAATTGGATCCTAATGATCAAGCCCCCATGAAAATATATCCCCTTCAATTTTACCAACCTTCAGGGATTAGTCTTAGAAGATCCTGATCAATTCCTATTTGAGTTCAAAGTCTTGTGCCAAACCTATGATTATACCCAGATACCTAGAAGCTCAAGTTATTTCCCTCGACCTTAAAGGATACAACTATGAGATGGTTCATGGGCTTAACCCTAACTCCATCCATAGTTGGATAGGAGATGAAAAATTTTTTTGGATAAATACCAAGACTATTGTAGGGTGAGGGATAGGAAGGAAGAAGAACTCTTTAGGATTCAACAAAAGGAGGATGAGAGTGTGGAGGACTATCTTGATGGTTCCTCTTCCTTCACAGGAGGTGTGGTATTGGTTTGGATATTAATCTACTCAAAAATTTATTCCTCAAAGGGATTGGATGAAGACACATAGAAGCCTTCAATCTTATGGGAAAAGGAGACATGAACAAATTAGAATTTATTGATATCATTGACTCTATGTAGGAACTACTCCCAAACTCACCCCAACCTTCGTAGAACAAAAAGGAAAAATGGCCAATGGTGATATATCCAAACTAAGAGAAGAGATTACAAATTTGAGAACAAACCTCTTAGTTCAACTTAATACAACTATGGATAGGGAGAAAGCCAAGAACACAAAGCCTTTTTCATCTATTGAGATGTAGGAACAAGCATGGGCTTAAGGATTTCCCTTTAAAAAAAAACATATGTCTTTTCTGTGATCTAAAGCATGCCACAGACCAATGTGGATTGCTTCCCTTGCTGAAAAACCATCTAAAACAAAACACACAAGACAAAGTTGAGTTAAACTATATGGCTCAGAGGCAAGGAGGGAATTTTCAATCAAATCAAAACCAGTCCTATGCACCAAAAACACAATGGGTCCCAAACCAATGGAATGCACCATGGCCATACCCCCACCTTGGGCTCAACAAGTCCCACAGAATGGATTCCTTAGTGGAATGCACCACCAAGTTATTATCAACAATCTGGACTCCAAACCCAAACATTCCACCATTTCAACAATTTAATCCTCAATTCCAACAATAATGGAATGTACCTCAAGGATCGGGGAACAATATTATAACCAAAGAAGACCCCAAGGTCAACAATCTTTTTTGACTGGGCCTACAAATGCTACCTCATCCAAAACAACCTGCCCAACCATAGATTCCAGCTCAAACTATGGTGAACCCCAAAAATGTGAGGTAGGGTAACCCAACATACAGTGGAATTAGATAAAAACCCACATAGTAAACTATATGGATTGTAGAAACATCTTTTTGCATTTAGAAGGAAGGTTACCTCAAAACCTTCATCTCTATTATAGAAGAAATCCCTGAAGATAAAGAAAATCTAGAAGAAACACAACCAGTCTTGTTGTTGAAGAAACACCCCAACCAAAATGTTGATATTCCTTTTCCATCCAAACTCTTGGAGAAACACAACATTGTAATTCATGAACAACCAGAGTTAGAGTTGATTCAAGGACTAAGGAAATTAAGTATTGGGATTCCTCTATTACAAGCTCTTAAGGAAATTCTAGAATTAAACAAAACCATCAAAGAGCTTTGTTTTAAGACTCAAGAAGAAGAAATAATCAACCTAAAACCATCCATGTTGATGGAAAATTTACTAGTATATTGGAAGGGAATATGACCCCTCCTAAATATGGAGACCTGGAAGTCCTATTGTTATTTTGCATAGGATATGTGTAGATCCCAAACATTCTAATTGACTTAGGAGTTGTTATCAATGTGATGACCACATGATACCTTGTCCACATTGTCTCTCCCTAAACCAAATCAACCTCAATAGTTTTACAAATGGAAGATCAGTCTATAAACAAGCCAAAAGGGATTATAGAAGATGTTACCATCACCATTGAGTCATGGGATTATTCGGTAGACTTTATGGTCATAAAAACAAAGAATAGGAAGATTGGATACCCTTTGATCCTAGGATGCCCTTGGTTAGCTATACTATTTTTTCCACCCTCATTGATTGTAGAACAAGGAAATATGGTGATTACAAATGGACATGATTCAAAAAATTTATCCATCTACCCATCCAGCCACAAAACCTTTTGCTATAGAAAATAAACAATGGTGGAAGGATAATACAGATGAATCAAAGGACATCATTTCATCTCTAGCCATGGTCATAATTCAAGAACATTCAGATCAAATTCAGGATGGTGACCATGAGTCCTACATTAGAATGAGTATAAGTCATGCACTTCAACATGAATCTCTTGTTGATTGACTTATTCTAGTCATGTACTACAACTAGTGGAAATAAGAGATGACATGATGGATGAAAAAATCAACCTATCATCTGCCCTTTTTCACGAAATATAGATTTGACCGAGTCTATCTTTCAAAATATCACTGTTATTCACATATTACTTCCCCACATGTGCCCATTGAATGCATTATTGAGAGAGTATCCATTGTAAATTCTCTCCATCCAGACACCAAACAATTACCTATTTTCCTAGGAAAACATTGGCAATCAATAGTTGGCTGACTAGTCAGGAAGAGAATACCTGTTTAAACTCTTATGCTCTCATCCTCAAGCCTTTTCTTGGGAATATAGTGACATGAAGGGTATTCACCCCAGTATTTGTACACACCACATTTACACAACTGATTAGATTCAGTCAGATTAGACAACCACAAAGAAGGATAAACCCTGCCTTAAGAGACATTGTAAAAACTGAAATTGAAAAACTTCTTAAGGTAGGATTCATTTATCCAATCTCAGATAGCTAGTGGGTTTCTCCATTAGTTATAGTTCCTAAAAAGAATGGGAAATGGAGGGTTGTGTGGATTATAGGGAGTTAAATAAGGAAACTCATCGAGATTATTTTCCATTACCTTTCATTGATCAAGTCTTAGATAATTTATCTAGGAAAAGGTATTTTTCATTCCTTGATGGGTTCAATGGGTACAATCAAATAATAAATAGCACCTAGAGGATCAAGATAAAACCACTTTTACCTACCCATGGGGAAATTTTCTTATAGGGTATTACCTTTTGGTTTATGTAATGCTCCTGCCACTTTTCAAAGAGCCATGTTAGCAATCTTTTTTTGATCTCACTCATGATTGTGTTGAGATTTACATGGATGACTTCATTGTTTATGGGGAAACATTCCAAGAGGAAATTGACAATCTAGAAAAAGTCCTTTCTAGGTGTGAAAAACATCTAGTTATCCTTAAACCATGAAAAATGTTTATTCATGATGGAGTAGGGGATAGTCTTAGGCCATCATCATGTTTCAGATGAAGGAATCAAGGTAGATCTGACAAGGTCAGTATCATTGTAAAACTCCCATCTCCACAAATCAAATAGAGGTGAGAAGTTTTCTCAGGCATGTTAGCTACTATAGAAGGTTTATTTCAGATTTTAGTAAGATAACTTCTCCATTGTTTTCTCTCTAACTAAAGACTCTGAATTTGAATGGACAGAGGCATGCCAACAATCCTTTGATATTATCAAAGACAAATTGATAAATACCCCAGTATTAAGAGGCCCAAATTGGAAGCTCCCCTTCCATATACAAACAAGATGCTTCCAATGAAGCAAGTAGGGGTTGTACTTGGACAACAAGAAGAAGGAGAAGTGATGCATGTTATATACTATATTAGTAAAAACCTCTCCCCTGTTGAAAGGAACTACACCACCACAAGAGAAGGAATTTCTTGTAGTTTTTATGCAATTAACAAGTTTCACCATTATATCACAAGATATGAAGTGATTGTTCACACTGACCACTTTATTATTAAGTATCTAATGAATAAACCTTTAGTGCATGGCAGGATTGTAAGATGGTTGTTGTTATTACAAGAATTTAATATTAAAATTATTGACAAACCAAGGAAATCAAATGTGGTGGCTGATTTTCTTTCAAGGTTAACCATTTTAGGAAAGAAAGAAAGTCAATGATGATTTTCCAGATGAACATTTGTTTGTAATTTCTATTATCTCTCCTTGGTTTGCAGATATGGCTAACTACTTGGCTATAGGGAAGTTCCCAACCTTTTTCACACATAAGAAAAGAAAGCAATTGATTAAACAAAGTGTGATGTATACATGGTTAAATGGAATTATTTTTAAATGTGGACTGACCATGTTTTTATGTAGTGTGTAGCTGAAGATGAGATATTTGACATACTTAGGGCATGTCATGATGAGCCATTAGGAGGACATTATTCAATTAAAAGAACCATTCACAAAGTCTTGGGAGTTGGTTACTATTGGCCTTCCTTATATAGAGATGTCAAAAAGTATGTGTGGAAGTGTGATCAATGTCAAAGGATGGGAAAGCCAACATTTACATATGAGATGCCACTCCAACCTCAAGTTGTTTTAGAACCATTTGAGAAGTGGGGATTGGATTTCATTGGACCAATTGACCCAAATTCTCAAGGGAAGGAGTACATTCTGGTTTGTATAGATTATGTCACCAAATGGGCTGAGGTGCAAGCTCTACAATATGCAAGGGATGAAAAAGTTGCATAATTTTTATATGAACACATCTTTTTAGAGATTTGGGGCACCAAGATCCATTGTTTCAAACCAAGGACCATAATTTATGTAGGTGTAATTAGTTCCTTTGTGGAAACATACCAGCTTAAGCACAAGAAGTCATCACCATACCATCCACAATCCAATGGTCAAGTAGAAGTTACTAATAGGGAGTTGGAGAATATCCTAACAAAAACAATGGATATCTCAAGGAAAAATTGGGTTCAAAAGTTACTACGAAGTAGTGTGGGCCTACAATACTACTTGGAAAACAACCACATGATTCACTCCTTATGAGTTTGTTTTATGGGAAGAATCTATTCTTCCTATAGAATTTGAAATTCAAACCTTAAGAACAACTATTGAAGTGGGAATTGATTTATCAAAAGCAAAAAAGACAAGGATTCTTCAACTAAATGAGTTGGATGAGATGAGACTACAAGCATTACATCAGATAGAAATCATCCAACATCAAAGGAAAGTATGGCATGATAAACATATTAAGAAAAGGAAGTTTCAAAAAGGAGATTGGGCCCTACTATTTGATTCAAAATACAAGGACTTCAAAGGAAAGTTACAAGACAAGATGGATGGGTCCATATCAAATTGAGAAGTTTTCAACAATGGGATAGTTTAGATTAATTCCAATTGATGGTGAGAAGAAAGTAATGTTGGTTAATGGCCATAGATTGAGGCTATACCACAAACCAACATCTAAAGAAGAATTCCAGAACATGCTACAAGAAGATGGAGCTTTGAATTGTTTGGAAAAGTCTCTTTGTCCAATTCAATTAAACTCAGAGCTAGTTAGTTCTCATTAAATAAATAGGAGATGGTTGAAAACTAGAAATGGATGGCCATCATCCTATGAGGTATTGACTAAAAACTAGAAATGGTGGTCATTACTTCTAAAAAAAAAAAAAAAAAAAAAAAAAAAAAAATTTGAAAAAAAAAAAAAATAGCAAGTGGTTGGTGAAAACCAACAATGGTGGTCACCACCCCTAAATCATATAAACAATAAATGAAGAAAATACATGGAGGGAGAATCAAAGAGACATTTAAATGATGATATGATGATGTGACAAGTGAAATTAATCAGGTATGTGCAAGTCATTCTTTTCTTAAATATGGTAAAGTTTAATTTATGAGATGATCATTATTGTGCTTGTGTGAATTGATGACCTCCTCATTCCCAATGTCTTCCCACATACCACATATCCCAATAAATCCACCACTCATCTCCATATTAATCTCTCACACATGTACAAATTACTTCCTCCTTTATCATTTGTCACATTGGGATTTGTTAAAACTTTCCCAATTTGTGTTGTTCCATATATAACCATTTTGTCTCCCATGTCTTTTCCAAATTTTCACTTCTTCCATTTCACTCCTACGCTACTACCAGCTCCATTCCTATGCTTATTTCCATTTCTATGACATTGTGTCTCCATTCTGTGCCCCATTACTTTCCAACCATGCGCAATTAAGTTGCTTTTTTAGAACCATCCATGGGAATTAGACTTTAGGCATGAACCTACAAATTCAACTGAATTATTAGCTGATGCAAAGTTAGTAGAAATTTTTGAAAAGGTGGGGTGGCTGGAATTTATGTTGGCTTATACAAAGATTTCAATCCAAGAATGACAAAAGGATTTTTCCAAGAACATTGAGGAAGGACATGCCATAGTGAAAGGTAAGAAAATCTTGTTCAATCCTACTATTATTAGCCATATTTCAAGAATACTAGAAGAAGGGAAATTAGTTAACTCTAGACCATTATGAAATTATTAAGATATTTTTTGTGGGGAAGAAGGAAAAATTGGAACTGGTTATGGAAATAAAGGAAAGCTAAGGGTATAAAAAGAGGTACTCTCCCTGAGCCCTGGGTGGAGGTAGCTAAGTGGATAATCAAATATTTCACATGTGAGGGTCAGTATGAGGTCATTTTGGGCCATGTTTTAAGAATTCTTATCCACCTTCACCATGGCAAGCTAAATCCCATAACAAAGTAAATTTCCCCAATTCTTGTTTGATTTTGTCTCCTCTACTCTACTAAAAATTCCATTGGGGTACTTCTTATTTGAAATTCCAAGGCCTAATACACTTAATTTGCAAGCATCATTTTATCAAGAAAATACATGGCCTTAAGAAGTGGATGAAATTCTAGAAAAATTATGCCCTAGAGCCCTACATTGGTTCTAGAAAGAGGGCCTTCCACTTCATAATGGACCTAGGAAATGCCCTAGAGACATCTAGGCCTACTTAGACCCTCAATGAACCTCAAGTGGAAATTGTTCCTTCTCAAGAAGAACAAGAGGAAATTGCCATCATGCAAACCTTACTCTAGAACACCATATGTGTCTCCCCCTCATTTGTATCACCCTCTATTCCAAGTTTGAAAAAAAAGGAAGTTGATCAAACCCCAATCATTGTTGTTGACTCTCCCATTAGGGACAAAGGTAAACACCCATGATCGAAGGAGAACCTAGTTCCCCCTTGATTTTGACACAATCATGCCACAAGTTTTATCTCTTTCAAAAATTCAATATGAACTCCAATAAGCCCAGGAAATAATTTACCACCTACAACTCCTTCTACAAGAAAAAGAGTCCATTTTTCTCAGATGGAGTCTGAAAAAGAGCAGAAAATCCAACAACTTCATCAAACCATAGAACAACAAGAAGAGGAAACTCTTCAACTTCAACATGTTTTAGAAGAAAAGGAACAATAGATTTAGTTCCTTTCAAACCAAGACAAAGGAGTTAAACACATCACTTGCAATCCTGCAAGAAAAAAAGGAAACAAAGCATGTGCCTACCACAAAAAAAATAATCAGAGACAAACTTTGTGTTTCCTCAAATTATTGTATTGAGAGGAATGGTTAAATGGATGCAAGAGTGTTATAGTCTAGGGGAGTTGCTGAAGAAAATAAGGTTTTAAAGGAAGAAAAAAATTGCTTTGAGATAATGTGCTTAATATTTTTTGGTTTATATGATCAAGTCCTCTCATGCAGACCCCCTTCTAATTTCTATGCATGTTTTTAAAGGAAAAATTCTTAAAGTGGAAGATTTCTAGAGTTTTTTCTATGCAGGATATAGAATTTGATGATGATAAACAATTTTTGGAGCATACACAATAGAGAGATAATGTTGTTAAGAATCTACTATGTGAATTTTATGTTCATAAATTCCTTCTCCCTGAACAAATTGAAATCCCAATTAATCTATATGTGGGAGAGGTACAATTAAGGGAATTTATCTCTACCTTAAGGCATCATTTTGTGTGGAGGGAAAAGGGGAACATATGTCATGAGAAGAAGCTAATATAGGCCTCTTAATGAGGCATGATCTCCCTACCCCCATCTAATTTTTTAGAAGGTTTCAAGTCTAAGTGTATTTTTTACAATTGGTGGAAAGGTATAAGGCTATTCTGAGAACTTGCATATTAGATTTTAGGAAGCACTCCCAACATTTAATGTTAATTTCCTTTGCTTTCCAGTTGAGATATGAACTACTTCAGAGCACTATAAGAAGAAGGAGGTGATTTCCCAACTAACCTTGTTGGTCATTGAAGAGGGCCAAGGACCTCTGTAAGATTATTCTAAACATGCAGGAAAAATGGATTGGAATGAGATACATGCCTCCATTGGTGATAGCCCCATGTGCCATGTTGGAACTCCAATGGGGATCAGTCTGAAGCTAGTTATAAAACATGGAGGGACAAATCATAAAGTTCTTTGGTTTTTGTAACACAGATCTAGATGAGACTTGGGAATACTTTAATGAATATAATTGTTCAAGAATCATTGAGAACTTGAATAGGTAGTAGGAGGAGGACCTTAGATCTTAAGTGTGGGGGAGTGATGAGCCCATGTTTTTCATGTTTTATCCTATGTGAAACCCTGTTTTTTTCATGTCATCATTTTGCACTATGTATAATATTGTCATTTTGTAATTAATACTTTACTATGTTTTGGAAGGAAATATTGTGCATATCCTTGTTATTTTCATCTTGTTTTTGCTTCTTCAAATATGGTTCAAATGAATCTTTATGAGTATTAACAATGCATTTGGAAAGCATATCTTAAATTCATCACAGAGACTCAACTATAGACTACACATAGAAGACTCAAGACTCACTTATGTAGCACAAGACTTGCTTTTAAGTGTAGGAATCTCCCTTGCATGAGTGCAAGACTCGTTGTGGAGCACAAGACTCACCCTAGAGCACTAATGCAGACTCACTTGGAATGAGGAACTCATGAAAAAGAGGAAAATGATTGGATGGAAAAAAAGCAAATGAGTTGATATAGTTGACACACTAGTTGATATGATGAGACATGTACTTCTTCTCTCAACCTTCATGTGGATTATGAGGACCATGCAATCTCAACTTAACACTAGTTGCTCTGAAGACATGGAGTAGACAAATCAAAACACTTATAGACTTATAATCATCATGATTATAGGGAATCAATTCAGGATTTTAATATCTTCTGGCATTGATTGACTATCTCAATTAAGAGTCAATTATGGACCTCATTATGTAGTTAACAGGATGAATTTGATCCAAACACATGACATGGACTAATCCTTCCATGATTGTAATTCCTTAAATAGTTAGTTGTTGTTATAGGTATCTTCTAGTTAAGTAGTTGTCATTAATTTCAAATAACTAGTCCTCTTTTAGAGAGACTAGGACTACTCGAATATAAAAGAGAAAGTGTAGTAGGATTAAAAAGTTAGTTTGATTGATCATTGTAAAAGAATTTCTTTCATTCAATAAAGTGTGGATTCAAGGGAAAATTCTACTTGTGTGACTTGCAACTTTAAACCGGATCGATGCGGGAAGGAGAAAGGGCCACTCCTCCCCAATGTGAAGGGATAATTTCTATTCATTTCCTTATGTTATTTTACATTAATTTGATTTATCAACATTGTATTGTTTTTAGTATTTTTAATTTGCATTCAATAATCATTTTGTTATCAATCAACTTCATTTCTTTATGGCAATTAGTATAGCATTTGGTTAATGTTTTTTATGTGCCGAGCAAGTTCGAGAACCCATAAAGTACAAAATTTGTAGTGAAAATGGTAAAGGAAATATAAATTTTATGTTTTTGTTATAATTCTACAAAGGGTGTATTCCCTTTACAAAAGTGTGTATGCCCTTTGTAGATTTAGTTCATAAAGCAAGCAGTTGAATGAAAAAAATCATCAAAGCACTTACCATTTACAAAGGGCATACGCCCTTAGTATTTTGAAAAAAATCCCTCCCAAGCAACCATGGATTATGGTTAGGGAATTTAAACCTCGATTTGGATTTGCATTTGATCAACCAAGAAGGATTTTTAAGGATTTTGAATATGTTTCACCTTTGGAGGTACAAAATCTTCATCATCTTTGTGTATTTTTTATTGATATGGGTTTGTAGAGGGGAGAATATAGTTTTCAAAAATATTGATTTTTTAAAATTAAATTATTATTTCCAATTATTACTTAATTTCTACATAATGTTACTCATTATGATTGATTCATTAGTGTTACCAATAGTTTAATAACTTTTTGATAATTAACCAACAGATTACAAAACTTATATCTCAACAATCTACTCATTGTTGGCTATTGTTTTAAAAATTAAATATACAAAGTTAAGCTCAAATAGTTGTCCATACACTTGTATTTAAATTTTTCCTACTTTCTTGACTTGTAAAATCATTTAAAGTTATTATATTCATTGAAAAAATATTCTCAACAATCTTCAACATTTTTTGAATCTGGTATGAAAATTTATTTAAAAATTCATTTGTTTTCTCCAAAAAAATGTCCATACACATGCACTTTTTTTTTGTTTTCACAAAACTTACCATTTCATTGTTAGAAATGAGTAAATTTCACATACTTATCTCATTTAAGTATTGCAAAAATACATATTTAGAAACTAGATTCAAAATGTCACAATTTATCTTCTTATGTCATCACAAAATTATTTGACTAGGTGCCTCTAAAAGTCTCTCCAATGTCACATATTGTTATTTTTCAGATAAAGGTGGCCACTTATCCCCCTTTTGACCCCTATTATCATGCATCTACCCTACGGTTCAAACCTACAGATGGAGATGGCCACCAATAGGTCACCTGGAGGAACGTTTTGAACCCCGTGTGACAGCTTGTGTCTCGGATCGTTTACATCGACGAACCGTTGAAGGAGGCACATTCTTCTTCGTAATCCTAAATAATCATTAATGGCCACATAAATTAAAGTAGATGAACATAAACCAACCCATTTGGCATAAGAATTTTTTTGATAAAATCAAATTGAACACATAATTTGGATATTGAAGAATGATGATAAAACACAAAGTGATATCTCATAAAACAAACCAAAAAGTGGCATCAACTAAAATGAAGTGGAAAGTTTTATTCGTTGGGGACCTTTAGGTTAGCTACATGTTATTATTGGCATTATTTTCATCCACCGAGTGAGCGGTCATTATCGAGGCTCTCCACGAATGATTTGAGAGAGCTTATCATTTAGGATAAAAAGAAGGTCTCGGAGTGGGAGCAATGGCTGACTTTCATACACCATTTCAAGCCTTAAGAGAAAAGGAAACTCTTTTACGGACGTGTCACTTCATATTCAAGAGGAAGTGGATGCCCTAGCTATGTAAAAGGAGATCGGAGGAGTTACTTAGAGCTCGAAGAAGCCCCACCATAGTTGTTTAAGATACACCGTTGACACAACCTTTGCTGCAACATTCAACCTAGCGACGATGACAAGATTGTAGTCTATATAAATGTTGGAGAAGGAGCAATGTGTCAAAAAAGGGGATAAAAGGAGGAGAGATACAATGAAAGGTAAAATGTTGGAGAGAAAATAAGTGATCCTTTCTTTTATTTCAAAAAGTTACATATGAATTGAATTTCATTTTTGCATACTACTAGAAGGAGAAGGGTAAAATGCACAAATCATGTTGAAACAAACTTTGGAGATGGCTATGGAAGTAAGTCATTATCGTTCAATATTCCCAATTCTTAAGCCAATTAGGGTTTGGACATACACCATGGCATTATTCTTAGTATTACCTCGTTGCTTAGTGGATCTCATGGTTTTGTTCATCCTCCTCCCGACCGAGTTTTTTTCTTGGGAACTTAAAACACCATTGACGAATTGTTTCTAATGTGAAATGGAACAATAATCGTATTTAGAAGAAATATTTACACCATTCATCGATTTCACGCTAATTTTGTTTCTTGTGGTTATGTCAATTCATTGAAGAAAGAAGTGAAAACTTTTCGAGGCATTCAAAAATAGAAGGCAATAAATATGTTTGTGAAAGGTGTGAGAGTTTGCTCCTTTGACAATATTATAAAGGAAATTTGTCGTGTACAATAGGAGGCATGGACAATATGAGTGGATTTTGACGGGGAAACAACTAGCGAGACCGAGGGAGATGGTTTGCCTAATGGAAATCTCTCAACATCTCAAATCCCTCCTTTTCCATATATGATCCTCTCTTTTTTTTAGTAAGTCACATATATGGACTACATCAAACCGCCCGGAGGAGAAAGTGGGTGTAGACTTCATGAAGGGCATATATAGAAAAAGTTTTTGATGTTGAGATCAATGGTCCATATCTTAGATATATTGTCATTTTTCCTTTCAACCTCAAATGACAAAAATGTAATCATTAGTTTTGTGGGTATTCATGTTAGAGTAGGTTGTTTACCTTAGCTCATGTTCACCTGGGTACTTTATTTACCTTCTCTTTTATTTATCCTCACCCACTTATGTGTGGATATTTCTTTTTATCGTATTTAAATATTAGGAAAATATTATCTAGTTATTAGGTATAGTTCTTTCTTTGATATATGGTCTTGACTAGTTCTTTGTTGTCTAGTTCTTTCCTTGATCTATGGTCTTGACTAGTTCTTTGTTGTCTAGTTCTTTCCTTGATTATGGCCTTGACTAGTTCTTAGATTGATCTTCCTTGCCTATATAAGCAAGGCCCCTTCTCATTGTACTGCATAGAGTTCCATAATAATATATGATATTATTGTTCATTTGTTTGCAAATATTTTTGTAAATTTATTCTAGCAAATTACTTTTAGCTTATTGAGTGTGATGTTTTATTAGCATCTGAGTTCTTTGTGGCTTGGAACGATCTCGGTTATCATTCCTTTTAATTCATGATAACAATTGACTTTCAAACATGGGACCGAAAGGGTTTGGAGCGATTTTTGATGAGGGAGTTGAAATTGTGTAGAGTTGGTATCCCGATATGGGACCTCAAATTTCATGGTGGGATATTTTGTGGAAAATTTGTCTAGCCATAACGTTGATAACAAGAATGTCTCTTAAGCTTCTCAAGGTATGCAATAATAGGCTTAAAGAGCCATCTTTTCACCTTCGATTATATTCCCAATAGAGCTTCTTACACGTGGCAAAAGGTGAGAAAAACACGAGTGAATTAAAAGGGTATTCCTGCATGTAAACCATGAAGAGACAAACAACCCAATTGAAAGCTCCCACTAGTGTAAATCCCTTTTCCTCCATCAAATCAACTTATACAATAATGGACTACGAAAAATTCTTGTTTATTTATTTCCCTTTTAACATTTCCATTCTAGTTGAGTTCCATTTTAGTCGGGAATTGTTGGCCTCATGTGCACACTAATATTTGGATTAAGATTAAAATGTAACTGCGACATTACAATATTAGATATTAATAATTGATACAAACAATTGTTAAATATTAAACATGTATTAATAGCCGCATTTCTAAACTCTACCTTGATTGATTCCATTGGAAGAAGTGTCTACGATTTATTATCTTCATTTAGGTGAGGACATATTGCAGCTTAATACCTTCGTCACGATCCTCTAATCATGAAGAAATTAACCCCTTGTGGAAAACTTGGAGGGAACTAAATTTACGCGCACGTTATTTTTCAAGTTTGTGAATATATCTTGTTGTGTAAATGTTTTACAGTTTTTTGATTTGGTCTTGTTGTCGGGTTGGTCGTAACTTGACATGTTTCTCTATAAGCTAGGAAATGTCTTTAATATTTGCATACTTAAAGGGAAGAAGGAAATTTGACATTCAATCTATAGTGAAATCTATGTGCTTGATTTTTCTTACTTGGTAAGTTCTGAGGAACGATTCCCACAAAGGTGACATTTTTCTATTTATTATTTATATTAGAGACCTCCTTGGAATTGAAGAACTTTGTCGATTGATTCCTATAAATAGGTGATACGAACTATTTAATCTTTTGTCAAAACGTTGTGGTAATAACTTATTGGGTGTGTAATGTCTTTGAATTCGATCTATTAGCACTTTTGAATGACTAAAAATGTAGCAAGTTTTTTTAAGTATCACAAAATTTGTTTCTATAAAATTAACACAACTTTGTTGAAAAAAAACTGCATGTTGAGTATTAAAGTTTGTGTTTAAGTGAGTGAGAATGTCGATGCAACGCAATGTGATGCAAATAATGACTCAATGCTTAATGCCAATTAAATGCACCATTCAATGCAACAATGAAATTCCAACCCAAAGGGGAAAACTTTTGGATCGAGCTCAAAAACCAATGTCCACTAATGCAAGATTAACGTCAATGCAAAACAAAGATCGCTTGAAATAAATGTTGAATGTAGTGTTGTTGGAAATGAAATCCTTTGTGATGCAAGCCAATACAAAGTAAAACTAATGAAGAGGTTTGTGCCAAAGCAATGCAAAATGAAAGCACGGATCTTACTACAAAAGCCAATAAATTCAAGACACAAAACAACACTCCATGGAGGCCACCATGACCCAAAGACCATCCGGTTAACTCCGTAGAAAACCGTGTCATAAGCCATGTCGGCTTCTAACATGGAGAAAAAGCCTCCACCATGGAAATACACCACGATGAGTAGTTTTTCAGCCAATTTAAATAGGAAAATAGATAAAGCCAACATTAAAAATAGAACAACACAAGGAATACAATCCAACAAGAATCTAATTTTAACCAATAGTCATTAAACACATAAATGCATGATCGCTATAACAATTAACTAACCTCAAACCAAAATTAAATGTATATGGTAATACATATTAATTGATACATAGAGCACCTCTCTCATTGCACCAAAAGCAAGTAGAATGAATCAAACCTCCAAAAGAAAACAACATATTAAATTACTAAACCCACCAAATTGCAAACAATAAAAAGAAATTTCAAACTTCCGCATGTTAATCAATCTTAATGGGTCCTATAATAATTTACACAACTTCCCCCATTCGAAGAGAAATTATGATCTAATGTTAGTAAATAGTTTTTACACCACCGAATTCTTAACATGCAACTTCCACTCTAAACTTGTGACGTATAATTAGACAAAAGCCGCATTACGGTGATCTTACAACGCACCCCGAAAGTAAATTTCATGGAATTCATTATGCTCATCTTTATCCTCATAGGAAACTCCATGTCCACATTCAAAGGCACATCGTCATCATTCTACCAATCTATGAGACTGGAACCTAACTCCTTATAAAATCAAAGCCCCCTCCTCGTGACCTTGGGCTCTAAAATACTAATATTCATATGACCCTTGTAAAATCCAAGCAAACTTCCCCGACACATGACTATCTTGTAATATGACACCCACAAACAATTGTTATTTTGTACCAAATACCAATCCTTTTGGTGGGGATTTTCGCAAGGATCGTAACATCTATAGCAACGAGCTCTCTGCTTAGATTGAATTCCTGAATTCTAATATCATTGACATAGTATTTTGGATTCTTGGTTGGAAAAGTAAGAATAACATTCCCCCAATGATGCCTACTATTACAATCAAGAAAAACAGAAATCCGAACATGCAGCTCAAGTAGGATGGCCTTTTACGCAAAACATTCGAATGCCATGGTAGAGCTTTTGAGTACTATGATTATCATTGTGTTACATCCAAACATTTGATTTTTAATGTTGAATGTTGCAACCATCTGTTGATTTCTTTGATATTGCATGGTAGAAAATTTTCATAATGGGTTTAAAGCGAGATTAACAATTCAAGAAAACAAGTAGATGGATGACTGAGATCATTTAAAGGTCATTGATACATGCTATGGTGTGGATGGGCCAGATTAGATGGGCCACTGACACACTATCAAAATTTGCTCCATTTTTCTAACTTGGAAAACACCTTTTGTCTTAAATCTTTTTACATTACAATGAAATTCTTCATTGAAGCCCCTTGAATCTTCAATCAAAGTCGATGTGTTTATTTTTCTCTGGAAAAAATCAATGCCACTTAAGGGTCCTTTTGGTCCCTCATTACCTTGCACTCACCCACAATTATGATGCTAATGTTGAAAGAAGCATAATACAATTAATGACAAAGGTAAGCCTCAACAACAACCTTCCATGTTGTAACAAAGATGTCGGACTAGGGGAAAGATGTCACAATCAAGTAGCCCCGATCAAAGTGTTAAAAATCCAAACAAGAACTCCAAAGATGAAGCGAGACACTATAAGACATACAAAATATGGTATAAGATAAATGACGAGAAGATGTTGAAGTGGAGAGAAGTGAACACAAAGAAAGTCGAAACTCAATGCCTCCAAAAAGAAACTAATATGGTACAACCCTCAAGGAACTAGTGTCACCCAATGATTTAAATGACAACGTAAACACGCTTACAAGCAGCGCATCTTAAGTTGTGGACAAAATTACCATTAAAGTGGCGTACGATGACACCCAAGTCTATCATCATATCAACTATTGATAACACAATTATTTCACTTCGTGAAAAGTATAAGCAAAGATAGCATGGCCATTCTTGTCAGAAGGAGAGGAGGAAGGCAGAGAGATCTTATTGTTGTGTTTCTTCATGGTTTCCTCCAAACCTTCCATTTTCTTCCAACAACAAGAATCAATGTTCATCCCAACCACAAAGGGTACATATCTTCTCCACATTGGACTTTGTGGAAGACGAAGAAGTGGCACCTAACTTGTCTTTATGTCGATAGGATCCTCTGATCAACTTAGAATGTATCTTTGGCTTTCCAACCAAGCTTTTGTGCATGGACCTTGTGTCAATCACGCCAATTCACAACATATCTTGCTCACAAAACATGTCAAAAAAGGCACGACTTAATTTGCACCTAAAACATTCATTTAGGAAGAAATGGTAGACACCAACACAAAATATGGTCCTCTTTCAACTTGTAAAGGATAGCAAGAACCATTTGATCATCCTTAATGATACCACAATGGCTAATCGTAAGTCAAAGTTGTTTGAATTTGGAGATATAGTCTCTTGGATCATAGGTGGTCAACTAATTCTCCAACTCATGTGCTTAATCAAATGACGTTCACTTTGTCAAACAATCTCAAATTTCTTGAAGCCTCCTAAGGAATATCAATGCCTTGCAAATGAAATTCTAGTGCTTTTGAGATTGACATATAATGAGACATTTAACTTTTCTATTATGATTGAAACAATTGAGTTTGATTTGCATTGAAATTCAATGCTTTTGTGCCAAGTGTTACGTGCCACCGTAGCTTACTTCAAGTAAATACTTCATATAAGATTTTCAAGAGTAAAATTCCAAACCATTAGCTTTACATCGATGTGTCATTCAGCATTACAATTAAAGTGCAATAACATGGGAGAATGAATAAAAATTGACCTTATAATCGAGACACAACATGCAAAAAAAGGTTTATTAAAAAAGGGCTTGAAAATATGCTCATATGGCAGGATAAGTTTCCAAAACAAGATCAAGCAAAGTGCAATCTAATTTAATTTTTAATGTAAACATATGTGAATTTGAAAACCAACATTACCATCTGCGAAGCTCTTGGATAAATAGTGGCAAAAAAATATACACTAGAATGGGTGCACAAATGTTTAGGTGACACCCTCCAAAGATGAGAATAAAAACTAATGCACAATGGTGAAGGGTCAAAGGAGAGCATTATAGCTAGGACTAACATGCAAAAAGATCATAGAATGTTGATTGTGCATTGGTGATTGTGTGTCATTGTTGATATGTTGAATAGATTGATTCAACCTCTTTAATTGCATAGACAATGTATCCAATAATGTTGATGTGATAATTAATAATCGACAAGTATCCTTCACTAATCAAAAGGACATAGAAGTGCTCATGTGGCAAAATTCACATAGGCCAAATCTTGAGAGGAAGATCTCACAGAATTTGCAAGACATGGGCATATCTAAGAGCCTCAACCAACCATGGAAGGGTTGTCAAAAGAAGGGAAATATTGCATTCCATGTAAAGAGAGTTGTGTTGAGCCAATCAAAGGCCAACCTTTAAGAGAAAAAGGACCCATGGATGATGAGGATGATCTTCAATCATGAAGAAATGTTGAGTGCTTTGAAGAAATGGTGATAATCGTCTTTGCAGAAACGAGCGTTGATGATTCAAGATATCAATATAACAATTGCAAAGACACATGGGCATTGGGAGGAGCCTTGGCCACAATTGAAATAGGGAATGGGGAAGCATTGAATTATGCTTAGGAAGTGGGTTCGGCGTGGCCCATTGGAATGTCATCAAGTGCAGTGAAGGGGCACCTCGTGAGGTGATAATTGAGACTCGAGGTACGCAACGATATCTACATGAGCCGCGCAAAGGTCCGATAGTCTTTGCACGACGTCGTGGTAACTTTGTAGGTGAAGAGAGATGTATGGACCACCAAGGAGATGCATGGGAGATGGTGGTTGCACAATGTGACTATAGCTCTCACCTAGAAATGACACATGTTGGAATGGGTATACTAATTAACATTGACTCATTGATTTTTGAAAGCTACAAAAGGGGCCACAGAGGCAAAAACACAACCCACAAACAAAAATCTAGTGATGGGGTTTTCAACAAATACTCTTCCTAACTAAAAACTACTTTTTTGATGCAAAAATTAATCCCACAAAGAAATAATATTCCTTATTGTTTTAAATCAAATCAAATTTAAATACAAACTAATACTAAAAAAAGAGTTCTTTTACCACACAAACCATGCACAAAAATCACATATCAAGAGTTCCAAAGTCTTCAAAAGCCAAAAGCGCAAGTCATTCGAGGTAAAATTACATGCTCAAAATCCATTGCTAGGTTCAAAATTAATCCAAACACACATATGAGACTGGAAAAAAGTGGTACACCACGGCCCTAACATCATGTAAAGGTTTTTAACCCTTTCAAGGGCCACAAGATCGGTTAAAAACAACCTAAGCTAATTCATAAAAGCGTTAATGTAAAATTGAAACAATTTTATTGTTGTTAAATAAGCTGAGATACAATTCTAAAAAATAAACTTCCTACATTTTGGATTATTCAATTTAGGTGCACTAGTGTTACGCGAGGACGTGCCCCCCCTGAAAACCAGACGGAAAAAAGGGGGACATCCCTAAATATTATGGGACATTTCGAGGATGTCTCCCTTTTTGAGGGACATCAGGGTGTCCATAGGACGTTTTGGCGGCTTCTTTTTTTTTTGTATCAAATGGGTTGTGGTCCAACAGTGCGTATGGTGGTGTAATAAGTGTTGCCTAGCCATCCACCAGGGTTCCACTTCTAGAAGATATCAAATAAGGGATGAGGTCAAGATCGTGCCCAAGGGAATATCGGGGAATGGAAACCCCTCAATCCTTGGCAACTAATCCTAAAATTTTTGGGCAACTAACCCATGCAAACATTTACCAAAAACGTGGGATGTGGGGGTGGGGAGGGGTGTCTCCCCCTCCCGTCATCCCAGGATATCCGGGACATTTGGTTTTTGGGGGGGGCACGTCCTCATGTAACACTAGTGCACCTAAATTGAATAATTGGTTGCCCAAAATTCAATAAAAAAAAATTAATTAATCTCTTTGTTGTTTTCTCTTTAAAAACATTTACCGGTTAACCATAACCTAACTGTATTGTATTACAAAGACATTAAGAATCAAGAGTGATATATGAATACAGAAATTTTCGAGCACAAATGCACATGGACTGTCACAACATACTATGAAAACCAGCAGCATACATATTAATATTAAAGTTATATGGACATATAACATTAGTATAGCTATATGTATGTTGTTGAGTTTTTAATATGGATGTCTAGACGTGGATTGTATGCACATGGTGGACTGATATATAAATATGAACTGCTATTCAGAAAATTCTAAAATTTATCTGTATATTTTTAATATTTATAATTTAATATATTATTTTAATAGTCGTCCCCCGCTGTCCTGAAAATTTGGAAAAAAAAATCTGTTTCGGAAATTCCGTCCCCATGTCTCGCCATTTTGCCATCCCGGAGTCTTAGGTAACACTGAGGTGCACCTATAAAGAATGTGCACTACATGAGAGACAGCGAAGGTGTCAGTTAAGCGTACAACCTATGTTTCTTCGAGTTTTGTAATGGGGGACAAAGGGACGGGGGAAGGCATTTCTGAAATGGAAAATAACCCAATTTTCAACATAAAACAAATATATTAAATTTATTAAACAATCTAGAGAGTTGAAATTCGCATAATCATTAAGGTAAATGAGTTTTTTTATCAATTTTCTTTGAGAACCCTCTGAGAAACCCATGAGGCATTGTTTTTCATTTTTCCTTACAAATTGCTCATATCTCTATAACATTGATAATTGAAATCTAAATTTGAGTGAAACACTGAAATATGAATGGAAAATAGTAAAAATGAATATCTGATTGTTATAATATCAATGATCATGAAAATAATCCCCACCTCCCTGGCCACTTCTATTTTACAATTGTAAATATAGTTTTATTTTTCAGTTTTATTTACAATTATCTACTTGGACCATAATGACTGAATGGCTATAGGATTAATTACACAGCTAGATACCAATAACACAGAGCATGATAAATAGAAATTACAACAGAAAAACAAGTATTTTACAACCATCATAAATTTGCATATTATCTGAAATATATCAACATTGCAGGCCACGTCTCCTTCAGGTTATAACTTTGCAAGTAACTCCTTTCAATAAAAGCATCGCTCTAGTTTTGTTCGTGTATGGGTTCTTGGAGAAAGCGTTAAATCATCCGTGACATCAACCTCCTGAATGTACAACATGAAATAATACAAAAATATCATCCATCAAATATAACAAATGTTCCATTGTTTCCCGTAGACTATTAGCCTGTAAATATTAAGAATAATTTCAATGACTGACTTTATAATCACCAGAAAATATTACAAGGGATGATGTCTGCAAATAACATGTCAGAACTTGCCATTGGTTTAAGAGCCTCAAAAATGGAAACAAAGTGTGTCATGGGTCTAAAATTTCTATTTGTGATACTCTAGAGTCTATTCACACATACATACATATTTATCCAAGGTAATATCCTAGTAAATATATAAAAGGACCAATTTAAGTCAAATATTTAGATTGATCACGTGTAATTACACATTTGAAATTATTTGAATTACGAACCAGTCAGATTCCTGTTTACGTATCTACCATGTCTTTGTAATTCAGCCATGATCCCCCGGTATTGTGGTTTTCCACATAAATTTGGAAGATCTGTTCCAAAATGCCTTAGGGTCCAAGACTGTCCCCAACACATGTTGCTAATGTGTTTCATCATGGTAATGCACAAATTCCATATTTAAATTCCAACTGAATATCAATTTGTCTGCAATTTTTCATTTTCTTTAGAGCTATATAGTGCAAAGTAATGAAAGCATTAAAATAATAGATATTTTATACTATCATTTTATACTAGGCACTAAGTGGTTTGTATCTTGAAAATCCTAGCATACATGCCTCTCAATTCTAGTACGCACAAAGGATAGTCAACCAGGTCAATGCGTGAAACCCAACCAATAGTGAGCATGGCCTCCTTACCAGGCTTACCCATAGCACACGATCCTATTTGTCCGTGTGCTAATAATTTTCAACCCTTATGCTAATACTCTCATGAGGAAGCTACCACATGAAGTATTGACACAGTTAACCAAAGAAGTAGAATTTGAATGGTTTTCCATCTTATGCTATGTGCAAATTAGTTATCAAAAGACTTCTATGTTTGAAAGACTAGTTTTTTTAGCTGGGGGAGAGGGGGAAGGGGAGGGAGGCACGGGGATGGGGAGGCGGCTGGCAGTGGATTGGTATGAGCATTAACATAGAAGAAATGACACAACCATCCAGGGGTGGAGGACAGTTATACAGTTCAGATCAAAGAGATGGAATGCTTAGAGTCCTAACAATCAAATGAATCCATACATGGCATTTGCATAAGCTGTAGTTCTGCGCAAAGTAATTAGTCAATGATGGGTTGGGGCAGGTTGTTATTTATTAAGTACTACGTTCACCTTAATATTCTACACACCCTTGGCTTTTCTGATTTTTTTCTTTACCATGATTCTGCATTTTCATACCACTATCATAGTGTTGCTAGGTGGTTCTAGGTTTCATACCATGGAACAGGAAATTACTGGCTTTCGGCAGTGGCCAAGTCTGTATATTGGAGAAACTGCCATTCAAAACAAATTAGACAACAGAAACAAAGATTGTCAGGCAATTGTGCCAATATTCATGTCTGGCATGCCATTCAGACATGCCAATTCTTTGGTTGCTTTAAAGATAACACTATAATGTGATGTAGTTCCTCAGCTGCATGAAATGAGGACCAAAGTCTGGTATTTCAGTTTGGATGATCAATTCAAGGCTGGAGAGAAAATCCCTCCCCAACACAGTTTTTGGATTTCTGCATTGAATGGCAGGGGAAAGTTTTGGCTTCTAACATTTCAATGAAGTAAATCACTAAATGAGCTCCAGATTTCCAAAATAATTATTTGAATCGTCAACATTCCTGAGCATCCTTGAGCAATAATCATGATTGTTCACAACTTCACAACACTTTTATACACTTCCTACACAATGGAGTAGAGCACCATTAATATTCTACACACTGCCACCTTGTCTAAACCAGCAGTTTTTCCATAATACAAGAAATACTCCTGAGTCAAGTTTTTCACTGATTCTCCATTGATCTATGGTTGATTGATGATGAGGTTTTCTTTTATGATCCTTATGGGTCATACCTCTCTTCTGGGAGGTTTTTAGTCCCACAAAATCTTAGTGTACGAGAAGATGTGGGAAGAGATCTCCCACTTTCTCCTTGAGGTGCCATCTTGTTTGCCCTAGTGTCTTCCCCTTAATCTCAATCTACCAAGACTCCTAAGGTCCTCTTCCAGTCTCTCGACTTTACATAGAAACACTGCATCCTTTTCCAACTTGTCTTGTACATCTAAAACAAAGTCTTCTATAGAGGGTAGCAAGTATCCTTCCTCTTACTCATCCAATGTAAGGATATTACTTGTATAAATCAGAACATATACAGTAGAATAACATGAGAGAACACCAAAATATAGATAAATGATGACAATATGCTCATATAATAGCTTTGCCACTTCGAGGGGGTAACCTCCAAACCATACAATAACACTCCAATACTCAATATCATGATTAACTACAACCTTCTAACCCCTATATATACCATTCTAACCTATGGCCAATACTGAGGCCGACCTCCTAAGCATAATAAATCATAAATGAATGATATAATAAGATAAGGGGATGTGTGCCACATGTCGGCATCTCCATCAACCCATATACATTATAATATCTTGTAAGGATATTACTTGTATAAATCAGAAAATATACAAAGAGAATAACATGAGAGAACACCAAAATATAGATAAATGATGACAATATGCTCATCTAATAGCCTTGCCACTTCGAGGGGGCAACCTCCAATACCACTTTGAGGGGGTAACCTCCAAACCATACAATAACACTCTAATACTCAATATCATGATTAACTACAACCTTCTAACCCCTATATATACCATTCTAACCTATGGCCAATACTGAGGCCGACCTCCTAAGCATAATAAATCATAAATGAATGATATAATAAGATAAGGGGATGTGTGCCACATGTCGGCATCTCCATCAACCCATATACATTATAATATATCCCAAGGTACATAGCATTGCCTCCCTCTTTGACATGTTTCGTCCCCGAAACATAAGAAGAAGCCATATAATGAGTGTGCTTTAAATTATTGCACACTTGTCACCAAGCTCGATCATCCAACCACCATATGAAATCCTATCCTGTGTAGCAATTTCATCATCAACATCTTCTTCTTCTTCTTCTTCTTCTGATGTTGCTTCTGCTTCTGATTCTTCTTCTTTTTCTTTTTCTTCTTCTTCTTCTTCTTCGTCTTCTTCTTCTTTTGTTGCCCATCTGTCCATAAAAACTTGTTCCAGTTCCTGCAAAGACCAATTAGACTTTTCCTTTTCTAACTTAGAAAAGAAAATCTGTGTAGGGCCACTAATCCACAACTTGAATAACCAAATATCTGATGGTTTAGAGAATTTATCCCTGAATTTGTTCCACCATTCTCTAGCATCAATCCTGCCATCTCTAAAAAAAGCTACCATCCCCATGATCCACAAAACTAGGGTTTTCGGAATTCTGAAAATATTTCGGCAGATGGATAAAAACACAAAGAACAAACCCTAACTGAAATTTCAAGAGCTTTCCGAAAATATAAATTTTGCTAAAAAATACCACAATTTGCTTCCTGAAAAGCGAATTTATGAAAAAACCTAAAACACCAATAACATCCGCAAAACAGATCCAATGGAGCTGAATTTTTCAGATATTCTGATTTAGAGTGTTTCCAAATTATGATGAAAAAATTGGGAAAAATTCGATACCCTCTTCAAGATATACGCGAAACAAAAAATTAGGGTTTTTGCCCTAATTTTGGCCGAAATCGCTGCTCTGATACCACTTGTAAGGATATTACTTGTATAAATCAGAACATATACAAGTAGAATAACATGAGAGAACACCAAAATATAGATAAATGATGACAATATGCTCATATAATAGCCTTGCCACTTCGAGGGGGCAACCTCCAATACCACTTCGAGGGGGTAACCTCCAAACCATACAATAACACTCCAATACTCAATATCATGATTAACTACAACCTTCTAACCCCTATATATACCATTCTAACCTATGGCCAATACTAAGGCCGACCTCCTAAGCATAATAAATCATAAATGAATGATATAATAAGATAAGGGGATGTGTGCCACATGTCAGCATCTCCATCAACCCATATACATTATAATATATCCCAAGGTACATAAAGATCCAACATGGATGGCTCATGCAGATGCAAGTGCTCAAAGTTTACCATTGAGTACATCCGCATGAATGAGGACAAATCAAAATTAAAAGCATTCTCTTTGACCTACTCCAAGATGGTAGATGGCCCATACCTAGAGGTTTGAGCTTCCTAGCTTGACCTTGTAGATTCTCTTTTCGAAATACACTACACCTTGTCTCCTACATTGAGCATGTGCTCATTTTGGTATTCATTATGTATAGCTTTGTCCTTGGCTTGATGCTTCTCAAAATATTTTTTCACTTTGAGATGGATTTTCCTAATCCTCTCAATGAATCTTTTTCTCGTCACTTCTTAATCTAGTTCTCCTCCTTTTATCCCATTGCGATATCAAGTGGATTAGTAGGAAAATAAGCAAAACATGCTTCAAAAGCTGACTTGTTAGTGAATGTATGCACTACCCTATTGTATGAGTTTTGGGTATATGTTAAAGATTCATGCCAAGTCCTTGGATGCTTGCTGTTATAGCCCCTTATCAGTTGTACCAAAGTCCTATTCACAACTTCCGTTTGTCCATTGGTTTGAGGATGGATTTTTGCTTCTTTTAAGTTTGGTATCCATCTTAATCTACAAGGTATTTGAAAACTTCTCCAAAAAATTGGAACATTTATCTGATATAATGGACTTAGGAAAACGAAAATGCACTCAACAGAACAATCCACTTGCTTCATGTCGTTTCTCATCTTCTTACATGAAATCAAAACACACATTTTCTTGAACCTATATACAACATATAGATAGTCATGTCCGTATTTATACGTTGGCAAACCTCCCACAAAATCCATAAAGATTATTTCCAAAGGTTCTTGTTTCTACATCACAATTTACATCCTTTAATGAGTCTAGTTGTTGTTTCATACATATTGGGCCAATACACATTCCTTTGCAAATGGGCTATGGTCTTGCCAATACCAAATGGCCTAAAACCATGGAAGTGTATGCTTCCCTCATCTCAATAGAAATCCTTATAGCGTTGGCACACACGATTCTTCCAACTCGTAAAATAGCCCATCCTTGAGGTCACATTCACCATTGCCTTCAACATCAACTTTCTTAGCCTTCTAATGCTGTGAATTGTCCCCAAAATCTTCATCTTGTGCATATGCTTCCTCATAAGCCTCTTTCATGAAAGGCTCACCTGAAAGCTGAAGTTTGCTTTGTGATCAGTGGGTCTAGATAGCATATCTGCTACAACTTTTGTACATCTTTTCTAGTACTTAATCACCAAATGAAATTGTTGAAAAAAACCAATCCGCTTGTAGTGATTTGCTTGCAATTTATTTTGTGATTGCACGTAGTGAGGAGGTTTTTGGTCAGTGTGCACAATTGTTTTTTTTTGAGTAACAGATAATGCTTTTCCATTTCATAATTTCTTGAACTAATGCGTACATTTCTTTATGATATACAAGATACCCTCTTACTGCTGAAGAAAATACCTTTGAATGATAATAAGTTGGCTTACCTCCTTGCAACAAAATTGCTCCAATAACATACTCGGATTCATCTCAATCTAAAATGGCTTCTGCAAACCAGGAATAATAAGCAGTAGTGCATTTCAGATTTTACATTTTAAAGATTCAAAAGCATTATCGTGTTCATTACCCAATGAAAAGTCTTACCACTTGTTGCAATAGCATGTAGAGGTCATGCAAATTGTGGAGAAAGTAGGAATGTACTTTCTCATGTATTGTACTAAAATAGTGCTACAACAAAACTCCTAGTTTTTGTAGCAATCCTAGATGTGAACCAATTGGTGATAGCTTGAACTTTTGTTGGATCAACTTTTAGTTCTCCTCCAACCACATGCCCCAAGTAGACTATTGATTGCACACAAGCTTTTCTTTAATAATTTTAAGACTTGCTTCAAATAAGTTGGATGTTCTTCCTGTGTAGCACTGAAAACCAAAACATAATCTCGAGACGACATAGGGATCTATGAAAGCCCTCGATGCACCGTTCATCAATTTTATAACAATTGCATGTGCATTACACAAATCAAATGGAAGAACTAACCATTTATGCAAACTTTGTTTTGTCATGAATGTTGTCTTCCATACAATTTCCTTCATACAAACTTGATGGTACCAGATTTGAGATCCAACTTTGTGAAGCATTTGTCATGTTGAAGTTGATCCTACAAGTCATCCTTTTGTACTATCATGATGAGTAAGCCACATGGTGAAGTACTTGGCCGTATGAGATCTTGTTCTAAAAACTTTTGAAGTTGTTTATATATGCAAACAAAGAATGCTCGATAGAATATCCTCTATCTCTTGGTAATTGTAGTGTCCCTTTCTAGGGCTGATCCAGAAAGTGAGGGTTTGCCACAAACCCAAATGCAAGAATTCAGATTTTTGTAACAGCAGCGTTCAAACCCTAGCAGCCAACTGAAACCACACACTTAGGGTGTCAAACTCAACTTAGAAAATTAATCAATATCCCTCTAGGGTAGCGAATTGTACCAGCACTTAGGAGCAACCATTCACATGCAAAATCTAGCCAAAATGATTTAGAATGATCACACATAACTAATTAACCAAGTAGAAATTATTCCAGCCAATATACTTAACAAATTACAGAGAAATAAGTGCCAACACACAGCTGTAATTATTAAAATAATCAGCAGAAGTACAGTCCACAAAATTAGCTGAAAATGAGGTCTCCAAACCCCAATAAAATACCAAGAAGTGATAGATCAGCCTTATAAATTAGGAGAAATCTGAATATCAACTTAAAATGCCAAAACTTGCCCTAGACGGCACCAAAATACTCTTCTACCAACTCGCCACCCTAGGAGAGGGTGCCAAAGTGATGTAGAACCCTTGAAATCTCCTCCTTCAATGCCCTTAGAACCACCAAATTGAAAAGTTTTTGCTCTCCAACCTTCAACAAGGAAGGGTTTTGTCTTCCTTTCTTGCCACACCAAAGGATTTTCGCCCTTGGTGGATTGGAATAGAGCAACCGACTCTAGAACCAAATAGATAAAGTTTTAGCCCAAAATGAGCATATGCAACCCCTTATATATCCATTTGGTGGCACCAAGAGTCTCTAGGGAAGAATTCCCCAAGACCAACCTCAAGAAGCTTTATTTTATTGTTAAGCTTGTATTAAAGCTCTCCAACCTAGCCGACCTGCTTCATAGGAAAAATACAAAAGAAAAATATAATTATAATTAAAGAAAGGCTCAAATATAACCCAAGGGCCTCCCTTGTTCATCTACTTCTTGCCCATGAGAAGTGGAATGGGCAAGAAGCTTTCTAAATGGATTAGTTCGAAAAAGGGGACATTACAATAATGGGTAATCTAAACTAGGATAATGAGAGGGGCCATACTAAAGATGCACACCTTGAGGTTGTAGGTTGCAAAAGACATGGATCTAGGAAGGCAATAGTCCACACTCTATAGGAGATGTAAGGTTCCAAAGCCTAGATCTAAGATAGGGTAGTGGCATCTAACTAAGTTTTGATAGTAAGTTGATGATAACAAGGTTGTAATCAGATTGTAACAAGATATAGATTTTTATGATAAGGTTGTAAATATGGGTTATACGGGCCAATAAGTTGTAAGGATCAATAAGGTTTGTCAATCCCAAAGGGCAGTTTATAAGGCAAGTGTTGGTAGATAAATAATGCAATAGATTAAGAATATGTTGCTCTACTCTAACCTATGCATGACCACATCAAACAAACATCCAAATTTAAAATGACATAAAGGAAAAGAGAGGTTAGAGATACTTACCTAATTGCAAACACCATTGGCGCATTAACTTCCCCCTAGGGTTAGCAACACTTTATGAGAGATTTGATGTGGAGGATCATCACACACAAATAAGAAATGACCTAGATAAGCCACTTGTTGAAGACTCCAAAGGCTCCAAAGAGTGGGCAGACCATAGTAAGTGCATCTCCTATGCTTGAGAATCCTAAGTACCCAATGCTCCAAGTGTAGACTCCAAAAAGATAAGTAAGACCAACTTCAAGACCTCTAAACTTTAAGGACAGATTGGCAAGCACTAACAGACCAAATGAGTGATGATGATGTTTTAGAATGAGCGCACAAATGCCAAGTAACAATCATGATTGGGCATTGTTGTTTTGTTAGCCTAAGGTATTGACCATGGTCAATGTCATCGGCTATTAAAAACTACAAGCCAGACGATATCGACCATGGTCAATCCGTCACACTCAAAACTAGGGTGTCACTAAAAAGCCCATATCTTTTGATCTACTTATCGGAATTAGGACTTATACTCGTTAGAAAGATCTTGAAAAGGACTTTCCAATGAATACCATTTTGTGGATGTTTGAAGTAAGGAATACACATGGAAAGGAATTAAGGAGATAAGTGGTTATAAAGTGATGTAACCGAGTATGTCAAATGGTCGTAAAAGGGATAAGTAAGTAGGTATACAAGGAATAAGGGGGTAGTAAATAGGTGCAAAAACATCTAAGGTGTAATGTAGTTAGACTACACATCAAGACCCTCTCATAAGCACCATTGCCGACCAGCCTGATGCAACTAATGAAAGCTACTCGTAACCATTTCTAGTTATTCCTCACTCTCAAAAATATCCCCGAGAACACCGCTACTAGGAAATCAATGTGCCAATAGTGCATACAAAGAGTTATAGTCGGTAAAAAAAAAAAAAATAAGTGTATGCATATGCCTCAATGAAGATCATTACGGGTCACCAAAAGTGTACATGCGATGGTCTTTGGGAGAGGAAAATGCAACACCGGAATCAAAATCACTAAAATGAAAGAGTAATGCATAAGTGATAAAAAGATGAACTCAAATAAAGCATACCTACATCTATACTTACCCTCCCACAAGTGTGGCCGAATAGTGAATCACCGATGTAGAAAGTGGTGTAATGAGAACCCAAATAATACACAACTTAAAAGAAACACTTGAAGATAAATTAGATAATAAGCAATAAACCCCGAGTTAAGGGGAACTCGTGGAAGGATGTTAGGGTAATATTGATAAAGCGGGAAGTAGGTCATAATTAGGTCATAAATAAGTTGTTAGAAGGTGGAAATAGGCAACCTATATGGCTTATAAAAGTGAAAAGGCAAAAATAATATAAATGTTAAAATGGACATCTAATGAAAAATATAGGAAAATCTATAAATCAAAAGATGTGCTAATAAGTTAGGTAGCATGGTATTTAATGACATCTAAGAAAGTGATCAAAGAAATAAAGAATATATACTAAAAGAGATGTAAAACACCTAATAAGATCTAAGAAAGAAATCAAATAAAGTATAAGGGATGGAAAAAGATTGTAAGACACCTAATAAAATATAAGAAGGTAATCAAAGAAATTTAAAAGATGTGCAAGTAAGGTGTAATAAATATCAAATGAAATCTAAGACATGGGCAAAGAAAACATAAAATATGCAAGAAAGATGGGTTGTAAATATCAAATGTAATGTATGTAAAGGGCAAAAAAACAGAAGACGTGATAAAAAAAAGGAATAGGATCACAATGAATGCTTGCTTTGGATTTTTCAAGGGGTAAAACACTACCATATAATGTCATGAATGGGATAAACAAGGATGGAGTGGAAGAAAATAGGTGAACATTTTTGAGGAAGGACCAAAGGTATTACAATCGTGCTCACAAATCTACAACATGTTGTTGGGGTCGTAAATAAAAAGTAATGTAAGGTAAGATATAGAAGGATGTAAAAGGATATGAACTCATGGTCAACTACTAACAATATACATCACGGGGAGTAAAGGAAGTGAACATGAAAAGGAAAAGAGTAAGGCACCAAGAGGGCGATACAAGATCCTTAGCAAAGATGAGACACTCTAATCAAAAGGATATGACTAAAGGCTTTTGTTATCTAGGTGAGAAGGAACTCGAGTAGACAAGTTTGACTTAGGCCAACTAGTGAAGTATATAGATATATCCCCAATCAGCTATGATAGTATATGATAGAAAATATGTATTCTACCTCCCACGGCATTTTCCTTGTTTATTAGGACCTTATTTAAGGAGCTATACACCTACTACAAGGATTAGGTACTGGGGTGAAAAGGAAAAGGCACTGAATGATAGATACAAGACCTCCTACCCCAGCCGAAATACTTGCCGCACCTCAAAGGACCTCAAACTTTGTAGCAAGGTAAACTATAGAATTTGGGCTTTCAACTAGAACAAGATATGTGCCAAATATGATTATATTATGTCTTTTTTATTTGGGATTAACTTTTATTGTTTGTAGTAATTGCTTTTTTGTTTTCTATTATCTTTTATTGATTTTTCTTTAATAACATGGCTTTTAACTTCTTTTTTGGCTTTTTGTTGTTTTTCCTCAATATGGATTGAAGGCTAATTTAGTGGTATGAAAGATGACTAACACAAGAGAGCTTACACCTAATCACTAAAAGGAGAACCTAGAAACCATGATGCTTAGGTACCTCTAGACCTACCCTAAGAAAATAGTACAATCTTATCTCTAACCTAAGTGTGCCTCAAGTGAGAGGAGTGGGATAAGTGAAAACTGCAAGGATATAAGAGTGATACAATGATGGATAAAGCTAAAAGATGATCATAAGGAAATACAAAGGGTGATTCATATGGGATTAAGGGTAAAAGTGGACGAATTAAAAGTATGGGAATTGTAGACTGCTAGAGATGGCAAGGTATGTAAGTGTAAACCCATGATAGGTCCAGCAAAAGAATAAAATGTGATAATATCTAAGAAAATGTAAGATTGTAAGTGGATTAATAATATACTAGAAGATCAAGTAAGAAACAAATGGTAGAAATAAAGTCAAATGATATTGCAAGGAGTCTATAAAGCATGAATATAAAATGTTGTAAATGAATAAACCATACTAAAAGATCAAGGAAGAAACAAATAGTAAAAGTAAATCTAAAGGATGTTGCAAGGAGGTTGTCTATTGTAAGTAAAAAGGTTGTAAATGGATAAACAATATACCAAAAATTCAAGTAACAAACAAATGGTAAAGGTGAATCCAAAGGATGTCACAAGGAGTCCGTAAGTTGTAAGTAAGATGTAAAGGGGTAGCCAACATATGTGAGCTAACCGACTTGTGGTTGTGACATGAGAGTGTAGGATAATATAGGATTTTCAAGTAGTGAATGTAAGATCAAGTGATGTGATAATAAGATGTCAAAGTTATGAAGTGTATGTCATGAGGTGCTAGTTGGGAAATATCTCAACTAGACTAAAATGTCCTATGAAAGTAAAGTATGTCGTAAGGTTCTAGTTGGGAAATGTTTCAACCAAGCTAACAGCCCTGTGAAAGGAGAAACAAAGATGAAGCTAGGGGGGTAAGAAATGATGTAGTAGGAAAAGTTAGGAGGTATATGGAGAGTAAAATTAGTGATGACATGCAAAGTGGCATGCATATCTAAATGTAGAAGGAGAGAATACTCGTGGTGGGGTATGATCTTACAGAGGAGGTGTTATTCTTTGAAGATTTCTTGGAGTTGAATTTGTGATTTTGATTGAGGGCGGGCATTGGAAGATGTCCCTAGGTTAGAAGAAGGAACTGAAGAGAGTGGCATTGTGAGAAGCCCCAAAATATGAGATAGTGTGTGGAGAAGTTGGATTGTAAGAAGGTTTAATCATGTTGGCTTCACGGTTAAAGGCATGCATTTGAGCCAGGCTTTGTTGATAACTAAGAATATCAAGGTGTCTAGCTTCAACAAGGGACGAAAGTACTTATCACAAAAGGGTAACATGGTACATGCTTGTGGATTATCATAGTCAATGGATATAGATGCTTGTTGGCGGCTATGCCATGAATGCTAAAGGATCTAGGAGAGAGGTGGATGCTCTTCGAACATTTTAGCTATTCCAAACTCGTTGCATTTATAAGGACCCTCCTCAAGTGTGTGAGAGTCGTTATTAGCATTACAAGGAGGTTCTTTCTCAATCTTGGGTTCAAGAATAGGCAGAAATCAATATTGAGGTAAGAGAGATGGTGGGGGCCAATCTGTAATACATTGGGGTAACATGTTTTTGTTACACGTATTTTGGAGTTCATTAGGCTCATCATCATCCGAGTCCACAAGAGTAACATCGAGTTCATGTCTATAATCTTATAATTTTAGATGTGGGATGCCACACACGGTGTGGTAGGAATCCAAAAGGCTTTTTGGGCGATGGGGATGTCTCCCATGAGTTGGGATATGCCACACGCTTGTATTTTTATTGTTATGGATGAATTTAAGGCATTGGCTTGCAGATGAGGCAATCACTCTCATGTGATGCATCCATGGCCGACCTAAGAGAACGTTTTAAGATATAAGTCATTCGAGGACCATGACCTGGTGCACACGGTCTTTGGTCCCACAACGATAGACAAGTCGTGTCTTCTTAAGATCGTGTTCGGTAAATCCTAAGGTTTTGATTAACCAAAAGGATGCGACATTGATTCCAAACCTTCATCCACAAGGACTTTCCTAAGGAGTGTGTCCTAAAGAGAGGAAGTTAATAAGGAGGGGAGGGTTATCAACAAGATTTCATCATTGACCATGTCATCCTCAGAAACTCTATGGAGAGTTTCTTGTTAGATTGAGGAGTAGTCATGGTGTTGATAGTGTTGATAGTAGAAGTAGGAGATAGAAGAGAAGGGTCTTCTCGCAAAGTGGTTTTCAAGAAGTCTTCTAAGGCTTGGAGTTGTTGAATGAGGAATTTTCAATGTTAAGGAGACGTACACATAAGTTTCATGAAGGGAATCTTATAAGGCGTGGAATTAAGTTCATCAAGGAGGTTCCATTGAGGTTTTTGATAAGATTTGGATCAGTATTTTGATTTAGAGTGTTGGTTGAAGGTTTGGTTTTTAGAGGATTTTTTATGATTGTAAGACATGTATTGTTAGGAAGAGGATCCATTGGTGGAGCCAAATTGTCAATGGAGTCATTGGATGTGTCTTTAAGTAACAATTCTAATTGAGATCGCTTTTTGAATTTGATGACGAGATACTTATGTGCAGGCTTTCGTCGATAGTTGACTTTGGATGCATTCACATTTTGGGGTTCAAGATAAATTTGGTCATAAATTCCTTCAAAATTGCCCACAAAGATTTAATGGGTTCCTTTTTAGGATTATGAATTGTTCTAGGATGTTGTCGATGACTTTGTTGGCTTTGGTAGAGTGATTGATATTTTCGCAGTTGTTTGTAATTGCTTTGATATCAAAATCAGCACTTAACATGAGGTAGCGAAAATCCTTTTGAGATCTTGGCAATTTTCATCGAATGCCCCACAACAAAGATGCCACCATACTATATAGGCACGGGTTTTGAAGGATCTATTTGGAACAGTTTGGATATAGGCATGATTTGTTGGAGTTCATGATAACTCAAGGGTGGGTGATGAGGGATTGATTGAATGATTCGAGAAGTTGGATTAGGATTGGAAAAAGAAGAAGACATGAAGGATTTGATCTTAGGAGGGGCTTGATTTTGAAAAGGATTGATTGCATTAGTGGTTGATTAATAGGATCTTTGATTAGGTTTTGAGGTGGCTCAAATGCCAACATAAGGTAGTCCTGCCTCTTAGCTTGTTTGAAGGAAACCTCCAAGGTGTTGGGGAGAAGGATTGAACCTTATACTAGAGAAGGATTCAAGGCTTCAAGGAAGAGATGAGAGAGGTGTTGATCGTCAAGAGTATCATTAGATTTGTTTCCCATTATTTTTCATCTTGCTATGAAGTCATGTGTTGACTCATTAGGTGATTGTTTCGTGTTGACAAACCTTTGGAAGAGATGTTCAAGAAGTTTTAGTTGTTGGAAATCCTTTATTAAACTAGCTCTTCCAATTTGGCGATTGAATGTTTTGGTAGTTGATTGTACCATTCTAAAGCATCATCCATGAGGATTTTAGCAAGTAGTTTGGTAGCAACATAGGTATTGATTTGGATCCACTCTATGTAGAGGTTTTCCAAATGCCTTCAAATAAAGAGCAGGGTCGACAAACTTATCATAAGAGATAGATGGTGAAATCCCCTAAATCCATCAAAGCAATGTAAGGAGCTAGGGGTTCATTTTGTGTGATTTGAAAAACCTTGTTGTGGATTGGAGGTTGGGTATTGGGTTCCCAAAGCCTCCACAAGCAATGGAGATGTATTCATGGGATTGGTAGGTCTTATAATGATTTGCGAAGGTTGAGACACCATTTGCAAGATTTGGTTTTGCAGTTGGGCCATATTTTGATTAATTGTTGATGGCATCTAAGTCATTTTCCTTGACAATTGAATCATTACGAGATTGGTATTGATTGGTAGAGTTTGGCTAGAGGAAGGATGAGGGTTTGTAGTATAATTGGTCGGATTTGAAAGTGGAATCATTGGATGGAAGGGTAGGAGGAAGGATAGGAAACATGGGAGGAAGGATTGGAATCAATATCGAAGTTAGGATTTAGGAACTTCTATGACTAGAAGAGGGATCTTTAATTAAATTGATGAAGAGAGTGTTAGGAGATTTGATTGGAGGATCTAAATTGGTTTTATGGGAGGTTAATTCCAAGGGCATCTCTGTTTGAGGAACAAGGCAGCCATCCTTAGGAGTAACAATATCTCTCCGTATCCAAATCCCTAAAGAGAAGCTTTTGATCTATTTCTCCTATCCGGACCATATTGCATTGAGTGTTTAGCATAAATTGAGGTAAAGTGCCCCATGAGTTAGGTTTCTCAAAGGTGGGCATGAGTAAGATAGAGGGAAAACAAGAAATGGGAAGATTCATTTTTGGATCTTTTGCCATGGTGAAGTGGTGAAGAAAAGGAAAAGGGGAAGATCTACTATTGGATCTTCATCCATGAGATTATAATAAAGAATAGAAAGATCTTTTGGTGAACCTTTGACCATGGTAGAGTGATGAGAGATGCAAAGATCCTTTTGTGAATCTTCGGCCATGGTAAAGTGATTAAGGAAAGGGAAAGGAGGAAGATCCATTTTTAAATTTTTATCCATAAGAGAAATACAAAAAGGCATGATTGGATATAAAAGGCTTCAAGAGGGATTAAGTTGATTTTGAAAGAGATTTTGAGTTCACTAGAGTATAATGATAGTGAAGTTGAAGTGAAGATAAGATAAAAGGTAACGTGAATGCGACTCAATCAACAGAGTGAGTAAGATTTCACATCAGGTTCACCAGGGTGTATGCGAATAAAGATTCACCTAATAGAATATCCTCTTTGTCTCTTGGTAACGGGTAGTCTAGACTGGGATAATGAGAGGGGCCATGCTATTGATGCACACCTTAGGGTCGTAAGTTGCAAAAGACATGAGCTAGGAAGGCAATAGTACACAATTTATAAGGGATGTAAGGTTCCAAAGCTTAGATCTAGGATAAGGTACTAGCATCTAACTAGATCTCGATAGTAAATTGATAATAAGTAATAACAAGGTTGTAATCAGATTGTAACAAGATATAGATTCTTATGCTAAGGTTGTAAACATGGGTTAGAAGGGTCAATAGGTTGTAATGATTGATTGGTTGTAAATGTTTGTATAGCCCAAAAGGCGGTTTATAAGGAAAAGGCCAATAAATAAATACTGCAATAGATTAAGAATATTCTGCTTTATTCTAACCTATGCATGACCATATCAAACAAACATCCAAATCTAAAATGACATAAAGGAAAAGAGAGGTTCGAAATAATCACCTGATTGCAGACACCAAAAACCTTCCCAGAAAATGACAAATGAAAGATTTGAACAGTCACGAAGTGAGCGGTTGCCATACTTGTAACCAAAAAACCTTCCCTTTATCTTCCACACTCGTATATTTATGTATTCCTTCCATTCTTTGAATAGACAGATAAAACATGAAGTAATGGATGGACATTTTGTAGTGCATCTGATCTCTTGGATCATTGAAAAGAACTATTGCATAATGCAATTTTGCAACTTACAGTTCTAGCATGGTATCTATTGTTCTTTTGTTTCTCTTTATATATTAGCAGTCTGATTTACATCCCGACCTCTATTGCTTCATATACACTTCACCATAACATATTTTATCCACTTAAGTGTGTTATCCACTGGATTCTCTCTTCGGACCGGGATCAACATTACCCAAAGATTAAACTTGCTCTGTTACTGAAATGATTTGTAAACTCTGACTATAGTTTCTTTAATGGAATTCACAGAAACACAAGATGTTGTCCTACTTGGACTAATGAAAGTTTTGAATGCGTATAAGAGCTGGAATTAGTGGTGTTGCTGAAAACATAAAAACAGAACTTTCAGCAACAAAATAAGATTGTAAACAACCATGAACAGAAAACCGGGAAACAAGAATGACAATGACGCAAGATTGTATCTTGCAACTATAAAAAAACTTGCAGCAATGAAATAAGATTGTAAACAACCATGGACAGCAAACAGGTAAACAAGAATGACAATGACACGAGATTTTATCCTAGAAACCATAATGTGGAGGAAAACCAGCTGGAAGTGGCAATAACTCAGTTTGCCTTTCTTCTTCTGGCCAAAACAGTTTATATAGAGAACAATAGAATAAATACAACAAAAACTCTTGTTTTCTCACTCAATGTACTCTCTGCACCTTCTCCTTTCTACTACGAACCGAAATCACTAACTCTAAATTTGAGTGCCTCCTATTTATCATGTTCATGGAGTGCCCTTTCTTCCACTAAAGGCCTCACAAACATCTCATAACTGAATAGACAGTGTCATGTCATTACCTACCTATACAGTTTCCACGGATGCAGCCTCCACCCTATCTAAACTGGCAATTTCACCATAATACAAGAAATAATCCTTTTGATCTCTATTTGTAATTGATTACCAATTAATCTCCGGTTGGTTGATGAATAGGTCCATTTCTCTGATCCTTATGGACCACGAGTGGTTAACAAAATGAATATGGATTTGTTTGATAACTTTTGAATGGAATTATTAACCAAGAATACATTCGCTGTATTAAAGTCAGACTGCAGAAGTAAAGTGAAGACTGCAATGAACAGGGGAGGGAAAATAAATGAAAAAATAATAGTTCTTATGGAGTTTGTTGTTGTGATGATTATGGCTTATTTTGACCTTAGGCCTATAAGGGGTCATATTATGTTTAAATTAATTAAGTTTATCTCCGTAGGTATTTGGGGTTTCCTTCGCATTTAGTATAAGTTAAGGGAAAATCCTATGTTTTGTATCTCTTATCATATTGTCATCAATCTAATACAGAGAACCATCACTTGACCTCCTATGTTTTGTCAGTCGCATTTGTAGGTGAGAATCCATCTCAGGTATGCAGCTGCCCCCATTTTTACTGTTATATTTTCTATTTAGCTTACAATTTTGCATATTTTTTCTCTTGGGATGATGCAGATTGATGCAGGATCGTCCCGGATCTCTAAGCTATCTTGCACAACTTAAGTTGAACTTCACAAATCCCTTTAGAGCTTCACAAGCTTAGCGGTTCATTTGGAGCTTAACAAACATAAGGTGAGTTTGCATAGCTTCACAAGCCTAGAAAGGGTCCGACTAGCTTTGCAAACCACAAAAGCCAACAAGCCCATTCTCATTGCCTAAGATCAATGTGGTTTTGTTCCAGGGTCGGAAATATTTTAGAACTACCTCCAAAGGTTAGCTGTACTCCTGAGATCATCGACATATCTTCCCTCAAAGCTACACACATTTCTACGAGTGTTGAAACAAGACCACATCCTTGTGCACGCCATTCCTTTTGTCATTCCTCAAATGGATTTCTCAGGCTCCCAAGCACCTACCAACCACGTTTTGAAGGTCAACTCATACCACAAGGTGCCAACATCATCCCTACCTCTATTCTAAACAAGAGGGGTGTAGTTCCAAAACAAGCCAAGTGTTCACCCCTTGCATAAAGTTTCAGGCATGCGTACCGATTATATCAAGAGTAGTCACAGAAGTAATGCCATCTGTCACTTCTTTCATGTATTTCCTGCCAAAAGATGAGACTAAAAATAGACTAGCCTGAAATACAAAGAGAAAGTAGATGACACGTGGAGATTGGAATCATTTGCTTAAGGAGATTCAATGATAGTGTACTTGAGGAAGAAGAGGTTCCCAAGAGGAACATATGATAAGTTGAAGTACAAGAAGATCAGTTCTTGCAAGATTCCGTGAAATTTTTCACACAATGTATATGAAATAGAGCTACCGAAAGTTTTAAACATTTCGCCCATTTTCAATGTTGTAAACCTATATTCCCATCATGGGATTGATAGTGTTGAAAAAGTAGATGAAAATCTTATAGATTGGAAAGCTGAAATTCCCAAGAAGAAGAACGAAGAGGTGGAAGAAGTCTTGTGTAATGTCCCCTTTCCCTCACCACAGGCCTAAGGGCCAGTATGGGTCCTAACCCTAGTCATGCCCAAGGGGTTACGGACGCTATGAGCTATTGGGTATGAATATCTAGTCCAGTTGTTATAATTTTCCATTGACAGGGTTATAAAGTGCTTTCGAAGGGACTAGATGTTATGTTTTATCGTTGGAAGGGGCCACTTAACTCCTAATGTTCTAATTTTGCGTTGGGGTCACCTTTTTGGACCATGGCGACTTGAAAAGGAAAAAGTAACTTTAAGTTACTTTATTATTTTGGTCTTCCCTAGGGGAAAATGCAACTTGGGCTTTTTAAGGTTCCTTGGCATGGGAAAAGTTATAAAAGGAGAAGAGGGGTGAAAGGAAAATCATTCATGCATACACTTATATTTTCTTTCATGTGCAACTGCTGTTTGCAAATATCCAGCTTGTGGAGTAAGATCCCACGGGAACCCTAGCTTCGTTGGTGAAAGATCCATACCTAGCTAGTAGGGAACTCTTCGGTGGTGAAAGATCCACCCTAGTTTGTCATTTTGGAGCTGAAATCAAAGTTGTTCTTCAGAGATATTTTCAGAGTGTTGGTTAGATTTTCTGCATAGCACAAAACCTAGGCAGTCATGAGATAAATCTCCCTCATTTTACCGAGGAGCCTCCGTGTTAAATTTGTCAATTAAAGTATGCTAATATCTAAATGGGGTTTTACTTTAACTACTCAGTTCATGAACCATAACTGAACAGTTCTGCAGCAAGTAAGCAGCTGTTTAAGAAAGGAAATATTTATAGAAGAAGGGAAAAGGAATTATATCAACACAAAGAAGAAATGGGGAAGATGTGCATCCCAATCAATAGATAGCAGAGTTGATTGTACGCACATAGAAGAAACCAATAGATATAAACACATAATTCTAAGCAAAGGTAGCTCTAGATCTAGATCTGAAATAACACAAAGTTTACTAAAAGATCTAAGATAAAAAGCAAGAAACACAATACACCGTGACACAAAGTTCTCCGAAAACCTGCTCCTGTATATTCCTTTGCTTCAAGTGGCTCTCAAGGGTTTTAGCACAAAGTCTGGAACACAAGGTTGTTGCTTACAAATTCCGATCATTAACCCGGAGGTTCTTCTCCTACTTATAGAATGTAGGAGGGAAAGTACAAATGGGAAATCTAACTGAACTGAAACACAAACAACAAGTAAAGATGACATTTGGCAATCATCCTCAACTAACTTCTCCTTAAGTGACACATGTATCACTTAACTAATAGAATTGTTCCACGTGACTTTAAATAATGGTTGCAAAACCAATAACTTAAAAGTCTTACAATTTCATCCAGAACATGGAAAATAGAAGTCAAGCCAACTGTAACATTTATGTCTTCTTTTTGTTCTGATATCGGATATACTTGTCGAACATGTGATTCAGCATCTTCCCATCTGTTTTAGCCACTGCTTCCTTCTCTGTCCTAAACTGCAGCAATCCTTCATTCAACACTTTGATGCACGCTTCCACATCTTCCAAGCTCGGCCCAAACCTCGCAATATCCACCGCAGGCGCCACCACTTACTAATAGAATTCATCGTGAAAGGCTTAAGAGCTCTCGTCAATTCTCTTTTGTACCATCGAAGAGAACCTTCCAGTAATTAGGTACCTTGGTTGGAACAATCCGCACGTATGAAGTAAAATTCCCACCACTTTCTCTCGGTGAAAGAAATGATATTATTCGGTAAGGATGATGTCCTACTCTCAAGTGTGCTCGCATCCTTTTCAAAGAAACTCAGATCTCCAAACGGAAAGATACTACAAACTCCTACTGCTTCTTCTTCGACCGATCCGTCTGGGTATAATTTTCTCTCGCAACCAATACATCTCCCAAAGCAGCTTATTGATCTCGGCCGAGTACTCAAAGTTACTCTCAAAGAATCGTGTTCATGTCCACTATGCTCGCTCACCTGGTTGATTGTTGCATCATTCATAACCTTTAGGCGGGTGGAACCTCTCCAAGTTCAGATGAAGCTTGATTTAATAATCAAATCCTTCCATTCACAATAGCTTTTACTTGATTGCTTCAGCATCTTGCATTTCCTGCATAAGATGATCACTCACCTGCTCTGAAATGGGCTAAATGGAAGGTTTAGCAACCTTGGCTATGATCTCGCACAATTGAGATACTTGCTTCTGAAGCTCGTCTTTCTCCGCCTTTTCACTGTCAAGCCTAAGGAATAGAGCATCTATCAATGTCTTGCGTATCCTGCTTCAATCCTTCTGTGGTGGCTCAACCGAGGGTACTACTGCCATCGTAACATCTTCTGCCGTGAGCTCATCCTCCTTCTTTCCTTCTGCCGGAATTGATATCTCAAGCAAACTTTTGCCCGACTCCTTGATGATCAACCTAGAAGTTGCTTTAGCAACTTTAGGCCTTCTGTCTTTTCCGCCTAGGCTCTGGAGTAGCTGCAAGTCGTGTTCTTCCAAGTTCATCTCCACTCTCGCTTCTGGAACCAACTGCGAAGCCAACCATTCCGAGAAGTTACTTCTCGGAGAATGAGAAGTCGCTGAGTGCACTACCATCTCCCGCTCTGCATCCTCTCCATCAGAAAGTGCCACAGTGTTATGGCTGCCATCCTCTGAATCATCCAAGGACAAAGCCCTTTCGAACTCCGCCATCTGCAGCTTTAACATCTCTTCTGGAACAGGTGATGAACGGAGTGGCTGAGGAGAGAAGATGAATGTCGCCGGATCCAATGGAGGCATGGAAGTGTCCTGCTGCGGTGCAATAGTTGGTGAAGTACTGGGTGCTGGAGAAGCCGGAGCTAAAGTCATGGCCGTGGAAGTGATCTTCTCCTTTGATTGAGATCTTCTGTGTACTTTCAACTTCTCGGACCTTCTGCTGCTTTCTCCTGCATGCTTCCGCTTGAGGGAATCTCCTGCACCAAAGTTGCCCGTGACTTGATTCATCAATGCTTCATCAAGGCAATATCCCTTCGTCAACAACCAGTTTGAAGTATTCACCAAAACAGCGCCAGACCTTTCTTCAATCGTGTTGCAGCCTCCTACGTTATCCTGAAGTACGGCTCTATCTCCTCCCATTTGATGGTAAGTGTCAAGTAACACATTCCCATCATCTTTAAGATCCGCAGGTATCCACGCTAGTCCAAAGTCGAACACTTGCTTTGCTGATAGCCTGCTGAAATCCCTCTTTCTAACCTCGTACTCACTTTTGCACTTCATCCAGAAATCCTCCAATGAAGGCACGTGTGCGTACTCCTGGGAGATCGTCTTCCCGGCTACTCCAAATGGATCAAAGTTCAGCCGTGCCATGAAGAACTCTTGCTCATACTCGGATAACATCTGCACCTCCATCCCTCGAGCTCTATGAATGCTCTGGCAGCTATAATGTCCGACAATGATCGGAAAGAAGCCCGTAGACTTGTGCCGTTTTGACTGAAGGTCGTGTATCTCCACAAGTTGCCTGCTCAGCTCCATGGCGATCCATCTATCATTTGGATATTTGGGCATCTTTATTGGTTCTCCAGAAAAGCCTGTAACCCTGAGGTATGTGAAATCTGCAAACTGAATGAATAGACTGCCAATCCTGGATATAGCTTCCCACACTTCTTTGCTTACCCTATTGACCTTTAGGTCCTTGTCTAGCCTACAAATGAAATCGTAGAAGAATCCATCATTGACCACTTTGAAATCCTTCTCGCACGCAGGTACAGTAAGCTGTGGGTAGCACTCGAAAATGGGGTCCTTAGAAAGAACGCCACATCTATCCAGCTTGGAGAAGATGCCTTGTGAAGCTGCAACATACACCAAGTAGGAAGTCATTTTGAAGCTGAAAGTACGCTTCACGTTTCGGAGTTGCTCACCAATGTTGTCGCTAATAATTTCCGACCAATTGATTATGGAATCAATCTTGTTAACTTCAATGGTCCCGATGAAAGTATACATCCATGTACGGAAAGTGTAAGCATTCGCCTCACCATTAAACCGCATAACAATTTGACAATATCATCGACCTCCTGCACCAAATTGGACCGCGGAAGAGTTCTTGGGAACTTAGAAGGAGATCTAGGCTTCTTCATGTATCTACTATTCATTATGCTCACACAATCAACTCTATGCTTCTCCCACCTTGCCGACATCCTGAAGGCTAATGGAAGTCACCACCTTTCGCACCAGAATCTTCAAACAATAATTGATGAACTCTGCATTCAATTGAATTATTGTTTTCCTCTGTAGCATCTCGCACTAATCTGGATGAAGGATGGTAAGATCTAGCGCACTCCATAACAAACTCTGACAATTGGGCTATGTATGGAAAGGCTGCACTCGAATAATTCCACTGCTTTTAACCGCATGCATGAGTGAAGTCTTTCCGCTCTAGATCTATCAATCAATTAGGAAAGAGGTTCCGACCTAGATTTGTGTCTCCTATGTTTGCAAATTTAGAAGTGATGCATGACTCACGTTGTGCTTTCTTTTCATCTCTCTTTGTCATGGCTTTGTCCATCTTTGTCTCGAATAATTTTTGTCTTCTTACTTGGCCGGATTTCTTCAAAACCGGGTGTAGATCTGGATAATTCTTCAGATTAAAGGATATATTCAATGTATTGGACATTGATTAGAGCTCCTTTTTTTTTGTAAAGCACCTGTAATGAATTCCTGCAATTAATTCAGACAAAGATGGCCACCGGAGCATGAATAATGAATTTTAATTGTAAAAATCTGCACTTTTCAAGCCTGCTGCCCCAAAAATTGATGTTTAATTTGCATGCAAAGAGAGCATGAATTTTTCCAACTTCACCTGAGCACCTGTAACACTTATGCAAACACAAATCAACCTCCTTCAATGCATGCGCCAAATTTGGAAGCTTTTAGCCTTGATTTCACCTTTGTCTGAGCAAAATCCTCTTCAAATGGGGCGCACTTTTCCTCCGGGCTGCACTTCTTTACCTGTGAATTAAATAATTCATCCTTATGGCAGCCCATGCTTATATAACCCTCATAATTCTATAATTAATAATTGCCCTTCCTATTCCTGGCAATTAATTAATTAAAAATCATGCTCTTCTCTTTAACTGGTGTGTTAAAATAGCATGTTTAAGGACAGCCATCCAATAAATTAAATTAATTCAATTTAATCATCCACTCTTCACTTCACTTAAGCTTCACAGTGTGCTTTGACCATAGCCACTGAAAATAGAATTTAATTTAATCATTTAATGCTTTAAAAAGCATTATATCTTTCCCAAAAGGGGCGCACTTTTTGACATGGAGGGGGCAGCCTTTAAATAAATTAAATTTATTTAATTTAGACCATCTATTTATGTTTCTTTTATTCCCCCTTTGCTTTGTTGACTTTCTTCCATGCCTGGGCGCCAAAATTAGAAGAAGAAATAATTAATTTAATCCACTTTAAAGGTTGCCTTCTTCTCTCCAAAGGGGGCGCACTTTTTTGCATAATAGAATTCTATTTTTAAGAATTTATGACAATGGAATTCTTTACCCTGCAAGGCAGCCCCGAAATCCCATGATCCACTTAAGTGATTTGACTTTGACAATGGGATTATTTACCCTGCAAGGCAGGCAATAAAATCCCATGATTTCACTTAAGTCACTTTTCTTTTATTTCACCATGGGAATTTTTACCCTGTAAGGCAGGCAATAAATTCCCACCTCTGCGCTGCCTCTAATTTTTCCACTGCAGCTTAAGTGACTTTTCCATCATGGGAAAAAGTACCCTGCAAGGCAGGCAATAAAATCCCACCTGCCTGCTGCTTCTATTTTTCCCATGCTCCACTTAAATCCTTTGTTTTCCAAAAATGTGCCCAATCCCGCAGGGGCTTTTTTGTGCACGACTTCACCTTTTCCAAAGTGAACTGACCTCCGATGGTGACTTTCCGGACATAACGTGCGTATATGTTCTCCAGCTGCTCCAGGCCAAGAATCGGGCTAACCCGACAAAGGAATTGGTCTAGAGAAATTTCATAGAAAACGAAACGGGAAAACACAAAAACACAAAAAATGCCAAAAGTCACAAATAAAGCCCAAAACTTATTCCAAGTTAAAACCCTTCTGGTATATAGGAATAATGGTATGTTCGATCACAACAGGGTTAAAACGGAGCGCAAATTGCCTCAAACGGGGCTCAAAATAATTAAATACAAATTTCCCGCAGACAAATCCCGACGACAGAATATAACAATTTTGGGCATCTGGGTATTTGGCGAAAAAGGCTAATATGGCTATTTGGAATATCTTGATGCAATACAAGAACTTTCAGGCAATAAAAACACAAAAAGACCCATTATTTTAAAAGTACGAAAAATTTTCGGATAGGGTGGTCACAAATTTCAGGATGAAATCTGGGGGACACCACAGAGGGTTTGATAAAGAGTTTTGGAGGTTTTGGGCATTTTGGAGGAGAGATTTCGGGTTTTTCAGTGGCAGATCTACTGGCATCCCCTTTGGCAAGGTCTAGCATCGGTTTGAAGGCCTTTGCAAGGGTTTCCAACCATCTCAAGGTGGGGCGACTTGTTTTGAAGATTGCAAGTCTGTTTTGGAGGGTTTCCACTTCCTCAAATTCTGATTTAAAGATTGGGATATCATCTTCTATATTTATTGATAATATTTCCAAGGTTTCATAGTTTTTGCATCTATATTCGAAAGATATTAATTTTAGAAGTTTTCATCTGTTTAGGCACGCTGTAATTTTCTCGCAGCATCTCGTTATTCAAAATTCCAAAAACAGTTCTATAATATCTGTTATTGTATTAACAAGCTCAATTTAAAATTTCAAGAGATTTGAGCAAGTATTTTGGAGTTATCCATTATTTTCCATTCACTACCTTAGATTTAATTTTCTGCAAAAATCAAATTTCTATTTGGCTGCAATTTGTCTGTATTTTGCATATTTTAAAGTATTATCCTACAAGGGATATTTCAGTGGTATCAGAGCTGTTGTTTCTCCAGCCTGTTGGGGTTGAAAGATGGGAGACAGAGACAGAGACAGTGAAGAGATGGGAGTAGATCTGATGAAACAATTGTTCACCAATATGGTGAAGCAACAGAAGGCTACCAATCTCTATTTGGGCCAGCTCACTGAGAGGTTAGCACAGGCGCAGAAGTGAGGCTCATACGAAAAAAAGGAGAAGCTAGCAATATGGGACAGCATGGTAATAGAGGTGGGAGTGGACATTCAGGACAAGGGTCCCCTCATGCTTCTACCAGGCCCTTGGGACTCCACGAGCCTTCTTTTTAAGGATCCGGAAGTTTCGCAGAGACAACCCCAGACATTGTGGATGAGGAATCTTGTTGGGAGAAGTACCGGACATTGAGTGAGGGTTTCCGGGACAACATGCCATTTTAGGAGCATTGTAAAATGAAGATTGGTAGTAGGCCCAGGAGAGATTACCAGACACAGGTACCTGAGTTTTAGAGGAGATTGGGACAAATCTCTATTCCACACTTCGATGGCTCTAAGAAGTGTACCGCACAATCTTGGATTTAGAAGTTGAAGACTTACTTCGACTTGAATCCCATGCGCGAAGAGGATGCAATTAAGTTTGCCGAGGGAGATGCTCATGATCGGTGGCATTATGGATTGATCACACAAAGGGCACATGCATATCACTACTTATGCAGATTTTACATAGAGGTTGATGAGCAAGAGTTCGACAAGAGGGACCCAGATAGGCACTTCAGAGAGTTGACTCACTTGAGGCAGACAGGTTCTCTGGATCAGTACATTGCAGATTTTTAGAGGTTATCAGTTATGGTATTTGATGTTTCAGAGATGAGGTTGACTTCACTCTTCATGGCAGGGTTGACTGACGCTTTAGCAGGATTTGTGAAGGCATTTGAGCCTTCCTCCTTACATGAGGCTATTAGGAGAGCACGTGATTTGGAGTTGTCCACTCCAAAATCGAGGTTTCCCCCTCAAATTCAACCTAAGGTATTTCCTTCGAGAGCTGATGGTTCACAGCCAAATGAGCCCCCACCTAGGCAGGATACAGCAAAGAGACCATTTGTATCGAGAGAGGACAGAGAGGAGTTGAGGCGAAAGAAACTATGTTTCGATTGCCGCACACCATGGGTTCCAGGACATGATTGTAGAGGAAAAGGGAAGGCCCAATTCATAGAGGTCTTCAAGGAGAGTGAGAGCGAGGAGCGGGATGCTCAGGAGTTGGAGGATGAAGATGGAGAGACATTGGATAGTGTAGGGGTTGAACAGGAGGAGACTTTTCCCCATGAGACTATTGCTACCTTGTCGAGTACCCCGAGGTACAAGGCATTCAGGGTTAGGGGAGTATTACAGGTCAGAGAGTAGTAGTACTCATTGATAGTGGGGCAACCCACAACTTCATTGATGCATCTTTGGTAGAGAAGTGGGGATTACAAGCAGAAGACTTTGAGGGCTTCAATGTAGTGGTAGCCAATGGTGAGTCCATGAGATGCATGCAGCGAGTTCCGCAGTTGAGTATCACCATGGGTAACCATACAGTTACCGATGACTTCTATGTGGTTGGTATTGGAGAGACCAACCTTGTGCTCGGTGTACAGTGGCTCCATTCTCTTGGAGAATTTTGGACTAACTTTCAGACGATGGAACTCAAGTTCAAGTCCGAGGGGAAGAATGTAACCTTGAGGGGTTTATCTTCAGATGCACCCAGGGTTGTTTCAGCAAAGAGGATCGAGAGGATTCACAGGCACAATGGGGTTGATTGGGCAGTACAGTGCTTGGTTTCTACCAAGAAATCAGAGGATGGACAGCCAGAGTATCATGTGGATATACAGGGGCTATTGGATAAGCACAGTGCAGTTTTTAGTGACATACCACCAGGTGTACCTCCAGATAGGGGATTTGAGCATGTGATTGAGCTTGAGGACACTAGACCAGTAGTTACTACTCCTTACCGTCACCCCAAACGGTTTAAGGATGAGATTGAGAGGACTATCCATGAGCTTATTGACATGGGACACATTAGGCCGAGTTCCAGTCCTTTTGCTTCTTCGGTGGTATTGGTGAAGAAGAAGGATGGGACCATGCGGATGTGCATCGACTACCGAGCATTGAACAAGAAGACAATCAAGAACAAATATCCAAAGGCCACGTATCGTGATTGATGAGTTATTAGATGAGCTACAGGGGCAATCTATTTTTCTAAAATAGATTTGTGATCTGGATATCACCAGATCAAGGTTAGGGAGCAGGATGTGCATAAGACCACTTTCAGATGCCATTATGGACATTTTGAGTTTCTAGTGATGCCATTCGGACTGTCTAATGCACCAGCTACATTCCAATCTTGCATGAACCACGTGTTCAACCGCCATTTGCAGAAGTTTGTATTGGTTTTCTTTGATGATATATTGGTCTACAACAGGACTTGGGAGAGCCATATCCGCCACCTTGATGAGATATTGGGAATATTAGAAGCTAATTTGCTATATGCAAAAGCTTCTAAATGTGAGTTTGGCATGACAGAGTTGCTTATATTTGGGATATGTGATTGGTGGAGGGGGAGTAAAGGTGGACAAAGAGAAAATACAGGCAATTTTGGATTGGCCGCCACCCAGGACATTGACACATTTGAGGGGATTCTTGGGACTATGCACCTATTACAGGAGGTTCGTGAAGAACTTCTCATGAGTTGACTGCCCCATTGACAAATTTGACAAAGGGAGCTTTCGCTTGGTCAAAAGCAACACAGCAGATTTTTGATCATCTCAAGGAGGTGATGAGTTCATGTCCCGTCCTCGCATTACCAGATTTTTCTCGGCCATTTGTTCTAGAGTGTGATGCATCAGGTGAGGGGGTTGGATCGGTGCTTATGCAAGATAGGCATCCCATTGCTTATGAGAGTCGGAAATTGAGCCCAATGGAGAGAGGGTATTCAATTTACGACAAGGAGATGTTGGCCATCATGCATGCCTTGGCCAAATTCAGACAGTACCTTGTGGGCAGCAGATTCGTGGTACGTACAGATCACAATAGTTTGAGGTTCTTTTTGGGGCAGAAGGATCTCAACGACCGCCAGCAGAGATGGGTGAACAAGGTACAAACGTATGACTTTGACATAGAATACACTAGAGGTAAGAATAATGTTGTTGCTGATGCTTTATCTAGGAGGCCTTACCTTACTACTATGTTGAGTTCTATGTCTGAGATTTCAGCAGATTGGAAGGCTCACATACTTGTTGAGTACTCCAAGAATCAATTTGCATGCGAGATCATGGATGGTATTATCAAGGATGACCGATACAGGGTGGTAGATGATCTCATTTTCTACAAGGATCGGATTTTCCTTGTACCGGGGTCTAAGATGAAGGACAAGATCCTTCATGCAGTACATGATACGCCATTAGCTAGACATCCCAGATATTTCAAAACATACAAGTACATCAGAGAGAGATTCACTTGGAAGGGGATGAAGGACGATGTCCTTAATCACGTCAGAGAGTGTATGGTTTTCCAGCAAACCAAATCGGAGCATTCTTTTCTCCCGCAGGTTACTCCAGTCTCTTCCCATCCCCGAAAGCAGAAGTGGGAGAGCATATCGATGGATTTCTTCACAGGACTCCCTATGGTGCATGGGCACAATTGCATTTATGTGGTAGTTGATCGATTGACCAAGTATGCGCATTTCTTTTCTCTACCTAAGAAGCATGAGGCAACTGACGTGGCTCAGGTATTTTATACAGGGATTTTTAGGCTTCATGGTTTGCCTAAAAATATTATCAGTGACAAGGATAAGATCTTCATGAGCACCGTGCGAGTTGACTCGAGTCGACTTCAAAGACGAGCTACCACCATCGATCGACGGCAAACGGAGATTGTTAACAAATGGATAGAGGGCTATTTGCAGAGTTATGTGACCGGACATCAGCAGGCATGGATCAGATGGTTGCATATGGGTGAGTATTGCTACAATACCACATATCAGATGAGCATCGGCATGACTCCTTTCAGAGCTTTGTATGGATACGATGCCATGTCATTTGCTGATTTGGTATTATCAGATAGTCGGGCTCCCAAAGCTCGGGATTGGTTACAGGAGAACCAGGATATCCTGCGAGCTCTTAAGGAGAACCTCCAAAAGCGCGAGAATCAGCAGAAGGTTTATGCGGATCGGCACAGGATAGAGAGGTCCTTCGAGGTAGGAGATTTGGTGTTCCTACGTCTACAGCCATACAGGCAGTCGTCACTCAAGCAGAAGGGGGCAGAAAAGTTGAAACCACGGTTTTATGGTCCATACTGAGGTAGTCCAAATGAGTGGGTGCAACGAGATATGAGTTGGATCTTCCGAGCACGATAAGATACATAATGTCTTCCATGTGTCATGCCTTAAGAAGGCACTGGGACAAATATTGTACCTTCTACAGAGTTGCCACCATTGGACGAGGAGGGGAAGCTGGTTTTAGAACCAGACTCTATTATTGAGGTCAGACAGAGGAAGCTCAGGAGCAGAGATATTACAGAATACTTGGTACGGTGGAAGGGTTTGCCTCTTGAGGATGCTACTTGGGAGGGAGAGCAGATTCTACAACATCCTAGTTTGCATTTGCTTGGGGACAAACAAATTTTGGGAAGGGAGGACTGTAATGTCCCCTTTCCTCGCCACAAGCCCGAGGGCCGACTGGTCCTAACCTTAGTCATGCCCATGGGGTTACTGGGACGCTATGAGCTACCGCGTATGAATATCTAGTCCAGTTATAATTTTCCATTGACAGGGTTATAAAGTGTTTTTGAAAGGACTAGATGTTATGTTTTATCATTGGAAGGGGCCACTTAACTCCTAATGTTCTAATTTTGCGTTGGGGTCACCTTTTTGGACCATGGCGACTTGAAAAAGAAAAAGCAACTTCAAGTTACTTTATTATTTTGGTTTTCCCTAAGGGAAAATGCGACTTGGGCTTTTAGGTTCTCTTGGCATGGGAAAAGTTATAAAAGGAGAAGAGGGGTGAAAGGGAGATCGCTCATGCATACACTTATATTTTCTTTCATGTGCAACTGTTGTTTGCAATTATCCAGCTTGTGGAGTAAGATCCCACGGGAACCCTAGCTTCGATGGTGAAAGATCCATCCCTAGTTAGCACGTCACTGTTCGGTGGTGAAAGATCCACCCTCGTTTGTCATTTTGGAGCTGAAATCGGGGGTTGTTCTTCAGAGATATTTTCAGAGGGTTTCAATGAAGGGTTTTGAAGGTTTTTGGGCATTTTTGGAGGAGATATTTTTGGGTTTTTCAGGGCAGATCTATGGCATCCTCTTTGGCAAGGTCTAGCTTCAGTTTAAAGGCCTTTGCAAGGGTTTCCAGCCATCTCCAAGGTGGGGCGACTTGTTTTGAAGATTGCAGGTCTGTTTTGGAGGGTTTCCACTTCCTCAAATTCTGATTTGAAAGTTGGGATATCATCTCCTATATTTATAGATAATATTTCCAAGGTTTCATAGTTTTTGCATCTATATTCCGGAAGATATTAATTTTAGAAGTTTTCAGCTATTTAGGGCACGCTGTAATTTTCTGGCAGCATTTTGTTATTCAAAAAATTCCAAAAATAGTTCTATAATATCTGTTATTGTATTAGCAAGCTCCATTTAAAATTTCAAGAGATTTGAGCAAGTATTTTTGGAGTTATCCATTATTTTCTGTTCGCTGCCCTAGATTTAATTTTCTGCAAAAATCAGATTTCTGTTTGGCTGCAATTTGTCTGTATTTTGCATATTTTAAAGTATTATCCTACAAGGGATATTTCATCTTGGACAAACGAGTAGGAAGGAAGACGGGGTAGAGAAAGTACAAACGAGTACTTTGTTTGATGGAAGAACAAAGGGCTTGCATGGAGGATTTGTGGATATCAAAGGAGAAACTTGGCCGCATGGGTTAGCCAAAAACCAGATGAGCTGTGGCCCACAAAATGTGAGCCCATGTTCACAATCGAATTTCCAAGTAGTCTAATGCAAGATCATCCCTGGATCTCTAAGCCCTACACACTTGAGTTGAGCCACAAAGCTCTTCAAAGCTTCACAAAGCACTTAGGAGCTTTGCAAGCTTTGTAGTTCATGTGTAGCTTCGCAAAACTAAGAAAAGCTCTGCAAGCATAAGGTGAGTTCACATAACTCAGTTGAGATTCACAAGCCTAGAAAGGCTCCAACTAGTTTCACAAGCCACAAGGCCATTAGGCCAAGAAACCCATTCTCGTGGCCTAAGATCAGTATAATTTTGTTTAGGGTCGGCAGCAGTTTAGAACCACCTCTAGAGGTTAGCGATACTCACAAGATCAAACATATTTTCCTATGAAGCCACATGTATTTCTACAAGTGGCCCAATGCCACTTGAGTAGTTTAGACAAGGCACCACCCTTAAGTGCGGAATTCGTTAAGCAATACCTTCAATGGCTTCCTCAACGTCCCAAACATTTGCCAGCCACATTGCAAAGTTCAATGGTGCCACCAAATGCCAATATCATCCCTATCTCCATTCCAAAGGGGTGGAATTCCAAAACAGGCCAAGTGTCCATGCCATGCATAAAGTTTCAAGCATGTGTACTCTAGATCATCAATAATCAAGGAAGTAACGCCATCCACCGCTTTTTGGATGTGTTCTTTGCTAGAAGATAGGACTAACGACATGTTAGGGATGTCGGAGTTATCACCGTAGAACATGTTAGCCTACCAAAAAGTTCCAGGACTTCAACACCATGCAATGTGATTCGCCGCAGTTGATTAAATGACTTCAAACTATGCTTGTAATGTGTCTCAAATTATCTGGTAGTAATCTGACATCAATGGTTTCTTGTAACACCTCTTGGCCAATATAAAGCGAGTGAGAGATTGGGTGAAGTGGTTCTATACAACCACAATAATCCTAAGCATGAGACAAAAGCTTCTCACCACCGCAACAGAAATGGCATGGGTTGGAAGAGTCTTCCAGCAGCATTGTTGGTTCCAGTATAGTAGAGTGTGAAGTAGCTAGAATAAGAGCGAGGTAGCTCATATTGAGTAAGGGAATGGTTGTTAGTTTGCATAGGGGTGCATAGAAAACAACGCCAAGTCAGCCCAATGTGTATAAAGTTGGACTGTGAGTTCACAGGGTTGAAATGTAAGCAGGTTAGTGTAATGTCTCCAAATTTTCGTGTTTAAATGAGCAAAAAGTTATTGTGTACCTATCTTGTGTTGTAATTGTGAGTTGTGAGTTGTACCTATAACCCACCTCGCCATCACAAGCAGTGTCAAAGCTGAATCGATTCTAGAGTAGTTGCATATATGACATGGGGTGTTTTTCAAAGAAAACTAGTCGAAGTTTGTGACTTTAGGATGAGCTGAAAGGATTAATCGAAGAATTTAAAAGGGAGATAAAGCCCCTCGGAAAGAGGCTGGTTGACTCAAACGCAGGAACCCTGAACTACAAGAGGGCCATTTTGGAGGAAGAGGGAGGCGATGCTAACTCTTGGGGATACCTTGATTTTGTCCCTCCTGAAGGAGGGGCCAAGGAAGAGAAAGGGGACTCTGAGAACCTCTTTTCTAATATGCATATGTTGAGGTCCATACATGATTGAGTAAAGTCTAATTGGTATTTAGAATGCAGTGAATTGAAAGGCAAAAAGAGAAATTGGCTATTGCCCTACAACATTTGGATGGTGTGTCCCATACATGGGAGGACAAATGGATGCTTAAATAGCCCCTTAAAGGTTTTGCAGATAAGCTGACTGAGAGGGAAAATTTGTAACTAGGATGAGCAGTATGATACTCAGCATTTGCAGCATTTCTAGAAGGGTTTGTGGAGGATTATATTAGTAAATTTCAAGCCCTAGAGTGCAAAGCCAGGCTTTCTTCAATTTGTTGCGGAAGATATCCATCTCCAACTTGGGAACCAAAATTCAAAAAAGGTAAGATAATTTCAATAAGACTATTAGGAAAAACTGTAATTTTAGCTAGGAGAGTAGAAAAGCATATTGAGGCCCTGAGAAAGATAGTTGTGGGAACTACAAAGAAATCCTTTACATTTGATAGGAAGCTTAAAGAAGGGAGGAATCGTGACTCTCTATCCTAAAACCCTGACTCGAAACCAAAAACCCTGTTGCAAGTGTTCCCAACCTTGGAGTAAAGGCAATGTGTGTAACCTCAAACATTCTACATGGCTAAAGATGTGTGCTCATACGAGTTTGAGCTTTAACCCAATAAAGATGACACCCTTGAACAACCCAAGAATGAATGAACTTGAATACCAAGCCACACAAGGTTTAGACACAGGGAATCATTGATGTCTCTTGCTTCCATGATAGGGTTAGAACAAGTTGGCACCTTTAAAAAATTCCCATATACAAAAGAAGGGTTTTTTTAATCGTAAACCCTAGTAGCACACTTAATGATTTGCACAAGAAGCAAGACCACAGATTGGGTCTCCATCTTGACATATCTAAAAGCTTACCGATCTCAGTCCCAGGTCGCTGGAATATTGACAATTTAGAAGTGGCAAACAATGTTGAACTTGTAGTAACTGATTACACCATCAAGAACATGTTTTACATGGTGGATGTTGGAGGATTAGACATCATTTTGGGCATCCAATAGTTGTATTCACGGGATGTACTCCACCAACCATCAAGAAAGGTTCATTTCCTTTAGGAAAGAGGGTCATGCGTATATGATCAAATTCTAGCCTCAAAAAGATCAAGGTTGTTGACTAGAGTCGGATGACAAAAATTCTGTAGAAAGGAAATTCTAGCTTTATGCCTCATATGTACTACAGATCCTTCCCCAGATAGGGATTGGGACATATAATTGAGATAGACCCTACAAAGGATCCCGCAGTAGTTCAGCTCTACAAGAAATGATCAAATTAGCAGGAAGCGCTATTGAATGATCATCACTTCAAGTGAAATTTTAACAATTTAATTTACCAGGAAATTTAAAAGTTACCCTTCATTTGAAAGGCAAATAAAAATGTATACTTCTTTGTTGACTAGAGGCCCCTTTGAAGGGCACTGCAGACTACATATTTGATCAATGCCTACAGGTATGGGCACTTCCAGATATCAGAAATTGAGCAATTGGTGCATGAAGTATTGGAGATGGGAATCACTGTCCCCAGTAAGAGCCCCTATGCTACACATGTCGTCTTGGCCAAGCAGAAAGATGGGTCTTATCACCTTTGTATTGCTTACAAAGCTTTGAATCACATTACACTCGAGAAAAGATTCCCAATGTAAGGGATTTGATGATCTGGTGGATGAGCTCGTTATATGGTGGATGAGCTCGTTATATGGTGGATGAGCTCATTGGGGTAAAGTATTTTTCCAAGACTTATTGTAGGTCAGGGTTTTAATAGATACCAATTAACTTGCAGGACCAAGAGAAAGGCAGACTTCCAAAATCATCAAGGGCACTATCAATTCAAAGACATGTCAATTGAGTTATTGCCACTTTCCAAGCATTAACTAATAACATATTTAGCAGGTTCTTTTTGCGAGTGTGTCCTTGTTTCCTTTGATGATATTCTAGTTTACAGAAAAATACTAGAAGAACATTTATCGCATTTGGATATTCTACTTCGAATATTACCCAATGAAAGAAAGTATGGAAATGAATCTCAATGTTAATTTGCCCAGCAAATCCTAGAATACCTTTGGCCAGATTATTTCCTCAGAAGGTGTTCGTACAATCCCTACAAAGATAAAGGCCAATGTGATTGGCTTGTGCCCAAAACTCTTAAGAAAGTGCATTTGCAGTTTCTTAGGAATAGCAGGTTTCTAGTGCAGGTTTGTCAGGAATCTCTCTACTACAGGCTGTCCTTTGATAGACCTCACCAAAAGGAATGCCTTCTATTGTGTGACTAAGACACAAGGAGCTTTTTAAATTCTCAAGCAAGCTCTTGTCTCGGGTCCAGTATTGGCAAACGCTAATTGTTCCAAGCCCTTTCTTACAGAGTAAGGTGCCTCTAAATTTGGACTTGGTGCAGTGCTTTCCCAAGCTGATCATCCCATTGCCTTGAAAGCAAAATTCTCAATGACAGGGAACAGACATATGTCCCCATCCAACAAAGAGATGTTGACCATCCTGCACACAATGGTCAAGTGGCATCGACTCTTCCTAGGAGAAAATTTCTCATCAAAACTGACCACCTTGGCGTGAAACATCTACCGACTCGAGGGAAACATAAAGAGACAACAAAAACAGATTGATCGAATCCAAGCATATGACTCTGAGATCATGTCTAAGAATGGGAAATGTGGTCGTTGATACTTTATCCAGTAGTATGCTCCGTGGGTCCTTCACAGTGTCACACTTTCTAGCCAATGTGCTTGGCTGGAAACTCTTCAGCACAGCTACATTGCCAACCTTGTTACTCTATATCTCAAACAAGTCATCACAAATGGTAAGAAAAGGAAGTCTTGAACAGCCAGAAATGGAATTATCCTCTTTAGGAGTTGCATGTACTGCAGAAGTGATTCACCACTCATTCCAAAAGGCAATGGAGCATGATCATGCATCCCCTTTGGCAAGGCATGTCAAATTTCATATAACCTACAGGAACATAAGAACCATCTTCCAGTGAAGCAACATGAAATCTGATAATCTAAAGTTTGTGGCTAGGTGCCACACTTGTCAGCACAACAAAGTGGAGAGTGTTCTACCTCCATGACTCCTTTATCCTAATGCTATCTTCAATAACAAGTGAGAAGTGGTGTCCGTGGACTTCATCTCGGCTCTTCCACATCAAAGATCGGGATCAAATATTTTTGGCCATGAATTAGTTGACAGTATGCTCATTCCTTTCCCATGGAAAATGCCTTCAATGCTCCTACACATGCCAAGTTGTACTTTCAAAATATTTCTAAGTTGCATAGGATCCCTCTGTGCATCATTTGTGATAGGGACCACACATTACAAAGCTATTTTGGAGAGAATTATTCAGGCTCACTGGGGTGACATTCAGCATGAGTAATGCTTTCCACTCTCAAACTGATGGGGAAAACAAGGTAGTGAACCAATACCTCAAAGGATGTACACATGGGACAAACATAGAAAATGGATGAAATGGTTGTATTCACCAGGATACTTGTATAACAGCGCATACCACTCAACCATCAAGATGAGCCCTTTAAGGAACTGTATCAATATGAACTCCCATGGACTGGGTCATCCAAAGGGGAAAGATTTTGCAACCGTTGACTCAATTTTGGAGATGCAGACTATTCTACCTTTGTTAAAAGACAGTATGACTTTGTGTGCAAACCATTTGAAGCAGCAAGCTGGCCAACACCGTAGTCAACAAGAAATTTTTGTAGGGGTTAAGATTATTTGTTCACTACAACCCTTAAAAGGAAAGGGAAGATGAAACCATAGCCCTGGTATTATAGTCAGAATAAGGTGCAGGCACAGGTTGGAGAGTTGGCACATGCACTAGACATCCCAAGCAAGAAGATCCCTGATGAATGTTTGAAGAGGAAGGTAGGCATGCACATAAATCCAGACAGTTTTCAATCACATACAAGGAGCTATAAGTCATTTTTGATCATGAGGGGATACTTGCACAATGAATGAAGAATTTGCAGAATAATGTGGTTTGAATTTTGAAGGTGAAGTGGAAGCATTTGTCAGTCACAGATGCGGCATTGGAAAATGAGGAGTTAAAAGGAAACATCCCATCCTCCCAAAGTTGCACACAATTTGGAGCATAAAATATGAGGGGGCTTGAAAAGAGCTTTAACAAGAAACCATTCTTTCTCACAGGTTTTGTAAAGTAGCATTATAGGGTGTATGTGAGAGAGAGCTTTCTTTTCTGATGTAGTGGTCCTGGGTTCTATCCTCCCACCATATGCCTCCATGGTATTAAATAAAATTCATAGTCCAAAATTTTGTTCCACTGGACATTTTCGAGAGGTCACCCATCCTAGTGCTACTCTATGTTCAGCAAACTTAACTTTGTATGTTTTGCAATTTTTGGAGACGAATCTCTTTAAGGGGGAGGACATGTTGTGTACCTAGACACATCACACTAGTATGAGTATATTATAGCCTATTTTGTCCTAAGGTGTATGATTATGTCATAATGCATTATGAAGTCAAATTGTGTTTAGATTACTAAAGTTTGTAATAATGTAATTACGGTTTCCTTCCCATTGAGTATAAGTTGAGGGAAAACTCTACCTTTTGTATCTCTTAGCATTCAGTTATCAATCTAGTACAAAGAGCCGTCCCTTGACCTGCTGTGTTTTTATCAGTCAGATTTGCTGGTGTGAATCCATCTCAGGTGTGCAGGTGCCCCCAATATTACTGTTACATTTTGTATTTAGCTTACATTTTTGCAGATTTGTTCTCTTGGAATGCTGTGTTTATTGGACTGTTAAGATAAGTTAAAGAATCTTATAACAGAATTAAAAGTAATTAAATTCATTATAACAAAAGCATATTTTGAGATTAGTTTCTCAAAAAGGGCCAAGCGTTATAAGCCATGTAAAATGGCAATTATTCTTAGGTTCATTAAAAATCAGCACAATTTTATATTCAATTAGGCTACAAAAAAACCTATTTGTTAAGTTAAAAAAAAATTATAATTAATAGCCTTCTTCACAAAGGAAATGCAAGACAAGAAAATTATTGAAGCCGAAGAAATTAACAAGGATTAATTCAAGAAGTCAGGTGGGTTTTACCAAAAACTTCTTTCTTCCAGTTTAACTTGTTCACTACTACTCACCACCAGAATGTCTATGCCCAAGCTAAAGCCATATTGACATACTCTTGTTCAATACTACTCACCACTACAATGTCAATGCTCAAGGCAGAGCCGTACCAACATGCTCTTTATGCTAAGGATATACAAGTCCCCAAGACTTCTAGAAGACTGAAAAAACATCTGTCCCAATTAAACTAGGAAGCATAACCGACTGTGAAAAGTGACATTTTGGCAATATATTATGATAATCATATTTAAGGATTTAGCACATGTTAATCAACTGCGATTTTGCTTAAAACACAAGATGCAAAGCCTAAAGATGTGAGAATCATAGAAGCAAATTGATGAATGTTAATGCCAAGATATAAACTGATAACGATATAAAAGTATATAAACGTGTGAATTTTTACCCCCACTAATGGGCTTCATGATAAAAAGGAAACCTAGGAAGAAAGTGAAGTGGGGCCCTCCTCCCCCTAAATATTTCAAGCTGAATTTTAATGGGGCTGCAAAGAGGAACCCTGGTATGGTAGGTGCAAGCAGGTAGTAACAGTGAAGGCAATTCAATTCAAATCTTTATGTCGGGATTGCTTGTGTAACTAATAACACAGCTGACACTGGCACTAGTTTTTGGTCTGCAAATTGCCCACAAGAGATGGATAGACTTATAATTCAAGGTGACTCAATAATCATAATCAAAATGCCCTAAGGAAGCATGAGACTGACAACTATTAGCTCTGAGGTATTCTTTAGACAGCTTAGTCTTTCTTGGATCAATTTTCCAATTTGAGTATAAGGCACTGCTTTAGAGAATCCAACACAGAGCTTTGTCTTTGTGAGCATATGGAGGAGGCACAAGGGCTGGCCTGATGCTTGGATAGCAAAACTGACATCTCAACACTTTCTAAAGCATTCGCAGATCAAGATCCCCCCTTTTTGCCTGAATACTTTTTTTTTTTTTTTTTTTTTAATATATATTGCTCTGGCTCAAATCTGAACTGATAACATCAAAAGGATCCATAGAACACCATACTAAAACTGCATAGATAAATTAAATAAAACAAACCCCGCAAACCGGGTGAATACAGAAAAGGCGCCTAGGGTTTAACAGGCAGATTTCTTCATAAACAATTCAGCCGTGTATTTAATAATGATTTTTGATGCTAAATATTACGGCAATACAATTATAAATCTGCAGATAGATTAATAATAAAGATTGTCCAAAACCCACTGTAAATGATTCAAACCAAATCGATTTGATATATAACTGATGTTGGAAATTACAATAATTATCTATCATGAAAAATACCTCAAATACTGCATAAAACAACTGTAGAATAAGTCACGCCCCACTTTAGAAGAAGTCGTATAAATGCCCACTGCTGCAATTTATTTCTCTTTCAAACTGCTGGAATGATAAAAACCTGTGAATACAATGAAGATCCTTGAATGGAAACTTCTCTCACTGCTCCTGGGGTTTCCGTCCGCAAGAGGAATAATCCAGAGGGTTTCCGTCCTTGGATTTTGTCTGCAAAAGCTCAGAGCTAACACTGGGAGAAAATAATAATAATAATCAATACCTTTTCCCAAGTCGCATTTTTTTCCCTTATAGCCAAAAAACCCTCCAAAGATGCAAGTCGCACTTTTTCCCAAATCAGCATAATTAATTTTTAATTAATTATTTCTTTTCCAACCAAGTCGCATTTTTGGCTTATTTGACCCTTCCCCAAGGCAAGTCGCATTTTTGCCTAGGAAGGCACATTAAATAATTTATTAATTTATTTAAATGCACTTTCCTAAGTCAAAGTCACTTAAACAGTCTATTAATTCATTATATGTGCTTTAATGATATTTTACTTTATTTTGAGCACAATATAATAAAATTAATAAACCGAAGTCACCCTTGAAAACACCCTTTGGCCGTCGGGTAGACAAAATGGGCCAAAGGTCTTCGACCGAACTATTCGAGAAAGAGGGACATTACAGTCCTCCCTTCCCGAGATTGCTTGTCCCCAAGCAACTGTAGAGCTGGATGTTGTAATATAGACTCGCCCTCCCATGTAGCATCCTCCACTGGTAACTCTTTCCACCTCACCAGGAACTCCCGAATAACTCTATTCCTCAATCTCCTCTCTCGGCTATCCAAGATCTCCTCTGGCACTAAATCCAATCTCCCTTCCTCATCCAAGGGTGGTAACTCTGTAGAAGAAATAATGTGCTGCCCCAAGGCCTTTTTCAAGCAAGATACATGAAAGACATTGTGTATCTTACTCTCAGAAGGCAACTCTAGCTCATATGCCACTTCACCAACTCTCCTCAACACCCTGTATGGACCATAGAATCGTGGCTTGAGCTTTTCAGCCCCACTCTTCTTGAGAGTACTCTGTCTGTAAGGCTGAAGACGTAGAAAACCATGTCTCCTACCTCAAATGATCTCTCCACTCTGTGCCTATCTGCATACATCTTCTGTTGATTTTGGGCCGCTGAATATTTTCCTTAAGTACCTTAAGGATGTCCTGACTATCCTGTAAACTCTCCTGAGCCTTGGGAGCTCTACTGTCCCCAAACGCCAAATCAACAAAAGATCTCGCATCATATCCATACAATGCTCGGAATGGAGTCATACCAATAGACATATGGTAAGTGGTGTTATAGCAATACTCACATAAATATAGCAACTTTACCCATGCCTTCTGTTGTCCTGCAACATAGTTACGAAGATAACCCTCTATCCACTTGTTCACAATCTCTGTCTGCCCATCCGTCTGAGGGTGATAACTAGTGCTAGGAGTCAACTCAGTGTGAACCAAACGGAAAAGCTCCTGCCAAAATATGCTCATAAACCTGCTATCCCGATCACTAACTATGTTCTTTGGAAGTCCATGCAACCTGAATATCTGACGGAAGAACAAATCAGCCACATGAGGTGCCTTAAAGCTGGTAGGGACAGCGAAAAAGTGTGCATATTTTGTCAACCGATCAACTACCGCATAAATGCGATCATTCCCTTGCACCATGGGAAGACCTGTAATGAAATCCATCGAAATACTTTCCCACTTCTGCTCCGGAATGGCAATGGCTGTAGCAAACCTGTTGGGAAAGTATGCTCTGACTTGTTCTGCTGACAAGTCATACACTCACGGACATGGCGCAAGACATCATCCTTGAGACCCTTCCAGAGAATCTCTCTCTAATTTGCCTATATGTTTTAAAATACCCTGGATGTCCTGCAAGTGGTGCATCATGGAAAGCATGCATAATCTTCTCCTTAAGCTCAGATTCAGGAACTAGGTAAATTCTGCCCTTATACAAAATCAAATCAGCTATTACCTTATACCGGCCATCCTGAATTTTTCCATCCATAATGTCACATGCCCAAGTGTTTTTGGAATACTCAACTAACAGTTGAGATTTCCAATCTGCTGAAATCTCGCTCAAAGAACATAGGGCAGTGAGATGGGGTTTCTGAAAGTGCATCAGCCACTACATTCTTCGTCCCCTTGACATACTCAATGTCAAAATCATATGCCTGGATTTTGCTGACCCATTTTTGTTGCCTCTCATTGAGTTCCTTTTGTTCCAGGAAATATTTCAAGTTGTTGTGGTCGGTTCTCACCACAAATTTTCCACCCACCAAATATTGTCTGAACTTTGCCAAAGCATGCATAATGGCAAGCATCTCCTTATCATAGGTGGAATACAATCTCTCATTATCTCTCAACTTCCGGCTCTCGAAGGCAATAGGATGGCGATCCTGCATAAGAACTGCACCAATCCCCAATCCCGAAGCATCACACTCTAAAATGAAGGGCCGTGAGAAATCTGGAAGAGCCAAAACTGGACAGGTGCTCATAATTACCTTGAGCCTCTCAAATACTACCTGTGCCTCATCTGACCAACTGAATGCACCCTTCCGTGTAAGATCTGTCAATGGAGCTACCAACTGAGAATAACCCTTCACAAACCTCCTGTAGTAACCACATAACCCCAAGAATCCTCGCAAGTCAGAGATATTCCTGGGTGGTGGCCAATCCTGCATTGCCTGTATCTTCTCCTGATGGACCTTGACCCCATTGGCCCCAATGACATGCCCAAGATACAATATCTCCGTAAGTCCAAATTCACACTTGGACATCTTAGCAAATAAAGACTGAGTCTCCATTATGCTAAGTACCTCATCAAGATGCCTCAAATGATCATCCCATGTCCTGCTATATATCAGAATATCATCAAAAAATACCAACACAAACTGCCTCAACTGCCTGTTGAAGAGATGGTTCATACATGACTGAAATGTAGCAGGTGCATTGGTGAGTCCAAATGGCATCACCAAGAACTCATAGTGCCCGTAGTGACACCTGAAGGCTGTCTTGTGAATGTCCTCATCCCGAACTCGAATCTGGTGGTAGCCTGATCGAAGATCAATCTTCGAAAAGTAGATAGATCCATGCAACTCATCTAAAAACTCATCAATGCGAGGAATGGGATACCTGTTCTTGATGGTTTTCTTGTTCAGTGCACGATAGTCAATGCACATCCTCATGGTCCCATCCTTCTTCTTCACCAAAACAACTGAAGAAGCAAAGGGACTAGAACTAGGACGGATGTGTCCCATCTCCAAGAGCTCTCTAATGGCCTTCTCTATCTCATCCTTATATGTCTTAGGATGGCGATAAGGCATAGTCATCACGGGTTTAGCACCCTCCTCAAGCTCTATAACATGCTCAAACCCTCTATCTGGTGGTCTACCTGGAGGAATGTCACCAAACACTGGGCCGTGCTTATCCAGTATGGACTGGATGTCAATATGAAAAGGTTGCTCACACTGTCTGAAGAAGATTTGGATGAAATGAAACACTGGGCTGCCCATGCAACCTCTCCATGTCTCACTATAGACTCCATCCTGCGTGCTGAAACAACTCTAGGCCCACCGTCAGAAAGAGCCCGAAGCACAATCTTCTTCTTATCCACCATAAACTCCAACTCCATCCTCCGAAATCCTGCACATATCTGCCAAGGGACTATAACCACTGAATACCCAATACTGTATCAATCTCACCAAGTCCAATAACATAGAAGTCATCGATCAATGTGTAGTCCCCCATCTGAATACTAAGCCGTGGAATCCTCTTAGTGTAACTAATAAAGCAAATCCATCTGCTACCCGTACACTAAACCCCTCAAATTCCTCAACCTATAATCCTCGCTTCGCAGCCAACCCCTCATCAATGAAGTTGTGCGTAGCTCCACTGTCAACCAAACAAACAATCCATTGTCCCTTAAGCACTCCCTTCAGCCGAAAGGGATGGTACTAAGAACTCCTGAGAGTGTAGCAATAGTGACATCGGATGAATCCAATGCCTCACTCTCACCAAGCTCTATTTGGGGCTGCTCCCCCTGTGCATCATGGTCACCGCCCTCATCCTCTACATCTGTATCTAGCGAGTGATCATCCTCCCCATCTGAAATCACCTCAATGAGATGCACCTTGCCTTTACCAAGGCAACGATGTCCAGGCTCCCAATGATCTTTGCAATGAAAGCAAAGCTTCTTCCTCCTCAACTCATTACGAGTCTCCTGATCCACCTTAGGAGGTGGTGCACTCTTTTGCTGAAGTAGTAGAGCGCTGAAATGGCCTGGAGCTCGTGGGAAACTTCTTATTGGGCTGATAAGAAGTGGGGGATGTGTCCAAGTCCAATGTTGTCTGGATGGCATCATGCAATGTCCTAGGCTTAAGAGCCTTGACCAATCCTCTCATCCTGTCATGAAGGCCCTCTATGAATAACATCACTACCCTCTCTTCTCGGGCATCTCTGGAACCATAATTGCTATACGCTGAAATTCGTTGATGTATGAATCAACGTGTCCACTGGCGAGTCGGAGTGCAAGTCCCTGTAATACAAGCTCCACATCCTTGCGATCAAATCTCGCAATCAACCTCTCGCTGAAATCCCTGTATGACCGTAGAAGCTCATGACCCTGTGTAACTAACCCATGGTGCCACCAATCATAAGCCACCCCCTCAAGGTGTAATGTAGCGAACTGTATGGCCTCCTACTCCCTCATGGGTTTGAGGGTAAGATAGGTGTCAAGCTTGTGAATCCAAGCCCTGGCACTGATCTTTCCACTACCATCAAAAGTGGAGAGGGTTACCTTATTGGTAACCTGCTGCAAATCCCTATTTTGTTGCGCTCTAGGCCTCCTGTCCTATCCAGCCCTCATGTTATCTCTCCTCTGAGCACAATACTGTGGGAGGGGAAATACATCCCTCACATGTTGTGGCAAACTCCTCCACTCATCACTGACTGCCATAATAGTATCCAGAAAAGATACTTCTTCCGGTCGCCCTCAATCTCTGGTGGATCATCTCTAGGCAGGAAGTTAGGCTGCATAGGCCTATCTGCAATCCGCGTAGGTCTCCTCTCATCTGTATGAGTGTGTCTCCGCTCATCTGTATGAGTATGCCTCCGCTCACGGCGTGGCGATCCCCTAACACTCCCAAGCTCTGAAGGTGATCTGCTATGATCCCTGTAACCACTGGCAACTGATACGGATCTATCCCTCCTGCCGTGCCTGTCCCGCGGCCTATCTAGTGCCAACCTGTCCAAGGTAGTGCCCATGCGCTCCATGGTCTGTAACAACTGCCTCTGAGTGGCTGCCATATCCCGAATGAAATCCCTATCTGGATCTGCATGTTCCTCTCGAGGAGGACTCTCAGGTCTATCACCCAAATATTCCATTATGTCACCTCCTACAATACCAGCTTCGAGTCGTGCTCATCTGTGGGTGTAGTATCTGTGTGGACCGTCCTCTTTGTGCTGCATTCAAAGCTGATTTCTAGTTTTAATACACTCTCTGCTTCCTTCCCACACAGGTTGGGAGGATACACTGCTCTGATACCACTGAAAGATCCCAAACCCCTTTTTGCCTGAATACTTTTTTTTTTTTATATATATATTGCTCTGGCTCAAATCTGAACTGATAACATCAAAAGGATCCATAGAACACCATACTAAAACTGCATAGATAAATTAAATAAAACAAACCCCGCAAACCGGGTGAATACAGAAAAGGCGCCTAGGGTTTAACAGAAGATTTCTTCATAAACAATTCAGCCGTGTATTTAATAATGATTTCTGATGCTAAATATTACGGCAATACAATTATAAATCTGCAGCAAATAGATTAATAATAAAGATTTTCCAAAACCCACTGTAAATGATTCAAACCAAATTGATTTGATATATAACTAATGCTAGAAATTACAATAATTATCTAGCATGAAAAATACCTCAAACACTGCATAAATCAACTGCAGAATAAGTCGCCCCACTTTGGAAGTTGTATAAATGCTCACTGCTGCAATTTATTCCTTCTTCTGAAACTGCTGGAATGATAAATAACCTGTGTAAACAATGAAGATCCCTGAGTGGAAACTTCTCTCACTGCTCCTGGGGTTTCCGTCCGCAAGAGGAATAATCCAGAGGGTTTCCGTCCTTGGATTTTGTCTGCAAAAGCTCAGAGCTAACTGCCGGGAGAAAATAATAATAATCTGAATACCTTTTCCCCAAGTCGCATTTTTCCCTTATAGCCAAAAAACCCTCCAAAGATGCAAGTCGCACTTTTTCCCAAATCAGCATAATTAATTAATTAATCCTTCTTCAAGCAAGTCGCATTTTTGGCTTATTTGACCCTTCCCCAAGGCAAGTCACATTTTTTGCCTAAGAAGGCACATTAAATAATTTATTAATTTATTTAAATGCACTTTCCTAAGTCAAAGTCACTTAAACAGTCTATTAATTCATTATATGTGCTTTAATGATATTTTATTTTATTTTGAGAACAATATAATAAAATTAATAAACCGAAATCACCCTTGAAGACACCCTTTGGCAATCGGGTAGACAAAACGGGCCAAAGGCTTCGACCGACTATTCGAGAAAGAGGGACATTACATATTAAGAACAGTCCAGTCCTAAACGTGTAAATTTTGTGCAGAACCGGTCTGATTTTGTGTGTGGGTGAGTGGGTGTGCATGCGCATGCGCGTGCAGTAACCAACGTGACTCTTGAAGTGAAGTGGCTCTTCCTCCATGAGGATAAATAGGCTGATTTGTCTTATATTCAAGGGGAGAAGGCACCTGGGATTGAACATAGTGACATTGTGACATTGTGTTGACTTGGGTAGGGGATTGAGTAAAAGGATGGTGGGACAAGAGAAGGTATCTGGGATTGAACATAGTATGAGGGTTAAAGCCCATGACCAAGAGTTGATTGAATGTCCTTGCATCATGCATTCCTGGGCCATAAACCTAATGATTCTGCTCGACATGGTGACTTGAGGGTGAACCACTTGAACTTTATCATCTAAAGGTTTGGGCTGCTGAACCCTCTACTCAGGAGACCCCACTTTAGCTGCCTTAAGCTGGGCATTCTCATTATAGGGCTGCAATTTTCTAGGCTCTCTTTATCCTATAATCTTTTAACTGTTTTTCCTTGGGAGTAAACCTACTTAGTAGATACACAGATATGAGAGCATCTACATCTTACATCAACTTATATTCAGGAGGCATTGCAACATATTTTGTTCTTGGCTGCCTATCATTCAGCATATGGTGGATTTCTGGAGAAAGCACAGCAATAGTTGAAATCACTTGCGCAGGAAGTTTGCGTCTTGACAAATAATACCTGTTTTCAGGCTAGTAGATCATTTAGAAAAACTTGGGTTTCGCCAGACTATTAATCAAATTTCAATCTTTAATTTTGAAAGGGAGTTTTAAAGATCAAGGCCAATCTGATAGTCATTTACTCAATCTTATAGGACAAGATTTAAAGAACAGATATCTGGTTTGTGTACATGGCCTTTACTGTATTGTCTAAGCCTTATCTTGAAAATTCATGTAGAATTTCTTGTACATGTTTTTATACCATGCTCATCTAGATTTGCTTCTGGTTAATTGAGAAAGCAGTGAAACACAAAGTTTGTTGTTTCCATCAGTTATAAAAATAACAGAACAATAGCATGCCTGTAAAAGGTGGAGCACAGCATTTAACAAGCAAGTGTCCTTTTCTGATGCAAAACCTAGTGCATCCTGCCCAATTAGCCATGACAGACCATGCTGTAGACAATTGCGAATCCTATATCGCAGAAGTATCTGGTTCCTGCCATTGTTAAGACCATCGTAAATTTTAAATGTGAAAAACCTTTCAGAAACTTCTAAAAGGAAATGAATCTTAAGTTCAGAAAACTGGTAAACTGTCTAATGCAGGAGTGTATGAATGAATTTCTCAAAACATCTTAGGATACCTTCAACTTTGGAAAAAGAAAATGTATGGTTGAGACAGATGATACAAGTAATCTAATAAAAATACCCCAAGAAACTATTACTTTCACGAAAGGAAAGGTTTGAACTTGATTGGTACATCTCTCCTACACATTAATCAAACTTTTCATTAAGAATAAGCCAAACCCCAAGAATGCTTGAGCCATTGCAAACATGCAATCCTACATGGACTTCTTAAAAAGAACTCTTATCATCCCCATTAGATAGTTTTTTTTTCCCAAGCTCTTTGTAAGGCCTTCAGTAGACCAAGGGAATAACAGCACCAATTAGTAATAAATTCAACAAGATAAATTCTATAGCAGCATAACACATTCTTCTTGCAATCCATTTTTTTAATTAAATAACTAAAGCATGATATTACTAATAATATGTATAAATATTAAATAACCTTGAATTTTAGATGCAAATATAAAAGCAACCAAAAGATCTACAAACTGGTAAGACTGAAAGTGAAAAATAGAACAAAACCGTTTTCACTCTCTTTGTATCTTTTCACTCTCATTACTCCCTGCTTCAGGATCCCCCAACACTCATGAAAGCACAACTTAGTTTGATGCTTGGTACCCTGATACTTATGCCGCATGCCTTTCTCATCTTATTGCTGACTATTATTCTATTTCCCTCATTACTATAAAGGGAAAATATGACTTCATATATCTTGTGCCCTTTGGAAGGCTGACCTTGAGGAACTTGATTTTTTTCCTCTCTATATGCCATCTTAAATTGATTCGCCTCATGGTACCTGTCCTCGTGAATTATTGATAAGATGAGATATGTAGAACCATGCACAGGAGACTCCAATTTGCCCAAGACCATGATCCTCCCTCCATCGCCTCCCTTCCCTCCATCACCTTCACTAGAAGAAAGCATTGCCAACTCCTCTAACAAAAAAATGAGAGTTTCTTACATCCAGCCAACATGAGCTCCTTGATTCCCTCCACAACTCCCTTGTGGCCTTTCAATGTACTGTCCATCCTGAGAAAGCATCTTGTTGGAAAATTAACGTAGGTAACACTTGTTAACTCTCTTTAAGACATTCTAAATCAGTCCTCCCTATATTCAACTCCCCTTCCCTCTTGCTTGTATTTTAATTACTATGAGGAGGACTATTCAAAGAATTTCACTAGCAAAGCACCATGGTAGAAGAGACATTCACCAAATGTTATGCCATGTCTTGGACACAACTTTCCTAGCAGCTAGAGCACCGTAAGTTCAAACCTAGGGAAGACTCACTTCAGAAAGGATTTTGAGAGTTCCGATCACAGTTTTACTCTTTAAGCTATTATTAAGAGGCTCAACAGAGGTAATCGAAAGACTTTTGTTGCTTCATAGACTTTAGAGAGGCCTTTCACTATGTGACCAGGCACTTTCTGTTTAGAGGCTCCATGCTATTGGTATCTCAAAGCTCCATCAGAGGACTATATAAGAAAAATAGTAGGTAGGTTTTGGACTACTCACGGCCTTTTTGACTTTGGTAAAGTATGGTTGGAGTTGAAAAGGGTATCCATTAGTGCAGATTCTATTTGGGATCTACATCTATGAGCTTGAGGACTTTCTTAAGTGAACACTCATAAAGCTGAAAATGGTTGTACCTTATATCACACATATTGATTGTTGTGTTTATTCTTGTTGAGGTAGTCCTCCTAGATCATTCTCCAATTCGCAAAGAGTCAGATTCTCTTAATAAGTTTTTGCAAGCTTTTCCAGTTAGTGTGTGACTGAAGCACCGTGGTTGCACACATACATACAGAGTGTCACAAAATCACACCTCAACAGTACAACAATCTAGCACCATCCATAGGTGGTCATAAGTGCTCACTCATTAAAGGAACTAATGTCACAAACATGAATCATGCATGATCACTTCTGACAACAAACACGTATAGTAGTATCCTAACCACCTCCATACCTGTAAATTAGATGGCTAATTTACTAGACAAGATTGTGACCAATCACAATCATAATGCATATCGTATGTTACCTATTATATATTCATATTATCGCCATAATTTTATCATAATCCATGATATATGCACCATCATTCTGACTAAAAACAAGCTATGGAGCCATCATGGATCACATAACATTGTCAGCAAAGAAAAACAGATCTAGCTTGTGACTGATTACAGTGAAGACGGCATATTTTATCAAGACAATGCCATTATTTATAATGTGCACTAGATCATCCTTCATGGGAACTTTGAGATCCTCATATCATAGTCATACTTCCAACATTTTTAGGAGCTGTCGCCGAAATGGATTCCTTGCAGAAAAATCGCTAGGTCACCTTCATCAAATTTCCAAATTCAGCAGTTTGACTCTTCAAATCAACTTTAAAAGTTTTATGGAAAAGTTTCTTTTGTCAAGGATTGTGACATTTCTATTATAAATATTTCCAAATTATTATTCACCATTGGTTAGTTCTCGAACATTCCAGAAATTATTCATTTGAGAAATTTTGACTCTAGATGAAAAAATTACAATAGAAAACAAAATTCTCTCGTAGAGGAACAACCAAACATCAAGTATATTTTTGTTTATTCTGCATTTTTGGATGAATTTGACTGGAAAAGAAAACAAGTTCTATATATATGCGACAAGGAGCATCTGAATATATGTAAGTGGGTTGCGAAGTATAAAGACAACCTGCAACTGCAAAAAATTGCGTATTTTCAAATTTTTCACAAATTTAAACAAACAAGTTACAGAAAGATCGGAACATTCAGTCTATAAGAGATAAAAGGGATCTTGAGTGTGTAATTTTCTTGCAAATTGTTAAGAGGATCCTAAACCCCTGTTAGGTCCTACAAAATCTATTTTTCAACAGTAATTATTTTTGGCATTTGTTTTCAACAGTTCCTGTGACAGATATTTTCGATTTGGTAACCTCTACATTATCTTGGCAATTCTTCATGTATGCCTCCTATCCTAATGCTCACCGGGACAATCACAAGATTCTGGAAGCAAGAAATGGAGTGGGATCTGCAAGGTCGAGACCATTGGGGTATCATCATCGTGATGAGGAAGAATCCAACTATTGATGGAAAATAGAAGAATGGACATAACAAGAGCAAACCTCTATCAACATATCTCCCATGAGTGGGAGTCACACATTAGCATTAGGGATACTCCAATGATATATGGAAGACAATTTAAATCTTTCTGGCTAGCCAAGTATGAACTTTCAACCTAAGAGTGATAAGGGCAGAAAAGAGGAGGATTGCAAGCTTTCTAATAAAGGTAAAGAAGAACCCAATAGAATTTGTCAACAATTGGTCAAGAAGGATAAGTCCGTCGAAATGACTTCTTACTAAACTCTTGTAAAGAATTTTGTTGACTAGAAGAATTGCTTTGCTCCCCAAATTACTGCTCTTTGTGACAAAGACGATAATTGTTGAATCAAAGAATTGATGCTTTGTATAGGATCTTCTAATGTTGATAGTCTTGATGCTTCAAATGAGAAGGATTCAATATTAAGGCGCCTAATGATAGTTCCTCCAATGATTTTCCATCCCCTCATGACACTCCATGCCTCGATAGCATTTGCATGAGCTAAGATGGGTGAGGGCATTTCTTCACATAGAAATGATTCTCTGTCACTGATATTGCTTCATGTGTTCATAACGATGCTTTGGATAATGCTCAAACAGACATTTCTCTTAGTGGATTTGAGAAGCATAATAGGGGCATTAGTTTGAAATTTACTTCAGAAATTAGGGTATACATGTGGTGGAATTGGCAGATATGAAAAAGGGATGGCTGATCTTATTGAGACAATTATTAAACTTCAAAAAGCGGCCTACGCTATCCTTGGATGATTTCTATGGAGGATGGTGATCCCTATATTTTTGATGAACAACACTCCGAGCACACACTTGTGGATGATTCCTCTCAACAAAAGAATTAGTTTATGGGTATTCACCATATTCTTCTTCTTGTGAGGAGCATGCAGAGCACGATGCATCCATGGGGAAAAGAAGGCGATTACTAGGTTCCTCTTTATTGCCAGAGGACCATTGGTCACAGATGTAGGAAAGTTGCTAAGAGACATTGTTTGAGCCCCCTAGAATCATCCAGCCATGTCTGCTTAACCCAAACTACTCTTTTATCGACATTATCACATCTTGTGTCATTTTCCTTGTGGTTGATGGGGATGTCAGAATTTTGTCTGACAGAAATTCGAACTAGCCTTCAGCCCCTTCCTGAATCTTCATCAGCAATGTCTTCTTCTTTTGCCGTGGATATTGTTCTCTCATGGTTATATACAATGTTTTAAAAATTGGAACCGGACTCGAGAACCGGTCGAGGGTTGGACCGGACCGGTTCAAACTTTATGAACCGGTTTACTAAAAACACATAAAAATTTATATTTTTAATGAAAACGATATATTTGAAAGATTAGAAACCATGATTCCAACAATTACACACAAAATATGCAAAGTTTGCTCATGTATATATGTAAGAAAGGTGTTTATAGCAAAATGGCACGAACTCCAAGTCCAATACACAATACATATATCATATATGAGATTCCGAAACAAAATACATAAATAATGTGGAGATTTCAGCTTTTCCACATCTTTTTAAATAGTATTATTTGGTTCAAACCATTTAGACATACATATTTATTCTGACTTTTATATGCTGATTTTGTTTATTACACAGCTGTTGGATACTTATTACAACTGAAAATTTGTTTAATATTGTTGTATACAGCTAATAAGCAATTGATATATGCTAGTGAGACTCATTAAGGCAATTAGTATCCTTTCATATGCTACTAATGTTGAATAAAAGAAATGTAATTGTAATGTTCGTTTTTCTTTAGAATGCAATACATTACTATTTTACCATAATACAATGTTGAGTTCTTGACTGGAACATGGTGCTGGAATATAGATATCTTATTCTGGATTTAATGAGTTATACAGAGACTAAGATGTAAATTCAGATTTGTTGGATGCTCTTTGGTATGTGTACTGAAGGATATCTGTTGATGATCAGGAAGTATAAATTTTAATTAAAAAAGTGTATTTTTAAAAACTACGCCGTAAACCTGCGCAGGGGCTCAACTCGTCCGGTTTATATCGAAACCGGACCGGTTTGACCGGTTTGGGACCAAACTGGTCAAACAATCCAGTTTTTCAACCGGTTCACTCCAAAAACATCAGACCAGTCGAACAGGCCAGTTCCGGTTCAACCGGTTCTGAAAACACTGGTTATATATGATGTTTGGAATATATCTTTATCGACATTTTTAGAATTTACGCATTTTGGGTCTATCCACCATTTGTGATCAAAGTTTGTAGCTTGCAGTCTTTTATCTCTTTTAGGGTTGGAGCTCTTTTTGGCTCCCACATGCAATATTATTGGTTGTACTTATGAATGTTGCATTGACTTACCCTAGTCAATCATAGACATTAATATAATTTCTTTCTTCACTTTTATGTTTGTCTTTGAATTCCTCTCTCATGCTGATTTAGCTGATCAAAATAAGCTCCAAACTTATGACTGAAAAATGCCATAAGCTCCCACACATTGAGAGATATTTGCCATATTTGATTTTGAATCCAATCATTGGACCTTTGTTTATGTACATCTTCCTCTTGATACTTCATAGGTAAGGCACCCATGTGTTTCACTTCACTTCTTTTCCAATGTCTTGATTCAAAGGAAACGATTCTCATTGGCCCTTTTCTTTACCCAACCGAGTTCAGGGCATAGACCTACAATTTTCCACAGAAATCAAAATAGTGTGCCTCTGATTACAAATATGATTGGTAATTGCTCAAGATATTCATGAGATAACCAGGCAACAAAGACCTTTAAATATAAGTAATGCCCATTTATGTTCCCTGCTACTAACACGCCAAGAACTATACTCATTGTGTGATGCATACAAATTGCAATCATGTGCCCATTAATCATAACTCAGGCTACAACTATTTGAAATTGAAACAAAACATCATGCACACAATATGTACACCATGTTTACCCTCAAGAAACCCATTTTGGGAAAAACCCATACCCTTTACTTTGTTGCTGGTTCTACAAAAACTCACACATTCTAAAAGACTGCCAAAAAGAACCCTGATCTTTACAGAAAATGTTTTATGCTCAAACATGATAAATTAATATCGCTTCAGAACCTAAACACCAAACTGACTACAAAAATGGAACGATTATGCTACCGATTGGTTGAGATTGGGAGTTGTACAATCACTCTGATGGATTTTCTGGCCGCAGAGATTCCATCTTTTCCCTAGTGTAAAATACATGATCAGTAATTTGTCACTACAGTGACAAAGAGGACCAACAAATCCATCTTGTAGACATTGTTTTCAACTTTTATTGGTTCAAGCATGGTTATATAGGCCTGTTGATTCCCCACTTTACATTCAATTAAGGTACTTCAGATCTGGTGATGCAGGATTATGGTACTTATCTTCTGTCATGCCTTGAAAAGTGACGTTAATATAATGGTTGATTATCAGTATCTTGGAGGTCTGATGTATATCATACAACATCCTTCAATCTTACTCGATTCATTTCAGATCACAATTACACATTTGTTTGCATGCTTCAAAAGTCTGATCTCTCATCATACACTTGCCAATGGGCTATCATGGAACACAAGAAATTGCATACTTCAATTAGAGAAGATTTGGAATTACAATTGCAGCATTATGCAATAAAAATGCATCTTCAATTTGGACTTCAAAAAATATCACAAGGCGATCTCCCTCCCCACCATGTATGGAAAAAATCAACTATTACAAATATCTATATATGCATCGTTAGCATGCCAATGCAATCTACTCAGATCTAAAGGGTGTAAAGATATATGAAGAAAACAACTAAACCCTTGATCACCATCAACAAGCTCATCAAAAGAGGAACCATCTCACATTCATCACTCTATGATCTGACAATCATCACCCTATTTTTCCATTAAGATATATATGATCTTAATATTTCATGGCTCTTACCGATTTGACATAACTATCCAAGCCCTAAATCAATAATATTGGAAGGACCTTTTGAAATCAATAATGGCAAGAATCGTAAGGCCGTCATACAGACATTGAATATTAACTGTTGGGCCAGTATTACGAATCAGAATCTCACCCACCTTCCACTTTAGCTTGGATATCAAGGTATAAGTATAACGATATCTCCAATTGATTGTCCCCTAATCTGATTTTAAATGGATATTTATAGTAACATATAATTTATTTTAACATGGTTAATAATCTTAAAAGTCAACTAAATGGTCTCTTTAGAATAGATGTTCACTGTCTTGGCTCAAATTATCCGTAAGCCCTAGGGTGGCCTACACTTAGCCTGTTGTCAGTGATCAATTGTCAGTTTTGATGCCCTTTTAACTTCCATATATTATAAATGCCAACGAGGATTTTTGCGATTTTATAATTGTAAACAGAATATCCATTGTGCCATTTCTCTATAATTATGAAAAAACAAAAATAAAATGTTATATCCACACTGTTCGTCAATATTCATTATCCTTCCGCACTTTTCAAGCTTCGGGTACATGCAAAGGATTAGGCCTCCTTAATGAATTGAACTACTGTAGGGTACAATCACCACGAGGAAAAAGTGAGGAAAAGTGGAAGGAGAAGAAAGACTGTCATGCATTTTTCAAAGTTAACATTAATCCCTGTATATCATCGTAGATTTAAGCTTCCCCTGTTTCAGTGTCATGTACAAACCAGAAATGTCATCTCTGGTCTTAGTGAAGGTTTTTGTGAGTTCATTTCACATTGTTTGCAATTTTCAAGGTACATAACCAAACTAGCTTTTGTATGCTTGAGGTTGAAGTATGCTATATTTTTTTAATTAAACCTGCTATCTTTTAAATAATTGGAATGTTATCAAAGATGATGTGTTTTTAATTATTATTATTATTTTATTTGTTATAAAAAGAACCATCATATTAAATTAAAATCTAAATATACATATACATCTTCTGCCATGCCATGCCATGCTTGAAAGCTATTAGCCAAGTCTTGGCATTATGTAAAGGATACATATTAGAATTCATTTGGACAAATCATAATTCAGAATCTTCCTCATTTCCTCTTGAAGCTTGGTTGACCACCACGGGGAGGCAAACCATACCAAGTAATGTTATGGTTATCAAGAGCCCAATTGGCTAACCCATCTGCTGTTTTATTATGTTCTCTAGGAACGTGGCTGAATTGAACCTCCTGGAACTGGACCTGCAACCTTTTGATCTTCTCCAATTCTCTTTCTAGTTTCCAATTATTGCTATGATCTCTCATGGGATAAGATAACAGGCTAACGATTACCTTTGAATCTGATTCAATTTGAATTTTTTGCCACCCAATTTTAATGGCTTCTTGCATCCCTTTATAAATAGCCTTGATTTCTGCTAAATTATTAGTTATATATCCCAATTGCTCAACAAAGAAGAAGGCTACTTTTTTATATTTCGTAAAAGGAGGGTTTTGGTAGGGGCCCTAGCCTGTTACAACAAGGATCAACAATCCAGATATAACCATAAGCATTTCAAGAATCAAAACAAGACCAAACATCAAACAAAGCTGGTGCTTACAGCCAATAACCAGCCCAAAAACCAGTCAAAATACAGTTCAGAACCAGCCCACAACCAACAAAAACCAAACCAGTTGGGTGGAGAGCTGCACAAGATCTTTAATGTATTTATCCCTCTTCTCTATATCCTTCTTCCTATCAGGCTTCACATCTTTTCCTTTACTATCATTGTTCTTGAAATGGAGATTACTACAGTTACTTCTAATAGCACTTACGTCAGTCCAGAGTTGTCTTCTACCTTTGGCAGTGACAGGAGCATAAATATTTGACTAAGTAGCCGAAACGTTTTGGATACGGGAGCAGGAGCGGGAGCGGGGTATCCGATACGTGGAAATGGCAAATTGTTTTTGACCCCGGATACAGCGTAGGATACAGCAGTACAAAAACTATATAAAAATTAAAAAATATATAAATCTCAGCCTTCTAAATAGGAATTTAATTATAAACCACATATTATGTATATGAAAAACAAGATAAAAGACAAGTTATACTATTAACTATAAATTTATAATAATGTACAGTATATACAAAACGAATAAAATTAAATTTATAGTGTATGTTATAGATTGTATAAAATTAAATAATGTATTTTATATAAATGTATACAATGTACAATATACTGTATAAGTTGTATATACCATAGTTGGAATACTCGCATAGTTGTATTTTTAATTACTAATCTGTCTACAGGCGATCAAAGCTCATGATTCTTTCAGAAGATTGCAAGAAGTTGCTTGGTCCAAAAAGGTGCAAAAATGGATTTTATGAAAATAAGAAAAATATTGCCATCAATGCGTAGAGCTCGAGAAAATATACACTTTTAGAGAAAACGGCACCTGAAACGGAGCCACAGAATGAAAGTTATGGCTCATGCAAGTTTTTGCTGCTACATCTTCCCGGACCCTTTCCAAAAATGGCAAAAAAATTTCTCTGCTTGTGTTTTCTTCACCAAAAATCCAAAAAAGGAAAGAAATGCCAAAAGGAAAAAACATGATTCGAGAAGAAAAAATGTGTTTTTGCTATTGGGAGCGGCGAGGCTGCGGAAACGCCAGCACGGCCTGCTCTGTACTCGGCCATTTCCATGCAAGCCTCTGGCCGCTCCCACGTTGCTCCCACTCCTTGCCACTCTCGTCGCCGCTCCCGAGGCCCCCGCTGTCGTTTTGCAACTTAGATATTTACTGGATTCATGTTTTGTTGATGTGCTAGGACGCCGAAGAGAAGTCGCTATCCCATAAAACCGTGATTCATCCCGAGGCTCCACTAGAGTTAACACAATTGACTTCGCATTTCTCCAAACTTTGTTTACTAAAACTTTGAAACTATTCACATCCATTTTAGTCTCTTACAACACCAAAATGGTAGGTTTATGATTCACAATGAAAAATTTCAGCATTCGTTGTTTTATTGACCTTTGTTGAGGCCTCTTATATTCCATGTAATGATCTTCATTTAATCTTATGAGGTTTTTGGGCCCTTTTGTGGTCCAAAGTAGTTTGTTTCCTATTGCTATTTCTTTTTTTGTGATTCTTTTTTTTCTCCTCTTTATTTGGCAATTTTTCTCTAGTTGTGCGTCCACCTACATCTGCTCTCGCTTTAGGAGTTTTGGAGGATGAGGCTTCTTGGCTCTTGTTTTCTCCCCTTTATGGGAGTCACCATGATTTTGATATGATCCTTCATTTGAATCTCCTCATCCCTTTTCAAGTTTGATTCTTGGTCTAGCTTTGTTTCTTTTCCAATAGTTTCTTCTATTTCTACTTGACGTCTCTCTTGAATCTTCTTCTTCCTATTAGATTTCGTCTTACTTCTGATCTAGCAAGACCTTTGTTTCTTCTTGAGTCATTTCTTTTGCATCATCTCCTTCCTCTTGGGTCTCATTATCTTTCTGTTCAAATTGGTCCTTAGCTTCCTTTTGTGTCACCTCATTATTAGTCTCCTTTTCTTCCAATTCTATGAATGGTAGAAGTAATTCTTCCAACTGGGTTTGTTCCAAAACTCCCCTTCCTCCATGGAGTCTTGGTCCTGATTATCCAAGCATTCAAAAGGGTTTTCCCTTCCTTCGAGTTGGTTTGTTCCTATGTTTTTGAGCGCTACCATTTCTTGCATCTTCTCCTTGATCCTTTACCTCTATCGTTTTTCATGCCATTCCATTTTCTCTTGGGCTCTCTGATGTTTCCATTATTGTTGTTTTTTGGGCAAGATTTCATGTTGTGCCCAAATTTGTTGCATTTTTTACATCTTGCAATGGAAGTTTCATACTCCAACATTTGCTTCCAAATACCCAATTTAGAATGTATATTAATAATATCGGGTAAGTCTCTTTCCAGATCCACATTTACACAGATTCTAGCAAAAATCAATCTAGTTCTAGCCTTGGTTGCTCCATCAAAAACCACTAAAGATCCAAATGACCTTGTTATACCTGTCAAAACATCTTCATCCTAGAATTCAAGAGGCATCCAGGTAGTCTAATCCATAGAGGCATCACATTTATGTTTTCTTTATCTGGGTCAAAAGTTGGAGACCATCTTTTTAAAAATAAGCCCATGTTTCCCAAGAACCATGGGCCATCTACCAAAGCATGAGTGCAGTCTTCCAAGATATTAAATTGGATAAGGAAGAAGCCCTTTTTCATTAGAGAAATTTCCATATTTCCTCTAGGCTGCCATTTCCTATAAGCCCATCTTCTGATAACATTTTACATTAGATCTTGGCCCATGAAAATTTCCTATTGGAGCAAGCTTATTCTGTTGCATTGCTTTCTCAATGACCACATCAGGGATGGTAAAATGATGGCCATTTTCAGATACATGGTGCTTGATTTCTACTTGTACGATTCCCTTTTCAGGATTAGGTTTTTGCATGGAAACCACACCTACACACGTGGCCTTGGGGCCCTCATCTCCTACTCCTTTACAAACCCACATGATTCCCGCCCATCTCCATCCCCGTCCCCTTCCTTGCATTCGGTTGTAGAATTCAAAATCATTTTCCCGCTTCGATATTGCTTTCAAAATGCAAGATGAATCTTTTTATCAAAAGAAGGCTAGTGATTTATCGGAATCTCTACCAATGCCTCCCATACTAGCCTTACCCAAATTGTCCCTTGAGGTCCCATCCGTATTAAATTTACCATACCCAAAAGATGGAGCCATCCAATGTTTGTCCATCTGATTCTTCTTTTTAGATTGAAAGGCGGGGATCGTTGAAGTGCAAGGTTGCAACATGAGCTGATAACATAAGTGTTCCCATTCCGGGGTAAGAATTTGAGGTAGACAAGTTTTGTGCTTGATAGATTAGCTATGTTAATCTTAATCTGCTCCCAAACGTAAGTGGTGTCCTTACTATTCTGCTGAAAAACTCGATTGTTTCTTTCCTTCCAAATGTTCCAGAGCATAAAGGATATGCCAGCCCACGACGTCGGGAGAAGGTTTTGACCTTTAAGCAGTTGGTTTCATCATGCTCTAATCATCTGTTCAAAGGATTGAATGCTGACCCGTGGAAGGTTAAACATTTGGGACAAATACTGTCATAATAGGACCACCCATGGGCATTGGAAAAACAGATGTCTGATGGTTTCCTCATTATCCAAACGTAAAGCATGTCGATAGGGACCATAGAAACCATGTTTCATAAGTTTGTCACCTGTTAAGATTCTACCCCATACCATCAGCCACACAAAGAAGCTCACCTTGGGCCAAAAAGCAGGTTGCCATATACATTTGAAGATATCCGTTAGAGGATGAGAAATCCTCCTGCATAGAGAAGCATAGCCTAGGGATGTTGTATAGTCACCTATGAGGTTGTTCCCCAGGTTAAAGAATCAGGTCTGTGGGAGGTTGATAGAGGACAATTGAAGAGAATTTTGTTTATCTGAGATTTCTGCTCTTACCTTACTTGGATAGGCCAAACCTGAGGGAGAATCCAACTCTGTCCAATCTCCCAAGCTGACACTATTGAGCAACTTTGAGCCATCCTATTTCATGCATAGTATCCATAGTACTCTTTAACTCAGGAAAGTGAATGATGATTGGTGGATGCCCATCCCAGGAATCAGTCCAAAAGTTGGCAATTTGATCATTATGGATTACCCAAAACAAATATTTTTTAATAAGAACATCCCCCACTTTAAGAGCATGAAGAAAGGGTGATCCCTTGGTGGGAAGAGTCAACCTAATCATTCTTTCAGGGGGGTTATTCTCTATGTACTTAGCCCGAATTTTAGCAGCCCATTCTCCAATAAAGTTTAGCTACCATAGCCTTATTGTGCCTGGTGGAGGATATAAATCCTAGTCCCCCTTCCCGCTTAGGTTGACAAAGAGTTTCCCATTTGACAAGAGACCACTTCTTTTTTTCTTGCACCCCACTCCACATGACCTCTGTAACAAAGAGTCCAATTGTTTCAAAATTCCACCTGGAATGTTCAAGATAGAGGAAACATATGTAGGCAAGGCTTGAAGGACTGCCTGAACCAATGTCATTCTTCCACATGAGGAAAGTCATTTATTAGTCCATTTTTGCAATTTCATCTCAGCTTTATTTATGAGCCAATGCCAATCTCTGATTTGTTTAGCAGCAATAGGGATTCCTAATTATTGAAGTAGAAGAGCTCCTCTTTTAAATTGGAAGATTTTAAGTATTTGATCTTCCTGTTTACTAGAAGAGTTAAAGAAGATGATACTCGATTTAGCGTGGTTAATCAGCTGACCAGTAGCTCTCATAAATGTCTGGAGTAGTCTTTGCATATGTTGAGCCTCCAAGCATGTAGCTTTATCTAGAAATGTGGAGTTAACAAACTGTAAATGTGTGAGAGGACGTGAATCTTTGGCCAATCAAAAACCAGTGAGATTTTTTTCCGCCAAGCATTAATAACTAATCTACCCAAGCTTTCAGCTAAAATAATAAAGAGAAAGGGTGATAGTGGATCTCACTGATGTATCCCCCTAGAGGCTACAAAAAGCCAAGACGGAGATCCATTAACAAGGACTGAAAAGAACACTGAAGAAAAACAAGCTCTAACCCAATCTGTCCAATCTTTTGAAAACCCAACTGCAACAGAACATTACATAGAAAGTCCCTGTCCACTCTATCGTAGGCTTTGGACAGGTCAAGTTTAATAAACATAGCCGAAGATTTTGGATATCCATGGAGTATATAGCTTCCTACACCAACACAATTTCGTCATGAACTTGACGTCCTGGAACAAATCCCCCTTGTTCGGGAGAGAGACGATATTATGAAGATTTTATATAACACATTACATAAGGCTCTAGGTCTGAAACCTGAAATATCCTCCACTTGACTTGAGCAGCTTTTGGAATGAGGGCTATGAAGGTTTTGTTAATTTCTTTTAACATTGTTTTGGTTGTCCTTGCCTCTTCCACCACCTGAAGGAGCTCTGCTTTAATGATGCCCCAGAACATTTGGTAGAATTCAATTGGAAAGCAATCAGTATCGGAGTTTTTCCTTTCCTAACGTTGAATACCAATTTCCTCAGGTCAGTTTTTGTAATATCCCTTTCATGGGTTGAAGCTAAAAACAAGGAAACCACCCAAACCCAAGTGAAGTAGAATCTGATTTTTATAACGACTGTAATATTCTTTAAAACCCTAACAGTGAACTGTATACGGACTCGAATGCACCATAAACCATGCACAATAGCTTGAAATTACTTCTACATAATTACTTCAAATACGGAAACCAATATTCAACCAATGTGCAACAAATAAATGGAGAAAGCCAACATTGATAAACTGTTGTAGTTAAAGTTGTGACAGCAGCAGGGAAGCCTCACACAAGGGCTGAAAACAATAGATAAATTCCTCCAAAAATAGCCAAATTATGGATTCCAGCCTTATAAATTATGGAGAATCAGAATATCAAATAATATATGAATTATGTGCCCTAGAAGACACCAAACCCTAGTCACCCCTAGGGAAGAGCTCCAAAAATCATGCAAAGCTTTTGTAATTCTTCTTCTTGATGTCCTTGATCCAAATCAGCAAAGAGTCTTCAATAGAGATCTTCAATCCACCCAAAATAGAGAGTTTTGTTCTCCACCAAGCCACAAGGAATGCTTGGATGCCACACAAGAGGGTTTTCATCCTCAAGTGGAAAGGTATTGAGCAACTTTCCCAACAAACCAATTGTAGATGTAAATGCACCAAAAGATGATCTCCAAATGAGGTCATACAACCCTTTTATACCCCTTACTTGGCACCAAAGGCCAATTAGATGAGGACCGACCTTTTAAGCTTCACTTTATCTTTTAATTGCCTCTTTAATTCCTCCAAACCCAGCCAACATGCCTCCTAAAGGAAAAACACTAAAAGAAAACATTAAATCTAATAAAAGAAAACTGAAATGAAGTGCAATTCCTTCCCTTGTTCACTTATTCTTCTTCACCATGGAAAGGGATGGCAAGAAGTCTTCATTTGGTATTAATTCAAAAAGGGGACATTACAGTCCTCCCTTCCCGAATTTGCTTGCCCTCAAGCAAATGCAAGCTTGGCTGATCTGAAACCTTAGTCTCCTTCATCTTCTCAATATGTAGGGCAATATCACCCCAAGAGAAAGGAAGTGGCTTCCTTGACAAATCATCTGCCACCTTATTATTTTTATACACCCTTTTGAAGGATAATTCGTTTCCATATGGGCTGAAAGCAAAAAAGATGTGCATATATTTTTATATCAAATGTACAAGCCTCCCATCTTGGAACCAAGAGTGTGAGCAAGCATTTCAAATGCCCTTCTTTCCAAGGTTTGAAAATTTCCATAACACATACCTTCTCAAGATGATCTTCCTTAATGATGTTGTAATTTGTTCCTTCCAAGAAAATACACAAATCATCTTGTGTGCAAATAGAAAACAAAGTATGGTAGTCATGAATCACCTGATTTTCCACCCAACTTGGAGCTATGTTGGTTGAAGTAGTTGTTTCCTCCAGCTGAAACCATTTACCACTATTTTCCCATGATTTAATGGCTTCATAATGAACACTCTTATAGCTGTTCGAATCTGGAAACAACTCATAATCTGATTGTATCAAAATCAGCAATTTAAATTCTCCTATAAACTTATTGGGTGACTGAGATTTGTGCATGCCCAACTATAATTATGTTCTTCCAAGGAGCTGATATATGAAGAAGAGAACCATAATGAAATTTTCCCAAAAACTGAAACCATTGCATCCCGCAAACAACAGTCACTACAGCTGGCTTAATTTCAAGAAAAACATTACATACCTTGCACCTTCCCATGAAATTTGACAGTTGTACTATGTTCTTTTTGCAAGGCATGAAAATACTATTGACATTGGTGACCTTGAAGCCTCCAAAGTTAATCATGCTCAGCCCATGCTTAACTGTAAGTTCTCCTCTGATTAATTTATGAGTGGTGCCATTATCTACGAGCATTACTATTCCATGGCCAAATAAGAAACCAATTACCTGGGAAAGTTGGTATGTATGAGAGCTGAACCAAAATGCAAAGGTGTGAGTCATTCCCGGACACTCGAAGATGAGATTATAAATCAAATTGATCTTGCAATCAGACCTTCTTCCCCTTTTGAGGCCCACAATGGTACCAACCCCACATATGCTAAAGCAAATTTGGTATTGCACCCATGCATCCTTGCCCCCTTTGCTACACCATTCACTTCTTACCTTCTTTCTACTTGGCACAAGCTGATCATGAGAGTAAAAACACAGCAATATCATGGAGTGGAGCAATGCAACATAGTCATTATACCTGCCCGATTGTGCATAGTGAAAACCGAACTGTTTTGGCATGTTGGTAAGCAATGAAACTGAAATCTTTTTGGGCCACGAGTTGTCCCTAACCTTCTTACAACTCAAAATTTCTGAGTTAGAATCAACACTCAGAAAATATTTCAAAGACACCTTACCTCCATGGACTTGCTCTTCCCTAGTGTCATTCTTGAGGGTTCCTTGCAAAACTGATTGGTCTTGCGGATTGTGGAGGTGAAAACATGGCAGCAACATAAGAAAGAGTACATAGTTATCATTTCCTTCCCAGTTGTTCATGATATCCATAATTTTGACATGGTACAATGATAGGCAATAAATCTGAATTGTCTCTAGGTCCAGGGCTGCTTACCTTCACTTTATCATTTAGCTTCTTCAAGCTAGTAATGGTACTCATGCACAGGACTTTATTATGGCTGAATATATTGGTAATTCTCCCATGTTTGACTGTTGTTGATAACAGTCCAACAGCTTCACCCATTGCTATCCTTGATCCCTCATGGAGAATTTCTTCCTCTCTCCTTGGCCTTATCAATTTTGTTGAGTTACCCTCAATGCATTCACCATTGTGACCCCAAAATTCTTCTCTATATACATGTGTATCAGCTGAGATATAATCCAAATGGAAAAAGAATTGGTTACCTTTACAAGCATACCATGGTCTTTGGAAGGGGGTAACTTCTCACCAATTCCATCTTGGCCCATGTACATAAAGTGGTCTTCACACAGTTGAGAGGGTGGAGGCTATTTGAGAGGTGTGTGTGCTTTTGCCATTTAGTGAGCTTCCCCCTACACATTTGATCAATTCTTCCCTTGGACTTTCATCACATCTATTTGGGAAAAGGGTTTCCAACCATCCCTTTCTCTTCACCCTCTTGCTCATCATGCCTCCTTTCAACCCTGAATTCATCACATGCTAAAATAACATCAGTATTAACCAAACAATGATCATTAATTACCTCATAATGTTGTTCCTCTGAATTCCATGGGAGTTCTTGAATCTTCATCAAGCTTTGTAACCTCTTCTTGCCTTGCCAACATGAAAGGGCCCTTCTCCTTCGTCTTAGTTTCAACAAGTGAAACTCTTTCTGCCCTAGCTTCATCCATATTTTGTTGACACATGCTCGGGACATCTTCATGGTTTTCCCGAAGTCATGTGTTCCATCAACTTGCCTCTGATTGACTGTTGTTCCTAAAAATCCAGCAAGCGGATTGTCAATATTATCATCCGAAATGGGGCTCTATCCACCAATTCTTTTCCACAATGCGGTGTATCATATTTCCCTTCTTCTTTGGGCTCATGCTCCATGGTCTCTTCCCAAACACATGTCCATTTACCCGCTGTCCTGAAAATCAGTCAATGGTTCATCCTTAGGGAAAATGATAGGTATTTCTACCTCTTTCTTTGGTGATTCCACCTCAAAGCCCTCCTGCAGATCTGATTTTTTTTTCTTCTTTCAAGAGAAACCCTTTGGGTTTGGCTCTTTGGCACTTTCTTGTGGTCTAGGGTTAAACCCTAGCATCTTCTTCCATGCTCTAGTTGTCCCATTGTTGGAATCATCAAATGTGGAGAGTGTCACCATCCCCAAGGCATGTTGAAGACCCTCTTGTGGTATTGAGAGTCTAGGCTTGGGCCCACACCTACCCTTGCTTACCCCTATAAATTCGGCAAGTGAGATAGCATCACGGATCTCCTTCAAAAGAGCCCTATATTCTTCATAGATAGCCACAATGTTGTGACCCACTGGATGTCATGTTTCCACCTCCGGAATGACTTCTTTCTTTGGTAAGAACCTAGGTCGCCATTCCATGTTTGTATTGTCATTGCCTTGCACAAATACCCTCAGGATGGGAAGACCGAAGCTCTGATACCATATGTAATATCCCTTTCAAGGGCTGAAACTGAAAAAGAAGGAAACCACACAAACCCAAGTGAAGTAAAATCTGATTTTTATAACAGCAGCTGTAATATTCTTTAAAACCCTAGCAGCGAACTGTATAGGGACTCAAATGCACCATAAAACCATGCACAATAGCTTGAAATTACTTCTAAATAATTACTTCAACTACGGAAACCAATATCCATCCAATTTGCAACAAATAAATGGAGAAAATCAGCGATGATACACTGTTGTAATTAAATTTGTGACAGCAGTAGGGCAGCCACACACAAGGGCTGAAAAACAATAGATAAACTCCTCCAAAATAGCCAAATTATGGATTCCAGCCTTATAAATTATGGAGAATCAAAATATAAAATAATATATGAATTATGTGCCCTAGAAGGCACCGAACCACCACCAAACCCTAGTCGCTCCCCTAGGGAAGAGCTCCAAAAATCATGCAAAGCTTTTGTAATTCTTCTCCTTGATGTCCTTGATCCAAATCAGCAAAGAGTCTTCAATAGAGATCTTCAATCCACCCAAAATGGAGAGTTTTCGTTCTCCACCAAGCCACAAGGAAGGTTTCCGTCCTCCTTGGATGCCACACAAGAGGGTTTTCGTCCTCAAGTGGAAAGGTATTGAGCAACTTGCCCAACAAACCAATTGTAGATGTAAATGTGCCAAAGATGATCTTCAAATGAGGTCATACAATCTCTTTTATACTCCTTGCTTGGCGCCAAAGGCCAATTAGATGAGAACCAACCTCTTAAGCTTCACTTTATCTTTTAATTTGCCTTTTTAATTCCTCCAACCCAACCTGACCTGCCTCATAAAGGAAAAACACTAAAAGAAAACATTAAATCTAACAAAAGAAAATGAAATGAAGCATAATTCCTTCCCTTGTTCACTTATTCTTCTTCACCACGGAAAGGGAGTGGCAAGAAGTCTTCATTTGGTATTAATTCAAAAAGGGAATATTACGGTTTCCGTAAATGGATGGTGAGATTGTGATTGGTGGATCGAAATAATTCTAGGGATATTATGTAATACTTTACGTTGAGTTGTCTAATCCAAGGGTCAAAGTGTGAATAATTGTTGGAAGTATTGTTTAGCAATTTGCTACAATCCTTCCATAGAGTATATTTTCTTCTCGTCTTCCATAGTAAGAGTAGATATGTGATCATGAGATCTTCTAAAGAGTGTATGTATCTAGCCATGTTATATGAGCTAGACTCCAAGTGAGATATACCTCCCTGTTTTTCCTGGAGATTAAGGATGGTATTGAAATCTCCTCCAAGGAAAAATTGGAAAATCTTTATAAGAGTCAACCATAGATTCTATCTTTTCCATTACACCAACTTTTCTTCTATAGTGTTAGGTGCATAAACGTTGATAAACAACAATTGTTGATCATCCCCGAAGAGTAAGCGTGCAAGTAACAAAACACCCTTAGATCCGAATGAGCTAAGCACTAATCATTTTGGGTCCCATAAACACATTACTCCTCCGTAAGCTCCTTGGGAACTAAGGTGGTGTCCCCAAATTTCATCCTGAAATCGGACTACACTATCCAGAAAAAATTTCGTACTTTTAAAATAATGGGTCATTTTGTGTTTTATTGCGGAAAGTTCTTGTATTGCGTCAAGATGTTCTCAAAGAGCCATATTAGCCATTTTCGCCAAATACCCGGATGCCCAAAATTGTTATATTTAAATGTCGGGATTTGTTTGCGGAAAATTTGTATTTAATTATTTTGAGCCCCGTTTGAGACAATTTGCACTCCAATTTAACCTTGTTGTGATCGTACATATCATTATTCCTATATACCAGTAGGGTTTTTACTTGGAATGAGTTTTGCACTTTATTTGTGACTTTTGGCAATTTTTTGTGTTTTTGTGTTTTCCCGTTTTGTTTTCTGTGCAATTTCTCTGGATCAATTCCTTTGCCGGTTTGACCTATTTTGGGCCCGGAGTAAGCTCGGAGATCATATACGCACGTTATGCCAGAAGGAAGTCGCCATCGGAGGTCTAGTTCACTGGGAAAAGACGAAGTCGCGCACCAAAAAGCCTCTTCTGGGCTGGCCGCATTTTTGGAAAACAAAGAATTAGAGTGGACAATGGGAAAATTAGAAGCAGCAGGCAGGTGGGAATTTTGTACCTACCTTGCAGGGTACTTTTTCCCATGATAGAAAAGTCACTTAAGTTGCAGTGGGAAAATTAGAGGCAGCAGGCAGGCGGGAATTTATTACCTGCCTTGCAGGGTAAAAATTCCCATTGTGGAATAAAAGAAAAGTCACTTAAGTGAATCATGGGATTTTATTACCTGCCTTGCAGGGTGAATAATCCCATTATGAAAGTCAAATGACTTAAGTGACAATGGGATTTTCGGGGCTGCCTTGCAGGGTAAAAATTCCCATTGTCATGTGTTTTTAAAAATAGAATTCTCTTTAGCCAAAAAGTGCGCCCCCTTTGGAAAAGTAAAGGCAGCCTTTAAATTGATTCATTTAATTAATTATTCACCCAAAATAGGCGCCCAGGCTTGTGAAAAAGTCAACAAAGGCAAACGTCAAAAGGTGGTTGAAAATAGATTGCTCTAAAATTAAATAAATTTATTTATTTAATGGCAGCCCCTTCATGTCAAAAAGTGCGCCCCTTTTGAGAAGGAAATAATACTTTTTAAAGTATTAAATGATTATATTAATTCCTATTTTCAGTGGCTAAGGTTAAAGCACACTGTGAAGCTTAAGTGGAGTGAAGAGTGGATGATTAAATTGATTAAATTTAATTTATTGGATGGCTGTCCTTAAACATGCAATTTTAGCACACCAATTAAAGAGAAAAGCATGATTTTTAATTAATTATTTGTCAGAAATAAAAGGGGCAATTATTAATTATAGAATTATGAGGGTTATATAAATATGGGCTGCCATAAGGATGAATTAATTAATTCACAGGTAAAGAAGTGCAGCCCAGAGGAAAAGTGCGCCCCATTTGAAGAGGATTTTTGCTCAAAAGAAGGTGAAATCAAGGCTAAAAGCTTCCAATTTTGGTGCATGCATTGAAGGAGGTTGATTTGTGTTTGCATAATTGTTTGCATAAGTGATACAGGTGCTCAGGTGAAGTTGGAAAAATTCATGCTCACTTTGCATGCAAATAAAACATCAATTTTTGGGGCAGCAGGCTTGAATTATGCAGATTTTTATGATTAAAATTCACAGTTCATGTTCCGGTTGCCATCTTTGTCTAAATTACTTGGAGGAAAATTCGTTACAGGTGTTTTACAAAAGAAAAGGAGCTTTAATCAATGTCCAATACATTGAATATATCCTCCGAATCTGAAGAATTATCCAAATCTGCACCAATTTTGAAGAATTCTGGCCGAGTAAGAAGAAAAAGAATCGTTCGGACAAAGATAGACAAAGCCATGGCAAAGAGGAACGAAAAAGAAAGCACAATAGAGTCATGCATCACTTCAAAATTTGCAGACATAGGAGACACAGATCTAGGTCCGGAACCTCTTTTCGAATTGATTGATAGATCCAGAAATGGAAAGACTTCCCTCGTGCGTGCAGTCAAAAGCAGTGGAATCATTCGAGTTGCAGCATTTCCATTCATATCTCATTTGTCAGAATTCGTCATGGAGTGTGCTAAATCCAAATCCAGATTCAGATCCATAATTGCAAAGGTTTCATCCTCTTGTTTCAAATGCAGCCCGTGAATAAGTCGAGTGTGGAAAATTCCTTCCAGGATCTTGTGCATGTGCTCCCAACCTTCCAGTTGAAGCCTTCATTGAAGTTGCATTCACCCGAGTGCTTTCTCGAATTTTTAATTGTTCATATGCAATTAAAAATAAAGAGTCATTTACACAAAAACATTGACCGATGATGTACTTGGAGAAGAACTGCAAAAGCTTCAAGGATAAAAGAGAAGACAAGGCGAAGGCAAAATTCCAGCCGCTTCCAGATCCAGCTCGCTTCCAGATCTAGCTTGTTGTTTCCAAATCCAGCCGTTTCCAATTCCAACTTGTTTCCAGATCCACAATTTGCTTCCACCTTACTCCCGAGATCAATTTGGTGAGAATCAAAGGTAAAAGAATCAAATTTGCATGCTAAAGAAATGAAAAAGGACAAAACTGCAGCTTTCTTCCTTCTTTCATCTTGAAATTTGTGACTACCCTATCCGAAAAAATTTCGTACATTTAAAATAATGGGTCGTTTTGTGTTTTATTGCCAGAAAGTTCTTGTATTGCGTCAAGATATTCCCAAAGAGCCATATTAGCCATTTTCGCCAAATACCAAGATGCCCAAAATTGTTATATTCTAATTCGGGGATTTGTCTCTGTGAAAATTTGTATTTAATTATTTTGAGCCCCATTTGAGGCAATTTGCGCTCCGATTCAACCCATTGTTGTAATCGTACATATCATTATTCCTATATACTAGTAGGGTTTTTACTTGGAATGAGTTCTGCACTTTATTTGTGACTTTTGGCAATTTTTTGTGTTTTTGTGTTTTCCGTTTCGTTTTCTGTGAAATTTCTCTGGATCAATTCCTTTGCCGGTTTGACGATACTTGGCACTGGAGTAGCGGAGATCATATACGCACGTTATGCCGAAGGAATTCGCCATCGGAGTTCCGGTTCACTGGGAAAAGACGAAGTCGCGCACCAAAAAGCCTCTTTTGGGCTGGCCGCATTTTTGGAAAACAAAGAATTAGAGTGGACAATGGGAAAATTAGAAAGCAGGAACAGGTGGGAATTTTGTACCTACCTCAGAGGGTACTTTTTCCCCTCTGTTCTAAAAATCGCGATATATCGGGCGATAATCGCGATAAATCGTTTTTCCCATGCAAACCGATTTATCTTTCCATAAATCGCGATTTGTTTAATGGCGATTAATCGCGATTTTCACTGTAAAATCTGCAAAAATCGTGGAAAATCGTTCCATTTCGTCGTGGTCGAATCGTTTTTAGCTTCTGCGTTTTTTTTTGGCGTGTTTTTCTCTTGCTGGAATCATTTTTTTTCCTTTTTTGGCATTTCTTTCCTTTTTTGGATTTTTGGTGAAAAAATCGCAAGTATGGAAAAAAATTGCCATTTTTGGAAAGGGTCCGAGAAGATGTAGCAGTAAAAACTTGCATGTGCCATAACTTTCATTCTGTGGCTCCGTTTCAGGTGTCGTTTTCTCTAAAAGTGTATATTTTCTCGAGCTCTACGCATTGATGGCAATATTTTTATTATTTTCATAAAATCCATTTTTGCACCTTTTTGGACCAAGCAACTTAACATCATTATAATAGTATATTGTATAACGATTTAACATTTAACATCATTTAACAACATAACGATTTAACATTATAATAGTATACTAGTATACAATATAATAGTATATACTATATTGTATACTGTACAAAGTCACTTCTCGCATCATTTAACATTGTTTTTACATTTAATTTAAGTATATTTTATGAATTTAAATGTTTTTAAAAGTAGCGATAAAGTTGCAAATTATCTTTGAGTTTTTGCCGATTTTTTGCCTATTCCCGATTTTCGATTCAAAATTTATTAATCGATTAATCCCGATTTACAATTGTTTAAACTATGCTTTATCCCATGATAGAAAAGTCACTTAAGTTGTAAAGTGGGAAAATTAGGCGGCAGAGGCAAGCGAGAATTTATTTGCATTAATATGCCTTGCAGGTAAAAATTTCATTGTGGAATAAAAGAAAAAGTCACTTAAGTGAATCATGGGATTTTATTACCTACCTTGCGAGGCAGAGGAATAATCCCATTATGAAAGTCAAAGACTTAAATGACAATGGGATTTTTAGGGCTACCTTGCAGGTAAAAATTCCCATTGTCATGTGTTTTTAAAAATAGAATTCTCTTTAGCCAAAAAGTGCGCCCCCTTTGGAAAAGTAAAGGCAGCCTTTAAATTGATTCATTTAATTAATTATTCACCCAAAATAGGTGCCTAGGCTTGTGGAAAAGTCAACAAAGGCAAAGGACAAAAGGTGGTTGAAAATAGATTGCTCTAAAATTAAATAAATTAATTTATTTAATGGCAGCCCCTTCATGTCAAAAAGTGCGCCCCTTTTGAGAAGGAAATAATACTTTTTAAAGTATTAAATGATTATATTAATTCCTATTTTCAGTGGCTAAGGTTAAACTCGTTAAAGCACACTGTGAAGCTTAAGTGGAGTGAAGAGTGGATGATTAAATTAATTAAATTTAATTTATTGGATGGTTGTCCTTAAACATGCAATTTTAGCACACCAGTTAAAGAGAAAAACATGATTTTTAATTAATTAATTAGGAATAGGAGGGGCAATTATTAATTATAGAATTATGAGGGTTATATAAGCATGGGCTGCCATAAGGATGAATTAATTAATTCATAGGTAAAGAAGTGCAGCCTAAGAGGAAAAGTGCGCCCCATTTGAAGAGGATTTTTGCTCAAAAGAAGGTGAAATCAAGGCTAAAAGCTTCCAATTTTGGCGCATGCATTGAAGGAGGTTGATTTGTGTTTGCATAATTGTTTGCATAAGTGATACAGGTGCTCAGGTGAAGTTGGAAAAATTCATGCTCACTTTGCATGCAAACAAAACATCAATTTTTGGGGCAGCAGGCTTGAATTATGCAGATTTTTATGATTAAAATTCACTGTTCATGTTCCGGTTGCCATCTTTGTCTGAATTAATTGCAAGAATTCATTACAGGTGCTTTACAAAAGAAAAGGAGCTTTAATCAATGTCCAATACATTGAATATATCCTCCGAATCTGAAGAATTATCCAGATCTGCACCAGTTTTGAAGAATTCCGCCAAATAAGAAGAAAAAGAATTGTTCAGACAAAGATAGACAGCCATGGCGAAAGAGGATGAAAAAGAAAGCACAATGGAGTCATGCATCACTTCTAAATTTGCAGACATAGGAGACATAGATCTAGGTCGGAACCTCTTTCCGAATTGATTGATAGATCCAGAGATGGAAAGACTTCCCTCATGCGTGCAGTCAAAAGCAATGGAATCATTCGAGTTGCAGCATTTCCATTCACATCCCAAAGTTTGTTATGCATTAATGATCATCATATGGAGTGTGCTAAATCCAAATCTAGATTCAGATCCATAGTTGCAAAGGCTTCATCCTCTTGTTTCAAATGCAGCCCGTGAAGAAGTTAGTGCGTGGAAAATTCCTTCCAGGATCTTGTGCATGTGCTCCCAATCTTCCAATTGAAGCCTTCATTGAAGTTGCATTCACCCGGAGTGCTTTCCAAAATTTTTAATTGTTCATATGCAATTAAAAATAAAGAGTTATTTACGGCAAACATTGCACTGATGCATGTACTGGAGAAGAACTGCAAAAGCTTCAAGGATAAAAGAGAAGACAAGGCAAAGGCAAAATTCCAGCCGCTTGCATCCAATCGCTTCCAGAATCAATGCTCGCTTTCCAATCCAACTTGTTGTTTCCAGATTCCAAGCTTGTTTCCAATTCCAGCTTGCTTCCAGATCCAGCTACTCTGATCCAGTTTGGTGAGAATCAAAGGCAAAAGAATCAATTGCATGCAGACATGAAAAAGGACAAGACTGCAACTTTCCTCTTCTTCTTCTTTCCTCCGACAAAGTAATTGAGCGATCAATTAAATTATACAACTTAAGTGATTGGTTTAAAAGCCATTACTTGAAGAAGTCAACTACTTGGAGATAGGTGGTGACGTGCAAAATAGAAGGTTCTATTTTCAGTTGCAAATCATACATGTCATGCAAAGAGGAATTCCAGGAGGGAGATTGCCAGTTGTTTCTTTTCCGACTTCCACATGTGTCAGTTCAACTAAAAGCTTCCGACTTGTAATTGCCCCTCTACATTCTATAAGTAGAGGAAGAACCTTCGGGTTAAAGATCAGAATTTGTAAGCAAGCAACCTTGTGTTCCAGACTTTGTGCTGAAACCCTTGAGAGCCACTTGAAGCAAAGGAATATACAAGAGCAGATTTCCGGAGAACTTTGTGTCACGGTGTATTGTGTTTCTTGCTTTTTATCTTAGATCTTTAATAAACTTTGTGTTATTTTAGATCTAGATCTAGAGCTACCTTTGCTTAGAATTCTGTGTTTATATCTATTGGTTTCTTCTATGTGCATGCAATCAACTCTGCTATCTATTGATTGGGATGCACATCTTCCCCATTTCTTCTCTGTGTTTATATAATTCCTTTTTCTTCTATAAATATTTCCTTTCTTTAAACAATTGCTTACTTGCTGCAGAACTGTTCAGTTATGGTTCATGAACTGAGTAGTTAAAGTAAAACCCCATTTAGATATTAGCATACTTTAATTGACAAATCTGACACGGGAGCCTCACCGGTAAATGAGGGAGATTTATCTCATGACTGCCTAGGTTTTGTGCTATGCAGAAAATCTAGCCAACAATTTTTGGCGACTCACTGGGAACAACTATCTTTGCAGATCAAAGCTTATCTCTTGAAGATCAGAGTGTTTTCCATACAAATCTCAACCTGGCTGAACGTCCATTCACCCGATCCGTGAAGGCGCAAGGAAGGACTGATCATTTCTTTCAGATTGCAGAGCAATTCAATTTCAATCATCCTCCTCAAGTTAGAAGCCGCAGATCTAGTCTCTCACCAGGAAGGAGAGTGCACACTCATCCAGATCCGGATCATCTTCAACATAATCCGGCGGCTGGAATTATTCATCAAGTCTACACAAGGAGAAGACGTGCCCCATTCATCATGGCGAATCAGAACCAGATAGTACCTGTCCCATGGGGAGCAACTTTTGGGCCCTTGAAATCGACTCCTCCTATGCATGATCTACCTAAAGGGACGAGAAAGAATTTTCAAAATTCTTTGGAGATGGCAAGCAGAATCCAGATGACCACTTGGCTGCATTTTTCATATCCTGTGGAGTGCTTGCAGTCGAACATGAAGATGTATCTGTCAGACTCTTCATAGAGACTCTGCATGACTTGGCTGGAGAATGGTTCTACCGGCTAGCTCTTGGCACCATAACCAATTGGGCTACTATGCGGGACGTTCGAAAAGATTCAAACCAGTCAAGATTCCAAAGACATTGATAACTCAACTCACTCAGTTGAAGAAGGAGCCACATGAGCACATGCGGGATTTTATTGCAAAATTCCAAAGATTATTATACAAAATTCCAGCTTCTGCTTCTCTGAATGATGAGAATCAAAAGGTGTTCTTCATCAATGCTTTACTTCCTGAAGTAAGCTATCAACAATCGAAGAGCACGCCCCGCTGATTTGTTTAGAGCTCAAAACATGGCGGTTGAAATTGAAGATGACCTCATCATGGCTGGAAAGATAAAGAGCAACACTTCTAGAGCTGAAAGTTCATCCTCTGCTACTACATTCCGATTCACTATTGCAAAAGTTAGCAAATGAGATGATGCAGATGAAGAAACAAATGGCTCAAATGGCTCAAGGCAACAACACTGCCCCTGCTCAGAATTTCAACAACAACCGAAACCGCATTGTTGGTTCCCAAAGATTAGCAATTGAAGTTGCTCAGAAACAACGTGGAGATGAATGAAGAAGACCAGAAGCTGACGCTGATCAGCTCGAGGATGATGATTTTATAGGACCTACTGGCGACTCCAACATTAATTACCTGAACTACAAATTTGAACATGACGATGAGAAACTTCATGAAGATGATCATGGTCATACATATGCAGTACTTACAAGATCACAAACTCGCCAAGCTGAAGCATTAGCAGACGAACAAAGAAGGGGCAGCCCTTTGCCTTCTTCCTTAGCTCCTAGAAGTAAGCATGCGAGTTCTTCATCTCAACCACAGAAAGCGGCTCAGGTATCTGAATCTATTTCTTCTTTTGACATTATTGATCATGCCAAGAAAACTAAAGTTCAAATGTCAGAAGCCAAATACCTGAGAGCTTTTCCTGAGTAGTTAAATAGGCTAGTCAAATATGTACAATCACCAGGACAATCCAATACATCAAAAGGCCTTTTTTGCCTAAGCCCAAAGATACTCCTCCACAAAACAACACTGCAGTTGTTAAACCCTCACCATCTTCTGAAAGGGTGGAACCTTTCTATGTCTCCTTATTGCTTAATGGTTTCAAGTTAAGCAATTGCATTCTAGATTCAGGTGCTTCTGACAATGTCATGCCAGCTAAAGTTGCAGATGCTCTTGGGCTTACCCTGACAAAGACCATAAAAAGGTGCTACTCCATGGAGAGACAAGTCCCTTTAATCAGACAAATCAAAGATGCACAAGTTGTTCTGGCAGCTTTTCCTGACAAAAGATTAAAGATGACAATTCTAGTTGCAGATATTCCTGTCTCCTACGGGATGTCATTGAGTAGTAAACTTCGCAAAAGTCGGGAGGAGAAGTAAAGATGGATTGGTCCTGTGCGCATATTCCTATCAAAGGGCTTAACCATAAGCTGGAGCCGGAAAAGAAGTCCAGTACACGGTTACAAAATCTGAGGATCCTAGATCTCAGATTCTTTTTCAGGAATCTGACCGTGGGGTCTATTTCTTGGAAATGGATAAAGACATTCCAGAGCCAAAACTTCAACAGAGCCAGAGCCAACAAAAGAAGAAGAAAAAGTTTGGACTCTGGAGTTTAAAGGCACATGTTGTTCTTTTGGATTAGGAGCCGGCGCTCTACTAATATCTCCAGATCATGAGATATTTCCATACTCCCACAAGCTGATGTTCGAGAACACCAATCATACGGCGGAGTATGAAGCATTGCTTCTAGGAATGGAGCAAGCTAAAAAGAAAGGAGTAAAACTCCTCAAAGCCCAAGGAGATGTTGAACTTCTAGTAAAGCAGGTTCGAGGGCAAAATCAAGTCAAAAGAGATAAGTTGGAGCATTACAGAGATAGAGTACTTTCTGCCACATTCGATTTTGCAGCCTTCTCTATTGACTTCATTCCAATAAATCAAAACTCCAAGGCAGATTCTTTGGCAGTCACGGCTGCACTATTGAATCCGGATAGACCACCATCCATATTCAGACAAGGAAACTATAAAGTGGAGATGGTCTACCACCCCAAAGTCCCCCCAAAGTCCCAATGAGAACAAACAAACATCCGCATTTCTTTGACAAGTGTATGTCAAGGGAGTAAATCACCACCACGACAAACAGTCACAGGAAAAGCTGATCCATGTTATGATGACAATAGTGGAATAATCCAACCAAAAGGTAACAAAATCCCCAAGGGTTTAGTTTCCTTAGTGGAGACTTTCAACAAGCATGATCAATACCTGAAGAAGAACAAAGAATATGGTGATAGTTCTTCCTCAAAAATGCAGCAAATAAATCTGGGAACGAGCAAGTTGATGCAAGACTTACCCGCCACGTAGAGAGAAGAAAGGATGAGCCACCACCAGATGAAGTTGATAAGGACTTGCCCAAAGTATTTGACAAGAAGGCCAAAGAAAGGAAGTTCGAGATCGGAGACTGGGTACTCTGGTGGGACAAGAGATATGAACCGAAGGGCATGCATGACAAATTTGATTCACTGGAAAGGCCCTTCGTGATCAAAAGAGCTTCAAGAATGGATACTTTCTTCCTTGCCTACCGGGATGGAATTGAGTTACCATTGCCTTTCAACGGCAACATCTGAAGTTTTCAAGACATGAAAAGCAGGTAAAACCTATATGTATATAAATAAAACTTTGTTTGTTTTTCCTTTTTTTTTTTTTTTTGTGTTGTTGTTTGTTTGCCTGACCCCGTGCCCAAAAGACAAGATACGAAACCAGAGATGTTGGGATCTCATCTTTTCCCTTGTCATTCTGACAGAGAAAAAGATGTCCACAGACGGAGCCAACTGGTGTCCCCAGATTTCATCCTGAAATCTGTGACTACCCTATCCAAAAAAAATTTCGTACTTTTAAAATAATGGGTCGTTTTGTGTTTTTATTGCCAGAAAGTTCTTGTATTGCGTCAAGATATTCCCAAAGAGCCATATTAGCCATTTTCGCCAAATACCCAGATGCCCAAAATTGTTATATTCTGTCGTCGGGATTTGTCTGCATGGGAAATTTGTATTTAATTATTTTGAGCCCCGTTTGAGGCAATTTGCGCTCCGATTTAACCCTGTTGTGATCGAACATATCATTATTCCTATATACCATAAGGGTTTTAACTAGGAATAAGTTTTGGGCTTTATTTGTGACTTTTGGCAATTTTTTGTGTTTTTGTGTTTTCCCGTTTCGTTTTCTGTGAAATTTCTCTAGATCAATTCCTTTGCCGGTTTGGCCTGATTCTTGGCCTGGAGTAACTGGGGATCATATACGCACGTTATGCCAGAAGGAAGTCGCCATCGGAGGTCCGGTTCACTGGGAAAAGACGAAGTCGTGCACCAAAAAGCCTCTTCTGGGCTGGCCGCATTTTTGGAAAAACAAGGAATTAGAGTGGATAATGGGAAAATTAGAAGCAGCAGGCAGGTGGGAATTTTTTGTACTACCTTAGCAGGTACTTTTTCCCATGAAGAAAAGTCACTTAAGTGACAATGGGAAAATTAGAGGCAAAGAAGGCGGGAATTTATTCCCGCCTTGCAGGTAAAAATTCCCATGGTGGAATAAAAGAAAAGTCACTTAAGTGAATCATGGATTTTATCACTCGCCGGCAGGTAAATAATCCCATTATGAAAGTCAAATGACTTAAGTGGATCATGGGATTTCCGGGGCTGCCTTGCAGGGTAAAAATTCCCATTGTCATGTGTTTTTAAAAATAGAATTCTATATGTCAAAAAGTGCGCCCCCTTTGGAGAAGTAAAGGCAGCCTTTAAATTGATTAATTTAATTAATTATTCACCCAAAATAGGCGCCCAGGCTTGTGGAAAAGTCAACAAAGGCAAAGGACAAAAGGTGGTTGAAAATAGATTGCTCTAAAATTAAATAAATTTATTTATTTAATGGCAGCCCCTTCATGTCAAAAAGTGCGCCCCTTTTGGGAGAGAGATAATACTTTTAAAGTATTAAATGATTAAATTAATTCCTATTTTCAGTGGCTAAGGTTAAAGCACACTGTGAAGCTTAAGTGGAGTGAAGAGTGGATGATTAAATTGATTAAATTTAATTTATTGGATGGCTGTCCTTAAACATGCAATTTTAGCACACCAGTTAAAGAGAAAAACATGATTTTTAATTAATTAATTAATTGTAAGAATAGAATAGAAGGGCAATTATTAATTATAGAATTATGAGGGTTATATAAGCATGGGCTGCCATAAGGATGAATTAATTAATTCACAGGTAAAGAAGTGCAGCCAGAGGAAAAGTGCGCCCCATTTGAAGAGGATTTTTGCTCAAAAGAAGGTGAAATCAAGGCTAAAAGCTTCCAATTTTGGCGCATGCATTGAAGGAGGTTGATTTGTGTTTGCATAAGTGATACAGGTGCTCAGGTGAAGTTGGAAAAATTCATGCTCACTTTGCATGCAAATAAAACATCAATTTTTGGGGCAAGCAGCTTGAATAATGCAGATTTTTATGATTAAAATTCACTGTTCATGTTCCGGTTGCCATCTTTGTCTGAATTAATTGCAGAATTCATTATAGGTGCTTTACAAAAGAAAATGAGCTTTAATCAATGTCCAATACATTGAATATATCCTCCGAATCTGAAGAATTATCTAGATCTGCACCAGTTTTGAAGAATTCCGCCAAATAAGAAGAAAAAGAATTGTTTAGACAAAGATAGACAAAGCCATGGCAAAGAAGGATGAAAAAGAAAGCACAACGGAGTCATGCATCACTTCTAAATTTGCAGACATTGGAGACACAGATCTAGGTCCGGAACCTCTTTCCGAATTGATTGATAGAGACAGAGAAAGAGAGCATGCAAAGAAAGACTTCATGCGTGCAAAATTAAAAGCAAAGTGGAATCATTCGAGTCGCAAAGATTTCCATTCATCCCAAAGTTTTTGCAGAGTGTTAATCCATTCGCATGGAGTGTGCTAGATCCAGATCCAGATTCAGATCCATAATTGCAAAGGCTTCATCCTCTTGTTTCAAATGCAGCCCGTGAAGAAGTCAGTGCGTGGAAAATTCCTTCCAGGATCTTGTGCATGTGCTCCCAATCTTCCAGTTGAAGCCTTCATTGAAGTTGCATTCACCCGGAGTGCTTTCCAGAATTTTTAATTGTTCATATGCAATTAAAAATAAAGAGTTATTTACGGCAAACATTGCACTGATGCATGTACTGGAGAAGAACTGCAAAAGCTTCAAGGATAAAAGAGAAGACAAGGCGAAGGCAAAATTCCAGCCGCTTCAAATCCAAATCCTCGCCTGCTTCCAGATCCAACTTTGTTTCCAGATCAAGCTTGTTTCAATTCCAGCTTGTTTCCAGATCCAACTTGCTTCCAGATCCAAGCTACTCCCAGATCCAGTTTGGTGAGAATCAAAGGCAAAAGAATCAGCTGCATGCAGACATGAAAAAGGACAAGACTGCAGCTTTCCTCTTCCTTCTTCTTTCCTCCGACAAAGTAATTGAGCGATCAATTAAATTATACAACTTAAGTGATTGGTTTAAAAGCCATTACTTGAAGAAGTCAACTACTTGGAGATAGGTGGCAGACGTGCAAAATAGAAGGTTCTATTTTCAGTTGCAAATCATACATGTCATGCAAAGAGGAATTCCAGGAGGGAGATTGCCAGTTGTTTCTTTTCCCACTTCCACATGTGTCAGTTCAACTAAAAGCTTCCGACTTGTAATTGCCCCTCTACATTCTATAAGTAGAGGAAGAACCTTCGGGTTAAAGATCAAAATTTGTAAGCAGCAACCTTGTGTTCCAGACTTTGTGCTAAAACCCTTGAGAGCCACTTAAAGCAAAGGAATATACAGGAGCAGATTTCCGGAGAACTTTGTGTCACGGTGTATTGTGTTTCTTGCTTTTTATCTTAGATCTTTTAATAGACTTTGTGTTATTTTAGATCTAGATCTAGAGCTACCTTTGCTTAGAATTTATGTGTTTATATCTATTGGTTTCTTCTATGTGCATGCAATCAACTCTACTATCTATTGATTGGGATGCACATCTTCCCCATTTCTTCTCTGTGTTTATATAATTCCTTTCTTCTATAAATATTTCCTTTCCTTTCTTTAAATGGTTCAGCTCGAGTAGTTAAAGTAAAACCCCATATAGATATTAGCATACTTTAATTGACAAATTATGGTTCATTTGATCTCGAGTAGTTAAAGTAAAATCTAGCCAACATTTAGATATTAGCATACTTTAGTTCCTTCCTCTCCATCTTGTCTATTTTCCAATAGTGATTATCAAACTAATCTTGAAACTCAGTTTTGTGTCGATGATTTTTCATTATAGGCCTATGTGTTTTTAATTATTAAAACAGCAAGTGGAACACATGATTATTCTTGTATGTCTTTAGATAACACAAATCATTGGTGTATGTCTTTAGGAAAATACGAATTATTGGAATTTGGTGTATTTCTACAAAAGCAGTAGAAAATGGAGCAAGCGAAAAATAAATATTATTATAAATGATTTTAGGTTACGAAAAACAGAGCATGTGAGGAGCCAAATTTATAAATATATGGTTTTTTTGATATATTTAGCATAGTTACCAAATCCGTCCGGATCTGCACAAAATCCGGCCGGATCCGCATTTTTCAGCCGACCCGGATAAATTCTGTCCAAGTCGGCCCTAATTTAGGAATTTTGTTTTTTTAATTCTGTAGTTTTGGGAAAAAACAATCAACTATCAACCTTATATATTAAAAAATATAACATTTTACATTACATTATTAAAAAAATTTATTGTATTTGTCAAAATTTCATATTTATAAAATTCAACTCGTATATATTTTGGACCGGATTTTTCTGAACTTTTTCAAAAATTCCTTATTTGAATTTTTTGCCCTCCCGACGAATCCGGATTTCCAGGACCTAGTAACTATGATATTTAGGACGAGCATGTGAGGAACCAAAGGTCGGAACCTACGTCCAGCTTTATTTGTTAGCATTTCTCTTCTTCTTTGGAATATTTGGAAAGAAAGAAACAACCTCATATTTGATGAGACCAAGTAGAGATATATAGTATGTGTGGGAGAGAACCAAGATTAATGTTGTTGAAAGTATTAGTTTTATTTGTTAGCATTTCTTTTCTTCTTTGGAATATTTGGAAAGAAAGAAACAACCACATATTTCAGCAGGCTAGTAGAGATATCTACTATGTATGGGAGAGAACCAAGATTAACGTTGCTGAAAGTATTAAGCACAAGATTTCTTTACCTTCAACCCTCACCCCAAAATGGGAGCCTATATGCCATCAGCTTTCTGTTCAACCCAGACAGTCCACAATGCCAGTCTTCCACAGCCTGAAGAAAGATAGAAAACGAAAAGATGGAAACCTCCCCCACTAGGATATGGAAAATTGAACATTGATGGAGCCTCAAGGGGAAATCCAGGTTTGGCAGCTATAGCAGGTATTGGTCGTACAACGGACAGCAAGGTGACTGAAATAACCTTTTTGAGGGTTTATATGAATCTTAGAAAATTTGTAGCAGCTGACTTTAATTTAATTACAGCAGTTTTAACTTCTACGAGATAAGAGCCAAAAATCCACCGATAACATCCACGAACCTTTATCAATTATTAATTAATGATTTTGCAGTTTATTGAGATCAAGTTGATATATATACTGCTGGAAATTAGTATTAATCCCCAGAAATCGCAGCAGCGTAGAAGAGTTCGATTTCACATTAAATATTGCTTTAAAATTTACCAACTTCGAAATTAGGGCCTTTTTGAACAAGGCAAACAAGAATATGAAGATGATTTGATGTTATCCTATGCCAATAAATCAGAATTCATAAATGTGCAAGTCGCACTTCTAGGATAAAGTCGAATAAATTGATATAGATCTGGAAATGCACAATATAAATCAGATTTACAAAGATAAAATATATATATATATATATATATATATATATATTCAAGGAAGTTCAATTGTTTTAAGTCACAAGCAAGAGGTTTTCGTCCCTTGCAAGAGACCTCTAAAGGGGTTTTCGTACCAATAGGTTGGTTGTGAGAGTACTCTCCCAAAATTCAAATGATTACAATTCAAGTCCATATCCAAATGAGTGCCCCACACCCTTATTTATTATTCCTAAGGGTGGCGTCTCTTCCCAAACATGATCACCCCTTTTAGAGCTTGTTTTATTTATGCTTGGCGAACCATGTGTTATTATTTGTCTTTTACTTTAATCGCCTCTTTATTATTTAATTAAAATATTTGTTGGCTAGATTTTACGCACAACTAAAAACCTAGGCAGTCATGAGATAAATCTCCTTCATTTACCGGTGAGGCTCCGTGTAAGATGTTTATCAATCTGGTAAGTTTGAATTATAATAGTTATTTGCAATGGGTTTTACTTTAATTACAAAGCTCATGAACCATAGCTAAGCAATTACTGCAGCAAGTAAGCAAGCTTGTTTGTGAAGTATTTTGAGGGGGAAATAATGGAATTTGGGAAAGAAGAAAGGAAGATATCATTAATTCAACCAATAGTTAACATAATTGGTCTCTCACATGATTAAATAAACAAGTAGATCTCACAATATTCAAAAGTAAAGAAAAAGAAAAGCTTCTAATCTAAATCTCAGATAACACAAAGTTTATTTAAAGATCCACACAGAAGTAAAAAGCAAATGCATCATGGACACAAATTTCTTCGGAAATCTGTCTTTATTCAATTCCTCATCTTTCACAAAAATGATATATCAAGAAGGCTGTAGCACAAAGTCTGGAACTCAAGAATGTTGATTAACAAATTGTCATCCCTTAACCCGTAGGTTCTTCCTTTATTTATAGTGTATAGAGGGCAATTACAAATAGGAAGCTTTCAATGAATTGCCGCATGTGAAAGCTATGAAAAAGAGAAGCAAATGGTAGTATTTTCCCCTAAACTTTCTCTTTGCAGGACATGCATCTGAAGACTAAATCAATGCCCTACATGTCTGCCACATATTCCCAAGTAATTGACTTTTTCCAGTAACTCGAAGTAAGTATGATTTCTAATCAATTACCTAAGTTTTAACAATTTTATTCAATTGCTCTGTCGGAGAAAATAAGAGAAAGAAGAAGAGAGAAAAGAAGTTATTCTGTTCTGCAACACTCCTAGTCTTGTTCTTCCATACTCTGCATGCTAATTCAACTTGTATTGCACTTTTGCTTCATCTATTTTAGCAATGAATGATCTGAATGATATCTCTGCCTTGAATCTGAGATGTTTTTTCTCCCATATGTTGTTGAATCCTTTCCTTTGATTCTCACCAAACTGGATCTGGAAGCAACTAACTGTGATTTTTCTTGCGGGTGTTGCCTTTGACCTGTCTTCCCTCTTATCCTTGAAGCTTTTGCAGTTCTTCTCCAGTACATGCACCAGTGTAATGTTTGCCGTAAACAATTCAGACAAAACTCATCACCTTTTATTTTTAATTGTATATGAGCAATTTTAAATTTTGGAAAGCACTCGGGTGAAGGCAAATACAAGTAAATTCAATGAAGGCTTCAACTGGAAGATTGGGAGCACATGCACCAGCTCCCAAAAGGAATTTTCCATCATGATGACTTTCACATGGTTTGTGTTAGAAACAAGATAAATTTTTGTCAGAAGCCCTTGCAATTATGAGAGTTGGATCTATTTCTGCAGAACTTGTAATTTCTCCTTCTGATTCTGAAGATATATTCAATGTATCAAACATTGACTTCTTTCTTTTCACCAATATGAGCATAAATGAAGTATTCCTGCAAATAATTCAAACAAGTATGCAATCCATAGCATGAATATCTAATTTCTTCACCAAGATCTGATTATAAAGTTTGTTGCCCTCTATTTTTAGACTTTGCTTGCATGCCAAACAAGCTAAAAATATTATTTTATTCACCGTGCACTCACATCAACATGCAAATAGCCAGAATAATAAAAAGGAAGTCTTTCCAACCCTAGGCACCAAAACTGGATGCTTCCGACAATTAAAAGAAGTCAGCTTTTAGGCATTTAGCTATGCCAGAATGGGTCACACTTTTTGGCTAGGAATTGTGGAAAAAACATGAGGGCAAGGAAGTGGAAAAATTCACCCTTCCAGGCAGCCCCAAAATTCCCACTTTTCTCTTAAGTGATTCGACTAACATTGTGGGAAAATTCAACCTTCCAGGAAGCCCCCAAATTCCCACCTTCCAAGCAGCCCCAAAATTCCCACTTTTCACTTAAATGACTTGACTTCCATCATGGGAATTTTTCACCTTCCAGCAACCTCCAAATTCCCACCTTCTAGGTGACTCCAAAATTCCCACTTTTCACTTAAATGACTTGACTTCCATCATGGGAATTTTTCACCTTCCAGGCAGCCTCCAAATTTCCACCTTCCAGGTGACTCCAAAATTCCCACTTTTCACTTAAATGACTTAACTTCCATCATGGGAATTTTTACCTTCCAGTGACCTCCAAATTCCCACCTTCCAGGCAGCGCCAAAATTCCCACTTTCACTTAAGTGATTTGACTTTCATGTTTTGTGTGGAAATTCAAGAGGAAGGGCAAGCTTTGAAAAATGCGACTTGTATTATGAAATTGCTCTTCCCAAAAAGTGCGACTTGCATGACTTCTGCTTTTAAAGTTGCGTGAAAACTCATTAGCAACATTTTATTTCCATTTTTGGATTTTCGGTGAAGAAAACACAAGCATAGAATAAAATTTTCCATTTTTGGAAAGGGTCCGGGAAGATGTAGTAGCAAAAACTTGCAAGTGCCATAACTTTCACTCCATGGCTCTGTTTTAGGTGTCGTTTTTTCTAAAAGTGCATATTTTCTCGAGCTCTACACATTGGTGGCAGTATTTTTCTTATTTTCATAAAATCCATTATTGCACCTTTTTGGACCAAGCAACCTCTTGCAATCTCTTGAAGGAATCCTGAGCTCTGGTCTTCTTTAGACAGATTAATTAGCAATTAAAAACATTGGATAGCTTTTCAAAACCCTAGGCCTAGGAAAAGGTCTGGCAGGAAGAATGAATAGGCTACGGGGATTGCCGGATGGAAAACAGAGAAAGACAAAAAGAAATAAAAACAAAACCTGAAAGAAGTTGCGGGCAATTGCTCGAAAAATTTCTCCGATTAGCTGGTCTACAAAAATTCTTCCCCGAGTGAATGTTCTATGGTAATAATGATGGGGTGAAGTGCTTTATATAACCTAAATCCTCCAATTTTAGCTCAATCTATTTTTAAAAGAACTTTATTTATTTAATAAATAAAATGCTTGCAAACAAGGTCTGGCGAAGGAATTGAGTGAGCTTCAGCATGTGGGTACTTGGCGAATTTGGCTTTTATGACTCTCTGGGGATACCTTAAAGCAATGTAAACAAGCCGACAAAAAAACAAAACGACCCATTACTTTGAAAAGAGCGAAATTTTTTTAAAAGGGTAGTCCCATTTGAGGGTAAAATCTGGGGACACCAATATTACACTAGTTGGTTGCCTTCTTCTTTTATTAATTTCTTCTTCTAGGCCATGAAGAAGGAATGGTGGGAGTCCTCCCTCCCCAAGATTGCTTGTCCCCAAGCAAGAACAATCACCTGGATCCCATATGATCCTTGTAATTTGTGTTGAAAACTAATAGCTTCTTCTCCTTCACGTTGCAAAGAGAAAGCATGTCAAGAATGAATTTAGTCTTCACACCATCATTCGGATCTGCTACCATATCACTGATATTGCTACGATGGGAATCCAACCAGCCTGAAGCACTATCTTCTTTCCCAAGACTTATTTTCTGCAATGAAGGATGTATGCAGACTGCAGTAGATTGTATGTCTTTACTGAGTCTGGTCCTTATATAGTCTTTCATACTCTTCAGTGCTTCTTGCTGTGATGCATTGAGTTTCAAAATCACTACAAATTCTTGTAAGACTGGTTAATTTTTCAAGAATCTCTTGGTGGCTAGCTTTCATATCATTCCCAGGCTTCCCAGACACTATACTAGAGAACTGAGCATAACTGATAAGAAGAATGTTTTTCTTTTCTCTCCACTCTTTCAATATTTCCAGCTGGTTACATCTTGATGGTCTTAACCTGTTGTTGATTTCATAGAGGTTATACAGAGGAACTTCCTCTATTTCCCACTCCTTAAATTCCTTCATCCATGTACATAGCATACTCTTTGGTGCTACAATCAAGGGCTTCTCTTTTGGGTACTTAGCTAAAAGTCTCTGAATAAAACTAACTACAAGAAAAGTCTTACCAGTTTCTGGAGCATGTGCCAAAATACATTCCCCAGGCTCTTCAGTTATTAAGTTTTTTCTCAAGAATTCAAAACCAGCAAGTTGGTGGCGTTGCATATGCTCTTTCAATAGTGGATGGAGAACAATGTTCCATACAAGAAATTTTTGTGCTCTTTCCTTCTGTCATGCATCTCAATTATATTGCCTTCTGGAAAAATCGTAGCATCTTCATTGTTGGCTAGATTTTCTGCATAGCTGAAAACCTAGGCAGTCATGAGATAAATCTCCCTCATTTACCGGTGAGGCTCCTGTGTAAGATTTTGTCAGTTATATATCCTAATATCTATTTGTGGGTATTACTTTAACCGTGTAGCTCATGAACCATAGCTATATAGTTCTGCAGCAAGTAAGCAAATTTGTAAAAAATATATATACATATGCGAGAAGAGGAAAATAATAAGAAATGAGATAAAGTAGAGAGGATGTGCAACCCAAGCAATAGTTTACAAAGTTGATTGCATGCACATAGATTAAAACAAATAGATCATTAAACACATAATTCAAAGCAAAGGAAACTTTCAGATCTAGATCTATAATAACACAAAGTTTATGAATAGATCTAGAAAGAAATAAGAAGCAAAATGCACCGTTGACACAAAGTTCTCGGAAATCTCTTCTATATTCTTTCCTTGCAGAAATCAGGGGTTTTAGCTCAAAGTCTGGAACACAAGAATGCTGATTACAAATTCCGATCCTTTAACCCGTAGGTTCTTCCTCTATTTATAGTGTATAAAGGGCAATTACAAATAGGAAGCTTTAAATGAATTCCCGCATGTAGAAACTATAGAAAAGAAAGCAACTTTGTGCAATCTTCCTCCTGGAATTCCTCTTTACATGACATGCATGATTTATAACTGAAAAATAGAACCTTCTATTTTGCATGTCTGCCACCTATTTCCAAGTAATTGACTTCTTCAAGTAACGGCTTTTAAACCAATCACTTAAGTTTTATAATTTAATTGATTGCTCAATTACTTTGTCGGAGAAAATAAAAGGAGGAAAAGAAATAAGAAGAAAGCTGCAACCTCCTCAGTCTTGTTCTTCTTCTTTTGTTGCATGCGGTTGACTCTTTTGCCTTTGATTCTCACCAAACTGGATCTGGAAGCTATGCATGATTGTGATTTGCCTGCGGGTACTACCTCTGACATGTCTTCCCCTTTTATCCTTGAAGCTTTTGCAATTCTTCTTCAGTACATGCAAAGTAAATTCAATGAAGGCTTCAACTGGAAGATTGGGAGCACATGCACAAGATCCTGGAAGGAATTTTCCATGCATTGACTTCTACACGGGCTGTGTTGGAAACAAGAGGATGATTTTTGCGGAAGCCTTTGCAATTATGAGATCTGGATCTGTCAATTAAATCGGTGATAGGTTCAGGCCTATGTTTGTATCATTGACTTCACAAATCTGAAAGCTATGCATGATTCTGCTGATCTTTCTCTTTCATCATGCTTCAACATGGCTGGAACAATCTTTGTCTGAGCTCTTTTTCTTTTAATTTTGCCGGAATCCCTTGCAATTGGATCCATTTGTGTAGATCTGACAACTTCTTCAGATTCGGAAGACATATTAATGTACCTGACATTGATTTGAGCACTGTGATGAATACCTACAATTTTATTCAGACAAAGAAGGAATCCAGAGCATGAACACTTGATTTTTATCACAAAAATCTGCATATAAAGTCCGCTGCCCTAAAATTTGAGGCTTTGCTTGCATGCAAAGCAAGCATAAATATTTTTAACTTTACTTGGGCACTTATACCAACATGCAGATAATTAACAAGGCTTAAATCAAGCTCCTCCAACCCTAGGCACCAAACTTTGAAGCTTTCCAGCAATGAAAAACACTTTTTGATGCAAAAATCCTCCTTCCGTGGGCGCCAAAATTGTCCGGGCTGCAATCTTTCGTAAAAAGAATTAATTACACCTTTACTATGGCAGCTCATGCTTATATAACCCTCAACATTCTATTTCTAATAATTGTCCACCCTATTCCTGGCAATTAATTAATAAACAATGATGTTTATTCACCCAAATTGGGCACCTATTTTTGCATGTTGCTGGCTGCCATTAAATAAATTTAATTTATTTATTTTTAGCATGCTACCTTCAGTTCACTTTGGCTTATCCTCATGCATTGACTTTCTATTCATCTTGGGTGCCAAAATTAGGCAAAGCAGCTATTAATAAATACCATTAATATCATTGTTTAATCACCAAATGGGTCGCACTTTTTGACATGGGTGAATTCTAAATTTAAAAAGTCAACTTCTGGTGGGAATTTTCACCCTGCACCACAACTCTAAAAATCCCTTCTTCCACTTAAGTGATTTGACTTTCATCATGGGAATTTTTACCTGCAAGGCAGGTAAGAAATTTCTGCCTGCCTGCCACCTCCAATTTTCCCACTGCAGACTTAAGTGACTTTCTAAAAAGTGCGACTTGTATTAAAAATAGCTTCTTTTGGAAAAGTGCGACTTGTATGGGTGAATAAAACCTTCTGATGGGAAAAGTTAGCCTACTCGGCAAGCAGAAAATTCCCATTGATGCTTTAAGTGATTTTTCTTTTTTTTATAATGGGAATTTTTACCCTGCAAGGCAGGTAAGAAATTCCCGCCTACCTACCGCCTCTAATTTTCTCATCGTGACTTGAGTGATTTTTTTTTTTTTATAATGGGAATTTTTACCTGCGTGGCGGGTAAGAAATTCCCGCTTGCCTCTCGTGCCGCCTCTAATTTTTCCATCGACTTAAGTGACTTTGACTTCATGGGATGGGAAAAGTACTGCAAGCTTGCAAGTCATAAATTCTCACTGCCTTGTCTTAGAAAAATCCCAATGCTTAAATCTATTCATTCCCAAAAGTGCAACTTGCCTCGGAGAGGCTTTTTGTACATGACTTCATCATTTTTGGTTTGAAGCTTGCATTTGAGGATGATTCCTTTGCGGCGCCGTGTTGGTAGATGATCTCCGGATGCTTCGGGCAATTAAATAGAATATCTTGCGAAGGAATTGACCTAGGGAATTTCACAAAGAAAGCGAGGAGAAAACTAGAGAAAAACGTAAAAGAAATAAATAAAAGCTAGGCGTTGCGAAGTTGGCTCATATGATGCCCTAAATTCATTACGACATCTTGATGAAAACCTATTGAGATGAGTGAATACTAGCATGCAAAACTTCTTCAGATTTCAGGTGATTCAAGCGAGAGCTTTATTTATTTAATAAATAATTAAATAAAAATTTCCCAAAAGACAAAAACTTGGCAAAGGGATAAAATGAGATAATTTGGGCATCTAGGTATTTGTTAAATTGACTCATATGATTCATTGGGAATATCCTAACATAATACAGACATCTTCTAGCAATAAAAACACAAAAAGACCCGTTATTTTAAAAAAGAGCGAAAATTTTCAAATGGTATTCTCAAATTTCATGGTGAAATCTGGGGACACCATTCATTAAAGTTGTCCTTGGCCTGATGTGATCTGCTACATGCCTTTGACCACTCAAAGTCAAATGCTCATTCTTCATCTCTTTGGCCAATCAGCCCACAAGATCTGCAAACATGACTAAGATCCTCTTTGTGAAGGAACGAATGATTACAATCTGGTTCATGTTTATTTCCCATCTCGATTTCATTCTCACGGGGGTTCTTTGAACACTCAAAAGATGTAAGCATTTGCCTCCATAGATGTGAAATGTCATCCATATCATCATTTTCTCTTGATTTGTAGTGACATGAGGCTTTCATGGGGCTCATTCTTTGAGACACAAACTCATTTTTTGGCTTCAAATGTACAGCTGTGATGTACAGGTCAGCGAGCTTGCTATTTGCACTTTCATTCCTTGAGAGGTCTCCTAAAGCCAAATTATGTTTGCCCATACTTGTGCTTATCATAAAAAATTTAGTATCCCCATTTGATTTCACAAAACTTAGGTTGCCCCCAATACTCAGAATTTCTGATTTTAAATCTGCTTTCCTTGTTGACATGTTTCCTTTGCCGGATGAGATACTTTTTTCTTACATTCCTTCCCTCCTTCGGACAGCGGATGAGTGGCTCTAACCATAAAGTTTTCTTCATACTTTTGGAGCTCCATCGTTGCTCCTTTCGATTTCTTCACCATTGTTTTCCTTTTACCATTATGTATGCCACCGTTAGATATCAACAACTCATTATCAAATATCAGAGAGTTCATACCTTGAATGGAAACCTTCATTGCCCATGGTGGGAGAGGAATTCTTCCTTGACATGGCTCCGGAAGCAACTGCTGTTGCAATCTTTGATGCAAAGAAATGCTCTTACCCTGGATTAACCATAAAGGGATCTGAATTGTGTGGTATGACTGCTGTTCCCAACCAGCAGCAAAAAAGCCTGTAATGATAAGCTTAGGACACCATAAATTTACCCTTATGCCCGGATCAAATGAATAGTATTCATTTTTGTTTTGTTTCCACATGTGCCCTTCCACAGCTAGCTTGCATGATTGGTATGGTTCAGCCCTTTCATATTGTTCTTTATGAGAAGATTTCTCTCTTTCCCATACCCTCATAGGATTATTTTCAACACAACCCCAAGGTAATCTTCTCAACATAAGCATATCAAAAGAATGGCCAACCAAATTAAGAGAGGAGTACACACCATGATTTTTGAAGGGAAGTTTATCTTTCATCTCAACTCCCTGTGACTGTAAATTTAGAAGTAACAAATCTGAGGTATATTCGATCCTCGGACCTTTAACAAGACTTTCATCTTCTTTTTCATCACCTTCTTTGATCACACCTCGTTCACATGTTTCTGGAATATCTTGTTGGTTCTTTCCCACGTTCAATTCTTCGTCTTCGGGCTCTTTATTGTCTGCTGTTACAAACGGACCAGCGGGCTGCCTTTTATCATATTCATCTGCCTCTTGTTTACCATCCATTCTTTCCTTAAATACATCACATGCAACAATGTCATCATTAATCTGGCAATGATCGACACTTACTTCTGAATCATTCTTCTCGGTTCGTTCTTCTTCTTTTTCTTCCAATGGAACTTGGAAGTTCTTCTCCTCTGACTTCCTTTGTGGCTGAGTGTGTCTAGGCTTAGGCCTAGCTCTTCCACTATTCAATTTTACGAATTCGGTAAATGATATGGCTTCACGAATTTCCTTGGAAAAAGCCATGTATTCCTTATAGCTAGCTTCGAGATCTTCTTCCGGAATGGCTTCATCTTTGGATACAGAGGTGAAATTCCAATTCGTTTCTCGAGTTGTTCTAAAGGATTGCTTCAGATTATCTAGATTTCGAATAACTAGATCCAAGGCTTCCTTGAAATTTGTTTGTCCTGCCATGATATCATCTCCTAGTTTCTTCCAGGCCTTGGAGGATAAAGCTTTGATACCACTGAAATAACCTTTTTGAGGGTTTATATGAATCTTAGAAAATTTGTAGCAGCAGACTGTAATTTAATTACAGCAGTTTAACTTCTCTGAGATAAGAGCCAAAAATTCACTGATAACATCCACGAACCTTTATCAATTATTAATTAATGATTTTGCAATTTATTGAGATCAAGTCGAATTGATATATATAGATATATACTGCTGGAAATTAGTATTAATGCCCAGAAATCGCAGCAGCATAGAAGAGTTCGATTTCACATTAAATATTGCTTTAAAATTTACCAACTTCGAGATTAGGACTTTTTTGAACAAGGCAAACAAGAATATGAAGATGATTTGATGTTATCTTATGCCAATAAATCAGAATTCACACATGTGCAAGTCGCACTTCTAGGATAAAGTCGAATAAATTGATATAAATCTGGAAATGCACAATATAAATCAGATTTACAAACATAATTTATATATATATTCAAGGAAATTCAATTGTTTTAAGTCACAAGCAAGAGGTTTTCGTCCCTTGCAAGAGACCTCTAAAGGGGTTTTCATCCCAATAGGTTGGCTGTGAGAGTACTCTCTCAAAATTCAAATGATTACAATTCAAGTCCATGCCCAAATGAGTGCCCCACACCCTTATTTATTCTTCCCAAGGGTGGCGTCTCTTCCCAAACATGATCACCCCTTTTAGAGCTTGTTTTATTTATGCTTGGCCGACCCATGTGTTATTATTTGTCTTTTACTTTAGTCGCCCCTTTATTATTCAATAATTATTTAATTAAAATATTACACTAGTTCACTGCCTTCTTTTATTAATTTCTTCTTCTAGGCCATGAAGAAGGAATGGCCGGGAGTCCTCTTTTGAGCTGTCACGTGGGAAAAAGGGACATTACAGTGACCTTCTTGTTTACTGAAAAATTGTGGTATACTACTAATAATGTAGCGGAGATCAAAGTTGTATACAAAGGAATGCAGGAGGCTCTGAGAAGTGGTTGGCAAAGACTGCAAATTGAATCGGATTCTCAGGTGATTGTAAATTTGCTATCACATTCAGGAGATGGTCAAAGCTCAAATTGGAAAATTGATCGTGAACTGTGGAAAATAAAAACTTTGTAGACTCACTTTCAAGAAGTGCAATATATCCACATACCCAGAGAAAGAAACAAAGTAGCGGATGGCTTGGCTAATTGGGCTCTTGATAATCACAACCTTATCTGCTATGGCTATCCACCATTATGGTGGTCAGATAAGATACAGAAGGATATCCAACAAATTCTTACTTTTGATTTCTTAACTTGAGGATTTCCATGTTGTTTTCTTTTGTTTGTAATGCCCAGGTCTGGTCTATTAGTTTTCAGGCCTGGCACAGCCGAATTTGTACTCTTTGATTTATCATTAATGTGAATGGGGTTTGTTTTTAATATATATATATAGGAATTGTGGTTGGAAAAACTACATGAATATGGCCCTAACACATCAAATATTGACTTGAATAACCCAAATTGACTTAAAAAAAATTATACAGGCTATCAAATTTTTAATGACAATTGTTGATATAACACCATTGTAATCATTGTATATCAATAAGTACAAATCAGTGTACAACACGTAAAGTTGCAAAATCTTGTCTCTCTCCTCCTATTGTTCCAAGTGTCTTAATTTATTTCATATCATTTGGTATCAGAATGTGTCGATCATGGCGTTTATATCTAGTCCTCTCAATGATTTTTATCTTCTAGCCTTAGATCTAGCACTCCGAAGCCTCTCTCAATCGAAGCACTAGATCTAGTCTCCCTGAGGTTTCCTACCTCTTAATCTCCACTAGATCTACTCCTTCGAAAATATTCAGATTCTGAGAGTTGACTTCAATGTTGGAGTTCTTTATCAGATTGGCACTAGAACCCCTAACTAGGCAGTTACTTCTCAAGCCTGTGTTACTGTTTATCAGTTTGCTTAGTGATTTTCCAGAAAAAAATGCATCATCTTGTAGTGCAGATTTCTCCTAGTAAATGCATCCGATTAGAATAATTCTTACATCATCAAAAATTATTCTATGAGAGCTTTCTGAAAAGTGGTCACATGATATACACTGATCAGTATTGAGGGATCAACGACCTTGACAAGTTGATCTTCCAGAACTACCGCACTGTACTTTTTCAACCACGGCTTAGACAAAAAAATCATTCTTGCAATGTGGGTAAGCAAATCAGGCATTGGTATATTGCTTAGAGGTTTTTCTTCAAATCATTGGGTTCAAAACCTTCATGGATTTCCTTGCTTCATCCCAAAACTGGCCTAGAATGGGTCCAACAGCTACAAGGAAATCCTCATAGGGAATTGGCCTGAGGCACTGAACAGATCCTTGTCACTTGTGATACCACTATTGAACAGATTCTAGCTGGTCAGACTGAGAACCAAACCAAGCTGATGCAAATGATGAGTGATCCAAATTATGCTTTTGCAAAATCAACCATACGACATCTCCATAATGGTTCCACCTAACAACTTGTCTCCACATACACAATCAACCATGTCATTTTCACCTCCAAATCTTGTGAAAGAAAATGATGATTCTCCATTGCTACCATCTCTACAGGTCATCGCAATCCCTACGTGAGGCATCATGCACTCCTCGGATGGTTAGCCACATGATCCATGGTGAAGATACTTTTTAGAGACTAACTTTACCACAGCAGGTTCAACTTCTGAGCAGATCTATCTCTTCAACTACAATCCATCTTCTTCCTCAATTAAACTAGAAATACTACAAATCAATGATGAACACCATATTTCCCATCCCCTTGCTTAGTGGACAGTGGGTCATGATCATAAGCAAGCTTCCTCAAAACTCGAACATGGACTTCTCACAGGCTCAATGTTGGCATCTTCTCCTCTTATTTTAATGCCTATCATAGCTTCAGTTCTTATGCTAAGACAACACCAAGAAACTTTTCATTCAATAACTTCTATGACTGAGTTCTATGGATTTCTGGTCCAAAAATGAATTCTTATTATGCTACTGATTGAACAAGGGACTACTTTCTGATAGTTTAACCACATGTAGGTAATAGCATTTTTTGGGTGTGCTTACTGATTGTGTAATGCTTATTCCATGATAATGTCTCCTATTTTCAATTTTGTATCCTAAGTTTCTTGACCATACCATCCCCACTCCCAATATTCCCATCTGTAGTTTCCAAGTAGCCATCTTCAATATCGTTCATCTTCTGCAATTCATATGTTGCAATGTTGCAGCTTGTTATCACTGGTGTCTTCAACATCATCAAAACCTCAATTTCTTGCAGTCGTTGGGCCCATTATCATCAACGGCCTCTGCATCCTTAAATTGTGCCTTGCACTTACCCTTTGGCAAAGCTTACCACACATATAAAAATATCAGCAGTCACTTTACTTACTGCAATCCCACTGCATACACCTCTACATGTTTCACGATATCACAGTGCCTTTTCTACCCAACTTTGGCAGTTCTGCACCAAAGCCTCTCCACAACATCCTGAATATCATTAACAATCTTTATCATTTAGCTTGGAGTGGATCCAATCGCAGTAGCGCTAGAGTGCAGTCAAGAAGTTCAAGAATTGGAATCAACAAAGTGTTTACCTCAACCAAGCAAAATTCTTCTCAATGAGCCTGCGATTCTTAATATATAATCAGATGTGAAAGTGTGAAGAAAATCAGGATAATAAATCAGTGAAGCACTCACCACACAAGAAACGTGCAATTTAAGGTGGGCACTAACTACCCTTGTTTATGAACAATATAGCAGTAGTAGAACTAGAAGATTACAATACTAAATCACAATAACATGAACTTGCCCAGCCACGAAGACAATCACACAATTCCACATACCACTCAACGCCCACAATATATAGAGCTCAAGAGCATCAAAGAAACATAAGTAGGTAGGTGAGTTAGTTGTGAGAGATAAGTGACCTAGAAAAATCTAACAGCAGTAGAATCGAAGGATAACTACGCTAAATCACAACGACATCAACTCACCCAACAACAAAGACAAATCACACTATCCCACAAAGTACCCAACACGCCAATATATAGAGCTCAACAGAACTAAAGAAACTCAAGCAGATAGGTGAGTTAGTTGTGAGAGATAGGGGACCTACAAAGTTCAAACATCCTAGAAGCTGCTAGAGATAAGGTTGGATGCACCAACCTTATTCAATGTACACACAAAAAATAAATCTCGAAATGTACATGTGACAACAAAGATGTGACTAAGTTAATCTCTTACCACTACTGCACATTAAAAATTTATCCCTGCACGTGGTATGTGCACACATGACCTACATGTCTAAACAGATTCTAGCATCCAACTTAAAATGAACTTGGGGTGGGCAATGAACATTAGTGAAGGGAGGAGACATCACATGCTATCCACGCTCATTATCCTATGGTAAGCATTCCAAGTCCTCCTTATATCTCCTGCACTTCAGGAAATGACCATGGACCAAAAAAAAACTGATCAGGTTGAGGCATTACAAAATTGAACCATTCAAGATTTTTGCACTGTTGACTACGTAAATTTGTTGTAGAAAAAGCACTTTGCTCTTCAGGAAATATCTTGTGTCACCTCTTCTACTATAGGCCAAAGCTAGTTGAGTCTCATGGTTCCCAAAGTGTTGGTGATGTGATATGCCATATATATCATGCATATTAAACCTCACTTAGCTATACAAACAACCTAGCCAAACAAGTTTCCTTTGCAAAGGACCTAAACAAGATGGCTTAGTTTAGTGAACCAATCAAGATATCTTATTTTACAAGTAACTATCCAATACTCCCAAGTGCACTTGCTTCTTATACCAAATTCAGTGTTTGAGAGCTTATAGCAAAAGCAGAAGGAAAATCGCAAGCAATACAATGGCTGCTAATCAACAATCAGCTTATCAGAGGTACAACCTAGCAAAGGTATGGAAGGCCATTACCTGTATTGAATATGATGTTGTTGACTTGTCACCGAGGACCGAAAGGAGATTCTTCAGAAAGATTCAACATCTGGAAGCGATTTTGTCTAATGTTTCATATTGCAACAACAGAAGAAAAGATGCCCAGGCTCACATGGCTACAGAATGGACTATCAGAAGGAGATCCAATAGTAGTGGCAGTTCAAATAAACATTAGCCCAAAACATAAGAGTGGCTAATCCCTGTGATTCATCCCAACACCGTGCAACTTCAATGTGCATATGAGTATAATTGAAGGGCTAGGTATGGCAGAAGCTGGCACATCACACTGTGGCCAACCCAATAAAGGATTCAAATGATGCCTTTAATAACTTTAAGGATCTCAACTAGCTCTGAAATATTTGATTGGATTCCTCTACTTTTCTACAAGAAAAAGATGCTTTCATACTTTTCATTTGGAATAGTAGTTCTCAAAGTTGTAACCAAATGAATAATGAGTATATTGCTCCAAATTGTAGTCTATAAATTGGTGTTTCAAAAGGTCTTAAACTCGACCATGATAGATTATGGTTTTGCAGTCTCTTGGATAATATTTTTGGACTTTCTGAGTTCATATTTTCCCCTCCTAACAGTAATAAGTATACTTACTGCAGAACTATCACTGCTGTTTGTAACTCCTATTTTATATAAATACAATATTTACCTTTACCAAAAAAGACAAAAGGCTTCACTATTTGCAGTTAACTTTGCCCATATTAAATGTAATTGAGAATTCAACCTTGTTTAAGGTCTATAATAAGTTAATAACCAGGTTACGAATAATGTGTGTTTCATGAACATAAGCTGCATACTTGAGAAGCAATTAGCTTGTACTGGAATAATTGTCACAATTGCCCTAGGAAACGTTCTTATAGTGCAAAACCATGAAGCTCCTCTACATTTGACTTGAGGATAACAAAGCACTGTCTACCACATTTCAAGTTTAGAGATGAGCTCTTCTTTCTTATATCTTAGCATATGCGATGGTCAACAATATTAAACCTTCATGCATCTAGGGAATGTGATAGGGATTCCAATTCCAGAAAGGTAGAATTGAAACACTCTTAACCTCATTCATCCAGAACGTTGGAAATGCAATATATAGGCTAGACTCAAACTAAATCATTAAACAAACCTGGAAATCACAAAAGTCATCCCTAGTTTCATTTTAACAATCTTTGGGAGATATGATCATGATGGACATAATAGCATTGTCATGAGCTGAAACTTATAATAAACAGTAATAAAAAATCAGTCTCAATGTCTTAAAAATAATGGTTTATAACTTTATAGAGGTACTTCCATGATGTTTAATAGATAGCATGCACAGAAGTATATGCATCGAGCATAGCTAATATTCCGCTAAAATATTAAACACATATCTAGCTGTCATATGCTTCAAGCATCCTTCCATAAAATTACAAGATTATCACTTATGATTTTGCCCAAGAAAATATCTGAAAAAATGATGCTTTTCAAGGTTCTCCAACTGTCAGTTGCTTCAAGCATCCTTTTTTCATAGAACTACAAAATTATCACTTACAATTTCTAGTGCTCAAGAAAATACCTGAAACAAATAATGCCTTTCTCATAAACTGTAGGTGTTGATGGCCGTATTGTGGACCTAAAGGATAACCAAAAAAATGAATGTCAATCCAGAATAAGAAAATGAACTAAAAGTTATCTTACACATTCTGCTAATAGGCATCAAGTGTGGAATATCTAAAATGTGGTAAAGCAAGAAAAATAACAATAGTTTGTTGCATAGACAACCAAAATGGCAAGCACATCAAATTCCAGAGTATGAGAGAAAGCAACAACAAAAAACGCCAATTCATAAATCATTATAAATTCCACGAAGATAATTACATAGCCCATAAGAAGCTTGGGAAAGACATAATTGGCCAAAAATCCCTAACAGGGCTCAAATAACAGCTTAACGATGCATTCACTAAACATCATCAACAGATATGTTTTGGTTTTCAAAGTCCGCAGGTGCCCTGCCAGTGCCAGCAAACCCCAAACAAAATGCCCCCATACTTTTTGAGCTCTGATTATTATTAACAAAAATTATTCATAGCAAGCATCTTATAAAATGAAGAAAACCAAGGTGAGCTCTAAACTCTGGTTTATGAACCTCTTACACCATTAAGAAAGCATCCACACATGATATTTTGTAATGTCCCTTTCTAGGGCTGAATCACAAAAACAATGAAATCACACAAACCCAAACTGAAGTATATTCTGATTTTTATAACAGCCAACTGAAAAATGGAACAGCAGTGCACAACGAACTGATTTTTAGAACAGCAGCTATGAAAGAGCAATAATTTATCAAAACATCACCATTAACATCATCTACAACATGTAGAAACACTTTAGGAATATTTTAGGGCAATTATCACTCAAAACTCAATCACAAACACAGCTGGAAATTAATTAATTAACAGCAGAAGTACAGCTCTCAAAAGTGACTGAAAATGAGGTCTCCAAACCCCAATAAATACCAAATAAGTGATAGATCAGCCTTATAAATTTGGAGAAGTCTGAATATCAACTTGAAATGCCAAAACGTGCCCTAGAAGGCACCCAAACACACTCCTACCCAAGTCGCCACCCTAGGAGAGGGTGCCAAAAGTGATGGAGAACCCTTGATATTCTTCTCCTTCAATGCCCTAGCTGCCCAACCAGCAAGATAGTCTTCTTAGAAGTCCTTAACACCACCAAATTGGAGAGTTTTCGTTCTCCAACCTTCAACAAGAAAGGTTTCGTCCTCCTTGCTTGCCACACTAATGGATTTTGCCCCTTAGTGGATTGGAATAGAGCAACCAGCTCTAGAACCAAAGAGATAAAAGTATATTAGCCAAAAACATGCCCAAAATGAGCCTATGCAACCCCTTATATAACCTTATGGTGGCACCAAGAGTCCCTAAGGAAGATTCCCCAAGACCGACCTCTTTTAGAAGCTTATTTCATCTTTAAGCTTATATTAAAAGCTCTCCAACCCAGCCAACCTACTTAAGAAGGAAAAACAAAAGAAAAATATAATTATTAATTAAAGATACTCTAAAATATAATCCAAGGGCTTCCCTTGTTCATCTTCTTCTTTCCCACGGGAAGAAGAATGAGCAAGAAGCCTTCAACTGGATGAATTTGATAAAGGGGACATTACATATTTGGCCTTCTATGTTGTGTAAACAAGATAAATGACCTAAAAAATATCTAAGAATTGTTAATTCTAATAGCAATCAACTAGACAGTATACAAACCATGCTCCTGACATGCAATTCACAATAATGACTACCAACACTAAGGAATAGGATAAGAATAAATTGCTGACAAAATCAAGAGAATTCCAATCCATGGTAACAAAGTCCACAAATTTAGAATCCAACCTGCGTAAGTAGAAAAGTATTTTAAGTATCCTTTCATATGAAAGTGAAAAAACCTTAGCTTTTAAAAAACAACTAGACAAAGGTACACTATGGAAACAGCATATGAAAAGCATAACTATTATTACAATATATCGGTAAAAATTACAGCGAAAAGTACACATACCAAAGATTGTAGACACAGAATGAGATAGCTGCAATTAATGTTTATCCTAGGCACATCCACCATGTGTCTTTCTTAACCTTCATGGTATACACCCATTCCCTCATCCTTAGCTATCTTTTACCTTTCCACTTCTCCTTTAGAAATTGTGACTTTGGGATCCCCACCAACCTTGTGAATATTCAATCCTTTATTTGCCTTATACTTTTTGTGTCCCTTTTGACTTTAGCTTTTATCATTACTCGCACCTCTCTAGATACAACCCTCCTACACCAAAGACACTTTGGCAACCCACATACATTTTTTTTTTTTTGGTTCAAACCTCCCATTGATCTCATTTTACGAGCCTCACCCCTCCAACATACGATATTAAAAATCCACCTTCCCCTCATTTACATTTAATTTTGCAATTCCCACGCAATCAGTGGGATCAATCAAGGTAATAAAGCCAACATGCTGCTTGTGTCTACATCATTCCTTGCACAACTCATTTTCTACCTACTAGGTACAATGAATTGAAGATTTTTATCTTGGAACACAATGGTACTAATAATAATGGCAAGTCATTTCTTTATTTCAATTGGACTCGGATGGAGAGGGGTTCTAATGAACTGTTTGTGTGTAAGCTCCAAACAAACAGCCAAGTCAGAGCATGGCATTGGAAGTTTGCAACACAGATGAATGAAATCTTGCAATTCTCACGCAATCAATACAATCGATCAATGTAATAAAGTTGAAATGCTGCTTATGGCTACTTCATTCCTTCGCACATCTCATTTTCTACCTGCCAGGTATAATGACTTGGAGGGCTTCTCAAGTCAAATCAAAATTTTAATCATGGAACACAGAGGTTGATCAGCAGGGCATCCCACAACATTCTTTTTGGCAGAATACTGAGATAACTAGTACGTCACCTTGGCGGGGTCATATCTCCTATATCGATGATCAGAATTGTAAACTTTAATATCCCTTGGAAAGCTCATCAAGCAACTTTACAGGATGAGGTACCTGCTAGGGTGACACATGGGAGGAGATAGTTTGGGTCATGTACATCCTAGGTGGCCTTGGATGGAGGAGATAATTTGAGTGAGATAACTCCTTGAGGTAGCTTCTAGGCGACACCTTCTAGAAGATGACATTGAAGGAAGTTGAAGCATCACGAGCGGAATGGTTGAAAACACTCCAACTCTTGGACTGTGTCTCTTCCACTTCTATTTGGAGCTTCTCCCGCTATTCTTCTATAAATACACCCTTAGATTTGGATGCAAAAAAAGGGAGAAGGAATTGTAGCGAATTATAAATGGAGAGTATTGTACCTTCTCATCTGTTCTCAGAGTTTGCTACTTTATATTTGTAACAACACAGGAGATATAGCTCAGTGATAGCAGCACACATCTCTCCATGGAAGTAGCAGCTCATATCTCTTCTCAAAGATAGCCGTATATACCTCCCATATCAATGAAGCAGTAAATTATCTTGTTCAGAATTTGTCTATGTATTTATTTCCATTCATTCATAGTTTGCTTTGCCAGAGTTCTACAATACTATTTTATGCTACAGTTCTGCAATATTATTTTATGCTGCAATTGTCGTAATTAAAATTGCTTCCGCCCATGACACACTAATTTCCACAAGTAGTGTGCTGTCCACCAGATTCCCCATAAAATCTAGATCAGAGGTACTGATTAAAAAGGCAACGTGTCTCTCTATGTCAATTGGCCTAAAGGTGGAAAGGGCTTCTGAGAACTGCTTGTGTATGAGCTTCAGACAAACAGCCATGTCAGAGAAAGGGGTTGGAAGTTTGGAACCCCTCTATGTAGTGCCACTTAGAGCTGCCCTTCCCTGACATGATATGTCATTGCCACGCAACAGCAGTCATTTCAATAACTTTTTTATGGCGTGGTTAGGGCATAAATTTCACAAATATTCCTGCAAGAGCTGTAATCACGTCCTGAGGTCAGTTCAGCCAAATCTCTTTGCAATGAGAACAGCTATAGTCATTGTAATGTTCCAAAATAAGATTTTGAAAAGCTATTTTTGGATATTCATGAAAATCTATTTTTAGCAATTTTTGGCAGCTTTTAATATTTTGCATTTTTAGGGTCTTCGGAGCATTTCTGGGCTTCAGACAGTAAGACAATAGCCAAAGTGCTATCTTTATAGTGACTTTTTCGATTTCGCTCCGTCATCTTTCCAATGGATCTTGTTGTTCGCAAATCAGGTCAACGGGCTAGGAGATATGGCCCCAACAAGGAGCCCGAAAAATAAATATAGTAATAATAGGATAGATTTCAAAATTTTCCACTTCTGTCTTCTCAAATCCACCCCCACGTTGAGTACAAATGATCTCCATGTAGGATGACCTTTTGGTTCCCATCACAAACCCTTCATATTCTTTTTTTTAGATTTTCATATTTTCCATTGTATGTCTATAAAGTAGTTTGTTATGAACAAAGACCTGCAAGCATACATCTCTCTTATGGAGTTTGTCAATTTGTATACATTTCGAATTGCAATAAAATTAGTTTGTTTTCTACAACTCTTTCATTGTGAATTGATTGTTATAACACATTAAGCACCATCGTTAGTGTGTTGTCCATGCGTTGCAGCTCAATTTGGATCAGTGGTATCAAAGCAAGTTCATTCCACTCTTGCATGTCAAACGCATGAGGTCAGAATACCAAAAGCACGGTGTCAAGACTCACGATCCTTTGGATTACCTTCTTTGTCGCTTCAAACAACCTCAAGCAACGCAAGAGGAAATGAGAGATCCCATCAAAAATTACTTAATGAAGCCCTTGAGAGGCAGAGGAGGGAGATGATGGCAATTTTCCAACGTCCTCTCATGGGTCGTCCCCGACACCTTGCAATTGGCCCCACATTCACAATTGCACCCACATCAACTAAACCCTTTGGGGTCCAATACCCTTCAAGGTACAAGTAAATTTTGACATTCCACAATCAAGGAAAAATTGATATTGATGAATTAGATAAATTGCTCAATCAATTAGAATCATATTTCTCGATGATAATTTCTCTGATAATGAAAAGATGATGTTTGCACTTATAAAAAGCTTCTCGCATGTCAAAAACTAGTGGGAATCATATTGCTCGCAAGATGAGGATATCGACTACATAATTGTCAATATGAAAAGCCCGAAACATGGAGCGATTTTGTAAGGGCTATTAGAGAGGAAGATTATCCAATGAAGAATTACGAGGACCAATTCAAAATAATTGCACCAATTGTGTCAGGGTCGCAAAGAAAACAAGTACAAAACTACACAAATGAGTTTCATACCCTATCGGCAAAAGTGGGCACAAGGGACACCGAGAAGCATCGGATTCTCAAATATTGTAGCAAGTTGTGATATTACATCCAAGAAGAGATGGAGTTTGTAGACATCAATACTCTCGGGAAGCCTACCGATATGTAATCAAAGTTGAAGAAAGGTCCAAACACAGGGAAAACAAATATCTTTCATATTGGAAGAAAGGGAAGGCTAACACCAAGCAGCAAGGAAAGGATGCACCACCACAAAAATAGGATAAGAAGCAGGCACAAAAAGAAAAGCCATGAATAGGAATGTGGTGTGAGAAGCACAAGAGTAGGTACCATGACACAAAGGACTGTCGAGCCATCAACAAAACTCTGTTAACAGAGTTGTGGGAGCCAGATGTAGGAGAAGCCTCTATAGAGAACCCATGTGCACATGAAGGGGAGCCAATTGTAGATGCAGATCCGTATACCATTGTTGCTACTATACAAACAATGTCTCCACGAAAAGAGGATGTGGAACCGACTATTTCACTCATAGATGTGGGTAAATGGTGCAGCTCTTCACTTTATCCTAAATAGTGGTCGTAAAAAGAATCTAATATGTATGGAAATAGTAAATAGGCTAAATCAGGCAACTCTTCATCCACAACCATACTTTGTCGGTTGGGTTAGTCAAGGAAGAGACATCCATGTGAATCAATAGTGTTGTCTTCCCTATTCAATCAAACCATTCAAGGATGTGGTGGTATGTGATGTTGCACCCTTGGATGTTTGTGATGTGCTTCTTGGACAACCATACATGTGGGATCGCCATGGTGTCCACAAGACCAGGCCTAAGAGCACTATTGTCACTCTACGTCGTAAGCACTACCGCATCCCCAGGTAGCCCCTACTAGGTTAATGGCCCCGATCAATGTAAAGCGGTGTTAGAGGTTGATTTGTCAAACTTAAACCTAAATCCTACTCATGATTAGGCTTGAGAATAAGAAAAATGTTCACAAGACCTGTCACACCAAGCCAAACAATGTTGCAAAAACATGCCGAGATGATATTTAAATACACAAATGTACTCATATCACCGACAAGTGTGCCTTTGCATTGTCAAGTGAATGTAATGTCCCTTTTCTGCCAAAAATGAAGACAATTGGAATTTCCAGGCAGACCTTCTCCATGGTTAGAAAGAAGAATAAAGAAAGAAAATAATAAAAGAAGGCAGCGACTTAGCAATCATATTTTAATAATTATTAAATAATAAGGGGTCGACCAAGCAAAAGACAAACAACAATTAATGTAAAGACAAATCATAATGAAGGGGGTCGATTAATGAAGAGTCATGTCTTTTGACCTTTGGCGCCAAGCATGGGATATTATAAATAAGGGTTTTGGGGGATCATTTTAGCATGTCATTATGAATATGGAAATCTGAAAATTGTGAGTGTTTCTCATCAATTACATATTCTTGGGACGAAAATATGTAATCATTAAACAATTGAATCTGACTTTAAACATTGTAATCATTACATATTATTTGAATTCCAAATATTATATATATTCAGATTTATTCTGTGAATTCCAGTGGTACGACTTGCATTAGAATTGGAATAATTAATTGTATGTGGCAAATAATATCATAAATCTGCTCCTAAATAGGTCGCTTTGACATTAGAAGGCTTATTTTACAGTTTGCATGCAAACCGGAGACATTTTCATGCAAATCGAACCCATTTCCCAAGGCTGTGTTTTCCCAGAAATTCCAGTTTATAACAGCAGTACGATTTGGGCTAAAATCACTTCGATTTGGTCTGAAATCAATTGCATAGTATTTGATATTTATTAATAATTGTTTAATAATCATTGTTGGAGAATTTGGGCACATTTTCTCATGAAATAACTCTGCTGCAATTTTATACCAGAACTCTGTTTTTGTCCAAGTCCCAAAAGGGATATTTCAGTGAAATATCCAGTTGATTTCGTCCCTGGAACCCCACTTCCAAATGGGCCCCTGTTTAGGCGGTCAGTACTTGAGAATGAAGAAATCAAGCATTAGATTCAGGAGCTGATTCAGAAGGGGCACATTCAACCAAGTGTGTCACCTTGTTGGAGCTCAATTAATCTTGCTTGAAAGAAAGATGGAACGTGGCGGAAATGCATTGACTATCAAACCTTGAACAAAATCACAGTAAAAAATAGATACCCACTTCCACAGATTGATGACCTCCTAGACTAGCTCAAGGGAGCTAAGTTTTTCACAAAGATTGATCTGAAGTCAGGGTACCACCAAGTTCCCATCGATCCAGTGGATGTTTGGAAAATTGCCTTCAAATCTAAGGAGGGCTTGTTTGAATGGTTGGTCATGCCTTTTGGGCTGACAAATGCACCAACAACATTCATGAGGATGATGAATGATATCCTGTGACCATTCATTGATTCATTTGTGATTGTGTACCTAGACGACATTCTTTTCTTCAGTAAGACATGGGAGGACCACATTCAACATGTCCAACAAGTTCTTCAGACCTTGCATCAGCATAAGCTCTATGCCAACATAGAGAAGTGTTCCTTTGGCATGGAGAGTATCCAATACTTGGGATACATCATCAACAAGGACGGTGTGCATGTGGACCCAAAGAAGATCCAAGTCATCCGAGACTAGCCAGCCCCAAAGACTCACAAAACTTCAAAGTTTCTTGGGACTAGCCAACTTCTATCGTAGGTTTGTACTTGGTTTTCTCACATTGCATAGTGTTCGAATCAACTAACACGCGGACAAGCGAAAGCAAAGTTCATATGGGCAGAGCTGCAATAGAAGGCATTTACACGGATGAAAGGGAGACTTTGTTCAGCACCAATTCTGATATTGTCGGATCTACAATAGTCATTTGAGATAGAAACAGATGCTTCAGAATATGCACTCAGCACAATCCTCACCCAACATGGGCATCCAATGGCATACCACAGTGAGACCTTCTTTGACATAGTGCGCAGGTACCCAACATACAACAAGGAGTTGTATGCCATTGTGCAAGCCTGCAAACAGTGGAAACACTACTTATTAGGAAAAAGACTATCATACATACAAATCACAAGCCTTTACAATTCATGCAAACCCAAGGTAAGTTGTAGAATGATCGTCACCAAAGATGGTCCACCTATTTGCAGTAGTTCCATCTCAACATCTTGCACAAGAAGGGAAGTGTCAACCAAGTTGTTGATTGTTTGAGTCGGCCCTTGATTACCTCCCTAACAACAATCCTTGACTCATGTGGGCATGAGACATCAGAGTGGCCTCAAATGTATGAACATGACCCTAAATTTTCTAACATGTATTAAGGACTGGGGGCTGGAAAAAAATTCCGGAATATCATTTACATGAAGGGTTATATGCCACATGGGACACCTTTGTGTTCCTACAGGGGAACGTCGAAAATTGATTTGGGAGGCTCGCTACTGATTGCATTGCAAGTCACTATAGAATGGAGAAAACATTGGCGAGTCTTGCGAAGTATTTCTACTAGCCAAAGCTCCATCATGATGTTACCAAATACATCAAGTCTTGCACAACCATGGTAATTGCCAACCCAACCAATCGAAAGCAAGGCCTTTACACCCCTCTGTCAATTCCAGGAACATCATGGGAATCTGTCTCAATGGATTTCATGTCAAGTCTCCCTTCCACCAGGCATGGCCATGATTGTGTTTTTGTGGTGGTTGACAAGTTCTCAAAAATGACAATCTTGGCACCTTGCAAGAATACAATCTCAACGGACGAGAGACTGCAAAATTGTTCTTTGAGCACGTTTGGGTTCATTTTGGCCTTCCAAGAAATATCGTGTCAAATAGGGATTCCAGATTTGTGGGGAAATTTTGGTTTGCAATATGGTCCATGATGGACATGAAATTGAACAAGTCCATTGCATTCCACCCCCAAATTAATGGGCAAACAGAGGTAGTCAACCGCATGATTGTGCATCTTCTTCAAATGTATCACTCCAAACATCCACGCACATGGGATAAAAGTCTTGTGTATGTCCAACATAACTACAACCGAGCTCATAGCTCCATGGGACAACCCATTTCAGGTATGTCTCAAATTCCAACCATTGGCTCCCATTGATGTAGCATTGCCCCATTATGTTGGAAGAAGAATATGCCCATATGCGAGAAAGAAGTGAATAAAGAAACCAAATTTGCGAAACGAAACCGACACATCCAGAACATCTTCATGAGATTCTAGAACAAACCAGCCAGAAGTACAAGCAACGTCATGATGCCCATCGGGTTCCTCATCAATTCCAAGTGGGGGACAAGGTCTGGCTACATCTGCAAAAAGAGCAACCCAAGGGTCCATATAGGAAACTCGGACCTGCGGGATACAAGCCATACACCATCACCAAACAAGTTCGTGAGAATACATTTGAGCTTAATCTTTCACCATATAAAATGACCCTTTTGGGGATTTTAATTAAAATTACTATTCTGGAAATGAAATTACACCAGACTGAAATTTATATTGTAGCAATTTTAATCTTCACCAAACAGCCCAAAAATCATCACCAAACTTCTCTAAATTTTAAAGACCAAATCGAACAAGGAAAGGTAAATGAACACTGCTGGAAATTAAAATCAGAATAGGATAGAATAAATTGATATGAATCTGAAAATGCACAATCTAAATCAGATTTGCAGAGATAATATATATATATTAATATTCAAGGAAGTTCAATTGTTTAAAGTCACAAGCAAGAGGTTTTCGTCCCTTGCAAGAGACCTCTAATGGGGTTTTCATCCCAATAGGCTGGCCATGAGAGTACTCTCTCCAAAATCAGATGATTACAAGTCAAGTCGATGATCAAATGAGTGGCTCACACCCCTATTTATTCTTCCCAAGGGCGGTGTCTCTTCCCAAACATGATCGCCCCTTTTAAGAGCTTGTTTATTTATGTTTGGCCAACCATGTGTTATTTATTTATTTTTACTTCAGCCGCCCCTTTATTATTTAATAATTATTAATTAAAATATTACTTAGTTCGCTGCCTTCTTCTTTTATTAATTTCTTCTTCTAGGCCACGAAGGGAAATGGCCTATAACTCTTTTTTTGATGTTATGTGGGAAAAAGGGACATTACAGTCCTCCCTCCCCAAGATTGCTTGCCCTCAAGCAATCGCAACTGTGGATGCTCCAAAATAGTTGCACTCTCCCATGTGGCATCTTTGAGGGGCAGGTCTTTCCAGCGAACCAAATATTCCTTAATGCTTCGATTTCTGAGTCTTCTTTCACGAACATCTAGGATTTCTTCAGGTATTAGAATCAATTTGCCTTCTTCATCCAATGGAGGCAACTCAAGTGAAGGAGTGATATGTTGTCCTAGTGCCTTCTTAAGGCATGAAACATGAAATACATTATGTATCTTGCTATTCTCAAGAAGCTCCAACTTGTATGCAACCTTACCCACCTTACGGATGATTTTATATGGGCCATAGAACCGTGGCTTCAATTTCTCTACTCCCTTTTGCTTGATGGAGGTCTGCCTGTAGGGTTGCAGTCTTAAGAACACCATGTCACCTACTTCGAATGTTCTCTCAGTTCTGTGCTGATCCGCATATAACTTCTGCTGGTTTTGGGCTTGAAGAAGATTTTCTTTTAACACCTTAAGTATTTCTTGACTTTGATGGACTAAATCTTGTGCTTTTGGTACTCTACTATCAGCCAAAACTAAATCATCAAAAGAAGATGCATCATATCCATAGAGGGCTTTGAATGGAGACATACCAATAGACATCTGGAAGGTGGTGTTGTAGCAAAATTCCGCCATGTACAACCATTTGATCCATGTTGTCTGTTGTCCATCAATGTAGTTCCTCAGGTATCCTTCCACCCATTTGTTCACTATTTCAGTCTGCCCATCAGTCTGAGGATGATAACTGGTGTTGTGAGCAAGTTGAGTTCCCACCAAATGAAATAACTCCTTCCAGAAAAGGCTCAAAAACCGGCTGTCCCGATCACTCACTATCTCCTTAGGCAGCCCATGTAATCTAAATACTTCCTTGAAGAAGACTTCTGCTACTATAGGAGCATTGTATTTGGCTGGAAGAGGACAAAAATGTGCATACTTTGTGAGCCTATCTACTACCACGTACAAACAGTTCTTACCTTGTACCATAGGCAATCCTGTGATGAAGTCCATAGAGACACTTTCCCATTTTCGAGTGGGAATGGGAAGTGGCTGAAGTAACCTGCTGGGAATGTATGCTCTGCCTTGTTTTGCTGACAAACTAGGCATTCACGAATGTACTTGAGTACTTCTCCCTTGAGCCCCTTCCAATAGAATCTCTCCCTTATGTTTTTGTATGTTTTAAAATATCCTGGATGACCTGCAGAAGGATCATCATGGGCAGCCCTCATAATCTTGCCTTTCACCTTTGATTCCGGTACTAAGAAAATTCGATCTTTGTAAAGAATCAGTCCATCCTTGACCTTGTATCTTCCGTCATCTACTGTTCCCTTGAATACATCACTGGCGAACCTATTCTTCGCATACTCGGCTGTAATCAAAGTCTTCCAATCTGCTGTTACTTTGGACAAAGAACAGAAATGTGATTCATATAAAGAATCCTCTTCTACCATATAATTAATTTGGGGCACTGTGGGAGTCATTCCTTGTAGTGTGATTTTTCTACCATGATCCATAAAACTCATTTGCATTTTCTGGTAGTTGAGAGTTAACTCTCCCAACAAGCATAACCATTGGATTCCCAAAATAATATCATATTCAGCCATGTCTACAGCAAAGAAATCAGCACATACCTCAATTGACCCCAAATTAATACGAAGCCCAACACACCTCCTGGTGCATCTCATGGAATATCCATCTGCAATCCTTACTGTGAATCCTTTGAAATCTTCAACAACTAGTTTCAAACTAGTGACCAGGTTCATGTTGATGAAGTTGTGGGTTGCCCCACCATCGATCAATAACTTCACTTTGTGTTCCTTCAGAGTTCCTTCAAGAATGAGAGAGTTGTAGCTGGTTGCTCCCGTGATGGTTGCAATAGTTCCTGACACTTCTTCCGTCTCCTTTTCTGATGCTACATCTTCTTCATCATCAGAATCTGGGATTACTTCGATGTAATGAATTTTGCCTTTACCTAAACAACGGTGTTCTAGAGTCCATGGATCTTTGCATGAAAAGCAAAGGTTCTTCCTTCTTAGCTCGTTCCTTGATTCCTTCTCAATGCTGGTTTTTTGCAGGTCTTGAGGCACTTTAGGCAAGGTCTTCTTTGGCTGCTCCGTAGTTGTGTCTTTAGGTTGTTTAGGGGCTTGTTCCCCTTCCCTCCAGTCTTGGGCATGATGTTGATTGCTGCTGTTTTTGGAGCAGCTCCTTCTAAGTTTAAAGCCTTCTTGATAGCTTCCTGCAAGGACATAGGATCAAAGGCTCGAACCAACCCCCTTAAGGGTTCCTTTAGTCCTTCAACAAAAAGGACAATTAACCTTCTTTCTGACACATCTTCGATCATCACTGATAATCTCTGAAAATCAGCGACATAATCTTCTACGGTGCCTTCTTGTTTGAGTTGAGCAAGTTCACGAAAATGAACTTCTGGATCTACTCGGTCAAATCGATCAATGAGTCTTTGGCAAAACTCATTGTATGTATGTATCTCACCGTGGCCTTGGGTCACCAATCCATGGAACCACCATTCATGGGCAATTCCTTCTAAGTGCAGCGTGGCAAATTTAATTGCTTCTTCCATCATAGGTTTGAGAGACAAATAGGTGTTTAATTTTTGAATCCACACTCGTGCAGTGCCTTTCATAGATCCATCAAATGAAGAAAAAGACAAATTCCCTAAAGCACTTTGAACTTCACCATGGGAAGTATGTCTTGATTCTGGCCTGGAGCTTCTTCCTTCTAACCCCATGAATTGAGTGAAGGTCATGGCTCTTCTAATGTCTTCTGAAAAAGACATATTCTGCAAATTTGATTGGAATATCGCTGCCATGATGAGACTCTATGTTTGGTGTGGCTTCCTTTTGGATGAAGGTTGGCATCCATTTTGATCCTCGGGAAGGAGAGGAAGAATGACCAACATGGCTTCTATTATTCGAACTTCCCTTTCATTAGGATCTTTTGGTTCTGCAACCTTTTGAAGAGAAAGTGCTAAGAATCCCATAGCATCAATAAGCTTCTCTTGCCCGGCAATGAGCTGGTTTATTTTTTCTTCAGCGGAATCCATGGGTTTTTCTTCGGTGATCTTTTCTTCGTTTTCCCTCTTTCTCCTCTGGTAGTGAATGTATTCTTTGTTGCTACTTTCCATCAACAATCAGGCTTTAGGAGGATAAAGCTCTGATACCACTGAAATGACCCTTTTGGGGATTTTAATTAAAATTACTATTCTGGAAATGAAATTGCAGCAGACTGAAATTTATATTGCAGCGATTTTAATCTTCACCAAATAGCCCAAAAATCATCACCAAACTTCTCTAAATATTTATCAAAGATTTCTATATTATTTCTCTAAATTTTAGAGACCAAATCAAACAAGGAAAGGTAAATGAACACTGCTGGAAATTAAAATCAGAATAGGATAGAATAAATTGATATGAATCTGAAAATGCACAATCTAAATCAGATTTGCAGAGATAATATATATATATTAATATTCAAGGAAGTTCAATTGTTTAAAGTCACAAGCAAGAGGTTTTCGTCCCTTGCAAGAGACCTCTAATGGGGTTTTCGTCCCAATAGGCTGGCCGTGAGAGTACTCTCTCCAAAATCAGATGATTACAAGTCAAGTCGATGATCAAATGAGTGGCTCACACCCCTATTTATTCTTCCCAAGGGTGGCGTCTCTTCCCAAACATGATCGCCCCTTTTAAGAGCTTGTTTATTTATGTTTGGCCGACCATGTGTTATTTATTTATTTTTACTTCAGCTGCCCCTTTATTATTTAATAATTATTTAATTAAAATATTACTTAGTTCGCTGCCTTCTTTTATTAATTTCTTCTTCTAGGCCACGAAGGGAAATGGCCTATAACTCCTTTTCGATGTTATGTGGGGAAAAGGGACATTACACCCTACCTTGGGTTGCATCTAGTTTTCAATGTTGAGTTGCTCTGCCCATACTTTCCACCACTCTTGGATACATCAGACATTGGTGAACAGTTGTAGAGTACTAAGTTGAACCTAGGCATGCGTGCAACACCAATGAACTCTGATCAAATCATTGACAAGGTGGTCAAGGACGTGAGGCATTAGTAGATCACACTTTACCGAGTAGTGAAGGCAAGGCAGATGGCACACAAAGGGAAGTGGTTCACCAAGAGTCAGATTGAGAAGTCATTTCCACACTTGGTCCAAAATTTAGGAGCAATGGGGCCCATTGCTTCTTAAGGAGGAACGAATGATCTAGAACAAGATTTTTGAAAAAGCTATTTTTGGAAAGTCTTGAAAATCTTTTTAGCAAATTTTGGCGGTTTTTGGTATTTTGCATTTTTAAAGTCTTCGGAGCATTAATGGGATTCAAATTGAACGATGATAGCCAAAGTGCTATGGTCATAGTGGCGTTTTTCAATGTCGCTCTGTCATCTTTCCAACATGTCTTGCGGTTCGCAAATGGGATCAACGGGCTAGGAGATATGACCCCAATAAGGAGCACTAAAAATAATAATAGCAATAATAGGATAGATTTCAGATTTTTCCACTTCTATCATTTTGAATACACCCTTAAGGTGGATATGAATGGTTTCCATGTAGGATGACTTTTTGGTTCCCATATGGAACCCTTCATATTCTATTTTTAGCAGTTTTCATATTCTCCATTGTATAGCTATAAAGTAGCTTGTTTTGAATAAAGAGATAGATCCTCAAGCATACATCTCTCTTATGGAGTTTCTCAATTTGCATCTTGGTGTCCCAGATTTCACTCGAAACTGAACTACCCATTTGAAAAAAAATCGTTCTTTTTAAAATAACGGTTCTTTTCGTGTTTTATTACGTTAAGATATTCCCAGTGAATCATATGAGCCAATTTCAAAAATACCCAGATGTTGAAACTCATTTTATCCCTTCACCAAGTTTTGTCTGCGGGAAATTTTTATTTAATTATTTATTAAATAAATAAAGCCCTGTTTGAAATAAATTGTGCTCCGGTTGAACCTTGTTGAAGTTTTGCATGCCAGTATTCACACATCTCAATAGGATTTTCACCAGGAATGAATTCAGAGCATTGTCTGCAACTTCTGGCAACGTTTTTCGTTTTTTATTTCTTTTGTGTTTTTCTCCAGTTTTCTCTACAGTTTGTCTGTTAAATTCCTGGGTCCGTTCTTTGTTTTGTATAGTTTGTTTAATTGCCCTGAAGCATCTGGAGATCATTTACGGCCTCAGCACCAGAAGGAATCAACCTCAGAAGGCAAACTTCTGACCAAAAAAGATGAAGTCATGCACAAAAAGCCTCTCCTAGGCAAGTCGCACTTTTTGGAATGAATGGGTCTAAGCTGCAATGGGATTTTGGTAATGGCGGGCGGCGAGAATTTTTACCTGCCTTGCAGGTACTTTTCCCATGAAGTCAAAGTCACTTAAGCTGCAATGGGAATATTAGAGGCGGCAGGCAAGCGGGAATTTCTTACCTGCCTTGCAGGTAAAAATTCCCATTATAAAATAAAGAAAAATCACTTAAAGCACCGATGGGAATTTTCTGCCTGCCTAACAGCTAACTTTTCCCACCAAAGAGGTTTATTCACCCATGCAAGTCGCACTTTATCAAAGGAAGCTATTTTCAATACAAGTCGCACTTTTTGGGAGATGTTTTAATTTTTCAGTGGGAATTTCGGCAGTGGCAGGCAGGCGGGAATTTCTTACTTGCCTTGCAGGTAAAAATTCTCATTATGAAAGTCAAATAACTTAAGTGAAAGAGGGGATTTTTGGAGCTGCAATGCAGGGTAGAAATTCCCATCAAAGTTGACTTCTTATTTTTAGAAATTACCCTTGCCAAAAAGTGCGACCCACCTTGGCATTAAACAATGTATTTAATGATATTTATTTATGGCTTTTTCACCTAATTTTGGCGCCATGTATGGAAGAAAAGTCAATGCAAGAAGACAAGCCAAAGAGAACTGAAGGATGCATGCTAAAAATAAATAAAATAAATTTATTTAAAAGCAACCAGCAACATGCATAATTGGGCGCCCAATTTGGGTGAATAGACATGATTATTTATTAATTAAATTGTTAGAAATAGGAAGGGCAATTATTAAAAATAGTATGCTAAGGGTTATATAAGCATGGGCTGCCATAATGAAGAAGCAATTAATTATTTTTGCTAAGGATTGCAGCCCAAACAGTTTTGGCGCCAAGGAAAGGAGGTTTTGTGCATCAAAAGGTGTTTTTCATTGCCAGGAAGCTTCAAGGTTTGGCGCCTAGGGTTGGAATAGCTTGATTTTTGTTATAATAATTATCTACATGTTGGTATAAGTGCCCATGTGAATTTAAAAATATTTATGTTTGTTTTGCATGCAAGCAAAGCCTCAAATTTTAGGGCAGGAGGCTTTATATGCAGATTTTGATGATACAAATCAAGTATTCATGCCTTGGACTCCATCTTTGTTTGAATTAATTGCAGGTATTCATTACAGGTGTTCATACAAGTGAAAGGGAGTTCAAATCAATGTCAGGTACATTGAATATATCTTCCGAATCTGAAGAAATTGCTAGATCTACACAAGTTGATCCAATTGCAAGGAATTCTGGCAAAATTAAAAGAAAAAGAACTCAGACAAAGATTGCTCAGACAAATATTGATCCAACCATGATGAAGCGTGATGAGAGAAAAGGATCAACAGAGTCATGCATAGCTTCTAGATTTGTTGATATCAATGACACGGACATAGGCCCTAAACCCATCTCCGAATTAATTGACAGATCCAAGGCCGGAAGGACATCTCTCATGCGGGCAATAAAAAGTAGTGGAATTATTCAAGCATCAGTGTTTCCAGTCACAACTCGCTCGATTTGAATTTGTTATGGAGTGTGCAAGGTCATGTCATCCTCTTTCCAAAACGATTTGAGATGTTGCGGGAAAGACAATAATTAGGCTGGATGCACAATTTATTAATTATTGTCTGAAGATTCTGACACAACCGGTGGTGATTGCAATTAGCATGCTGAGATCTTTGCAGCAAGATGGGAGAAACACAAAGCGGATTGCGTAGGCATAATGAATGGCGAGATATATGAAGAAGCCGAGGTCTCCATCAAAGTTCCCGAGGACTCTTTCGCGATCCAATTTGGTGCAGGAGGTGGATGATATTACTAAATTGTTTTGCGGGTTAAGTGGAGAAGCCAATACTCATAACTTTTGCTCATGGATGTATGCTTCCGTGAGAACCATTGCGATCAAAAGAGCTGATTCGATAATCAATTGGGCAAAGATCATCAGTGACAACATCGGTGAGTAGCTCCGAAGTGTGAGGCGGACGTATAGCTTCAAAATGACTTCATACCTAGTATATGCAGCAACCTCGCAGGGTATATTTTCCAAACTGGATAGACGGGGCATACTGGCGAAAGATCCTATTTTTGAGTGCTTCCCATAGTTGACAGTTCCTGAATGCCGCAAAGATTACAAGGTGGTCAACGATGGGTTCTTATATGGATTCATCTGTAAATTAAATAGTGATCTAAAAACCAGCAGGGTAAGTAAAGAAGCTTGGGAATTTGTATCCCAGCATGGCTGTATTTTCATCCAGTTTGCAGACTTCACGTATCTCAAGGTAACCTGACTTTTCGGGATAACCTATTAAGTTCCGAGGTATCCAAGCAACAAGTGGGTCATCGTGGAGTTGTGCAGACATCTCGTGGAGATACATGACTTACAATCAAAGCGGCACAAGTCTACGGGTTTCTTTCTCGGTCACAGTGGATTATTACAGCTGCAGAGCATCCACAAAGCTAGAGGAATCGAAGCCGAAATGTTTTTTGAATATGAGCATGAGTTCTTCCAGCACGGCTGAACTTTGATCCATATGGGATAGCGAAGAAGACAATCACCAGGAATACTCACATGTACCTTCGTTGGAAGACTTCTAGATGAAGTGCAGAAACGAGTATGAAGTCGGGAAGAAAGACTTCAACGAGTTATCGGCGCAACAAGTGTCTGATTATGGTTTAGCACGGATACTGCAGATCTCGCGGATGATGGGCATGTGATACTTGACACATCATCAGATGGGAGGGGATAGAGCTGCTCTTCAAGAAAATATTGGTGGCTGAGACGATTGAGGAAAGATATTCTCTGGATTAAGTTAACACCTCAAACCTGTTTGTGACAAAAGGGTATTGCACTGGATGAAGCTTTGATGAATCAAATCACAGGTAACTTTACCACAGGAGACTCCAGCAAAAGAAAGCACGAAGGTGAAAGTAGCAGAAGGCCAGAGAAGCTTAAAGTTCACAAGAAGTCTCACACACAGGAGAAAGCCAAATCTACAGCTATCGTGTTAGTTTCCAGCTTCTCCAACATCAACTCAAAGCACTTCAGCAGCCCCGAAACCACAAAGAGATCTTGTCGTTCCTCCATTGAATCCAACGTCATTTGTATTTTCTCCTCAACCACTCAAATCTTCACCTCTCCCTGCGGAGAAGTTGAAAGCACAAATGACGGAGTTTGAAAAAACATTGTCTTTGGACAATTCAGAGGGTGGTAGTCACAACACTATGGAAAATTCAGATAGAGCAGAATCAAAGCATGAGATGGTGGTGCACTCAGTGACTTCTCATTTCCCGAGAAGTAATTTTTCATCATGGTTGGCTTTGCAAACAATCCCAGAAGCCAGAGAGGAGATCAACCTGGAGGAACACGACTTGCAGCTGCTCCTAAGTTTGGGTGGAAAAGATAGAAGACCTAAAGTTGCCAAAATAACTTCTAGGTTGATTATTGAAGAATCAGGGCAGAAGTTCATTGAGTTATCGGCCCAATGAAGAAAAGCACAAGGGAGAGCTCACGGAATCGATATAGCAAGTAAGAACCAAAGTGCCAATAGGTCAAACTACTACAGAAGGATTAAAGCAGGATACAGAGACACTAACGAACGCTTTATTCCTCAAGCTTGACAAAGAGAAGGATGAGAAAGTCAAGCTTCAAAAGCAAGTTTCCCACTATGTGAGATCATTGCTAAGGTTGCCAAACCTTCTCTTGGCCCATTCCAAAGACATGAGCAGGTGAGTAATCATTTGATTAAAAAAGTGGAAGATGCGAGGATCAAGTCAAAGCTATTGCTCAATGGAAAGAGCAAATCATTCACCAAGCTTCAAAACAGATTCGAAAGAATACCAACTAAATTGGAGAATATGCACAGTGGCAATATCTCAGCTAAAGGAACTAATGACATAGATAGAAGATGAGAACATAGTTGCTGAAAGTCATCTAGATACTTTAGCTAAGATACACTCGTTACTAGAGGATGTGCTAATTGCAGAGCAAATTGTACCTAGTGGATTGATGGAAAAGGGGAAGCAGTTAGAAATTTCAGTTTCCTTCCGCGTAGAGATCCTCAAGCTTATGCTGAAAAGGATGCAGTTTCTGGAAAATGAGATGGGAGAAGTGTCGGAGAGCATTCCAGATGAATTACCTGCTTCCCATGAGGAATTTATTCTGGTTGTGCAAAAGAAATTGATGAAGCCGTCATACCTTTCACGATAGATTCAATTGGCAGACTCATAAAGCTTTAGGAAAATGTTGAGGGGTATGGGCCTAGTTTAGAGAAGGTAAAGGCTAACACTGTTGCTTTGTCCAGAGGGTTGCTAAAGTTCAGAACCGAGAGAGAGGCTATTGTTAAAACAGATGGGAAGATGTTGAATTACATGTTTGACAAGTATATTCAATATCAGAACAAAAAAGAAAGTATAGGTGTTACAACTGGCAGATCTTCTTTCTTCTCTTATTTCTTATGTTCCCGGATGAAAATGTAAGATTAAAGTTATTGGTTTAAAAACCATTACTTTAAATTATTTAAGATAAGTGACAGATGTGCACAATTTTGGCTTAAACTCCTGATGCATATTACTAAGAGAGGAATTCTAGGAAGTTGATTACCAGATGTTCCCTTTACTACTTCTTCATGTTCTAGTTCAGTTGTAGATTCTCATTTGTAATTTCCCCTCTACACGCTATAAGTAGAGGAAGAACCTACGGGTTAAAGGATCGGAATTTGTAATCAGCATTCTTGTGTTCCAGACTTTGAGTTGAAAACACCGATAGCTTTTTGAAAGCAGAGGAATAGAGAAGAGGCAGATTTTCGAAGAACTTTGTGTCAACGGTGCATTTGTTTCTTATTTCTTTTTAGATCTCTACATAAACTTTGTGTTGTCTTAGATCTAGATTTGAAACTTTCCTTTGCTTCAAATTCTACATTTCAAGATCTATTTGTTCTGTCTATGTGCATGTGATCAACTTTGTCAACTATTGGTTAGGTTGCACATCTCCTTTTCTTTCTTCTCGTATTTAATTATTTCCCTTTCTTGCACATATTGCTTACAATTGCTTACTTGCTGCAAAATTGCCTAGTTATGGTCCATGAGCTACGCAATTAAAGTAAAACCAATAGATAGATACTAGGAAATATAATTGACAAAATCTTACATGGGAGCCTCACCGGTAAATGAGGGAGATTTATCTCATGACCACCTAGGTTTTCAGCTGTGTAGAAAATCTAGCCAACATATACATTTCGAATTTCAATAAAATTAGTTTTTTCTACAACTCTTTCATTGTGAATTGATTGCTATAACAAATTAAGCACCATCGTTAGTGTCATAGTCCGGATACTCGTATTTGGCAAACACTCAGCAAACCCAAAAAAATTGACTCAGAAAAACTCAGCAAGACTCGGCAAATATTCGGCAATACTCAGCAACTTAAAAAATACACAAATTTCTTTAAAAAAACATAAATTTTAAGCAAAATATTTTTTTAAAAGTCTCTCCAAAAACTTGCGAATATTTGCCAAAAACTCGCGAATATTCACCAAAGACTCGGTTGTGCATGCTCTAGCAAGTTTTTGGGTGAATACTCGGCCAAGGAAAAAAATGGCGAGTACTCACCAAGTATGCATACTATGGTTAGTGTGTTGTCCACCGGGTTGCAGCTCAATCCGGATCACACAATGACAAACGTAGGAGCCATGGGCTCCTCTACAAGTGTATGTGAGATGAAAGAAGCTCAAAAGAGTCAGAAAAAGCAAATAGCAATACCAAACTTTGGAACTCGAGAAGATGGCAACTATGGCTACCGCTCGTTCAAGGAGGACCAGCCCATCAGAATAGGTGATGAGGAACCTGTCAAAATGGCGACTCCTATGGAGATACAGACCCTTCAAGGGCAGAAACAAGGCTCATCAGTTGGATCGATGGCTCAACAGCAGGTAATATCCTTCCTCAATCTGCATTTAATTTTCCAGTGCCAGGAATCCTCAGTGTACTCGTGTTTTTCTACATCTGCGCTTTACAATCACCATCAAGGGAGGAATCTGGATCTTAACCTGAATTCTAGGTTTCAGCAGATGATTATCCCTGGTCTCAATATTGTAATGTCAAATAATAACCCTCTAGGAGAAATTCAAGTCCCCTCTACAACTCAACAAACTCTATGTATCCCTAACTTTGCTTTAGAGCTTCCACTTGTTCCAAGTGGAATCCTCTTAACCAACCACAGAGACTCACTAACATGAAAACAAGGGCACCCCTCCCTAATGAAAAGGGAGTTGACATTTCCTTCATGAAAAGATGCATTGTTCTTATGGTTAACTGCATACAACAGCAAAAGGATTGCATAAAGATGTTGCAGGAGTGCTTTCAACACCAAAAAGATTGCCTCTTGTACTTAAGTCATAACTTCAAGCACTCCAAAACAGAACTAAGGCCATTGTACAACTCCCCCTCCGAAAGGAACAGGAAGAAGCTTGATGAGGTAATGCAACAGAATGCCCAGCAGTCCACTAACAAAAGCATATTGGTCAGCCTGAAAGCTCTGTGGAAGCTTCCATTCGTTGAGGAGAAAGGAAACCCTCTCTGTATAGGTCTGACCCTATTCCTGGTGCTCTCAGTTGTAACCCTAGGGATGGCAATCATGCTGCAATAGAGGAGCAAGACCGGGAGCACTGTGCAAAAGAAAATCCAAAGCACCAAAGGAGGGGCAAATGTTTAAGCCCTGGTGCTTTAATGTTTCAAAATGCCCTGTTTTGTACAGCTTCAGCTATTAGAAAGGAATTTTTGGAAAAAGAAACATATAGTTATAGTAATTTTTTTGAAACTGATCTGCTTGTGAAGTGGTTGATTATACCCCAGAGCGTCCCACATGATTTGCACATAGCTTTCAAGTCGTTTCTCCTTGCTGTTTTTATTTTCTGTTGTCTTGGTTATTTTTGGAATTGTTAGTTTGAATAGAAAATCCATTGTAAACAGATTTTAGCCATTATCCCTTTGTCTTATCAAGACTAGGGCTTGGGTTGCTGTAAAATTTCCCATGTTTTAATACAAATTTCTCTCATTATTAAAAACAAATAGAAATAGTGGGACTTCAATCATCTCATTTATAGCTTTGCATTCAATAAAATTAAAATTATTAGGTAAGGATAAGTCGCCGAGCCAAGCAAATCGACTAGGCCCTATAGATAGTGTGGCAGTTTCTAGTTAGCAATTCAATTCTAGATCGCCACCCAAGCCCTGTTCTTAGATCTGGCTGAGGAGGATACTAGAAAGCCAATGAACCGAGTGATGCAAGGACACTAACACTAGTCTATTCATCCAAGGGACGAGTGATGAGACCCTACTCCTGTGGGACCCCCATGGGCAGAGAAGGGACAAAGCAAGGACACTAGTCTATTCACCCACAAAGCAAGTGAAGCGACCCAGCTAAACTAGTTTGACTTCCGAGCAGTAGTTAGGAGGGGCAGGCGCAGGGGTGAGCTGGCTTGGGGAATCAACAATAGCAAGGGGAGCCATATATAGATGGGGGGCATATTCCATAATTTCCAAGAAAGGCAAAAATGTGAGTGCTAATCCAATATATAGTTGGTCCCAGGAGTGACAAGCTTTTGCAGTCATGCATTTTTCATTTCCAACATCAATCACCGCACTCTGTTGACACTGTCATGTGAGCAGCAGTTTGATTGATTGAGGGCCTGTCTACACTCCCCTATATTCTATGTTGGGGTGGCCCATAAATAGATAGGGCTACGCTTGCCCTATATATGGATATAGACGAGAATTACTTCACTTTCTCCTCTTTTCGAGCCTGAAACATAATCATAATTCTGATTGGCCTACTATATCTATATCTAACTAGGCCCTCCCTTTCTCCTTTCTCGTCTCATTTAGGACTTGAATCATCTCATTTATGCCTCAATAATATTAAAATTAGAGGACTTGTGAGCTATTATAGCTTTTGTGTCTTCTTAACATTAATACTCTCCCTTTAGATGTTCTTCATTTCTTCAATGCAATTTTCATTTGACAGAAATATTTTGAAAAGAATGATCGGATAATTCTGCCTAGGAAGACTTGGATAATTACATATCTTTTTACCAGAAATATCTTAGGTTTATCACTATGGCCACTTTGTGCAAGATAGACTGCTAAATTTACACACTTCTGACATAATGTCACCATAATATTAGAGAACATGAATCTTGATAATTAAATGAAGTAATAGCTCATACTTTGCATGATACTTAAATTGTTTTCCATTTTGGAATCAGCAATACCTCCACTGAAAAGAGTTGTTATGGTGCTTAATTTGACATGAAAGATAACTTGCTTAAGGAAAAAACAACAAATTAAATCTATGTAAGAAGATGCAAATGAAGATAGAATTAGTGTCATTTTATGGAACAAACCTGGCTCTCTCCACCATGACTTCATAGTTTAAATCCTGGCAATGAGAAGAGACAAGGCTAAGCCAGCGCTTATATTGCACCCATGATGTTTGAACAAATTGCCACATCTCTTTACCAAGTAGACCATCCTCCATACGTGATAGAGACTTCCCTGTGGAAGAACTCCCGTCTTCCATGCAAGATCCATAACACTGGAGCGATCCACCTTTCTTTGAGAAGCAAGCATCCACATTGTATGCAGGTCCAATTTCAAACTCTGTTAAAAGACGACTCGCAAGGATATCAGCACGGTCTGAGAAAACCACTGCAAAAGCCTCATATGCGATAGGCCAATCGCGAGATGTCATCTTGCGAATTAAAGAATGCAAGGACTTAGGATTGTAATGCCGATCAGGTCCCCCAACATTCCACCACGAATTTAAAGCTAATCTGAGGTATTCATAACCTTTTGAAAAATAAGAAAACTTCTGTTTTATTTGAGAGCTCAAAGTGCTACTCTTAATTTTGATCCACCTGTAAAACAGATATCATATTATTTTCTTGTTATAATTATGATCAGATTAAGGATATTGATAAGGAATGGCATTTAGTTTAATTAACAATTTTCTATGAATTGATACTAAAGTGATCAAACAGTATAGTCAAGTCAAACATAGTCACTAATCAAAGACAATCTAACCTGTATATTACTCTACCTATACCTTTTAACAGTCACTCGAAAATAATTATAAACTTGAAATAAGTAACAGTATGCTGATGAAAGCTTAGGGAAAACAAAACACCATGCTAGATCCTCAAATATAAATGAGCACATGCTATAAGCAATAAGCAGAAAAGAAATTTACCTTTCAGATTGCAGGCATCAACAAGTAAATATGATTATTTACCACAAGAAATAGGAAGGTTGTTTCTATAAGAAATAACATTTCAGTAAATAGAAGGGAATGCAACATATTCCAAGAGGTCTGAAAAAATTAAAGACAACTTCAGATAAATTCTTCAGGTACTTTCTTATTGATACATAACCTCTTTCTTTCTTTCATGGAAAGAAGAGATAAATATCTAACATTTAGCAGGATTGTACAAGGGGATCAGAAACTTGGATATCCAGCTAACAATATAGTTACATTTTTAAAATTTCTTTTCCTTTTTCATATAATGTTTCACATTCTAACTTTATTTTTTTAGGTTCTTCCATTTTTACGAGGATCTTTAGGAACTCCCACCGGCATGTGAATGCAGACAGTTGTCCGGAATGTTCCACACAGTCTAGAGGCAGTTTTACTTTGAGAATATATTCAGCTATGATTAAAGTATAATGCAACACCCATAAAATGAGGAAGACTGACAACTAGCAGCTGTGCCCTTTTCTACTGAAATATTATTGATAAGGGGTTACAGAAAACAGACACTAAAAATTGATATTCAATATATATTTAGAGAGTTGAAAATATATTGAAGCCAGGAAAGATTGGCTACTTGAAAGGATAGCTAACAATAGAATTTCAAAAAGAAAAAGAATAACCACTGAGAAGGTCTTCTTTTGTATGGCAGAGAGACCTCTTTCAAAAACAAATTAAGTTCCAACCAGCACAATTATGATCTAAAACCTATTCCGTAATGTTGTAGGATCAGTTTTATACAAAGGATTAAATTGCTTCTAAGTTCTATGCAAAATGTGTGTTACGGTATTGACTCAATACCATGAACCAAGTTGGAAATTACTGACCAAGTATATATGCCATGACATTCTAGATACAATATGTTTGGAAATCTCAAGGAAAGTCGATTTGTACATGCAGAAATAAACTTGGCCGTGCGAAAGTGCTAAGCATAGGCAGTCGTGAAAAATATAAATCAAGTCAAAAACAAACTCATTGAAGTCTTTATAAAAATGCAGTTAGATAGATTATAATACTTTTGTCAAAAGACTCAGCTAATTGCATGCATTCCAGGTAATTTAACCTTCCTTTCTTTATCAGTAGAAACTAAGATATTATAGTGACACAGGACTACAAAATGCAGAATGATTTCTGATAAAAAGAAAGATCAGTCAGATCAAGTATATTATACTTGTGGTGATGCCCTGATTCACAGAAAAATCCAAAATCATAGCCTAGACCAAAAAATCAAAAACCTTTCTTGAGATTAAATAACTGGACTATAGCAATAATGAACTGAATTTTGAGTACCATTTATGCCAAAATTTGTCACGACATAAAGGTGACCAAACCCTAGCAACTCCAATACATATAATATAAGGCCAAACATACCACTTTATAGAAACTGTCCATTCGTGCATATTGAGGTGTATAGTTGCATGACCCATGCAGTCATAATAATTGAGAAAATGCGATGGAAAACCATACAAACGTCGCTGTAATACAATTTGTGTGCCATGCCTCTTTATAACATGATGCATACCATATACAGTGTACTATTTGTATATAGGCTACGAAGGTCCACAGTATATCCTCTTTCTTCTCAATAATATAGATTAGGATAAGAAAGAGATCATTATAGAACCACAAACAAGAAGATTGTAATCCAAGGGTGCTAGTGTCGTGGACTTAGAAGATGGTAATCCACTCTCTATCTAAGGCAGAGGGTTCCAAAGCCTGGGTCTAGGATAGGGGATGGCATATAACTAGTATCCTAATTATAAATAGATCAATAGACTTTAAAAAACATAGAGATATCTAAGCTAGTGTTGTAAACATGGATTGTATAGAGATCAATAGGTTGCAATTCCCAAAGAATTGATTGCAAGACAAGGGCTGATGTAGAATAATGCAATAGGCAAGAATATGCTACTCTATCCTAGTCTATGTACATGATATATCAATCAAATCAAAAATAACATAAAGGAAAAGGAAAGTTAGAGATACTTACCTTTATGAAGACAGCATTGGTGCTAATACATCAATCGATCAATCAAATAAAAATTAACATAAAGGAAACAGAGGGGTAGAGATACTTTCCTTTATGAAGACAGCATTCATGCATTAGCTTACCTCAAAGTTAGCAGCACCTTATGAGAGAGTTGATTTGGTGGAACGTATGATAGATAGAGAGAAGACCTAAGTGGATCACAGTTGCGGACTCTACAAACTTGATGTATCTCACTAGTGTAACTCCTATTCTTGAGTGTCTTAGACCCAATGCTCCAAAGATAAGCAGGACTAACTCCTAAACCATTAAGGCCTTCATAGCAACTTAGTCGGTGCAAGCAGACAAAATGAATTGTTTTCAAATGTCGCCCATAAGTAGGGAACATAATTATCTATTATAATTCCTTATAGCCGACGGCATCGACCATGGTCGATGCCATCAGCCATGAGGAATAAAATCCAAACAGCATCAACCATGGTCAATGCCATCAACTCTTAAGTAATAGTAAATCATGGGGTCCAAAAAGAGGGCTCGAGAGGTGGAGAAATCCTCTAGAGCTGATAAAAAGAGAGCTGATAAAAAGTGATCTAATGAGAGGTGTAAGGGTGTTGTAAGTGGATATACAAGTGACATTAGGAACAAGGGACGCACAGTCATGTAGGGTAACACTTTCTTGTCAGGTGTGCTGCTGGAAGAGTTTCTCCTCCACTTGGCCCCCATTCTCAGGAACAGGGGAACCTACCGTGAGGCCTCCATATGGCTGAGTGGAGACAATGAATTTCACTAGGAGTATTCCTGGAGACTCTAACCTTAATTGGCGGGGTTGGTATCGCTAGATACGATCACCAACTGGTTTATGTTGCTTGGTATCTTTCATGGGGAGGAGCTTCGGAGACCAAGTCCCACTTGGTGGTCGTACTATTAGACTTGAAACTAAAGTCGAGGGGTGATTCGAAGACTGCACTTGCCCCTGGCCGTCCTGAACAAGGAGCTCTTCCAGTTCAGGAAAACTAGGTTAGAAGGGTAATAAGGTGATGTCATAGGAGGTCAGAAAAGAATGACTAAGAGGTGTAAAGGATAGGATAGGATAAGGTAGGATATCTAAGGTAACATCCACTTCACATCAAAGTTCTCTCACAAGTACCGCCACTAACCAGCCCACCCCGCTCCCGATGATGCCCCATAAGATATCACTCAGGGAAGGTTAATGTGTCAATGGTGCTCGCGAAGAAAAAGTCAAAAGTGAAAATATGATGTATACATATGCCCCAACCGAAGATCATCACGAATCACAAAAAGTGTAACATGAGATGATCTTCGGAAAAAGAAAATGCAACACCGAAATCAAAATGACTAAAATGAAGCAAAGAACATGAGTGATAAAAATATTGACTCAAATGAAACATAATTACCTTCCCACAAGTGTGTTGCATAGAGAGACACCAAAATGTACAAAGAGGTATGAAGGAACCTAAGTAATTCCCACAAGTGTGGTCATATAATGAATCACCAAAATGTATAGAGAACTACTAAAGGAACCCGGGTAATACAAAACTAAAAAGAAAAACAGGAAGAATAATTAAAAATATGAGCAAGTAAACCCTAAGCTAGGAAGCTCATGGAAAGATGATAAGGTGGCCAATTGAGAAGGCTAGGACGAAACACGATATCCAAAGTAAAGTTAGTCATAAGATAGGAGTAAAATGTGTAAGATATAAGGTGCACCAACGGGAAAAATCTGGTCTAGCAAACCTGAAGATAGGAAAAATAGGAAAACCATCATATAAGGCATAAACACGGACTAGGGAGGTTAGGATCACAAGCCGGTAAAATAGGTATTTTTGAAAAAACATGGACAAATGTGCACAATATTCTGTTGGATTCGTTATGATGTCATAGTCATGACACTTAATCTGCAATGTCAATTGGAGTTACATTGCAAAGATACTCACTTTTACAAAATGTGAACATAAATAATTGGAAGTTTCAAATTTGGTTTAAAATCTATAAACAAGGGGTCAAGCCTTTCATTTTTCACTTTTCAAATAGAGATTATAAGTTTATGAAGCTCTACGTTACCTGATTTCAACGTAACTAAAATCCATGGCGAGGGTACAAGGAGGTGGTCTAAGTGGACGAGGCAGAGGTAGAGGCCGACGAGAGCATGGCAAAGTAAATCCTTTGGTAGGTTTTGTACTTGAATTAGGAAAGGGAGATAGGGAAAATGTAAAATTAAGTCCCAAGGAAAATCCGAGTAGCGGAAGTTTTCCTAAGAGGTGTCAAAATGTAGGTGTCAACAATCTATAAGGGGGTTTAGGAGCATTTTGCATTATGAGCTCGTAAGGTTAGGTTTATTTATTTGAAATGCTAAAAAGGGCATGACTGTCTACAAAATGTCATCAACATGTTGGGCGAAAAAGATTGTAAAATGGTTGATGCCACTTGTTTACCCCAGCATGGTCAATGTCGTTTTGCAAGATGGTTGATGTCGTTTGGCAATTAAAAGTTTTCGCAAATGGTCAATGTCTTTTTGGTTGGAAGGTTGATGCAGTAAGAAAAGGGGGTTTTCTTATAAGGCCAATGAAATTATGTTGCATAGTTATTAGCATAGGGCTTGAGGGGCTATACTTGATTTTGATACTTTTGATTATTTAATATTTATCAAAAATTTCCCTAACTGAGACTAATGGGTGAATGTTGTTTGGCTGTTTTGCAGGTTCAGAGACGGGTGTGGCTAAAGCAAACAGCAGACACTGCGTGGTTACCTGATTTGTTTGTCAAACCAAGAGAGGGCACAATTGGTTGCCCGAGTTTTGGAGCGATTATGCAAATGTGTTGCATCCCTTTGGATGCAGACTTGATTCAGATGTTTTTCAATTTCTGGGAGATTAGATCAAACACATTCAGCTAAAGGGTCCAAGGTGATATGATTGAGACCACATTCATCTCGGAGGATGTGCATGTCATTCTATTTCTAGGTCTGCCTACTGGTGGGGCACAGATGTTTTGCAACGTGCTAGAGACAAACGTTGAGTGGAGAGAGCTAACCCAGTGGGCCAAGGGCAAATTGGTATCATCCACACTCCTCGATAGTTCAATCAAAGGCTTTGTATAATTCAACCATTATAGATATCCAGAAGGCTATTATAAGGATGGTTGTGGCACGGATCTTGTACCACAAGTCCAATGGGGGAGTAAGGAGGTAATGCCAGGCTGCACTGGAGAAAGGCACAATGTTCATATTGGGTACAGGGATTTGGGTTCAATTAGCTCATGGTTTGTATTGGCTTTGTGTTAAGCCACAACTGGCTATTGGGCAATTGATACTACTTTCAACCTGGATCTGTGAGAGATTTCTGATGTATATGTCTGTAAGAACCCCACTACAAATAGCAGCAAATGCACTCAACGTACTATAACAGGAGAGAGGGTTGACCATCAGGGCTTGGAATGCATACCCAAGGATATAGACAGTGCAGCGGGAGGATATAATATGGAGATCTTATGTGGGTATTGTGGATAGATGGGCGTCTTGGCCAACTACAGAAGTGGCACAGGTTATCAATGAGATTTACAGGCATTATCTATTGTAGGTAGACGTCATGCAGTAAACAGGGTATCGGATCAATTTGGATTTCCTCAACCCATGGTGGCACCATAGTTACCGCCATACTAGCCTAGGCATATTAGAGAGCCTAGAGGCAAAGGTGGACAGGGGCCAAAGCTCATGGTCCTTCTATTGAGACCACAAAGGCAGTGTCGGCAACCACAAGGACAGAGCCATCAACAGCCACGAGGACAGAGCCATCAACAGCCACAAGGACAAAGCCATCAACAAAGTAGGAGATTAGGGAGAGGCAGCCACTCAGCCACGAGTTCATGTGATAGAGAGCAATCCAAAGCATGATGCACTAGCTTAGGCAAGTGCCCAGCTACGACACAGCCAGAGAGACAAAGATCTTATCATTGACATTAGGACTGGTGATTGAGGAGACTGGGTGGCAGCTATTTTTCTGCCATAAGAATTTAGATCTAGGATATCCTAGCTAGGGACCCGAGGAGAGCGGTGCGATGTGTGCAGAGAAGGCCACCGATGATGGTGACATAGAGAGATAGATGGCTGTAGTTAGTTGTTGCAAGAGCACCCAATGAGGAGGATGTCGTGTTAGGAGGCAAGGCAGAGAAGGTGGTCATTAAGGACTGACCAAAGCATCCCGGTATAAATAAGTGTTAATATTTTATTAATTTACAAAGGTTGATTGGCACACCTTTGTTTAGGTGCTCCTCGTGAGATTATGGATGGCATCCTCGCTCGGAGAGACACGACATTGATGTCAGATCTAATGGCACCCTCATCAAGAGATTATGTTAAATTCTTTAGGCTTGTGGAAGAGGTGGCCCAAGTGTTGCAGGAGGAAGGAGCATCCATTGCAGCAACAGAGCGTGGCAATATGGGACCCTTGGTGCAGATGCTAGGAGAGACATAGAAGTTGCTAGCAGTTGAGCAAGCTAGGAGATTAGCGGTCCTTTGTGCGACTACAAAGAGATAGCAACAGGACGCAAAGGAGATGGTCACATTATGGGTACGGGTGGCTCATGTAGAGAAAGGCACAGGGGGCTATGTCTAGGGCATCCTTAACTCGATCCTTACAAGCGAGTAGTCAGACCCCGTCGACTCGTGGTTTTCTACCTCCTCCTCCTACGAGGGGCGAAGAGGATGCCTTAGCAACAGGTGATTAGATATACATGATGTATGATGTATCATTTTAAGAAACATTGTATATGTATATGGATATGACAGTATTTTGGACTCATTGTGTACATGGATTATGTTGATTACATTAGATGATTGTATTTATGTTTGTGACTTGATTAATGTTAATTTTTATATTTGCACAAATGTGATGACATCTATGGCTAAAAATGAGAAGGTAAATGATAAAGTAGGAGGCAACAATGAACATTTAATGAAAGGCTAAGATAATCTATAAATCAAATGTTGCATAAAGCAAGTAAAGAGATTTTTAATAAAATCTAAGAGGAATCAAAGAAGTTAAAAGATATGACAAAAGAAAAATAAGATGCCTGATAAAATCTAAGAGAGAAATTATTGCAATTACAAGGTATGGCAACGATAGACACCTAATAAAATCTAAGAAAGGAATCAAAGAAATTAAAAGATGTGGCAAAAGGATAATAAGACACCTAATAAAATCTAAGAAAGGAATCAAAGAAATTACAAGATGTGTCGATAAAGTTGTAATAAGCATCAAATGTAATCTAAGAAATGGACAAAGAAAAACATAAGTTGTAAAAAACAAGGAAGCACCAAAATGAATAGGATCACAATCAATGCTTGCATTGGATTTTCTCAAGAGATAAAACACTACCATCTAATGTTACAAATAGGGTGAAAAAAATGGTACGGATGCAAAGGATGTATTTATGAGGAAGGACCAAATGTCTTACAATCATACAAATCTATGATGAGAGTCAGGTGATAAAATAGGTGATAGGATGTAAAAGGTATAGTCATGGTCAAATACCAACAATATCCATCAAGGGGAATAAAGGGAGTGCACATGAGAGAGGAAAAGTAAGGCACCACGATGGCAATACAAGATCCTTAATGGAGACGTGACTCTCTAATCAAAAGGGTATGACTAAAGGTTATCGCATCTAGGTGATAAAGAACCCAATTATGTGGGTCCATCTTAGGCTAACTAGTGAAGTATAAAGATATATCCCATCTCAACTATGAGATGCTATGATGTAAAACATGTATCCTACCTTCTCGCGATGTTTTTCCCGACTAGGAGATGCTATGATGCAAAACATGTATCCTACCTTCTCACAATGTTTTTCCCGTTTCTCAACACCTCTATTAAGGAGCTATAGGCCTACTATGAGGATTAAGTATTGGTACGAAAAGGCAAGGGAACCGAGTGATAGATATGAGACGGCCTATCCCAGTTAGAAAACCTACTACACCTCAAAAGACGTCGACTCAGAATGAAGCCAACTATGGAGTTTGAGCTTTCAACTAGGATAGGGGTGTGCCAAATGATTATATCATGTCATTTTTGCTTGTGATTAACTTTTTCTATTGTAAAAATTGTCTTTTTTTCTTTGCTTTTTCTTGATTTTTTCTTCAATAATATGGCTTTTAACAATTCTTTTGGCTTTAAATACTCCTTCGTACGGACTTGGAAGGTTGATCAAATAGGTATGAAATATGACTAACACGAGATCTTACACCTAATTGCTACAAAGGAGAACCTAGAAACCATGATGCTTAGGTACCTTTAGACCTACCTTAAAAAAAGAGTGCGATCTTATCTCCGACCTAAGTGTGCCTCAAGTGAGAGAGGAAGCAGGTTAAGTGAAATCGCAAGGATCAAATATTGATACAATGATGGATAAAGCTAATACCTGATCATAAAGAGATAAAAGGATTTTCTTCGTATCAGATGAAATCTAAAAGAGACAAACTAGTCACTGTAGGAACTGTAGATCCCTAGAGATGGCAAAAGATAAAAGTGTAAACCCATGATAGGTCCAGCACAAGCACAAAGAGTGATAGTATCTAAGTGGAACATAAGACCATAAAATGGATAAAAACATACCAAAAGATTCAAGGAAGAAACAAATGACAGAAATAATAGGAAGAAACAAATGACAGAAATAATACCCAAGAGATATCACAAGGAAGCTGCAAAATATAATTGTAAAATAAATTACTGAAGTAGCTTCAATCAAGAACACAATGATCAGATAAACACAAGGGGGATAAGAAATCACGAGTCTGTAAAATAGAACTAAAAAATTACCAAAGTAGCTCAAATAAGAACATAATGGCCATATAAATCCAAGGGTGATAAGATGTTGCAAGGAGTCCGTAAAAGTAATTAGGATGTAAGGTGTAAGTCGAGCAGTATCCAAACTAGCAGGCCTGTGCAAAAGTAGATAATATTGAATTTGAAGGGGTAGTTGCAAAATTCACACTAGCCGGCCTATAAATAAGGTAATATAGGATGTAAGGGGCAGCAAAAAAATTGGACTACCCAACCTAAGGATCATACATAGATAGTATAAGATATAAAGGGGTAGCCAAAACATTCAAACTCACGGGCCTAAGGATCAGTAAATAGATAGTAAAGGATGTAAAGGGATAACCAAATAATTCAAACTAACCAGCTTAAGGATCATAACCAGATGTATACGTAATAAATGTAGAAAAGTAAAGGTAGGATGGGGAAAGGTAAAGGTGGTCATAGAGATCATACAATGAAACTACAAGCGTCCTCTATAACCTCGTGAACCTGTCACTGGATATCATATCATGTGCAAATCATGATGTCCTCAATGTCTTCGAGAACCTTTGAGACCTGTTAAATTTCATGACAAGCAGCAACCATAGACTCCTCCAATTTCATGGAAATCCGAGATAGAATTTCCTTGCACATGTTTATCATAGAGGGAGGGAGGGAAAGGATAAAAGGAGAGAATTCCACTTGAGGATGAAAGTGAGAAAATAGCAATTCAATTGGTCGAAAGGGTGTGTACAGAGATGGGCGGTCCACAAGTTTAGGGACCAGCATAGATGGTAGGGATGTAGCCAAATTCTTAGCTCGTGATGGAGTGGAACCCTCCGATGCCTTACGCTTGCGGTTGAGTATGTGACAAATATCGTCGAAGTGAGAGCAAAGCCCATTATGAGAACAAAACTACTAAAGAGCAGGAGAGGAAGGCCATGATGGTGGTCATCTCTGGACCTTGCACACTTCTGCTTCAAGTATCTTCATGTGCTTCTTATAACCTTGGCAATCTGCGACATCATGCCATGTGTAGAATAGTACATGGCCATTTGAGGAGTCGTGAGTCGACAAGGAAGGAGGTAGGGGTGGAAATGTTGATGAAGGCAAGGGAGCTATTATGATGGCAGAGCTAACTAGAGGAGTCAACATGCATTGTGACTCAAGCACCAAGTTGCTTTAAGAGAAAGGATTGGTAGTTGGTGGTTGAATATATTATATGTTGTTCTTCATCCTATTCGTAATCATCATGCTCGGGTCAAAGTCGAAGTATGTTGGCTCGTGGTCACGAGCCGAGTCTCAAAAGGGGAGGAAGAATGGATCATGTCAATACTACAATTAAAAGACGATTGTAGGGATTCCGGGAAGATGCACTAATGGAGGGTTCCCGCTGTCATAATCGCTTGTAAATGGAAGAGTATAATGACCTGTTGTTATCGTAGAACCTTCACATTCTTAGCTTGGACATAGCCAAACAAGAAGGGGTCATCAAACAAATAACTTCCATCAAACTCGGGTGTAGTGATATTGATGTTAATTGCTTCAATGATTGTTTCATTAGGTGGTGAAAGCGAAAGCTCCTTAGGAGACAAGGTAGAAGAGATGGTGATGGGGACTACATCGGTCACCTTCTTGCACAAACAGGGTCACAATGAAAGGGGCAACTAAACAATGATAGAATTGGGAGGGTTGGATGTTTTGATTTAACGGCTGATTTCATTGGGTTCATCGTCATCCTAGTCAAGGAGGTTAGGTAGGAAGTTCTCGACAAGCTTGGGGTGACCACAATATCCTCTAAGGGAATCAAAAAGATGGGACACAAGGTAGTTCCTCGAGAGCGGGATTTTTAGACATTGCATTGTGCAAAGTGTTCAAAGTTCCACAAAGTTGGTGTCACCTTGAATCTCGTGCATACGTAACCTATGTAAGGGAATTTGACGTGTTAACATGTGGATGAGGTAAGTACACTCATCCGATGTGTCCATGGTCAGCCAAGAAGGATGCTATAGCAATAAGGAAAGTTGAAGATCATAACTTTCACTCTAACAATACGCGAAAGCACAATACTAGGTAGTCAAATGCAGCACATGGGGGGATTTTCCTTCAATCGTAACCTTAACACAAGCTACGAGTTGGTTTTAGGTTATCAATAGAATATCCTAAGGATTTGATTAATTCCAAGGAAGAAACATGTGTCAAAGTCCTCGTCTACAAGATCTCACTTGACTTGCACATTTTCAAACTTAGTAGAGATGAAGAGAGGAGGATCATCTACTCAAAAGAGTAATTCATCCAAGATCATAGAATTAATGGAACAGTGAAAATGATTGACTATTGGTTAGATCATTATAGATAGAAAGCTCTTCGCATTGTTAAAATGTACTCTCATCCAAACCATGCAAGAGGGAGTCTTGCCCCAAAGCTGGTGGTGAGGGGGTATTCATGTCAAAGAGGGCTATCTTGAAACAATTATGACGTTTAGAAGAAGTTCAGATAAGTTTGAAGACAGGAATTTTGCTTGGAAGGTTGGAAAGTTCTGTGATTGGATCCAATTCCTCCAAGTTGGATTGTGAAATATTTGTCTAAACTAGGAAATCTTAGTCAAAATCTGATCTAAAGAGGCTGAGAGTTCAGGTTGATTTGAGTTTGCATTTGTTTGCTCAGATTATACAACATCAAACATGCGAGATGGCCAATGCATTACAGACAGCAATATCAGCCCTACATAAGCACAATGGCCCATGCTGTCGGGAATGATTGATTCTAAAATAGAAGGCATTGGCCCAATAGGTTCAGGATGGCTGATGGCATTGATTTGAACAGATTTTTCATAAAGTAGTTTTTCTTAAGATTGTTTGAGGAAATTCCATCATGTAAGTTGGGCTTGAACAACCATGTAGGTCTTAGGTTGATAGGAGGGATATGTCGCATCGAAGGTGGCAATCACTCATTTCATGCCTTGTATGCTAACCACTTTCTCCATAGGTTCTAGATCAGGGTTGTGGGTGGTTTCAATAGCGTTAGTAGAAGAGGTATATTTTTGCTTCTCATTGTTAGGTCAAGGAGATGCCTCAACCTTAGAATGATTGGGCAAGGGATCTTTATAGACTTTAAGATGCTCGTTAGTTTGATGTACGGCATCACAACGATTAGCTTGTCATGCACTGTCTCATAACTAGATGACTTCATTATGTCTCTCGTGAGCCATGGCATCATGATTGAAACTATCCAAGCAAGAAGCCATAGGTGAAGGCTCTAAGTGCTTTACAGTTTTCATGGGAATGGCCCCAATTGGCATGCCACCAACAAAATAGGTTCTTATTCTACCATGGGTAAGAAGGCGAGAGGTGTCCATAAGTTGTGAGAGTCGTCTAGGTAAATGCCTTCGCGATTCTTCCATGGTGAGAGGCTAGTGACAATCCTTTTGGGATGATGGGGGAGGGAAAGAGCCTCCTTTAGGTTGAGGAGAAGTATAATGGAAATTGTGAATGGTCTTATAGAAATCATTGCCGCTGTGGTTAGGAGTGTCCGTGACTCCGTCATCCATAGGATTGTGATTCCAAGTTGGCATGATTACTTGAAGGTTCTTTTAGGATTGTTGTTTAAATTGAGATTTTTCAAAAGCACGCACAAGTCTTGTCTCTTAGCTTGCTTGATGGCTTTCTCTAAAGTGGTTGATGAGGACCTATCATTGTATTCAAGGTGAGATTCTAAAACGCAAGGAAAATTTGATTGAGACTATTGTTGGATAAAGTGTGCTCAGCTCTATTGCATAAGGTTCTCCATCGTTTGATGAAGAATTGAGTTGTTTCATTCTCATCTTGATTGCAAAATTAACGAAAAATATTAATGTTATTTTCGGACAAGTCTTGAGAGTGAAATTACTCAACTAAAGCATTAACTAGTCTCTCAAGTTCTACAATGGAGTTGGCAAGAAGGGTATAGTACCAATCTAAAGCATCGCTCATAAGGGACTTAGCTAAGAGCTTGGTAGCAGCATAGGAATTATCTTTGATCCGGACCTTGTAGACATTGCCAAAGGATTTGATGTGAAGAGTGGGATCATATGACCTACTTTATGAGAGAGATGGGGTGATACCTTCAATATCCATAACAACTATATAAGGAGCCAAAGGTTCCTTCTGAATAGATTGAAAATCCTTATTGGTTATGGGAGGTTGTGGAAGAGGAGCACTATTAGGGCCAAGAAGAGGAGGTGGGGTGGACATTGATTTGGCACTCCCCACACGAATTTGTTGTGGTCGGTTATTCATGTGAGCTACGTTAGCACGCATTTGGAGAAATGGTTATTAGTAATGTTTTGTTGTTGACTCATTTGGTTGATGACCTGCTAAAGATGAGTTGGATCATTGGAAGGATTTTTTATTGGAAACATAGGCCCATTTTGTGGATTAAATTGAGGAGGTGCATTAGTGTCGCACTGCCATGGTGAAAGAAGAAGGATAAGAGGTAAAGGCAAACAAGACATGTTTTGGTTGCCCCAACGATCAAGAGTTTTCCTAATGAACATGTATTCCATGCATTCATGGATGAACTCAAGAGGTTGTCCAGAAACAAATTGAGGAAATTTTGGATGACTTCTTTAATAGTAGGGTTTAGACGTTATCTATATCCTCATCCTATGCTCAAATTATTCCTCTTGAGGGGAGTTGTTTATAGATGGAATCTAGTAGTATTCTTTTTATTGATTGCATTTTGGGCAACCTTCCTTTTAGGAGTCATCCATGTTGGGTCCATATAAAGGGGGATTGTTTGGGTAAAAATTCCCGGTTGGTGTATCGGGAACCTTGGGTTGGTTATTTTAATAATTATAGAGATGTTCCTTAATAGGAAGCTTTAGGAAAGAATAGCACTATGTTGTCATGCTAAATGTCTAACATGCAAAATTTAAAATTTTGGCCATGACAACCAAACCCCCACTTGAAACCTCCTCTCCCGATCATTGTGAACTCTTCTTCCGGCCAAAGACCTATCAATTTGTGTCATCCTCGTTCGCCTCGAGAGGAATGTGCTAACATGGTTTTCAAGTGTGTTTCATGTGCAAGGAAGTATATCTAAATGGATTCATGAAGCTATTCAGCTCTAAGGTGGAATAGTTGTTCCTGAGACAAAAAGGGCTAGTTTTAGCCATTTTGCAACAAAGGAATACCCTCCAGGAGGATAATGGCAAGATCTCAACCCATCTGGAGGTTGTGCAAATGAGTATTGAAGAGATCCAAGGAAGTTTCAAAGAATTCATGAAGGCATGAGGTTTCAGAGCGATTCAAGCAAAACCGGGTCATTGCGGATACAAGGAATGTGAGCCTCAATGGAGAAAGTGAACTTGTTCTGGAGATTAGGGAGTTTTGGGAAGAGTTGGAAGTCAAAAAAATAATCAATGGAAAGCTCTTGGAGTCCACTACATGGTGGATACATCAATTTTGGTCCAAGTCTTCACCACTCTCTGTGATAATCTGAGTCATTATGTTGCACCTTCATGCTAAAAGAGTGATTGGGCTTGAAATCCGAATTATAAACAAAATTGGCTCTTGGAAATGGTTGGAATGAACTCAACAAGTGTTTTGGAGTCAAAATCATATAAGGTTTGGCCTTCAAACACCAAGATCTTTCTCCAGGTCCGAAAAAGCACTTTTTGTGTTCTATTCTCGCATTGGCGAAAATGGATGACATCAACATAGTTTAAGCTTGAGCACACTTTTCACCCTCAATTGTCCCTTGTCCCTTAGTGCAAGGGGACAGTGGGGACACAAAAGTGTGCCCCTATCAAGAAGTTATGTCACTTAAAACATCACAACTTGCTCCCTAGGTCACCTTACACTTGCAAAACATGACCACATCACCCCATGGCACACTTTTCAAGGTTGGTTGTCCCTTGTCCCTTGTCCCTTATCCCTTGGTGCAAGGGGACAGCAAGGACACAAAAGTGCACCCCTATTGTTGTTTAGTTTCCGTCACTTAAGACTTGACAACATGTGTCCTAAGCAGGTATAAGCTTGTTCTAACTCACCATGTCCTCATGAAAGATGGACCCATGGCGCACTTTTTAGTGCATGTTGTCCCTGTCTCATTGTCCCAACAGCCAAGGGGACAACAGGGACACAAAAATGCACCCAACCTCCTCCGCTAGCCCCCGATCACATGCAGAACCTCATCTCAGCTCCGGGAAGCTTATTTTCAGCCCCTTCATCTGAAGGATCTCCTCAAATAGTGACACTTGTAATAATCTTGTGCAAAGTGCAACTTAGTGTCCCCATTGTCCCCTCACCTCAATTGTCCCCTATTTTCATGGGTGCATTACTCACCCTGTAACCCCGACCGACCTGGATAAGCCATGTTGGGTTAATGGTGAGTTAAAGTGCTAAAAATAAAGAAAGGGTTAAAACTCCAACACTAAGTCATTTTGAAACTAGTTTTTCCCCCAAAAGAGCACCTCAACATGAAAATAGAAGTGTAACATGGAAATGAAACTTCATATTTTTCCTCCATGGAAGCCATTAAAACCAACTTTGTGCTCTATGTTTCCAAAATGGTCTTTTTCTCATTGTTGATGATCCTGTGGTCGAAAAACCTTGAAACTTTGCCAAAATGCTCCATTTGAAAATGCCTTTCAGATGATCTATCACTTGGAGGTTGTCATGGCATGATTTATTTTCTATTTGAGAAAGAATTTTCCAGCCAAGAACTCCATTTTTGCCCAGAACAACTGAAAATGTCTTTGCATTTTCCCGATGATCTAGCGAGCCAAATTGCCTGAAATTTGGAGCAGATGATTTCATAAAATTAGATTGCATTTAAGCCATTTCTCCAGTATATTTTGGAGATATGGAGGATTGAGTTTTCTCTTAGTATTCTTCCTCTTTGAATATATTTGCATTTTCCCGTGATCCAACGAGCCAAATTGCCTGAAATTTGGAGCAGATGATCCTCATAAAATCAGCTTTCATTTGAGCCATTTCTTGCATGATGAAGTGGAGTATTTTTTGAGATATGGAGGACTGAGTTTTCTCTCAGTATTCTGCCCTCATTGACTAGGTTACCGGAAACGCGGCTTTTGGCGCGGCCGGAGCGGAGCGGAGCGTCCGGGAGCGTCCGGGAGCGGGAGCGTGAGGCGTTGGAGCAGGAGCCGGGAAGAGGTTTAAAGCGGGAGTTGAACTTTTTTTTAATTTTTCTTCGTTTTTGCAAATCAATTGGGTTTTCAGCCGTAGGCCAGCTTCATCAAAAGACACCAAACATTCCAGCAAACAAACTCTTGGCCCTGGCCGCTATGAATTTCTCCCTCTGCTGAAAACACTGCATTTTTAAAGCCTTGTTTCTTCTATTTTTTTATTATTTAATATTTCACAATTACATTTTTTTTTAATTTACATTTTGCTCTTTTCCACGTTTTTAAAAGCGCAAATCAATAAAAAATAATAAATTCTTCTAATCTAAAACCTACCTCAAAAACAATGAAACAAAAGACACACAAACATAACATAAAGCAAACAAACTCACATTGTGGCTCTCAAAAATTGCATTGTGCTTGTCTAGGGTTTGAGGAGTGTGAGGAGCTATTGCTAAGCTTGGAGGAGTGTGAGGAAGCCATGATGAGGAGGATTTGTGAAGGATTTGATTTGTGGTTTACTAAGTGAAGGTAAGTTTTTTTAATTTCTAAGCCTTGTTCTTCTATTTTTTTATTATTTAATATTTCACACATTACATTTTTTGCTTATGTTCATTTTTATTTTGCTCTTCTATTTAATTTTTTTAATTTTCATTGTTCAATCACAATGCAATTGCATGCCATTGTTTTCTTTCTTAATTTGTTTTTTAAACCTTGTAGGTATTTCTCTGATAACAAGTTCCGCTTCTTACGGGCCCACCAAAGACTTTGACCCAAATTCACCGTTTATGGAGGCACGTAACAATAGTTCAACAACTTGCGAGGTGGTGGTTGTTTTGAATGGAAATCAATGAGTGTGATGGAATATTCAAAGGCTCTTACAAGGGGTGAAAAGCCATTTGTGCCATAATGGGTAATGGTATAAGAGTATGTAGGGGGAGGAATAATCCTTTCAAAAGAAAATGTTTTGGCATTTATCAAAGAGAGGAGGATGCGGAGGCTAGAGTGGCTCGAGAGTGGGTCATCCATCGTGGCGAAAGAGGAGGTTCATCTCGCTCAAGTAAGGCCTCCAGTTGCTCCATCACCTAGTGGATCCCGATTGTGGCCATGCCACATCCATTTGTGGCTCCTATCTCCACAAATGAGGATGCCATTGGAAAAAGCCTTTGAGGCACGGGAGAATTGGGATGAATGCATCAAGAGGTGTGTATATATGGTCTTTCTTTTAATGATTGTGATGATCACCTTGAATTGGCATAATATGGTGAAAATCAAGGCCATGAGGTTCATGGCCATTGTGTCCATTGATTTATGACCAATTGGAGAAAAGAAAGCCTTATTGCACCAAGGGGGCAATGGTCTTTCTTTAAGTGAGATTGGCATGAGATGGGGAAAGGAATGAGGCCCAATAAACCACCGGGATATGAGAAGATCCGCACCACCCTTTGGATCCAAAAAATATGTGGAAAGCAACCAATTAGGGACTCATGACCAAAACGGTGTGTCCATTGTTTCGATGGATGGAAAGATGAAACCGCCCTTTAATCAATGTGATTGCGGTATGCCCTAAGGGCAATGTTTTAAGCGGTTGATTGTGAGGGGCAAGTGAAGGATGCCCAATTCATAGCCAACATTCTCTTTGAGTCCATTGAGGCAGTGGGGCCTGAAAATGTTGTCCAAGTGATAACGGACAATGCCAAAAATTGCAAAGCTGCAGGGATGTTAGTTGAGGCACGGTATGGGCATATTTTTTGGACACCTTGTGCTGTGCATTCATTGAATTTAATGCTAAAGAAAATGGCAAACAAAATAGAGTGGATCCGGCAAGTGTATGCAGAAGCTGAAGAAATCCAAATGTTTGTCACCAACCACCACATGTCACAGGGCATTTTTAGATCATTCTCGCAGTTGGAGCTACTGAAGGTAAGGACAAGCTTTATTTCTTTCTTTCTTTTTAATTTAATATTTAATATAAGTTTTTTAGTATTCTTTTAGCTTTCAATTTTATAATTTAAATTTTATTTTTAATTTTTGTTCCTCGTTCTTATTAGGTTGCTGAGACTCGGTTTGCATCACACACAATCGTCTTGAGACGACTAGTGAAGGTGCGAGAGGCACTCATGAGGATGGTAACATCCAATCTTGACTGTGATGGAGGCAATCCAACATTGAAGGGGCTCAAAAAGTGAAGAACTTGATCTTAGAGGACTCTTGGTGGGATAGAGTGGGTTATCTGTTGAGATTTACTGAGCCCATTATGAGCATGATCCGGTTTCGATCGACACGGATCAACCATGTCTAGAGAGATATATGACGGCATCGACTCAATGATTGAGAAGATAAAAGCCGTCATAAATGCAAAAGAACAAGATCCCGAGGAAATATTTTTCAAACAAGTGAAGTCAATCCTCATTGATCGGTGGAACAAAATGACCACCCCATTACATCTACTAGCTTTTGCATTGACTCCTAGATTTTATAGCAAGAGATATCCTTTCCTTGCCAGGGAGGGTAGCACCATACAGGGATGCGGAAGTCAGTGAGGGATATATGGCGGCATTAGCTAGGCTCTTCCCTGATCCTGAGGCCCAAGACCAGGTTATGGTAGAGTTTGGCAATTTCATAAGCATAAACGGTCATAGCCTTCTCGCTCTTCTGAGCAAATACAAGATGGATGCACATATGTGGTGGTACCTCCATGGTACTTCATCGGCTTACTGCAACCTCTTGCGTAATCAAGATCTTACATGCAGGTAAGTTTTTAATTTTTTATTCTCTTTTCTTTTAGTTTTTAAAATTTAAGTTTGAGTGTTTAAATCGAAGTTGAACTTTGCATTGACTTTGAAGTTTGGGTTGCCTTAATAGGTTGTAAGTTCATCTTCCTCCAGCGCAATCGATAATTTCATCCACTCACGGAAGCGCATGACATGGGGGCTAAAAGGGTGAAGATTTGGTATACATACATTCCAACTTGCGCCTTTTATCCCACAAGCAGCCGACAGAGTACAAGGAAGGGTCAACAAAACATTGGGACATTGATCCGAGAGATAGTTGACTTGGATGCTTCAATTTCCCACCATGGAGCGTATGATGATGAGACGAGTTCGTGGCACCACGAGACCTACATGCACAATGAGGGGGTGCAACTAGCGAAGGCCCTTGTGCGAGTGGTTCGAGCCCATGTGGTTCTAATGAACCACATAATGATGATGATGCTGGTTTTGATCCTCTTGATGAAGAGGAATATGATCAATATTGACAATGAAAGATAGTTTGAGCTTTGAATATTGATCTATGATTGAATTTAATATATCATGAGATTCATGACATTCACATTGTGTTTGATTTAAGTATTTTAAATTTTAATTTGACTTTTAAGCTTTTAAGTTTCTAAGTTTTATCGGTATCCTAGCTTGTTTGTTGTGGTTATTCACTTATTTAGCTTATAACTTGTCTTTTATCTTGTCTTTTATGCATAATATGTGGTTAATAATTAAATGTGGTTAATAATTAAATTCCTATTTAGAAGGCTGAAATTTATATATTTTTTAATTTTTATATAGTTTTTGATCTTTGTCGTATCCGGGGAAAAAAAAATTTGCGTTGCTTCACAGATCGGATACCCGCTCCCGCTCCCGTATCCAAAACGTTTGGTAACTTAGCTAGTCCCCACACTCGGCCGCATCTCCACGCTCCTCCTGAGAAAGGCCGCGAACGGCTCGATCATGGAACTAGATGGTGGTGTTGGTGGCTCCTCCTGCTGCGTGTTGGAGATCACCTCCAAAGATGTCATCCACTCCAATATCTCCTGAGTCCTGCTAGTGCTTCTCCCTCCATAGCCTCCCTCTCAAAAGAAGCAATCTCGTCCGCTGTGAACGCAGGGTTTTCTCTTCTTGCCCACCCACTCACCATGTATGGATCTATCTCATCCAAATCAATGAGCTCCTGGCCTCAACATTTTTATGCAGATTGCCACAAAACCAACGGCCTTTTTTGCGGCAACTTAAGCGAGAGATTGTATTGCACAAAAACCAAGTCGGTTAGCCTTTTTGAGTCAACTTGTTGCGATTTCTTCGTGTGATTAGTCCGAGCACGGGAGAATACTCGTCGAGTTTTGGCAAGTACTCGCCAAGTTTTGGAAAGCTATCAATATTTTTAATTACTAATGTCTCTGAGTGCAATCAAAGCTCATGATTCTTTAGGAAGATTGCAAGAAGTTGCTTGGTCCAAAAAGGTGCAAAAATGGATTTTATGAAAATAAGAAAAATATTGCCATCGCATGCATAGAGCTCGAGAAAATATGCACTTTTAGAAAACGGCACCAAACGAGCCACTGAGAATGAAAGTTATGGCACATGCAAGTTTTTGTTGCTACATCTTCCCGGACCCTTTCCAAAAATGGCAAATTTTTTTCTATCCTTGTGTTTTCTTCACCAAAAATCCAAAAAAGGAAAGAAATGCTGTCTTTGGCGAGTTTGTGGCGAGTTTTTGGCGAGTATTCCAACTATACTCGGCGTTTTTTTTTTTGCATTTTTGGCGAGTTTTCCTGCGAGTTACTCGTTTAGCATAATTTTTGGCGAGTTTTTCTAAACTCGGCGAGTTTTTGGCGAGTATTCTATCTATGATTTATTTCTTTTCTTCATGCACCTCAGACAACAGCAGTTTCTTTTCTTCTTCCTTTGGCGCATGGGCTGCTATTTTTAGCCAATTTCATTCTATGTTTGGTGCCAAAGATAACTGGAACAGCAATTTTCTTATTTATAAAATTCATCCACTTCCATGCACCTATTTTCTCTTTTGGCACCAACTATAGGACTGTTTTTATTTCTTTTATTTTTAGCATGCACATCCTCTTTATCCAGCCCTTGGTGCGTAATTTATGGTAACAGTTCTCTAATTCATTCTTAATTCCTCTGCTCACTCATTTTCCATTAAAGCTGCCAACTATACATGATTTGTCCTTTCTTCCATACCATTCTGTCATAACCCATGTTGAGTTTGATCCCATTCGGTGCATTTCCTCCTCCTCACTCCCCTTTTTTCAGCTACGTAAGTGACCTGCTTCATCCTCATTCTACAACTGTGGCATTTTGTATTTTCCTCCTCCTGTTTATTTATATAGAATATAAACTTACTAATTAAAAAACTTATCTTCAAACATTTCCCAAAAAAATTGGTTGGAGAACCTACCTTACTCTTTGAATAACATAACACTACCTGCAAAACTTGGAAACTTGTAAAACAACTGCACCTTAACTATCTGAAGAACAAGTAAACATAAAGAGGTTTTTGCTCCCATGAAATGGTAGCTTTTGCTTGGAACAACAGAATCACTTCAAGGGAATTGCATCTAACAAGTCATGAAATACAATCTCAGAACTGAGTATTTTCATCTGCTTGTAACAGCCTTAAAATTGTGGCGTAACGTGAATTACTAAAGTATTTGATAGAGGTCAATAAAAGGTTGAGTTAATTCTGATATATTCCTTTATGCTATAAGAAAGTGTATAATGGTCATGTTGGACTTAGTTATAAGTTGGTTAGCAGTCAGGAGTTAGTTGACAGTTGATAGATGCAAATTTTTTCAGATTTCAGTTGCTGTAGAATACTACAAGTGTAATGCATACCTGATCAAAACAAAGAAGTATCGCTTCCTCTTCTCTCTCCACATTGTCTAGTGTTGTGTTTTAAGTAACATATACTGTATCAGAGCCCAGAGCAATGTGTCTATTGGGTTGAGGTTGAAGGTGAACGTCGAGGTCCATCTAGTTATAAGTTAGTTGGCCGTCAGGAGTTAATTGACAGTCAATACTTACAAAATAATTTCAGATTTCAGTTCATGTACAATATACAAATGTTATCCAAACCTGATCATAACAAAGAAGTATCACTCCCTTTTCTAACTCTATATCATCTAGTGTTGTGTTTTAATTACCTATATGGTATCAGGGCCTGGGGTGATGTGTATATTCAATATTGGGTTGAGGTCGAAGGTGGAGATCAGGGTCCATCAGATATCTCAGAAAACATATACAAGGCGCAGGTATCTCAGAAGGAGGGTATTTATTCCAAGTCAAAGCTCAAAGGCAAAGATGGTAGAAGCAACCTAAAGGATATGCATCTGATTTTCTTGAGAACAGACAGAATGAATATGTCTGCAACATTTGAAGGAGGGTCTGTGTAAGAAGCAGCCTCATGTTTGATTTGTGAGAACTGCAGAAACAAAGTGAGAATCTATTTGCTCGGAAGAAGACTTTTGTTCTAGATTTCAGACAGATGAGGCTCTGGGAGCTACAGATAAACATTATTCTGTTCTGTAAGGAATTTTTATGATTTACCTTTCGGTTTTGTTTTGTCAAATGGTGAGTATGGATCATACTAATTTATAACTGGCTGAATAAAATTGAAATTCTGAAGTCTGCATACCTGAATACACTTAAAATTCATAAGTCTGCACAGCGACTGTTAGAAACAGGAAAGTCGTATTAGTTTTTTTACTCAGCTGAACAATAACAGAAACGATTTTGACCCTGAACAGGAGTTTCTTTGACAATCAAACTAAAAACAGAGGGAGATTTGACGCTGAACAGAAGTGTTACTGAAGAAATATAGACACCAGAAGATCTGAAGTTCAGAGGTAAAAGAAAATATTTCAGTTTGATTTTTGTTCATGTAAGTCGGAGTTTCAGTTTCTTCCCACTGTTTGTGAAAGGTTGAAGTCGGTTTTTTCTCAAGCTTAATTTGGTTCTCAGAGGTAGAAAGCCAGAAACTATGTCAAATTTAAACAATTTGGTTCTTCATGAGTCACAGAAATTTAACAGACAAAATTGAAACATTTGGAGAAGTAAAATGGTAGCAATTTTTGGGTTATAGGGATCGCAGTGATCTTGTACAAAGAAAGCCTGCTAATCATGAAGAAGAGGTAAATGATCTTGAAGAAGATCAAGATATCCAGATTGAAAATAGAGAGCTGCTCTCAATGACAGATGAAATGTTGCCCAGAAGTTTTAGAGTCAAAAGTTGCATCTGAAGTCTGGTGTAGCTTGAAGCAAAAATACCAGACTTGAATAGAGGGAGGGTCTTCTACCTGAAGAACCTCTTGCTCTCCTTCAAACTAGAAGAGAGATTTCACTACAGCGACATTTTCTGAACGTAAAAGATTCAAATACCAGTTGGCTGCCATAGACAGGAAGGTAGAAGAAGAGGAACTGATTGTGGTCATTCATAGAAGCCTGCCTCCTACATTTAAAACTTTTGATGAAACTTTTAATTAGAGGTTTGCACAAGTTGTTACAAACAGATAGGTGGATTTAGCAATTTGAGAAAAATGGTGAATATTCGAAAAGTGCTTCTGCTGCCAAGATAAAAGGGAAAGAGAAGATGCATTGCAGCCTCGAAAAGGGAAAAAAATTGACTGAGGCATCAGACACAAGTAATTCTACTTAAAAGAAGTTTAGATGTTATTTTGTGGTAAGATGTGTCACATGAAGAAAGACTGTAGGAAAGATTATATAGCTAGAAAATAAGAAAAAACAATCTCAAGTACAAAAAGTCTATATTATTGACCATAAGGATGGAGAAGATATGTAATTCTACTCACATGAATTTAAGATGTTATTTTGTGGTAAGATTGGTCACCTACATAAAGACTGTAGGATGATAATATCACTAGAAAATAAGAAAAAAAATCCAGTACAAGAAGCATACATTATTGACCACAAGGATGGAGATTATCTGTATGTCCTCCCATTCCTTAATATGCAAAATGAAACAATAATTTATGATATTTTGATTCTGGTGCTAGCAAATACATGACAGGTAGAAAAAACTAGTTTGTGACTTTTATAAAATATTATACAAGGTTAGCAACTGATTTTGGGCGATGGCATGACACATTATGTGGAGGGTTGTGGAAATATGCAAACCAATCTTGCAGGAGGTAAGAAATTGATATTTCAGAATGTGTTTGATCTGTAATTGCACTAGATATATTTCAAATGACATGTCACCAATATAGACCGTTAATATAATTCATTCCTACTGTTGTACATCTAAGAAAACAAGCTAAATGTTGTTAAAAATCAAGTCAACTTGCTCTGATTTCCAAGAACTTGCTACAGCAAATGGAAAATTGCAAGAACATTCAAAGAAAATAAAGCTACATCATCAGACACGTCAGAAAGACATGCAAGATACCCCAGGAGAAACCCAATGTGGAAAAACTCGCATGGATAAGGGTTGTGACTTTTTTCTTCCATTCCAATCATCAAATGCAAATTACATAATACCAGTTCTCCAATAGAACAATTGGAGCACTATGGTCTCTGTTATCCAAATTCACCCCGGGGTAATTTTGATAACATGCATCAGATTCTTCAGTCCCGAGCAAGTAAGATTGATTCAAGGCAAAAAAAAAATCATGTTTTTGGGGCCCCCTCGGCTTCCTTCTAACTCTCCTGTCCAAGAAGAAAAGAGCAAGTTCTAAAAAGGGGTGAAAAAGTTGCAAAAACCAAGCTTGGGGCAGAAAAAATCATGAAAATCGGCTAAGTCCTAGTCCAGGCGGTCCTTGGGACAGTTGGGACGTCGGGCGAACAGCAGCCGAAAAGCCTCCAGGCGGTCCACGCAGCAATTGGGACATCTGGGCCGTAGGTACGCGCGGGACGCGAAAAGGCGATTCGGCCGAAAAAGGGAAAAAATTTCCTGTCTTTGTTTCGCACAGTTGGGACAGTTGGGACAAATGTATGCGCGGAGGACGCGAACCGGCCGGTTCGGCCGAAACAGAGGACTTTCGTTTGGGACATCTGGGCCAAAAGTACGCGCGGGACGCGGAGAGCCGAAAGAGCCGAGAGCGAATGGAAATGTGCCACGTGTCTTCGCCTCAAAGAGGGACAGGGAAGCCCGAATCGGGCGGATCGGAGAAATTTGTCCCAGACGGTTTGGGACATCGGGCCAAAAATACGCGAGGGACGCGAAGACCCGGAAAAGCCGCCAACGAATCAGAATGTGACGCGTGTCACAAGGGGAGGCGCAATAAAAATTTCGACTAAGTGTTTTTGGGCCCAAAAGTTCAAAGGGCGAGGTTTGAAGGGTCGGCCCAAGCCAATAGACACAGGACACGTGTCCTAAGGCGGGGAAGTGCGGAGCTCGGGGAGGACTTAAAAAATTTAGCAAAAGTTTTGGCCGAAAAACTAAAAGGTAAAGGTTTTCCCCGCGCCTGTCAACGAACCAATGCATGCCACGTGTCCCAAGTGGCGGGGCGCGGGGGGAAAATGAGAATTTTTCCAAAGTATGAAAAAGGTCGAAATTTCAAAGGAAGCCCGCGGAAAGGTGGAGGAGAGAGAATTGCTCATCCAATCAGCGCCGACACGTGTCATCTAGGTGGCAGAGCGCGGGGAAAAATTCAAATATCCTTTCCGGCTGTTTTTTTTTGCCCTAAATCTTCAGACCCCCATATCTTTTGATCCAGAGCTCGGATTTGCACGTTCTTTATATCAATGGAAAGCTAATGAAATTCTCTACACGATTAGTGGTCAATATTGCATTTTGGTTCAGTTTGGAGAGAGAAAATAAAGAAACGTCTCGGCGCGTGTTCATGGCGAAGTGACATTTCGGCGACCAAATTTAATGAGAATGGGTCGCACTCTCCTCCCATTTGGTCAAAATGACAGGTATGGGTTTGTAAGGTCCTCCATGCTTTGATTTAATGCATTTGCGATCAATGAGGAATGGGCTCCCACGTTTTTGTACGTTTTCTCTCTCATGGGCTCGACCCATGCAATGTAAAAGCTTGATTTGGCTCATTTTGGAAAGATGATTACAAGTTGTTCATCTTTTCGGCTCGCCCTCCTTCTTTTCTTCTCCGGGTTGAAAATGGAGTTCGAACCTCCTCCCTTGCTCTGTAATGGCGTTTTTGCCTTTCTTATTGAAATGATGTTCTATGCAAACTTCAAGCAACAAAAACGTGTTTTGTGATGCATCCATCCATCCTTGCTCGTTTTCTCTTGTTCTCTTCTTGCCTCTCTTCATTGCAGGTATTTGTGCATGTTTGAATGTTCATTGCGCAGGTTTGGAGTGTGTTCATGGAGTTTTGGGACATTTTACGTGTGAAATCTATCCTTGGGCTCGTGATGCATCGTCCATCCTTCCCATTGCTCACCTCTCTTTGTTCCATGGCAGTTTTGATAGATGTTCAACATTCTCCTTCTACGGTGTATCACCGTTTTAGTGTAGGCTTTTCTTTGTTTTTCCCTTTTCTCTCTCTGTCTCCTTGGCATGGTTAGATTAGGTTTAGATTAGCTTGCACCGCACTGGAATAGCTTGTGGCAGGTAGTTTAGGAGCAGGAACCAGCCTTCTCTGGAGATTCCTTTCTCATTTCTGCAAGTCCCACACTTGGAGAAAGGTTTCCATGTTGTGCAATCACATTGGATGCAAGAGTGATCAACCTAGAAATTTGATCAAGCATCCGTGGGAGTGCGTGATTTTGCACTAACAGTCTCATAATCTCATATAGTAGTCTATCCCTCTACACTATAAACCAAAGCTGTGATAACCTCCTAAGATGCCGAATCACTCATACAACTAACCGGAAAAGAGCTGAAAGGATGTGCTCTTACGTCCCTTGATATTGGTTGGGCTTCCACTTTTTGCCTTCCAAGGTTTTTTATTTTTCTATTTTCAGAAAAAATGTCAAAAGAAACATTGTTAACTCATCCTTTACAAATCATACCTCTCCCATTTGGGAGGCTCTTTTTTTTTAAAGGTCAACATTGCATTGATATATATGAAAATATATACTTGAGACTTATGCCCGTGGGCCCGGTGCATAGGGTCATAAGCATAAGTGATTTTCAAGGCACATAAAGATTGTTTACATAGCTTACTCAAAAGTATATGAAGAAACGATTCCTCTACTTTCTTCCTAGCATACCATCTTGCTTTGTTTCGAGGATGGCCTCCGATTCCAATCAACCGTGATTCTTGCTCTCCCCATCTGGTAAATATGATCTTCTTTGGTAGAAAAACATCATCCTCTGATTCTTCTTGTATGACCAGTGCAAGTCATCAATTGACAGAAGCACCTAGCCCTTTTCTTCCCTTTCATCAAGCACGGAAGGTTCATAAACACAAGTTCTCTACGTTCAAAACTGAGTATGTCCTAATGTAGGGACACAAGTTTAGCTTGCAGGCATCATTGCATACCTTCTCCACTATATCAAATGGCCCATATGTTATTGGATGTACCTTCCTATCTTTTGCTTGGAGCCTTACCTTGCCCAAATGCAGCCAAACCTTGTCTCCAGCATGGAAAATATGCCTTTCCTATGCTGATCATACCTAGCTTTGTACTTGTTTTGTGACTCCACTTTGTTTCTACTTCATTTATTGTATTTGATAAGCAATTCCATTGGAATTTCTGAAGAAAACTCGTCCAGTTAAAACTTAAAGTCTTTCTTTCTGCAAATTATTCTGACTTTCCAAAAATTGAAGAGGCATAAGATGATTGATTGTCTCCTTTCCTAAAAAATATGGCTTCTATTTTTTATCAGCTTGGATAAGTGCACAAAGTTCCCTGTCCTTATAAACGGGCTATTAAAGGATTGCACCATTAGATAATCTCAAATGATAGCAAATTGGTTTACTGCCTCGTATGAGGACCGCTCACATTGCATACCCACTTGCATCCATTTAAATCTCAAAGACCTGCTGCAAATTGTGTAGTGGTAACACTAGTGCATTGCTAATATTTTGCTTCAATTCCTTTAAACTACTTTGTTAATTATCCCGAATGAAGACTTACCAATAAAAATAATAGCATGGAGTAGAGCCATTGTAGTTAGTAAAGATGAAATGAATTTCCAAAGATATTAGACTGCTACAAAGCTCCTCGCTGCAGTCACATTTATTGGAGTTGGCCACTTGAGGATGGCTTCGATTTTTTCCAAATCAATTCTTAACTCCTCCACCAACCACATAGGCCCAAATATATTAAAGACTACTTGGAAGAATTGTGTTTCTCAGGATTATCAGCAGCTTATGTCTGTTCAGTGTCTCCAAAACCTACAGAAAATGAAGTAAATGTTCTTCCCGAGTTTGGATGAAAACTAATGTCATCCAAATGTACTATAACAAATGCATCAAAAAATGGGTGCAATAAATCTTTCATAAAACGCATAAAGTGGCCACTGCATTGTATTAACCATAAGGCAATGGTGACCATCCATATAAATCTTACCTTGTCTTGAAGGTGGTCTTCCATGTGTCTTCCTCACTCTCGATTGATGACACCCTGATTTAAGGTCCAATTTGATGAAATACCTTGCATGTTTTATCTGACCCAACAAGTTTTCTATACTTGCCTAATGATACCAATTCTTGATGGTGATTTTATTCAATGCTCTATTGACCTTTGAATGTTAGGAGGGATGGGACTACCATTTCTGAGTAGACAGCTCCTTATCAGCCCCCTCCTTCATTCTCTTCTCCGCTTTCCTTCCCCCTCTGTCTCATTATCCCCGTCTGTGGGGGTTTTGTTTTCTTGGGGTTTTTCTTATTCTCTCTTATGTTCTCGGGAACTCATTTTGAGTCTTCCCCACTTGCACTTTGTATATTGTTTGGACTGCAGTCCCATTGACCTACTTCTGTGGTCATTCGTTGGACATTAATATATTTATCTTATCTATAATCTATACACATCCTTTGTGTCTCACCCTTTAGAACCATAATTATTAGAAAGCCACAGCTTTAGAACCATAATTATTAGAAAACCACATGGAGATGTACTTGGCTGAATGACTCATTGGTCAAACAAGTTTTGTAATTGCTTCTTCATATTATTTGACTCTAATATTAATTGTCTGTATAGCCCAATATTGAGCAAAGGGGAACCGCATAAAAGCTAAATTTCATCCTCTAACTCTCTCTTGAGTGGCATTCATCTCAGTTCTTGAAATACCTCTTTGAATAGTTGTAGCAGCCCATCCACCCTTCACTCTTTTGTACAACTTACTTATGATGTCTCTACTTTAGTCTTTTACTGTTTCTACTTTTGTTGATTTTCTTTTGATAGCCTAAAGAACAACTTCTTACTTGAATTAATAGCTCTTTTTGTTTGGTTGCTATTTACCAATGAGATCTTTGATTTTCCCTTCTGTGTACTAATGACGAATGTGCACGATTGTCTCCTTACCTAAAAAAATAAAGCTTCTATTTTTAATCAGCTTTGACAAGCACAAAAATATAGTGGATACTGCTACAAAGCTCCTCATTGCGGTCACATTTGTTGCAATTGGCCACTTGTTGGACTTCCACATCCTTGACCTGGCATTGATTGGCTTTCCTCATGAAAATTGCATCGCTCGTATGCATATATGGACTACCAAACACTGCATAACAGACATCAAGTGGTACTACATCCACCTTCAGTTCGTCTATGTAGTTTGCATCAATGGAAAATCAAATATTAAATTGTTTGGTGGCTCTCAATTCAACATCCTTATGTAGCCATTCCAATGCATATGGATGAAGAAAATCATATGCCTCTAATCCATCCTTATGTAGCCATCACAATGCATATGGATAAGGATAATCATAAGCCTCTGATCCATCCTTATGTAACCATCACAATGCATATGGATAAGGATAATCATAAGCCTCTAATCCAAGTTTCTTTAGCAGTTCTTCCAATATTTTATTCAACTTGAGAAACAGAGTCAAAGAGTGATTCCTCATTGGATTCTTTTCTTCTAGTGCTTCCACTTTTGCATGGTGGTACATGCCGTCTTCCCATTTTTTTGAATTTGTGTCAGCCACCATTCTCCTATCTCTCTCTATGAGAGTCATGTTCAACCTTTCAAAATGTCATTCTATTGAGAACTGTATGGCATTATTTTTCTATCTTGCAGTGCCATGCATTCGGCAGAACTCGTCAACATCTTTGGACCAATATTCTGCCTCTTTTTTAGTTATTAAGGTCTTTACCTTCTTTTTTGTTTGCCTTTACACTTGGACAACAAACTTCTTGAAAACCTCTAATGCATGACTCTTCCTCTTCAAAAAATACACCCAAGATTCCCTAGAGTGATCATCAATAAAAATGACAAAATGTTTGGCACCTCATAAGGATGCAATCCTATAATGGCCCATATATATCAGAATGAAACAAATCAAGAATCCCTCGTGCCCTATTCTCACCTAAAAGAAATCGTGATGATGAAAACAACGACAACTTTTAATTTCTTGTAAACCAGATTGGTCTGTAGAACCTATCAAGTATGTAAATCCTTGCTGCAAAATTTGATCTTGGAGTTGTTGATATCAACTTTGGCTATCCTCTTATCATTGAACTCTTCCTAGTTGAATTGATTCCCAAAGACATTTCTCTCATAATTCTATAATTCACTCTACCTCTTTTGAAGCTTGTGACGATTGCCTTGTTGCTCAATGTTTGCAACCCATGCTCATCAATATGCTCGGAATGGCCGGTGAGGCCATAGCATAATGTAATGTCCCCTTTTCAAAATTAATTAATTTTGGATACCCAAAGCCTATTCTTATTATTTTTGTAGGCTAAGAGGAAATTAAAGAGGGAAATAAATTAATTTAAGTGGTCCAAGGGTACTTTTATATTTTAATTGGAAAAAGGACACTTAAATTATATTATTAATTCAAAAAAGCAGAAATAGAATAAAATAATAATAGAATGATGAACTTCTATTATGGGGCGCTAAAGATAGAATAATAATTAAATAAAGCATTCTATTATGGGGCGCAAAGATAGAATGGCTGCATGAGCATCAAGATCCTATTTTTAGGATGGAGAGAGGATAAAGCAATTTTATATTGTTTATTCCTATTTTTAAGATGGAGTGCCAACATGGGAGAGAGGATAAAGCAATTTTATATTGTTTATTCCTATTTTTAGGAGGGGCGCCAACTTTGGAGAAGGCCTTGGAAGTTATAAAGGCAGATTTGGGGTTTATTATTACATACATCTTGGAAATTTATCAACTACTTCATTGTCTGCAAGTAGCTTCTGCTTCTGCATCAGCAATAGAGGATGAAAACCCTCATTTGCACACAGATCTGAGGACGAAAACCCTCATATCTAAGCTTGGCAATTCCATTCAGGGGTTGCAGTGATCATTCAGGGTACAAGTATTCATCCAGTTCAGTTAAGGCATCATATTCAGGGTTGTTTTAGCATCCAGAACAGCAAGTACAGCTAGGACGTCCCCCTCTGGAAACAAATTTCAGTACTGGCACCACATCTAGAAGCAGTTTTCAATCAAAGCAGTTTGCATGTTCTTATCTTCTGTGAGAAAAATTGTATTCAGACATTCTAGTGTTTTTATTAAAATTGATTTGAAATAAATAAATAAAGTCTATTTTGTCTGCATTTGGGGTTTGTTGTTTTAATTAAAAAATCAGATTATTGCAGCTGTCATAGAAGTTAGTATTTCATACTGCTGCCCTAGGGTTTTGTGCAAATATCCAAATTTATCTAAAATTATTTGACAGGGATATTACACATAAAACTAGGTGATCTTGAAGTCGCCCATTTGAAATCTTTTTTATTACTTCTTTAGAATTAGCATTGCCAATCTCACATAGGCAAGTGACCCTCAACTTATATAGTGTACCAATCCTTGTGCCACCTCGCAAGATCAAGGTACCATGTACCGATGTGCAGTCTTCTTATGAAGACGACACCGACCATTGCATCAGTCATTTAAATCGCTGATATGAGACTCCTCTTCAAGCCTGAAACATGCCTCACCTTAGGGATTATCCTTGTCCTTCTATCCCCAAGCCTTGGCCATTACTAATCCAATACCAATGCATTGTAGCTAAAATTGGCATCTAGAAACACCTTGCCAAGACCTCTTTCCTCGTAATCCACAAAACATTCTTTATGGAATCTCGTGCAATAAGAGGCACCCAAGCCCACAAGCCAATCTTCTTCCTTAATAAGATAATAATATGAGGAAGTCAAGTAAATACTAGCAGTTTCCTTCTTAGCTTTGGAAAGCGTGACAGGAGGCTCAATTTTTCCTTATTTGGAAGCTTGTAGAACTTGCAATCCTTTTTAAATGCCCATTTTGATGGCACATCCAGCAAAACGATTTACTCCTTCCTTCTTATACTGGCAGACATTCCTCTCAGGTTGGATCTACCATTCCCACTCAATCCTTCATCTTTACACTCCCTAGGACAACCTCATGAGATCAAGACTTCAGCCCTGTGGGTCAATTTAGTGTTACTTATTGTCTTTTCTTGAAAAAAAAATAGACCACAATTGCATCAAACTTGAGTCAACTATCTTTGCAACCATGCTAATAACTAGTATGACATTCTCCCATGAGTCTACGAGACTACTCAGCAGGATCATCCATCTCTCATCCTCACTCACTTCGCTCTTAATGTATTCAAGTTGATTTACATGTGAGTTGAAGGAATTGAGATTTTCAGTCAAATTATGTCATTCCTTCATCTAGAGGTCATAAAGCTTCCTTCTCAAAAACATTTTATTAACTAGGACTTTGCCTCACAAGTACCGGAACTTGTCCCACATGGCTTTTGTTGAATCTGCATCTTAAACATTTATGAGAACTGAATCAGAAAGACACAATTTATAGCAACCCTGGCCTTCTTGTCTATTCTATCCCCATCATCTTTGGATATATTATGTGGCTCAGTATCAGATATGGTAACAAAAATATATCTTGCCTCAAAGATATCCCATAGATTAAATTCTGAACTGTGAACTTATCAATTTTAATCCTTGAATTCATACATGCCATATCGTCTACTCCGACAATTTGTTCCCATCTTTAGAACTCTATGATGCAACTATTTGGCACAGTTACACTCCTCAACGGATGATCTGCCTCATTATGCATTATGGGTATGCCAACCGCACAATTATGGGCACATTTTCCAATAAATTCTCTGCTTCCTGCTGTTCCCTAAGAATTCTACCCCAAAGTTGCCATAATTTCTTGACCTACTTGCAGCTGCTTTTGTTTCCAACTACTCTTAACTGATTAAAACACGGTAGGTTTACATTAACCCTCTTAAAAAGAAAGAAATAAACATACATTTGCAGAATTCTGGTATAATTTTTCAAGTGATTCTGTTATTGTAGGCAAGCTAACTTTAACTAGCTTTTTTCCCTTCCTTAATTTTCTCATTTGTCAAACTAACTAATTAAATTTCTAGCAGTTATTTTGGTCTGGCCTGCAAATTCGGGTTGAGGACTAGGAATTTCTACTACCTGGTGAACAATTCTAACAAGAGCAAAAAAAATCTAAGAATTCAATTAAAGACTGTACCAGCAGCACTTAGGAGAGTAATGTAAGTATATAAACTAATTATATCATTGTGAGAGTCGTCTGGGATCAACTCCATAGGAATTGTTCGGTCCTAGAAGACTCACACAATGCAACACACTGTGAATTATCACTTGAAAACAAATTTATATCATATGTAGTCTGTCTAGCTGTGGTCTAATGGCTGAGACGAAGCATCGGAATGCAAATGGTCCAGGTTCAAACTAAGTTTGGCTAAAAACCAAGTTGGTGATCTTGGACTCAGGTTCAAACCGCGGCGACTTTGGACTCAAAACCCTGTGTGCGAACGGGAGGAGTTTGGTCTCCTGGAGATTACAATTCTCCTCCAACAAATATAATTCATCCAAAAATATATATTAATAAATCAAATTTATCTTATTTAAGAATTTATTAAGTAAGAATGATTTATCTTAGTTGAGAATTCATCATTGGAAACAGAAAAGGGAAAAAAACAATTAATGCATTTTAATGAGAATTAATAATGAGCTAAAAAAATTGCCTGGGTAAGTCTGATTGAAATTGGCGTTCTTCCTCCTCCTTCTGGACCTGTCGGTATGTGTTAAGCCAGGCATCATCTTGAGAGGCAAGATAATAAAACCAGCGGCAGGTCTGCCGGAGAGAGCAAAGCTCTCTGGCATTTAAGCGCATTAAAACATGCATCCACAGTTCTTCTGGAATGCCGTAAACGTAGGTTCCGGTCCGGGATTGTCCGCCGCTCCAAAACATTTCTTCGCAAATTTCACAGAAGAGGAAGGGGAATCAATGGCAATATTGCCGACGTGCCTGCTAATTGCTGCGCCTTTGCATATATCGATCCCCCAACCGGGAAACTGGAACGACAAACGTGATTCTCTGTCAGGGTTAATGATAATTGCATCTTGAGGCGTGGCTTCTGCTGTTTCAATTGAAGAGGGTTGATGGATAAAAGTGGCTGCGACCTTTTCCAATTCTCTGTCCAGTTCTTCATCCTCGTCTACGTACGAGTGTTCCGCATTATCAATACTCGCTGCTGATTCTGTTGAATTTATTATTATCGTAATTTCGTTTGCAAGTTCCATTTGTTAGTGCTACCTAGTCTAGTCCTCCATGGTTGTCGTCTGAGTCAGTTGGACAACTAGAACTCGGTAATATATTCCCGATTTCTTCTCAAGGATAAAAATGATGATGTACTAGATGGTCTTTCGGATCATAATATTTAGGAGTACAATTTGTGGCAAAATTATGATATGGAAAGGGACTTAAGGTGGATTGAGTAAATAAGTTATTCGAAAAAACGAGACTTGAAAAGATTGTGGGTTTTGTGCTCACGATTTACACTAGAAGTGATGATATTGAAAAGAGTTGAAATCATCTTAAAGTCTTAACTTTTGGTCCCATAGACTCTTCAATCTCGTGGACGTCATTAAAATCTTTCATTTCATTTTTAAATCATAAGCATCATTTCATTTTGAAAGTGTCGAGCTTTTAGGTAGGATTTTCTCTTGGATATTTCCCATTGAGTCTAATTGTCATGTATGTGTAGGTCATTGGAAACTTTTTCAATAAATGTATTTTGTCAATTGTATCTACATTTATAACTCATTTCGCTTTAATAGAGATGGAAATCAAGGTTTGACATTTGTATCATTTACATAGGTCATTGGAAACTTTTCAATAAATGCATTTTGTGGATTGTATCTACATTTATAACTCATTTTGCTTATTAAGAGAGATGGAAATTAAGGTTTGACATTTGTAACATTTACAAATGATGTATAGTGTTATTATCTACAAGTGATTTCATTCATTGCTCAAGGCAAATCACGGTCTTACAATCGATCATACTCATCGACAACTACTTTATCACCTCTATTTTTGACTAACTCATGCGCAACCAACCCCTACAACAAGTAGCATTGATCTCTCCAACCATCTTAAGCCTTCTCTCTTGCCATAACAAAAATTATATAATGCATTCGAAAATATAGACCAATAGCACATAGTTAGAAACGCATTGATTTCAAATGACATGTACATGTGATGGAGGATTGACTTCAAGTGATAGACCAACATACACATATCAAAGGGGAGCTTTTTAAAAGGATAATATACTTAAAAGAAACAACCACAACCAATTTGCTTATATATGTATCATATGTGTTAGCAGAGATGAAATAATAAATGAGGTTGATTTATTATATTCATTATATAAATTTCAAAGCATGCATGTTTATGTTTACTTATTTCTCTTGAATAATGCTTTACTTGCATCTTTCCCAAATTTAGTTTGATTCGTCATGGACGTAGCTATGACAATTCATAAATCCATTTATTCTTGTGTTGTCTTTTAGATTATAGCCATTCTAATTATGGGTATGCACGACAACTATCATGCGAGAGTACATGTGTTGGGGAGGAGGTCAATTTCTAGATGTTGCCATGCCATGTTATTGCAGAGTCAATATATGTCTAAAAGATACCAAAAGTAACCCGGATAATATTATAATAATAATAAATGAAGTGAAATATATATATATATATATATATATATATAGTTAATAACATTACGATTTAATAAAACTCAAATGCGATTGAGTTGTGGTTAATGATATTACGATGGAACGGCACCAAACCGCTTGAGCGGAATATTTAAATATTTAAGTTAATTTTAAGTTGAACAAATGTGACTACATCGCAGATACAAAATTTCAAGTGCGAAATGGCTCTAGGCCACTTACACGAGTCAAACAAATTATTTTAATTAATAGCGATAAAATAATCATGATGGGAATATTTAAGTTAATTTATTTAACTCATACATTTTAAACGTTTTCAAAAAACAATAAAAGGGCAAAGGTGCTCCATCGATTATCAAAGTTGGTCATGGGTCCAATTTGGTTCCCAAAATAGACCCATCTCGGGTATCAAAAATTAATCCCCTAAGATAGGAAAAGAAAGGCTCATATTAGTTAAATAACATGGCCAAAATTTAAATTACTTAAAACCCAAATCTGAATAAAGGAGAGCCCTTGGATTAAAGGGCTCTCCACCTCGGGATAAGTAGGGCATCTAGGAATGCCCTAATTTCCTTATGGGCTTTAACAACTCATTTTATTTCATTTTCACTTTTCATTTGTTTGCATTTTTTGTTGCAAGTAAGAGGAAAGGAGGAAGAGCTCTCATGGAGCTCGAGTAAAGGAAGAAATGATGACTCTTCATTTTATTTACTCCATTCAAATAAAACACATTAGGTTTGATTTACGGGTTGTTTGTGGATCACAGATCCATCATTTCTTTTTTTTTTTGTTCGGAAGATGATCTGCAAGTTCCTTACTATTTATTTATTTATTGTTCAAACTCTTCTTATGAGTAGAGTTATATATGTGTATGTATACATACACATGTATATGTATATATGTATGCATGTACAATTTTTCCATACATATAATGTAGTTGCACCAATTACACCGATAGACAATAAAAGTAACATCAACAAATAATGTCCAATATTTTTTCAAAAAGAAAATTTGTAGAATTTCGTTACACTTAAGGTTCATTAAATTGTTGTATAAATGCTTCTAATGGATTTTGTATGGAGCACTTCCCTATCACTAAGTCACAACTTGTATGTTAACAATTATCTATGTTGTTTTTAAAATTGAATATTACATCAATGTATTTATAGACTTGTTGAATTCAAATTTTGACCATATTGGTGTGCATGGCAACATAAAATAAAAGGGAAAAACCAATAAAGTAGGGCCAAAAAAACAAAGACCCAAAAGATGGGTTCAAGGTCCTTACAAAAGAGAAGAAAATAACCATATTATGATTCTAGTCTTAAACAAAGTGGACAATATAGTTATAGAAAAATTCTAAGAAATCCAAGAAAAGGGGAAGAGAGAGAAAACAAGAGGAAGAGAGAGAAATGTGAGATGTAATAGGAGAAAATGGAAACATAAGTGGGCAACATAGCAAAACATATGTCAATAAGAGCATAATATTAACCAAGACTATTAAATATGTATGACAAGTGTAACCTAAAATGACATTCAAGGAGTGAGTAGAGTAACTTTAGTAGTGTGACATGTCAATAAAATGACTGACCTTAAATTTGATGATCATTTCGACGATCATTATAGGATAGTTTTAACTCATCTTTTATTTAATAACATAGATTGAAAAATCAAAATATATTACACATATGGGCGTAATTTGTTGAGCAAACCTTCAAAAACAATTTCACCGTACTAATGGTAGGTGGAAAGTAAGCATCAGTAGCTAGTGAGGGGGCTTCTATTTCGGGAGTTTCATGTTCCAATTCCAATACATGTAACATAACTAATAGAGTAATCTAGTTTTCTAACTTGAAAATGTCTCTCATTAATAAGTTAATCAACTAATACTTTGTTATTATCTTCAAATGTATTTATCGTAATGTTCAATAATTAACCATATCTAATTATTTTTATATTAAATATATTGTTTAACTATATTATGTCTACAATAATCAATTATATTATTTGATCGGAAAGTGGCTTTCACGGGGATAAGTTACAACCGAAAATGGTCGTATCACATATGTGGCAAATAAACATTTGCCAATAAAAACCCTAGGAAAAACAATCTCATTAAGAAACTTCTATGAGAGTAATAAACTTATATTAAATTATCTTTACAAAATACAAAAAAAAATACATAGGTTTTGTTGATGGATTATCATTGTGTACCACTATTGGCATGGATTTTTACCATAAAAATCCTTAGAAATGTCTAATGGGTGGCACAAAAGTCCATCCACATAGGAAAATTCGCTATTGGAAGAGTGATTTTCCTCGCTTTTGAGAGGGGCAATTCCCTCCTATGATGTGATGTTTTTTTTGGGTTTTTTGGAGTAATTTTTACCAAAAAGTACCAAAGGAATGCAAAAATGGGAAAAGGAGGGAAAATAAGGGAAATGGAGGAAAGAGGGAGAGAGATTAAAGAAAACAAAGAGAATGAGAATCTTTCTTATGGACTAAACACAAAGGACCAACCATGAAACTCATAGATAAAATAGAAATCTCAACCTACTCCTTACATAAATGAAATGGATGCTTGCAAATGAGAAATAGATTCAAATATTAATAGCTACAAAGTCTCATAATATCTTCTACATATATAAGGTGCAAAACCCATTGTTTAAATCTAACAAGACAGAGAATACTAAGAAATTAAATGCATATAAGAAATTCAAATCCACTTTACATTCCAAACATATCTCCCTCATACTTAGCTACAAACAACAAATATAAAAGGAAAATAAATTGCACTCTCTAGCATTTGGGAGAGGAAGAAGAATCCCCTTCCACAATTAGTTACACAACCACTTCTTTACTTCACTTGCCCTAATTTTGGCTTACACACATTTCACTATTTGATTCTTATTAATCACAAACATTTTTCATGTATACTAATGACTCTTGCACTTGAATAACATTAATTCAAACAGAATTAATTAAGTACACTCTAAAGTATTAATTAATTCTTAAAAAGAATTAATCTTGGTCAACATAACAATAGCATTAAGGATCACATGACTTCACTCATCTAATTGACCCATTAATGCAATTGTAATAAAATATTAAAAGTGCATGAATGAATTTATACACGAATATTATAATTAATTCATATATGAATTAATTCAATTCTCCTTATATCTTCATTTAAATATCAATTCACTAGGGATTAATATTCATTTTCAATTTAATAGAATTAAATATTTATCATGAGACCGAGATCAAACAGATATAACAAAGAACAAGCAAGATCTATCATGCAAAAAGACAAACAAATGTAAGCAATAGTGAGATAAGAATGACTTAGCTTGTATTTGAGGATTTGGGTTAACTCTAGACTGGGAACTAGGTAGAACAAGCTTAGTTTGGGTTGTGCATGCTCCATCTAGAAAATTGTGATCTAAAAGTGCACTCGACAACATCACAAAAAGAGGACAATGTCGTCTGGGTGGTATCTGCTCGAACCTTTCAATATTGTCCGCCAAAGGTGAGTGCAGACCTAGTTCTTTTTAGGATCCGTTAATTTCACCTTCACTTCACATTTTGTCACTTCGACTTCGCTATAAGGTTTCTCTATCATACATGTACCATAAAACAAACCCTAGCTACATACGCACACTACTCAAACACATTATATGGAATAAAATATGTATATGCTTGAGTTAGACTGACCTCAGTGATCACCCCAATGTGATTATCATTGAGAGTTGCACTACATTTTGACTTTATTTAGTTCTAGTTCGTGTGTGATTGAATCGTATCCCTCGAAGCTAGGTTTCCCTCAGATGCCGCACTAAGATAATAAAGTTACAACTACTTTTCTCACAAGATGAATATGTGAGATGGAATTTATAAATAGCCCCTCCTATGTAGTGAATAATGTAGCCTAAACGCATTCCTTAAATGTCGTTCTTTTCTCGAGTAGTAGATAAGAAGTAATAGCTCAAATTACCCATCCCCTAATAATAGTAAGTCAAAGGTGTATATGATTCCCTTGTTTGAATTTCATCATTAAAAATAAAAAATTCCAAGCCAAAGTGATAGGTAGTAATTTAGAAAAGATAACAAGTGATGTAACATTTCAAATTTGAGAAAATGATGAAAATGGACAATAACACCCAAAGGGGACAATAAGCACTGAGCGCTCACATCCTTAATGGCGTGACTATTCGGGATGCTCAAAATATGTAACGGAAAATACATAGTTGGGTCACATGTTTTCCAATGTCCAAAAGTAAAGTGGTCATTCCAAAAAGTAAATAATAGAAGTATGAAAAGGATAAAGCAATATAAAAGAAAAACAAGTGTTGTTAATGTCTAGTTTTATTACTTAGGAATCATACATATAATGACATACTTAGAGGTGTGATGTAAGTAGTAAGTGTGTGATTTTGTGTCTACATTTGCCCCCACTTTATGCTGGTGAATGAATATTCAATAGCATAAAGTAGATAAGAAGAGCGTACCTTGTGGAGAGTCGAAGGGAGTTGTAATTGATAGTGTGTTGAATGAGGATTGTACTTGATATCGTGTCGAATGGAGATTGTGAAATGTGTATTGTGGAATCTAAGAGAGGATAAGGATCTTAGGGGTGACCTTGTGTGCATAGTAGAAATGATGCTTATATTTGTTCCTTGAATATTGCATTTTCATGAGTGTCTTGTGCTTGAGATTGTTTCTTGTTCCATTTGTGTGTTGTCTTTTGTCGGAGTAAGGTTAGACTTGTAAAAGAAAATAAGTGTATTAAACAACAAGTGAATCAAGGATATAATACACTTGAATGCCATGATATAAGAGATATAATTATTCATGTGTGTTTGTTTCCTTGGAGATGGTTAGAATAGTATTGAGGATTTAGGTGTCTTGTCGTCAAACTGAGGATTTAAGCATCTTGTCACCATATTGAGGATTTAGGCGTCTTGTCACCAAGGGAAGAGTATTGGGAGATAGGATTTTCCTCCAACCGTTAATGCTTCCCCATGGATAAGTGCCATTGCAAATGGTCACAAACCCAATAGAAATTGGTCATGGATGACACATTATTCCAAGCATATTGTTGTCATGTATATGCCCTAGGTGTCATTCCTTATTTAATACCGAGAAAATAAAGTAATTAGTTCCCTTGCTTAAAGTATGTAACTTTCCACTGATTTTGTTCTTATTGTACCTGATACTAACCTATAACTAAGTATGTGTTCTTGGAAATTGGAAAATCATGTCACTGAGAACATGTTGAAAGTATATTGTAAATGTTTTCCCCCAAAACAAAACCATCCAGGTGGGACACTAGCACCCACCATTCCTATCTGTATTGGGTGCTTCTGTCCCTGTTGTGGTTTTGGCCCAAGTTTGATTCTGAACTAATTTTTTAGCTCTTGTTTATTTTGATTTTGATATGTAACAACATATGTCTAGTTTTTGTACTCAATGAGTGGGTGAAATAATCACTTGATGATTGCCCCACTCGTTTGGGGTGCATGAGATGAACCAATTCGAGCACAACCCAACTTAGGAAAATTAAAACAAATGTGCACGTCGAAATGGAACTCTTGCAGGGGGATAGGGAATGTGCATTGTAACAACCATGATGCATGCAAAATAATGGAAAAAAGCTAGCAAAAATTTTTAGTCACAAACAAACATAACATGATGTAATAGAAACTAGTCAAAACACACATTAATATAGAAAAATATAGTAAGTAGCTAGTTGAATACATGGGACACTATACGCACCCAAAACTACACGTCTACATTTTTGGGAAAATGGTTACAAAATTCCCCAATGATGATTCAAAATCCTTTTGAGAAGGTGTTCAAGCTCCAAAGCCCACTTGCAATATATATTTGTAGCCTAAATAGCCTTACATAGCTTCTCCTTGCATTTTTCCACTTTTCCCCTTCATTATGTGCTTGCTTAAGCCTTTAGTGCCAGAACCGCCGTCCTACCTAGGCAAAGTGGCGGTGGTTCGCAAACCGCCACCCGATCAGGGGTGGTGGTCCTGAAACCGCCGCCCTACGCAGGGCGGCGGTCCTGATCGATTTTTCCATAATCTTCACGCGAGAAATTACATGCGACGATTCACTTAAGTTTATTTTTTAAACGTGTCTGTGAGTCGAATTTGCTAAAAATAGCTTCGTTTGCTTGGTTCTCCTTGTTCCTTCTATTTTAAATAGATTTAATGAGTGGAACTGCCTCTTCAATTCCTTGTGCATGAAGTAACCTCCTAGCCTCCATTCCTATATATTCCATGCTTGTATTCAAGCAAAGGGCCTTTGAATTTTGTGTATCTTGCATTGTTGTGCTACAATAATCTTGCTAGGAATTACATAGCCAAGTTCAGATCTCTTGTGCTATCTTTCTTCTACCTGCATTATGCCTGATTGCTTCCAAGCTACCATCGCTCAAGCACCATCCTCTTGTTGTTGTTCTTTGCATTCCCATCCTTGGACTCACATGAATGCTTAGAGAAAGAAAGGAAAGAATTGAGGGGACAGATACTCATACTTCCGAATTTTCCAAAGCTCTTGCTCTTCCAAGTTGGAGTTGTGTATTTGTTTGCTTTGTTTTGTCAAATTACATATCAAATAGAGTAGAGAAACAATTCATTTCAATTAATCAGATAGTTATGGTGGATCAAGTCAATAGGAAGTTTTCTCTTCAATATTGCCAGGAAATAGTGGGTGAATGATAGCTTTGTTAGAGTCATGATTTATTCTTCACTTTTGAGGTAGAGTTGGAGAGATTTTATTTGAATTAGAGTAGATCTTAGATTTAGATTCACACATCTACACAAATAGCTAGCTACATCCGGCCAACTATTTGTTTTCTTTAAATTGTTGGTTAGATTAGATGCATTGTCTGAAAAGTTAGAAAAGCACAAAAATATTTATTTCCATAGATTAGCTTGTTTATTGTTTTGTTCTTATATATTGAGAAAACACCAAAAATATAGTTTAGATTTCATTTGATAGATAGTTTATTCACCGAAAACAAATCAAATTCACTTTGTATGACCATCAATGGTCCACAAGCAGATTAAGACCTATGGTTGTGATCCTCTGGTCCCACAACCCAATGGGCCAGAGTTAGTAACTGACATTGACACAAGTCTACGCTTAACAATCTTATGCACACCCGCCACATACATAGAGAAAATAAGACAGTTAGAGACTTTAAACATAGTTGTTAACAAGGCCTATGACTTTTGGACTACTCCTAGGAATAGGATTTGACTGCATGCATGACCATTCCAGGGCCTCAGCCTCAACAAGTCTTTGGTTGTGACCCACAGGTCCCACAACCCAACGGACCTACTAGTCAGTTAGATATCAACACTAGCCTATGCACACAGGTATTCATATCCTCACCGCTTCCACCTGATATCATCACATAGCTTTCATTGTTAAACATAACATCCGATCAAGCTAAGACTTTCTAGATGAGACTAGAGAATCACCCTTAGTTCCTGCAGCTCTGCTACATCTCTTGTCTCAATTTCCATGACCTTGTCTGGAAACCCATACGAGGCACCTGTAGGCTACTTTCCATGTATTCCACAACCCACCAATAGAATCTTGGTTGAGTTAGACATCGATTGGAGTCTCCGAGTAGCTATCATATCAGACCCCACCATTACACCCCTTCAAAGTTAGGAGAGCACTCTTTACGTTAGATTCACAGATTCTGTTATTACGTGTCGAAGACATAAGGTTGCCCAATTAGGTTGTTCATCGCCATCACTTTCACTCCCATTTCAAATTCCACACTGGCTGTCTCAGGCACAACCTCGGGAGGTCAGGTGTGCAGAAGGTCACGTGTTGATTTTCTGTTGTACAAATTGGTGAACCCAACATGAAGAGCTAGGGATATGATAAGTACAGTCAACCCATTCTAGGTTTTGACATGTACCAGTACCAATCAAACATACCACAACAAAGCCACCTTCACTTTTGACATAGCAAAGACAATCACTCATCCACTCAAAATCCTCTCGCCTTATGGAACCAATGTTGGTTCTTCTGTACGCATCGAAGAATTGGATCAAGTCACTCGAGAATTACCCCCTTGAACAATCAAGTTCAAAAAACATGACATTTACTAGAGAAACTAGTTCATCTCCTCGAGTATTGTTTCGATAGCCCATCACTGTGCAATACGATCCGCTCCCCCATCTTGATGAGGAGTATCTAGCATGATATACTAGGAGTGAGCAGCAATTCCAACAAATGAACCAATCTTTTGATAGGTTACAAGGGAAACGTAGTGTCCCGCTTCAAAACAATAACGCTACCCCACCACCAACTGATAATATAACCAATGAGGGGTGGCAACATTGTGAACAATTCATAATGGGACACCATATTCCTCAACAACCTTTAAGGGTTCAACCAAAGGAATCTAAGCAGGGCACCGCCCATCAATGGGTGATGTCATTTCAGATTTGGTTGATAAGGTCAAGGAGTTAGAGCTTGCCCAGAATACACATAATTCATACGCAGGGCAAGCGTGGACTCCTTCTTACCCACAGAACCATGGGAAAATACCGACTACCCGTAACTCGCTGACCTACATGAATATTTCGAACCATGTACACTTGTTAACTGGGACATGTACCTTGGGTATGCCTCCTCAAGCCACATATGGTCATCTACAATAGGTGCCAGCTGGAAGTGTGTTCTCAAATGCTATACTAGCAGAAATGTGACGTTCCTTGGCTTCATGCCTTCAGCTCCATATCAAGGAAGTCAACCCCCATATATACACATGTATTCCAAATCTCCACAAGGGGACATGTACACCTACCTAGGTCCATATGGAAAAACACAAGGGATGTCATACGCCCTACCAAATATTTATGTTGTCCCATTTCAGCAGCCAATACAGCCCCCACCTCCCCAACAAGGGTCTTCAATGGTGGAAACATATGCAATGGGGACTTATTCTGAATATCTCAAAGAACCCCTAGATTTCTCCATTTGGGTAGTCATGCTCCCGAGACCCTTGCTTGATCTCCCGAAGTTCAAGGGGGAGGGTGATCCAAATGCTCACATCAAAGCTTATGCAACGGCCATTCGAGAGTTGCTCCCATGGGATGTAGTCGTTGCAAAGATTTTCCCTAAGACACTTGAAGGTATTGCTCTTGACTGGTATTATAGGATACCGGAGGCTTTGATACACTCGTTCAAGCAACTAGTGTCAAATTTTATCAAAGCCTTTGATATGAACAAGCTTTTGTGAACAGGAATCAGATAATTTCTTCATATCAAACAAGAACATAATGAGTCTGCAACTCACTTCATTCAGAGGTGGTGACATGTTCTCTACTCTTCGCAAGTGCTCCAAACATGGACCAAATGGAACTTTGTGATTTGTTCCTCCACTCCCTCAATAGAGAGACAAAGGAAGAGGTTCAAAAGTTCCCTGCTAAGGAGCTATGAAGAGGTGTTAGAGGGTGCTCTTTGGATCGACCAAGTGGCCATCGACAGTGGTCGTAAGACCTACAGAGCAAATGGGAAGTTAGTTACCCCTTCTCAAAACACTCCCGACTACTCCAACAATACAAATAACAATCAAGGACCAAAGATCCTTAACAAGAATCATGGAGTCATGACCGACAGTGTGACTGACCAGCCCAAAAATCCTAATGTTGTTAGTCCCACCAGTACATGTACAATGAATAACAACAATAATGGGAATAACAATGACAACAATCAAAGGAGCAACAATTTCTCACCCTCAGTAAACATTGTGGATTTTAATCGTCCCCAACAACAAAGAACAACCTCAGCCACAAAGACAAATGCCAACCCCAAGCCCTAGTCAATACCCCAACCAATTCCGAACAGGGGCAAGGGTTCCAAAGTGTTAACTATAATAGTCAACAACCAAACAATAACCGTGGTTTTGGACCATAACAAGGAACCAACCAAAGGCCTCGAGATTATGATCTTGACTTGTACTGTGGTTTCCATAGGGTCTGTGGGCATGACACAAGAACTTGCCGCGATTGTAATAAGTTTTTGCAACATTTTCCAAAAGACCAAAGATAGTTGTTTGTTGACATGTTTCTAGCCAATCCAACTGTGCCTAATCAAAGCACCTATATGGGACTAGTGTCTCCACAAAACATGCCATTAGGAATCTTCAATGATCCTCTCCCCACATGTCCGAAGGACGGAAGACTAGATCCTAATGGTTTGAATAAAGGCATTGTAATAGGGACTCATGATCATGAAGCCTCAACTTCATCAAACCCACAGGTGGCACCTCCTTTGGATGGTCGTCAGCAAATGAAGATCATAGGTTTGGTTGAGTTGGACGTTGAACTCCAGATTAACGCTGCAACAAGAGCCAAAGACTATTCATCGCAGTCAATCCCGATTTACCCAGTTGTCTTGAATAATGTTCATGACACGCTAAGCAAGCCAATAGGGGCTTATGACTTGATCAATGATCTAACCAAGACCTTTTCACACATTTCCTTCTTAGATCTACTGAAGAATTCTCCCACTCATCAAGCCGCTCTCTTGGAAGTGCTCGGTCTCAACCATTTGGCTAACGTTACCCCGCCGCCAGAGGCACAGATAAACCATATAGACTTTGATGTTTTCCCTCCAGACAACCCAAAGGGATATTGGGTTTGTATTTGACATAAGCAAAATGCCTACAGATGCCGAAATAGCTTGTAGAGGCGATCCAGCCCTGTTTTTGCAAGTCTAGATCTATAACAACTATGTGAAGTGTGTAATGATCGACGATGGGGCAACAGTTAACATCATCCCCTTCTCTTTTCTTCAGAAGTTAGGATATGGGGAGACTAATTGCTCCTCAATGCGAAACACATTAAGAGGCTATGATAGTCTCAAGGTGACCTCGATCGGGACCATAGTATTACCGGTCACTCTTGGACCCAAGACAATGCTTACTAAGTTTTATATTATAGATCAGAAACCAACTATAATATGATTCTTGGTCGCCCTTGGATACACCGCATGAAAGCAATCCCATCCACCCTGTTCCAAGAAGTCAGATTCCTACATTTAGGGAAAGTCTTTGTCACTCAGGGCGATCCAAAGCCCTTTGACATACACCTGGCCAACTTGAAGAAAAGGCCAGGGGTCCACTCTGAATTTGAGCTTCCCACTAACCTAGTTAAACAAACCGGTAAGCATGTTACCAAAAGAAAAGCTGGTTCCCACAACAAAATTAGAGGTTACAGGTTTGATTGAGGGTATTCTGGCCTTCAAGGATGAAAGCGTTGTTGTAGAGACAGTTTTGCTAGGAACTACAACAAAGATTGTTGAACTATTAGAAAAGGATTTTCCTATCCTTCTTCCCTTCGATTCCATGGGTATGGGACATGCTTTAGGACCTGGTTCCCTTCCAGCAGATGAGGTTTGCATGGTAGATGTAACCAAAATAAAAGAATAACTTACAAAGGATGACTCAACATCTGTCTTTTCGAGTGATTGTTGGACTCTCCACTTTGATGGGGCCAAGTGTCGCTTCGAGTGTCGGGGCAGGTGCAATCCTTACCTCGCCTGAAGGAAGGGTTTTACCTTTTGCTTTCAAATTGAATTTTGAATGCACAAACAATGGGGCTGAGTATGAAGCTCTTCTATTAGGTCTCATTATAGCCAAGAGAATGGGCATCCTCAATATTAGGGTGTTGGGTGATTCATAGCTAGTCGCAAATCAGGTATCGAGGTATACAAGACTAGGGATGAACACTTATAACTCTATAAAACTGTCGTGTTGGACCTAACTAAGGGATTTGATTTCATATCAATCGAGGTAGTTCCACATGAACAAAACCTTTTGGTAGACTCTATAGTGACTTCCACCTCACGCTTCACCCCAAGTAATGATTTAGAGGACACCAACTTCACGGTTTCACTCCGCACTGAATCCTTGATTCGCAAAGTGCCAATGGCATCATTGTTGACATATGTGGAAGCTGAGGGCCAGTTTGACTCTTTGAGACCCTGTCGATGGGGATGAGTCAACCTTAACTTATTTAAACAATTTGGTGGAATTGCATCTTACTTGTCAAGAGGTGGACTTTTCCTTAATTCTGTGTTCCTCCTCTTATTTTGGGAATCCAATGATTGAGTCATCTCTGGGAAGAGATCTTGAGATTTACAAGGTAGAAGAGGAAGGGAACTTGGAGTCGCCATGCCTCGCCCTGAGTTTGAGGAGGGTAATGCATCCTTAATTAAGGAACGATTGATATAAACATCGGAATGGAGGAGGAACCAAAAATATTAAAACTAGGGTCCTCTTTAACTCTAGAGGAAGTAGAAATTCATACCCAAGTCCTTAAGGAACATCGAAAAGCCTTCACATTTAGTTATAAGGAAATGATGGGAATTACACCACACATCGTAGTTCATAATCTTGTTACTAAGCCAGATGTAAAACCAATTAAGCAAAAATCAAGACCTATGAATCCAAAGGTAGCCCTTATGGTAAAAGAAGAAGTAACGAAGCTTCTCCAAGTAGGATTTATCAAGCCAATTGATTATTCACAATGGGTATCTAACATTGTCCCCGTTCTAAAAAAAATGGAAAGATCCGTATTTGCATAGACTTCTAGGACATCAACAAGGCTTGTCCCAAGGATGATTTCCCACTACCATCCATTGATGTTATCATCGATGCAATGGCTGGATTTGAGTTGTTGTCCCTCATGGATGGGTTTTCGGGATACAATCAAATCAAAATCTTGATCAAGGATCAAGATAAAACTATGTTTATAACTCCTTGGGGAACTTATTGTTATGTCGTCATGCCATTTGGTCTTAAGAATGCAGGTGCTACATACAAACGAGCAACAACCGACATATTCCATGATCTTATTCATAAGATTGTGGAATCCTACGTGGATGACATGCTGACCAAGGCCAAGAAGCGTTGCAATCATCCAGAGGTGCTTCGTATCATTCTCTCGTACTTGATTGAGTATGGAGTCACATTGAATCCAGAGAAATGTGTATTTGGTGTAATAGGTGGAAAGCTCCTAGGCTACATTATATCTTCACGAGGAATTGATGTTGACCCGGCCAAAATCCGGGTTGTGTTAGAAATGATTCCGCCATTAGATGAGTTTGGTATTAGATCTTTCCTTGGGAAACTCGGTGCAATCCGAAGGTTCATCCCTGACTTGACCTTTTCGTTCATCTAATCAACAATTTGTTAAAGAAAGATTATAGCTTGATTGGATAGAGGAATGTGATGAGGCCTTCAAGGCGTTAAGCGATTTTTGTTATCCCCTCCCACGCTAATGCCACCAAGGTTAGATCGCCCTTTGATCTTATATTCATGGGCTACAAATGTTTCGCAGCCCTGTATGTTGGCACAAGAGGACGATGACAAATGAGAACAGGTTGTTTATTTTATCAGTCGACGTTACTCGATTATGAGACACGCTACACGCAGGTAGAAAAGGAATGCCTTGCCATAGTTTTCACAACCAAGTGCTTAAGACATTACATGCTTAATCAAGAGACAAGGGTCATCGTCAAGTCAGACCACTTACGAGACATTCCTCATGCAAGGATCCTTGTCTAAAAAGGTTTGGCGCTTCATTACATTAATGGGAAAGTTTGAGCTAATGTTTGTAAATCAAAAATCAGTTAAGGGTCAAATCATCGCAGATTGGTTGGCTAATAATCCATTAGACAGGGGGTGATTTGGTAGATTTGGACTTTCCGACGAGTGCATATACTTCGTTGAAACTAGGCCCCTATCTCTATATGTCCTTGGTACACTGACATCATCAATTTCATCATGGACCACACGTACCTGAAGGGGAAATGTCACAAAAAAAGAAGGCGGTTACGCATAATTTCTACCAAGTATGTCATCCTGGAACATGTGCTTTATCGCAGAGCCTTTGACGGAATGCTATTGAGATGTGTTGATTCTAAAGAGTCTGAAAATATTCTTTATGAGTCACATAGCGGGTATGTGGTGGTCACTTCGGTGGCCATGCTACTACCCGAAAGATACATCGGATGGGCTATTTCTGGCCCACCCTCAAACATGATGCGGTAGAGTTTGTGCGTAGATGCCACAAGTGTCAAGATTTTTCCCATGAAATCCACATACCGGCACAAGATTTACAACCGATCGCAACTCCATGGCCCTTCTCCACGTGGGGCCTAGATCTGATAGGGAAATTCTCTCCCTCATCAATAGATGGCCATAATTTCATAATTATAGCCACGAGTACTTTACCAAGTGGGTAGAGGCCATGCCCCTTACCACTGTCCCTGGCTCTGTAATCACTAAGTTCATCTTGAACCAGATCATTTATAGGTACGGGGTGCCACAGGTCATTATTTCTGATAATGGCACATCTTTCAAAAATGACGAGGTGCGTGAGTTGTGTGCAAAGTTAAAAATAAGTCATCACACAACTTCTCTCTATTACCCTCAGGCTAATGGACAAGCCGAGGCTACCAATAAGAATTTAAATTCCATTCTTCTAAAAACTGTTAAGGAGAATAAATGAGATTGGCATCTGAAGCTTTTTCCGGCCTTGTGGGCTACCAAACATTAGTTAGAACACCAATGTGAGTGACTCCCTTTTCTTTAGTGTTCGGTGCTGAGGCAGTTCTACCACTAGAGGTTGAACTACCCAGCCTCCGCATTTCATTACATGGGATCCTAGGAGAAGAGGGTTATCGAGAAGCTTGTCTCTCCTAATTAGAAAGCCTTAATTAAGTTAGATTGAATGTTGAGCAATGACACAGTGTATACGCTGACCGCATGGCTCAAAAATACAATAAAAAGGTATATGAACGTGAGATCTACGAAGGAGATTTGGTGTTAAGGCTCGATAGCTGAATTGACAAGAAGACTGCGAGGGAAGAAATTTTAGACCTAGGTGGATAGGTCCATATCGAGTGGTGGAAGATTATAAAAATGGTGCATTCCGTTTGTGTACTCTAGAAGGTGAGGAGTTTAGTGAATCGTGAACTCCCTTCACCTAAAAAGATACTACGCATGATCCATCAACATTCTCATATGTACATTATTGCATCTGCATTGCATTTTCATTTGTCCGTTCATTTTGTAAAAAGTGTGATCAAGGGATTTATTCTTACAACAACTCCTAAAAACTTCTGAAAAGCTTTGGTAAAATATTCAAATCATGTCTCTTCAAATCTTCACGGTATCATCAACTTTTCTGAATCATTTATCAATCCAAACAAGACAAGAAAAAGTTTTGATAGTAACCATACCAAGGCCTGCATACTTGGTTCTACTTTTGGTTTCTTCTTAGGATAGGTGTCTTTTGTTCATGGTCTATTCTAGAAGCTTCATGGTGTCACATCTATCCCATAAAAATCTCTTTGGAAATAAGAACATTCTAAACATTTTAGCCCAAATAAGTAAGTCAAATGCAAATCAACAGAAAATTTTTATTTTACACATTTCTTTGCCCTACCAACCTTCGGTGTTGAGCTTGCATCTCTTACTAGTGACGTAGGGTTGGGAAAGGAAGGAAATGCCCTTACTCGCCTATGCTTTGTCCATGGTGATAAGCCCATGCTTCCTACTGGTAGCATGGGGCAAGGTGTAGGGGGTCTCTTTGACAAACCTGAAAGTCATAAACAATTAAATCAATTACTGTGAAATCTTAAGTCAAAACAAAGTGAATTAGATGTTTAAAATTCCAAGAAGAATTCAAAACCTTAAAACCATATTTTTTCAACCAAGTGGCCATCTACGGATCCAAGTCTAGATAAAATGCAAAGCAATTCACATTCTAAACTATGAGGTAGCATTAGTGGGGTAAGGTTGTAGTGTCCCAATTTGGCTCTGTCAAACCTCTGTCTTCGTCTCACCATTACCATTCAACAAATTTCATGGCTTGTGCCCTTCTAACTCTCGGTGTTGAGCCCTCACATCTTACTAGTTGTGTGGGGTTAGGAGTGGGGCAAGCATATCTATTCATCATATCATTATGTCATCACGTTTTGTCAAGACAAATACAAAGTACCGGAGATTGCAAAAGAAACTAAGTTTAAGATCACATTGTGTTTGCATCATCATATATCAGCATCATAAAATACAAAAAGAAAGCATTCTATTATCATTCATATCCACTACATACATTCTGAAAAGCATAGAAAATCAGAAATTCTAAACATCTAAGAGTACACATGTGAATCAAATCATCAATGTAAGACAACTCTATGCAAGGAATAACCAAGCCAAAAAGAGATATATTTACATATCATGGTGTGTCGTAGTTTTGTACAATTCCATCGCATACTAGTACGATCAAAACGCTCGTAATAAGCACTGACATGAATATCAAAACATCACATATGCCTCACAAAATGGAGACTAAGCAATAAAGGCACTCTGCCTGTCCACCCATTTAAGGCCTATTATGACCGCTCTAGTTACGAACTTCTTAGGAGATATTCTCAAAAATATTCAAAAAGAAAAAGGGCAAGCCTAACGTAAATCCATTCCAAATCAACCATACTCAAAAATGAAAAAATGATCACCATGGGCTCAAAGCTCAAAAATCACCAAGTCAATATGCACAAATGAATTTGAAAATGAGTTTGTTTAGATATATATATGTTGTTATAACTTCGTTTTGAGTGTATGTGTTCACAGGGAGCGTTGGCGCAAGTATATTTCTATATCCCCGCATAGATGGTAAGTCCTCTTGTCATTTTAATTTAGTGTTTATTTTTCAATATTTTATCTATCTGCACTTGAGTCTTATTTTTCTCTTACGGGTAGAGTGAGTTTGGACACGAGATTTCGACACATGGGCGTGTCGTATAGCTTTTAACTCACCATTTCGGGAACACCATAGTCGACTCTACATTTTATGCCTCTTCATGGCTAAGATGCTTCTCCAAGGGGGGAATATGTACGCACCCCAAATTACATGGGCTACATTTTTGGGAAAACGGTTACCAAAATCCCCAGTGATGATTCAAAATCCTTTCAAGAAGGTGTTCGAGCTCTAAAAACACACTTGTAGTTATATTTGTAGCCTAAATAGCCTTACATAGCTTCTCCTTACATTTTTCCAGTTTTCCCCTTCATTCTCTGCTTGCTTTGGCCTTTAGTGCAGGGACCCCGCCCTGCCTGGGCGGTGGTTTGCAAACCGCCACCCCGACCGGGGTGGCAGATCCTCAAACCACCGCCTTGCATAGGGCGGCGGTCCTAATCAATTTTTCCAGAATCTTCACACGAGAAATTGCATGCGACGATTCACTTAATTTTATCTTTTGAACGCGTCGTGAGTCGAATTTGCTAAAAATAGCTTTGTTTGCTTGGTTCTCCTAGTTCCTTCTATTTTAAATAGATTTAATGAGTGGAATTGCCTCTTCAATTCCTTGTGCATGAAGTAACCTTCTAGCCTCCATTCCTATATATTCCATGCTTGTATTCAAGCAAAGGGCCTAAGAATTTTGTGTATCTTGCATTTTTGTGCTATAATAATCTTGCTAGGAATTACATAGCCAAGTTCGATCTCTTGTGCTATCTTTCTTCTACCTGCATTATGCCCAGATTGCTTCCAAGCTGTCATCGCTCAAGCATCATCCTCTTGTTGTTGTTCTTTGCATTCCCATCCTTGGACTCACATGAACACTCAGAGAAAGAAAGGAAAGAATTAAGGGGATAAATACTCATACTTCCAGATTTTCCAAAGCTCTTGCTCTTCCAGGTTGGAGTTGTGTATTTTTTTGCTTTGTTTTGTCAAATTACATATCAAATAGAGTAGAGAAACAATTCATTTCAATTAATCAAATAGTTACAAGTAGATCAAGTCAATAGGAAGTTTTCTCTTCAATATTGCTAGGGAAATAGTGGGTGAATGATAGCTCTGTTAGAGTCATGATTTATTCTTCACTTTTGAGGTAGAGTTGGAGAGATTTTATTTGAATTAGAGTAGATCTTAGATTTAGATTCACACATCTGCACAGATAGCTAGCTACATCCGGCTAGCTATTTGTTTTCTTTAAATTGTTGGTTAGATTAGATGCATTGTCTGAAAAGTTAGAAAAGCACAAAAATATTTATTTCCATAGATTAGCTTGTTTATTGTTTTGTTCTTATATATTGAGAAAACACCAAAAATATAGTTTAGATTTCATTTGATAGATAGTTTATTCACCGAAAACGAATCAAATTCACTTTGTATGACCATCAACAGTCCATAGTAGGAAAAGACCTATGGTTGTGATCCTCTGGTCCCACAACCCAATGGGCCAGAGTTAGTAACTGACATTGACACAAGTCTATGCTTAACAATCTTACGCACACCCGCCACATACATAGAGAAAATAAGACAGTTAGAGACTTTAAACATAGTTGCTAACAAGGCCTATGACTTTTGGACTGCTCCTGGGAATAGGATTTGACTACATGTATGACCATTCCAGGACCTCAGCCTCAATGAGTCTTTGGTTGTGACCCACAAGTCCCACAACCCAATGGACCTACTAGTTAGTTAGATATCGACACTAGCCTATGCACGTAGGTATTCATATCCTCACCACTTCCACCTAATATCATCACACAACTTTCATTATTAAACATAGTATCTGATCAAGCTAAGACTTTCTGGACGAGACTTGAGAATCACCCTTAGTTTCTGACCGCTACATCTCTTGTCTCAATTTCCATGACCTTGTCTGGAAACCCATACGAGGCACCTGCAGGCTACTTTCCACGTATTCCACAACCCACCAATAGAATCTCAGCTGAGCTAGACATTGATTGGAGTCTCCGAGTAGCTATCATATCAAACCCCACCATTACACCCCTTCAAGTTAGGAGAGCATTCTTTGCCTTAGATTCATAGATTCCGTTATTACATGTCGAAGACATAAGGTTGCCCAATTATCTTGGTCATCGCCATCACTTTCACTCCCATTTCAAATTCCACACCAGTTGTCTTAGCACGACCTTGGGAGGTCGGGTGCATAGAAGGTCACGTGTTGATTTTCTATCATACAGACACAACTCAGGATGTCAAAAGACACTCGAGTAATTGAAGGATATAGAATCAAAACATGTAATCAAGCATAGGGAATATCTCGTAGACAATGACAATCAAGACACAAACATAGACAAGATACAAGCAAATTAGATAACCATGGTTAGAAGTAGGTCTGCAAGACAAATATTACACATGAAGCACCCATTAGCATGTTAGAAAAGTTGATAGTATGTCACCAAGTATATATTTGAAATGAAAATGAAAGTAGTAGATATTGAAATGATAGAACATGAATATAGAAAAGTAGGAAAGGTTAAATGCCCCAAGAGCCTCAATGGGACTGGTAGAGAACAATACCAAGCATCATACATCATGTGATAACCTATAAGTATCATGCATTCACCTTAAAAGTACCATATGAATGCACATGTGTGTATGGAAAAAGGATAGAGAATATTATGAATAAAAGTAACATGGTAAGCATTGTGTAACATAGAATAGTATAAACACACAAGAATACATCCAATCAAGATCTAAGATAGTATTTTTGATTATGTTTTGAAATATGAGAATATGAAATTAAATGACCGGGAGAGGGGAGCAAGGTTTCCCAAAGCAGTGTATGTGTGAAAATTGAGGTCCATGTAGGTAAGTGTGCCCTCAAAAGTCATGTTTGAACCTATAACAAGAGTGTGTCATCGAGTAGCAAGGGGTTTGGTATACCCCCAAGTCTGAAAGCCATGGTAATCTATCCAATGAGGATAGTGGGAGAGGGTCCACTATCTCCTAGTGTGAAGTAGGTATGCATGTGAACATGATCTAAGACTCGATGATCCCTAGAAAGTGCATAAAACAAGGTATGTGGAGAAGTATTGTATCGTTCATGTAGGGAATGAGACCACAAAGGAGGCCTAGATGTGCTAAGTGTAGGATGTTACCAATGTGTAGACTTGTGCCTATGAGGTGGACTATGAGACTAGTGTAGCCATAATGGGTGAGAAGTGAAAGTCACATGTGTAGGGTACCTAGGTAAAAGTGTGGAAGTAACACAAGAAGGGTCGAGAGCCCTAGATTAAAAATTAGTGCATGTCAAAGCTGTACGACTGTCAATAATAGATGTAGTAGTAGGTGTAACATCAAATGAAGGTGTAGGAGTAATAGAAGCTTGGGATAAATGTTCATGTTGTGGGATGCCTCGAATAGTGATAATGTGATGCTCACGTACAAACTTAAAGCATATGTGAACTATGTATGACACAACTTTGACAACCTTAAGCCAAGGGAGTCCTAAGACCATGTCACTATATATCCAATATAGAAAGGCATAGAGATATTGAGGGGCCCAACAATGATGGGAATAATGACATGCCCATGAGAAGTAGGTGATTTATGGGTCATATGAGATAATGGAAAACTGATAGCTTGTAAGAAATATATTGAACATGCATTATACTTGTAAGTAGGATGCACCATAACATTATTAATAACATGAGGACCAATAGAAGCATTAATGTGTAATCTATGTGATGAAAAAGAGGCATGAAAATTAACATCAGTAAAAGTAATGATAGGTGAAGGAAGATTAGTAGTACCAACAAGAAATCCAAGAGGATGATTTGAAGATGAAGGAGGAACAACATGATAAGCATGATTTAAAGAGGATTTAAGAGTTTATTTTTGTGCTTAGGTAGTGGATCATCGAAGATATTAATCTTGGCATTACCATCAATAGGTTTATAAATAAAAATAGTAGATTTAGGAAACTCAATATCATGATTATCAATCGGATTTTGGATTAAATGTATAAGCTTAAAACATTTATTAGTATAATGGTCATTGCATCTATGGTAATCATAATGTGCATTTTCATCAAAGTTATTTCCATGAGGCCGATTAGGATCTAGCTCAAGAGGAGCCAAAAGAGAAATCGATTGCTTTCTATGAGTTGAGGCAAAAATATATGTGGTGGATATGGAGATATAGTAAAAATGCGTCTTGTAGGTTGTAATTGGAGCTTTGTGGGTTGAGACATCTCATTAATAGTAGGCTTGGATTCACCAGGATTTCCCTTAAAGGGAAATTTACTTGAGAACTTGTTAGAATATTGATCCAAAATATTTGCACCATATTTAAGTTTTCCCAAAGAAAGTAACTTGATTCATGTCATTTCAAAGTATGACATAGATGATCAAAAGAGTGAAAGGAGTTAAAGAGCACACATTCTTGTAAAGGATGTAATAGAATTTGGATAAAAATATCTTACAATTCAGATTTAGCTAAGACATTGTTCATTTTAGAAAGATTATTCTTATAGCACAAAACATAGTCACTAAGATGTTCATTAGAGCCTTGCCTCATTTTTTCCATTTGTGCATATGATATTTTTGTTCTAATATTCATAGAAAAGTGAGCCAAAAATATATTTTCTAAAGGAGTAAAATATCTAATAGAGTGTAAAGGAAAGTCATAAAACCATCACAAAGCATAGTCTTGTAAGCTCCTAGGAAACAACTTGGTCAATAATCCAAACATGCAATATGAAATGATTGAAGGTGCTCTTAGGGATCTCTATGGCCATCAAAGAGAGGAAACTTAGGTGAGGCAAAATTGGAAGGAATTGGATAAGAATAAACCTCGGGTGCAAGATGACTATGAAGAAGAAGCGAAGAATCAAGAGATGGAGAAGAAGAGGAAGAGGAATATTGCAATTGATGAATTTGAGCTTGTAAATCATGATACAAAGACTCTAAGGCATGGGTGCTTGAATAAGTGTTGGGTTGGATATGGGAAATGATGGGGGAAGAAAAGTGAGTAGTGGGTGTGGAAATATGCATATGAATGGTGGATATCCCCACAATGGTAGGGGAGGAAGAAATCGAATAGAAGAAGTGATAGTAGTAAAGATCTCTAAGGTATGAACCATACTAGCATGAGCAGCATTGTCATAGACACGTTGGGCTGCTAGTAAACCATCAAGGACATGTGGTACATGAGTAGGATTTTCATGTAAAGTAGAATAAAAATTGATGAGGGCATCAAGGTATGTCCGATCCACATCGTTGTCTTCATCATAAAAATTTTTACTATCAAAGGTTTGTATGTCATATAGGGGATCTAACAGGAATCAAGAGATGGTTATCATGTATAGTTTCAGCCATACTATTGGAGTGACTACGAGTCTACGGGAGGATCTCAAGTATATTATGGGAGACCAAAGTGACCACTACATGTAATGGGAATGAAAGATAGATCTGATAAATGGGCATGTAAGGGTTGGGTTCACCAAATGATTTAACAAAATTAAATCTTTATCAGAGGATTGAGATCAAATAGATATAACATTAATAAGAAAGATCTATTATGTAAAAGACAAGTAAATTTTATCAATAGTGAGATAATGATATTTTGTATTTGAGGATTTGGGCTAATTCTAGATTGGGAATTGGGTGAAACAAGCTTAGTTTAGGTTGTGCATGCTCCATCTAGAACAATTTGATATGAAAGTACTGTTTGGATAGTACCATCGAAAAGAGGATAGTATCATTTAGGTGGTACTATCCGAACTCGTTAGTATTGTTCGATAGTGAGTGCGGACTTGCTTCTTTTAGGATCTATTAATGTCACCTTCACTTCACTTTTGTCACTCGACTTCACTATAGGGTTTCTTTATCGCACATGTACTAATAAGACAAACCCTAGATACTGCACAAGGTTAAAGCATACATTAGATGGAATAAAAGATGCATATGCTTGAATCAGATTGACCTCCATAGTCACCCCAATGTGATTGTCACCAAACACGCACTACATTTCAGACTCGTGAAGTTCTAGTGTGTGTGTGTGTGGATTAAATTGAGTCCTCAAAGCTATGTTTCCCTTGTGCTGCTCACGCCAAGATAAAGTGGTCATTCCAAAATATAGAGTTGGGTCACATGTTGTCCAATGTCTAAAAGTAAAGTGGTCATTCTATAAAAGTAAATTATAGAAATATGAAAAGAATAAAACAATGTAAAAACACAAGTGTCTTTGTCAATGTCTAGTTTTCTTGCTTAGCAATCATGCATATAATGACATACTTAGAGGTGTGATGAAAGTAAAAACTACATGATTTCATGTCTACAATTTCCTATAGGCCATTCTAGTGGGTTATTTTATTGTTTCTTGATTTGAGGATATCCAAAATTAGGAAAACAACCATAATCTTATGATCTAGTAATAGTAAGGAAAAAAACATTTGAAACCTTACAATTACTTTCATGTTCTTCTTAAGTTATATGATTCAGGGTAGGACACACTTATACATTAGGGAAAAAAGTGAAATGTGTGAGTAAATGTAAAACGCCAACTGAAATTCCACACACTTTAGGTGTCATCTCTAAATCAAATTGTTCATTAATGGTTCACATGTACCAAACATATTTGAATGTTGTTAATACCATTACAAAAATGTTTATGTTAATGATAAAACTATAGCATAACCGACATTTTCCAGGCATTTTGGGGATTGCATGGCCTTCATCATGTAATCCAAACTAAGAAAAATTGATCTAAAATACAATTCCACATGGTTCATAATATATTGGCTACAAAATTTAATATGTTATGAAAATGGATTGAAATTGACATACATCAAATTACAAAAACAAAAAAACTTACAAATGAGTGTATAGAGTGGAAAATATTTTTGGTAGATCTCTTAGAAATGCCATTCTTGTTTTTATTGTATTAGAAATTTTAGTTACTATCATTGTGTATAAAACAAATTTTATTATCTAAAATTTTGATGCATAAGTGTGAAAGAGGATGATATTTCTCTCACAATCAATTTCATCACATCTATTTATATAATACACTCAAAATACACTATCAAATGAAAATTTTGATTTAAAGTATTGCATGGTAGCTTGACATGTGAATCTCCTTAACTCCACCAATATCTTACATTCAAAAATGCGTTGATTGAAAATTTAATCGAACTTGCGACCTTAGAAAGATCTAGTATTGTGTTTGAGTATCTCCCTTTAATTGGTAATGGTGTTGGAAATGTGATGCAGAGTTTGTCCTAGAGATTCCACTACCATATCATTAAATGAATTGTCTAAAACTTATTTTTCTTAGATATCATTATAATCTCCTCTTTATGTACATAAAAAAATTGGAATCATACAATAGATAATTTTGTGATTGCCTTTATAGACATGTATGGAGAAACTATAATCATAAAGAAGACACAAACCAAATTGCTTTCTTTCCATTCACAAAACATGTAAAATTTAAGCATATATCCAACATGCCTTTTGAGGAATTTTGGTCTTTTACAATCTTCCAAAATTATATTATTCATTCGCCTTTACTACAACATATGAAACAAAACAACATCAACACATACATAGCACAAAAACTATCACATCAAAAAAACATTTTCAAATTATCTTTACATTTGCACCCCTTATAGCATACCCTTAACTCATGTGAAATTACTAGTATTTATTAAATTGGAAAGCCACTACGATAGTCAATCAATTTGAAAATATAATTTTTTATTTTATTTTATAATTAAACCATTGTTTATTTTATATATATTTGATATGATCATTTTTCAATTGTAATTTATCAAATAACATCCACTTTTCAAACAAGATATATTGATATAACTAGTAGTTTCACCAATTATTGCAAATACACCACAATAGAGAATAAGGGTAGCATCATCAAACTTGTTTTTGTAAAAAATGAGGTAAGTCGATCCTAAAATTGTTTGCAACCTTAATGTTAGGTGGAGCTAATACACTCACCTCAATTGCTACAACTCTTCATTTAATCTTATTTTTCATTTGTAAATCATAAAACTAATTATAAGGTGACATCATTTCCAAAATCCATATATCATTATTTTCTATCTAAATGAATATAACACATACTTTTGGAGCATAGGAAGATCAAATCAACCTTGTAAGAATTTATATTTATTTTGAAAATACTAAGAGTTTGGTATGTGGATAGAAATTTGTGGAAATGATCTGACATTTGATGTACCTTGATATACTTTACTTGTTGAATTCTAATCTTCTACAAGAATTTGTGGCAACAATGTTGTATTTGATGTTTCTTGATACACTTATTGTATTCTAATCTTCCACTTCATTAGAACATATGGGTTATTTTTTTACCGAAGTATTTCTTCCAATCTAGTTTTCTAAGTTCAACATTCTCAAGTTGCACAATAGTTCTATAAACATGACACTCAAAGTGTAAATGAAACCACCTATCAATTTGTTATGTATGAAAGCAATGATTACACTTGGTAAATATCACAACTTTATCATTATCCCGTAAGTCATGAATTTATTATTATCCCTAAATCATGACATTCTTATTATCCCTAGCATTAGATGGACAAAATTTAAATTCTTGCACTTCCTTGAATTTGTTCTCATGTGAAGCATATACAAATAGTCATAGTCCTTTATCAAATTTCCATACAAATGGACACACTATCATCATTTAAAGGACCCTTATTGGAATTCCAATTAAATATTCATCCTCAACAATATAGATTCAATTTCTTCTTAGGATGAATGTAATGTTCCAACATATTTTTAGAATAATTACAATAATGATACCAATTCAATTATGATTATAATTGATGGATCATCTAGTTTGTTCATGCACATGACATCCAACCAAATAAATCTAAGAAAAATTCATATTCCACATCTTCAAACATGATATATAATAAGTAAAATTATCATGGGGTGTTTGATCATTGGTATTTCCATTCAATATCACAATATACAACCAAAATTAAACTACTCATTTAAGTATTTTATAAATTTTTTGTAGACATGAAATTACTATAAGAACATTGATAGCTAGTTAGGGGATCTATGAAAGCAATGACCATGACAACTCCTACATGCCTCATTTACTAACCTTCTCGTGTCTTACCTCTCCATCTATTTAACAACTATTTTTTAATTTAGAGATCACTTCACTACATATCAACCTTGTAATAATTTCAATTTATTTTTAAAATAGTAATAGTTTGGTTTGTGGATATAAATTTTTGGGACTAATGTTGCATTCAATTTTGTTGATATACTTTACATGTTGCATTATAATCGTCCACATTTTTTTCGCAATGATTTTGTATTTGATGTTTGAAGTACATTACTTATTTCATTTTCTAATATCCCACTTCATTAGAACATATGGGCTCTTTGGTTACTAAATTGTTTCTTCCAATCTAGTTTTCTAAGTTCAAAGAGCTCATGTTGTGTTGGATTACACTATAGATCTACAAATAGGAAAGTGAGAGTGTAAACGAAACCATATATCATTCACTTTGTATAAAAGCAATGATTACACTTGGAAATAATCATGACTTTCTCATTATCCCTAAATTCAAATAAATAAAATTTACATCATTGGACTTCTTTGAAGTTGTATTCATGTGAATTATATGAAAATAATGGTAGATCCTATATCACTTGTTTGTATAATCATGCACCTTGTCATCAATTGAAGAATACCTTATTGGAATGAAAATTAAGTCCCCATCCTCAAGTACTAGATATTTCGTTTCTTCACAAGATGAATGGAATTTTCCAAGATGTTTTTAGAATAATTACAAAAATTAAATCCTTTTATATATGGCTATAATTGGTTCATCGTCTATATTTTTCATGTCCATGACATCCAACCCATATATTCTAAGAAAAATTCCCTATTCTACATCTTTAAACACATTATATAATTAAAATTAGCATGTAGGGTTTGATCATCAACCTTTCCATTCAAGAGCACAAAAAAAAAAAAAACCACTCATTTAAGTCTTTTATAAAGTTTTTATAGATATGACATTACCGTAAGAGTGTCGAAAACTATTTAGAACCTTTATGAAAGCAATAACCATGATACATCTTGCACTTTCATTTCCATGTCTTACTAATTACACCCTTATTAGATTATGTGAAATCTAAGATATTTTATGAATTAGGTACATTAAAGGATGTAAAGTGAGCTACATGGGGTTATTTTGATTAATTAACTTCCAACATTAATCATACAATATCAAAACAATGCATTAAATGGTTAAACAATATGCTAAAAGTTTGAAAACTCAAGAGGATGAGTGCACTTAGTTAATTACAGATGGATTTGAGAGGTTTTGAGAGTGTACACTTCTAGAATAGGGAGATTTGAATTTGGTGATGCTTCATTTTGGGATTTATAACTAGAAACTAATTTGAGGAAGGACCATACACTTCTACCATGACCATTTGTATGGTCTCAACCTTGAGATAATCTTGGACTTGCTTGGTTTCTCGTATTTGTAACTTCCTAAGACTAGCACTTGCCTAGAAATGTATGTTGTTGTCAAAACCTAGGTTTTGATCTTGTTGCTAACCTCTCTAAACATTTTGAACATGTTATCAAACCATATTCATGGATGAGAAACCCTATAAAATAAATATTAGTTAGGTTTTGGTCACCCCCATGCACCGATGTCATTAGAACTACTCTTAAGAGGCTTAATATTGCACATTGTTCTCCACCTAACATGTGATATCTAAATGAATGAAACTAGATTCGGTAAACTCTTTAAAAATGCTTGAGTTGAGTTTTGTTTATGCTAAAACACTTGGTGAAGGGATGTTTGAGTGCTTGTGGATGAGATAGGCGATGTCTTGACATGGTAAGAAGTTTAGACCTGTAGAAATTACTGCCCTACCAAATTTAGATGTGCTTTTATGATATTTAGGGATCCTTAGGTTCCTTTTGCAAGTGTTAGAAGTGAGTGTATCAATGTAGTGCCATAGGATTTCTAGGTTAGCAAATGAGGTAGTGTTATCTTGCTTATATAGGGTTCCAAAGATGAATTATTAAAGAAAGACCGACCTTGAGGGGGAAAGTACCCTTCAAATAATTTGAAATTGAAAGAAAAGATGAGGGGTATGTTGATGCAAAACCGCACGAGATAGGCAGGACCAGATATAAATTCCTAACCAAATTACATGGTTTCGACAAGGATGAAAACATTCTAATTGAATTTTTCATCCGTCAAGATGACTTAGTATATGGATTTTTTGTATTGTGCTCTCATAATGTGTCAACATATTAATGTGAAAGGATAATTAAGCTAGAAAAGATACCCCAAAATGTGCTAAGTGGGAATGGAAAGGTTTTGGTTATCGCAAAGAAGAGTGCATGGTCAAAACCAATAGTGTCATACCTGAATTACCAAATTTGAGTGTCTACATTTGTCCCCCTTCAACTATAAAATGGAATTTAGATACTTAAAGGAAAAATACTTGAAGTGTGTAGATACAATTTGTATTCACTCATAGTTTGTTTTGTATATATTTTTTTGTGCTTGGTGTTGACATGTTTCATGATGAAACCTGCAACATAGAGTGTAGTCAATGTCCATAGTAAAGAATTGAAATTTAACTCAAATGTAAAGTGTAACACAAAATATTTTCATTTGCATAAAAATTAAATGAAGAGATGTAAATAAGGAAGGAATACACCTATTTGTTTTGTAGATGGATGAGATCATATGCTTTATCTGTGCTTGAAGATTTGCATTGTTGAACTTGTCAAAGGATTGGGGGTGATCAGTCCCCAATTATTATAAGGAGAACCAAAGTTTTAGGTGTATGTATTCCAACACGAAAAAAAAGGTGAGATAGAAGAAGAGTGAAGTATCGAAGCACTCCATGAAGGAATATGACTGTGTATCAAAGTTATTCAACATCTCTAGTATCTTCCCATTTAAATGTAAGAGGAAAGGAAGGATTTCATATGAATGACTTAGCCACTTTGAAACCTTCTACAACCCCACGAACCACACCACTGCAATGGATTTAGGCCTCATTTTGTCAATTAGGAAACATAGTAGAAAAGAGAATGAGTTATCCTATACCCTTACCATGTGTCACACAAATTAGTATAAATTGTAATATACTAAAGCATAGTTGAATACAAAACTGAGTGCCATAATGAAGAAGGAGTGAAATATTTCATGCCTCTTGTAAATTATATGAGATTAGTAAAATGGATTTAAAACTATGTCAAAAACTTGTACATGTAGGAAAAAATATGAAACTACTCAAAAATTTGATGTAATTTCCCTAGGTAAAAATGTGTGGGAGGCTTAGGACCATACATACAAGTGTTGACCAAACTATATAGTTTTGAACCTATACATTGTTTCATGGATTTTTGTGCTTGACTATATTGTTGAGTACTTGTATCATGTTTATACATGTATGCTACCCCAGAATTCTATTTATGCTTGTTGTAGCCTGTAGAATATACCTAGATGGATGCCCCTATTCGATTCATGTGTAAAACCATGTTAAGCACTTGACTCAAAAGAATAGATGTGTTCCCATGCACTAGATTTCTAAGAAGTTGTAGAAGAGTGTATAATGCTAAGGAGGTGGCCACCTCAAAGGACCTATACCTGAAAAAAGTAATGCGTTTGTGCATGACAATATCCATGGTGCATAGTAATAACAACTAATAGAAATAATAGAGACCATAACAATAGTAGCAACGATGCAAGTATAAGAAAATAAGTGCAATAATTATGAATTCGTAGTTAATAGTTATGTAAACAATGTCACACAAAAGGTGTAGAGATTGAAAACATGTGACACCCAAAATGTCACAAGACAATCAAGGCATGTGGGTCACTAAACAATAGAAAAATATACATGTATAAATCCAAAAACATGGGACACCCATAGTGTCACAAGACAAGCAAGGAACACAATCCATAACCAGTGAAACCAGCAAGTAACAACACACACAACAAACATGTATGAAAAAATAAGAGTGTCAGAACATGATGAAATGATACAACAATTGATATGAATGGAGACATGTGAAGAATAAGGTGTCAACACTACACAAGACCCATGTGTTAGTCTTGTTACCTCAAAATATAATCAAGTTATCCAAAATGTGCCCTTGCTCATTTTTGTGGCTAACTCCTTGTGTTCTTACCTCTCTTGTGCCTCAATCTCCATTTTTATTTTTAGGTACTCAAACCTTCTGGAAATGGCACCATTGGATAGAGCTCTCTCTCAGCTTTCCAGAAAGGTAAAGTTTTCCTCCTAACTCCTCATATTTTTCAAGTTATGGCTCGGCGGAGTTTTTGTGGGAAATTTTCCTTAGAGGGTCCGCAGCCAATCAAAATGTGCCACGTGGCACCGGAGTGCCGGTGAGCGAGGAAAATTTGAATTTTTTTCCAAAGACCAAACGGGTAAAAATTCAAACTTTTTGCCCGCCGATCCGATTTTGGCCTGTTTTTTCCCTAAATCTTCAAACGGCCATAACTTTCGATCCAGAGCTTGGATTTTCACGTTCTTTATATCAATGGAAAGCTAGTAAAATTCTCTACATGATTCCATGGTCAATTTTGAATTTTAGTTCTTTTTGGAGGGAGAAAATCAAAAACACTTCTGGTATGCGCCCATGGACAAAACTGACGTTTCAACAACCAATTTTAATGCAAAATGGGTCGCATTCTTCTCCAGTATGGTCAAAAATGTCAGGGCATGGGTTTGTAAGGACCTCCATGCTATTTTTAATGCATTTTGGTCAATGAGGAATGGCTCCCATGTGTTTTCATGTTTTCTCTCTCCGGGCTCGACCCATGCACCTTTGTAAAAGCGATTTGGCTCATTTTTCAAAGGGATGAACACCTTTTGCACAAAGCAAGTTTCTCGTTTTCACATTAAGCAAGTGATTTTGGAAGGATCAGACCTTCCAGGATCAGTAACAGTCTTTCTGCCTCTTTGGTGTTGGAATACAAGGATTTTGATGTAAAATAACAATGCAGCTCTGTGAATGCTTTCAAATCCTTTGCATGTGTTGTTTGCTTCATTTTAGACCTTTGATTACAGCTTATCAACCTATGCATGATGTTTTATGTTACAATTTCTGATTTGTGTCAATTTGCATAAAAAAAAATGTTCACCACTCCTTTGGTGTATCACCCTTATTAGTTTAGTTTCAATTTTTGCATCTCTTATCCCTGTCTCCTTGCAATCTAGGATAAAATTAGGATCTGAACCTCTGTAGTTGTGCAAATAATAGATCTAATCAGAGGAGTTTGAGGAACCAGCCTCTAATCTGGAGATTCCTCTCTCATTTTTACAAGTCCCACACTTGGAGAGAGGTTTCAATGTTGTGCAATCACACTGGATGCCTAAAACATCAATTTAGAAACCTGATTTACATCCAGGGGTGCTGCTGATTTGCAACAATAGTTTTGGCACACCGGTGGGACCTTAGAGGTCTCATTTTCATTGCAGCAAAGTTGATGTGCATCTACTGCAATTTTATTGCTTAAAAGAGCTATAAATTACACATCTGGCGACTCCAAGGAAGAAGAATCAGCTAGTTTTAGCAGTGCAGACCTGAAAACTCATGAGAAGAATCACTACAAGGTCAAGAGCTGGAGAAGAAGAGGCACTATTTGAATATCTGTAGTTATCTCCAAGAGTAAGGAAAAGTGGGAGAAGGATTCAAAGGTCTCCATCTCCACCAAATAGAACTCTCTCAACTCCTCCACCTGGTAGGCCTTTCATTTAGTCAACAAGGGTTTTAAGACCAATTAGAATGGCACAAAACAACCCCTATGTCAATTTCACAGGCAGCAGCCCACTTGCCCTCAATGCACAACATCCAATTCCAATTGCAGCCTTGAAGAACATTCCATACTTCACTGGAGAGAATCAGACTACTCTAGGTGATCATGTTAAAGACATTGCCAACCTTTGTGCAATTCATGAAATCAATGAGATGCAAGTGGCTGTCAAATTGCTAGCATCTTCATTCAAGGGGAAAACATTGCAATGGTTTAGAAGTCTTGCCTCAAGTTCTATTCAGAATTGGAACCAACTATATATAGCACTTCATGAGCAATTTGGGGAGAAGGGAGACAACTTGTCTCTTTTGGAGCAGCTGACAACCATCAAGAGAGCTCCCAATGAGCAGCTGACTGATTTCAACTTTAGATTTCAAAAGACTTGGGAGAGAATTCCAGTGGTAGTCAGGCCAATAGCAGAAGGTGCTTTTCTCTACTACCTCAAAGCTCTAAAATTTGATATTTCTATGTTGATTCAGTCCATGGGAGGCATAACTATCCCTATGGCTTATAACATTGCCATCAGGGCTGAAAATTGTTTGATCCAAGCTGGCAAACTAGCCCCTAGACCTCCCATGCCATTGTTTCCAAGTTTAGAGAGCCCAAACACTAATCAAGCACCTAATTTGGCTCCTTCTCCCACTCCTAGAAATCAGAGTTCAAATGAAGCTTCTACTTCATCTCCAAGTGCCCCAAATGAGGTTCAAGAAGTCATGAAGCAATTGCAAAACCTAGGCAATGAGCTGGTTACTCTCAAAAGGCAACAAGCCCAAGGTTTTAGACCTTCTTATCAGCCCCAAGCTTAGCCTAACAGGCAACCATACCAACCACAAAGACCTCCTAATCCAACTGCAAATATAAATCAAACAAGGCCTCCTGCCAATAGACCATTTCAGCCCTATAATCCTAATGCCATATCTGCCTCTAAGGCATTGGTGCCAACACAAAACAATGTTGCTTAGGAGTATGATTGGTGTTTTCCATGCAATGAACCTCACAACCAATCCATGTGCTTCAATGGTGCTTTGAATCAAGCATTAATGGTGACAACTACTGGTGTGGAGGGTGAGGGCAAGTCAAGGAAACAACCAACAACAAGAAACATTCCAACAACAATCAGCCCCAAATGACACCACGTTGGTAAACTGGCAAGCAGAGGATTTTTGTGGCATGAATCAGACAGTCTCTCAAGGTGTTGCAGCCAACACAAGGTCAAAAAGAAGGAATTTGGGTGAAGAGCAGCCATTGGCTCCAACCAATCCACAACCTTCCATGGCTCCACAAATGGTTGGCAAGCAAAATCCAATTTCAAATGCACAAGGGCAGCCAAGAACAGCTCCTAGACCAACTCAAATACCAGTTGTTGCTGCCCACATGCAAGGAGTGAATGTGCCAACCAAGGGACAGCAAAGAGATCCTTCATCACCATTTAGTATCATTGATCAGATGAAGAAGACAAATGTAAATATATCAATGTGGGAATCCCTATCTATCCCAGGCCAAAGAGATTTGCTACAAGCTGCCATGAAGGACTGGCCAACTTCGAATCAGCAAGCTCAGATGCAAGAGAAAGTGCTCACAAATGCTGCCCAACTGAAGGGAATCATGGAGGACAACAAGGTAAAATGTTGAAGCCCCCTCCTTTCTATGTTTCATTAATAATTGGAAATCAGTTAGTGCACAATTACATGATAGATTCTGGGGCAAGTAGCTCAGTGATGCCTAAACAAATAGCTGATCAGCTAGGGCTCCAGTATGAAACCATATCCAAAGGGGTAGTGCAGCTGGATGGGACAGAGTAACAACAGTTGGAGTGATTAGAAACTTAAGTCTTACCTTGCATGCATGTCCAAATGTCGTTGTCTTACAAGATGTATCAGTTATAGACCTTCCACCACTCTTTGCCCTATGCTTGTCAAGGGACTTCACAACCAAGATTGGAGGATATTTGTCTAGCTGATTGGTCACACATGCTATTCAGAATGAGGTATGGAACCAAAGCTACAATCAGTCTCGAACCTATTGCAAACTTCCACATTGAGCCCTACACTCCAAGTCGATCAATGCCAATTGTTCAAGCATTTGATCATGAAGATCACCCAAGCACCGATGAAGCCGACACCAAGGTTGGAAGCATCCGGATCTAATTCTTGATGAATGGGAAAACAAGGTACATGCTTTTGATCCTTATCGAGAAGTAGAAGAATTTGAGCTAGGGGTCTATTGCATACATGAAGAAGATCAACCCATTCCTAGCATCACCAAGCCAAACCATAAAGATGACAATGAGGTATGGCAGTTGTTTTTTGATGGATCAAGGAGTAGACAAGGTGCAGGAGGTGGAGCCATGCTTGTTTCACCTCAAGGAGTAAAGTACTATTCAACTTTTAGATTTTAGTTTGCATGCTCCAATAACACTGCTGAATATGAAGCCTTGGTGCAAGGGATGCATTGGGCAATAAAGAGAGGAATAAAGAACTTGCAAGTCTTTGGTGACAGTGAATTGATTGTAAATCAGGTCAAAGGACAACATGCTGCCAAGAATGATCTACTTAAGTGCTACAAGAATAGGGTGTGGGACCTCATGGAAGATTTTGAAGGTTTTGGCATCAAATCTATTCCTAGGAAAGAGAACAAGTCTGCTGACAAAGCTTGCAGTAAAAGTAGTAGGGGCAGCCTTTGACATTATGGAAAGCATTCAACAAGACAAGGTACAACCAAACATCCACGTGATTGTGAGGCCTTCAGTGCCGGATAACAATGTCAGTTGGCAAGTGTTTGAAAATGACCAGCAAATCATCCATTTCTTGCAAGAAGAATATGAGTTCTCAGCTAAGAATCAAGAAAAATTGGAACAACAATATGGTGACCAAGTGGTACAACTGAGAACTAACAAGCTGCCCAAGGGACTTATCACTTTGGAGTCCATTTTCAATCCCAATGATCAGTTTAGGAAAGAGAAAGCAAACATTTAGGTCAAGAGAGAAGATTCAGTATCCATCTTGGTGGAAGAGAACAAACCATTGCAAATTGGAAAGATGACAACTGAACAAGAAAGGTATGAGTTCATGCAGTTGTGTCAAGAGTTCCCTGATGTGTTTGCTTGGAGCTATGAAGACTTGAAAGGTTTCAATCCCAACTTAGCTCAACATACCATTGAATTGGATCCAAATACTAAGCATGTCAGGCAGAAACAAAGACCAGTCAATCCACACATGGAGCCTCTCATGAGGAAAGAATTGAACAAGCTAATTGAGTCAAGGATCATATTCCCAATCAAGCATTCTAGTTGGGTTGCCAACTTGGTTCCAGTCAGAAAGAAGAGTGGAGAGATCAGATTGTGTGTTGACTTTAGAGACTTGAATAGAGCATCTCTCAAGGACCATTACCCACTCCCTTCCATGGAGCAAATCTTGCAAGTTGTGGCTGGCTCCGAGAGGTTTTCACTACTTGATGGCTACTCAGGCTACAATCAAATTATGGTGAAGGAAGAAGACCAGTTCAAGACAACCTTCACAACCAAATGGGGAACTTATGCATACAGGAAAATGCCATTTGGGCTGTCCAACGCTGGTGCTACCTTCCAAAGAGCAATGGACATGGCATTCAAAGGTTTTATTAACAACATGGTGCTGATATACCTTGATGATATCACTATTTTTTCCAAAAATGCAGCAGACCACCTCTCTCATTTGAGACAAGTCTTCACGAGGTGCAGGAGATTTGGAGTGTCTTTGAATCCTAAGAAGTGTATCTTTCTTGCACATGAAGGAAAGCTCCTTAGCCATATTATCTCTAAAGAAGGATTATCAATTGATCCAGAGAGGGTTGAAGCCATAAGAGCACTACCATTGCCAAGCCACAAGAAAGCCCTTCAGAGTTTCTTGGGGAGGATAAAATTTGTTCGGAGGTTTGTCCCAGATTTTACAGCCCTTGTCAAACCTATCACCAAAATGTTAAAGAAAAGCATGGCTTTCAAGTGGACAACAGAAGGCAAGGAGAGTTTTGAAGCAATCAAAGAAGCCATCTCTCAAGCACCAACTCTCATCAACCCGGACTTCTCCAAGGATTTCATCCTCTATGCCTTTGGAGGTAATGATACTATTTCTACCATTTTGGTACAGCAGAACAAGGACAACGATGAGCAGCCAATTGCTTTCTTCAGCCAGAGCCTAGATGACTATGAGGTGAGGTATTCTTTTATTGAGAAGCATGTACTTGCAGTAATCAGAAGCTTGAAGAAATTCAAGCATTTAGTCTCAAACAACAAGGTCCAGTTGCTGGTCTCTCATGTTGGGGTTAAAGACTTCCTCCTCAACAAGGATTTGAATGAGAAAAGGGTAGGTTGGATCACTCGTGTCATGGAGTATGACATTGAGATCAAGGTCACCAAGCTGGTAAGAGGAAAAGGATTGTGTGAGTAGCTGATTTTGGGGAAGCAAAAAGAAGTATGCAATGAAGAAGAGGTTGTTTTGATAGTTCAAGACAGCTATGTGCAAGGTAGCACTCAAGAAGAGGATAATGTTGTCCCCACTCCTTGCTAGACCCAAGGTATAATGCACTTCCTAAGCACAGGCCTATGCCCTCCAGAGATGAACAAAACCCAAAGAAGACACTTTAGATTGCAGGCTATCCCATATGCCATAGTAGATGGTGTTTTGTTCAAGAAAGATGTGAATGGAGTGCTGCTGAGATGCATTAGCACAAATCAGATTCATAGGGTGTTGGAAGAGTTCCATGGTGGACCAGCTGGTGGTCATTTTACACCAAGAGTGACAACTCTAAAAATCATGAAGGCTGGTTATTATTGGCCCAAGATTTTCAGTGATTGCTTTGCGTGGATCAAAAGGTGCAAGAATTGTGCATTCTTCACAGATAAAGAGAGGCTTTTTGCCCTTCCATTGCATCCAATTTCAGTTGACCAGCCATTCATGCAATGGGGTTTGGACTTCATTGGAGTCATTAATCCCAATTCAAGCCAAGGGCACAAATGGATTTTGACAGCCACAGACTACTTCACCAAGTGGACTGAAGCAGTAGCGCTCAAAGAGGTAAATGAGTCTAGCATCTTAGACTTCTATGAGGGTATAGTAACCAGATTTGGCATACCTGCTACAATAATCTCAGATAATGCATTGGCATTCATTGGATCCAAGGTGACTGAGTGGGCTGTCAAGAACGGGATCTACCTAAGTACTTCATCAAACTATTACCCTCAAGGTAATGGCCAGGCTGAGTCTACAAACAAGAACTTGTTGAGGATCATTAGGAGAACTCTTGATGAGAATCAGAGGTCTTGGCATACCAAACTGAAATCAGCCTTATGGGCTGATAGGATAACTCCCAAGAGATCCATGGGTAACTCTCCATTCAGGCTTGTCTATGGAAGAGAAGCAATCTTGCCCATGTCACTTGAGTTGCCAACATTGGAACTCATGAAACAGTTGGAGCTGTTGGAGTTTGAGCCCATGGAGGTGAGATATGCAGAGTTGATGGAGCTTCAAGAGATCAGAGATCAGGCATCCCAAGCAATGGAGAAGGATCAAGCTTTGATCAAGAAGACCTTTGACAGGAAGGCCAAGAGTAGATCTTTCCAGGTTGGAGATCTAGTGTTAAAATGGGATGCAGATAGAGAAAAACCGGAAGGCATTCAAAATTTGATGCCATTTGGAGTGGCCCATACATGGTCACGAAGTGTAAGAACAACAATGCTTTCCAATTGGCTTCATTGGATGGTGAAGAACTACAGATTCCAGTCAATGGAATCTATCTCAAGCATTTCTTCTAAAGGGAAATTCTCCACCTTGTAAATATTAGCTTAGGTTTCCATTCCTTCAAGTGCTTGTGCACATTGTTTTGTTGTAGGTTAGTTTTGCTTTCCCTAAGTGCTTTGGCACAGCTTGCTATCCCTGGAGATGTTTTGCAGTCCTTGCTTCCATCAGGTGATATTCCATCTTCCTCCTTGCAACATTCTAAGTCAGTTGGGGTTCCAAACAGAAAATTTGATGACTCCATGCCCAATGGACTACTTCAGGCAACTGGTATTTTCATCTAGCAGGTAGATGACCCCTCTGAGTCGCCAAAATTGTTATCCAAAATGTGCCCCTGCTCATTTTTGTGGCTAACTCCTTGTGTTCTTACCTCTCTTGTGCCTCAGTCTCCATTTTTGATTTTTAGGCACTCAAACCTTCGGAAATGGCACCATTGGATAGAGCTCTCTCTCAGCTTTCCAGAAAGGTAAAGTTTTCCTCCTAACTCATATTTTTCAAGTTATGGCTCGGCGGAGTTTTGGGGAAATGTTCCCTTAGAGGCCCCAACATAACTAATCGAACGTGCCACGTGGCACCTGGAGTGCCGGAGCATGGGGAAAATTTGAATTTTTTTCCAAAGACCAAACGGGTAAAAATTCAAACTTTTTGCCCGCCGATCCGATTTTGGCCTGTTTTTGCCCTAAATCTTCAAACGGCCATAACTTTCGATCCAGAGCTCAGATTTTCATGTTCTTTATATCAATGGAAAGATGGTAAAATTATCTACATGATTCCATGGTAAATTTTGAATTTTGGTTCATTTTGGAGGGAGAAAATCAAAAACACTTCTGGTATGTGCCCATGGATAGAACTGACGTTTCAACAACCAATTTTAATGCAAAATGGGTCGCATTCTTCTCCAGTATGGTCAAAAATGTCAGGGCATGGGTTTGTAAGGACCTCCATGCTATTTTTAATGCATTTTGGTCAATGAGGAATGGCTCCCACGTGTTTTCATGTTTTCTCTCTCCTGGGCTCGACCCATGCACTGTAAAAGCCAGATTTGGCTCATTTTTCAAAGGGATGAACACCTTTTTGCACAGAAAGCTTCTGTTTTCACCTTAAGCAAGTGATTTTGGAAGGATCAGACCTTCCAGGGATTGTAACAGGTCTTTCTGCCTCTTTGGTGTTGGAATACAAGGATTTTGATGTTGAAAATCACAATGCAGGCTCTGTGAATGCTTTCAGTCCTTTGCATGTGTTGTTTGCTTCATTTCAGACCTTTGATTACAGTTATCAACCTGTGCATGATGTTTTATGTTACAATTTCTGATTTGTGTCAATTTGCATAAAAAAATGTTCACCACTCCTTTGGTGTATCACCCTTATTAGTTTAGTTTCAATTTTTGCATCTCTTATCCCTATCTCCTTGCAATCTAGGATAAAATTAGGATCTGAACCTCTGCAGTTGTGCAAATAATAGATCTAATCAGAGGAGTTTGAGGAACCAACCTCTAATATGGAGATTCCTCTCTCATTTTTACAAGTCCCACACTTGGAGAGAGGTTTCAATGTTGTGCAATCACACTGGATGCCTAAAACATCAATTTAGAAACCTGATTTTCATCCAGGGGTGCTGCTGATTTGCAACAACAATAACATGTACATAATATATGTAATCAAGCGTAATGAGGAAGTAACAAAGAACTATAATATAACAATAACACATGTTTGTATTGTATAATAGATGCCCCTAAATGTATTAAAAGTTTTGGTAAAGGGTTTTCCAACACCTATCATCGTATACCGCTCTGTTTGTGTCATGCATCAAGATCAATATACTACATAAACACATGTGTGTAAAGAAGCAGAGACATGTTATCTACCAAAGTAATATTGATAAAAAAACATGTCTAATGTAAAGTGCAAACAACTCAAACTAATTGTAAAGGTATTGATTTTGTATTTGTACAAATATATGAAAGGTTTTGTATTTTGAAACTATGTTAATGTTTTTGTGTTTTGAATTGCTTAGTTATGTACACAAAAGAGGGTAGCACTAATGCTATCCAATGAGAACCTCTGAAGAGGTGAAACAATTGGCAAGGAAGATGGAGGATCACACCTTGATTATAACTCAAATGTACGTGGTAAAATAGTAGTAATGTTTGTTAAAGAAGGATTTGGAGATGAAGTATATGCCTTTGGTAGTATGGGAAACAAAGGCTTGTGTAGAGGACTAAATGAATGAGTAAGTTGACACATCCCATGGGTACTAGAAGGCTGGTGAGAGGTTATGGAGGAAGTATGTGAACTAGAGAATTAAGGTGGGATCCAATGGGAGTGAGAAGTGATAGAAAGAATGTATGAGATTGATGGCCTATGAGGATACATATGAGAGATAGAGTGTGAGAGGTAGTATGTGCAACCAAAGGATTATTGAGAGACCTAAGAGGACTAGAGCCACGAGAGGTAATTTCTGCAACCAAAGTTTATCAAAAACCTAGGAGGACTAGAATGACCAAAGATATTTTAGAGAATTACAAGCCTAAGAAAGAACCTACAAGTGTTAAGGCTACTAGGAACAATATGTGAAACAAAAGACTTATCCTAAGATGCACTTGGAGTAGGAATATTAATTATAGAATAATGAATTAGAAAACTAGGATAAAGATCCTAAAAGGGTACACCTATAATTATGAAAACCTATTGATCATGAATAAACTTGAAATATTGGTGAATGACTTATGGGATATCCCTATAGCCAAGGGAAACCTAGACATAACACACCAAAGCTAAGAGAAGAAATGACCAAGAATAAAATTGATGTAATGATAGAAACAATAATGATAGGTAGGGTGATACATCAGTAGCGAGGATGGACATCAGATGTTATATTTGTTGTAAAGATTCCAAAATATTGAAGTAACATGAAATATCGAGACATTATCCTTGTTATATGAATCAAGGAAAACACCATGTATAGTACTTGATTAATAGAGATAAGGATGATTATAATATATGAAACAAACATGTCATCTATATCAGAATCATCAAAAGTGATTAGCAATGGAGGAGACGATGTGTGAGTGATAATGCCTATAATTGCATCTAAAGGGTGATCATAAGAGGGTAGTGGTAGCATCACATAATAAGCGTTGTGCACCTATGGAGTAGGTTTTTATTTTCATGCTTAGGAATTGGATAATTGAATATTTTTAGTTTGGCATTATCATTGGTTGGCTTATAAGATTTAGTAGGATCATCCATTCAATAGCATTTAAATTGATAAGATCTTTAATAACATGACAAAGCTTGATAAATTGAGCCATGTGGTGGCTAATAAATCTATGATAATCACGGTAAGCATTAACATAGAAACTCTTACTTTGATCCCCTGATCGTATCAACCTTAAATAGTGGAGGGAGAGACACAAGATTACACCCAGGTAATTATTTCAATAAATGTCTAGGGAACATGGTAAATGAGTAAACTATCATTATGCGGGATGAATTTGGAGCTTAATTGGTTAAGAAATAACATTGACAATGTCTTTAGAAGTAACTTTGATAGCATTATTCTTGCGTTTAAATGTAGTTTTGTTTGGAAACTTGGCATTAGAGGTATTAGGATGAGTGCTAGCAATGTACTTGAGTTTGTTCATATGTAACAACTTAGCTTCATGCTCCTTGAGTGTATGGGATAAATGGTTAAAAGATCAAAACTTGGTGGATATGACTATTTATCGCAATAGAGAAAGAAAGCTTTGTGTAAAGAAGCCTTGTAAGTCATTGTTAGCTAAGGTATTTCTCATTTTAACAAGTATGGTCTTGTATCATAAGACATAATTGTTGCTAGGTTCATTATATCCTTGTCGAATTTTTGACAGATTGTGTATAAGAAAATTTGTCCCTAATGTTGATAGAGACTTATGACAAAATTTGATTTTCCAAAATAGTAAATGAGTGCACAAAATGTGTGGGGAAATCTCAAAACCGTTGTAGTGTAAATTCCTTAAGACTTTTAAGGAAGTGCTTGGTGAGTAAGATGTCTTAAGAGGCGTAGTAAAAGAAATCCATATGAAAGGATTGAATATGATCAATGAGATCCCCTTTTCCATCATAGATAAGGAGTTTAGGAGGAACAAAACCAATAGGTAAAGGTTAGGAAACCGCTTTGGGTGTAAGTGGGATATGAAACAACTAGGTATAATCCAAAACATGAGAAGAAGTATATGCCCCTTATTGTAATTGTAAGATTTGAGCTTGTAATGAATGAACAAGGGTTTCAAGAGCTTGTGTGCTAGATGAAAAAATGTATGGGCCATGAGGAGTGGATATAAGATGTGTAGTAACAAAAATGGTTACAAGAGAGGCACATAGACATTTTTCATTGATAGATTAGGTGCCCCAAGGAAGTAGGAACCATAGATTTAGGATGGTATATGCCTCTATATGAGATAGTGGAGCATGCTTAAGTTGATCTCTTGCAGTATATAAATGAATATCAATATTTGTAGGATCCTCTTATAATAATTGTGTGATATGTTGTGCCTCATCTTCGGGTATATCATGAGAGTGAAGATCATGGTTATTATTTGAGCCTTCACCTTGTAAAAGATCAATGCGAATAGTGAAAATAACATTGGCAAAGATATTAGTGGCAAAATAAGGTAGAAAATTTTGAAATCTATTGGTAGGAGTAGTAGAGGGATGAGAAAAGGGGTTTCCTTTATAGCCCCAAGTATGATTATGTGGGCCTAAAGATTGATACGAATATCGTATGACATTGGAAACAATGACATGATGAAATAGAACTAGAAGATAGTTACAACACAAAAAACAAATAGGAAGATAATATAAAAGATTGAGTCACAAGTTGGGTTGACCAAAATGTTTACACCCTTAATAGATTATGTGAAATATAAGATATTTAGTGAATTAGGTACACTAAAGGATGTAAGCGGAGATAGAGATGTTATTTTGATTAATTAAGTTCTAACATTAATTGTAAAATATCATAGCAATGCATTCAATGTTTAACGATATGTAAAAAATTGGAAACACAAGGGAATGATTGCACTTAGTTTATTATAGATGGATTTGGGAGGATGAGAGTGTACATTGCTGAAATAGGGAGATTTGAATCTAATGATGCTTTGTTCTCGAACTATTATTCCAAGACCGTTATATGGGTTTCCCCCTTATGCATAGTCTTGAACTTGCTTGGTTTCTGTCTATGTAAATTTTCAAGACTATTGCTTTCCTAGAAATGTATGTTGTAATTAAACCCTAGTTGTCGGTCATGTTGCAAAGCTCTCTAAACATTTTAAATATGATCTTTAAACCTAGCCATGGATGGAAAACCCAACAAAACAAACATTAGTTGGGTTATGGGTACCCCGTACAACATCAGTGTTGTCATTACATCTCGAAGAGGCCTCTAACTACACATAGTTCTCACCGACATGTGATATCTTAATGAACGCAACTAAATTTGGCAACCTCTTTGAAAATGCTCGAGTTGAGTTTGGATCTTGCTAAAACACTTGAAGAAGGGATGTTTTTGTGCTTTTGGATGAGAGAGAATGATGTCTTTACATGGTAAGAAGGTTTAGACCGTAGAGATTGCTGCCATAACGATTGTAGATGTGATTTTGAGAGATTTAGGGAGCATTGGGTTCCCTTTGCAAGTGTTAGAAGCGATTGTATCAATGTATTGCCATAAGATTTTCGGGTTAACAAATGAGGTAGTGTTTGCTTGCTTATATAAAGTTACAAAGATGAATTATTGAAGAAAGGCCAACCTAGAGGGAGGAAAGGACCCATAAGAGAATTTGGAATTGAAAGAAAATAAGGAAGATATGCTAGTGAAAAGCGTACGGATAGGTTAGGAACAAATATAAATTCTTGACCAAACTGTATGGCCTTGACCAGGGATGAAAAACATGCTAAATGAAGTTTGTTGCATCTTGTCAAGATGACTTAGTATATGGGTTTTTGTATTGTTCTCTTAGAATGTGTCAACATATTAGTGTGCAAGGATAAACAAGCTAGATAAAAGACCTCAAAATGTGCTAAGCGGGAATGGAAAGGTTATGTTTATCTTAGCAAGAGTACATTTTCAAAACCAACAATGTCAAAGAGTGAATTGCCAAATTCGAGTGTCTACACTTTCCTCTCCATTTATTCAACACTTATTTTGAATTTGGAGGTTACTTCACTGCATATCTATTATGTTTAGGTATCTCCTTAAATTTGTAATGGTGTTTAAAATGTTTTGTTAAATGTTTTTATGGAGATTCCATTACAATATTGTTTAGAATCATGCACAACTTAAGGATTTTATTAAATATTGTTCCAATATCTTTGATAGGCACACAAACAAATTATTGAATCATACGAGAGATATTGTTGTAAGATCCTTTATAGTTTTGCATGGAGAAATTGTAAACATAAAGAAGGTAGGGCACAAACTACTTTATTTCCATTTCTAAAACATAGAAAATTTAAGCATATATCAACACGCCTTTTTGAGGAATTTTTGTCTTTTATGACTTGCCTAATTCATCTTCTTTATATCCCTTGATCGCAACAGATGAAAAAAATGTTAACACATACATTGCATAACAAATATCACATAAAAAAATTCAAAGTAGCATTACATTTGCATCCTTTTGAGTGTACCTTACTTGCAACTCGTTTGCAATTACAATTAGTATTTAGTAAACTAGAAAGCCACTACGATAGTCAACTAGCTTGAAAGTATAAAAATGATTGTTTATAATTAAACCAATTTTTATTCTATGTAAATGTGACATGACCATTTTTAATGGAAAAATAGATACAATTTCAAATAAGATATATTAATATAATTAACACTTGCACTAATTTTTACAAAGACAACACAATGAAAAATAAAAGTATCATCAACAAATTTCTTTGTAAAAAAATGAGGTAAGTAAATCCTAAAATCATCGTAACCTTAATGTCGGGTGGAACCAATAAACTCATCTCAACTACCACAACTCTTCATATGTGCTTACGTGGTCATTTGTAAATCACAAAACTATTTATACGGTGACATTATTTTCAGAATATATATATGTTTCCATTTTATCTAAATGAATTGAATACACACTTTTTGGCATATAGGAAAACCAAATCAGTCTTAGAATTCAAATTTATTTTTAAAATATTAAGAGAGTTGGGTGGATATGAATTTATATCAACGATCACTCATTTGATGTTCCTTGATATATGTTGCTTGTTGAATTGTAATCTTCCATTGCTATTTGTGGAAATAATGTTACATTTGATGTTCCTATATATACTTTACTTATTGTATTATAATATTCCACTTTGCTAGAAAATTTGGGTTAGTTTGTTAGTGAAGTGTTGTCATATAAAATCTTGTTGCATTTTATTTGACAACCTCATTTAAACCTTTTCCCCTTTTTGGTAAAAATAGTCAAAATAACATAATTTGTCAAAAATTCCAAAATTGCACTGCTTTCAAAGATCAACTTATGGGAAGGGTTTTGGGAGCCTTGGAGCATTTCAGAAGTCCTAGTTATAGTCAATGGAAATTTATTGTATTTTTCTCTTTGATGGTATGCTTTATGTTGGCTAGATTTTCTCATAGCTAAAAACCTAGGCGATCATGAGATAAATCTTCCGGTGAGGCTCTGTGTAAGATTTGTCGATTATATATGGTAGTATCTATTTGTGGGTATTACTTTAACCATGCAGCTCATGAACCATAGTGTATAGTTTTTGATAAGTAAGCAATTTGTTTAAAGAAAGAAAATATCTAAAGAAGAAGGAAATAATAAAAAACGGGAAAGAAAGAGGGAAGATGTGTAACCCAATCAATAGATTAAAGAGTTGATTGTATGCACAGACATAACCAATAGATATTAACACTCGAATTACAAGCAACTTTGAGATCCGAGATCTAAAATAACACAAAATTTATAAGTAGATGTAAGACAAAAAGCTAGAAACAAAATGCACCGTGACACAAAGTTCTCCAGAAATCTGCTCCTTTCTATTCCTTTGCTTCAAATAGCTATCGGGGCTTCAACACAAAGTCCGGAACACAAGAAATCTGATTACAAATTTTGATCCTTTAACCCGTAGGCTCTTCCTCTATTTATAGCATGTAGAGGGGAAATTACAAATAGGAAGCTTTTAGTGAACTGACACATGTGGAAGTTGTAAAGGAAACAACTAACAATCTCCCTCCTCGAATTCCTCTTTGCATGACATGCATGATTTGCAATGAAGATAAAACCTTCTATTTTTGCATATACGCCACCTATTTCCAAGTAGTTGACTTCTTCAAGTAATGAATTTTAAACTAATCACTTAGGTTTTATAATTTAATTGATTTCTCAATTACTTTTTTGGAGGAAATAAGAGAGAGAAGAAGAAAGAGGAAAGTTGTAGTCTTGTTCTTTTTCATATTTTGCATGCAGTTGATTCTTTTACCTTTGATTCTCACCAAGCTGGATCTGGAAGCAAGCTGGATTTAGAAGTGGCTAGATATAGAAGCAAGTGACTGGGATTTGGTTGCGAGTATTGTCTTTGACTTGTTTTCCCTCTTATCCTTGAAGCTTTTGCAGTTCTTCTCCAGTACATGCATCAGTGCAATGTTTTCCATAAATAACTCATCATTTTTATTTTTAATTACATATGAGCAATTAAAAATTATGGAAAGCACTCGGGTGAATGCAAATTCAATGAAGGCTTTAACTGGAAGATTGGGAGCACATGCACAAGATCCTGGAAGGAATTTTTCATGCACTAACTTCTACACGGCTGCATTAGAAACAAGAGGATATGGGCCTATTGACTTCAGCAAATCTCGAAGCTATGCATGATTCCACAACGCCTTACCTTTCATCCCACTTTGCCATGTAATTGGAGCAATCTTTATGCGAGCAACTCTTTTTCTTTTTATTCGGTCGAGAATTCTTTACAATTGGTGTAGATCTGGGAATTTCTTCAGATTCGGAAGATATATTCAATGTATTGGACATTGATTTAAGCTCCCTTTCAATTATATAAGCACCTGTAATGAATACTTGCAATTAATTTAGACAAAGACAGAATCCAAAGCATGAACACTTGATTTTTATCATAAAAATCTGCATATAAAGCCCGGTGCCCTAAAATTTGAGGCTTTGCTTGTATGCAAAGCAAACACAAATATTTGTAACTTCACCTGGGCACCTGTACCAATATGAAGATAATTAACCAAGCCTAAAACAAACTCCTCCAATCCTAGGCACCAAACTTTGAAGCTTCCCAGCAGTGGAAAATAAACTTCAATGCGAAAATCCTCCTTCCTTGGGCGCCAAAATTGTCAGGGCTGCAATCCTTTGCAAAAAGAATTAATTACATCTTCACTTATGATAGACCATGCTTATATAACCCTCAACATTCTATAACTAATTATTGCCTCTCCTATTTCTGGCAATTAATTAATTAATAAACATGATTTTCTCTTCAATTTGGGAGCCTATTTTGTGCATGCTCATGGCTGCCATTAAATAAGTTAATTTAATTTATTTTTAGCATTCTTCTTCCATTCTACTTTGACTTCACACTATGCTTTGACCTCATGTGCCAAAAATAGGAATGGAAACAATTAATTAATACTTTAAAAATATTATTCTTCCTCTGGGTGGGTCGCACTTTTTGTCATAGCTGATTTCTATTTTTAAAAGTCAATTTCTAATGGGATTATTCACCCTGTACTGCAGCTCCAAAAACCCCATGATCCACTTAACTTGTTTGACTTTCATAATGGGAATTTTTACCTTGCAAGAGGTAAGAAATTCCCATCAATGCCTTAAGTGATTTTCTTTTATTTCATAGTGGGAATTTTCACCCTACAAGGCAGGTAAGAAATTCCCGCTTACCTGCTGCCTCTAATTTTCCCATCATGACTTAAGTGGCTTTGCTACCATGGGAAAAAAGTATCCTACTAAGCAGGTACAAAATTCCCACCTACCTGCTGCCACCAAAAATCCCATTGCAGCTTAAAACCTTCCTTTCCCAAAAATGTGACTTGCCTAGAAGAGGCCTTTTTGTGCATGACTTCATCTTTTTAGAGAGAACCAGACTTCCTGTGGAAAATTCCTTCTAGCATGACGTCCATAGATGACCTCTAGATACTCGGGAAAGAAAAAAAGATTGAATTGGCAAATGAATTGACCTAGAGAAATTTCACGAGAAAAAAATGAGAAAAATACCAAAAACATAAAACGTTGCCATAAGTCATAGATAAAGCTCGGGATTCATTCCTGGTGAAAACCCTATTGGTATATGGGAATATTGACATGTAAAATCTCAACAGGGTTAAACCATAGCACAATTTACCTCAAACGAGACTTAAAATAATTAAATAAAAATTTCCTGCAGGAAAACCCCAATGACGAGAATATAACGAGTTTAGGTATCGGGTATTTGGTGAATTGGCTTATATGACTCTCTGGGAATATCTTGATGCAATACAGATATTTTCTGGCACTAAAAACACAAAATGACCCATTATTTTAAAAGTACAAAATTTTTAACATGGGGTAGTCTCAAATTTCAGAGTGAAATCTGGGGACACTAGTCGGCTCCGTCTATGGACATCTTTGCCTCTGTCAAAATGACAGGGGTAAAGATGAGATCCTAACGTCTCTGGTTTCGTGTCTTGTCCATTGGGCTCGGGGTCAGACAAACAAAAACAACACCAAAACAAAAAGAAAAGGAAAAACAACAAAGTTTTATTTATATACATACATGTTTAACCCTACTCTTTATGTCGAGAAAAGCTTGAGATCTTGCCGTTTAAAGGCATTTGTAACTCAATTCCATCCTGGTAGGCAAGGAAGAGAGTTTCGATTCTAGCATCTCTTTTGATCATGAAGGGCCCTTTCTAGAGTGAATCAGATTTGTCGTGCATACCCTTTGGTTCATGTCTCTTGTCTCCCACGAGTACCTAGTCTCGATCTCGAACTTCCTTTTCTCCGGTCTTCTTGTCAAATACTGCGGGAAAGTCCTTATCAACTTCATCTGGTGGTGGCTCATCCTTTCTTCTCTCTGTGGCAGGTAAATCTACATCAACTTGCTCCATTCCCAGATTTATTTGCTACATTTCTGAGGAAGAACTATCACCATATTCTTTGTTCTTCTTTAGGTACCGATCATGCTTGTTGAAAGTCTCCACTAAGGAAACTAAACCCTTGGGGATTTTGTTACCTTTTGGTTGGACTAATCCACTACTATCATCATAACCTGGATTAACTTTTCCTGTGACTGTTTGTCGTGGAGGTGATTTAATCCCTTCAACATGCAGACATGCTTGTTTAGGGTCTTTGGGTGGTAGACCATCTCCACTTTATAGTTTCCTTTTACGAATATGGATAGTGGTCTATTTAGATTCAATAGCGCAGCCGTGATTGCTAAAGAATCTACCTTGGAATTATGATTTGTTGGAATGAAATCAATAGAGAAGGCTGTAAAATCAAATGTGGCAGAAAGTACCCTACCTTTGTAATGGTCAACTTACCTCTTTTGACTTGACTTTGCACTCGAACTGCTTTACTAGAAGTTCAACATCGATTGGGCTTTGAGGAGTCTTACTCCTTTCTTTATAGCTTGCTTCATTCCTAGAAGTAATGCTTCATACTACTGCCGTATGATTGGTGCTCTCAAACATCAACTTGTGGGAGTATGGGAATATATCATGATATGGAGATACTAGTAGAATGCCGGCCCTGATCCAAAAGACCAACATGTGCCTTTAAACTCCAAAGTCCAAACTTTTTCTTCTTCTTTTCTTTGCTCTGGCTCAAAGTTGAAATTATAACTCTAGAATGTCTTTATCCATTTCTAAGAAATAGACCCCACGGTTAGATTCCTGAAAAATAATTTGAGATCTAGGATCTTCAGATTTTTTCACCGTTTACTTGGACTTCTTTTTTGGCTTCAGCTGTTGATTTATTCCTTTGATGGGAATATGAGCACATGACCAATCCATTTTTACTTCTCCTCCCAACTCTTTGCAGAAGTTTCGCTCAACAACATACCGTAGGAGACAAGAATATCTGCAACTAAGATTGTCATCTTTAATCTTTTGTCAAGAAAATATGCCAGAACAACTTGTGCATATTTGATTTGTCTGATTAAAGGGACTTGTCTCTCCATGGAGTAACACCTTTTTATGGTCTTTGTCAAGGTAAGCCCAAGAGCATTTACAACTTTAGCTAGCATGACATTTTCGAAACACTTTGAATCTAAAATGCGATTGCTTAACTTGAAACCATTAAGCAATAGGGAAACATAGAACGGTTCCACTCTTTCAGAAGATGGTGAGAATTTAACAACTGCAATGTTGTTCTGGGGAGGAGTATCTTTGGGCTTAGGCAAAATTCCTTTTGATGTATTGGATTTTCCTTGTGATTGCACATATTTAAATCGCCTTTTAAGCGAGTCGGGGAAAAGCTCTCGGGTATTCGGCTTCTGACATTTGAACTCTGGTTTTCTTGACATGATCAATAATGTCAAAAGAAGGAATAAATTTGGATACCTGAGATAGTTTTTGTGGTTGAGATGAAGAACTCGCATGCTTACTTCCAGAGCTAAGGAAGAAGGCAAAGGGGTGCCCCTTCTTTGCTCGTCTGCTAATGCCTTAGCTTGATGAGTTTGTGATCTTGTAAGTACTGTATATGCATGACCATGATCATCTTCAAGAAGCCCCTTATACTCATGTTCAAATTTGTAGTTTAGGTAATTAATGTTGGAGTCGCCAACATGACCTATAAAATCATCATTCTCGAGCTGATCAACATCAGCTTCTAGGTCTTCTTCATTCATCTCCACGTTGTTTCTGGGAGCAACTTCAATTACTAATCTTTGTGAACTAGCAATGTGGTTCCGGTTGTTGTTGAAATTACGAGCAGGGGCAATGTTGTTGCCCTGAGCCATTTGAGCCTTTTGTTTTTATCTCGTGACATCTCATTTGATAACTTTTGCAGCAATGAATTAGAAGTAGTAGCAGAGGATGAATTTTCAGCTCTAGAAGTGTTGCTCTTTATCTTTCTAGCCATGATGAGGTCGTCTTCAATTTCAATCGCCATGTTTTGAGCTGCTAACAAGTCAACAGGACGTGCTCTTCATAGTTGATAGCTTACTTTGAAGTAAAGCATTGATGAAGAATACCTTTTGATTCTTGTCATTCAAAGAAGCAAAAGCTAGAATTTTGTACAGTAATCTTTGGAATTTTGCAATAAAATCCCACATGTGCTCATGTGGCTCCTTCTTCAACTGAGTGAGCTGAGTTATCAAGGTACTAGAATCTTCAGCTGGTTTGAATCTTTTTAGGAATGCATATCTCATATTAGCCCAGTTGGTTATGGTGCCAGGAGCTAGCTGGTAGAACCATTCTCCAGCCAAGTCATGCAGAGTCTCTATGAAGATTCTGACAGATACATCTTCATGTTTGACTGTAAGCACTCCATAGGATATGAAAAATGCAGCCAAGTGGTCATCTGGATTCTGCTTGACATCTCCAAAGAATTTTGGAAAATTATTTCTCGTCCCTTTAGGTAGATCATGCATAGGAGGATTTAGATTTAGAGGTCCAAAGGCTGCACCCCATGGAGCAGGCATTGCATGAGCAAGTCGATTCGCATCATGAAAGAGCACGTCTTCTTTGAGAATAGACTTGATGAATAATTCCATTTGCTGATTATTTGAAGATGATGCGGATCGGATGTGTTTGCACTCTTCTTCTGGTGAAAGACTAGATCTGCGGCTTCTAGCGAAAAAAGCTCAGTCCGCTAATTTGTGTTATTCCCGGTGGAGTCGCTAAAACTATTGGCTAGATTTTCTGCATAGCTGAAAACCTAGGCAGTCATGAGATAAATCTCCCTCATTTACCGATGAGGCTCTCGTGTAAGATTTGTCAATTAAATATGCTAGTATCTATTTGGGGGTATTACTTTAACCATGCAGCTCATGAACCATAGTTGTATAGTTTTGCAACAAGTAAGCAACTATTTAAAGAAAGGAAATATCTAAAGAAGAAGGCAATAATAAAAACACAGGAAAGAAAGAAGGAAGATGTGTAACCCAATCAATAGATTACATAGTTGATTGCATGCACATAGACATAACCAATAGATATTAACACTCGAATTATAAAAAAGGCAACTTTCGAGATCCAGATCTAAAATAACACAAAATTTATAAGTAGATATAAGACAAAAAGCTAGAAACAAAATGCACCGTGACACATAGTTCTCCAGAAATCTACTCCTTTCTATTCCTTTGCTTCAAATAGCTATCGGGGCTTCAACACAAAGTCCTGGAACACAAGAAATCTACTTACAAATTTTGATCCTTTAACTTGTAGGCTCTTCCTCTATTTATAGCATGTAGATGGAAAATTACAAATAGGAAGCTTTTAGTGAACTGACACATGTGGAAGTTGTAAAGGAAACAACTGACAATCTCCTCCTCAAATTCCTCTTTGCATGACATGCATGATTTGCAACTGAAGATAAAACCTTCTATTTTGCATGTCTGCCACCTATTTCCAAGTAGTTGACTTCTTCAAGTAATGGCTTTTAAACCAATCACTTAGGTTTTATAATTTAATTGATCACTCAATTACTTTGTCGGAGGAAATAAGAGAAAGAAGAAGAAAGAGGAAAGTTGCAGTCTTGTTCTTTTTCATATTTTGCATGCAGTTGATTCTTTTGCCTTTGATTCTCACCAAACTGGATCTGGAAGCGGTTGGATCTGGAAGCAAGTGACTGTGATTTGCTTGCGGGTATTGCCTTTGACTTGTCTTCCCTCTTATCCTTGAAGCTTTTGTAGTTCTTCTCAGTACATGCATCAGTGTAATGTTTGCCATAAATAACTCATCATTTTTATTTTTAATTACATATGAGCAATTAAAAATTATGGAAAGCACTCCGGGGAATGCAAATTCAATAAAGGCTTCAATTGGAAGATTGGGAGCACATGCACAAGATCATGGAAGGAATTTTTCATGCACTAACTTCTACATGGGCTGCATTAGAAACACGAGGATGAAGCCTTTGCAATTATGGATCTGGATTTGGATGCGAATCGAATATGGATCTCGGGCCTATTGACTTCAACAAATTTGGAAGCTATGCATGATTCCGCAAAGCCTTCCCTTTCATCCCACTTTGCCATGGCTGGAGCAATCTTTATCTGAGCAACTCTTTTTCTTTTTGTTCAGTCAGAATTCTTTACAATTGGTGCAGATTTGGGAATTTCTTTAGATTCAGAAGAGATATTCAATGTATTGGACATTGATTTAAGCTCTCTTTCAATTATATAAGCACCTGTAATGAATACCTACAATTAATTCAGACAAAGATGAAATCCGGAGCATGAACACTTGATTTTTATCATAAAAATCTGCATATAAGCCCCCACCCTAAAATTTGAGGCTTTGTTTACATGCAAAGCGATCATAAATATTTGTAACTTCACTGGGCACTGTACCTATATGCGAGATAATTAACCAAGCCTAAAACAAGCTCCTCCAATCCTAGGCGCCAAACTTTGAAGCTTCCCAACATTGGAAAATAAACTTCAATGCGAAAATCCTCCTTCCTTGGGTGCCAAAATTGTCCAGGGCTGCAATCCTTTGCAAAAAGAATTAATTACACTTCACTTATATGAGACCATGCTTATATAACCCTCAAAGCATTCTATAACTAATTATTGCCTCTCCTATTTCGGCAATTAATTAATTAATAAACATGCTTTTCTCTTCAATTTGGGTGACTATTTTGTGTATGGTCATGGATGCCTTTAAATAAATAAATTTAATTTATTTTTAGCATTCTACTTTCAGTCTACTTTGACTTCACACTATGCTTTGACCTTATGCACCAAAAATATGAATAGAAACAATTAATTAATACTTTAAAAAGTATTATTCTTCCTGTAGGTGGGTCGCACTTTTTGTTATAGCTGATTTCTATTTTTAAAAGTCAATTTCTAATGGGATTATTCACCTTGCACCGCAGCTCCAAAAATCCCATGATCCACTTAACTTGTTTGACTTTCATAATGGGAATTTTACCCTGCAAGGTAGGTAAGAAATTCCCATCAATGCCTTAAGTGATTTTCTTTTATTTCACAATGGGAATTTTCACCCTGCAAGGCAGGTAAGAAATTCCCTCTGTCTGCTGCCTCTAATTTTCCCATCATGACTTAAGTGACTTTGCTACTATGGGAAAAATTACCCTGCTAGGTAGGTACAAAATTCCCACCTGCCTGCTACCACCAAAAATCCCATTGCAGCTTAAAACCTTCCTTTCCCAAAAATGCGACTTTCTAGAAGAGGCCTTTTTGTGCATGACTTCATCTTTTTAGAGAGAACCAGACTTCCTATGGCAAATTCCTTCTGGCATGACATCCGTAGATGATCTCTAGATACTCCAGGAAAGAAAACAAACTGAACTAGCAAAGGAATTGACCTAGAGAAATTTCACAGAAAACAAAACGAGAAAAATACCAAAAACGCAAAACGTTGCCAGAAGTCACAGATAAAACCCATGATTCATTCCTAGTGAAACCCTACTAGTATATGAGAATATTGACATGTAAAATCTCAACAAGGTTAAACCGGAGCACAATTTACCTCAAATGGGGCTTAAAATAATTAAATAAAAATTTCCCATAGGCAAACCCCAGCGACAGAATATAACGAGTTTGGGCATCTAGGTATTTGGTGAAATTGGCTTATATGACTCTTTGGGAATATGACGTAATCTGAGACATTTTACGCGCAATAAAAACACAAAACGAGCCATTATTTTAAAAGTACAAAATTTTTAACATGGGGTAGTCTCAAATTTCAAAGTGAAATATGGGGACACCAATTTATCAAGAATTCGGGAACTTCTGAATGGTCTTGGTAAATATTTCTTCTTAGGCAATTTTTTGGAAAAAGGAGTGTGCATGCATCATTCAAGATTCAACTTTGGTGAAGGGTTTTGGGAACCCTATGTGGTTTTGGGAGCTCATATCTCAAGCATTGGAAATATTTTGGATCCTAATACATGGTGGAATAAGTAAGGTGGAATTATGGGAGTATAGAAAGTAGAAACCTTTCTTTCTTTCGGCTTAAGGTGGCATTTCTATAAAGGGATTTTGCACTAAACGTTTCATACACCCTTAGTAGAGTTGGGAGCCTAAAAAAGTTCAAGTGAGATCACATTCAATCCCCTTCATGACCCAAAACTTGGTTTAGTTTGTGTTTGTTGCAAATGTAGACACAAAATCACACACTTGGGTACATTTCTAGGTCCTAACAACATACTTGCATTTACATGATTCCTAAGTGAGAAAACTAGTAATTGACAACTATCTTTGGCCTCTTTGCTTTGTTTCTAGTCTTCTTTATGGTCTTTTACACCCTACTGACCTAGTCGATACTTTAATTTTATATATTTAATGAATCCGGACACCAACGCCTAGCCAAGAAGCCATCGCCAGTGCCTCGTCTCCTTTGGGCGGCCCGATCTATTTCTATCTTACTCACCTCTTTTGGGCATCTTTTATCTTTTGGGCATCTTATTTTCTTATGGGTCGGCCTTCTAGTTGTCAATTACGAAATTCAACCAAGGGAATCATATAAATACAAAGCTATGTGACCAAAATAAGGGACCAAGCTCTAAGCATCTATTATCATCACCTAAGGTTGCATCCAAAGGCATCTAAGAGAATCAAAGGCACCCATCTAATATCCATACAAGGGAAAAGGGAATAAATTTTCTACATACACTTCATAGGAATGTGAAGTTCATTTTTCCATCTAGACATCTATTTACATTGATACATCTAGTTACTTCCCGCTATAACGTGCGCTTGCACAAGGGATTTCTAGGGCATAATTCAATCACACACTCACAAGAACTACATGGAATATGAGATGTAGTGCAGTGCTGGGTTATAAGTTCACTCAGTTGGGTGACCACCGAGGTTAGTCGAGACTCCCCATATTACATCTTTTATTTTTGGGATTTGAAGTGCTTTGAGGGTTTTGCAGGTCATCATCTCTTTGTAGGTTACATGCAAATTCTACGATGATAGTGTGCACACAAGTGACCAACATCGACTATTAGTGACCACCTTGTGATATGTTGTCAAGAAAACTTATCGTGTGGACAAATTGGTGGATTTCTTACTAACGATCTAAGAATATAAGTCCCTACTTGAATGGTGCAGCTCCGTGTTTACATACGTGCTGAATTTTTTTCTATGGTGGCCTTGCGGCCGAGGATCCAACAAGGAACTCCAATGACCCTATGAAAAAGCTAGCAATTTCCTATTAGAGAGGAATTTGCGAGATATCGGGAAATGGAGCGAGAAAAAGGGAGAGGGATTAATGTTGTAGGTAGAAAATCAGATTCCTACACTCATTAATAAGAAATTTCAACACACATAATTTTAGAAGAAACTATTAAGAAAACAAAAACAACACCAATTAAGATTTATGAGCACAACATATCAATAAATCCCCAAATCAAAAAAGGCTATAAATTCCTTCTTGTATTTATGTTTGAGAAAAATTGTACATGGCAAGAGTAGAAGAATGTAGAAATGAGAAGTACAAGAATTATTATCTATTTGCTTCTTCATAAAGAATTCTCTCTCATGAACTCAAAAAAATGACAACCCTTTGGATGCCTTTATAATTTATAGAAAGAGAAATGACTCTTCGTCTACCCCCTAATGACCTTTCACATGCCTTTGCACAACTTATGACTTAGGAAAATATTAAGTCCCTTTTTATAAAATAAAGGTGACTTATTACATTACAATAATAAATCCAATTTTAAATTTAAGATAGGACATTATGAAAAAGTGCAACCCCAATGACTAATTAGAACACGAGGAGAGAGAAATTTGGGTGGAGGAAGAGAAGAGAGAGTAAGGAGAGAGAGGAAAAGTCATACTAATGAAGAAGCTACCTATGATGAAGTCCACTAATCCTTGCCAGATGATCCGATGAAACACTCCAATGCAGTGAACTCTGGATCCTCGAATGCCTTACACCATGAGAAATCTCCTTTGGATGACCCACAGACTTTGTGGACTAAGTGTTTATAAGCCTTTGTTGAGTGATTTTATTGGTGACCACAAGCGCCACACATGAAGATACCCTCACGAAAAGATAGAATATTGAAAATTATCCTGCCATGACTCTCTTACAATATTGTCATGCTGACTTGAAAATTCCAATGAAATACACCATGTACAATGACGACAATGATCATAAAATCCACCTCGCACATGATACACATGAAACCTGAACCATGAAATGAGTGTCGAAAGACACTGTCAGGATCTCTTGAGGTGGGTTCTAGATGATACATGAGCAATACTTGTGAAGATATTCTATGACACTTGCCATGTTTCATTGGCAAAGATGACTTCTAGGTTGATGCATTCACTCGTACACATCGAGGAAATAAGCCACAAACACTGATGAAGACACCATTGATAATAGTGAAGAATGCCCATTCTGTAGACATGAAACAACCAATCCAAGCCATGAAAAACCACCATTCCTTTGATCTTCTGATTGCACACATGAATGGGAAAGCGTGTGAACTTGCATTCCTTGCTTCCAGGAACACTTTCTACACCTGGAAAGGAAGGATTAATATTTTTAGTAAATTAGAATTTCCACCCTTTTCAGATCCAACTAGTGAAATTAGATTTCTAGATTACTCCTGTGTACACTGCTATTTGATATGAATTACTAATAATAGAAATTTCCCATGTAGGAAAATTACTATTTTTAGTAAGTGACAATTTTCACCCTTTCGGCTTTGGTCACTCTTTTTCTCCTTCTGATTGATCCATGTGCACACGACCTTCATTAGAACTACTTCTTATGAGACCTTACTAAAAATATTAAGTGTCTATGTAGGAGGCTTACTATTTTTAGAAAACTTTATTTCTAGGTGTCGGATTTCAACGAAATTGGTTTTTATGACATGCGTTTTTCTTTTTTATTACACCTTTGAAGTTTCAAATCAAACCGATATCAGGAACAAGAGATATTAATTTTTAAAAAATTTTGTTAAGGGAAATTGGGGTTAGATCATAGAAAAAATATTTAATATTTCATGTAAGATCCAACACATGGGTTTTTTTGGCCTCTGATAATGGAGAATAATGTAACAAATTTCGTTTTGATCGGTGTACCTAGCTTTTTTAGATATCGTGCATTTTTTTTTTTTTCAAATGCACCGCTTCATTCTTGGACAAAATGAGATTTTAAGCATATATTTTTAAAATTTTTATTGCAAAATAATGGTGCTGATATCCAAGGGAGATGGTGGGATGAAGGAGAATGAGAAAAATGGTGAAGGAATTCTAGAAAAATTCGCTAGAGTTCCGGGTGCAAATGGAGAGATGTGGGGGAAATGAAGAAAAAATGACAAGTGCTGAATATATAGTGTGAGAAGCCAAAAGGAGGAGGTGGGGTGCATTTTTTTGTCCCCATTGTCCCTTTGGAAAGGGAAAATGGGTGCACAAAAATGTGCCTTATCCCTATGCCAACACTTGTCATGCATGCGTTAGGTGAGAGGAATGGAGGAGGGGGCTAGAAATAAGCACTGGAGGCTTCCTGACGGTCGTATGATGAACCATGGGAAAATAAGAAGGGGGAGTGAATTTTTTTCACCTCTTGTCCCTTTGGAAAGGTGCAATGGGGACATGAAAATGCACCTCTTCCTAATGATGCCATGTGTCCCTTTGAAATTTAAGTAAGTTTTGAATAACATACCTTGGAGGCAACTTTAGAAAGACCATAACTTGAGCTCCCGGATGAATTCTGGATGCTTATTTTTATAATTTTGTATGGAAAATACATTTTGAGAAGAATGGAGGGGTATCATGCTTGATTATGCTTGAAAAACCTCTAAAAACATCTTTTTTTCTTGGGATCGCCCATTGTGCATGGAAATAATGAGCTTCTTGAAAAAATGCATGGGGTTTGAAATTGATCTATTTTTTCCACCATAGAGGGTTGAAAATGATTTCCAATGATATATTGTTGGGCTCACAACTCATTCGAAGCTCCTAGAATCACTTCTCAAAGCTCATGTACTCCTTCGTGGTGCAAGCTCCTTTGGCCTCAAAAACCAATGAACTAGCTCCTAAAATTCTGAAACTTCCTAGAATATTCCAAAAATATGTTCCTTTGATTTACCCATTCATGATGAATTTTATCCATTTATTTACTCCAAGGGTTGGTGCACTAGTCATAGGAAGGCTGATGATAGCCCCTCCTAAGATTGCTTGAAACTCCGCTTTTAGAGAGACTGCTCCAAAAGTTCTTGAATGCTTTATTTCTTCCTAAATCACCTAGGGGAATGGATGAAAATAACTTGTGAACCATTTGAATGATATGATATGGCTGGTATGAGGGGAATATGCTAACTTGGGGGTGTCTTGGGAAGGTATGGCTTTGAATTTTTCGACATTGTGGTATGGTTGTCCTATTTTTTAGTGAATTTTTCCCTTCAAAAACACAAGACAACAACTGGCTCTAGCTTGGGGGCATGTTATGGACTGAGAACAATGAGGACATGACATGAGAAATCCTAGAATCTCAATTTACAATACGTTGACCAGTGCCTTATCCATTGGGCTTTAAGAACACACAACTTGCAGATAGATAGATAGAAGTACAAACAAACAACAAAAAGAAAGGATGCACACGAAAGGAAAGGGAGACACACACCTAAAATCACCCATAATATAATGTGGGGGACAACCCATTTTCATTGAGGTCTTTTTCCTTTTCAGATGTTACCTCCAAAGAAGTAAGCACTGTAAATGATGAAGCTATGCGAAGCCGTTGACTGGTTCCGTAGAAAGTAGCTTCCTCTCCTCAACTACTTATGAAAGCCAAATACTTTCATGACTATTTGTGTACTTTATAGAGTGAGCCTATATGAGCTTCTTGATGCTTAGGCCTTCATTTAACAATCCTTTACCTTCATTCTCTTTGAAATCAGTTTCATAGAGCTAGTTACCTTCGTGCTTACCCACATTACTAATCTCTCATTAAGCATATCACCACTGCCTCAAGGCTGGTTTTTGTTCAAATTGTTTGAATCTTCAAAGCTATTTTCATTCCCGTATTCATGTTCATTCACATATTTTCTACAAAGAGCCTTGAATTCATATTTTTGACCCATATAATTGTGAGGTGTTTGGATGTCAAATGGAGGGTTAAAAATAACCTCACACTCATCTTGTAAGGCCATTGTATGAGCTAGGAGGTCAAGACTTAACTCAGGATCTCCCGTGATTTCTGCCGCTTCCAAAATTTCTTGTCTTGGATCCTTCTTTAGAACCGTACCCGAGAGCTCAAATTTACCTTTTTTGAAGGATCTTCATTCTAAACTTCAAGGAAACCATTGGGAAGGATTGCTTCATCATCTCGAGGCTCATTACATTTTATCACTTCTTTGTTCTGGATGAGCCTTGAATTTGGAACTCTTTGGTTAAATTATTTCATCATAGAAGAAATCTTGTTCTTGAATGGAAAGGAGAAAATTTCAAATTCATCATTACATTCATCCCCATTGGCTCATGAAGGACATTAGGTATTTTACCTTGCTTCACTCCATCATTACTAATCTTTGAATCAGTTGAGCATCCCAAATTAGATTCACACTTGTCTTGTAGATCCATAACTCACATCAGGAGTTCAAGACTGAGATCAGGGTCTTCTATTTCTTCAGCAAATCTTAGGAATTCTTGCACAAAATGTCCTTTCAATCCTTTCAAGGGCTCATCATAAGTTGGAATTTTCTCCTCATGGATGACATGATTGAGAGTATCTTCATCTCCAAATGGGAATGAGAATATCTCCTCATCATGGGTAAGCACATAAGTTGGTTTCTCCATTTAGAAGTTCACAAAGAACCATTTCCTCTTCTTCATACCTTGCATCATCATCGGAAATTCGAGGATACCATATTGCAGCTCAAAGTTCCTCAATGCTTCCTCTAGATCAATATTCCTTTGGGAAGGAATGTTTGATCCTATCAAGATTGGGATCTCATCCTCCTTTTCAGTTGTCACTATATAATTCATCCTCTGCTATTTTAGTATAGAATGTTAGCTCATGTATTTACTTCTTTTTACACAAGTGTACCTCATTTTATTCTCTGGAAGTAATATTTCCATGTATACTTTCACGAAGAACCAATTCATCTAAGTGTTGGAAGAAACTTCTAGTCAACAACATTCCAAATGAGGTCGGAACATCTACTACCAAAATTATCATTGAAACCTTTATCTAGAAATTTGGCAGTGAGGGCCACCTATGCATCTTTGATCTTCCCTATAAGTGGGACTTATTTTAACTCCATGGAGTAACAAGAGCCACTAAGATGAGTCATGGTGAGTTTAAGAGCCTTGATAACCTTCACAGGAATTACATTGTCAGAGGCACTTGAATCTATTATGCAATTATTCAATACATATTCTCCAATGAGAAGGGAGACATATAAAGGGTTGACCTTATCGATCTTAGATGCACTCAAAGAAAACATGTTTTGTGATGGAGGTGTAGGTGGGTTTGGTAGTAGTCCTTTAGAAATAGGACTCACAATATTGGGGTTTGGACTACTACCCTTGATATGCCAGACAAATATTTCAAACTATTCAGATGAGTCCACAAGTATTGAGTTTTAGAAATCTGCACTTTGGTCCTGTTCATATGTTGTACGATGTCAAAAAGTAGATGCAGATAGGGGAGATGTAGACACTACTTTTGGAGTTAGGATAAGCTTAGAAGTAGGGGTAGATGTTTAGAGAATGGAGGGTATTTTGAAATGTACACTAGGAAATTTTAAAGTACTAGATTGTGTAGGAGTGGATTTAGAGTTAGAAGAGACATTGGAATAATTACTTGGAATAGAAGGTGAATTCTTTCTCATCATGGGATCAAGTTTCTTTAATGTGGACTCCATGAAAGGTGGGAGTAGATATCCTCAAATGATTATTTTTTTTTGCAGAGTCACCACAGGAGGATCTTTATATTCTTTTTTCTTTGCAGTAGTGGAGGAAGATGTTCCATTTTTAGACTAGGAGCAAGTAAACACAACACATTAGAAACTCGGTGCCTCTTCACCATCATCATCTTCACTCCCTGAGTGATATTTAATGAGGCCATTTTGAGTGTCACCACCCACTTCTTCTATCTCTAGGAAATCACCGCCTTTACTTTCTTGTTCAAGCTCCTCTTAAATTTCTTGAGTTCTACAACTTGCTTTGATGGGTGGGGCCTCCAAGGTAAGCCTTTGAGGTAATCTGAAATTTGATTTCTGTTATTCAATTGAGGATATACTATTTCAAAAATTTCCTTCTTCAATGATGCCATTTAATTTGCTAATTTTTGTAGGAATGAATCGGTTCTCTCATCTTGAGGATGTTGATCCTTTCCCTTTGAGGGATTCATGATATTTTCAGATAGGATGAGATCGTCATCGACTTTAATGGAAATTATTTTCACTTCTGCTAGATTCCTTGGTTGGACCCTTCATAGTAAGAATCCTACCTCTGGTGATTAGGAATTAATAAATAATCTTCTCACGTTATTGTCAGATGGCGAATCATCTTATGGTATTCTCTTGAGTAACCTGTTGAAATGGGCCACAAAGTCTCTCATAGTCTCCTTTGCCTCTTTCTTCATTTGTACCAATTAAACGATGAGGTCTTGGAAATCTTCAGCAAATTTAATTTTTTTTTCGAACCTAGATTTGATATCATCCCAACAGGTGATTGATCTGACAGGTAGGAGGTAGAACCATTCTGTTGCTTTTTCTTGGAGAGATTCCACAAACAATCTTACAACATATTCATGTTCGACTCCAAGAATTCCACATGATGTGGTGAAGGCCGATATGTGCTCTTCAGGGAGTTGCATTCCATCACCTTTGAACTTGGGAAATTTCTTACAGGATTTTTTTATAGATTGTGAAGAGGGGGTGTAAGAGCGAGTGGACCTATATTTCTTCCCCATGGAACAATGGGTTGGGTATTTATACTTCATCCGCCATTGTTGCTTTTATTTTAGCTTTAGATTCTTCTCTTGCTTCAACAAATTCTTCTTCCAATCCTTCTTCTAGTTCTCGTTCTTCTTCACTTGGGAACTCAATGCTCAATGATGGTTGAAAGATGGGAGAATTTGTAGGGGGTATCAACATGAGTTTGAATGGGATTACCAGGAGTACCACTTGAAGACCTGGATGGGGATGAGGCTTGAGAAAAGTAGTATGGATTATCTCTAATTTTATCTTGATGATTTTGCAAAGCCTTGAAAAGTGGGGTCAACAACTCCTCTCAATCTATTCAACTTGGTGTATCTCTTTTCAACTAGTTTTGGGAAAATTAATGGGAATACAAAAGAAAATTGTGGAATATGAAAGGTCACTTGTAGGAATCGAAAATGTGTCTTTCGGTGATGGATTTCCATAATTCTCTTATTTTTTTTTTTTTCAATTTTTGTTTTGGATATTTGATTTTTTTAATTTTTGGATCTTGTGATCATATTTTGGGTGTAGATGTTGCAAACTATGCCCCATGCTTGGTGCGAAAAACTATTGGTGAGCAAAAAATTGTCATGTGGAAAAATTGGAGGATATCTTGTTAATGCTCGGGAATCTAAGTCCCTCTACTTGAATGGTGTAGCTGCTTGTTTACATGCGCATGTAAAATTTATTTTCTATGGTGGCTTTATGGTGGGGATCCAACAAGGGGACTCTGTTATATTGATCTTGTGGCAAAGCTAGCAATTTCTTACTAGAGGAAGGACTTACAAGATATTGGGAAAGGGAGTGAGAAAAGGGGGAGGGAATAATGTTGTAGGTAGAAAATCGAGTCCTACACTCATTAATTGGAAATTTCAACACACGTAATTTTATAAGAAACAATTAAGGAAACAAAAATAATATCGATTAAGATTTATGAACACAAAGTATCAATAAATCCCCGATCAAAAAAGGATAAAAATCCTTCTTCTTGTATTGATCCTTGAGCAAAATTGTACATGGAAAGAGTGGAAGAATGTAGAGATGAGAAGTAGAAGAATTGCTATATATTTTCTTACTCATAAGGAATGATCTCTCATGAAATCACAAAAATGAAAACCCTTTGGAAAGGGGTTGCTTTTACAATTTATAGAAAGAGAAATGACTCTTTGCCTACCCCCAATTGATCTTTCACATGTCTTTACACAACTTATGACTTAGGAAAATATTAAGTCCCTTTTTATAAAATAAAGGTGACTTATTACATTATAATCATAAAGTCACTTTCAAATTTAAAATAAGGCATTATGAAAAAGAGAAACCCAATGAAGAATTAGAACATGGAGGAAAGATAAAGTTGGGGGAGGAAGAGAGAGAGAGAAAGGAGAGAGAGGAAGAATCACATTGATGAAGAAGGTGCCCCTAATGAAGTCCACTTATCCTTGCCAGATGATCCGATGAAACACTCTAATGCAGTGAACTCTAGATCCCCGAATGGCTTACACCATGAGAAACCTCCTTTGGATGACCCACGGACACCGCAGACTAAGTGTTTAGAAACACTGTTGAGTGATTCCATTGGTGACCATGAGTGCCACTCATGAAGATCCCTTTGAAGAGATAGAAGCTCAAAATGATCCTGCCATGACTCTTTGCAATATTGTTATGCTAACTTGAAAATTCCAATGAAGCACACCATGGAAAATTTGATGATGATTATTGAAAACTCCACCTCGCACATGATACATAGGAAACATGAACCATGAAATGAGTGTTGAAAGACATTGTTGGGGTCTTTAGAGGTGGGTTCCATATGACCTATGAGCAATGCTTATGATGATCCTATGTGAAACTTACATGTTCCGTTGATGAAGATGACTCCTGGGTGATGCATTCACTTGTACACATTGAGGAAATAAGCGATGAACATTGATGAAGACACCATCAATAACAATGAAGAATGCCCATTTTGTAGACATGAAAAAAAAAATATAAGCCATGAAAAACCACCATTCCTTTGATCTTCTGATTGCACCCATGAATAGGAAACTAGAAAAATATATGAACTTGAATTCCTTGCTTCCTAGAACACTTTCTACAACTGGAAAGGTGGGCTTACTATTTTTAGTAAATTGGAATTTCCACCCTTTTGGATCCGACCGGTGAAATTAGATTTTTTGATTACCCCTGTGTACACTACTTCTACCTATAATTATCTTTGACATGACTTACTAATAATAGCAAGTGCCTGTGTAGGAAACTTACTTTTTTTAACAAGTGACAATTTTCACCCTTTCCAACTTTGGTTATTGTTTTCTCCTTTTGGTTGATCCCTATGCACACCACCTTTGGAACGCTTCTTATGAGACCTTACTAAAAATAGTAAGTGCTCATGTAGGAGGCTTACTATTTTTAGAAATTGGGTTTTTGGGTGTTGAATTTTTACAAAATTGGTTTTTCTAACATGGGATTTTCTTTCTTATTGCACCTCTGAAGTTTCAAAACAAACCGATATCAGGAACAAGAGAGATTAATTTTTAAAAAATTTGTTCAGGGAAACTAGGGTTTGATCACAAAAAAATATTTTATCTTACATGTAAAATCTGGCACATGGGTTTTTTTGGCCTTTGATAATGGAGAAGAATGCAACAAGTTTTGTTTTGATCGTGCACTAGTTTTTTAGATATTGCATTTTTTCATTTTTGGTGCCTTTGCTTCATTTTGGACAAAAATGGAGTTTTGAGCATGGATTTTTGGTATTTTATTACAAAAATAATGATTCTAAGATCCAAGGAGATCGTAGAATGATAAATGGTGAAGGAATTTGGAAAAAATAGCCGAGTTAGGGTGCAAATGGAGAGATGTGGGGGAAATGAAGAAAAAATGACAAGTGTGGAATATATAGTGTGAGAAGCCAAAAGGAGGGGATGGGGTGAATTTTTCATCCTCATTATTCCTTTATAAAGGCACAATGGGTACAAAAAAATGTGCCTTAGCCCTCTGTCGACACTTGTCATGCATGCGTTAGGTGAGAGGAATGGAGGAGGGGGGAAATAAGCACCTGGAGGCTTCGTGACGGTTGTATGATGAACCATGGGAAAATAAGAAGGGGGAGTTTTTTTCACCTATTTTCCCTTTGGAAAGGTGTAATGGGGACATTAAAACATGCCTCAGCCTAGCGATGCCACGTGTCCCTTTGTAAATTTCACTAAGTGTCAAATAACATACTTTGGAGGGTGACTTAGAAAAACCATAACTTGTGCTCCCAGATGAATATTTGGACGCTTATTTATATGATTTTTCATGGAAAATACCTTTTAAGAAGAATGGGAGGGTTTCCATGGCTTGATTATGCTTTAAAACCCTAAAAAATCTCATTTTTTCTCGGTATCTCCCATTGTGCATGGAAAGAATGAGTTGCCTAGAAAAATTCATGGGGTTTAAAGTTGATATAATTTTTCCACCTTATAAAGGGTTGAAATTTATTTCCAATGATATATTGTTAGGCTCAAAAATCATTCGAGGAGATCCCAGAATCAATTCTCAAAGCTCGGGTACTCTTTCACGGCAAGCTCCTTCGGCCTCAAAACTCATTTTCAATGAGGCGGCTCCTAAAACTCGAAATTTCATAGAATCTTCCAAAACACATTCCTTGATGTTCTTGGATCTTGAATACCACTTCATGATGAATTTTAGCCTTTGATTCACTCTAGGGGTTGGTGCACTATTCCTAGGAAGGATGATGATAGCCCCTCCTAAGATTGCTTGAAACTTTTCTTTTAGAGAGAGTGCTCCAAAAGTTCTTGAATGCTTTATTTCTTCCTAAATCACCGGGGAACAGATGAAAATGAATTGTGAACCATTTGAATGATAGGATATGGCTGGTATTTGGAATATACTAAAATGAGGGTGTCTTGGGAAGGTATGGCTTTAAATTTTTTTGACAACTGCGGTATGGTTATCCTGTTTTCTATTGATTTTTTCCTTGCGAAAACATAGGATGCTTTGAAATTTTTCAACACCGCACTATGGTTTTCCTATTTTCTATTGAATTTTTCCCTATAAAAACATAGAATGACACAACACCAAAAAAACTAGGTTCTGAGATCCTGCATAGACACATGCACCCATAGTGGTATTTAGTGCCTAAGTGCCCTTGCACTATCATAGGTGCCCTAGTACAAGCTTGTTCAATAGTTGCAAAATTTACAGAGCAAAATGGGCCCTAAGTACAAGCTTGTTCAATAGTTACAAAATTTATAGAGCACAATGGTGGCATTATGCCCTTCCCGCTTATAAGTTTCTCCAGTCTACACAATCTTGACGTCAGTGTAAATTAGTTAAGTCCTTTTCTCTCTCTCTTGCACTTAGGGTTTCATATTTATCTAGCTTATTGATTGTGTCATCTTGTATGTAGTAGCTGTATATCATTGTTATATATGTGACTCTGCAATTAGGGTTTATACAAAAGCATATTTTTGTTAAATCATTTGGTGAACCCACCATTCAAACCCTACCTTCTGAGAATGCATTGCAATCTTCCTCCTTCTAAATTCATGGATCAATCTTCTTATCCTTCTTTCACCCAAACTAAGGTTTATGACATGATTATTTCCATTGCTAACTTTATGCAAGTTCGTACTCAACATCATCCTCACTTCATTACTCCTATGGCTGATCTAACTATCAATTTAGTCACCGGTCACCTACTCGTCCTCCCTGCAACTCAAACCATTTCTATCCCACTACATATCACTTCTACATATCCTACAACCAAATCTAAGGGTTATGAAATCATTTACTAACTTAAGAATACATAGAACAAAATATCTCTTCATGATTTATTGTGAAGTGCACCAGATTTTCATAAAATATTAGAAGCCACCCTTTCTCTATTCACATTTAAAGCAATAACTCACCGATGGCCTTCACACATCTCATTCGGTCTCTCAAAATCTACTACATTCTATATCGATTAGTGATGAGAATACTCCACCATATGCTATTGACAATCCATTTGCACCTCTCGCTTATCAACTGCTACCATTAGTACCATTAGTATCAAGCGTGTACTCATTGACAATGGATCTGCTATAAATATATGTGCTTGCTCCCTTCTCGGGAAAATTATTATTATTAAAAATGTATTTACTAAAAATTCTACTCTCATTCATGGCTATGAGTCCACCCCTCGCACATGTCTTGACACTATTACTTTACCTATATAAGTTTTCCTAAAATAATTGCTACAGTATTCTTCATTATTGATTTACCATTTCAATTTAATCTCTTGCATGGTAGAGCATGGATTCATGCAATGCATGTTGTCCCTTCTATAGTTCATCGATGTGTTAAATTCTTACATGATGGATATGAACATACCATTGCAACTGCTGACTCGGATCCATTCAAGTTTTGCCGCATATACCCTATTATTACTATGCCCATTCCTCCATCACAGTCTATTCCATATATCAATATTGGTACTTATGATGTTGGACAATCTAGTGTTCCACAATCTTCTTCCACCTTTGCAAGTGTACCATCCATTCCAACTCATACTACGTGCGATGACACATTACACAATCTTAACTTTACTCCCATTGAGATAGATGAATCCTACTTCAATGATACTTTCATTCTTATTGGCCTGCAGCGAATATCAATTCAAGAAACAAACCCCTTTCACTAATGCTATGGTACTTTTTTGGGGGGTTTTTCCATACATTGGACATCGTATCACCTTCCTCATCTTCACATGAAAACCCCGTATCGATACTTCCTCCTTTCACATGCACTCTTCTCATAATTAATTCTTATTGTCATCACATTCCATTTGATCCTACTTGCTCTGATATTGTTTACACACATGATGGCTAGACTCGGCTAGGATTCATAAAGGATAATATCCTCCCTCTAGCTCATTATCTTCACCTCTATCATAGATACATTCACATTACTTCTACTTATGGCCTCTACATCCTCCATCTACTAGTATTTGTTGCACTTATTCACTCACACTTAGAAAATATTGGCTTGACTACATTGGTGGAACTTTGGATCATAATCATATTGATATCACATTTCCCATTCCTTTTAATTGTGTTTCTATTTATAATGATTCATTCCTCGACTATACACAAAATCTCACTCACTGGTATGTACATGGTTGTCCACTACCACCTTTAACTGATGAAAAATACACAATGGGCATGTATAATTTACACCGTAGGGGATCTTTATATGATCAACCCCATACTATTTCTTACAAGGTGTTTGACGCTTCTCCATTTGACTTTGACCATGAAAATGATGATCTCTAGATGATATTAGTTAATTCTTTTCTACATCATACACTTGGGGGGCATCACACTCATCCTCCCCCTCTTAGCGTTATTAAGTGTTTCTCATTCATCTATTATGTTCCATGCTTTATACTTCCTATTTATAAACATTAATATTACACAACTTGTATCATCATTACCCTATGATGCAATCTTGTGCTAAGGTTCACACTTGACTATTGAGGGCATACTACATCCATTAACCTCACACACTACACATTTCACGCTTTGCACTTCACGATACATCTTTCTAGCATTCACTTCCCACACATCATACTACCCTACGACACACTCTAGTTCCATGGTTCATACTGACTGTTGAGGATCTAAATATGAAATTAACCTCACCCCATTCACTCTTTACGCTCTATGCTTCACGATCTATCTTTCTAGCACACATTTTCAAACCATTTCTTGATGATGCACTCTTATTCTATTGTTCATTCTTGGATCGAGGGGTATTTTACAACCTGAAACTCATCTCATACATACACATCCACTAGTGGGCACACTGATCCTATCACATTCACACATTGCATTCCATTCCATACTACTCATTCACAACATATTGCATATCTTGGTTGCACTTACTCTTGCTTGCTTATAGTTACATGTACACTTTTCTTACTATGTTAGTAAGATATCTAGTATGTCATTATCTTTTATATATACAGATGCACATTCACTTGGTATTTTGTTGTAAATCTAGACTTTCTACGAGATCTTTAGACAAGTAACAATGATGATTGGCATTATACCTCTTACTAGTCCCACCAAGGCTCATGGGGCATCTACATTTTATTACTCTTACACACTATAGGTGACATTGTTTCATTTTATACTACTTCTTACTCTTCCCAAAGACACTACTTTCTCTTTGGTCCATACACACTTTGGCATACTCTTTATCTTTCTAACATACTAATAGGTGCTTCATGTGCAACATTTGCTTTACAGGACTATTTTCCACCATGGTTGTTTGTTACTCTTGCTTTTCATTGTTTCTTTATTATATTCCATTGTTTGCGGGCTAGGCCCTATGTCTTGTTTGATCACTTCTTGTATGTTTTTGGCTGCTTCGACCATGAGTGTCTTGTGACATTGTGAGTGATATCCCATATTTGAAACCCAATTTTTGTGGTCCATCTTATATGTACATTTTCTTGTTACATTACTTTTATGACATGCTTGCTTCCTTTCTCGCTCACACAAGCATCTAGCCACTTTATTTGCATGTTCCTTGGTTTATACCATGCACATCCCCTCCCCATGTAGGGTATCAATTTCAAATCATCATCAAGTCCTCTTCATTTGGTTGTATTCTCCTAAAGACGTTGCATGTACCCCAAATGAGGGGGGGACATATATTGGGCGAATCGGTCACCCCACACAACAACTTAGAGCTACAATATAGGCCTACACAATACAAGAAAAACATACTATATAGTTATAGAAATGACCCACAATATGAATTGGGTCATCAATTCAACATAAAATCCAATGCCCAGATACAGACACTAGCTCCTGGGCACTCATGACCTTGGGGATGGAATATGTGTGGGATATAGACAAACTAGTTAGTTAGGCTAGAATCTAATGTCTTCTTGGCTACACACACTTGGAAATTGTGAATCACCCAAAAACTGAATCTAAGGATATTAGCCAAAAAAGAAGGCCCTCTAACATTTTCTAGCTGGTGTGATAGATCGATCAGCGAGGATGACATACTTCGAAGGCTCGATCAATATCGAGCTCTGGCGTGATTTCAAGATCATCTATAGGTTGTGGAATACGTGGAAAATGACTGGGATAGTTTCGTGTATGTCTCTCGGATAAGGTCATAGGGTGGATGGTAAATATAGTTGACTCTATGGGTGATTCTACGGCCTAGTGGGATAGTTTAGAACTCCTTAGCTGACTTAGTTGAGCTAGTCTCCTTAGCTTGTTAGCTTGTATCTAGTAAGGATAAGCTGTTCGATGATGATAGGTGGAAGTGGAGTAGATCGAATACTAGTGTACGTAGGCCGGTATCTATGTCGATTCACTTATGGATTCGTTGGGTTGTGGGATTTGTGGGTCACTGACCGTATATTCGTGGTTGTTGCGGTCTGCTTATGGTCATGTATGGAATCGAGTCCCTAATCCCTAGTATCCGTAATCGTATGCTTTCTCGGCTTCATATTTAGAATCAATAAGCTGTGTGATCTTCTCGAGAATATCTTACGACGGTTGTTCGTGTAAACTGAATTCTTAGGTGGTATCTATATCTATGAGGTGTCTCTGCGTCATTTGTGGGACAAAGGATCACAACCAAATGTTTGCTCTCTTTCAAACCCCTCCACAGTCATGCGGGCATGTATCTAGGGTAATCTGTAGTTTGGTTGACTTGACCAAAATATGTGTGCTTGGTCGTCTTCTATGTTTAACCCGTGCAGTTGGAAACTGATTTGTTGCAAGTTTACCATTGTTTGAAGACTTGGATCTTGAGATTTTGATCTATATCGATTATATTTGTGTGAGATTGGGTTGGGGCATGATTGGCTCGAATATGTATTCTCTGGGCTCCCTAGGTCCCGTGATTGTCATACAGAAGAAATAATATAAATTAACTACAACAAAGTGAAATTTAACTACTTTGAATATATCTATAGCATATATGATTTCTCTATTTTTGTATTTTTACGATGAACTATTGAATGAATTTAAAGAGTAACTATTTAACATATCTAGAATTGATGACTAAAATAACAAATTAAAACAAACAAGATAACCGAGTATAGCTATTTGTATGTGCAATGTGAATCTATTCTAAATAATGAAATATTTGATCTAGTCTATTTGCAAGACTCTCGATCCTACCTCAGAAGTGAGGAATGAATCATAGTCTCTCAGAAACTATCAATCCCCACAACTTCCCTGGCAATATCGAAAGTGAAATTGACTGAAATAAAGTGATTAACTACTCTATTTGATATGTTTCTAATTTAGAACTTTGAAAGCTAGAACCTGGATTCTGCAGAACAGTGGCGAATCCGATGGTGTGTGTGATCTTGTCCCCTCAGTGTGATCTCCTCGTTCCTTCGTGTTCACGTGGATCTAGAAAAGCGTGTAATGCTAGCATCAATAGAAGTAGATATTGGGACAAAGGCAGCTCAAGATACGAGGCTGAATACTGATGCGAGTAGAGAGGGATAGCGCAAGAGTACGAGCTTGGCTTATGCGATTCCTAGCGGGATTTATTGCGAGTCATGCAACATAAAGCGTCAGAAACTGAAACTATCTGTTTGAAGAACAAAACCTGCAACTTTAATGGCTTCTATTGAAAACAAACTATTCTACTCGATGGATTGGATGAAATATCAACAACACTTGCACAAGATGGATATGTGGCTTCTATGACAAAACAATACTAACTAAGCATGCAATGAAAGAAACTAAGGACTCTAAACAAAATGAAAGACTAATCTATTGCAAAGAGAAATTCAGAGGCAAATTTGAGGGGCCATTTGCTTGAGCACAAGCCAACTATTTATAGCATTTGCATTTACCCAAGGTAAAAACCAAATAGAACTCTTAAACTATAAACAATGGAAAAACACTATTCCAGGGAACCAGAATCATTAATGCAAGCTTATGGCGGTGAAAAAAAGCTGGTGAATCATTGATTTTTACGTGAGTCGTGTTAAAAGAGCTTTCTGGAAAACGCGTAAAGGACCACCGCCAAGCGGGCGGCGGTTCTGAGGACCCTGCCTGTTCGGGGCGGCGGTCGAGACCCGCCGCCGCCCGGGGGTGGCGGTTTCATCATTGAAGAGAAGAAGGCCAAGAAAAGAGGGGAAAAGGGAAAAACAAAGCACGCGGGGGCTAGGCGGGGCATGCGGGATGTTAACGCATACTTGGAGAGCTTTTCGGATCCCGAACACCTTGCGAGGAGACTTGTATCATCATTGGGGGGCACGTGTTACGTTGTTCCGGCGGTGCAGTACCCTACAATTTTGGGTACGTACATATTGCCCCCTCGGAGAAGCGTTTTAGCCATGAAGAGGCATAAAACGGTGGGTCAGTATGGCGGTCCCGAAATGGGAAGTTAGAAAGTTATACGATACATCGTCAGTGTGTGTTGAAATGCGCCATCAAAATTCCTGCCACTACAAAAATGAAAAGAGAACTCAAGTGCAGATAGACACAATAATTTGGAAAATAAATGCTAAAATAATAGGAAATGAGAACGTACCATTCGTGCGGGGATAAGAACTTACCTCCGTCGGTGCTCCAAACACTAAAAAAAGGCATTTTAAAACAAGTCAGGTTTGCTATATATATGAAAGTGGGCCCATTTTCCTATTCATTTGTGAGTTGATTTGATTGATTCTGAGCTCTGGAACCCACGGTGACGGTTTCTTGCGTGAGTAGAGTCAAAACGTTCGTGACGGGATAGTGATCATGCCTCCGTGAGTGGAACATCGACCCGCGAGATCACAGGTTAGTTTTCTTCAATTTATCCTTTTTACCCCCTTAATTTTAAAATGCTAAAATCTTTGTCATGGGGGGGTAATTTTTGAAAATGTTAGTGTTAAAAGGTCCATCTAGGGGGGCGCTCTTGGGTAGGCTTTGTTTTTAGCTAAAATGGTCCTTTTTAGCGTTTTTAGGCCTTTTAAATTATAAAACCGCGTGGGTTTTGGGACACCGCCGCCACTGCCCCGGCGGCGGCGGTTACCTGACTTGCCGCCGCCTGTTCGGGGGCGGTTACGACCGCCGCCCTTAACTAAAACCTCCTCCTGCTCGGGCGGCGGTTTTGCCTGAGAATGCCAAAAGAATATCTGTTTAAGGTTGTTTTTGTGTTTTTAGCATTTCTACGTGTTTTCATGATTTTTCTAATATCACTCAGATTCTAACTTGCTTTGTTTTGTGTGTTTTGGGTGTATGCGGGAGAGAGGAGTATATCGGTGGAGCGAGAGAGAGGAGTGTGGTGGCTCCCAGGAGTACTAGATGCCCTTTCACAGGATGAGGAGGACACTCTTCAGAGGGCCGGGATACTACGTATCTCGCGCGTTCCACATGTTGCACCATCCAGTCACATTCTTTGTGACCTATTCTCATATTGGGATGTTGATGGAACACCTTCCGATTACAGGAGTCGCGGTGAGTGGACCATCACTTTGGAGGATGTTTATCACATTCTAGGGGTCCCGATCATTGGGAGACGTCTGACCCTTGAGACAGCAGGCTCACGGGCCCAGATAGCACAGTGGGCCACATACATGGGAGATGCAGTCATCTCCACGGGTTCGAAGAAGGGGGTCAGAGTTCGATCCATTCCTAGTTTTCCCATCCCCTTGCTTTGCCAGGCTATTATGGGGATCCTTGCCTCGAGATTGATCGGGGACAGGAGGAGGAGACACCTTTGTTATCTTCTTTGGTCCCCCATCATTGCACGAGATAGAGGACATGGCCGGATATATGCAGGGAGCGAGATATTCTTGGGACACCTACCATGATTTTATACGGGGTAGTCCGTTTACGAGGGGCGATCCTTGAGCCACCCGACCACAGTCATGAGTTGGGTTTATGAGCACTTCATTCCTTATGGTAGAGGTGTAGAGGTGACGAGATCCCGGAGGCTGTGAGGGTAGCTAGATGGGAGATATGTCGGTGCTCGAGCACCTCATCGCCGATTGCTTCTCGACCACCTGTTGACATGGAGGCCACACCGTATCAGACTATGGCAGGTATATGGGGTGAGGAGGCTCTTACTTTGATCTCCTGCTCCACTACAGGGCAGCTTATTGACAGAGTGGGACGAGTGGAGATACACCCCTTTGGCCGAGTTCCTCAGCAGTTTGGCCTACCCTACATGGGCATGCTTCCCCAGTGGCGCCGGTGTATCTGAGTCGGTTCGAGAGGCCGAGAGGGTCCTAGAGGCCGGGGTTGGACAGTGGTTACTCCTGGCATTCCTATTATGGCCAGGAGGGTAGTACGTGCCAGAGGGAGAGCTGGTGCGCCTCAGGCACCCTTGCTTCAGATTGCCACGGGCCCTACCCATAGTAGCGATGACCCCATTGACATAGACTCTGAGTCGAGGAGTTTACAGGGGGAGAGGAGAGGAGGACAGCGATCTGAGTGGCATGACACTCGGGATATTATGCGGCGAGCGAGGGCGAGAAGAGTGCGAGAGAGTTACTCTGGTCTCAGAGGAGCCACTCTCCCAGGGCCATGGCGGGGAGGATGAGTCCGTTGCGGGATGCTACGTTGCTCCAGTCACAGGAGCAGCCCCCGGTCGGTGGCGGCATCATCGTGGCGAGTCTTGACCCTAGCGATCCATCCTGGAGGCCTAGTGATCTGAGTAAGTTACCATCCTTCCTTTTAATGTTTGTTTTTAGTTAGGATTTCCTTAGTTGCTATCTCTCTTTTTGTTTTATCTTGTATTTCTAATCTCTTGTTTTGTTTCTAATTTGTTTTCTCCTTTGTTTTACGAGAGACCATGATGAGTGGCGGGACTTGATTCGTAGGGTATGCCGATACCTAATGATCCCCATGGAGAGGACCCGCGTAGAGTTGTCTGTGGATCTTTGGGAGCCCTCGGCGGTGTAGTAGACATGCTTGGCGTCTTTGCCCCAGTCTGGCATGTGGCCAGGATGGTATCGACTCTCGCACGGAGCTAGCGGGGTATAGGACAGCCGAGCGCTTGATGAGGAGTCATTCTCGTGGCGAGACTGCGGCTGCCCCTCGGGATCCTGAGCCCTCCGTGCACTCAGAGCGCCGGCGTAGCCGGAGTCCTAGGCGTGGGTGTGCGCCTTCAGAGGGGTCTCGTAGGGATTGAGAAGCCACTTGGCTCTCCTAGATTTTGTATGATATATTCTTTTGTATATCCGGGCTCTTTGAGCGTTTTGACCATGCTTAGCGCATGATGGCATTGTACAGAAACTTTGAGAAACTTTTATATATATATATATATTTTTTTGGATCAGACTTTTGGCATTTATGGCTTTGTTTCCTTTCAGTTTCCTCATGTAAATTATGATGTTATGCATGTATGCTCTTTAGAATGTATGTAATGGAGAACAAATGATGCAAGTGTTTTATTTTCTTTTTGTATTTCATGATCTTTGATATATGATAATGTAGATCTGATGTGATTTTGAATCTTAGTTTCTGTAAGCAATTTTGGATACTTCATATTTGTTTTGGCAAAGTGGTGAAGATAAGCTGATATGATGAGCAGATAAACCTGCCCCTACTCCTAACTCCACGCAACTAGTAAGATGCGAGGGCTCATCACCGAGAGTTGGGAAGGGCGCAAGTTATGAAATGTGTTGAAATGATAGTGATGAAAGATAGACAAAGCTTTGGCGGAACCAAATTAGGATGCCACAAGCCTACTCCACTCGAGTGACTTCATAGTTTTGGGATGCTGACTTGCTTTTGGTTTATCTAGACTTAGATCCGTAGATGGCCACATGGTAGACAAAATCTGGGTTTTTAGGATTTTGAACTCTCTTGGAATTTTGAACATCTGATTCATTTGTTTTTGACTCAAGACTTCAAGATTTGAATTGTTTGTTTATGACCTTTTGCATTTGTTTGTCAAGAGGACCCCCTACACTTTGCCCCATGCTACTAGTAAGAAGCGTGGGTTTATCACCATGGGGAAAAGCATAGGCGAGTAAGGGCATTTCCATCCTTTCCCAACCCTACGTCACTAGTAAGAGATGAAGCTCATCACCGAAGGTTGGTGGGGGCAAGGAAATGTGTAAAATTAAAATTTTTGTTTGATCAATATTTGACTTGTTTACTTGAGTAAAATGTCGGTATGTGCTTATTTCAAAAGAGATATACATATGGGATAGATGTGACACCATGAAGCTTCTAGAACGGACCATAGGCAAGACACCTATCTAAGAAGAAACCAAAAGTGAGAATAAACCCATGAGATCTTGGCATGGTTACCGTTAAGACCTTGTCATATCTAGCTTTATTTGATGAAATGATTCAGAGATAGTTTGATGATATCATGGAAATGGAGAAGTATGATTAGAGTGTTTATGCCAACAACATCATGAGTTTGTAATGAATTGCTTTGAGAACAAATTCCTTGATCACATTTTTTTTTTTTGCATAAAACAAGCGGACAAAATGATCCTAATCTATATGAAGATGCTGATGTAGATGTAATTATAAATAGTGCTAGTTGCTTACGCGTAGAATCGTTTGAGGTGTAGGGAATTGATTGTTTCACCAAATTCCTCACCTTCCAGTGTACATAAGAGGTATGCACCATTTCCATAGTCCTTCATGACTCGGTATGGGCCCAACCATTTGGGCCGGAACTTCCTTCCTTCGCCGGTCTTTTTGTCGATCAGTTATCTAGCCTTAGAACTAGATCACCTTCATATATGTCACGTTCATAGACTTTCTTGTTATACTGCCGGCACATCGGTCAGCATAGACTCTGTGCCGTTGTTCACATCTAACCTAGCTTCATCTAGGCTTTCTAGTTGGGAAAGACGTGCTTCTCTATAAGCGTCTTCATCCAGGATCCCTTGTAATGAAATGCGGAGACTGGGTATTTCAACCTCAAGCGGGGAAGCCTTACGCCCGAATACTAGCGAGAAAGGAGTCACTCTGTTGGTGTTCTTATTGAGGTTCGGTGGGCCCATAAGGCCGGATATAACTTCAAATGCCAATCTCGTTTGTTTTCTTTCACCGTTTTAAGGAGAATGGCTTTTAATGTTTTGTTTGTCGCCTCAGCCTGTCCATTGGCTTGAGGGTAATATAATGAAGCCGTATGATGGCTTATTTTAAATTTATTGCACAATTCGTGAACTTCGTCATTCTTAAAAGAAGTTCCATTATCTGAGATAATGATTTGCGGGACACCGTACCTGTAAATGATTTGGTTCAAAATGAACTTGGCGATTACAGAACCCGGTACAGTAGTAAGAGGCATAGCCTCTACCCACTTGGTAAAATATTCGGTGGCCGTGATTATAAAATTATGGCCATCGGTGGATGAGGGAGAGAATTTCCCTATCAAATCTAGGCCCCATGTGGAAAAGGGCCACGGAGTAGCGATCGGTTGTAGAGCTTGTGCTGGCATGTGAATCTCGTGGGAGAATTCTTGACACTTATGACATCTGCGTACAAACTCTACTGCGTCGTGTTCTAGAGTGGGCCAGAAATAGCCCATTCGATGTATTTTATGAGTGGTGGCATGGCCACCGAAGTGACCCCCACACATTCCACTGTGAGATTCATGGAGAATCTTCTTGGATTCTTCTGTGTCGACACATCTTAGAAGCATTCCATCGAACGCTTTTCGATAGAGCACTTGCTCTATAATGACGTATTTTGCTACGATAATGCGTAACCACCTTCTTTGTTGTGGAGTAGCACTTTCTGGATACGTATGGTCCATGATATAATTAATGATATCAGTGTACCAAGGACACTCGGAGATAGGAGGTCTGGTTTCAATGTAGTATACGCACTCATCTGGAAAATCCAGATCTACTAGATCACCTCCATCTAATGGGTTATCAGCTAACCAATCCGATGATTTGTCCCTTAATGGACTTTTGATTTACAAATGTTAATTGAATTCTCCCATTAAGGTTATAAAACGTCCAACCTTTTTAGACAAGGACCCTTGCGTGAGGAAAGTTCGTAAATGGTCCGTTTTTACCATGACCCTTGTTTCTTGATTTAGCATATAATGTCTTAAGCGTTTGGTTGCAAAGACTATGGCGAGGCATTCTCGTTTTGCTTGTGTATAACGTGTTTCATAGTCGAGCAACGTTCGGCTAATGAAATAAATCACACGTTCTCTCTTGTCATCATCTTCTTGAGCAGCATACTAGGCTAGCGAGACATTGGTAGCTCGTGAGTATAAAATTAACGGGTGATCTAGCTTAGGTGGCATTAGCGTAGGTGGTGATAACAAGAAATGCTTAACTGCGTTGAAAGCTTCATTGCAATCTTCAGTCCAATCAATGCTATAATCTTTCTTGAGTAGATTGTTGATTGGATGAATGGTGAAACTTAAGTCAGGATGAATCTCTGGATTACACCAAGCTTTCGAGAAATGACACGATTCAGATTCATCGAAGGTGGGACCATTTCGAGAGGACAGCCCAAATTTTGGTTGGGTCAACATCTATCCCTCGTGATGATATGATGTATCCTAGGAGCTTCCCTCTGTTACACCAAAGACGCATTTTCGGATTTAGCGTGACTCGTATTCTATCGGACGTGAAAGAATGATGCGAAGTACTTCGGATGGTCACAACGCTTCTTGGCCTTAGTGACAAAGTCATCTACGTAGGATTCCATGATTTTATGAATTAGATCGTGAAATATATATGTCATAGCTCTTTGGTATGTAGCACCGGCGTTCTTGAGACCAAATGGCATAATGACATAGCAATAGGTTCCCCGAGGAGTTATGAACGTGGTTTTAGCTTGATCTTGTTCGAGATATTCTGATTTGATTGTATCCGAGAATCCATCCATGAGAGACAAAAGTTCAAATCCAGTTGTTGCATCAACAATGACATCGATGGATGGCAAGCGGGAAGTCATCTTTAGGACACGCTTTGTTAATGTCTGGAAATCTATGCGAGATGCGTATCTTCCCATTTTTTTAGAGCGGGAGCGATATTAGATACCCATTGAGAGTAATCGAATTTGGTTTGATGAATCCTACTTGGAGGAGCTTTATCACCTCCTCTTTCACCATGAGAGCTACCTTAGGTTTCATTGGTCTCGATTTTTGTTTAATTGGCTTTGCATCTGATTTAGTGACGAGGTTATGTACCATGCATATGTGCGGTGTAACTCTGTCATTTCTTTATAACTAAATGCAAAAGCCTTCGATGTTCTTTGAGGATTGAGTGTGTATTTCTACTTTGATGGAGTTAACGAGGATCCTAGTTTTAAGATCCTTGGTTCATCCTCTGTTCGATGTTAATATCAATTGTTTCTTCGATCAAAGAGGCGTTACCTTCTTCAAACTCAGGCGGGGTTGGAGGTAAATCTAAATCGTCTCCATTCTCGACTGAGTATATGCTAAGTTCCTTTTGTGGGGAAGCTCCATCATGGGATTCCGTAATAGGAAGATGAATGTGGGATTAAGGACAAATCTATCACGTGATGGGAGAGATGTAATGCTGCATAGGCGTTTAAGAAATCAAGAGTGGTTGTATCACTATCAATGTGTGTTAGGATAGTAGATTTGTCCTCATCTTTGTTCATTAAAGAGGGCTTGACATTGCTTTTACCAATGGTTCATCACGAAGGGATACCATGAAGCGGGTATCCTCTAACTTATTGTTTGGAGTGAAGCGTGATGTTGAAGTTCTTTATTGAATCAGCGAGAAGATTTTTCTCTCGCGGGATTGCTTGATTGATATGAAGTCAAACTCCTTGCTTAAATCTAATACAAGTTGTTTTGTAAAGTTGTAAGTGCTCGGCTTTCGTTTCATATATCTCGAGAGACTTGGTTTTTACCAATTGTGAGTCTCTAAGACTACGATGTTATCAACACCGATTCTCTTAGCTAAGATGAGGCCGAGGAGGAGGGCTTCGTACTCGGCGCCGTTGTTTGTGCATTGAAATTTAGTTTAAAGGAAAATGGTAGGACTTTTCCCTCGGGAGAAGTAAGGATTATACTGCCCTGACTCCATAATGACATCTAGCTCCATCAAAATGGAGAGTCAATATTTAGTTGGGAGTATAGATGTTGGGATATTTGTTGTGTTAACATCTTCTACCTCTACCATGCGAGAGATCTACTTTGGGAGAGAACCGACACCTAGGGAATATCCCATGCCTACTGAGAATCAAATGGTAGGAACATTGGTAGATCTGTTCTAATAATTCAACAATTTTTGTAGTAGTTCCTAATGATATTGTTTCTACTGAGCGTTAGCCTCATCTTTGGGGTGGGGTTGCCTTGGCTAGGCTCATAGTTTCAAAAAATCTGTCGTAGGTACCAACTTTTCTTTGGTTTTGCGTCGGTAGGTTTGTTAAGTTGGTTTGTTGGGAGTTGAACTCGAGTGTGCACTGCTGGTCTTTTCTTTAAGTCAGCTAGGTGTACATCGAATGGTTTTGGATCACCTTTGGCTACGAATATCTTCCTAAGTGTAAAAACCTTACTTCTTGAAATAGCGTAGAAGGGATTGCCTTCATGCGGTGTATCCATGGTGGTAGAGGATCATATTATAGTTAGTTTCCGATCTATAATATAAAACTCGGTCGAGGATGGTTTTGGGTCCTAAGGTGACCGGTAATATTATAGTTCAATCGAGGTGGCTTTAAGGCTATCATAGCCTCTTAGTGTGTTTGAGTTGTGGAACAATTGGTTTCTCCATACCCTAGCTTTTGAAGAAAGAGAAGGGGACTATGTTGACTTGCTGCCCCATCGTCTATCATTGCACGCTTTACATAGTTGTTATAAACCCATACTTGCAAATGTAAAATTTGGATCACCTCGGCGTGTGATCTCGGCATCATCGGCTTTGTTTATTTCGAATATGAATTCGACATCCCTATCCCTTTGCCCAGGAGGATGAACATCAAAGTCTATATGATTTTTTGTGTTTCGGGAGGTGGAGTGATGTTAATTAAATGACCTAAACCTAATGCTTCTAAAAGAGCAGCCCTGTGGGTAGGAGAGTTCTTTAGTAAGTCTAAAAATGAAATGTGCGAGAAGGTTTTTGTTAGGTCGTTAATTAAATCATAGGCACCCACAGGTTTTGCTACTACTTGTTGGAAGTTATCTGTCCTGGTAGGTGGCTTGGACTTGGCTGAGAGAAATACTCTCGTGTCCTTGTTATAACTTCGATGGGTAGTTCGGCGTCTAACTCTACTAAACCGACTATCTTAGGTCGTGGTGACTCCTAGTTGTGTGGTGACTAATGGATTTAGCGAAGTTGAAGCTTCATGATCATTGTTTCCTGTCATTACGCTCTTGTTTGTCCCAGTTAGATTTAGCCTATTGTTATCGTGATTTGGGAGCGGATCATTAAAGATCTTGAGGGGTGCGTTTTGAGGAAAGCGCCCTAAAAAAGTATTTGATCTTTGGTGACGTAGGATCTGCCAAGAACATATCCATGAAAAGTTGTCTTTGTTCATCTGGCAAGCGTTGCATGAACTTATTGTAGTCACGACACGTTCTAGTGTCATGGCCCCGAATTTTGTGGAAACCACAATATGAATTAGGATTGTAATTCCTAGTTTGTTGGTTTGGTGCGTATTGTGGCCCAAAATTTTGATCAAACCGTTGCCTATTAGGATTAAAATTTTGTGTTTGTTGTCTTTGGTTTGAATTTTGGTTTTGGTACCTAGTTGAATTTTGGCTTGGACCCTGTGTGGGATTTTCGTTGTTGTTGTTGTTGTTGTGGATGATTAAAATCCATTGTATTGATTGTCGGGGTAAAGTTGTTGTTTCGTTGGTTGTTTATTTGTGATGGAGTATTGACAACATTTACCTTCTTAGGCTGGTCGGTTACTCCATCTGTTGTTACACCCGATTTTTATTAAGGATTTTAGGTCCTTGATTGACGTTCGTGGTAGTAGGATAAGTTGTAGTGTTCTGGTTGGAGGTGATTAACCTCCCATTTGCTCCATATGTTTTGCGACCACTATCAATTGCCGCTTGATCTATTCGGAGAGTGCTCTCAAGTACTTCATCGTAAGTTCTTAATGGGAACTTCTGGACTTCTTCCTTCACCTCTCTGCTAAGAGAATGAAGGAATAAATCACATAGTTCCATCTGATCCATGTTTGGAGCACTTGCCGAAGAATAAAGAACTGTACGCCACCTTTGGATGAAATGGGTGACAGATTCATTGTGTTCTTGCTTGATGTGTAAGAATTCCCTGATTCTGTCCTTAATAATTTGTTCATGTCAAAGGCCTTGATGAATTCTGACACGAGTTGCTTGAACGAATGGATGGAAGCCTCAGGTATTCTATAATACCAATCGAGAGCGATGCCTTCCAAGGTTTTTGGGAATATTTTAGCAACAACCCCATCCCATGGGAGTAGTTCTCGAATGGCTGTAGCGTAAGCCTTGATATGTGCATTCGGATCTCCCTCACCTTTGTATTTGGGCAAGTCGGGAAGAGGTCTTGGAAGCATGACGCTTCGTATGGTGAAATCTAAGGGCTCTTTCAAATATTCTGAGTAGGTCCCTATCGCATAGGTTTCGACCATTGATGGTGCTTGTTGAGGGAGCGGCGGTGGAATGGGTTGTTGACATGGCATAGCGTACATGTTAGTGGGGGCGTAAGGAAACCCCTGTGTTTGAGGAACCATGCCGGGAGAGGAGAACATATCCCCTTGTGGTGATTTGGAGTACATGTTTAAGTATGCAGGGGTATTGTCCAAAAATGGATTACTTTGTATTAGACCGGGAGGAGCGGTGTTAGGAATGGAAGCTCTTGTTGGGGTTTGTTGTGAATACTGAGGAGTCATGCCTAACGTGCCTACTCCTGTGAGGAGGTCTACTTGGCTAGGATGGTGTGAGGATTGGAACTTCTGCCTGCATAAATTGTGAATTTTGACTTGCTTGGGCAAGTTCTAACTCCCTAACCTTTTCTACTAGAGTTGAAATGACTTCATTTGGTGAAGTCCCGATACTTTGCCTTGGCGGCATTTGTTGTATATCATGGTGTTGTATAGGCATGTGATATCCTGCTATGAACTGATCGTTGCCCTGCCAAGTTTCTCCAAGGGTATTTTCTGTATGCAGTGGCATAGAGGTATTTTCTCGAAAAAAGACCTCGGGTTGTGTTTGTAAACCTCCTATAGGTGGGTACATACCTCGAGAACGTTGTTCATTCCTGGCATAACGTACCGAATGTTCATCATCTAAACCTAGGTATGAGTCTGATTGTCTACTAATTTGTGGTCTAAGTAGTACCTGAGGAGATGAACTTGATTCTCCTGTGAGCGTCATATTGTTCGAGCCTGAAGGCTCTGTTTGCCGTGTTTGAGCGAACTGATCCAACTCCTCTGTTCGGAGGGATGAGGTATATCTAATCCTTGGAGTTTGTGTTGACAACTGGTTAGTTGAGTAGTTATCACCCCATACTAAGAGTGAGGGTGATGATTGTCTATTCTGTTGGGCGTAGTATGCCTCAAGACCCAAGAGGGGTCTGCCATATGCATCGAATCCTGACATATTCGGGGGGTATATGAATACCCATGAGAATAATGGGAAGGAGCGAAGGTGATGGTAAAAGCTAATGAGGTAGTAAAGATGAAAGAGTCGTTTAATTTGAAAGAACTAGTAGAAATCTGACTCCAGAGCAGAAAGTAGAAAATTTCACGTCGGGTTCACCAATTTTGTACGATGGAAAAGTGACAAGTGAGCTTGGGAATCTTCAAGTAACTCTTCCTCACACCTGACCTCCCGAGGTCGTGCCGAGACAGCCGGTGGGGATGGAATATGTGTGGGATACAGACAAACTAGTTAGGCAATCTAATGTCTTCTACACGCACTAGTGGAAATTGTGAATCTAAGGCAACGAAGGCCCTTCTAACTTGAACTGGTGTGATAGATCGATCAGCAAGGATGACTGCTCGAAGGCTCCAATCAATATCGAGCTCTGGCGTGATTCGGTCTATAGGTTGTGGAATACGTGGAAAATGACCTGGGATAGTTTCGTGTATGTCTCCAGATAAGGTCATAGGGTGGATGGTAAATATAGTTGACTCTATGGGTGATTCTCTGGCCTAGTCTAGAACTCCTTAGCTTTGTTAGCTCGTTGTGTCTAGTAAGGATAAGCTTTCGATGATGATAGGTGGAAGTGGAGTAGATCGAATACTAGTGTACGTAGGCAGTATCTATATTTGATTCACTATGGATTCGTTGGGTTGTGGGATTTGTGGGTCTGACCCGTATTCATTTGTGGTTGTTGCGGTCTGCTTTATGGTCATGTATGGAATCAGTCCCTAATCCCTAGTATCCAGTAATCGTATGCTTTCTCAGCTTCTATATTTAGAATCAATAACTGTGTGATCTTCTCAGAATATCTTATAGTTGTTCGTGCAACCTGAATTCTTAGGCTGGTATCTATATCTATGAGGGTGTCTCTGCGTCATTTGTGGGACAAAGGATCACAACCAAATGTTTTCTCTCTTTCAAACCCCTCCACAGTCATGCGGGCATGTATCTAGGGTAATCTGTAGTTTGGTTGACTTGACCAAAATATGTGTGCTTGGTCGTCTTCTATGTTTAACCCGTGCAGTTGGAAACTGATTTTTTGTAAGTTTACCGTTGTTCGGAAGACTTGGATCCTGAGATTTTGATCTATATCAGTTATGGCTGTGATGAGATTGGGTTGGGGCACGATTGGCTCGAATATGTATTCTCTGGGCTCCCTAGGTCCCGTGATTGTCATACAAAAGCAACAATGTAAATTAACTAACAAAGTGAAATTTAACTACTTTGAGTATATCTATAGCATATATGATTTCTCTATTTTTGTATTTTCTGATGAACTATTCGAATGAATTTAAAAGAGTAACTGTTTAACATATCTAGAATTGACGGCTAAAATAACAAATTAAAACAAACAAGATAACCGAGTATAGCTATTTTTATGCGTGCATTTGTGAATCTATTCTAAATAATGAAATATTTGATCTAGTCTATTTGCAAGACTCTCGATCCTACCTCAGAAGTGAGGAATGAATCATAGTCTCTCAGAAACTATCAATCCCCACAACTTCCCTGGCAATATCGAAAGTGAAATTGACTGAAATAAAGTGATTAACTACTCTATTTGATATGTTTCTAATTTAGAACTTTGAAAGCTAGAACCTGGATTTTGCAGAACAGTGGCGAATCCGATGGTGTGTGTGATCTTGTCCCCTCAGTGTGATCTCCTCGTTCCTTCGTGTTCACGTGGATCCAGAAAAGCGTGTAATGCTAGCATCAACAGAAGTAGATATTGGGACAAAGGCAGCTCAAGATACGGAGGTGAATACTGATGCGAGTAGGAGAGGGATAGCGTAAGAGTAGAGCTTGGCTTATGTAATTCCTAGCGGGATTTATTGCGAGTCATGCAACATAAAACGTCCAGAACCTGAAACTATCCTACTTGAAGAACAAAACCTGCAACTTTAATGGCTTCTATTGAAAACAAACTATTCTACTCAATGGATTGGATGAAATATCAACAACACTTGCACAAGATGGATATGTGGCTTCTAACAGCAAAACAATACTAACTAAGCATGCGATATGAAAGAAACTAAGGACTCTAAACAAAATGAAAGACTAATCTATTGCAAAGAGAAATTCAGAGGCAAATTTGAGGGCCATTTGCTTGAGCACAAGCCAACTATTTATAGCATTTGCATTTACCCAAGGTAAAAACCAAATAGAACTCTTAAACTATAAACAATGGGTAAAAACTAAAGGGAACCAGAATCATTAATGCAAGCTTATGGCGGTGAAAAAAGGGTGAATCATTATTTTTACATGAGTCGTGTTAAAAGACACCGGTTCGTCATTGAAGAAGCGAAGGCCAAGAAAAGAGGGGAAAAGGGAAAAACAAAGCACGGGGGCTAGGCGGGGCATGCGGGATGTTAACGCATACTTGGAGAAATTTTCGGATCCCGAACACCTTGCGAGGAGACTTGTATCATCAGGGGAACGTTGTTTCGATGGGTACCCTACACTTTTGGTAAAAAAGAGTACAACATGGTACAATATTATATGCTTCAACCCTAGACTCACTTCCACTTTCTTAGCTTCCACGCTTCATTTTTATCACTTCACACTTTCACTTGTCCACTCTACATGGTTATCGGTATGCATCTCTTATGTAATTTATGTTATTGAGTATTTACTCAATAACATAAAGTGGGGGAAAATGTAGACACAAAATCACACACTTGGGTACATTTATAGGTCATAACAACATACTTGCATTTACATGATTCTTAAGTGATAAAACTAGTAATTGATAACTATCTTTGGCCTCTTTGCTTTTGTTTCTAGTCTTCTATATGGTATTTTACACCCTACAGGTCTAGTTGGTACTTTATTGTTTTATCTTTTATGACTTTGGACACTAGCTCCTAGGCACCCTCGTCCCCTCTAGGTGTCCCCGACCTCTTTCTATTTTACTTGCCTCGTTTGGGCATCTTATTTTCTTATGGGTCAACCTTCTAGTTGTCAATTACAAAATTCAACTAAAGGAATCATATAAATATAAAGCTATGTGACCAAAATAAGGGACCAAGCTCTAAGAATATATTATCATCACCTAAGCTTTCATCCAAAGGAATATAAGAGCATCAAAGGCATCCATCTAACATCCATACAAGGGAAAAGGGACTACATTTTCTACATACACTTCATAGGAAGGGGAAGTTCATTTTTCCATCCACACATCTATTTACATTGCTACATCTAGCTACCACCCACTATCACATGTGCTTGCATAAGGGCTTCCTAGGGCATAATTCTATCACACACTCACAAGAACTACATGGAGTTTGATATGTAGTGTAGTGCTTGGTCATAAGTTCACTTAGTTGGGTGACTCTCGGGGTCAATCCAACTCCCCATATGCATCTTTTATTTTTGGATTTGATGTAGTTTGAGGGTTTTACAGGTCATCATCTCTTTGTAGGTTACATGTGAATTTTGTGATCATAGTGTGACACTCGTGCAACCAACAACGACTATCGGTGGCCACCTTACAACACTAGAAAAACCTAGCTCCTAGCTCCTGCGTAGAAACATGCACCCAAAAGAGGTCTCTAATTCCTAGGTTCCCTCACCTTATCCAAGGCACCCTAGTCTAGGATTTTTGTGAGTTCGAGAATTTATAGAGCACAATTGCAATAGTTTTCCATTCCTGTTTATGAGTTTCTCCCGTCTCGCACAATCCCGACATCAAAGCGTAAATCAGCTATTTCCTTCTCTCTCTCTTGCACTTAGCATTTCATATATATCTATCTTATTTTTGTGTCATCTTGTATCTAGCATTTGTATATCATTATTACATATGTGACTCGTAATTAGGGTTTATACAAAAGCATATTTTTGTTAAATCGGGAAATTCTTACTACTCAACTCACCGACACATCACCTTAGGAAAAAATGGGAGGTACAAGCATAAAATTATAAAATAAATCATTTTCATACTTCCTAAATAGGATCATCAGATTAATTTTCCTATTTCCATGCAAAATAATATATTATATGGCAAAAATTCATTAAGTACAAACCTCGGGGTGAAGGAAAGTCTCGAGTGAGTGAGATAAGGCTATGTAAATGAAGTTTCAAAGTACACTTTGGCACACTAGTGCACTTTACTTTCACCATTTAACCTTGGGAACAATTTTGAGATGGAAATTCACCCTAAAAGTGTGCCTCTTTATGATTAGAGGAGATTTTTATAAGCAAAAAGTCAAAAGTAACTCAAAAACATGAAATATGAAGGTAAACTCAAGTTTGCATGCCATGTGGGCCCCCAAATTCAACCAAGGCACACTACCAACATCCATTTTCACCTTGGGTGAAATTTTGAGGTGCAATTTCACCCTAAAAGTGCACCTACGCTTGGTGGAGGTGTCATTCTCATGTGCATTTGCACCATGCACTTCCACTTTGCACATGAGACAATTCCCATCTCCACCACATAACATGGAAACAATTTTTTTCCCTCTAACTATACAAAACATGCATTAAAAACTCTAAGGCTGATATTAAATAAATTTTGGAGCTGGTTTTTCTTCCTTGTAGACTTGTAAAACTCTTCTTGTGTTCTACGTAGACTAAGATGTTTTTGCTCATATCTCATGATCTTGTGGAAAAAATCACTCCAAATTTTGTCCATCAACTCCTCTTGAGGGTGAATTTAAGATTATGTAATACTTGTGCCATGATATTCCTCTATAAAAACTATATTCATGATTTATTTTCAGCCATCATTCCTCCAATTTTCCCAAAAACATTGATTTTGCAAAGGAGATTGTGAAAAATCCCCAAGAGGGAACCTCACCAAACTTGGAGCATCCATTCCTCTCTTCAATCACATAATTTTGAGCCATTAGACATGATATAAGAATAATAATTTCTTTACTTATGAAAAAAACTACCATTCCTTGCTAAAAAAACTTGCAAACCCCATATACAAGTAAAATTTGTTTTGTCATGTTCTCTCAAACCCCGCAAGAGAATCCTTTCATAATTGCAACACAATTTTCCTTCACCGATACAATTATAATGAATAAAAAATCTCTCAAATATGACAATAATTTCTCCCATAATGATGAATTAATTTTTTTCCTTTCCACCATTAATGCCAATTTGTAAGCCTTCGACACGGCGATATCTTGTTTTTGAAATTCCCATTGATTCCGATGAGAGAATCTCATCAAATTCAGAGAATTTGTTCATATTAGGAATAAATTTCCAATGAATAGATTCGTGTCCAATTTGGATTTTATTTTCTCTCATTTTTCTTGAAATACGAAATCATTTTCTCGTAACACTGAAATACACTCAAATTTATGGATTTTAGAACCGGTTGTGGAATCTATTTTTGCTTGCATCATAGCATTACCACCACTTTCTAAGGCTAGAGAGATCATAAAAATTAAAAATAAAGCTCCAATACTATGGATACGAGCATGCTTGGCTTTTAGTGTCAAGCACCCAGACATTGGAGACAACAACGTGGATTATGTAATTTTTGATGATATGAAGTATATGATGGAAGAAAGAAAAATCACTTGCATAATGAAGTTAGAGTGCATAGGAGGATTGTTGATCACGAAACATCCAGTTGAATCATTTAAATATTTTCATGATGGGAACCATGGTTGTTGTATATTCGAATCTCCATTCAAGAGACATGACAATAAGTTCTCACATGCTTCAAGAATTAATTTTTCATTAATCCAGTGTTCACTTCTATCTCACTAAGAGGAAGTGTCTCCATTAAGAGGATTTCAGTGTTTCCATTGATGATTATCAAGAGATATTTAATATTTTTGAATCCAAGGAGCTCACGGTTACCAAGTACAGGGCATATATGGTGTGAGTTCCTACTTCATAATGATTACAGGATTAGTGTTTGTTTATGTGAAGAGACAAGAGATCTAGTTCATGACAAAGAATTGATTTATGTATCCTACCATTGCTCACAGAGATATAGAGTTGAAACAGAGTTTCCAGGCATGACTAAAAATGATCAGTCAAGATAAGGTGTGAATCATATTTCTTAGTTCCAAAAAAGTCATGCCTTGATTAGATAAACAATTGAAGAAGATCCTATCTAGTTATAAAAATTCATCTCCATAATGAAGGAAGGTCGGGATTTAATTTTGCAACATCTATCTTCTCTCTATCCTTTCTTCTCTTTCTATAATTCTATTTCTCCTTTGAGGAGTAAATCTGATAAAAAGTGACTTAAATCACTTAAAGTTTGTATTCTTTTGTTGGAGATTGCACTTTAAGTTGAAAAGTCACATGGGAATGCGAAGAACCATTGGATTTGGCTATAAATTATAATGCTCTCCCCATTTCAATATATTATTTTTTCCCTCTCTAGCAAGTTGTATTCTTCCATTCCCTTTCATTGTAATTTTCCTCCATTCTCATCTTGTCACTCAGTCGAGCACATGCTAGCATTTGTAAGAAGTTGAAGGACTTTGTGTCTTATTTGTAGAATGAATAAAACTTGATAAAGCTTTGTATTTTCTTGCAATTATCCTTTTGGTGAAATAATTTACCTCAATGAAGAATCTTGGTTTCCACCAATGGTCATGAGGATATGCCCCTCCTTCTTGGGTATGGGGAGGCTCCCATTATTGCTTTTAAATTAACTAAAACTATGGAATGGTGGTTAGGCCAGAGATCATACAGGAATACTCCACTAAACCTATGGTAAAGTTCTTGAATTGTGGGCAAGGGAGTAATTTTATTAGGAAATAGGTAAAGGGGAGTAGGAGACTTAAGGAGAGAGGTTTAATGTTGTGAGTAGGAAATAGTAAAATTCATATACATTAAATAGAGTAGGTACACATTTAATTATAAGAGCACAATGATGTAAGCAATCAACAAGACTGATAAACTAGAGATAAAAATTTCAATGAGATCCATTAATCAAGGACACAAATTTCCTTCTTACTTGTACAAGATCACAATGCTTGCAAAGTTGGAGAGTAGAGAGGATAGCGGAACATAGACAAAGAGATAGAAGAATTATATATTTTATTGATTTATGTAGTAGTGATACAAAGTCCATCAACTTGCAATAATCAATAATTGTCAACCCTTTTGAATGGAGAAGCCATTCCAATTTATAGCATTACAAAATAACTCTTCCTCTTCCCCCCATATGAATTTTCGTCTCATCGCCATGTGAATTTTAAAATTCCTTAGGAATGAAACTAAGTCCTTTTATTATTTTTGAAAATATACTTTTCCAATGCAAAATTAAGACACTTAAGTGAATAATATTAAAGAGTGAAAATGGATATTCTCAATGAAGGAATACAATGTTAGAGAGGGAGAGAGAGAAGAGAGAAGAAGAAGGAGAAGTGATAATCTGGAGATGGGAAAACTGACTTGTTGATGAGGAATACTTCTTTTGATGAATCTTGAATGAAGTTCCTTTCCCTTGACCACCTATTGAATCAGAACACTAATGATTGTAGATGCTTCTTCTTATGATATGCAGACTCATTCAAGGCACTGAATGAGTGTTAAAAAAACACTACTAGGTGAATTGCACCATGTGAACTTGAGATGGTTGCCTATTATTGTAAACATGATGATTCTCTTTGAACAAAAAGTCGAGTTAGGACATGGAGATCATCCCCTTATCCTTCTTGGATTCAAAATTCACCTTTGTGACAAAGGTGTATCCTTTTTGAATGGAAACATACTGAGGATACCTGGACACTCTTTTTCTCATTTATTCCTCACTGAAATAGGTATTCTCCTCTAGGTAGGAGGATTTATCTTTGGATGAGAATTTGTGCCTCTAACCTCTTGGTGGACCAAAACATTGTGGTACAACCTCTTTCTTACGTGAGACGTAAAAACACTCCAAAATATTGAATAAGTGTTTCAAAAACACCAATGTGAAACTTGCATGAATTGAACTTGTGATGACTTGTTTGACTGCCTTGGGCACCTCGGTAGCCTTTCTCCTCATGAATTCTCGAAGCTTAAAAATTTACTTATGTGAAAAGGATATCTCTTTCTTAGATTATATCAATCGTAGGAGATCCAAGTACCTTTTTGTTCACCCATTCCTAATTGAAAATGTCTTCTGCTATAAACAAGGAAAGAAGAGACTCCACGTTCACCATCATACTTATCAAACATATTATAATTCCAAATTCGAGGAGATGATTGAGAATTGGGGTTCACCTTCTACGAACCTGTTTGTTATCACTTTCCTTTTATGGTCTGCATCACTATGAACATGATGATCCCTTTTGTGACTATTAGATCATGTACTTTCTTACATGAAAGTGTGCAATACAAAATTCACCTTGAGACTAATGTTTTGGGATCCTACGATGGATTTATTTCCTATTTGAATTAGAAGAAAACTTCCTAACCTTACAATTATGGAAAAAAACAATGATATGAGTGAAATTTGAGTTGATACAAGTGATCTCGAGCCCAATTTCAATACTTCTTATTTTTAGTAGGTTATATCTTGGAAAACTATTTTTAGTAAGTTTTCACAATTTTCACCTTCATATGGGTTTTACTTGTTTAGAGTGCACGAGTGCTTTGAGAATTTTCATTTTTCAAAAAATTGATAAATTTGGACACGTGAAGCCTTGCACACTCACTATTTTTGGGATGTCATATTGCAATGAAGTTGGTTTCAAAAGTTTAGGTTTCACTTTAGGACCTTCTACTCCAGTTTTTGAGTTTTTTCTTTGCTAGAATTCTATAGATCTAAAAAAGAAACTTCTCACGCTGAAAATTTCAACTTAATACTATGAATTATATAGATCATGAATGTAAATCCTCTTATAAATATCTTGAATGCATTTATGAGAGGAATGCACTAACAAAGTTTGATGGAAATTAGGTGCACTATTTTGGAGATACAAACATTTTTAGTTGTGGTAGTTTGATGTTCTAGGAAAACTAAAACAACATACACATCTGCAACTATGGAGAGTTTGGAGGAATAAAACAACATTGCAAAGTTTTAAAATGACTATGTGAGGTGAGGGAGTTAGTCATTTTTCTTGCAAGTTTTAACTCACCGCTTGACCATGGAGCTTAACTGGGATTAGAGTGTGGTTGATCTTGATTTATACCTATGAAAGGGGAAAAAGGAGACACAAGGGACACAAAATTGTAGTTTAAACCAGGTGGTGACAAGTTGCATCTTGTGGTTAAGTGAGAATAAGATGCAGGGGATGAGAAATGGATTTCGAGGGGCTAAACAATGAGTTTTGATGTGACTAGGAGCTTAACTAGATGATTGGTTGGATGGGGGTGTAATTTTGTGTCCCCCTTATCCCATTTGCACCTCTTGCACCTTATGGGACAATTGATGCTCCAAAATGTGCCATGGGTTTGATTTCATGAGAGGAGGATAATCTAGAGTGCAAATTTGAAATACATAGGTGTAAAAGTGACGAGGGGAGAGTTGCGAGGAGTTAGCCAAGAGGGGGCACACTTTTGTGTCCCCCTTATCCAATTTTCACACAACGGGATAAATGATGCTCCCAAATCCTTCACGGGGTCCACTCATCATAATAAATTGGACAATAGTAACTTAACACACTTCATACATCAATCTTCACACCCAAATCAACATTTTTAAGTGATGCAACTTAAAAACTAATGGGGAGTGAAATTTGGTGTCCTCATTTTCCTCTTTTAACCTTAGGGGAGGATAAAAACCACGCCCATGCCATTTTAGGAAGCTAATGTCACCTGCCCAGTCTAAATTGGGACATCATGAGATATTTTTCCACCTTAGGAGAATGAAGTGTTTTGCGGTCAAACATGATATGATTTTAACTAAAAATAACCTGTTGAGATCATTCCAACCATTATAATGAGCCAATTCTTCTTGGAATTTAATTTTTAGATCCTATTTCATTCTTGACTAGAAGGGGAAGCTATGATGTCTTGAATTATAAAAAAATATTTGATTTTCGTAACAAAAAGATGCTTCCATCATATAGATGGTTCTAAGAGATTTTCGTTGATGTTTTTGCCTCCTAACTCCTTTTGAAACTTGGAGAATCGTCGGACAAGTTAGCTTTCACTATTGTAGCCTTCATTCCCGTGACTAAAATGACCCAGTTTTGCTTAACTTGTTCGACATCAATTTTATTTACAAATTTCCCCTAAAATAACTTGGATAACTTCATTTATCTCCCACACATCTCTTGGATGCTTTAAATCTTCTCTGTAAGCTTCCGAGAGGCTATTTACTAACTGTAAAATTGTAAAAATGACCCTTTTAGGGCTCCAAAGATAGTTGGTTCTCCTTGAAACTCATTGACTTCTTCAATAACCTTAGGAATACATCCATACACATTAAAAACACATAAAACTATTTTTATCATGTTCCTCTTAGACATAATGAGTGTGAAATTGCGAACAATATTTCTAAAGGAAGGGTTCACAAAGATGGATGGGAGAGGAAATTTACAAGTGCGAGGCTTGGTTGTCATGGCCAAAATTTTCAATTTTGCATGCTATAGATTTATCATGACAAAATATCCATTTCATTATCTTGTGATGTTGTGTTGTTCTTGCATGTTTCCTTCAATTCAAAGCTGGAATCACCTCTAAATTGTGGAAATGATGAAATCGAGTTCGACTTATCAATATAATTCCCCTTCTCATTTCTCCCTCTCCCTACCTACAATTTATCCCCTCTTTAGTCTAGTTTGAAGTTATAAAAATGGTGTTTCTACATATTCCCCATCCTGTAGCCACTTAAGGTTATTAGTTTAATGTAAATAGTTTCCAAATTTCAATAAATGGGAGCCACACTATTCCCAAGCAGAGGGATTTAATCCCACATGCATTGATGAAGAAAATATTTTTTCCTTGAAAAAATATTTCACCAACAGTTTTTGGCACCAAATGTGGGGAATATTTTGTTATCATGTACCTTATAATGATCCAAAAAATCCATAAAAATTGGTAAAATACAAAAACAAAAATATGAGATTCATCGCTTGAATACCCACTTTGCTAATTTTTTTGAGAAAGCATCTATAATCTACAATGAATTTTCATATTTCTAGCAGTAAAATTTCCTGTTCCTCATTGAAAAATGTTTTAGAAGTTGGAAGATAAAAGATTCACCAAAGAAGACAAAGTAAGTAGAATTTCAGTCTTTCATAATCATGTGTTTGAATTACAAGAACAATATGATATTCTCCCATATAAGTTCCAAGACAAGCTCCTAAAAATCCATTTAAAGATCCTATTGTTAGTCCTAGTGCATATCCCATCTCTCCACCACCACTGAATACTCTTCCTGTAGAGATGGTTGAGCCAGTACCTTGGGGTTAGAACATCAGTCCATTTTCTTTGACTCCTCCACTTCACAAATTACCCAAAGGATCAAGAAATAACTTTCCTAAATTCTATGCATATGGAAAGCAATGTCCAAATGAGCATATTACATCCTTTATCACAACTTGTAGTGTTCTTAGAGTGACACATGAAGATGTTGTTGTTTGGTTATTCACGGAGTCGGTCTGACAAGATCTTTGGTACATAATGGTTCTACTATTTTATGCCTCGTTTAATCACTGATTGGGAATATATGAAAGTTATGTTCAAAACATGGATCAAGTCGAAAGAAGATTTTCATTCCCTTATCACTCAATTAACTCAAATGAAGAAAGAACCATAAGAGCCCATGAGATAATTTGTGGCCAAATTCAACAAGTTGATTAACAAGATTCCTACTTTGGTGCTCATCCCTACCGCATGAGATAATAAAAAAGGTTCTTCATAAATGCTCGGTTGTATGAATTTGGATTCAAACTATCGGGGAAAATTTTAGTGGCAAATTTTCATAAACTTGCGAAAATCGAGGATTATGGAAATTTGAAATGGCGAATATTTTGTTGTTTAGAGCCGACTTATTCGTTCGAAAAATTCAGCTGACATGTCCCTTATACTATTCCTTTCGCCTAGATTTTACACATATATAAGAGGTTATGAATGTAATTTGCCACCATTTCGAATCATATCGTGCACATATTCTCGAAGTAAACATATCAGCCGCCAACACTGAAGTCTTGAAATCGAGTCATCCAACCGTAAGGCATCCAACTCTGAGCCATCTAGCCTTGATCCGACATACTCTGCAATCTATTCCATCTAACTCTATTCCGTCCAACTTGAGCCGTCCAACCCCTAGCCATTCAACCCTAGCCATCCAACCCCTAGCCGTCCGACCTATAGCCGTCCAACCCTTAGTCGTCCAACCCTTTACCGTCCATTCTCATAGCCTTGGAACATAAAAGCCACTTGTAAGGCCCTAAGTAGTAAATAGTCATGGATACTAGAAATCAGGGCAAAAATATTACAAATTCAAGTCAGTTCAAAAAAGGGTGCCAATACTTTGCTTGGCTATTTTGGAAAATCACAAAAGATGAAGTCGAGTTTTCTTCATGCTGAAAATATCAGTATGTGGCAAGTGTTATTTACTGGTTATTTTATCTAACAAAATTTAATAATTATGTTTATGATATTGTTCTTGGAACTCTTTGACATTTGTACTTTGTAAAAATTTAACTATAGATAAGATTAATACTATATAAGTAACAATTTTATAAAATTATTTGTAGAATTTTTAGAAATTCCTTCACAGAATAATCAATTTATAGATATTGATGATCCAATATATGTTGAGGCAAACATTCCATCCCTTGATGAAATAGAAGTACAGGAAAATTCATCAAACTCTAGGATACACCAGAGAGGAAGCTTCTACTCCAAGGTCTATTTCCAAAAAGAGGAGACATGAGATTCAAAATATTTCTGTTGACAACCTAGATGCAAAAGTTGAATCCCAAGGAAAAAAATATGTTAGAAGAAAGATGACAAACTAGACAATTGGAAGGAAATTCTAGTTCAAATGGGCTGCAAAATATCCTCTTATTGAAACCGTCCACAATTAAAATTATAATGACGTTCTAGCACAATGTCAATGCAAAATATGTGGTTGGAAATAGGGGAAGGATCACATGATGCAGCTCAAACTAGACACAATTGAAAAACACTATGGGAAAATATACATTTCCCAAAAGCTCAAGGATGACAACATAGTCAGAACACATAAATGGAAAGATGCAAAAGATTGTCTACATGTCAAATACGCAGAAGAGTATGAAAAGGAACAAAAATGTATCAAATATGTAAATGAAAAAGGTGGGACCATAGTAGCAAAATTGAGCAAAGCTATGGAGGTAGAAATGCAAGCAAAGGGTATTCAATTTGCAACCGTATTTCATATAATGAAAAGGGGAAGACCGATGTCAGATTTTGGAGAAAATAGAATGTTGTATCAAGTTATTGGTTTAAAGAACGTTCCACAATCTCATTGGTCAGATACCAATAGCTGGGAGATTGCAAAATGTCTATCTCTAGTAGAGAAGGAGGATCTAAAATTGTGTGTTCAAAAGGAAAAGTATATTTCCCTTTCTTTAGATGAGGTTACCACAGTCGATAATACTTCATGGATATGTATTCATGTTTACACATTTACTAATGAAATGAGGACTCCACACCTCTTGGAAATTCATAAAATGACAGAGAATTGCAATTATGAGAATATTTATAAATTGGTGGTATCAAATCTGAAGGATATCGCCGGAATGGATGACTTTGCCATTGCAACAAAATTAGTTTGTGTCGGAACCGATGGTGCAACTGTAATGTAGGGAGCTAGAAATGGTTTGTGTGTTAGACTTCAAAAACTATTACTTCGTATATGGTTATTGTCCAATGCATGGCTCACAAAATGAAACTCGCCTATAAAATTGTGAGCACATTTGAAAATGTAGCTAAAGTGGAGGAATTGATACGTGATCTCCATGCCTATTATTCTTGCAGTCCTAAGAGATTTTTAGAATTTCAAAAATATGCTATTGGACTAACAGGGGAAAAAAACTTCTCAAAGATGTAGATACCAGATGGATATCTATGTATGAACCTGCATGTAGAATATATGATGAATATCCTTCATTGACAGGATTTATGTTTAAATATTGTAGGGATGTAGATAAAGCTAAAGATCTATTGTGCCATCTAACTGACATAGAAACTTTACTCACACTTTGTGGTATTTTTTCCATGTTGAGGGAGCTTAATATTTTAACGAAGCATGCTCAAGATCGGTCTTTCTACATTACAGAATTTATAAGACTCAGAAGACGTGTTTTTTGGAGTCTAGAAAGTTTATATATTTCTGATGGGAGTTTTCAAGGTGCTACTTTTGAAAACTGGAATGCATTGACAGATTTGAAAAATTCTAGGTGCTTCTTAAAGTACAATATAAATGATCATTTATGTATAACAACACATGGAAAAGAGATTCCACTTCATACGTACCAAAAAAGAATTGATATGGCTAACTCATAAATAGAAGAAGTAAAAGTGACACGAAATTTATATGATGCAGTATTAATCGAAACTAGGAATAAGTTGAGAAAGATCTCTGAATCATTAGCTAAAGAGATTTGGGAAAGATTCAAAAATGATAAAATACTTGAAGCAATGGGAGTTGTAAATCCGTAGTTCTGGAATTTTTCTGGTGGAAAACCTTATACATCTATCAGTCCTTTATTTGTCAAAAACATGGGTGATCTTACTGATCATTTCTGTAAGACTGTAGAGATAAATGGAGTTTCAGTAGAAGGAATTTTGGAAAGAAAACTACTTAGTTCATAGTCAATGGATTTTGCTAATACAATGATACGACAAGTTCAGCTTCTACAAAACCCACAGGATTACAGTGCCATGAAAAGGATTTGGAAGGATATCTGTTCTAGTAGTATTCTAAGTGAAGATTTGAGCAAGTATATTAAGCTGTATGAGCTTTGTCAAACAATGATTCTAGGTTCTGTGGAAGATGAGAGGGTTTTAGTGCACTATCCTTTTTAAAGTCAAAAGTTCAAAACAAATTGGATAGGAATCTAGAAAGCTATCTCAGATTGTATGTATCGAGTTACTCAGTGGAGTCTTTTCCTTATGATAGAGCACTAGCATTGTGGAATTCACTAGTAGACAAAAGAGGAGTAAGTAATATTCTGCCTAAACTAGGGGATCGAGACACATCCACAAATCATGTTGCAGTTGATTTCCAAGACACAAATGAAAGTGTTGCTCCAGGACTGTTCGAATTCACATAGATTTCATTTCTTCTATACATTATTGAGACTACTTATGTACTTCATTCTAGTGATTACAACTTTTAATAAATGTAATATTATATTTTTCATTATTTGATCCTTTGTCATTGCAACAATGTCATTATTTGTTTCAATTATGCCATTTGTTTTTTTATGTTTGGTTTTCAAATTCATTGAAATAAGAACACATTCATCTTTTATATCTGTTAATTTATTTATTTTACATCTGCAACAATTCAGAAACATAATGAAACAAAATAGTGTAAATTTAAGCAACATTTACGTAAACAATAGAAAAGAAACATAGTTTGTATTAATATATAGTAACATTATACAATTCTAACTTCCAAAGTTCATATGAAATTGATTTCTCATGTGGCGGATTACTTTATGAAAAAGTACAAATTCATAAAGCATTTTCAGCCAATACAATTCAAAAAAGGGGTTGTTATAACATCTCAAAGCTTCCGGACAAGTTCTGTCATATAAGGACACATTACGAGGTCATCCTCTTTTCTACCTATGATTCAAAATCATAGTTGTCCTTATGTCTGCCACATGAGAATAAAAACTAAAAAAGGGCTAGCCACTATCTTTTAATTCTTACGCCAAGTGTTGGAATTGTGACAACACACCTATCACATGGTGAACTTAACTAACTTATCAAATTTTATGATGCAGGTGAAGGTTTTTCTTTTTCCTACGTAAGAGATGGAGGAATAACTCCTGATGCCTAAAGATCTCCTATTGCAGTGTTGATATTTTCTAGTATATTCAGCTCCTCCCTCGCTACATCTCCTGTAGACAAAAGTGTTGCATCTGCATCTGTCTTTTCCTTCAGTAAGACTTCGGATCCATATTATGCTCCTTTATTATCCTTCTCAATGTATTATTTTGTTTATTAATAACAATGAGTTTTTCCTTCAACTGTATAAAATAATTCAGGATTTTGCGGGCATTCTTCAAATGTGCTTCAAAAACAACTGCTTCTTTCTTTAATTTTTCATATTTTGCTACTGTAAAATAGAAATATTAAATTTTTAGTCTATCAAATAATATGAAAAATATATTGCAGTGGTTATAATATCATATAATTTTTAGTTTTTCATGTAAAAGTAAATTCCCACTCACAAATGACTTTATCTTATTTTGCATTTGCTATTAAAACATTAGTCTTGTCTTTAGACCATTTGTTGTAGTAAGCCTATGCTTGACTTTGAAATTTTCTAAACTCTTTAGCATTATGTCTACAATTTCATCATTATAATCATTAATATATGAAAATTTCCTTGATTGAGCTTTGTTTAGCAAAACATCCTGCCATGTTGGTTGGCTCTCTATGGCAATGAACAATGAATTCCTTTGAGCATGATTATAGTATCTAGTATTTATTTCTTTTATCAAAATTTTTGCTCTCCTTTCCTAAGACCACACCAAATTCACATCAGAAATTACAACCTCTTGAATTGTTTCCCCCATGCTATCTGATATCAGATTTTCTAATATAAAGTGTGTTTTTTCATCATCTGTTTGTGGAGTAGCCCTTGGGGGAGGAGGAGAGTCACTACCATGTATTCCATGCACATTTTGTTGTTGAGACGGAGTAGATTGAATCATGTCGTGGGTGTCAAAATAGTTACTCTTGGCTGTATCCCCACTATCAAAGCCTAAATACTCCTCATCAAGGGCGATGTTGTTGAAAAGTTGTGTGGTTGTTACACTTAAAACCCCACCTAGTGATAACCCAAGAAATTCGGTTGTAGCAGGATGAAATGTTCTTGACTCTGCAGAAACCTAATATTCTTTCTGAAGTCCTCCTTTGTGTTTTTACTTGACGTGTTGGAGGAATTGGTGGCCTCCTTGCAAGCGGAAAATGACCTGAAGCCATATTACCTGCATGAAGCAAACAATAAATTGTTAGAATATAATGGTTGGGCTTTGTAAATGCTAAAAATTATAAGGAAACAAAACATGCAAATCAAACTACTATACAATATACCTCACATAGACGGAGACACAATCATGATATTTTGATCTCCAGACCCAGAATGAGTTTGATCTTCATCATCCATCTCAGTAGTTTCTGAATACAATACATGTAGAAAAGATCAGTAGAAATATTAGAATACATAATCTATAGTAATTGTTTGAATTTGTAATTTATATATAAAGATAACTTCATTATTCATACCTGTAGTTAAATGTGATGGTAAACGTGTTGTGCATATCAACCCCCTAGGTCGCTTTTGACGAGGTCTTACTGGTGTTGATTCTCTTTGAATCCATGTCAAAATCAATCAGCGAAACCTCACGGAGGGCTTTACCTCTAGCAATTACCTCCTTATGAGATGTTGTAGCTATAATTTTTCTCTGCAAAATAAAATCATACAATTATTATTTTATTTTAAATATTGAAATTGAAATCGTTATAACAAGTAAATAGTAAAAGTAACTATTACATGTTGTTCTTCGAGACTAAGACCAATCATCTTATCATTGATTGTAGTAGGAATCGTATCTTTGCATTAATTCATAGTACACTTCATTATAGAAAGAAAGAATAAAATTGCAACAAGAAAATACAATCCTCGATTTATCAGTTTGATTGGCTTTGCGGGCATGGGAGATATCTGATTTTATTTTGTTGGACAAATAACTGCACCAATCAAATTGTTGACCTACTAGTGTCCGTAATAAATACTGAACTACCCAATAGGGAATGTCCGCACATTTGGCACGTAATACAATGATGGCACGAAAAAGTGAAGCAACTGTAATAAAGAATTTGTTTGTAATACCTTGTAGAAGAAGGCCTCTTAATGATCGATTAAGAGGAGCTGCAATTATAGAAAGGAAACGTTAGATCCTTTGTGTGGTCAAGTAATGTTAAAAAATCATTTGAAAATAATAAACTTACCATCAACTTGTACATTGTAATGAGACTCCAATTTTTTTGTTTTGTTTGTAAGGACTGCCTTTGTAGTAACAAGCGGCTTATTTTGAAAGGTAAACCTGTTAGCCGATGCACATCCTTGGGTTCAATAGAAAAATAAATTTGATGACGTTTCAGATGCATGACAAGAACAATTTTTTTCCATCTTTGTCATTGTAAGAGGTGAGTAGGTAATCAAGGATTGATGTATCAGTGTCGAATTGGGGCATGTTCACAAGCCCGAAAAATTCTAATTTTTCCAGCCAATCCTTTGGAGCGTCTTTTAGTTTTAGTAGAGCTAAAATCTATGGGCACATGAGGTTTTTGTATTGAAATTTGGGTGTAGGAATAGATTTGATGCGGCCATTGCTTGAGATTGGGGAGAAGTGAAATTTGGGTGTATAGTTAGAGAGCTCGAGCACTAGAAATTTTACCGATAAAAGTGAAAAAATGAATCTTGAAACGGTATTTATAGAGCCCAGGGGTATCGTTAATGAATATTAAATACATTGGTAACAATGCCTAACCCACTCTATCCAAATAATCATTCACCCAACCCGCCCGTTCAACCCACCCGTCCAAACCTTAGCTAACCAACCCTTACTCGTCCAACCCACTTGACCAACCATTGCCCATCTATCCCTTCCCATCCAACCCCCACCCCATCCAACTCATATCCGTCCAATCCACCCATCTAACCACCGCCCGCCCAACCCCTTCCCAAATAACCCCTTCTCGTCCAACCCTCACACGTCCAACTCACCCGTCCAACCCCACTCGTCCAACACACCCATCCAACCCCTTCCCGTCCAACCCCCACTCGCCCAACCCACCGTTTAACCCCTACATGTCTAACCCACCCGTCTGCAAGCCACCCATCCAACCCACCATCCAACCTACCCGTCCAACCCCCATCTAACCTACTCGGCCAAAAATGTGAAAAAATGAGGGAACAATGCTCTGTGAAATTGCCTTCACCGTGAAACAGGTTTTTAGAAATTCGCCAACAATTCAAAATTTGTTTTATGAGATTCGCTGATGATTCGGAAGTAATTTTTCAAAGTGGTCTTCTTAAAATGAACCCTGCAAATTGTGGAGAGATCCACAAAACACTTTGGAAAATGCTTAAGAAATTTTTATTGAGGTGGAAGATGATTGTATCATATCAGGGAAGATCAAGAACCATTCAATGAAAAAAAAAAAAAGTTTAGAGTTCCCAAAGTATGAAGGATTTGATGTTGTTAAAAATGTTAGTCAATGAGATAGATATAATTACTAAGAAAATGACTCAACATGTTCCATATCAAAACCAGAATCGTAATCAAATTGTTGGAGTACCTCATAGGATTTCCTTGGAAGCTCCACCTATAAATATAACACGTGGAGAAAAAAAGATGATGAAGATAAAATTATTGAAGAATAACCTGCAGGAGAATAAGAATTTAAATATGCAGACATTGGGTATTTTTAATACTCCTTTGATGATGATCCTGAGGAGTCCATGGATGCTATGAATACCTACTCTTATGTAATGTTCAGTCACTCATAAGTACAAAAAGAGGCCTCTACGATGCTACCCAAGTGAAGCACCCGAATCCTCCAAAAGTGACTCTACAAAGAACAAAAAAAAAAGATCACCACTGCCCACTTCCATGGAATCAACGAAGAAGAATCTTGAGACCACCTCAACCAAGGTCACATCTAATTCTCTGGGTAAGTCTATTTCCTCTCCCTTGGTCAAATCAATTGTTACTTATACTTGTTATGCTTCTAAGAATGTAACTCCTACACCTGTCAAGGATTCCATTTTTCCCAAAGTATATACTTATTTTTCTTTTGGTATCGTTGACCATGTTAATAAATTCAAAGTCCAAATTTCTGAGTTTGAGTATCTAAGAACTCATCCCAAGAAATTTGATAAACTTTTCCACTTTATTGAAAGAAGTAGTTCAAAGTCTAGTCCCATTATTCCATTACTAAATAACCACTTCTCACTCATAGTACCACTCCTCTAACTTTTTTTTACCTCAATAACCCCCAATTATGAGAAATTATAACCCTTCTATCTCTCTTTTTCGATCAATGGATATAAGGTAGGTAACTTTATCATTGACACTGGCACTTCAGATTTCAGCATGCCAGGAAAGTTTACAAGGATCTTGGTCTCACTCTCACCCCTGTTGTTGGTTGGCATTATTTCATGGAGACCAAAGAATTACCTCTCACCGGTTAGGTAAACTATGCTCAAGTGGCATTTGTATATTTTTTAGATAAGAAAGTCAAGATGAAAATACTTGTAGCCAACATTCTAGCTTCATATGAGATGTTGTTGAGCTGGAGTTTCTATCGGGATGTTGGTGGATATATATAGATGGATTGGTCATATGCCACCATACCAATCAAAGGTAAAACGAAGAATATCCTTCCTATAAGAAAGATGACATATATCGTTCAAAAGGAAGATGACCCTAGGATATAATTTTTGTACCAAAATTAAAGATACGATAACTATTTCATAACTTCAAAGGAATATATTGAGCTACATATATTAATAGAGGAGTACCCAAATTTTATTGATCCAGTTGAGAAAATTCATGATGATTTGATGGACCTAGAATTTGACACTATGTACTTTTAGTTAAATATGGATATATGCTCCCTACTTGGTGAGGATGAAGATCATGGATATATTGACTTATCATAGATCAATCCTAAGATGATAAGTAATACATATAAAGGAAAAAAAGTCATGTCAAATGTATTCTTAGAATACAAGCCCATGTTTCCAATTGTCTTCTCAAATGAGAAATTACCTTGCGAGTATGATTGTGAATATGAAGCTTTCTCTTTTCCATATAGAGAGGAAGACCTTCCCAATGAAGAATATGTACATGAAAAGGTACTTCAATATCTCAAGGATGATTCCGCTTGAGAAGAAGGTGTTTCTATTATGGAGATGACTACTGTAGCTCAAGATGATCAAGATGAGGAAAGTGATGATATTCATGCCTCAACCCTACCCTTGTGCTCAATATCCTTTCAAGAGGATGAAGCACCGTGCAAGTCACACCATTGTGAGAAAAAAATCAAGAATGAAATTGTGTGTGTTAAGGAGCACCATTCAGAGAAACAGTAAACATAGAACATAAAGAATCCTATAATAGTGTCAAAAGTCTCCAAATATTTAAAAGAATTAGTTTATGGAAACAATGGTCTACAAAGTATGACAAGAAAAGAGCAAATGTCCATTAGAGAGCACAAGGTTGGTTGTGGACATGAAAAGCCATGCGTGATCAAGAATCAATCTTGTAGTGGTAGTAAAGTGAAAATTGGGAAATCAAAAGAAGGGAAAAATTTAAAAATGGATTGGCAAATGGAAATGGAATTTTGAACAACAAAGACAATGGGCTATCTAGATGGATTTTCACTTGCCAAAAGAGCCATACAAAATTTCCCAAGAGGAAACACGTTGCTTTATCTTTCTCATGCATATGGAGATCTCTTTTAGCATCTGGATTTACTAATCATTTGAGGAAGGGGTATTACTTCATTGAAACAGTGAATGGATTTGTAGAACAACGTCATTTGGTGCTACCCGTGTAGGTGATTAAGATGAATGTGGATTTATGAGCCTAATGTGATGCTATTGTAACAATAAATAAATATGCAATTAAGTACAAAAATGATACTCAAGAAAACTAAGCAATAAATTATGAAACCCTAGTTACAAGGAGGAGAAGAAGGTACTTAGCTGATTCACAATAAATTCGAACCATACTAAAGTTCGACTGGTGAATAGAGCATCTTGGAGTGTCACACATAGACCTAGAAAAAAATAGATCTAGGGAAATAGGATAGATTGCGGTGTCCGGAAAGGGACAGGGGTTCCCGTGGGTACCTTAGGCCTATTTTTGGGTGCATGGATCTACGGAAAATCTCAAGAAACCTCCTCTAGGTGGTCGTAAGGTGTTTGTTTTTATTTTCATTTTGTCACTCTAATGTCACACCAAGATCATTGAGGTCGCTAGAAACATGAAAAACCCTCAAATAGACATCAAATCCTAAAAATAAATATAAAAATGAGGGGTCGATTGTCCTTATTTGTCACAATTTGAACTTACGAATGAATGCTGCACTACATCTTAGACCCAATGTAGTTATGTGTGTGTGTGTGTGTGTGTGTGTGTGTGTGTGTGTGTGTGTGTGTGTGTGTGTGTGTGTGTGTGTGTGTGTGGAATCCTTCCTAGGTAGTTATTGTTCATGTCACACTTGATAGCGAGTAAATAGCTAGATGTAAAGAAATATAGTAAATGTTTACATGGAATATAATGAAATTCTCTCATATGAAGTGTATGTAGAATAACCAACCCTTGTGTCCCTTGTGATGGTGCTAGATGGATGAAATGGAGCTCTTAGATGCCTTGATGGATGCAACCTTAGGTGGTGATAGCTAATGCTTAGTGTTTGGTTCTTTATTATGATCACATAACCCCAAAAAGGATGACTACCAAAAGTATAAGATGCTCAAATGGTTAGAAAGGACCCACAAAGTGTGAGTAAAGTGCAAAATTTTTAGGGCGCCTAGAGGGGATGAGGGTGCACGATCTTTGGCGTCCGGTTGGGCACCGGTGTCTAAGTTGATAGAAGTCGAGTATAAAAACTAGAATGAGTAAGGGTGCAAGACTGAAAGGAGCAACATAAGAAAAATAAAGGTGGCCAAAGACATGGGTTAATTATTACTTTTCTTACTTAGGAATCATATGAATAGTAGTATGTAATCAGGACTAGATAATTACCCAAAGTGCGTGATTTTGTGTCTACATTTTCCCCCACTTTATGTTGGTGATCGAAAGCTTGGTAACATAAAGTAGATAGATATGCGTACCTAATAACCATGTAGATTGATGATGAAAGTGTGTCGAGGGACTAGACAAAGTGTGGAGTGATAAAAATGTGAAGTGTGGATGCTAAGGAGGAGAAAGTGTAAAAAAATTGATGATGAAAATGAACCTAGGGTGGAAACACGTGTAGATGTTGCGATGTACCTATTTTTGATGTTGATGTTGATATTTTTATTGTGATGATGTTAATGATGTTGATGATGTTGACTACCACTTTTCATATAGATGGACCTACAAAAGAGAAGAATGAACAAGTAGCCAAATACACATGCATATATGTAAAAAAGCTGAAAATGTGAAAAAGGAACATGTGCATAGGATCCATGATGAGAAAAGAGTGTAGAAAGGATCCTGAAGATGTTGATGAAGGGAAATTTTTTTGGGTGATCTCACGCCATGACAGAAGAAGTGTAGAGAGAAAAGTCTGGTGTAATCCTCTAACCTTTAATCACTTTCCAAAGTTGCAGATCAGTTTGAAATGTTGGATTTTTTGGCGATCCCATGCCACGATAGAAGTAGTGTAGAGAGGAAAGTATGGTGTCATCCTCTAGCCTTTATCTCCTCTTCAGAATGAAAACACCACTACAGATGGTGTGTAATTTTACTCAATGTAAATTTCCTAGTGCTAAAGGACTCTACCTTACTGTCAAAAGACTTTGTGACATGCTAAAAAATTGTGTTGAACTGAAAATGCTTTGAAGATATGCCCCTAGTAATCGACATCCAAGAAGGACATCGCTATGCTAAGGAACCAAGTCTAATTCTCGAGCCATGTCTGAAACTGAAAATTGTGTTGTACCGATATCATGCTATTTGTGTATGACACTATATGGGGTAGTGATTCACCCATATGATACCCCCTCATTTGGGGTGCATGCAAAATCATTGAAGGAGTATGCGGCCTAAAAGAGGACCGACCACTTATCGTGCTGAAACCGTGCCCTACGGAGGGAAGGGAACATGATTTGTAGAAACTAAGACACACACAAACAAAGTGGTTAGGAGACAAGTCTTAGTACAAACAAAAATCCATGTAAAATACAAGTGAAAATAATGTGTAAGATAAGACACAAACATGTAATGTAAACACACAAGAAGATAATGTAGACAAGTAAAAAATGGGTTGCAAACATGGGACACCACTCACAATGTCAAAAGACAATCATGGTCATAGTGGCCATGAGCGAGATAAGCGTGTTGTATGCATGAGAAGATTAGTTATGTTAATAAACAAGAAACTAGCTAAGTAGTTCCATGATCTAACTAAACCTATCATAAACATCAAGATGAGTGCTAAATAAGATAACTTCTACAATAATGAATTAAACTAAAACACTATCATTTTATCTCTAACTACTCTATGATTACTTAAAACATAAATTGAAACTAGTTAAACCTATGAGCAATCAAATTAGATTTGTTGTTTTCTTCAATGGAGGTGAAGAGGTCTCTCTAAAATGGCTACAAGGCCAAGTTAGATACCCTCCTACTAACCTACTATGAAGTTATGGATGCAAGATGGAGGAGCTTCAACAATGGAGGATAGCCAAGATCAAATGCCTATTAGCTTGGCTAATGCAAATGAGGTCTAATGCCAATATCTCCAAATGTGAGAGAGAAGGACTTGTGAGTGAAGTTGTGAGTTTGAAAGGGAGGGGTGACCCTTCTATTTATAGTTTTCCAAATGGAAGAGTTTGAACTTTGGGTGCATGTGGGACTAAAGCTCAAAAATCACTTTTAGATTAGATTAGGATAAACATGTTTTAGGCTTAGTTAAGCTTGGTTTAGGCTAGTTAACTAGGGTTTAGGCTAGTTAAACTTTGATTAGTAAGTGATTAGAGACTCATTGAGAGTTGGGAGGGTCCGGATAACCAATTATGGTGATAGATAGCCTACAAATCCAATAGAAGTGGTCTAGAGAGAACTAGGGAGGTTCTGAATGGTCAAAAAGAGGAATGTTTAGCTAATAAGAGAGATATTAGCCAAATAAGATGATTATAGGAGGAATACGACCAAGAAGGTGTCGTCAATGGGCATTCAATAATGGAGTGAAGAATAGGGAATTAATGAAGTGTTGTCAATTGAATGGATTGGATGAAATGCTAAGTGTAAGCATATTTTAGGTGTCTACATTTGCCCCTCTTTGGGGTGACGTAAGCGACGTCACTTCAAAGAAAGTAGACAAGCATAAACAAGTAGAAAATTTTGAAGGGATAGAAGAAAAATGAGTAGAATGGAGGATGCCCCTCGATTGTCGATGGGGTGATAGAAGAACTCGATTGATGATCGAAAAGATGACAAGAAGAGAATAGAATAAAGAATAGTGTGGAGAAGAAGAAATGTGATATAGAAGAAAAAAGATTATGAAGAAGGGGGAATGAGTGAACATCCATCCACCGCCTTTTAAACAACTTTATTTTCATCATATTGCTAGAGATCTTCATCATTGGTCCTTATTAAAAAGAATGAACAAAAGTGTAGTATTACATGAAAAGCCATGTACGAACAAATGTCCATTGCTAAAAACACCAACTCAATGCAACATGCAAAATGCAATGCAATACGAAAAATTAAAAGATGCCTAACTCCATGCAACATAAATAATGCAATGAAATACAAGAAAGTAAACAAGATATCCTAACAGAGAAAAAAGTGCCATGTTTTTTTATCGAGCTTCAGTTCCAACCTATGCGAATTAACAAGGGTTAAAAGCGGTTCCCCAAGTAAGGATACATATAAGGGGAATAAGGGAGGACACTCGGGTCCTATGAAAAAGTAATGTGCACTACAAAACAATACCAGGAAACTCATTGGATGAAATGCTAAGTGTAAGCATATTTTAGGTGTCTACATTTGCCCACCGAGCATGCCAAATGTATGCACGAGAAGATTAGTTATGTTAATAAGAAAGAAACTAGCTAATTAGTTCCATGATTTAACTAAACCTATCATAAACATCAAGATGAGTGCTAAATGAGATAAATTCTACAATAATGAATTAAACTAAAACACTATCATTTTATCTCTAACTACTCTATGATTTCTTAAAACATAAATTGAACCTAGTTAAACCTATGAGAAATCAAATTAGATTTGTTGTTTACTTCAATGGAGGTGAAGAGGTCTCTCTAAAATGGCTACAAGGCCAAGTTAGATACCCTCCTACTAACCTACTATGAAGTTATGGATGTAAGATGGAGGAGCTTCAAAAATGGAGGATAGCCAAGATCAAATGCTTATTAGCTTGGCTATTGCAAATGAGGTCTAATGCGAATATCTCCAAATGTGAGAGAGAAGGACTTGTGAGTGAAGTTGTGTTATGTAAAGTTGTAAGTTTGAAAGGGAGGGGTGACCCTTCTATTTATAGTTTTCCAAATGGAAGAGTTTGAACTTTGGGTGCATGTGGGGCTAAAAATCAAAAATCACTTTTAGATTAGATTAGGATAAACATGTTTTAGGCTTAGTTAAGCTTGGTTTAGGCTAGTTAACTAGGGTTTAGGCTAGCTAAAATTTGATTAACAAGTGATTAGAGACTCATTGAGAGTTGGAAGGGGTCCGGATAACCAATTACAACTGATAAATAGCCTACGAAGCCAATAGAAGTGGTCTAGAGAGAACTAGGGAGGTTCTGAATGGTTGAAAGGAGGAATATTTAGCTAATAAGAGAGATATTAGCCAAATAAGATGATTATAGGAGGAATACGACTAAGAAGGTGTCATGAATGGGCATCCGATAATGGAGCAAAGAATAGGAATTAATGAAGTGTTGTCGATTGAATGGATTTGATGAAATGCTAAGTGTAAGAATATTTTAGGTGTCTACATGTGCACATAAGACAAAAGGGGAAATCCTATAAATAATGACATATAAAGAGAAAACAATGAAAAAAATGTAAAAATAACCATGGAAGCAAGTAGTCATGCAAAACAAATGTTGCACATGAAGCACCCATTAACATGTTAGAAAGATAAAAAGTATGTCAAAGCATGTATAATCCGATAAATTAATGTGCTATGAAACAAAATGAAACAATAACACCTGTAGTGTACGAAAGTGGATGCCCCCAGGAGCCTTTGTGGGATTGGTAATAGGTATTGTGCCAAGCATCCATGTTGTGATCACAACTAGAAAGGCAAGTGAACGCGCATGTGTGTATGATAAAGATAATGACATATAAGATATCTATCTAGCATGTGTAATAAAGTGAACATGTAAGTAGAAGTAAGCAAGAGTAAATGCAACCAAGATATGTAGTATGTTGTGGATGGTATGGAATGGAATGTAGTGTGAATGATAGAAGCAATGTGCCCCTTGAGTGAATGTGTATATATACAATGAGGTTCCTTTATTTATACCCCTCAATAGTTAAGAATAAAATCTAAATGAGAGCGTGTCATCGGGAAATGGTTTGAATTGTGTGTACTAAAAATATGTGATCATCGAAGCGCAAAGTGTAGAGTGTGTGAGTGAATGAGTGAGTGATCGAACATGTGAATGTGATGAGGTCCATTTGAAATGTATACCCTCAGCGATCAAGCATGGATAGTGTAACTAGATTACGTCATAAGGTAATGACTGCAACATGTAGAAGTATATGTAAGAGAGATGTAGTGTGAATGTGTATAATGAGTAATGCACCTAGTGTGTGATAGAAGCTGTGAGAAGGAGATGTCATGCATGTATAACACGTGGTGTGTGAGATGTTAAATGTGTAGTGTGATTAAGAAATGCTAGGGATATGTGTTGTAAATGTGCCAAGTGTAAGATGTGTGATATGGTCAAGTGTGTGAGAATGTATGGTGTGTATAGTGTGCAATGTGTGAGGTTCATGTGTATAGTATGCCCTCAATAGTCAAGTGTGAACCAAAGCACAAGAGTGTGTCATCAAGAAATGATGATGCAAATGTATCGAGATGTGTATGATGAATGTAAAATACTAGATGCGATGTGTGTAAGATGTATGATAGTTGATAAGGCTAAAAGGTGTGGGGGAGTAAGTGTGATGCCCCCCTAAGTGTGTGATGATGAGTGTGTTATTCAATGAATGATGTTTGGAATAGACAGATAGGTGAGGTGTGAAGATGATGAAGTGTAATTGATAGTGTATAGTTGACGTGATAGTTGATGAAAGATTGTGTCGTATGTGAGACTAGTGATAGATAATAATAAATGTATGTATGTATGAGTGATTATGTAATAGATAGAGATGTTGATGAAGCATGTAATGTGAAGATGAAATGGGGTTATTATTGTAAGAGATCCCTCAACAGTCATGTAAGAACCATAAGAACACGAGTGTGTCATCGGGAAATGACGATACGAGTGTGTATCAAGATGTATGTGAGAGTCTATATGTGAAGGGATGAGGTAATAAGACGTTGGGTAAATGTTAGGGGGAATAGGTGTGATGCCCCCCCAAGTGTGTGATGAGAAAAGAGATCAAGTAACGTCATCTAGGAGGTCATCATTGTCATGATCAAAACCGAAAGGTAAAGCATTTAATACATGATAAACAATAGTATTGGGTTGATCACGTAGTGAGCCATTACGATGAAGGTTGTACATGCCCATTACATATTATTTGTCAATGAAAGGGGGTAGTGGAAAACCATGTGCATACCAACATGTAAGATTTTGTGAATAGCTAAGAAAGGAATCATTGTAAATGAAAACACGACCGAAAGACATAGGAAATGAAATGTCAATATGATCAGGATCTAAGGTGCCCCTAATATAGTTAAGTCAAGACTGCCCAAGTGTAAAGGTGCATCATGAGGAGCTCTTGCAAGAAACAATGTGACATGAAAGACACAAAGTCCATAAGCAACAAAGTGATAAGGATGAAACCACAATAAATATGGGGAGCATATGGTGAAGGAAATATGTCATCAATCGCAAAGCCTAGCAAAGTAAAGCCATCATGTGTGCATATAGTGTCATCACAAGTAGGATCAAATGGAATATGATCCCAATAATAATTATTCATGAAAAACATACATGTAAAGGGAGGACGTGCTAATGGTGGATGCACATGTGATAGTGAAGTAGGTGGAATGACATCATATGTGTGGATAGGCCCCTGATAAAGTACCATAGTAGTAGTAGTAGGAGGAGGAGGAGGTGGTGTTGTAGATGGGACTACATCTAGCATGTAAATAACACCTTCAAGTGGTGGCAAATGATCTAGAGTATCCATGGGTTGTGGTTCATTAGTAGCATCAGAGAATGGAGTAGGAATTGTATTATTGATATCGCAATCACAATATTTGAATGGGTCACGATCACTAGGAACTATATATTATATGCCCTCATGTAGGAATTTGACACAATGATGTACTGTAGAAGGAACTGCTTGCATGACATGGAGCCATGGTCGACCGAGTAAAAAGTTATATGGCTGAAAAGTCAATGACAAAGAAAATTGTGTTAAGGTTTTTGGGCCCTATAGTGATAGGCAGAGTAATGTGACCTACACATGGGTGAATAGAACCATCATATTCCCAAAGGGAAAGAAACGATGGACTAACATTAACAACGAGAAAGACCAATCCTTTCAAGAAATGACATAAGAAATAGATTGAGTTAAGATCCATTATCGATTAAAGTACACTTGATACCCATATTATAAATGAAAATCACGATATGCAATGGTGGATCATTGCCAAAAATAGAAAGATCAACAATAGGATTGGATGGGAAAGTGATATGGTGAGAAAATGCCTCGACAAATGTTTGATATACGAACTCTAGATGCATATTAGTAGGATCGCAAGTGGTAATAAGAGAGTTTTGATTCTATCTCTTAAATTAGGATTGATAAACAAGAAATCATGAGAGATACTCATGATGAAGAGATCCTAGAAAGATAAAAACGATGAAGGTATGATGATTCTAAAAGCATGAAGATCGAGTTCGGGTTCACCAAAACGATTAAGATAAATGTGGATTTATATGCATAATCTAATGCTATTATAATAGTAAATAAATATGCAATAAAGTACAAAAATGATAGTAAAGAAAACTAAGCAATAAATTGTGAAACCCTAGTTGTAAGGAGAATAAGGTACTTGATTCCCAATAAAATTTGAACCATACGAAGTTTTGACCGGGTGAACAGGTGTAGTAGGAGCATCGCACAAGGACCCGAAAAATATATATCTGGAGAAATTGGCTAGAGTGGGGTGTCAGAGAGAGGGACAAGGGCGCTCGTGGGTACCCAAGGCTGTTTCTAGGTGCCTGTGTCTCGAAAAAGCATATGAAACTTCCTGCGGGTGGTTGTAAGGTGTTCACTATTAGTCTCATATGATTTCTCCGAGGTCGCACCAAGATCCCCAAGGTTGTTAGTGTAGACACCTATAATTATGCCCAAACAATTTAAATACTTATGTTACGCTAATTATGTCCTTTCCTACAAAATTGGTGACATATCATCAAAAGCACTCATCTTCTTTCCTATTGTCGTTAATTAATTATACTATGCTAATTCATTAAGCCGCCTATCCAAAAAATACCCTAAATAACAACCTTTCGTTAATAAATCCATCCTTCTATCTAGACTAATTAATTATTATTAATTAATTAGCTTCCCCTTTCATTAAACCAATAAATCAATATTTAATTGATTTAATCCTCTTCTATAGTCTAAATCATGCTAATATTCATCTAAAAAGCTTTTATAAGCTTGCATATCTATTAATTAATAAACCACCTTTATCCACACGAGTCACTAAAGGACAAGCTAAACTCTCCTAAAGTTAACTCAACCCTATCTAAACCCCCCTTATCCACAACTAACTCAACATCTCTATTATCCCACATGCAAAGGGATGTAGTGGTTCCTTTATCCATTGGGCTATATAAAGAGCCCTCCTCCTACCTTTACACTTACACCTAATTCCTTGAGAAGACAAAAGCAAAACATATAGCAAATACACTATAAGCCTTTTGTTATTCTTGAGAAATTCACCATTTGAAGAGCTAAGCCTCATTTCTTGCATTTTCTAGCCAAGTGCTTGGGTCATATGGGAATAATCAAAGTGGTCTTGTAGCCATGCTTTGATAAGCTCCCATTCCTAAGTTCTTGAAGATCAAAATAATCAATTTGATTGCCATGGAGTCTACATAGGTCCATTTGCTTTTGTTGGTAATCTAGAGAAGTAGAGGTTTTGAATACTTTAGCATGTTAGTTTGATCTTAGTTCAAAGTTAATGCATTATGCTTAGTATTGATCTTGTTTAGCTCTCATCTTGATGGTGCCTATATTTTGACTTAGCTTTGTTATAGAACTATTTAGGTGGTAGTTCTTATTCATCTAACTTAGCTTAAGCAAAAATACACACACACATTTGGCACGCATGGTGGGAACCCATCACCACCCCATGGCCATTTTATAAATGGGGACTTGATTTAATAGGGAAGCTTACCTCTAATTCATCTGATGGCCACACCCACATCATTATGCCTATTGAATACTTTACCAAGTGGGTGGAAGCTGTCCCTTTAACCTATGTAACAGGAGCTCAGATTTCCAAGTTCATCATGAATCATATTATTTTCCGGTATGGCATTCCCACAACTATTATTCGATAATGAGAAAATCATTCAAGAATAAAATGGTAAAGGATCTTTGTCATCGGTTTCAAATTAGGTTAAAATGGTCTACACCATATTATCCCCAAGGTAATGGACAGGTCGAGGCCACTAATAAGACTTTGGTGCGAATAATGGAGAAGATGGTAAGTAAGACAGGTTGTAATTGGAATTTACAAATCCACCCAGCTCTTTGGGCTTACATGACCTCTATTCACACTCCTATGGGTGCGATGCCATATTCCCTGGTATTTGGAACAAAATCTATCATCCCGTTAGAAATTGAGCTTCCTTCCCTAAGAATCTCTCTTAGGGATTATCTGGATAAAGATGAAAATTACTGAGTGGATAGAGTGGCAGAGTTAGAGCTCCTAGATGAGAAGTGCATTTGCGCCCTTAATCGCCTCAAAGTGTATCAAAATAGAGTCTCCTGAAATTACAAAAAAAAATCATACCTCATTAGTTTGAGTTTTGTGATTTGGTCATGAAGGAGAATCGGTTCAATACAAGGGCGAATGAGAGAAGAAAGGAAAGTTTGAACCGCATTGGTTAGGTCCTTATGCTATGTGGCCAAGTATGGCATAGGAGCATACAAACTTGCTCACCCTAAAGGTGATGAGCTTCGGGAGCCCATGAATGCCATACACCTTAAGCAGTTCTATGCTTAAACATGGTGCAAAAATTAGAAAAGTAAAAATAAAAACATGGTAAAATAATCAAAAATACAAAAAAATAAAAATAAGAGAAAAATAAAAAGAGAAAATAGGTCATCCATAAGTGAAAACCACACAATTGTGGCACTTTGGATAAGTCCTTAGGTGAAAACCGGTTTCCGACACCTTGGGAGGATTCGTTGTTCACAAGCATATTGCATCTGGAGGGTACTTTTACTTTGCCTAGGGCTAGTTCTACCTCCGAGATTCCCTACGAGCTTAATCTTATCAAGCCTTGATCCGGATTTGTCTCCTTTTATTCGTCTATGAAGGCATGGTCTTTGTCTACTCCCCATCTAATGGGGGCACTTCTGTGACTTCACCTTCCTATTCATAAGCATGTGGCATTTGCCCTTGTATATTACCCATCTAATGGGGCATCCACACTTTCTTGGTTACCTATGCATAGCTCTGGAAAATTGTTAGAAAAACACAAAAACATTCAAAAATGTTAAAAACCCAAAACAATAGAAAATTGTTTCACAAAACTCTAAACAATAGAAAATTGTTTCACAAAACTTAAAACAATAGAAAATTGTTTCACAAAACAAATCTTACAAAAATTCACTTCAATTTACTTACATTGTCTTGTTTCTTGTTTTTCTTGTTTGCTTGTATAGTTGCTTCATGTTTGTACATTTGTATTGTTTGTTGCTTAGACATACTTTGTTAGGATTCATCTTTTCTTGATTAGATCAGATTTATTCTTACTTGTGCATATTGAAGTGTGTTTTTACATGCTAGTGAATCATGGTACATTGTTGTATTGGTTCATTATGTTATTTGTTAGCATTTGATTGTGTTTTCTTGTTGCATGTGCATCATTTTGTTATCACATCATCATATTTCCATCAATATCATCACATCTAACATCATCTATACATCATATATCAAGAAAAAGCTAAGTATACATCATACATGAATGCTAAGCTAATCATCACATATCGTATCATCAAATGGGGGCAAGAGGGATCGCAAATATCAAAATCTATCCCCCCCACACCCATATCATCATATCATCCCGTCCACTAAATCTAGCACATCACATGAGAAAATACATTTGATATACTCTACAAGATCTATCATCTAGAAATCAAAGCACATGCGATACATAAAAAATCAGGATACATATACATGTGAAATCAAATCAACTAACATCATAAACACATCTATATATCCATATACTCAATCAAAAATAAAAAACAATGTCCATCATCTCATAACACGTGTCATGTCAAAAATGTCCATATATACATGTGTGTGGTATATATGTATCAAAAAATAGATATACATCGCTGTTATACATCAAAAATTCCTTCATCTGAGGCATACAAAAGGGATGATATACATTAATCAAAGAATACAAATGCCTTCATCAAAGGCATGTGTCAAAATTTTTATATAATGTTGTACATCAAGCATAAGCTGCTCATAGCCTTCATCAAGAGGTATATGTATCAATACAATCATCAAGGATGACTCAAGCCCTCAGATGGGGTGGCTGGTCCGTCCCGTGGTGGAGGTATAACATGAGCATCGCTAGGTCTCACTGACTATCCCCATGGCTACTCCCTCGAGGCATGAGGCCTCTCTCGAATCGGTCCTCTACTTGATTCTTTGGATGTAGGAAGGTGCCCACCACTTAGCTAGAATTGCCTCATAATATAAAGATCTATAGTAGGATGCTTTGCCCTCTGCTGTAGCTAGATATCTATGAGTCCAGTGTCTTGATGTGCCATCTCGTGTGTCATAAGGACACTATCTCTGTTGATACTTGGGAAAGCTCGACCTAACCCACTACTCATTTTGTTCTTAGCTTTGTCTCTCTCCAGTATCATAGGCTATAGCTGGGTCTATGTCTATTGATATAGGCTCGTCACACCGAGCCATCGTGCTTTGCCATCATCTGTCAAATCTCCATCGAAAGTGAATAGACACGATCATATCTCTGACCAACTGAGCCCAAGCCCGATCCCACTCTGCTATTAATGCTAAAGTCCGGCTCAGCCTGGTCTCTCTGCTATGATATTTTGAAACTACTATCGTAAAGTGGTTATTTGTGCCACTAGCTGCACCATAAGGACCTATCCTTGTGTCAAATTGGAGGACTGCCCCTGTTCTCGTAATCTAAGCCAGGAAATTATGCAAGTGCCTATACTGGCCCCTGCAGCCTTGGTCCATGTACATGCGTGCCGCACCCTACTCATCGTTGGTAGCCCATCAAATGGATCAGCTGGGTCACGGGCTGCTGCATCCTCCCTCTTGTCACCACCATGATGAAGCTCTCGCGGTGGTCGAGTGCCTGTTTCCCAAGCCTCATTTGGAATGATCGGGTTTTGTGGTATCATAGTGGCGTACCAAGCCATGTAATCCATAGTGGTACTCGGATCTTTGACTGCTGAGCTGGGTCCCATACTTGTGGTACCACCTGTAAAAATATGGCCCTGGCTCGGGTCACCTGTATGCATGGCCCCATGATTGGCATCTCTAAGTCTTAGCAGGCATACCACAAGTCCGGGCCATGGAACCCCTACACCATGCCCAGCTATTACTAACATCTTTCTACCCTATATAACTCAATAATATAGCTATGACTGTCGAGAAGGAAGTGCTCCACTATACAAACATTGAGCTCTACTACGGCCTCGGTCCCTCGTACTGTCTGCTACGCCCTACTCATCGTGTGGTAGCCCATCAAATGGATCAGCTAGGTTATGGGCTGCTGCATCCTCCCTCTCATCACCACCATGATGAAGCTCTCGCGGTGGTCAGTGCCTGCTACCCAGGCCTCATATGGAATGGTCAAGTGCCATGGTAATACAGTGGTGTACCAAACCATGTAATCTGCAGTGGTACCTGGATCTCCGACTGCCCTAGCTAGGTCCTATATCTATGGTACCACCTATAAAAAGTTGGCCCTGGCTCACATCACATGTATGCGTGGCCCCATGGTTGGCCTCTCGGAGTCTCGATGGGCATACCAAAAGTTTGGCTATGGAACCCCTTGCACCATGCCTAGTTGTCGCTGACATCTATCTACCCTGTATAACTCAATAATATACCGCGACTACCAAGAAGGAAGTACTCCACTTTGTACAAACATTGAGCTCTATTGTGTCCTCGCCACTTTGTATCTTCCTATAACGTCTCCATACGATATCCCTATCTAGCAGCTCGTCAAACTCTCGTCACTAGGTGACCTTGTATGTTGTCACCTACTGAAACCCAAGCCATATATGACGTCTCCTCCGGGAATCGGACATGTAAGGTGCTTATAGGGTGCCTGATAGCTATGTGGTCCCGTGACCAAATCTGAGAGAGAGAGCGAGGCCCCACCATCTTCTCGATGGTGGTATGTAATCGATGTAGGTCCCAGATGATGATGTGTCAATATGCACTAGCCCTAGTAATAACGCTCGCCACTGAAAATCCCATGCACTAATGTCATCAGACCCCTAGGGAAGGATGTCCTAGTCTTATCAGTGAAAAACCCACTGATAAGTGACATCATGTATAATGGCCCCGGTGTAGTGTCGGATCTGCTATGCACTCATGTAATGAAACTGTCATACCGTCATGCGGTATATCATCTATGTTGAATAGGTCACTAACCGCTGCCCTGATTTGCCTAAGGTCGCTAGAATACTCGATCGTGAGCCTAGGATAGGTATGTGGAGAATCGCCACACGTCCTCCAGAGTCACTATCATCTCTCCAGTAGGAATCCTGAAGCACTGGCTCTCATTGTGCCACCGCTCAGCCAATGCAGTAAGTAGACCGTGATCCAAAGTAATAGAAGGCATCCGAGATACGGGGCCTAGGCCCACCGCCTCTAGGAGTATCGCCACCACATGCTAGTCTCATCTCCGCATGCTCCCCTCTAGCTCTACTATGTGTGAATGTCACTCACACATCTGAAGCATGGGAAAGCATCTTTGTAAAATCATTCCATTTGTCGATTCTAAACATTTCTTCTAAATTCTACCTATCATTTTTAGGGTTAACCCAAAAATCCTAATTTTCTTCTAAATGCCATCATTTTTGGCATTTTTCTATATGTCCTTCATCTACTTAGTGTGCCTACGCACCCTTTGGGGCATGTGCACCATCCTTTCAGCAGCATGCACATGCACACATCCACTTGTGGGAACTTGCGCCATTATCAGGTGCTCGCGCATGTGCCCTCTATGTATGCGCTATTGTGTGGTGTGTGCACGTACGTGCATATGTGCTATGTATACGCATGCGTGTTTGCATGTTTTTTGGTGCCTCGCACATGTGCGCATACGGACTAGGGATCCTACGCCACCATTAGGATGCATGCGCCACCATTAGTGCACCTGCTCCTCCATGCATGCACACCGACACGACCTCTAACCCTAGTTTCCTACTTCTATGGGCATTAATTGCAAAATTGACAAAGAGGGTTAGGATACTCACAAAGACGCCATCGTCTACGTATCACTGCACCCTTGGACTATGTCTTCTCGTCTTAATAGGTCTTGTGCTCTTACCATCATCCTCATCACCGTTAGAGCCTCACTTTGTACAAATTCAAGAGAGCTGGTGGTAACAAATGAATTGGTCGTGGTGATTTACCCCGGGTGGGGTATATCAAGCTATTTTTCACCGACCGTGGTGCTTGGAGGCTCATTTTGACCATTGTTTTCTCCTCTGTTCACCGTAGAATAATTATTTTAATTAAATAATTATTTTTCTTTCATTTTTCATTGTCTTTGGGGCATTTTTTGTCGTCTAGTACCCCTTTCTTCTCACTAGGACAATTTTTATTTCTCCTAGGTGATTTTTCTTCTTATCCACACTCTTGTGAATAATTATTTTATTAATTTTTCCACTATACAGGGACATTATTTGTCACTTGTTTCTTCTTTCTTCCCCCAGGGCATTTTCTTTTGCATCTAGGCACTTCATTCTATTTCTTCTATTTTCTTCTACTGTCCACCACATTTTAGAAAACAATATATATATCACTTCAAAATCCAAAAATAAGGCAAAATTCTCCACAAAATCCTAAAAAGAAAAAACCCGCAAAAAATAGGTAACCCGCTTATTACGGTTGAAACATGTGTCTTGCGCATGGTATTATTTCCATATCCTACTAGTTTGTTTCACATCTTCACCGATCAACACGACTTATGGATCGCGATTCACAACCATTCAAAAAGCTAGCTGCTTGCTTCATCTATACTCTGGGGCATGTCTTGTTGCTTGGTGCTATTTCATTGTGTACAAAGCTTTCTACTTGGACCCAATGTCCATCATCATTTCCCCTTGCATGTATCCTTTCTCAGGGCATCATTTTTAACCCTTGTCGTCAATCACAAACATGTGGACCTCTTCAGCTTGATAACAAAACATTTGTACAACTATCTTGACCATTGTTGGGTTGGATATGGGTGTTCATAATTGTTTTCCCTATTAAATGAGCTTGTTTTCTTCTCATATTGCATTGGGTTTTTGTATGTTGCATTAGATTTGGTGTTTTTAGCAATGAACAATTGTTCGTAGTATGAATTTTCATGTCATTCTACTTTTGTCATATGCTTATATTTTTCATAAGGACCGATGACGTAGATCTTTTGGCAATATGATGACACTGAAGTTGTTCCACTACAAAGGCTAGAGGCTAAGTTCTTCTCTCCACTTCTCCATATTTCTTCTACATCACTTTCCTCTCACCTCTAATCTTTTGTTTCAACAGGCATTCTTCCCCGCCCATTCTTCTATCTATTTCTCACCTTTTTCGATCATCGATCGTCTTCCTTCATCACCCCATCGACACTCGAGGGGGCATCTCTCACTTCTACTAATTTTTCTTCTACCCCTTCAAAATTTCATTCATCTACTATCTTTGAAGTGGTGTCACTTATGCCACCCCAAAGAGGGGCAAATGTAGACACCTATAATTACGCCCGAGCAATTTAAATACTTAAATTGCACTAATTATCTCCTTTCCTACAAATTGGTGACATATCGTCAAAAGCGCTCATCTTCTCTCCTATCGTCATTAATTAATTACACTACGCTAATTAATTAAGTCACCTATCCAACAAATACCCTAATTAACAACCTTCTATTAATAAATCCTTCCTTCTATCTAGACTAATTAATTATTATTAATTAATTAGCTTCCCCTTTCATTAAACCAATAAATCAATATTTAATTGATTTAATCCCCTTCTATAGTCTAAATCATGTTAATATTCCTCTAAAAAGCTTTTATAAGCTTGCACATCTATTAATTAATCATCTTGATTAATTAATAAACCCCCTTTATCCACATGAGTCACTAAAGGACAAGCTAAACTCTCCTAAAGTTAACTCAACCCTATCTAAACCCCCTTATCCACAACTAACTCAACATCTCTATTATCCCACATGCAAAGGGATGTAGTGATTCCTTTATCCATTGGGCTATATAAAGAGCCCTCCTCCTACCTTTACACTTACACCTAATTCCTTGAGAAGACAAAAGCAAAGCATATAGAAAATACACTATAAGCCTTTTGTTATTCTTGAGAAATTCACCATTTGAAGAGCTAAGCCTCATTTCTTGCATTTTCTAGCCAAGTGCTTGGGTCATATGGGAATAATAAAAGTGGTATTGTAGCCAAGATTTGATAAGATCCCATTCCTAAGTTCTTGAAGATCAAAATAATCAATTTGATTGCCACGGAGTCTACATAGGTCCATTTGCTTTTGTTGGTAATATAACAAAGTAGAGGTTTTGAATACTAAAGCATGTTATTTTTATCTTAGTTCAAAGTTAATGCATTATGCTTAGTATTGATCTTGTTTAGCTCTCATCTTGATGGTTCCTAGATTTTGACTTAGCTTTGTTATAGAACTATTTAGGTGGTAGTTCTTATTCACCTAACTTAGCTTAAGCAAAAATTCACGCATATAGTTAGAAACATATAATGAAATATGAACCTATAAAACCCTTAAATAGACAACAAATCCTAAAAAAGAAAGATGAAAAATGAGGGGTTGGACTGTCCTCAGTTGTCACAATGGTGAACTTATGCTTGAGCACTACACTACATCTCAGACCCAATGTAGTTCTATGTGTGTGTAGAATCGTTCCCTAGGTGGCTCTTGTGTGTGTTGTACTTGATAGCAAGAAAATAACTAGATGTAAAGAAATGCAGTAAATGTGCACATAGAATAGAATGAACTTCCCTCCTATGAACTCGTATACAGAATAACCGGACCTTGTATCCCTTGTGATGGTGATAGATGGATGCAATGGAGCTCTTAGATTAATTGATGGATGTAACCTTAGGTGGTGATAACTAATGCTTAGTGCTTGGCCCTTTGTTATGATCACATAACCTTATACTTATACTATTCATTTGCTTGAATTTCATAATGAACCTTGAAAAGGTGACTACCAAACAGATAAGATGCTCAAATGGATATAAAAGACCTAAAAGTGTGAGTAAAGTAAAAAAGGTTTAGGGGTTCCCAAAGGGGATAAGGGTGCTGGCGTTGGCATCTTAGGTGGGCGTTGGTGTCCAAGATGATAGAATTCAAAGTATAAAAAGGAAGACCGAGCAAGTAAGGGTGTTGACATGTAGGCCTAGTAGGTGTTGTCATTGATGCAAAACCACATTAATGACAAAGTGAATGTTGTAGGATGAAGTCATGATGATTTATGTGGTGCTAACATGATGGTTTAGATGTCTATTAGCTGTTACAGTGAGATTCAGTGATGCATGTTTGCTTTAGCAAGCCTATATAGGTGCCTAGGAGGGGTTTCTTGGAAGTGTGAGCTTCTTGGATGCTTGAGAATCATGTTGACATGTTGGATAAAATTATTTGAGGGTTATTGAGCACTCACAGTAGTGGTATAGTACATGTATAAGTGGTTCACCATGCTACAGGTGCTCATTGAGAGCATGTAGAACAACTATGAGGTGTGACAGAGTGGATTAGAGCCATTTGAGCTCATGTAAGTATGCTATCAAGTATATCATGTCATATGAGGTATGTTTGGGACATTTTCAGAAGTTTCTTATTCAGTTCTTGCATTGTTTTAGTTGGTCGTAGTTGCTACAATGAGAATCTAACATGAAAACATAGGTAAGTCTCAGTGATTGGAGAGATTGGGACATGGTATTGATATTATTATGATTATAGATGTTAGTATGATGTGTCATAGTTCTCTCGAAAAAAATTTAGGTGCCCATGATGTGAATTTTTCAAGTTATGACAGTTTATGTGAGACAAGGTCAAGAACAAGTGAAAATCAAGCTTGAAGTGCAACTTCAGATGCTCGTTGTGAATAATTTTATTTGCATGGGACCTTGTGGCTCTTAGGGATTATTTTAAGGTGGGTTTATAAGGTTTCAAAAAATAATCAGGTTGTTTTATCATTAGGATTTTATGAACGGATGTTAAGAAGGTAAAGAGGTCTAAAACCCTAGTTAAACCCTAGCTAGGAGCAATTTGCAAAAGATGAAGTATACTGACCCAGTTTTGATTGAAAGTAAAAATTAAATGATTTAATTTTGTAGAGAAATATTCCATATTTCCATAAAGGTATGATTGAGCTTGTGGCCATATGTGGGCCCAACTTAAATATTCTAGTTTATGAAGAGTTTTAGTTTAAGAAAAATTTCTCCAAAGAAGGTAATTGATAATTTGTCATTGTGTGGTGAATGTGAGTTTTTATTGGTGTCCATATAGGTTTCATGACATGTTCATGAGATTTTGAGTTCTAAACAGTTGACCGGGATCAAAGGGTAGTTTGGAATCTCAAATAGTAGGGTTCAATGTTTTGAATATAACTTGAGCTACAGGTGGATTCCTAAGATTATTGAAGTTGTGTTGGGAAGAGGAATAACATAAATTTATAGTTATATATTGATTACATAATGATGAGGTCATATTATAGGGTTTCAGGGGCATTCTTTTAACAAGAATAATTTTGGTGTAAGTTTGAGGTTGTTTGAAGCATGAAATATATTTTGTGATGCTTTATATCACCTTTATTGTGAAGAGGATGAATTATACATATAATTAATCCATTTTTAGGTCTTGAATGCATGTATATTTGATTTTATGAGCTAAACTTTGGAAAAAACTTTTTGGCGAGTTGATTTATTGAAGAAAAATCTTGTTGAGGCTTGAAGTGAAAGATGTTTCATGACTTATAACATGATTACAAGTGTTCTACATGTTTTGAAATTTATTTTGAGTTTTCATGTGGAATATTTTGGTTCAATATAAGTCATTTGCGACATTATGAAGTTTACTGTGGTCTTTGAAGGGTGAAGGAAACAACTATTTTAAAGATTGTAAAGAAAACTGGACCTAGTAAATGTAATAATTTGGTGGTTGATATTAATTGTGACCATGTATGAATTTTTATGATATTTTAATCATGCATAATGGTTCATGGCCGATGAAAAATTATGGTACTCATGTTAGGGAAATTTTAAGATTGTGCTCATGGGGTTTTGAGCTATTTTTGGCACATGTAATGAGCTTTTGGATAGGCCGACCTGCTTGGGTCATATGTGACTATTGTAATTAAAAATTATGATTGTAATTAATGTTTATGGGTCGAAATTATCACGAGGACTAAATTATTTTGGTTTGGAAGGAAGAAAAGCATATTTAAGTGCTTGTTTAGTTCATTTTTGAACTAATGCTCTTGGAGGGAAGGTGTGTAACCTAGAGAGAGATATTTTTCAGGTATGAGAGCATGATTTAAAGGCTTAGGAGATCATTAAAGGTTGAGAAAGGCATGGAAACATTAGAGAAATAAGATAGAACAAATAAAAGTGAAGAAATAACATTTTGATGCCATACAATATGAGCTAGGGTTTGTGAGCTGAATTAGTGATATCCATTAGTTTTGGTAAGAAAAAAATCAAATATAAAACATCTTTAGGTGGCTAAATTAGTGCTTCATCATATTTAGGGGTTGTAGCCTCCTTGTTGAGTGGGTGCTTCATTAAATTATGGGTTGGTTCTCCATGTAGGGTTGGTGCTCTATGAAATTAGGGGTTAGTGCTACTTGTGTAGTTTGTGCTATAATAAATTACTTGTGATTTGTTTAATATAAGAAAAATTTTAGTGGGTTTTTTCTCCCCATGAGGGTTTCCACTTATATTTGGTGTGTTGTGTACTCTCTTGCTCTTGATTTTGCTTATGGTTGCTTATATGCTTAAGTTGACACATATATGATACATGGTTGAATGAATAGATGAATGAATGGTAACACATAATGTTTGGTAAATGAATAATTTTTTTGACCTGATTCACCCCCTTGCTCAATCCTTTATGCTTCTAATGAAGGGTGTAAGACTAAAAGGATCAACATAAGAAAAAGAAAGGTTGCCAAAGACATGGGTTGATTACATGCTTTTCTTACTTAGGGATCATATGAATATAAATATGTTATTAGGACTAGATAATTACCCAAAGTGCGTTATTTTGTGTCTACAACATGGTAACATTTGGATAATTACAAACAATGAAAGTGGGTTATCCCCCATGTACCATAGGTGATTTAGGTTTTTATGTTTCCCCTCTCCTTTTGTGTATTTTTTCCATTCTTGTTGTGTGGTGTGTTTCCTTTTCTGTTGTGTGTGTGTTTTTTCCTTTTCATTCCCTATCCTTGCTGAGAATCTATTTCCCAATGGATTAGGAATTGTTATACTAAAGCCTAAATTGAGGTTCCGGAGTTCCTTCTTTCCCTTTTTTCATCTCATGTCAAACTATTGTCATGTTAAATGTCTATCATGCAAAATTTAAAATTTTGGTCATGATAACCAAACCCACACTTGAAATTCCCTTTCTCGGTCAATGTAAACCTTTCCCTTTTCCAACATTTCAACCGTGTCACCCTAATCTTGGTTAAAAGGAATGTGATAACATGATTTTCAAGTGTGTTTCATGTGCAGAGAAGTTTACCTAGCTTATTTTTGAAGCTACTGAGATCTATGAAAGAACAATGTTCCCAAAGGCTTTAAAAGGGTTATTTTTGGTCTTTTTTTCACTGGTGAACATCCTCTAGAAGCTTACAGGAAAATTCAAACCATTTGGGAGTTTTATGGGAGATAAATGAAGTTTTATAAGGAATTTTAAGAATATTCTATGGAGATAATTAAGGTCGGGAAAAGTTAAATAAAATCGGGTCTTTTTGGGGTCTTTTTGGGTAAGGCACTAGAACATGCATGTTTCGAGAGGAGCTAGTCATTTTGTTCAAATGTTTTCAAGATCCTTGTGAATTTTCGGTATCTCATATCACAAGAATTATAAATATGACATAGCCTATTTATGGTGAAATACTCAAGGAAGAATTATGGGATTATAAAAATGTAGAAACCTATCCATTAGTTTAACCAAGAGTCTTTCTACAAGGTGGAACTTACTTGAAGAGTTTTAGACACCTTGTTAAGAGTTAGTATCCTAAAAAAGGTAAAATTAGATTACATTGGAACCTCCTTATGGTCCATGTGTTAGATTGGTTCATGCCTTTTGGACTCTTGTGGAAACTCACTTATGGCGCGTGTGGATGGGAAAAAGTGGAAAGCAGACTGAAAAGGAAAATTTTAAGATGAATCAAGTCTTTAAAAATGTGGTAATGAATTTATTGGGCCCTTTAGAGTCAAAATAATATAAGGTTGGCCCTCCGAACTCCATGTCTTACTCTTGAGCCCAAAATTTCACTCCTTAGTCTATTTTCATGTTGAAGATTGGCGACATCAACACTCTAAGAAGATTTGGGGGGCTTTGGAGGCATAGTATCCCTTTATCCCCTTTTCCCAACCATGTAAGGGGATATAGGGAACACGAAAGTGTGTTCCCCTTTTGGAGTAGTTAGTTTTGTCACTTAAGTGGTTAGAAAGATGTTTTAAACTCACTTAACCTCATTTTGACCACTTATAGTTGAAAATAGACCCATGGAAGACTTTAGACGTGTGATGTCCCTTTTTAAATTTTCCCCAACTACTAAAGGGACATGGGGGACAAAAAAATGTGGTCCGCCTATGGAGAATACTTTTCGTCACTTAAAAGTGACGACATGGGTGTTAGGGAGGTGTTATAAACTCACATATTTCACAAATTTTTGCCTCCTCCTCATGAGAGATTAACCAATGGTGAATTTTTGAGAGGTATACATTCCTTTTTCCCCTATTTTTTAGGATGCAACCACAACTCTAACCTCCGCCCGACTCAAAGCTAGCTAGTTTGAGTCTAAGTTGGGTTAAGGTGTACAAATGGAAAGGAAAACAAGCTTGAAAGAGGGAAAGTCATTTAACTCCATACTAACATTTTTCCCCTCATTCTTGTTATTTTTTCTCCCCATTTTTTTGGTATGTAGTTATTTTACCAAAATCTCTTCAAACACCCTCCATACCAAAACCTTATTTTAGTCATATCTCCCAAAGCCCATGTTCGTTTGCCATGGGTTTTTAACTGTAGAGTCCTTGCAAAAATTACTTTAAGAAAAATATTTACATGCTTCCATTGATGATCCATGCCATTTTTTATAGCCATGTGAAATTTTAAGCTAAAATATTGTTTTCTACGATCTACAAAATCATGGCGATTGGAATCTGTAAAAATTGGAGCAAAACCTCCTCATGAATTAAGAAAACTTTTGACACTAATTTCATTCCATTCAGACATTGGGAATAAACAATTATAAAAATATTAATCCTTCCTAATCCTCACTTATATAAATATTAAGTATGGAAAATAGTTCATTCTCAGAGTTTCCATTGCCCTTTGAACATTAGGGAAACTTAAAATTGCCAAATTTAGCAAATGACAACTAAAATGGAATTCTCAAAATAAGGCTTGCTAAAAATAGTAAGTGTCAAGGTGTTGGTTAAGAAACAAGGATGGTGATCCTCTCATGTTGAAGAAAGAACATCTGGATATGTTTAAAATAGTGTACAGACTTCATAGTGACTTGAGAAATCCATGATTTCACACTATCCACATTCAGTTGAATTATGGCTCAGGTGGAAGGGAAGCCCTATTAGTTCCCTAAATATGGTGTCAAAATGTTTCTCATCTCATTAGATTGGTTGAATAAAAGTTAGTATATTTCTTCATTTACTCTCTTTCCTTCACCAATCTAAGATAAGAGGATTCTAGTTTTTGCTTCATTGTGTCTCACAGTCATCATGGTAATTTAGTGACATGACCACCAAGATCAGCCCATGCGAGCAAGTTGTCTCAATGTGCACACCAAGAGTATCAAATGCAAGAAATATCGGAGAGATATGGTAGTGTTTATAAACACTCATTTAAATGCCTTGGAATGTGTCCACATCTCATAGGAGGTCAAAGGAAGGGAACTTCATTCATGGAGAATTCACTCAAGATCCATGGGGAGCAAGTCCTTCATCAACAAGATGCTTTCTCATATCTAGATTTTCACTTTTATCTCCTCCATCTCTCCATCTCTACATTCTATTTCCTCATTGAGACTATACTTTATGGATATTTTTTCATATTCACTTAAGTTACCATTGTAATTTTTCATTGTAAAATCCCCCTTTCATTAATAAGAAAGGGGAATATTTTTATTTCCTAGAGGAATGTGGCAGGTCACAAGTGGTGGGACTATGAAAGGTCATGCGGGGTAGATAAAGAGACACATTGTAAGGCTATAAATTGGAATGGCTTATCCATTGCAAAGGGTTAGATTTTCTTCTTTGATAGCTCCCATTCTCTTACTACAAGAAAAGAACTACAATTCTTCTATCTCCTTGTGTGTGCACAGAAAATCCAACTAAAATGGAGGATAATCAACTGGATATACAAACCTTCTAGTTAGTTCTTCCTTACAAACCTCATATAAGGTTGTGTGAAGCCTTTAAAATTGTGTAACCTTGTAAATGGTTAATTGTGGGTGCTCTTGAATGTGACCTCCAAATGGGGATTTTGACAATGATACAAGTAGATATTTGTCTTGTCTATAACTTCCACTATGTAGATATTGGGTACCAAAGTTAGCAAAGTTTTCTTAGAATAATCCAAGAGAGTCAAGAGGATTTTTAAAGGGATAAACATGATCTTTTATAAAGGCTTAGAAATAGTCTAGAAGTGGTTGCAAGTGGTTGAATGCACATGCTAAAAATAACAGTTGAGGGGGGTTAAACAACTCGAATGAATTTATTCCCATAAGGGGAAGTAAATAAATTTAGTTGTAAAAGTTACATCCGGAAAGGTGGTTGTATGTGCAATTCAATTTCCCCCACCTTTCTAGGATTCTAGAAGTGTAGTTGACTAGACTAGTGAAGTGGAGTCCAAGTGGAGTTGATTGGGATGAGGAAGTGGAGTCCAAGTGGGGTCCAAAGGGAACCTAAGTGGCAGTTGAATAGGAAAATAGGTGTATTTTCCTAATTAGGTAACTAATTTAATAGCTATAATGTGTAAGATAACTAATTAATCATTTATTTAATAAATGAAAATTAAGATAACTAAAGTGCATTAGAGATTAATTTAATTAATCCTAACAAGGTGAAATGATTAATTAATTAGATTAATCAATCATAAAGGGATATGAACTAGGAAGTGAACTAGGATAATACTAGGAATAAGTGTGTGATTTTGGGGTGTCTACATTTTCCCCTCTTTAAAGTGTTATTACAAAGTAATAACATTTTAAAGATAGTAGACATACGTAGATCGGTGAATGAAAGACAATGAAGCATTTAGATGCCCCAACAAGAAGGATAGTAAGGGAGTTACCCTCAAGTGGGTGGGTGATACAAAAAACAATGGAAAACCGCTTGATAGGAAGAAGAAAAGGGATTGTGAACAAGGATAGGAAAACTTGTGCTCATAGCATGAACGTCATTTAGAGAGTGTATTTTAGAGAATTTTTTTTTGTTGTACAATAGATTTATCACCATGATTATGAAGGAATCAAGATGTTTAGCCTAGATGCATGTAAATAAACACACCCAAAGTAAAGAAAAGATAAAAAGGAAAACAAAACCAATATACATAGTAGGTGCAAGCATCATGGTTATAAAGGAACCAAGATGTTATCACACTACTAGCACTTTGTACAAAAAGTAAACATCAACAATGTAACACAAAGTCAAAAACAAGACAATCAACTATGCCCCTAATGCGTGCTACAATGATGATTAAACAAATAAAAAATGCCCCTAAGTGCCAAAAGTGATTGAATGCATGGGAATAGGATCAATTTGAAAGAACGGAGGAAAGATACTCCTAATAATAATCTTGTAGGATCCATTTTGAAAATGATATGAGAGAAATTTTCCCTGCACGAAGTTATATCACAAAGGAAAAATAATTGTGACTTTCCCCAAACAAAGTTACGAACCATGTAAAGGGAAGAAAGAGGAGTGATAGTCGTAAGATTGGAACTATCACTAGAGTAGTAGATAAAGGTATGAAATGATCAAGATTGTGTTGATTTGTTGAAATATCAACTTCAAGGGTTTTCCAATTGTAGGATTCCTATGATAAATGAATGTTTATTCAAAAATTTTAATGATTTTTTTGGAATTTTGTGAGTTTTTGAAAAATATGAAATACAAATGCAAAGAAATGTAGAAAAACCTGAATAAAAAACAAAAAGTAAAACATTCCATGGCTTATTTAATAAACCAAAGTTATATGTGAAATAAGATGAAAATAAATTTCTTGTAATTTATCTACAACAAAGGTAAACAAAGTACACAAAAATACCAAACTGAAAGAAGCAAAATCATCATCACAATGTTGAAAAACCGTAATAAAAACAACACAATTTGCAATAACGACATCTAATGACACTCCAAATGTGTTCCACATTAAAGAACTAGACAAATATGAATGCCCTTGAGTGATAACTTAGAACGCAAGAGGATTGGATCGGGATGAAGAGGGAAGTAGGACTCCAAAAGATACTCTTGTAGGATCCAATTGAAGTTTGATTCGTATTGTATTAAAATGTGAAATCTAAATGTGGCCCAAGAAAAGTTATATTGTGAAAGGGTGAATTATTTCCTCGAGCATATATATACACCATGGGAAATAAATATGATTATTGAAAGATGATCTGGAACGATCATGAGGAGCACCATCAAATGGAAAAATTGTTGAATTGTGTTATCCAATTGTTGAAAGTTGGTCAAACATTACTTGAATGTTTTGATTTTTACAGTTTTATATTGTTTTTATATTTTGGAACAATTTTATATTGTTTTTGTATTTTGTGAAACATATTTGAATTTTTATAAAAATTTTGAAACATTTTTAATGTTTTTGGTATTTTAAAAATCGGTAAAGGGGTGCACTACTTGAATGCAGTGAAAAAAACAACTAGGAAGATGTGAGGGCTCATCACCAAGATCCAAAAAGGATGTGATAACAAGGTGAATAGTGATATGAAAGTGAAGATGATGGATGTGAAGACACAAGGTGTAACAATGATCCATGTAAGAAAAATGTAACTTATCTCTAGTCAAGAGTATCTGACCAAATCCAAGATGATTCCACTTTATAGGTTTTGATTAGACTTAGATCCATAGATGGCCTATTGATTGACAAGATCCGGTTGAAGGAATTATTGTTTCTCTTAACATAAGCAACTTCTTGGGATGTTTTTGATTAAGCACTTTGATTCAAATTTCTAAAGGCTTTATTGGTTAATTGTTTTTGTTTGTTTTTGAAAGGAACTCCCTACATATTTCCCAATCCACCAGTAAGAGAGAAGGGTTCAACATTGAAGAAAAAATGTAGGCAAGTAAGGAAATCTTCCTCCATTCCTAGTCTCATACTACTAGTGAGAAGTATGGGCTCATCACCGAAGACTATGAAGGAAAAAAGGTGTAATTATTTTATAGTTTTTTTTGTATTTTTAGATTTATTTTTCCTTGTGTATGTCAATAGTGTGCTTTTTGGGAAGGAACATTCTACCCCTAAGTCTCATCGCATGTGACTAGTAGGATGCAAGGGTTCAACACGTGGTGAGATGGATGATCAAAAATGTCTAGGTAAATAAGTTAGAGCTTTATGTTAAAGAGATATATTTTTTTGAAAGGAGGAGTTTTTTTCAATAATCTTCAAGACAAAACCGTAGGCAAAAATATCTGAAACAATAGAAACCATAACAGGGATGAGACACATAATGCCCAATAGGAACAAGGTTAACTTGTGTCATGATAGGTGAATAATGCAAAGATATGATAATGGTATGATTAAGATATCTTACAATAGATGGAATGCTTAATATTATTTGTACTCACTTTTCCACTTCGATTTGCAAACAATGCTTTAAGGAATGGTTTAATATAGAGTTTTATTCTCTTTTAATTCTTTTTAATTTTTCTAAAATTTGACAGATGAGGATTTGAAATGGAATCATCAAGAAAGATGTCCATGTTTATTAAATTTGAATGGTATTGATTTACGAGACTTGGGTAGATGAGATCCAAGTCAAGAGAGGGAATCGAAAGATTCAATAAGTCCTAAAATACGAGACTTGGGCGAGACAAGTTCCAAGTCAAAGGAGGAAATCCAAAGATTTGATAAGTCCTGAAATATGAGACTTGGGTAGAAAAGGTCCAAGTCAAAGGAGAGAATTGAAATATTTGATAAGTCCTAAAGTACGAGACTTGGGTGGATGGGTTCTAAGTCAAAGGAGTGAATCAAATGATTCGATAGGTCCTTAAAATGACGACACTTGGGAAATTGGGTTCCAAGTCAAAAGATGTTTTATTAGATTATTCTTTGATGCATCATAAGACTTATGTGATGTTAGAGGAGGATTTTTGATGTGGGGAATATGTTGAGATTCATATTCAACCATGAGTGGAAGAGTGCAAGGAAGGAAAGATTGATCTCTAGATGTATATCTAATGTTCCTTGTAGTCTGTAGAGAGGAGATACTTAATGTTTCTCCTTCTAGGATGTGAATTAGTTGATTTGATGAAAGATTTGTAATTAAAGTGTGATAAGGTTTTATAAGGATATTCTTGGGTACACATACCTTGTAGAGTGTACACATGTAAATGTATTGACAAGTAGAAATCATCATTGATGAAATGCCTGCAAGATTGATCATTTGAGGTATAATGGACACGGAAGGTTGCATTGTTGCAAGTGTCCAAGCTTGTTGTGGTTGTGTTTCAACAACAAGATTAGATATGTCAGGCATATGAGCCAATAGTGCAAGAATATAATCAAGCTTGAAAGTTCTTGATGATGGACCCTCTTCTAAGTGTCTACAATTATATCAAGGGTTGAAAGGGAGTCTTGAAGCAAGGTCAAGATCTCGTTTGGTGTTAGAAGGTTGTTGTTCGAAATAGGTTCAATGTTTGTTTGGATGAACAAAAGAAAAACTTTAGAAGAAATGTATTGGTTCGAGAGGGAGAGATACTCAGCCTTTGTCATGATCTTGTTGAATTTTAGTATGTATAGAAGTGGGGACAATGATCAACTCTTCATTAGAATTTTGGAAGTTGATGTGTCATTGGTTACAAGAGCTTCGACATAAAGCTCTATGAAGATAACTCCGTCATCAATTTAGTCTTAAAAATAATGACGAAAAGGTGTATAATTATCAGTAGAATGGCCTTCCATGTGGTGGTATTCATAATATTCTGATGCATTATACCATGTAGGATTGGGTTCCCCATTAGAAAAGGGTCTCGTAGTTGGATATTCAATCATGTTAGCCTTTGATATTTTTGAAAGACACTTTATAGAATTTCTCTGAGGGGTGTAAATTGACGTTAAATGGTACATGGAATAGTGTCTACAATACATGATATGATGGATTTAAAATCAACATTGTTTGAAGATTCACCATGTTCAAGAGCTTTTCCCTTTGTACCATGGATAGGTGATAGGACTCCGATCACTATGTATATGTTGTCAATGAATTTAGTTACAAAGTTAATTGCATCTTTCCATTTGATGATCATCAATGTGATGAAAATCACAATATGTGTTAGGTCTATACCAATTTGACTTAGGTTCTCCTTCAGGGAAGGGCTACATTAGGGTAAGTGACCATATTAGAACTTTCCAGTTGTAAGATGTTGGAAAGAGATTCCCCAAAGATGTATATATTTTTTTCATTTTATAGTCTTGAGGAGGAGGAGTTTCTCTTCTTGGAATGGTGACAGATGGTTTAGACTTAGTCTGTTTAGATTGATTGTTTTATATGTTGTGCACATTATGAGTATCTATGACACCATCATTGACAACATTATGGATGGTTGATGCACTAAGATTTATCATGAGAAGTGCTAGGTTATTATTATTTTGTTATGATTGTTCCCATTTTATTTATAATGAGGCTTGATCAAGCCTTTAGAAATGATGGATTTTCCAAGTTGAGTTCCCTTTTCGATAACTTCCTAAAAAATGGTGAGGTAGTGTATCTGCATGTGAAAGGAAAAATTGATGTTAAGGTTTGGGATGGAGATGCTAACCATTGATTTTTTGGGGATTAAACATGGGAATCGCTTTGATTCCTCACATCATTTGTAAAAATTGTGTAAAGATTTCATTTGGTCATTGTTTTGCATTGCAAAATCCATCATTGTGACTTCAGAGTCAAGGTTGAAAGAAAAATGTTTAACAAACTTCTCTGAGAGGTCCGTGAAGGTAGTGATAGATCCCTTTGGAATGTGTAAGAACATGTCCAAAGCTTTCCCTCCTAGACTTATAGGAAAAATTTGCAAGAGAAAGATATCATTATAAGACACTTTTTGACATGCCATGAAAACATTCTTTGACATCCTCTCTAAGATTTTTTTTCCTTGTATTTATAAAATTGGGGAATTTCGAAAGAGTGTAAGAAGGGTATATGTAAGATCTCCATATTGAAAGGGTAAGGACAAAAATCATCAAATTGAATTGTTTGCATTATTTTTTCATACCTAAAATAGTGTCTTTCATCATTTTCCACTCTTGAGAAAATGGTGAATTGGTTTGTGGGATAAATGATGAACTATCATTCTTAAAATTTTGTTCTCTTTATTGGTCTTAGAATGAGTTTTGAAGGTATCATCACTTTTCTTCATGTGTTGGTACCTTTGGTATCATTGTTAGTGATTGTAGAGGATAAGAGAGCCAATTATTTCACCATTGCATTGATTTGATTAAGAAAGGCTTGATTGGGATTTAGATACAAATCACTACTTTTTCTTTTATTATCGGTGTTGGTTTTACTTGGTCCTGGATCATCATGTTTTTTTGAATACATTAGTGGACCCTTAGGGAATTTAGGTTGTCCTCATAAGGTTTTCAAATCATCCTCATCAAATTCCAAGGGAAATCTTGCTCCCATTGGGAGGAGACGAAACAAAAATTTGCCTTTGTTTTTCTATAAAGTGGTGTTTATAGAAAGGTTTTTAATTTTGTCTTCATCGTCTTCTTCATAAACTAAAGTGGAAAGGATTTATTTCCTTCCATCGAAAGGGACTATAATCATGATGTCATGTTCCCACCATTTTAAAAGAGGGGAGGAACAAAGAAAAGAGGTACGATAGAAAACTCAACCCTTAGCAAATTGAATGCTAAGATGGAAGAGGGAAAATAAGGAAATGCTTGACCCTAGAAAAATGAGTACTAAGAGGGAGGAGGTAAAAAGGGTTAATTGATTTCCTGAATCTTAATAAAATGAGAGTTAAGAGAAAAGGGACTAAAAGGGGTTAGATGTGCTCTACTCTTTAAAAGAAAAGAGATATAACAAGGTTAGTGATCAAATCTTAACAACACGAGTGTGAAGAGAGACCAAAAGGTGTGAAAGGTTAACTCTTAACAAGATGAGTGTTAAGAGAAATGAAAAAGGGGTGAAAGGTTAAATTTTTCGAAACTTAACAAAAATGAATGTTAAGGGAGAAGAGACTTAACAAGGTGAATGTGATCAACTCTTAACAAAATGAGTGATAAGAGTGATGAAAAGATGTGAAAATTTTAACTCTTAACAAGATGAGTGTTAAGAGGAATGAAAAAGGGTGACTTCTCAACACTTTACAAAATGAATAGTGTTAAGGTAGAAGAAGGGATTGAAATGTTAGTTTAGAGAACTCTTAGAAAAATGAGTGCTAAGAAATATGAAAAGGTTTGAAAGGCTTCACGACCCTTTACAAAGTGAATTTAAAGAGGGAAGATGAAAAATAAGTTAGTTTGATCAACTTGTGACAAAATGAGTGCTACAAGAGGAGACTTAGAGACATGATGAAAGATGTTCAATGCTTAACAAAAGGAGTGTTAAAGGAAGAGACTTAGGAAATGTGATGAAAATGCTCTATTCTTAACCAAATGGATGTTAAGAGGGAAGAGACTTAGAAATACGATGAAGGATGCCAACTCTTAACAAAAGTGTGTTAAAAGAGGAGACACAACAAAGAAATGGGAGCACTTAAAGAACAACAAAGTGAATGTCGAAACAAGAAGTGAAGAAATGATGATGAGAAGGTCCAAATCTCACGAAAGTGGAGATAAGAGATGAAGGGAATGTGATTGATGAAGGTCCTCAAGTTAGAGAAAAGTGAATGCTTTAAAAGAGAGGAATGAAGGAAAGTGAAAATGTCAAGAATGCAACAAAGTGAATGTGAAATGTGACAACGTAAGAGTATGAAATGCTTAAAGTTCAACAAGATAATGTTAAACTTAAGACTTATGAAAATGAAAGATCAAGGTGATCACAAGGGTGCTTGACTGTGATAAAGCGAGTATCATGATGTCAAGACTTAGATGAAGGATGAAAGTTATCAAGTTTAAATATGGATGTCTCGCAACCCAAGACTTAGACTCATTTACAAAGTGACAAGGTGGATGAGAGAGAAAATGTGAATGACAAGAGTGAAACACAAGTATGTAACATGTAAGAAAAATGAAAAATGATGTAGTGAAAGTTGGCCTCTACCTTAGATTGGCTTGGTAAAGGTGTGTCTTCCTAGGTGGTTCTCTCAACTAGGTGTCAACAGTATACTTGAGTGAGCGTGGTGCTATTACTAGCTACTAGATTTACTTTACCCCCTTTAAAACAATGAGAAAATATCTTTGCTCAAATGAATCACATTGGGGTCGCCACTAAGGATATTCGTGACTCTAATCTCACAAAGGCGTACTAGTCAGTTGGGATGGGGGTACCCATTTCATCATCAAGTTCCTTCAATGTGCTAAATAATTTGGAGTTCCTGTGGTACTCCTCAAAATGGTTTTATGGATTAAGCCAAAGCACTTCCCATAGTTATAGTAGTTGGGAAATAGCCTTGTCAACCGCACCTACAAATACAATGTGAATTGTTCATTTTATCTTGATTAAAGATGAGATTATCTTAACCACCATTCTTTGACAAGGAAACTGCAATTAGTAAGTTGTTTTAAAGATGTTGTTCAAGGAAACTTGTTAGTATTTAGTTTATGAGTAAACTCCTATAGATCTAGTCTTGCAAACAAAGGTTAGTACATTTTCCTAAGGGTGGGAGAGGACAAGATGAAAGAAGCAAACCCAAATTTTTGATTTTCAATATCACTTAAAAGTGTGAGGAAAGAGCATACATGCGAGGTTCCTTTGATTAAAAAAAGAAAAGGTTAATTACCTCAAACAATACTTGAAAATGATCACATATTTGATTCTCAAGATCACTTGTAACAAGTATGAGAGAAGAGCATACACATGATCTTTTCATGTGTTAGTCTCACAAAAATGAAAAATGACAACAAAAATGTGAACAAAATTTGCCACAAAGTGTTAGTACGGTGCAAAAACGATTAAAATTTGCAAAAACACCTAATAATGACAATAATTGGACAAAAATTCCAATAACCTGTACGAGCGAAGTTTCATATTAGTCTACAAAAAAATTAAAAAAAATGAAAATTTCTTAATTATTAAAGGTCCTAATTTAATTAAAAACCTAAATTACTTAATTAAACTAATTATTTTTTAAATAAATTTAATCTATTTAAATCATTTAATAATAATAATAATAAATAATTAATAATAAGAAAAAAACTAAAACCTAACATATAGTTAAACTTAAGTTAATAAGAAAAATATTAAATATAATTCTAAGCCTAAGTTTAGATTGTTTACCTAACCTTTTAAACCTAAAAGTATATCAACTAAACCTAAAAACTACCTTATCAACCTAAAATCTAATGGTTTTATGTGAAGGCTCGGATGTGTTTTTTTTTTTGGCAGTGCACATGGAGGGTGATAGGTGGTGGTTGGCTATGAATGAGAGGATGAGGGTGATGGGATGGTAGAGGAGATGCGTAGTGGTGTGTAGGTAGGATCTAATGGGGTTGGGGAGCTCGTAGGTTAGTGTTTGAAGTGAGTGATAGGGTCTCGTGTGGTCAGGGGTGAGAGTGGGTTCAAGATGTGGTAGAGGGATTTAGGGATAGGAGTTGGGGACATAGGAAGAGAGGTGAGCAATCGGGGATGGGAAGTCTAGGTGGGGGTGGGAGTTGTTTAGGTTGGAGGAGCTCGAGATTGAGTGGGAAAACCAAGTGGGCCAGGGGAGGGAGAGGGAAAAGATCGAGGAGTAGGTAGGTAGGTTAGTAGTGGGGTGGGTAGAAGGTAGGTCAACCAGCTCATCGAGATATCTCTAGAGCTATAGGGTGAGCTAGGTGGGTAATTAAGATGGGGGGTGAGGTGAGTGATGAGGGAAATGGGTTAGGGGTTAGTTAGGGTTTAGGAAATTTTAGAGATTTTTTAGGGGAAATTTAATAGAGATGTTAGGGGAATTTAAGGGCATTTTAGGAAATTTTAATGATTTCACCAAATGGGGGTGGTTTTTGTTAGTTATAACTAAAAGACACAACTAAAATTAGAGGAAAACCCTTAGATGTAATTTTTTTCTTTTAAAATGATTTTAACTTCCCTGAAAAACACATGTAAACACTTAGAAAAGAGTTACAAAAAAACAAAACAACACATAATTTTGAAAAAAAAATATGATTTTTCCTTGCAGTTGTTTCTGTAATGCGATAATATACCCTACAGATACAAAAATAAAAACAAAAAAACAAGAATACACCAAATAACAAACATTAATCAACTAAAACAAATTTTTACAAATGTTAGCAAGAAAAATTAACATCATGCATTAAGAAATCAAGAAACAAGTGGATAGGTCCCACTAGGTGTGCCAGAATGTGTACATAGAAAATCAAACTAAACTTGAAGACAAGAACATGGATATGTAAACCTTCCAGTCAGTTCTTCCTTGCAAACCTCAAATAAGGTTGTATGAAGCCTTTAGAGCTTGTGTAACCTTGTAAATGGTTGATTGTGGTGCTCTTGAATATGACCTCCAAATGGGGATTTTGAAAATGATATGAGAAGAGATTTGGCTTGGATATAGCTTCCAATATGCAGATATTGGGTAGAAAAGTTAACAGAGTTTTCTTATAATAACCCAAGAGAGTCAAGAGGATTTTTAAAGGGATAAGCATGCTCTTTTATAGAGGCTTAGTAGTGGTTGGAAGTGGTTACAAGTGGTTGAATGCACATGATAAAAATAGTAGTTGAGGGGGTTAAACAACTTGAATGAATTTATTCCGATGAGGGGAAATAAATAAATTATGTTGTAGAAGTTGCATCCAGAAAGGTGGTTGTAAATAAAATTCAATTGCTCCCACCTTTCTAGGATTCTAGAAGTGCAATTGAATGGACTGGTGAAGTGGATTCCAAGTGGAGTTTACTGGGATAAGGAAGTGGAGTCCAGGTGGGGTCTAAAGGGAACCTAAGTAGCAATTGACTAGGAAAATAGGTGTATTTTCCTAATTAGGTAACTAATTTAATTAGCTACAATGTGCAAGATAACTAATTAATCATTTATTTAATAAATGACAATTAAGCTAGCTAAGGTGCATTAGAGATTAATTTAATTAATCCTAACATGGTGAAATGATTAATTAATTAGATTAATCAATCATAAAGGGATATGAACTAGGATAGTATTGGGAATAAGTGTGTGATTTTGGGGTTTCTACACCTTGTCTTATGTTTTCCTCTCAATCTTAACTTTACTCCATGAACACGGTTATGTAATATTATGTAAATAAAATTTGATTTACTTTTGTTTTGTTCCTTGTTCCTTGACATGGTGTCTTCTCATTGTTAACTTGGAAATATTTTAGTTTTATGTCAATAAACTCAACTTGTTATTTATTGAGTAAAACCCCTTCTCACTTTCTCCCCTCTCTCCATACACACACCTTTCCTCCACCTCCTTTTTGCACACAAGTTTAGTGGAGTATTACTATGTGATATCCAATCGAAAGGCCACCCACAATGGTTAGAGTAGTGTACATATTTCCTATTTTCAATAAATGGAGTTGCCCCATTCCTAAGTAGAGGGACCTAGTCCTAGAGCATTGGTGAAAGCCCCTAATTTTCCCTTGTGACAAATTATTTGACTAACACAAACCAATTCAAGTCCCTAAGTATGAGCTAACTATTGACATATAAAATTTCAACACATTTTATTTGACATCCCCATTGATACCTTTTCCTTTTTTGGTTAAACTGGTCAAAATAACCTAATTTGTCAAAATTCCTGAAATTGCCCACTTTCAAAGTTCAACTTCTGGGAAGGGTTTCCGGAGCCTCTGAGAATTTCATATGTCTTGGTTATAGTTAATGGAAAGGCATCAAAGTGTTCTCTATAATGGTATTTTGAGAGCTTCGAATGGTTTTGGGAGAGATTTCTTCCTAGACACTTTTTGGGAAAAATAAGTGTACATGCTTTATTGAAGATTAAACTTCGATGAAAGGTTTAGGGAACTTTGTGTGGTATTAGGATCTCATATACTAGGCATTAGAAATATATTTTATTACTACTACATGGTGTAATAAATAAGGAAAAATTCTAGAAGTATAGAAAATGCAAACCATTTTGACACCGGATCAAGGAGGCCTTTCTACACGGGTATTTTACACTCGAAAGTTTTACACATTTGAGAGCCTAACAAATATTCAAGTGAGATCAAATTCAATGCCCTTCATGACACATAAGTTGGTTCGGTTTGTGTTTGTTGAAAAATCTTCCTACAACTCAGCTCATATATCCGACACACTGCCCTAGGAAAAATCAAGGTACAAGAAAAAAATGTTGAAGAACTCATTTTAAGACTTCCTAAGTAGTCTCATTAGATTCCTTGGCCTATTTTTATGTGAAATCATATATTATATGTCAAAAATACATCAAGTATAGACTTTAGGGAAAAGGAAAGTCTCTGTGAATGAAATAAGGTGGTGCAAATGAAGTTTCAAAGTGTGCTTTAGTGCATTATTGCACTTTACTTTCACCATTGCACATTGGCCACACTTTTAATGTGAAATTTCACCCCAAAAGTGTGCCTCTTTCTAATTGGAGGATATTTTAATAAGAAAAAATTCAAAAGCAACTCAAAAACACGAAATATGAAGGAAAATCAAGTTTGTATGCCATATGTTCCCCACAACTCACCCAAGGCACACTTCCAACCTCCATTTGCACCTAGGGTGCACTTTTGAGGTGAAATTTCACCCCAAAAGTGCATCTAGGCTTGGTGGAGGTGTCATTCTCATGTGCATTTGCACCATGCACTTCCACTTTGCACATGCACTTCCTATCTTCACCAAAAACATGCAAATAACTTATTTTCCCTCCAAATCTCTAAAGAGTGAATTAAAAACTCTAAGGCAGCCATTAAAGAAAACTTGGAGCTGGTTTTTCTTCCTTTCATGCTTGCAAAACTCTTCATGTGCCCTAGGTAGACCAAGAGGTTTTGTGCTCATATCTCATGATCCAGTGAATGGAATATATCCAAATATTTTCCATCCAATCCTCTTAAGGGTGCCTTTTAGGTGATGTATGACTTTTTCCATGAGATTCATCCATAAAAATATATCCATGATTGTTTTTTCCAGCCATCATACCCCTAGTTTTCCAAAAATCATTGATTTTGTGAAGGAGACTATGATAAATCCCCCAAGGGAACCTCACAAAACTTGGAGCATCCATTCCTCTCCTAAATCATGTATTTTTGATCCATTGGACATAATATAAGAACAATAATTTTTTTACTTATGAATAAAACAATCATTCCTTGCTAAAAATACTTACAAACCCTATATACACGTAAACATTATTTTGTCATTTTCTCTCAACCCTCAAGAGTGAATCCTTTAAAAATTAGAGCATAGTTTTCCCTCAATGATATGGCTCTAAAGAATAAAAATAAACTAAAATTGTATAAGAGCTACTCCCAGAATGATGAATTGATTTTTTTTTCTTTCCATAATTAATGCCAATTCGTAAGCCTTTCACACAACCAAAACTTGTTTTTGAAATTCTCATTGATTTTGGTAAGAGAATATCACCAAATTTGGAGCATATATTTGTCTTGGGAATATATTTCCAATGAATTGATTCACATTCAATTTGGATTTTATTTACTCTCATTTTTCTTGAAAAATGAAATTAATGACTAGTAACACTAAAATACACTCAAATTTGTGTATTTTTTGGAAATGGTTCGACATCCATTTTCACTTTCACCATATCATTCCCACCACTTTATAAGTATAGGAGATCATAAAAATGTAAAAACTCCACTACTCTGGATACGACCCCCGTTACTATTTTAGTGTTTGAGCACTTAGACATTGGAGATAACAATGTGGAACATGGAGATTTAATTATCTAAAGTAGAGGATGGAAGAAATAAAACTCACTTTCATACTTGAGTGAGAGTACACAGGAGGATTGTTGATCATGAAACATCTAATTGAATCATTCAAATATTTTCATGATGGGAACCATGGTTGCGGTATATTATCGATCTCCATTCAAGAGGTGTGATAGGAAGTTCTCATATGCTTCAAGAAGGAATTTTTCATTTATTCGGTGTTTAATTATATCTCACCAAGAGAAAGTGTCTCCATTAGAGGATTACAATGTCTCCAATGATGATTCTTAAGAGATATTTGACATGGATGAATATGAGGGAGCTGATGGTTACCAAGTATAGGTCATGTATGGTGTGAGTTAATACTTCATAATGATTGCGGGATGAGTGTTCGACGTGTAAGGATACAAGAGATCAAGTTCATGAAAAAGAGTTGATTTGTGTATCCTACCATTTCTCCCAAAGATGAAGAGTCAAAACAAAATTTCCACACATGGCCAATAATGATCACTCAAGATAAGGTGTGAAACATATTTCTCATTTCTAGAAAATTCATGACTTGATCAGATAAATAGTTGAAGAAGATTCTATCTATATGTAGCATTCATCTCCACAATTAAGGAAGGATGATAATTCATTTTGTATCATCTATCTTCTTTCTCTTTGTCCTTATTTATTCTTCTCTTTCTAAAATTCTATTTCTCCATTGAGGATAAACTTTTGTAAAAAGTGACTTAAGTCACTTAAATTTTCTATTTCTTTATTGAGGATTTCACTTTAAGTTGAAAAGTCACATGGGAATGAAGAGCCACCGGCTTTGGATATAAATTGTAATGCCATATCTATTCCAAGATATTAGTTTTTACCATCTATAACAAGATTTTTCTTCCATTTCCTTACATTGTAATTTTCCACCATTCTCATCTTGTCACTCAGTTGAGCACACACGACATTTGTAAGAAGTTGAAGGAATTTGTGTATTATTTGTAGAATGAATAAAATTTGACAAAACTTTATATTTGTCTTACAATTATCCATTTCATTATCTTGTGATGTTGAGTTGTGTTTCCATATTTCCTCTAATTAAAATTGGAATCACCTCTTAATTTTAGTTGATGAAATATGTTTTCTACTTATCAATACAATTCGCCTTCTCATTTCTCCTTCTCCCAACCTACAATTTCTACCCTCTTAAGTCTAGGGTTGCAATTATAATAAGGGTGTTTTTGCACATTCCTAGCCTCTGGCCACCCAAGGATATTAGTCTAGAGTAAATAGTTTCTAGATTTTAATAAATGGGAGCCACCCTAATCCTAAGCAGAGGGATTCAATCACGCGAGCATTTACAAAACATGTATTTTTTCCTTGATAAATTATTTCACCAACATGAAGTATTTCTTCAAATCTAGTATATTTAAGTTCAACGAGCTCAAGATTCTCGGGTTCTTTGTCAGAGACACTAAAATTTGGTAACTTTTCCTTTGTAATGCCAAGTTTGGCCATGCTCCATTTCTAATAAAAATTATCAAAGTAAAACTCCAATAAATATATATCTCTAGCTCTTCCATGACTTGTTCATATTTACACTCTATCCCATCGTCAATTCAAGAAATATTATTTAATCAAAGTAGTAAACTATCTATTTTCATCATTCTATAACTTTCTGTTTAACATCACACTTCTTTGCTAGGACCACATATTTTGGTTAGGATGCAAAATATGTTCTTGGACAAATTATACGGTCCAAATATTTCACATACTCGATACTCTTTTCAAGTTGAATATCTTTGTTATGTCATTTCATCTTCCTAGGGTTGGCTTTGTTGCAATATTTCACCTATAGAAGGCTATATAAGCAATTCAATATCACTTCACAAATCAGTTGACACTCTTACAATATCCTATTGTAAATATCATTCCAAGAGAGTGTAAGGCTCTCCAAAATATACCCAAATCACTTGCACATAAATTAGAGAAGCCCATATGATAGGTTTGAAGTAATCAAACATGTAAAAAATTCTAGAATTCTCCATTCCAAAGCATGGAAATATTAAAAATATGTCTTAGAATGAGAAAAGTATCTCCAAGAATTGTCTAAGGGTTTGAAGGAACAAAGGATTAGGTCATGTAGCTAAGGCATACCACATGACACTACTACCATGTTGGTTATATAATTATTCTACTATATTTATATCAAGAGACATGAGATAACCCATATGAGGTTGGCTTAGATCCTACTCACACTTGTACAATAACTTAGGATAACTAGACAAGGCTTGATCTCACATGAGGACATGTAATTTAAACTTGGATTAGTTTGTATTGGTTGACCACAAATGGTAGTCTAGCCTCACCATACACATGATTTATCCTTTTATTTTTTAATGCTTTGATGAATGTTTCCACTTTATTTGGGGGATTATAGGTCATCCCAAATTTGTGTGAGCAAGATCAACATACATTGAAAGGAATTTCCAAGCAAACAAAACACACACAAAGTTTTAGATCCTAATTTTTAAAGGGTCCAAAATTGTACAATTTTAATCAAGATTGTATAATTCCAGGTCTAGATCATACACCATTTACATAGTCTTTTCCATTCTTAGTTTCCAGTTCCAAAATAGATATTAAAGTATCTCCAATTCTAATTTAACTTTTCCATCCGTCGTACATTTGGATCTTCTTTGTTTCGACCATACAAATAATTCTTTATCTCATCTTATGTATTTGAGCTATCGATTATCAATCATTACAAGTATTAATGCATTATTTTGGTTATGAATGGTAAATTATAAATTGATTAGATCATAATAATCCCTTATTGCAAAACATTACATCTTCTTTATTGTTGTGCAATTCCATAACATTAGTTTAATCAAGGTGTTAAAATTTAGTGAACTGACATACAATGACATTTAAGAAAGGGATTTTATAGGAAATGAAGCATACAAGAAGTTTTAGATCCCAATTTTCAAAGGTTTCAAACTATTACAATTATAAAAAAATCACACACTTCTAGGTATGGACCATACAAAATTTATACTTGTCACGCCCTACTTAATTTATAGTTATAGAATTGCTATAAGATCATCTCCAATTTCCGATATGCCTTTTCCACTTATCTTGACATATGGATCTTATTTTTTCTAACCCATACAATTAAGTATTTATCTCTTCTTATGTATTTGAGTTATCCTTTATCATTTATCAATCATTTTGAGTATTAGTGAATTATTCCAGTTATGAATGGTTAATTGTAAATTGATTGGATTAGAATATTCCAATTTTACAAACTCTTACATCCTCTTTATTATTGTGCACTTCCATAACATTAATTTAATTAAGGTGTAACCATTTGGTGAACCCAACTTGTGATTGAATCTTGCACCTTGTTTCAAACCCTATTTTCTCTATGGTTTCATCTCTATATTTTACATTCATATCTTACCTAATTTTCATCTATCACATGCCTGAATCTATTTTTCAATTAGGGTCTCTTTGTAGGGATTCCTAATTGGATAATAAAATTTCAACATATCTTAAGAATAACAACTATATATTCAAATTCCTCATATTTATTTATTTATTTGGATATATTAAAAAAACCTAGTTTTGTTTGACATAATGTTTAACACAATTTTTAGAAGTACAAAACTACTATTTTTTTAGTAATTGGGACATGATAAAAATATATACATTTTAATGTAAATTCCTTGGATATTTTTTATTCCACATGTTCATATTGTAAAATACCTAGTTTTGTTTAATTAAATTCACTTTTTTATTTCTATACGTGGTTATTTTTCTAATTTGATGACTTTCACTTTTTATTAAACATCACTTTTGGGTCTTACCCTACATGATCTACTGATTTTCATCCTTATACCCATCATCAAGTCTATTCTATTTGCTAAAAGGGTTAATTATTATTTATGTAATCATGTCTTATGTCAGGTCCCTTACTTTCCAAAGTTATAAGGGCTATCATTCCTTTATCCAGTTCATGCATCTTATAAGCTCAAAAGTAAGGATTATGATTCTTTTGCTTATTCTCGTGGTACTCCTAACCCTAGTTATTCTCACCATTTTCATACTCTTGAATGTTATCCAAAAAATTTATGGATTAATCTAAGTTTTGGCTATGAGTTCATCCCATAACCTGAGGTTATTCCTCATTCTTCTCTTGTAGATGATAATGAAAACGAAATTGCAAATATTCCAAATAATAACAATGTACTTCTATTTTTGTTTCTACTCTTCCTAATGAATGCAATACGATATTATTTTTGTGTTTCTTCCATTCCTATTATAAATAAAAATGTGGAAAAATGCTACTATATATTCTGTCTCTTTTGTTAGGAATTATAGTATGCACATATATGATTTGTGGGTAATAATATAACTAATGTTAAGTGAGTAGTGTTAATAGCTCATGCATATGGGCTAATCAGTTTGTTGGTTGGATTTTTGAACCAACTCACCATTCTTGGGTAGCCTAAATAATACGTGCTTGATTGTTTGTTGAGACTCCTTTAAAATAGGAGCTCATACAATCTATATAATGTAACCTATGTTATTGAATATAGACATATATAATTCTTGTGGTTAATTTATGTAGCTCTGTCCAAATTTTACATATGGTATCGAGTGATATGCACACACGAGAAACATGGAGGGGAAATCTTGTCATGTTCTCCCCGAGTATGAAATAAATTTCTCTATTGTTTCTATATATTTTGTCAAATATTATTTTTACATAAAAGGTGTGTGTTGGTTTCGTTGGCTCCGAAAATGCACCTGTGGGGAAGGGGGCCTCACAAATGAGAGGTCTGGGTAGCTAGAGGGAGACCCTTGACATGTGTCATTTTGTAGCTAGGGGAAGGGTCTTCCTCTGGTCGCCCGCCCACCCTTCCTAAGGGGGTGGTGGGAGGCACCGAAAAAAAGGGTTTGGTTGTAGTCAACGTTATTTTTGACTGTTCCCAAGTTGGGGTGAGAGGACTCGAGAGTTTGGAAAGGTAAATGTGCAGGTTGGGGTGTGAAGTCGTAAAGGTACTCCAAGAACTACAAAAGGGGAAAATTAGGGCCGGGTGTAGCCACTAAATACAATGATCACATGAGAGAGTGGTAAAAAAAAAATGCAAACACTCGGGGACCTAATGTGGATCGCAAACGGAAAGTATAAATCCGACCCAAGACATTTTCTCACAAATTTCGATGATCAAATCAATAATCAAGGACTTTGAGTCAGATGTGAGAATAAGATGGTTATATTGAGTTAATAATGTGTTCTCTGGGAAGGTCAATTTTGTAAGAACAAATTGATTTTAAACCCATGAGATGAATTATGGTTTTGTTGCAAATTTGTATGAGTTTTTAGTGATGATGGAGCAAAATTCCAGAGAAAAGAGGGGGAAAATGGGGGAAAAGAGCCATGGAAAAGAAATGATGGGAAGTAAGAGAGACAAAAACCCAACCATCATCTATTCGTGTCACTACATGAATGCTAGCAAGGGAGATGAAAGATCCCTTCGAAAATAAAGTTGCATACGAGGAAAGCTCGGGAAGATCAACATCTAAATTCCTTATAATCCATCTCAAGTACACTTGAGGTAGGATCATAGTAAGTGAGATCATTCTAAATAGTCCTGGATCAAGGGATCCCTAAGAAATTATAAGTTATACCCCCAAACACTACTCCATCCATAGGGAGATTTTTACGGGCTTTAGAAATGATGCTTTGGTACCCCTAGAAAACATCAAAACTTACACATTTCCTAGATGAGATCTAAGTGAGCACGGGATATGTTTAGAATCGAATTATAGTCATGACCACAAAGAATTATAATGAAAGACACATATCATTCCCACCCAATATAATTTTGTGACAAAAAAGAGAGAATCAACATGAATTTAGACAAATTTATCATATACAAACCATTAAACAAAGGAAAAGACAAGGAAAACATATTTTAATACTCTCAAATTTTGTTAATGATTGTACAATATGCAATCATAATACACAAATTCCCAATAACTAGTTTACACAGAGGAAAACCTTCATCATGATTTGTCCTTTTCTTGGTTCACAATTCCACTACAAAATCCCACCAAAAATTTTCTACAAGGACCTTCCCGCAAAATTTTTCACCCCTTCCCTTCTAAAAAAATTCCTCCTCCCTCTTTTTAAAAATTTTTTCCTCTCTATATAAATCATCTTATCTTCTTAGGGTTTTAGGGCATATTCCTCATATACCCAAACTAACTATCGCTACTTCCAACTACCTTGGGCCACTATGAAACCACAAACGACTACTCTCAAATGGCCGCTAGTTGTGCCAATTGCCATTGTGTCTTGTGTACGTCATTTGATGACATAGACAGATATTTTCTAGGTCATATCATATTTAACACTTAATTTTTTCCACATGTGTACAATCATGATGTGTCCAAAAACATTAATGTGACGAGACATTCTCGAATTGTGTGGGTAGTTAATCCTTCTCCGATGATATTATCCCCATAAACAATTTAATCTTTATTTAATTTCTGCATGTACCAAAAATCAAAATTTGATATGGCATTAATAATGGAATGATTTTCTTTGCCATGTCAATGCCACCGCCATGCCTATTTAAGTGGTCTATCAACTCCTTTCCTTTGTCACCTATCCAGTTTAAAATTTTATGTAGATCTTCCATAATCGATTCCTTCACTTCCTTCCCATTTTATTTAAGATTCTCAGTGAATGGTTTCATCTCTGCTTAGTGCAAATCCTTCAGGGGAAGAGCTGGCCCATATGGTCCATTATTTTCAACTCTCAGGGCCGAATGAAGCCTTAATCTACCAAGTCTTCAGCATCCCAAATACCAGGGAAAATCCTCAAGATTGCCTCCACTAGCCTCTTCTAGTACTATATTTTATAAACCGCATGGCTGAAATGGGTCCCTCTTTCCCTATTTTTCAAACTTTGTATTTTCATCTGGGCCACCCAAAATTTTGACTAAATTCTGAAGCCTTAAGGAATCACTTTGGTCTCATCATTTCCCACGTGTTCATGATAACCAATGGCATATGATGAAGGATTATTATGCCCCTTCCTCTTGGAAACAAACTCTAGTTTTCCACTCAACCTCGAAAAAAATGATGAGGGTCCATCACTAGGCATCCAAGCGGGTAGAATGGAGGAGTAGCTTGTTGCTCTAGAATCTATCATTGAGGATATTCAAGCAGTGGTTGGGCTACGATTGGTTTCCTCTTAGAAGATACATGCTCTCCCAAGTGTCTCAACTAGTGGAGTCACATCCATTCCAGAGGCCCACCCGACTGTGACGTAAGCCTCCTAAGTAATACATTAGGGGTGGGATCACTATGCCCGAATGGGAAAACACACTTGAGAGGAGGAGGGATATGGTGGATATTCGAATGGGAAAAGGGTGAGGATCTCTATGCTTTGGGTGAGAAAGGGATGTCAAAAGGCCTCGTAGGGGCCATACAATTTGTGTTCAGGCCAAGGCCCATGGTGATTTTATTTGGCGCCAAGACTAGCTCATGAAAGGTGTCCTTGCATGTATGAGGAAATGGAAATATGACCTTACTACCTCTAAGAATATGTATCTAATAATTGTATCTAACGTTTTCATTTTTATCGCACAATACTTATACAATAGAGGTCTGGGGCCCCATAAATAGAACTCCTATTTTGTTACTATAAACATTGCTTTAGGTCATTCCTCTATGTATGTATAACTGTTATTCATCTTCAATCATAGTTTCACATTTTCTTGTTTTCCTATTTGAAGCAAACAATTCCATTTCACCTTCGTGTCTTAATGCATCACACTTAACCGCATAGATCATGGAAAAAATAAATAGGTGTTTATCTCTCTCGATCATCCTTACAAAGCTGGGTGAAACCATACCTTTGTTTTTATCCTTTATCAATTTCAAGTTAGCAGGTCGGGTTTGGAACAACAATTATCTAGCCCAAGCACAAGTAAACCAAACCTCGGATCCCAAAATGTAATTTGGTTTAAATTACCAAATAAAAACTTCCCCTCGAAAATTGGGGAAAAGCTACCCTAAGGCCATTCTTGGATGCGACCGGAGGTAGAAAATATCTTTTCACCCTTCTACAATTGGGGGTACAAATGACTCATTGTTTCTAGGGAACTCTTCAATTTAATTCATAGCTTATGTCACATAGTTCCGAAATAGCCAACCTCTGGGATTCAGGGTTAAATTACATTTGTTACCTTTTCACTTTGGCCAAGCATACCCAAAATCCTTACCTTATACTAGCAAATCAGCCTATGATATACCAAAAACTTTCAAGGACCACCCATGGAATAGGTAGAACCAACTATATAATCATACATTTGCATATAACACTTATGATATCCTAAGGAATAGATTTTTGAATTAAGTCCCATATTGATCTATCTCCTCTTAGAAATTTCTCAAAATTCAAAAATGGCTAAAATCAAGACAAATATATTTGAGTACCAAAATCGGTTCCACTGGGATGGATTCCCCATGGGTATCCAAAGAACACTAGAAACAATACTAGAAGAAGGAGACCAACCACCTATCCATTGTGCACATAGTCAATAGACGATTTTTCAAAATTACATGTCGCCACCAAGAGAACAACAAACAACAATAGAAAACACCAAAAGAACAACACAAACCACTATACATTGTACAAACAAGCCGGTGGGGTCCAAATACCTAAAAATTCTAACACAACCCACAAGATCCCATATGATGCACCTTTGTTTCATCCAAATACACTTATTCTATCGTGCCCACTCCTAGAGGCAACCGTCACACTTTCTCCAATTGTAAACTTTGTCATCCATCGATGTCATCATCTAGGAACCTTCATATTGCAAAAACATGCTTATGTTTCCATTCAAGTTTGTAAATATGCTCGCCCCTATGGACATCTCAAGTAATTCACAACTACTTATCCAATACACAACTTGTAATACATCAATTCAATGACATGCATGTGTTCCTCAATTTTTTGATGAACCACTCCTTCTCCAAGGTAGAAAAATCTCCATTCATCCAACCCTTTTTAAACTGACATATGCATTAAGAGAATAGTCAACATACGCACCCTTGTTAACATCCATCATACATGTTTCTAAATAGAAAACATCTATTTATATTACATTTTCCTTGACGAATGGGAGCGACACCCACCTCCTTATAGATCTCAATCTCATTTGTCAAAATGGAATACCCGACCTATAACCCTTGCTTCATAAACACTTCATTGTCAACATATTCAGAGATTAGAATCAAATTACTAACCTCATGGCCTTCATTGACTAACACTATGTTTTCAACACCATTATGCAAAGGGTCCTCCCTCTTAACCAAGGTCATTACACCATTTTCAAGAGAGTTCGGGGATATCAAATTATCAACATTCTAGTTTCTAGGCAACTCATACAATAGTCTAAGATGTTTCTCGTGTTCCACTATTGTATCAAGCAAAACAAATATGTCCTCCATCGAAGGGACACTCCCATTATCTTTAGCAGATATTTCATTCTTTACTACAATAAGGTTGTGATCAAAGGAGGTGTATCCTACGTCTTAAAAAAATGCACTAAAACCATTAGATAATTCCAGGCATACTTTAGAGAGAACATCCCAAAACTCACCGCTGATCGGGCACATATAAGGTTGGTAAAAGACACCCTACCACCTTGCTTTGGGGACCCGTGTAATAGATCCTTTCCTTCAATGTCCAATCTCTCATTATCAACATTAATCATATTGTCCTCAACACAAGACACATGGGGCATAAAATAGTTGTTACACCACATACAAGCATAATTAACTCCGATCACTCTGATTAACAAAAATCATCCACTGGTACCTTAACAACTAGAACTTGGGTTTCCATGTCATTTTCTTCAGTCTTGAAGTACATGAACCCTCTTCCTTCCCCTGAATGTAAATTTTTTTCATCGTATTCACAAAATAAAGAAGCTGGTTCGGTACTGAATTATTCTACAAATAAGGTTACCATTTCTATCCATGAATGAACAGATCTTTGAGGTAAATAATTAAACCAGTCTATAGCATATCCTTGCAATGTTTACACAAATAGCCTCATAAAAATATCTTCATATCTCACCTGGAATTCATACATCACTCCCTAAAACATGGCAAGGTGTTTTTCCATAGGGGTATTATAATATACTTGAAATATGGGTAATTGGAGTTTGATCCCAATGGGATTTGATTAGGGTATCCACATATTTTTGTAAAATTAAAGGGTTTTAATAAACACGGTCTAAAAGGAGATTTAGAAAGATGATAACCCTCATTACCCTCAAATATAGGAACATCTCACAAGAAACTAACTCTTACAAATACACCCTTATTATGTAGAAATCAAATGGCATAATGGTAATCACCACATAAACTGAAATGAAACATGTATTCGGTTAAACCTTGTTAAAACGGAAAACACTACTTTGGTCTATTATAAACAAAAGGACAAAATTCGCCACTAGAGTAAAACCTCTAGAAAAATGAACCACATAACATCAAAAAAACAAAATACGAATACACATACATTCTTCATACCATGAGAATTAATATAATAATGTTAGATCAAGAACCCAAATGCATACCAAAAGTTTGATCCTCGGAAATGATGCCAAAAAGGTGTTGCCTCTAAGAACCGCACCCCTGGGGAAGGGGGTCTCGTGGCGGAGAGGCCAGGTGGTCGGAGGGGCTCCCTAATATGTGTCATTTTATAGCTAGGGAAGGGTATCCTTCGGCCGCCCAACCACCCTTCTCGAGGGGGTGGTGGGGATGCACCTAGACAAAGGGTGTGGCCGTAGTCCTCACTTTGCTTTTGATCGTGCCAAAGTCGGGTGGGAGGACCCAAGAGTGCGGTCGGAGTAAATATGGAGGTTGGGGCACAAAGTTGGATAGATACTTGGGAACTCTAAAAGGGGAAACTTTGGGGACGGGTGTGCAACCACTAAATACAATTCTCACTTGAGAGAGTGTTCACAAAACATTGGAAATGCTTGGGGACTCGATGCAGACCGTGGAGGGAAAGTATGAATTTTACCCACGACCTTTTCTCCCAAATTTTGATGATCAAATCAATAATCAAGGACTTTGAGTTGGATGTGAGAAAAATACGGTTATATCAAGTTAATAATGTGTTCTTCGGGCGGGTCATTTTGGTATGAAAAAGTGATCTAAAACCCGTGAGATGAGTTATGGTTTTGTTGCAAAGTTGTATGAATTTTTTAGTGAGGATGGAGGGAACTTCCAGAGAAAAGAGGGGGAAAAAAGCCATGGAAATAAATGATGGGAAGTAAGAGAGAAAGAAACCTAACCATCAAATGTTCGTATCACTACGTGAATGATGACAAGGAGATGAAAGAGCCCTTCAAAAATAAAGTTTCATGGAGGGAAAGCTCGGAGCAGATCAACATCTAAATTACTTAGAAATAGATCTCAAGTACACACCCGAGCTAGGATCATAGTAAGTGAGATCATGCTAAATAGTAGAGATCAAGGGACCCCCAAGAAATTACAAGTTATACCCCTAAATCCTACTCTATCCGCAAGGATATTTTTATAGGCTTTAGAAATGAGGCTTTTAGGTACCCCTAGAAAACATTAGATACTTACACCTTTCCTAGACAAGATCCAAGCGTGTGTGGGATATATTCGAGAATCAAGTTATAGTCATGACCCACAAAGAATTATAACAAAAGACACATATCATTCCCAACCAACATCATTTTATGACAAAAAAAAAGAGAATCAACATGAATCCAGACAAATTTATCAGATACAAACCATTAAACATAGGAAAAGATAAGGGAAACATATATTGATGCTCTCAAAGTTTGTTAATGACTATACAATATGTAATCATCTTAACAAAAATTCTTGATAACTGGTTTACATAGAGAAAAATATTCATCATGATCAATCCTTTTTCCTAGTTCACAATGCCACTACGTATTCACACCAAAAATTTTCTCCACAAGGACCTCATGCCAACCTTTTCGCCCCCTTCCTTCTAGAAAAATTCCTCCTCCCCATTTTTTTAATCTTTCCGCCTCTATATATAATTCATTGTATCTTCTTAGGGTTTTAGGGCATATTCCTCATATACCCAAACTAACTAGTGCTACTTCCAACTACCTTGGGCTCTATGAAACTAGAAATGACTACTCTCAAACGACCGCTTGATTGCGCCAATTGCCACCGTGTCTTGTCTACGTCATTTGATGACATAGCCATATATTTTTCAGGTCATATCACATTTAACACTTAAATTATTTCACACATGTACAATCATAATGTGGCCAGAAACATTAATGTGACGAGACATTCTCGATTTGTGTAGGAAGTTAATCCTTCTCCGGCGACATGATCCCGATAAAAATGTGATCTTATTTAAATTATGCACGTACCAAAAATCAAATTTTGATATGGCATTAATAATGGAATGATTTTCTTTGCCACATTAATGCCACCACCATGCATATTTAAGTGGTCTATCAACTCCTTTCATTCGTCACCTACCGAGTTCAAAATTTTCTGTAGATCTTCCATAATCATTTCCTTCCCTGCCTTCCCATTTTCTTCAAGATTATCAAGTAAATGGCTTTGTCTTTCCTTAGTGTGAATCCTTGAGGAAGAGTTGGCTCATATGGGTCATTATTTTCAACTCTCGGGGTTGAGTGAAGCCTTAATCCACTAATTCTTCAACATCCCAAAGGCTAGGGAAAATCCCCAAGATTGCCTCCACCATCCTCCTCTAGTACTATCTTTTATAAAATGCCCTGGCTGAAATGTGTCCCTCTTTCCTATTTTTCAAACTATGTATTTTCATCTAGTCCGAACAAAGTTTGAATGAATTATGAGGCCTTAAGGAATCACTCGTCTCATCATTTCCCTGTATGTTCATGATAACCATCGACATATGATGAAGGCTTACTATGCCGCCTTCCTCCTAGAAACAAAGATCCAGTTCTCCATTCACCCTCGGGAGAAAAATGATGAAGGTCCATCGTTAGGCAAAGTAGGCGGAATGGAGGAGCGGATTACTTGCTCTAAATAATGTCATTGAGGATATTCAAGAAGTGGTTGGGCTACAGATGGTTTCATCTCATAAGATACACGCTCTCCTCGGTGTCTCAACTAGTGGAGTCACGCCCATTCCTAAGGTACGTCGATCAAAGGTTGGCCTCTCAAGTCATACAATGAGAGGTGGGCTCACTTTGCTTGAATGGGAGAACACACTTGAGTAGAGGAGGAGTGGTGGAAATTCTGAATGGGCCAAGGGCGAAAATCAGTATGATACATGAGAAAGTGTTGTCAAAAAGCCTTACAGGGGCCATAAAATTTGTGTTCGGTACCAAGACCCATGGTGACTTTATTTGGCCCCAATACCAGCTCCTGAAAGGTGTCCCCTGTGTGTTTGAGGAAATGAAAATTTGACCTTACTACCACCACGAATGTGTATCTACTAAATGTATCTAATGTTATCATTTTGATCGTACAATACTTATACAACAGAGGGTTGGGGCCCCATAAATAGAACCCCCATTTTGTTACTATAAATGTTTCTTTAGATCGTTCCTTTGTGTATGTATAACTATTATTCATCTTTAATCATAATTTCACATTTTCTTGTTTTCCTATTTGAAGCAAACAATTCCATTTGACCTTCGTGTCTTAATGCAGTACACTTAATTGCATAAATCATGGAAAAAAGAAACATGTGTTCATCTCTCATCTCATCCTTACAAACTGGGTGAAATCGTAACTTTGTTTTTAACCTTTATCAATTTCAAGTTAGTTGGTCGGGTCCGGAACAACATTTATCAAGCCCAAGCACAAGTAAATCGGGCCCCGGGTCCCGAAATGTAACTTGTTTTAAATGACCAAATAAAAACTTCCCCTCAAAAATCGGGGAAAATCTTCCCTCAGACCATTCCTGGATGCGACACGGAAGTAGAAAATATCCATTCCCCTTTTACAATGCGGGGAGAGGGGGAGGGCAAGGGAACTCTTCAATTTAATTTGCAACTTATGTCACATAGTTCTGGAAATAGCGAACCTCCGAGATTTGGGGCTGAATTAATTTTGTTACCTTTGCACTTTGGCCAAGCACACCTGAAATCCCGACCTTATATTACCAAATCAGCCTACGATATACCGGAAACTTTCAAGGACCTCCCATGGCAAAGGTAGACCCAACTGCACAATCATATATCTGCCTGCAACACTTATGATATCCTAAGGAATAGATTTTGGAATTAAGTCCCATATTGATCCATATCCTCTTAGAATTTTTCTAAAAATGCAAAAATGGCTAAAATCAGGACAAATGTATTTGAATACCAACAGGTTTAATTTGACATAGGCAGTTTCAAACTCGAGAACAGAAGATCATTTTTTTATAGCTCGACTAATAGCTTCTAGAAATGCGGATTACTATTCAAACTTGTTACGTTCTTTTTCCTTTAAGATCTCTTTCATGATACACATATCGAACATATATTGTTATAGGGAGGTGTGATGAGATTAAGCCACATTCGTGTGATTTGCATCCTGATCATGGTGTTTAACGTCATTCACATCGCTTAAGTTGTGTTGGATACCTCACCAAATTCTCCAAGTGTTATTGCATGCAAAACTAAAGATAGGATTCCGTATAAGCAACTGGCTGCATGCAGATTCCCATATGTAGCTGGGGAGAAGAATTATCTATTTGATTGGCTATTCATTTGACCACTGGTGCATTCAATAACCAGTCCATGTTTTTCTTCCTTGATAACACTGATTTGTCCACGTCTTCACTACATGCGCCAAAATCTTATATGTGTCATTCATGCTGCGTCCTCAAAGGTATTGTATGGTGGTTAATGTTGTTATAGTCATTATTTCATTTGTTATTCTTACAGAGTCATGTATTTTTTTACTATTTCATTTAAGAGTACAGTTTGAAATGGTTTAAGTGTTGTAGGTTTTCCTTATCTTATGTTCGGGTATAATAATTGTTTTAGGGTAGTTTTGTCACTATTTTGTCAATTCAGCTGTTAATTAATCTCTCGTATCTCATTTTTTTATTTCCATTAATGTCTTTGTAATCAAGTCGATAGGATATGTATCAAGTTTATAAATTGCTTAGTTGTCAAAAATTCTTGTATCCCCTAAAACGAGTTTATGTTTAAATAAAAGAGTCATTGTTTTTATCAACCATCATGTGTCCAATCAAAATAGTCTTTATATAATGTTGTATTACACTACCATTTTTCATTGCAAGTCATTTAGTATTCTATAGGTGTCAACAAGTCATTTAGTATTGTATAGGTGTCAACAAGTCATATTGTTAAAATCGAAAAACAAAAATGCCTTATTTTTAGTTGGACGCATTTTTGGTGTTATCCGACGTTCAAGGAAATAAATGATTTCACATTTGGGAAGGTAGTAATAAAAATGTGGAATTAATTGAACGTCATGATATAATTTTCTAAGTAAGCATCACATCTACTAGTTGTTAGAGGAAATGGAGGATGGAGGGTGATCAACACCTCTCGTCAGTCACCAATGACATGACCACATTTTGGTATGGTGGCATTTATTTTTCGGATTGTATGGTGTGTGAAGAATAAAAATGTGTGCGGTTTCCTTCCCCTCTTGTGATTTAACATGGAGAATGTGCATTGTGGATGCTAAGAATAGTTGTATAAGAGGGAAGTGAAATAGAGTGATCCTCATTGTTGAGATTATTTGACTTTCGTAATTCTAACATCGATTGAATGGTAAAAAAGTATTCACTTGAAGTGAAATGGGGCTGTTGAGTTTGCGTATGTAGGTGAATCGGTGGAAGTGTGATCATCTGGTATGGGATTCACTATGGTGAAGCAGATTGGTCATGTGTAATGAGATCCAGACGAGAAAGATCAAAGTAAAAGTATGTAGAGGCATACGATTATGTTTCCAATTCTTGAGATGTGTTTTCTTCCCATGTTCACACTAAGGGGGAATGTTAGGAAGTATAGTGTCCACATATATAATTTATGGGTAATAATATAACTAATGTTAAGTGACTTGTGTTAATAGCTCACGCATATGGGATAATAAGTTTGTTGGTTGGATTGTTCAACAAACCCACTATTCTTGGGTAGTCCAAATAATGTGCTTGTTTGTTTTTTTTTAGACTCCTTTAAAATAGGAGCTCATACAATCTATATAATGTAGCCTATGTTATTGAATATAGAAATATATCATTCTGTGGTTAATTTATCGCAAATCTGTCTAAATTTTACATCTTTAAGAAATGAAACCTATTGACATAGAATCTAGGAAGTGTGCAGACGGACCTTATTCGATGATGATGTGCACCTTTTTAGATGTGATTATCCTACACATTTTCCAATAGCTAATAATGTTCTGTATGCACCCAAAATTACATGTCCTACATTGTTAGAAAATGGTTACCAAAATTCCCAATGATGATTCAAGTCCTTTTAAGAAGGTGTTCGAGCTCCAAAACCCATTTGCAATGTATATTTGTAGCCTAGACATCCTTACTTAGCCTTTCCACACTTTTTTCTAGCTCCCGCTTCTTTTTGTGCATGTTTTGGCCTTTAGTGCGGGACCGCCTCCTGCCTAAGCAAAGTGGTTCTAAATCCGCTACCTAAGCAGGGGCGGCGGTCCTACCCACTTTTTCCAGATTCTCGTCATGCATATTTTAACATGCGACACTTCACTTAACTTCACTTTTAGGATGTATATGTGAGCCAATTTTTCTAGGTTTAGATTCACATATCCGCACAAGTAATTAGCTACATCCGATTGATTACTTGTATTTAGTTTGTTTATTATATTAGACACATTGTTTAAAAACTAGAAAAGATTATTTTTTTTTACTTTCATTAGATTAGTTTGCTTTCATTGCTTTTTTCTGTTATACTACGAAAACAACAAAAACATAGATTAGATTTCCTTTGATAGTTAGTTTCCTTATTAAAATCATTTCAATTCATTCCGCATGACCATCAACGACCCACAACAAGAAAAGACGTACGGTTGTGATCCCTTGGTCCCACAACCCAACGGGCTAGAATTGATTATTGACATTGATACAAGTTTATGTTTAACAATTTTATGCACACCTGTAACTTACGTTGAAAAAATAGAACAAATAAACATGCTAAACATCACTACTAATCAATCCTATGATTATTGGAATGCTCCTGGAAACAAGGTTTGACTATGCACATGACCATACAAGGGGCACAACTTCCATGAGTCTTTAGTTGTGATCCTCAGGTCACATAACCCAACGGGCCTACTAACTAATTAGACATTGACACTAGTTTGTGTATATTGGTATTTAGATCTTCACCACTCCCACCTGACATTATTGTACAACTTTCCTTATTGAACATAGTAGCTGATCAAGCTAAGACTTTATGGACTAGACTGGAAAATTTCCCATAGTCCATGTGGCTCCACTTCCTCTCTCATTCTCACTTTCATGACCTTATCTGGAAATCCATACACAAGGCACCCATAGGACACTTTCCACATGTTCAACAACTTGATGAGTAGATAGAATCTGGTAGAGCTCGATATTGACTGGAGTCTCGAGAAGCTATCATATCGGATCGATCAATCACGCCACTTCAAGTTAGGAGAGAATTCTTTTCCTTAGATTCATAAATCCCGTTATTGCGTGTCAAATATATAAGGCTACCTCATTAGATTATCCATCACCGCCACATACACACATTTGTTTCTATTCTACATCGGTTGTCTCGGCACAACCTCGGGAATTCGGGTGCAAAGAAAGCCACGTGCTGATTTTCTTTCATACAAATTTGTGAACCCTACGTGAAGAGCTAGTCTCTAAATGTTTCCACTTTCTTCGTCCATCCTTTATTCTGCGGGTATTCTTATACCCCCGAATATCTTTGGATACGACGAGTAGGGTCAAACTATCCTGATTTTTGACATGTATAACTACTAAACAAGTATACCACAATAATCACCTTCACTCTCAACGTGGGCAAACAACTGCTCAATTGCTAAATGTTGGTTCCCCTATATGTATAAGGAACTTGACCAGATCACACAGACATATCCTCATGAATAATCAAGTTCAAACAACATGAATTTCATTGGGGAAGTAAGTTCATCTCCTTGGGTATTGTTTCAACAACCCATTAACATGCAATCGACCAACTCCCGCATCTAGATGAGGAATACTTAACACGATATGCTAGGAGTGAACAATGCTTCTAGAATATGAACTGAGATTTCAATAGGTTACAAGGACAAGGTGATGTTCTGCTCCAAAACAATAATGCTACCCCTCCACCAACTAAAAATATTTCTAACGAGGGGTGGCAACATAGTGAAAAATTCATAGCAAGATACCACACTCCTCAACAACCTCCAAGAGTTTAATAACAAACACCTAAGAAAGGCACCACCCCATCAACGGGTGACATCATCTCAATGTTATTAGACAAATTCAAGGAGCTAGAGCTTTCCCAAAATGTTCAAAATTCATACATAAGGCAAGCAAGAACTTCTCCCTATCCATAGAATTACGGACAAATACCTACACATAATCCTCCAGTTTATACGGGTACTCCAAACCCTGGAGATTTTTTGACTGGGATGGGCACCTTGGGTATGCCCCCTCATGCCACATATGGATATCTATAATATGCACCAGCCAAAAGTGCATTCTCAAACGCCATACCAGCTAGAAATACAATGTTCCCTAGCTTCGTGCCTTTGATTCCATATCAAAGTAATCAACCCCCTACGTACACATGTATTCTAAATCTCCCACAGGGGATATGTACACTTACCTAGGTCCATATGGAAAACCACGGGAATTTCATATGCCCCAACAAATATTTACACTGTCCCATTTTAGAAATCGATGCAACCTCCACCTCCCCAACAAGGATCATCAATGGTGGAAACATATGCAATGGGAACCTATTCTGAATATCTAAAGGAGCCTCTAGACTTTTCCATTTGGACAGTCATGCTCCCAAGACCCTTTCCCGATATTCCAAAGTTCAAAGGGGAGGGTGATCCTAACACCCACATCAAAGCTTATGCAATGACCATTCAAGAGCTTCTCCCATGGGACGTAGTTGTTGCGAAGATTTTCCCTAAGACGTTAGAAGGTATTTCTCTCAATTGGTACTATAGGATACCAAAGGCTTCAATACACTCCTTCAAGCAACTTGTATCAGAATTTATTAAGGATTTTGATATGAACAAACTTTTGAGAACAGGAATCAGAGAATTCCTTCATATCAAACAAGAGCACAATGAGTCCATAGCCCACTTCATTCAAAGGTGGTGCCAAGCTCTTTACTCCCCTACAAGCGCTCCAAATATGAATCAGACGGATATTTTTGATTTTTTCCTCCACTCCCTCAATAGGGAGACAAAGGAAGAATTTCAAAAATTCCCGCTAAGGATCTATGAAGAGGTGCTAGAGGGTACTCTTCGAATTGACCAAACAACCATTGATAGTGGTTGTAAGACTTATGAAACAAATGGGAGGTTAGTCAGTCCTAACTAAAATAATTCCGGTTACTCCAACAACATGAGCAATAATCAGGGACCAAAATCCTTAATAAGAACCGTGGAGTTATGACTGACGATGTGACCGACCAACCCAAGAAACCTAACATTGTTAATTCTCCCAACACAAGTACTACAAACAACAACGATAAAAATGGTAATAATCGGAGAAATAATAACTTCTCACCCTTGGTAATTGTTGTGGATTTTAATCTTCCTCAACAACAACAAAAAAAACCTTAGAACAAATAAAAACGCAGACCACTAGGCCCCGGTCAATACCCGGGAAGGTATCGAACTAAATCCAAAACCACGGGAAACGGTTCCCAAATTTTAATTATAACACTATAAACCAAACAATAACCATAATTTTGGACCACAATAAGGTACAAACCAAAGGCCTAGAGATTATGATCCGATCTATATTACAGACTTCCATAGGGTTTTGCAGTGTTGGGACCCTAATGTAGCTACCAAATCTTAAAGGCACGTAGGCGTGCACGGCTGGAGGAAGTGCGCAAACTAAGGCGTGCAAGGCAGGATTCAAAAGGGTTCTTAGAGAACCAAGGATGCACACTGTGAAGCACAATTTGGGACTTAGCCATTTTTGGCCTTTTGGACAGAACACATGAAGAACATGTTCCGTTTGGATAAGGTTCTATCCTGGCAATAGGGTGTCCTGGAAGGAATATACCTTGTGATAAGAAGATCCAAAAAGCTAATCATGACATGGAGAGGCATGTGCCTAGGGCGACCCACACCTTGACACTTGGGGCCAAATTTGAGGTTGTAGAGGAGTTTGTTAGAGCTCAGATGCCTATTTATACGTGCGCCCTTGGCAAAGAAAAGAGACACAAGTGAGGTAGCGGAGCTCTGCAGAATTACTGCAAGAACTATGGGATAAAATGGGTAGATGATTATAGGAAGAATGTAATGAGGGAATGGGAATGCAAATTTTGTTTTGTGAGCATACATGTATGGATCCAAATATGGCGCATGACTATGGTCTCCCTTATGTAATATTTTATAAGTAATGCTATGAATGAACATGATAAGGTTACCATGACAATTGTATTAAGGCCCTTTCTTTGTATTACCTGCATGTTTCTACTATGCTTTTGATCTTATATAATCATGAACCTTACTTGAATGTTAAGTCTATTTGTGGATTTACAACTTCCTAGTTCTATTAATTCTATTGCGCGCTTTGCTTTTGTTATGACTAAAGGGGTATAGAAGCCATTTCTGAGCTCTATAGCTTTTTCATTTCTTTTAAATCACTAAGTCAAGATCATGAAGTATGATTTCCACTGAACTCACATAAAAGAGAGACTCGGCCCCCTCTCGCGCGCCTCGGGTGAGCACCCAGCACCCGCTGGGTGATAGGTTGGCACGCATGAGGTTCCTTTGTTCTTAGTGGGTGCAAAAATGACTACATCTTGGTTCCATTTCTGGTACCTCTTTTTAAAGTTGTAGTGGAACATGGCATACATCATGATCTGTGCAAAGAGTAATGACAGAGAGAATAACCTAGGAAGGTGTTGAAGATTGGTTTAAAAGCACGAGAGGATGAATTCATTCGAGAGATTCAATCTGGACTGGATTTGACACGCGAAGATGGGTGAAAGACACTCTTTATCATGAGTTGTATGAAACCTTCTTGTTGTTTCCAAGAGAGTTATTTGAATGGCACGTCGACTTATACATCTAGATCGGGGTGGTATTATAAGTCACACCCTTGGACCCAAGAAACGTATCGAACTTGCAAGATGCTAATCTTACGTGGACCCGTCTTTATAGATCATTGGTGGAAAGGAGTATTGACTAGCTACACTCTGGAATACACAATTTCCATGTATTCCTATCCGAAGTTTCTGAGTTTGAGTTTTTGCGGGAGCCTAGAGGATCATTTTTGCATGCTATCCCCCTGGCAATCAAAATCTTGATGGTAACCATGGGTTTAGAGGCATTTCCTATGGCCGGCTAAACCACTCTAAGTGCTTGGCAAGGAAGCCAGGTTGGGGATAGATGGCTGATATAATGACTGAAAAGGAAAGGGAGGAGAGACGGCTCAAGTATAACGAAGCGCGTGAAAGGGAGATTGATAGACAACGCGGGATTACAAGTGGGTTATGGAGCCAGACATGGTGGAAAGGAGTTGAGGTTCACGCGGAGGATGTGGAACCTGAATAGTCTGTGGTACCCCATCTTGGTAAGCATGGGAGAGAAAACCTTGCAGCTTTTGATGAGATTCCGTCGTGTAGAGAAAGAAGAGTCATTGGCGTGCATCTGACCCCACCTAGCGATTGAACCTTGGCGCTTGGTTTGTTCAAACGAGGGAAAAGTATAGTTAATCCATTTGATATCTAGAAGCAACCGATTGGCACCCACAAGATACAACTTCTTGTTTGGGTATTATATGGCTTCACACACTATTCCAATATTTGGTGGAATGATTGGACAAGGCACGTATACAATTGGTTTTGGAAGCACGTTAGGAAGTGGCGGAGGAAATATGACTGAGAGTGGCACTAGTTCACAAACTGTCGGTGCGTAATTCAGTGGAATGACAGGAGCGTTCGGCATGACAAACACAGGCCCTGTACCTAACACATGAGGATCTGGAGGTGGAAGTGGTGGAGTTGGTGGCTCAGGATCTAGTGGGTCCGGTGGAGGAGGAAACACCAGAGGAAACCAAGGGACTGGATTGGGAGGACAAGGGCCTCAACCACCTCCTCAAGTCTTTTTCGAGATGTCTCTACACTTACCAGATTACAGTGGGATAGAAGATGCCACAGAGCATGTGCATAAGTGCGAGCTGCTATGGCACACGAAGGGGATCATGACCCAGGATCAAAAGGCTAGTCAATTTGTGATAACTTTACAAGGACGCACGCATAGTTGGTATAGAAAGTATGACCCTCATCAGACAATTGTAGATTATACCGCACTCGAGAAATGTGTTCTTTTCGAGAATTCCACATACTTGAGTTTGAACAGAAGAGCATTGAAATCTAGTATGGAATGACAGAGAGCATGTGGGAATATGATGCACATTTTAAAACTCTTTTGTCTAAATTGTCTTATGATATCCACCCTTCACAACATGCTCAGTGGTTTGTCGGAGGGTTGATCACACCCTTTAGGAGGGATTTGTCTCATAAAACATTCATGGACCCACGCGAAGCGTTGGAAGCTGCTTTACTGTGCTGAGGCAGTTGGTAGTGTTAACACTAGTGTTAGCCCATTTCTGGAGGCTCAGATCACTACCATGGCTAAGCAATTGGAGAAATTATCTGCCAACATAGTTCCAAAGACTCACGGTGGGATGTGGTGCATAGATTGTAACGTAGAAGGGAACACAAAGGATAATGGTGGGATATGTACTCGGAAGGCGTACGCGCCATAGCGGTAAATTGCAAAATATGTCACGGGGACCATGATGCAAGTAGGTGCCCCCTATTACAGCAGCGCAATCCATAAAAATGTGTCTTGTTATTGCAAGATATGTACCTCAACCACACATGACACCAAGGATTGTAGATTGATTGACTAGATTCATGAGGCAATCGATCTTGGTGTGTGCCAGATTGGCATTGCCAGTACAGTTCCAAAGGAGATGAACGTCGGTATGAAGAGCATAGAGATGGAGGTGCGCGTGGAAGAGGGTTTCATGGAGGATTTCGTGGTTGTGGTAACTGCGGGGGAAGAAGTGAGTTCCCACGTGGAACATGCTTTAATTGTGGAGCCACAAACCATTATAAGCGTGAATGTCTAGATCTTCTACAATGCTCCTGGTGTGGAAAAAAACATAAGTATGAAGAGTGCCCAAAGTTATACGAACATATGAGTTAGCAATAGATACCCAGGAAGGATAAGGGCGCTGCCATGGTGAGTATTAAGAAGGTTGACGCGCAATGGCTCTCGTGAGTAATACGTGAATCAGAACTAGAGCTGTTATGGTAACAAAAAGGGTGGAGTCCACACATGCAAGGAAGCACCTAGGCAAAACCTCTGGGTTTCAAGGAAGAAGTAGTACATGGGAAGTATCCAAACCCGGCTCACCAAAAAGAAGTCTACTAGGAAACCATGGATGTAATTTGAAGCTTACAAGGGGAGATCCAATGCTTAAAAGAGAAAACTAGAAAAGATGAGCAAAGAAGACCAGTAGAAGCACCAAAGGATGACTTGGATGAGGTTAAGGAGGTGTGTAAACTGCTGAGGTAGGAGAATATTATTCCCCTACTAGGAGCATGGTTGAGAGAAAAGGTACCACGCATAGGGAAGAGCATGAAAGGCAGATCCTACATGCAAACCTCCCACCTCATAGCCTTGATTATGAAAAAGAGATCACCTTAAACGTAGTAGTGGATGGATGGTGCTTAGCAACATCCTCATTGACACAGGCGCGGAGGTTAATGTTCTCACTCTGGATGCCTGGCATCAAATGGGAAGACCTACATTACAACCATCTTTGAATGTGTTGTATATGGCAAATAAAACAAAGGCAATGCCCATAGGTGTCTTGAAGGATGTGACCATTACCATTCAGGGGACTAAGTTCACTTTGGGGATTTTAAGTCTTGGCATTTCTTCGAGGCGAGATAATTTCCCAGCGTTACTTGGGTGCTCGTGGTGCTATAAGAATAATGCAGATCTTCGGTTTAACAAGGGGTATATAAGTTTTGAAAACAAGGAGGAGAGGGTGATTATACTACTTGTTGATGGAAAGTACACACCCTATACTAAACCCCATCGTAAATTGAGTGCATCAAATATTTCTTGCAATCACCTCAAGCGGAACTCGAAAGGTATAGTTCAACATTTCCTCCCTCTTTCTACTTTCCCTACCCTTACAATTCTCTACCCTCAAAGGCCATACTCTACATCCCTCTTCCTCTCTCATTATTCAACTCCCTACAACATGCTTCCATTTAGATATCCCTGGTGTCAATTGTATTCTCCATTTCTTGTACATGTCTTACTTAATATTTAACTAAAATACCATTTCTTTATTTCCTTTCTTCTTTTTGCACCATATTTTGTTCTCATTTCTACATCATTCACATGCCCTAACCCTTCGACGTTCACATCGCACCGCTTGTGTGTGATTTCTAGTTTTAATTGAGGTGGCACTATCTACGATTCTTATTCAATTCAATTATGTAGTCTATTGATGTCTACGAAAAATTACCTGGAAAATTACTATGGGGATAAGATCTCGTATTCCCTAAGGCCTCCTGTCACTCTTCTCCTACCCACATTTTTTTGACATGTTATCTTATTCATTTATTCTTGTACCACGATTTTAAATGATTTCATTTTCTTTGTTCCTCTTATGCTTCAATAACATAAGCATATGCATGATTTCCATAAATTCTTAAAAATATGAAGTGTTAGCTCGAATAAACAATATCAATAAAAATAAACCCGTCCCCACCAACTGGAAGATTAATTACTTTGTCCTTCCTTACATTGAACTTCTCAACTAACCAAATGGAAGTATGGAGAATAAAAATCCAAATACCTATGGAGAACACAAAAATTAAAAATATGGACAAGACTTCAACAAACTTGAACTTGAACTAGAAGTCTAGAACTATAAGCCTAAGGCTAGTGATGATGCAATTTAAAGTTTGAGCACCATCTACCCACCATCTTACTCTTAAGTCAGATTTATTTTTTCCTCTCTCAATTAATTTGTTGTCGATTTCTCATTTGGAATGATTGGAATATTAATACTTTTATTAGTAAAATTTATTGGCGAGCTATATTTTATTGGGAATCATTTCAAAGTGGAGTGTGGCATAAAATAATTTAGGGTCGGAATAGTCTTTCCTACCCACCATCTTAAAATTATTTTTGGTAAAATTAAGGAATATAGAAATAGTTAAATTCTAAAATTACCCCTAATTTAAATAGGGTGAAGGTGGTTGGCTCATCAAAGTTTGATTTTTAAATGAAAGAACATAGTCAATTGCATACTTGAATCAAGGTTCAAGGGTGAGGTTTAAGTATGATTTTGTAAAAACATGTGAATGTAGAGGTTATGAAGCACAAAATATTTTCGAAGGAAAAATCAAGATGATTTATGGTGATTTAGGAAGTGTATGCATATGCCTTTTAAGTAAGCTTTTGTAGGAAAAATCCATGAATATAGAAAGGTGACAAGTAGACTGTAATTTTTAAGGAATAATTGAGGATGGTTTATATTGATTTGGGAAGTGTGTACATTATAATAATATCTCCCCTAACTCAAGAAGAGATCCAACAACTAGGTGGATTATCCACCTTTTGGTCATACAAAAAATACTGTTTTGAAGCCTTAAAAAAAGGAGTTAAAAACCAAAAATGTCTATTATAAGTTGCACAAATTTATGAGGAAGTTTTGATCTTAGCTAAGGATTTTCAAAAAATTGTTTTGATTACATAAGGCTTCAATAAGAACATAAAAGAGGGATTGAATATAATCTTTTTAGTGTATGAGATGTTTCAATTTGGCCTAGTGGTTGTAGTTTGTGTATATAATCTACATATTTAAATTGATAGCCAATAATAATTGTGAAACATGAAGGAGAAGACACAAATAAAAATTGTAAAATATAATAGAACCACAAGCAAATATTATTGAATGATCTATTGTTAACTAAATGATGAGGAGAAGATCCAAAACAAGGTATATTTATACTTTCCTACGAAGATATACAAACACCATAATAAGAGGAAAAACAATATGGATTAATATCAATATCAACACAAGAAAGTGTGTGTGTGTGTGTGTGTGTGTGTGTGTGTGTGTGTGTGTGTGTGTGTGTGTGTGTGTGTGTTTGTGTGGGGCGCATACGGCGGGGAAGGATGGGTAGGATAAGGAAGAAATATGTCTTCTTAAGTCTTTAAAGATGCATAATAACATTATAAAGTAGGTATAAGTGTGTACAAACACATAAACAAGATGTATATTAACCCCACATAATAATTAAGGTAGATAAGGGGTATAATGACATACTCTTTAAATAATATCATAAAGTAGGTATAATTATCTAGAAACACAAAAAAAATGTAAAATTTAAAATTTGATGTTTGTGTGTGTGTGTGTGTGTGTGTGTGTCAAATCAATATAAATAATCATCTTTAAGGGAACCTAAAATTATACTCATTCTTGTGACATTTTAGTAAAATCATTAAACAAATGATTGATTCCAATCATAAGGAATAAAAAGAAGATAAAGGTGATATAGAAGTCTACCATTCTCTCCACTAACGAAGGGTCCTTTAAATTTGAGTGCACTAATGGTGGATTTTTCCTCAATAACATTTATTTGATTAGAATATATAGATGTTCATGTCCTTTCTTGAATGTTACGTTGTTGTCATTTATACAAAAATAAATAGTGTTCCTTTCTATGATCGAAATTTATTTAAAGACAAGAACTTGTCACTAATGATGGTGACTTGTAGGGCATCGAATGAAATGTCTCTCTCTCGATCTTCAGTGATTGGAGTGAGTTGAACTTTCCAACAAAGATAAAACACATCTTTCCACATATTAATAGATTTGATTGTTCTACGAGAGAAGACAATGGTGTAGAATAAAATGACGTTGTTGAAGTCATATATCATTTTATCCTATCATACAAGTCAGCATAGGCGTTGAGAAGTTCTTAATGAAGGATCAAAGAAGATTTAAAAATTCAGATCCACAAAAAAATAGATGCACATTGAGTATTGATGATTTTATTCACTCCTTCTTGGTCACCCAATAATAAAATTACTACAGTGCCCTTCGACGGATTTCATGGTAGTAGACTATCAATGTGCTTATCTCATTCATAGGGAAAAAACATGTATCTACCCCTTCATTGATATCAATAATTCATCACATAAATAAACAATATTATGTGCATATTGAATCCCAATTGAATCTACTACATAATAACCAATTCTCATTTATCAAACTTACGTAGCCTAAACTTGGAATATTGGTATTTAAAAGTAGAAAAAAAATGTAAGCAATAATTCCTTGATGCTTATTAATATTCCTTGCATTCTAGATTACATTGAGATATAACAAATGAATTTTATTTTATTTTATCTAAAAAATACAATGTAGAAACATGAAACAAATGTAGTGGGTGCTTGCTTTTCTTTCTTGACTAACAAACAAAAATAATTTCTAACATCCTATAACCATGTAGGTTTGTAGACCAAGCATTAATTCTCTAACCAAATGGTAAATCTACATGTTTAGATATAATAATAACTTCCTCTTTAATGCTTCCTAATCCAAACATATGTTTAACAAATATTATAATACAAAATTGAACTCTAGCACATATCCTTCCCTTGCATTGATTATATAGTAGTTACAAAACAATAATTGATTATCATGTTCTTGTACCAATAATCTCAAGAGGTAACCCCAGACAACATTGAAAATAGTGTTGGCCCTTATAATCCACAAGTCTCTAGGCCTTACTTTTCATAAGGAAAATGTAGATATAGGTTACTCTAAAATACCTAGTCGATGTTCACCGTAATTTTTAGAGTCCTCTCCCTCATGAATTTCACATTTCACCTCCCTTCTCTTTCGAACGTTACTCTAAAATATCTCTCTCCAATCATCTCGTCAAAAGAAAGGAAGAGGAATCTTATTTGAAAAATCTACATTTCTCCCCTCACTAATATAAAGTGCTCCATTCCATCTTTCCCCTTCTCCCTACAACATATAATTTCATGATGTGATTGCATGCTTATTTATTCTTGTAATTTTAGTTTTTTAATGTTATCCGAATATGAATAATTACTTGCATGAATATATATTTTCCATTTTGATGCCCCTATTCCATTTTGGTTTCATTTGACTTATTTTTCTCCATGGTTCATCTTCATAATTATGAATCATTCATCCTTCCTCCCTCCTTTGCTTCTCACTACAATTCTTACCCTTCGATACCTATTCTCGTGGCTTAGTTCATTCCTGCAAAACCAATATTTGTTATTTGTGCTACACATTTTTCATCTCCATATCGCTTGTATTATTCATATGAGTGCAAGTTATGCTTAAAGGGGCCAAAATTATGAATGGGGAAAATCCAATAGGTACCAAATTTGAACAAAGCATATAAGTGTGTCCTACTTGGTGGCCAAAAATATTTTAAAATATGACTACTAAATAAATATTTTAAAATACTATTAAAACTTTTAAAAATCACGTAAATTTGGATGCCTTGGACCTTGGCATTTATAAGCTCTTAAAAATACATGTTTGGTTATTTTATGTGTTTGGTCATGTTTTTGTGTAGCCTTTCTAAAAACAACCCACTTGAGACCTAAGAAACAACCTAGGGTTATTTAGGAAAATTATGGAATACTTTTTTTTATTAAAAGAATCTACAACCTGAGTTACGAGACAACATTATCACTAACTGAGTTCCAAAAATTCTAGTCTACTAGACATAATTTTATTTTATTAATAATTATTAGAGGTCATAAGGTCCAAAATTTAGGGTTAGCAGTTTTAATTAGGTTCAGAGGGAAAACTCCTCACCAAACCCACTCTCTAATAGGATTAAAGTTTCAACTTGGTTTTTCTCACACTTAACGCATTCAAAAATTCTCTAAATCATTTCCATTGGATAGGAAATTTCCTCACCTTTCCATTGATATAAATAAGTCCTCCTAACTCCTCATAAAACTCAAGTTATGGGTCGGTGGACCTTGGGAGGAAACTTTTCCCAAGGGCGAGCTTGCGGGCCTAGGGGAGAAAATTTTCCTTGCATGGGGTGGCGAAGTGAGGAAGAGTTTTGGAATTTTCCCCCTTTTTGGGGAAAAATCATGATCTACCTCCGTGCGCCTGTGGGTCTGAAGAGGACACGTGTCGGCTCGAGAAAGCTCAGGCGGAAAATTGGGCCGTCGGAGTGATTTTAGGTTTACGATTTTAAGGTTTAAAAGTTCAAAGTTAAAACCCATTCCGCACCTCCGTCGAAGCCTAAGGTTGCCATGTGTCAGTATACCATTGGTTGCGAGGTGGCAGGGTGGTGGGGAAACTTTATAATTTTTGCCAAAAAGAGTTTTAAAGTTTTAAGGTCAAAAACAACTCCGCTCCTCCACCGTCACTTGGTGATGCCACGTGGCAGCCCCGATCGATTCTGCAGTCGGCGGGCAATGGGAAACCTGGAAAATTTTCCCAAATTTTTTTGGGATGCAAAAGACAACAAGGGACCCATTCCTCCATTGATGCCTCGTGATGCCACATGGCATCACTTGATTGGTCATGGGCCGGTGGGGAAAATTTGGAAAATTTTCCCAAAATTTTCCAAAATTGCTAAGTTAAAAAAGATCTGCCCCACCACTGTCACTTCATGGTGCCATGTGGCAGCCTCAAATTGGCTGCGGGCCAACGGGGTAGTGGAGAAAATTTTCCCAAAATTTTCCTAAGTCCCAAGGAAAAATTCGGGCCGCGGGCCCGCCAAGGAAATTTTTCCCAAAATTTTCCGCCAAGTGAAGAAAAATTTAGAAGGCCATAACTTTTGACAGAGAGCTCAGATTTGGGAAAATGAGGACTTTATGGAAATCTCTTGATGCCCTCTTTGCACAGAGATCATTAATTTTAGATTTTGATAAATTTTAAGGGGTCAATTTTAAGAAAACGGCCTGTAGGCTTATATAGTGTGAGCTGGTAAATTTTAACTTGTTAGATCTGTTCAATTTGATCTTCTCCTTCACTCAACATGCCAAAAAAACATGGAGAATTATTCTAAGAAGAATTTAGGATGAATTTGGAAGGTAATTTTGCTTTATTGATTTCCAATTCAAATTTTTACAACTTCAGCCAGCAAAATGGCTTTAAAGATTTGGGCCTGGTTTTGCAATGTTTTAAATTATTTCCTTAAGTGTTTTTTGTCGAATTGAACTCATTTATACCCTAGAATTTTCAATTTTAATGATTCATTGTTATTTTTTGCTTGCAAGTTTAGACTGTTCATTTTAGATAAATTATTTTCAGGATGAAACATAAAACAAAGATCAATTTCTAAAGGATTTATTTATCATTTTTCACCTTCCAAGTATGGAGATTCATTTCCATTCTAGTCTAATAAATTTAAGTGATTTAAACAAACCATTGAATAGCTAAAATGCAAATTCTGATTTCCAATTCTAACATATTTCAAAAGAATAGAGTTACATATCTTTTCGTTCACACGTATTCCTCATTTCAATTTTCCCAACAAAGATTTCAAATCACAATTTGATGATCAATTTCAATACAACAATATAAATTGATAAAGGTAGTGCAATATTTTACTAATTTAAAATATACAACTTTACATCTTTCAATTCCTTGAATGTAAATAATGATTTCAATTTCTTTCTTTCAAATGAACATAACAGAGTATATATATATATATATATATATATATATATATATATATATTTCACATTTCGAATTTACAACTTTCATAGCTCAATACAAAGTATCTTTCCATTACAAATAATATACAGATCATCCACTTCAAAGTGGGAAGGGTTACAATGAGATTTCATTTCGAGATGGGCGCCAAACTATCTTTTCCTTTGCTCCGAACAACAATATGAATTTCTCCTTTTGGATCACAACAAAGGCAGGGAAAGGCAATGCTCTCCACCCAACCAAGACATCCAATGAAGAGGAGAAGCCATCCTTCTTCATTGGCCCCCAAGCCCCAACCACAATGCAATAAAAGGTGTGATTCAACCCACGACAATAAGGCTTCCACAACACACATGCAAATTTCATGATACAAAATACGATTCAAAAGCAGTAATGTAGTTTACAACTACATTAAAACATACAAATAAGAATAAGGCTTCATCAAGCAAGGAACTATGGGGAAGTTATTTTTGCCTCCCAATGGGAATTGGGTATCCACCGTGACAAGCGCCAATATAAAACATATCACATATCCTTATGCCCCCACAATCCCTCCTTATGCCCCCACAAATTAAGAAATGCAATGCCATTTCTTTTTCCAAGGTAGAAACCCAATCCCAACTCCCTCCACAAGAATTTGATGCCACTAGTTTTTCCTTATGCCCCCACATGGATTCCCCATAGCCTTCTCCTACACCATTCCTAAGCAAGTCTACCCAAACAACCCAAAAACATGCTAAAACATTCATAAAGAAAAAGAGTATTTCAAGATCCAAGCTCTTACCTCTCCATGAAGGAGTTGTCTAAGTTCCAAAACAACAAGCTTTCCAATACCAAAATACATTCCAAAATCAAAACCAACAAGCATGCAAGGGTCTCCAATCTCATTCCAAAAGCAAGAGCTCCACACAACAAAATTCACCCAAAAAGAAGTATGAAAAATGTTCAACAACCCAAAACAAAGCAAGGAGTTCTAATTTTATAGAAGAGGAAAGAGAAGAGGATGAGGTGTATCCATGTAGGATGCCACATCACACATCCTTAACTCCAACACCAAATTCAAATTCATTCTCCAATGCACAATAAAGAGGTGGGTGAATAATATGACAATAAACTTACACACTCCAAAAATCTCACACCCCATAAGGACTGAATTTAATAAAATATAAGAAGAGTGCAATTAAAACTTACAATTAGTTAAATAAAAATACATAAAGAAGGTCTAAATTCAACCTTCCAACCATAGGCATGGTTGGTAAATAAAATTAAGAGGCATGGGACAAGTTTTACTTGTCCCACAAGCCTCCAAAATCAGCCTCCAAGGACAAATTCGAATTTCCAAGAAGGTGGAGTGTTTCGTACTCCAAAATCTGACTTACATAACTCTTACACATACTTAATCATCACTTAAACATTCTTTCACATTACTTGCACATCACTTACCACATTTAATACAAGAGCCAACAACTTCTATAATTACTTTCTTATAACAGATTGATTTGTTTACTTTAACGACATGATTATTCACAATATTAACACAACATTTAATAACTAATGAAAAAGGGGTAAAAGCACCACAAAATAAACACATGTAAACATCAATAAAAGAAACCGCATTAATAAAATATACATAACCCCTTGGTCACATTCAAAGGTAATCCCCCATGGGAATCCCTAACAAAAAAACACACACACACAAAACATGTTTCCATGGTGACCTTGTTGAATTCATCTAGAATTCTAATGTGGTTGGTCTCCAATCCCCGATGTTTGTTGTGATAGTTTAACCTACAAAACACAAATACATCCTTTGGCCTCGTGGCCATATCAAAACATCCAACATGATATAAATATAATCACAAAATCATCTATACATATGAATCACAACAACATCAAGGAAATCAACAATATCACTTACAATTTATATCAACAACTATATCATCATCATAGAATGTTCATTTTCTAGGTCTACTCACAATATCCAAACATCACATGTTCGAACAACATTCATAATATATCCATGTCAAATAATATATCATCATCCACATATGAAGTGTCTCAAATAATCATCATGCATCATAACTAAATCAAGATCAACAATAATCCATGGTCCAACATCTAACATCATACTAAATCAAAACCATAATAATGTCCATGATGTAATCAATAGCATCAAGATCATTATGAAAAGGTGTCAAAGGGAAGTGGGCACTACATTTTGGTTAGCGGACATATTTTGCTGAAAGTACAAAAACTACAAAAAGTGGGCATAGTTATATGCTTTCACTAAAGTGCAATGCTTCATTCATGTTGCACTTTGTAGGTACCCTTTCCAGTTTTAAGTTTGAGTAATTGCAAGAAATACGGAGATGTGGAACCAACCATCTTTGATTAAAACTTACGAATCTTTTCCCTAGTGGACAGAGGAATGTGACAACATGGTATTGGGTGGACCTGGGCCTCCTCCATACTTTTGAAATCCAACATCCTTCAAATTATGGCGTGTGAAAGTAATGTGATTGCCATAAAACGCACTTATTTTTTCCTTTTTAATAAAGAGACGAGGTGTTCAAAAATTTATTTTCATTTGTTTATTTATATTTATATATTTTTATTTTTATATGAAAATTATATTTTAAATTTGTAACTTATATTATATTTAATTTTGTATTATATATACATATAATTATATTTATAAATAAATATATATGGAAATAAATTCATCATTTTAAAATGATTATATATATATATATATATATATATATATAAAATATTTCTTAAAGATATTTAAATTTATTTATTTATATAGTATGTTATTTTAAATTAACAAATTACATTTTTTTAATAATAAATATTTATAAACATAGTTATATATGATATCTATTAAATTTTCAATATCTAAAGAAAGATATGTGTTATTGCTTTAGTATTACTTCTATATTATCTATAATAGAAATTTCTATTCAACTCAACATATGAATTAGATAACCATCCATGTATAATATTTATGGAATTCTAGGGTCATTTTAGATAGTTTTGACTTCATTGAAACAAATCCTAGAATAGGTAGTTTTCACTATATTTATTTATATGTATATATATACATACAAATACACACACACACACACGAGATATGTGTGTGTGTACACATGTGTGTATATATACACATATATGTGTATATATGTATGTATTATTATTATATATACATATTATTTTAATCAAAGGAAACACATCATTAACTTAATAAGAGGCAAAAAAAGATGTATTGGATATAGATGTATTATTTTCCTTTGGTTTTAGTGGTAATCCAAATTATTAGTATTTCAACCAATAGATAATTTATCATTGTTCATTAGGGAACTATTTGTTTGATTTTGTAACCCATTTATTTTCTTTAATCCCTCTTCACTAAGTAATGCATTACAATTTTTTGAAAGAATATAGTTCCTAAAATATTTTAGTTGCACAATATTAAGTAAAGAATTCACTTATCCATTTACTTATTAGTCTATATCCTCTTCCTTGATTTAAATGGAACTTTCAAAATGTCATAATGAGCACACAACAATGCTTCCCTTTTTTATTGAGTGAAAAACACATAATGTAGACAATCAAGGATGGAGACAACCAAAATTTTCATTATTCTTTAAGTCATCTTACTAATGTCCATAAGAGATGCATCCATTTCCTTGAACCAATTACACATTTAAACATCACAATGAACTTCTTCTTTCTCAAGCATTGGAGACACATTAAGAATATAAAGAATACAACCAATAAATCCTTAATTTTCCTTCAACACATTTTTATATACTTGTGTAAACAAATTTTCTAAGTAGAGATAAATAAAAATGAAACTTCACTTTTTTCATCAACCATACAAATACAAATTTTAAATCAATTTTTTCCACATAAAGATATTAGATACTACATTACGATGCACCAAAATTAGCAGGAACTTGACAAGGTCATAACTTGAGCTCGGGTGTCCGTTTGAGTCCGCTTTTTTTTTTAAACCACATGTTTCAATGAGACAAACACAGTGGAAATCCTCCCTATTAGTTGGGGAAAGTTTTTGGGCCCTAAATCTACCATCTTGAGGCCGAAAATTAGGATTTAAGTTATAGTTCAGTTTTTTCCTATTTTTGGGCATTAGTTAATTTTAGTCTATTAGTTGAATTATGAGTTAGAAATGTAGAAATTCCTCTAATTTAGGGATGTCTAAGATGTGTGGCAATTTTTGTGCCTGTACCAATAAGCATGCAAACTTACTAAGATTAGCAGGTTCTAGTAAACTGCTAAAAATAGTAATTTCCGCCACCTAGAGTAGATTTCGTCAAAGTTGGTCAGAGTTTACTTGGAAACTCGAGTTGGGAGTTATTTTCCTATTTAGGAAACATTGTAATTCATTATTCAATAATGAATATGGAGATCTATTTTCTTTAGAGTTCATATTATTTGCAGTAAATCAAGTTTGGTTAGAATTTGGCTACATTAATTACAAAATACACTTTTCTCGCTTTCTTTACAATTATCACAATATTTTACAAGATACATGACTTTTACAACATATTAAAAGGTTTCCAATGGCTTAAATGGCATAAGTTGTACAATCATCAATAGTAAAATTATATTCACAAATTCATTTCATTTCAGATACTTCTTCACAACACTTCCATATCAAACAAAAGGAGGAATCCAACGACACTTACCACCTAACCATGTAATGGGGGAATGATCTCATCCCCATTACACCACAATTTCCCAACTCACAAAGGGATCAAGAACCAACAAACAAGATTTAGAATGAATCCCAAACAAAAAAACACACTCAACTAAGAAAACCAAGTTCACAAAAATAAAGTAAATAAAGGGACAAATAACAGGTATGCTAACCACAAAAAGGAATTCAATACACACGATCAAAACATATGTGGTTTGAAATAGGGAAGGAATATAACACCTTATACCACTTATCGCTCCACTAGGAGAGGGTAGATAGCCCTTGGTTTCTATACAAGAATAAAAACAAAAAATGGATCCCCACTTATACCTCCCATGCCCACAAACACTTATCAATCCCCTAGGACTAGTTTCCGCTCCCCTTGGTTCCTCCAAAAAAATACCTAAAGAGGGAACATATTCCTCACTTAAAAAAACTACTCATCCCTCTAATGGTGAAACACATTCCCCTACACACAACACCACTTGCATGCTCACATTGGAATCATGCAAGCTTATACACAACACTTATTCAACAAACTAGCATGTACCCAAGTGGGTAATAAAATTTACGATGCCAAAATTAGTTCAAGGAGTAGAAATTACATTACAAATAGAAAAATCAATGTGTTAGGCATACCTAATAATCACTTGTTCCCAAAATTATCTTGAAGCAAGAATTCCCAAGCACTCCAACAATCCCATAAGCCTTCTAAACAATCCAAAAAGAAACAATACCTCCCTAAGACCAAGTGAACTCCCCCAAAACAAAGAAAATGACACCAATTTATAGAAAGAACTCAAGGTAGAGGATCTCATAGGATCATGCCATGTGGCATGCTCCATCCCCAAAATAACTTCAATCCCCAAACATGACATGAAATCTCTTACACATCACATGGGTATTCTTACAAAACCATCACTTCACTTTTATCATGACTTGACTTACACTCAACCCACATCCCAAAGTCCTCACACAAAAATACATAAATAAAATGAAAATAAATAAATAAATGGTGCACATTCACCAACTTGATTTTCAAGTAACCCAAAAATTCACTTCATCAAATCATCATAAATGATCTCAAATATCAAAAAGTTAAAAAGGTAATAAATGCACTTAAAAGATCTCATCTTGAAAAGAGAGAAATATCACAAGCCATAAATGATATACAAAAGAGTCTTTAAGTGGATAAAGTGTCCTAAAAAGGTACACCTACCCCATGGGTAGGTGTATGGGGAGTTTTTGGAGTGTGGGACAAGTTTTACTTGTCCCACACACCTTCCAAATTTACCTTCAAAGGCTAAATCCGATTTTTCCAAAAATGGAAAAGTTTCCAGCCACAAAGCATGTGCCCAATCATACCAAAAATAGAAAATGGGTCAATTTAACAATCCAAATTACCATCTAATTAGATCATATCATAAAGTTAAATAAACTAGTCAATCCAAAGGTTATAATGAAAGGAATTTAAATTTAAATCAAGGAATAAAAAAACATTCAAAACTAAGGTCACTTTTACACAATTACATCCCCCAACCAAATTTTGAGCTTGAGTGACCCATTGTTGGCCAATGAGCCCCGTGTGAGTTAGTCCCCCTTCATCCTCTTTTGTTTGTTTTATTTTTTTGTTTATTTTGGTACTAGATCTCCGAACACATGTTCACCATCTGCACACTCAACAAACACATCATACATTCCTGAAATGATATATGAAAGTAAGTTCTAACCATCGACTAATAAACACACGTGTGTTTACTCATGCATATGCGTGTGCGCACACACACACCAATCAAATTATCAACAATAATTAAATTTACTATAATTTTCATGATTATACATTTTTAATAAAACATGAAAATTAACTTACATCAATTATTCATCTACTAGTTAGTCATTATTCATCACTCAAGAAAATAAAATACACACACATACCAAATTCTAACAATTAACTTTTGTCAATAAGTTTCCATAACATAACAACTACCAATCTAATTCATGTTTGTAAACTAAATTAAAATATATGCAAATCATAATCCAATAACATCAATCATGTATACTATATTAAAATTTCATGTCGTATCCAAGCTAGTCCGATCATAAGGTTGGCACCCCGTGCCAACTTAATATCACAAAGGGACAAATTCCATGTAAAAAAACACATCTAAGCATCCCATGCCGATACAATGCTTACAAAGAGTTATATTATGAAAATTATAATATGTAGGAAGAAAATCTATCTCGACAGTGTCTAAGGGATTTGGGCACTACAAATTGGCTCAAAATAAAATATGTATGCCTATGTAAACATGTATGAGAAAATGTAGGAGAATTTAGGATGTTGAAGAGGTAACCACCTTTAATAATTTATATCTATGAAAGGGAAGGTGTTTGCACATTTTGGAAACCAAAGCACATAATAAAATCAATGGTAGTAATAGATAGAGACCATATGGATGATAACAACAATAATAGAATTGCATATAAAAGAAGAAAAATACAATGATAGTGAAATTAGTTATAATAAGTAGGAAAAAAATGTCATGCAAAAGTTGTAAAGCTTAAAACATGAGACAACCATGATGTCAAAAGACAATCAAGGTTCATAGGTCTACAAACAAGATCAAGAAAGAAAGAAAAAGATAGGAATAACACCACAAACATGGGATACCCATAGTGTCACAAGACAATCAAGGCACATAGGACACAAGTAATGGAAACAAGTCAAATAGTAATACACACACACACAAGTAAATATGCATGAAGTAAGAGTGTCAAGACATGATAATATAATAAATTATCTAATACATGTGAAAGTGTGTGAAATAAGAGATGTCAATAATGCATAAGATGCATGTGTTAGTCATGTTAGCTCAAAAGATAACACGTACACAATAGATGTAATAAAGAATAATGAGGAAGTGGAAAGTAACTATAATATAATAATAACACTTTTATGTAGTAAAAATAGATTCCCAAGATGTATAAGATGTCTAGGTAAAGCATTCAACCAACACCTATCATCATGTACCACTCTATGTATGTCCTTCATTAATGCTCAAAATACCTCGTTAATGCATGTGTGTAAAGATTAAGGAAGTATGTTATCTATCAAACCAAAGTGAAAAAAATCACATATAGAGCAACATTCTAATAATGCAAGTAAATTATACAGGTATTGATTTTGTATTTTTCAAATATATGAACATATTTTATATTTTTGAAGTGCTTAACTATGTACACAAAAGAAGGGTAACATTAAGATATTTAATGAGAACCTCAGAGGAGGTGTAACAATTGACGAATGGGGTGGAGGATTATGCCTCGATTTGGTGGAATGGGGTGAATCACATGCAAAGAGGTACAATAGTGGTAATGGTTACAAAAGAGGGCCCAAGGGATGAATAAGATGTATAAGGAGTATTGAAGGTAGAAGACCTATGTGGAGAGATAGAAGAATGAGTACTCCTAGACATACCATGGGAACTTGAAGTCCTTTGGGAAATGTGGTAGAGAGCATATGTAATAAAGGACCTATATAGAAATATATGAGGGGAGGACCCATGAGAAACAATGAGTGAAATCAAAGGCCTATCAAAATAACTAGAAGAGAGAAAGTCATGAGAGGAAGTGTGTACAACCAAAGGCCTATCAAGATATCTAGGAGATCTAGAGCCGTGAGAGGTAACCAAAGTTCTATTAGGATACCAATGAGAGATAGAGATATGTGGGGTAGTATGTACAACCAAATGCTATTATGAGACTTAGGAGATCTAGAGCCTGTGGGTAGTGTGAGAAACCAAAGGCCTATCGGGAGACCTAGGGGATATAAAGTCGTGTGAGGTAGTGTGAGAAACCAAAGGCCTATCATAAGACCAAGGAGATCTAGATATGTGATAAGCAAAAATAGGGCCTTATACCCAGGGAGAAACCTAGGAGGGATGAAGCTATAAGGGAAATTATGTGGAACCATAGACCTATCCGTAGGTACACTAGGTATAGGGGTGGAAGCTACACAAGAAGGCTTATGAAAACTAGGAGAAGAAGCATAAAAGGGGATACCTTGAATGGTGAAAAATTTTTGGTTATGGATAAACTTAACACATTAGTAGATGATTAAAGGAATGACCCTAAGAGCATGTAGCCAAGGGTTACCCAAACATTAGGTACTATAACTAAGAGTAGCAGAACAAAAATGAGGTCATATTAGTGATATAACCAACAGTGATGGGAAGGTTAATCCATTGATAGTGAGGGTTAGTATCAAATTTGATATTTTGTATAGAAATACCATGATATTAAAGTAACATGAGAGTGTAGACATTATTTTTGTTATGTGGGTCAGCCAAAACACCTTGTATAGGTAGTTGATTAATAGATACGTGAATTGGATAAAAAAATAAAAACAAGTACATAATCTAATTCAAATTAATTTAAAGTAATGAGTGGTGTAGAAGATGATGTATGAGTGATAGTGCCAATCATTGCATCCAAGGGGTGATCATAAGAAGGCGGTGGTGGCACCACATGATAAGTATTATGCACTTCAAATGTAGATTTTTCATTGTTATGCTTAGGAAGTGGATTGTTGAATATTTTGATTTTGGCATTATCATTGGTTAGATTAAAGGATTTTAGGGTTCATTCCATTCACTAGCATGAAATTCTATGAGATATTGAATGATATGATGAAGCTTAAGACATATGTTGGTGAAGTGACCAATGTATCAATGATATTTATAGTAGGCAATGACATCGAAATTATTACTTTGAGGCTTGATTGTGTCAACCTCAAATGGTGGAGGGAGACACACAAGACTACGGTAAAAAAATTATTTCTATACATTGTGTGGGGCATAAAGTAAGCGGGTAAACCTCTAGTGAGAAATTTGGAGTTAAAACTTAGTTGGTTGATAAATAGCATTAATATTGTCCTTAGAAGAAACCTTAACATAATTGTTTTAGATTAGGTAAAACATTTGGTTTTGGGGGGACCAAAAAACCCACAATACATATATAGAAACAAGAGAAGAAAGGGCAGAAAAACAACCCAAAAAACTAGTCAGGGCCCTGATAGGACAAACAAACTTGGCTAGCACAAAATCCCAACAAGAGGAAAGGCACTTACAACCTAAAATATAATATATATTTTATTTTGAAACACCAACATAGACTAGAGGACTAGAAAAGAAAGGAGGGAAAAAAACCACAAGACCCATGAAACTTGATCAACAAAAGGTCAACTAATATTTCATTTTCTTACTCCTATTTCTATAACTAGGACCATGATTTAGACCTCCCATATTATTCGAGGAGCAAGATGTCTCTCATGTATATCATACTTGTTGGCAACATCATCCTCATCATTGTCGGTGCTGGTGATTTCTTGACATAAACCCCTCTTTTGTTTGTCCATCTTGGTAATTTGATATTGCATTATAACAATCCTCTTCTCCTTCATTATAAAATGTACCTTGAGCCCATTGATTATTTTTTATTAGATGGACAAATTTATGTGCCACTCCTTCATGTCTTGGACCAAATGTTTAGTAACCTTGAGAAGAGTGTCAATCACAACCTCCATATTTGTAGACCTAGCTTCCCTATTAGGGTCTTGAGATTTTCTTCAGCAATGCCTTTCCCTTTTGAGGATTCCCAAGTTTTGAAAATAGATAACACCTCCACAACAACATCTTCACTATTATTCACCACATTTCCATTATTTTTTAATAATTTTTATCCTATTAGATAAGGTTTCCTCGTCCTGAAGCAGGTGGGTTTCATTTGGGAGGCATGATCGGTTTACCACTCTAGAATAGGAGCATTATCAGGCCATGATGCATGGGAGTAGAAATGTTCTCCTCTTTAAAGTTAGAGATAGACACAATGAGAGACTACAATAAGAAAAAAGGGAAACTCATTACTTTAATTCTACAAATAGTTGAGGATTGAGAGGTGATGGGTATAATTTTTTTAAACTTTCCTTCTAAGGTTAAGTATTTTATAACAACTTTCCAAACATCATCCCACCTTTTTGGAAGGAAGGTACTAGAAATTCCATCATCATATAGATGCACCCTTTCTGTAGGCCCAAAAAGGTAGAAATTTTATGGTTCCTATTATTCTTGTTTTTAAATTTTTTTAAACCCTCTATAGTCATATCGGTGACCTCCACAATAAATTGTTCGAAACATTCATTTCAACCCCCTAATATTTAATCTACAATGGTCCCAAGATTTATAGAAATCCATGGATAAATCAAGGTTATTAACTTTAATTCTCTTGATGGATTTGGTGAATCCACCCCTCCCGAGTAGGTGCTAAACAATGACATCTTCTTTGATTTATTAAAAGGAGGTGGATTCGGACATGACTCGTTATCCTCCCATATTGTGGCCACTCTGCACTTTTTATTTTCTCCACCACTTCTTTGGAATTATTTTCCAATAAAAACAGAGAAATACCACTTATCCACCATCAAAATGGTGTTATCATGAATACACACTCGCCCCGCGAATCATGTCCAAATCCTTTATGGTTTGTGTGACCTCCTTACCTATTCCTTCATTATTAATGAAATTTTCTATGTGGCTCCATAGTCTGATACCTCCTTTCCACCGAAGTCTCCATATCATTTCCTTAGTTCGTAAGGCCATCGTGTCTTTGGAGTTATTTTTCTCGAACATGTGGCTTAATGCCACATCATCAAATACATCATTAATACTTCGATCCTCATGTATAATATTATTTATATTCCAGCCCACTTTGAATTTTCCTTCAATATCCTTAATAATCAATAATGTGTCGCCCTCATGATAAGCATTTTGAGTTGAAGTCTTTTAGCTATCCTTATACCCCTAATAGCCCCAAAACCTCAAAGATAGTTGTTATAATTATTACCTAACGGTCTTGCATAAACAATGATATAGTCCCCCATGTGATCTCTTATCAATCCTCCCCCATCCTTTCTTTCCTTTATTTCAGGACGAACCATTGAAATTAAGTTTAAACCAATCAATTAGAGGTGGCTTCCATTTCAAATTGATTTTATCCTTCTTCAGCTCAGGTTTAGCTCCAACTTTAACCAAACTGATCTTTAAGGTTTGAAGAATCCTTATATCCTCCTTAGAATAAGACTCCGCCCACTTGTGCTTATGGATCCAAATGTTATCCCTTAGACTTTTCCTAATTTTATTGACCACCTTTGAGATTCCAGTTGACTTATTTTGGAAAAAAATTTGTTCCTCTCATTCCAAATGCCCCATAGGATGTGTGGAAAAGTGCATTTCCATATCAATTTGATTAGCAAAGCTTTGAAAGGAGATTTCCATTGATCAATCAAGTTATTAAGACTTCTCGGAAGAGGGAATTAAATGTTAAATATATTCAGTAAGCCCACTATAACCTGGAACATGAACTTACATTCCATAAAGAGGTGATAAACTGACTCAACATTCTCCTCACAAAGAGAGAATATATTGATTAATATCATCCCTCTTTTTCATAAGTTTTCCACAGTAAGGATTTGTTCTAAATTTATTCCCACATGAAGAAATTTATTTTGGGTGTAAGATGTTTATTCCATATTTTTGCATAGTCCTTGTGCTTCTCTTCATCCTCAAATGTTATTTCATATCCTGATTTGACTTCATAATTTCTTGAAATAGACCTACTCTAAATTATCTCATCTTGGTTATTTCTGTTGGGAATAAAAAGGATCCTTAATTTTTTGTTAAGATCCTCAAAGGGTGACCGGTCTGTAAAATTAGGTGGGGCAAGAATAGTGACCCAATTTTTTTCTTAAGGATTGAAGATCCAATAATTTCTTACTTTCTCCCCAAAAACCTATCCATAATGGAATTTAAGCTCTTTCCAAGGTTCAATCATACCCAGAGGTTTCTTGTCCAATCACGGTTCCTCCAGAACTTGATTTCATTCCCATCCCCGATTCCACAAAGCAACCCTTGACATCATTAGTATTATCTTTGAATGTGGTTTTACTTAGAAACTTGGCCGTAGATATGGTGGAAGCACTAGAAATGTACTTGAGTTTATTTATACATAATTTACTTAGCTTCATGTTCCTTGAGCATATGGCATAGATGGTAAAAAAATTAGAACTTTTCAAATAGGAAAAATTCTTAGAAATGAGGAAGAAAAATTTATGTGAATAGATTTTACAGTTTGCTATCAACTAATATATTGCTCATTGTGGTAAGCATAGTTTTATATCATAAGACATAATTATTGATAGGTTTGTTATATCCTTGTCATAATTTAGATAGTTGTGCATATGAAAATTTTTCCCCAATGCTAATAGATAATTGTGCAAAAACTTATTTTCCAAAGTGGTAAAAAAGTGCATAAAATGTGTGGGGAGATCCTAAAACCATTGCAAGGTAAATTATTTAAGACTTCTAGGAAATATCTTACTGAGAAAAATGTCATGAGAGACATAATCAAAATAGGCCACATGAAAAGATCGAATATGTTTAATTGGGTATTCTTTACCTTCACAAGTAGGGAGTTTGTGAGAAATAAAATCAATGTGTAAGGAGTAATAAACCACTTTAGGTGTAAGTGGATTTGAATTAGTTGAGTAGAATCCATGTCATGAGTAGAATCAGATGCACCTTGTTGTAATTATAATATTTGATCTTATAAGGTATGAAAAATGGTTTAAAGGTCTTTCATGTTAGATGAAGGAGTGTAAAAACCATGAGGATTTGATGTAGGATATGTAGTAGCAATAGTGGTTACAGGAAGTGGCATAGAAATATTGTGCATTAAAATATTAGGTTCCCCAAGGAGGTAGGCACTATAGATGTAGTAATAGTAGATATCAAAAAGGCAATAGAGTGTTGAGAGTTCTAAAAATATATGCTTGACTGCATTTCTGATCACAAGCTTTACGAAATAAAAACATTGATGATACACTCAATATGGTGAATATTTTGATGATTTTGTTCATGAAAATGTGATACAAGTTCTACTTATTCGTGATCCCCATTAATATCATCATCATAGTTAAAATGATAAGAATGGTCACTATTAATTTTGATATCATGTAATAAGACCTCATAGGAATGATCAAACATGAATGGATTGATATCAATATGTAACGGGAAGAATCCATGAGGCTACGAAATTTGTGAGTAAGATGAGAAATCTCAATATGTTGGTTGGTAAATTGAGCACTAAGTTAGGAGGGCATATAAAGAAAGCAAAAACAAGTTGAAATAATATGAGAGAGATGAGAATGACCATTAACATATACTTAGGAAAAATAAACCCTAGGGATTCTAAGGTTAATGATAAGATCAAATCATGAGTTAGGTTCACCAAAATGTTTACACACTAATTAAATTTAATTTGAAACTTGATTTATTTTAGTGAATTAGTACACTAAAGGATGTAAGGGTTAGTAATAGGTGATTATTCTAAGTAATTAACTTCTAACATTTCCAAAACAAGAATAATTATTTTATACTCCTAACTAATATACTAAACAAGATATAAAATGGAAAACACATAGGAATGAGTACACAGTTTATTACATAGGGTTTTAGGAAGTTCTAGAAGGATGCATTGCTGAAAGAAAAAGACCTAAATTTGAGGATGCTTCATTCTAATATTGTAACTAGAAGCTAACATGGGGAAGTAAATACAACTTTTCTAGGACTTTCTATACAATCTTGACCCTATTGTATAGTCTTGGACCTCTTAGTTTCTAGCTCTATAAATTATTGACACCTTTGTTAGCTTCCTAGAACTATCTATCACTATCAAACCCTAATTTTCATTCATGTTGCAAATCTCTATAAATAATCTAAATATTATCTCAAACCCCAATTGTGGATGTGAATTCTTGTAAAACAAACATTAGTTCGGTTTTGGTCACCCTTGTGCACCAATAACGTTGGTAGTACTTCAAGAGTCCTCAAACCACATGTTGTTCTCTACCTAGCATGTGATATCTAAATGAATACAACTATATTTGATAACCATCTTTGACAATTCTTGAGTTGAGTTGACTCTTTTGAAATACTTGATAAATGGATGTTTGAGTGCTTGTAGATGAGAAATATCATTGTCTTAACTCGGTAAGAAGATTCATACCTATAAATATTAATGTCCTAATGACATTAAATGTACTATTACAATATTTAGGGAGCCTTGGGTGCATTTTTCAAGTATAATAAGGGAATATATAAATGTAGTACTATAGGATTTCTAGGTTAGCAAGTGAGGTATGGTTTACTTGTTTATATAGGGTTTTATAGACGATTTAATAAAAAATGCTGACCTAGAGGTATTATAAGACCAAAAAAATATGAATTTGAATACAAATTTGGAGGACATGTCATTCCAAGACCATACAAGTCAGCTAGGACTAGATATACTATCTTGACAAAACCGTATGGCCTTGATCGGTGAAGGAAAACATGCAATCTAATGTTTGTAACTTATTAATTAATGTTTGTCTATGGATTTTGTGTATTGTATGCTTAGAATTTGATGTCATGTCATTTTGTAAGGATAAAAAAACTAGATCAAGAGATATTTAAATGTTCTAATTGGGAATGGGAAGGTTGTATTTATCTTAGCAAGATTTTATTGTCAAAACTAGCATTATCAAAGAGTGAATTGTCAAATTTGAGTATCTACACTAGTATTTATTCTTGGCACATTATAAAGGTGGAATGTGTTAATATATATCATTTTATTACTCCTTGTGTTTAAATCAATGTTATTAAAAAGGAACTTGATATACCTAAGTTTCCTATCACTTTAGATCCACCATCTAGCAAAGATCATGACAATAACATTATTCATAAGGATATCGTAAAATTGATTAAATCTTTACAAAATGATTTTCAATTATAAATTCAAGCTACAAACATTGAGATTAAATAACTCCAGGATGAGATCACACATATAAAGAACCACTCAAATTCCCATGTCAATTATGCCTCTACGCATCATGATCAATCTATTTTGAGGCTAAAGAAAAGTAATGTGAAATAAACAATAGACATGATACATGTACACATTCAAGAAAATTGAAATTCCTACACAAAGGAAAGAAGAAATCAATCTTGAATACGAATTCAACAACATTGAAAAACACCTCTTTATTTTGAAAATAATGCTAGAAAACATGGTATTCTCTATGAGCTACTCGATCAATGATTAATCACTTTGTTGTCTACTCATTATTATCTCCTCTATAGGATCAAAAAATCAAGGGGTAACCATTTTGAAATTATCATGGAATTAGAAAACATCGTGAAAATGATTGTTATGATTTATAATGAATAATATAACAATTTGAGTGGAAATATTTCATTTCCTTTGATACATGATATCATGATAAATCCCATATGTGCTCATCTCAAGGCCCTAAGACTATATGGGTACCTAAAGCTAAAACAACCATTTTAGATGAGTATAATATGATACTAAATGATATAACTTTGGATACACTACACAAGCCATAATAAAGAGGATAAGAACAAAATACATCCTTCAAAAGAGGTAATCTTAGAAAATAATTACATCATACTATGGTGTAGCTAAAAAGAAAATGATATAACAAGAACAAGATAATAGTGCTAAGGAAAAAATATAAATAGAACTAAAACAATCACACATGGCTAAAAATCATTTAGAATGTATTTAAACACCTAATGGGGGAAACACAGAGAAAATTTTCATGGATTGTACCTATTTACCATTACTTTTCAATTATGACAATAAAGATGACTTTGATCTTGATTATTATGATAATGATAATGAACAATTTGATATGTTTGATTAACATCTGTGAAAATTAAATTTCAATCCTATTGATGAAGAAGAGGATACTATTTTAATAGAAGCATTATGTATTTCTCAATAACTTGTCATTTATCATCTAGTTGTGCAACACACATAATATTTTATGTAACTAGGTACTCGCACTTAATTTTCTAATGAGTAACAAATTTATTATCCCATAAATACTTAATAAGAGTGCATGTTTGGAGTCTAGAGTGGTCTTGCACTCTCTATTTAGTTAGCTTACCCATCATGACACCTCATTGTACTTAATCATGCTAATTTATCAATTTTGAGTTGATATTCAATCATTGGATTACACTCCCTTATGGATACTCCCTTCTCGAGTACCTAGGGCATGCATGATATCCTTTCCTTATTTTCTAATAACAAGTTTAATTACACTATGTAGTCTCCTACATAATTTGGTGGCAATCATGTTTCCACTATTTATACTAATAATTATGATGATATACCTACTCATCACATGATATATCAAACTAATTCAATCACTATGAATTGTCATAAAATAATCACCATTACTACCAATCAAATTCAATCTCTCGGGACACACTGCTATAATCATGAATTGTGATCCAAATTCTTCTACTCATACTAATTCTAATGGTTCTCTCATTAATTATTTTTTTATCACACATACTATGAATCCTCTATAGTTTATATAGGATTAACCCTATTCTACTATGACATATTTTAGGCATACACCTCCTTCACCATCTAGATTCATATTTACTCTTTATGGAGGATCTAATTGGGTAGATATTGTGCTACCCCCTATTTTATACATAGTTATTTTAAAAACAATTCAAATAATCACATAGTACAAAAAAATTCACATATTTATAAAAATAAAAACTCAATACTTGTATATGGTTTAACCTGACTAGCTTGTTATCTTATACATGTTATTTATCATATTGGTTTGATGAATCACACACACACACACACACACACACACACACACACACACACACACACACACACACACACACACACACACACACACACACACACACACACACACACACACACACACACACACACACATTCACACATGTGTTCACAAGGTATATTGATGATGTAGGACACAAACAAGTTAACACACGATGATAGACGCCAACTTTGTTCCTTCCTATTGACACTACTATTTGGGGAATATCATACACTACACATGTGATTTTGTTTCATTACAGTAACTTTACACCTTTATCATCACAATTTATTATATACATAGTCTCTATGTTATCTCAAGAGCTAACAAGACTAACACATGTGTCTTATCTAGTGATAACCTATCTTCTTATCTCTATTTTTACCATCACTATTTTCTATACATGTTTGATACATTATTATCACTAGTTCCTTATACTAATAATTTCCTTGTTTGAATACTATGTTGCTTGAATCCTTGCTTATGGTTGATTATCACCTTGCTTGATTACAATTCTATGATTGATTACTCTATACGAATTGAATGCCTTGATTGTCTTGTGACACCATGAGTGTCCCATGTTTGTGGCTTTATGCCTATCCTACATGTATGTATTTGTTTCTCTATATGTGGCACATGATGCCTTTTATTGTGATTGTCTTGTGACACTATGGGTGTCCCATGTTTATAGCTCTATGCCTCTCTGTGTGACTATGTTTCTATGTCTATATAGTAGTGATTATTCTTCTCTACATTTTTTTTTCTTGTTATACTATTATTACTTTATTTTCTAACATGATTTATACTTTGATAATTCTATACTATCACTACACTATATTATGACATGATTGGAACTTTTCCCACCACTATTCTTACTTCTATACACATGCATTATTGTTTTTTTGCATGTTGAATGTTTATTTCTCTATATTACATGGTTTTCACCATACATAACCCATTTTACAAGTACAACTAGTTTTTAATGGTGGAAACCATTCTAACCTTCTGTGTGATCCTACGTAGATTATAAGGCTTACTACACATTGGTACATAACTATCATTTTGAGATGTGTAATCAATTAATTTATCACATGTTCCTCAAAGGAGGGGGAATTTAGTGGGATATATTCTACATCTATAGATAGATTATAGACACAGAAAAATGTTTTTATGGTTTATATCCTTAAAAAAAATACACAAACTAAAAAGTGGAAGAATATAAAATAGATAAAAACCATATAGTATGATCAAGACTGTGGTATGGTCCTAACCAAGATGGATGTTCCCAAACATGGGTCATATTGTTAAGTATTTTTTAGTTTTCTTAGATTCTATCACTATCTATAGGATTATCATATAATTTTAAACACATGCTACTTAGTTTAGAGCATGATACATGAGGCATGCATACTTTATTCCTTATCCTCTACACTAATTATACACGGTTGCAGTAAGATAAGGGTTTGGGGATTAGGCTTCCTTCTCCCTATGATATTTGAAAATCTATACACTCAGTTTAAGTATTACAACAAATTATGGGTGCATGGTATTTTCATTCCTTTTTGTGATTTTATCATACTCAATAGTTAATCAATTATACCTATATAGGTCTACAATGGTGTGGTCTATGGGGTTATGAAATTTATCAAAGGGATAAGTTCTTCATATTTTTCCTTCCTCTTATCTCACGGGGTTCTAAAAGGGAATATATTAGGGTTAGTAAAAAAATGATATGTTAGTCTTCTCTTGATTTTTGGGGTACTTTGGTTCCTTTCTCTTCTCTAGTGTGGGTTACATACACTCAACATTCTAGTTTCACCTTCAACACAATTTGAGAATGATCACCTCTAATCCTCTAGAATCTCAAAAATAATTCCAAATCTCCAAAGTAAAATAATAACAAGAACTCCTCTCTCTTAGAATGAACATGTGTATTCCTTCCATGTTTTCATCTCCTTTACTTTACTTTATGCAAGTTAAAAGTTATAAGTGCTATCTATACTTTGAGTTACAATTCAAATTATATCATATGCATTGATTACACTCTGTGGTGTAGGCTTCATCATGGAGCATATGAACACCAACACATCGAGAGAACAACTAGCAAGAGAAGACACAATGTGTACGCACATAACGATTGTTATATTTTTTGTGATTATGATGTTTATAGTTTTGATGATGTGCCTATTCATGACGACATTTATTTTAGACACACTAAAAATACGAGACCTATTCTTATTCATCCATATTACCTACACAATGTGACAAATCAGTTCTAGAATGCATTCTATACCATTACCCTCTCACATTCCATTATAATTCACCCACATCCCTTTAGAATTAATTATATCACACATCAACCATACACTTGCATACCTTATATAATTTAATTAATTATTTAAATAGAATAAAATATATTTATCCAATCACCTCCCACTCAAATCCACTTCACTTTCTCACTCCACTCAAGTTCTAGAAACTGAAAAAGGAGAAAACAAATATTATGTACAACCATCTTTTGGAATAAAATAAAAATCTAAATAAATATTCATTTCCCCTTAAATTCTTATTCAAACTATCAAACCGCATAGACCAAATAAACTTACTAATTCAGGAAAATGCATGCATTTACTCGCAACTCATTCAAATCTTGATTAGATTGGAAGAGTTGGAAGCAATGGAAATGGGAGTGGGAAGAGGAATTTTGAATGTGCTCAAGCGGGAGACCCCTGGTTTGAATGTTGGAATTTGGAGTGAAGGATTGCCTTCTATGTAATCTTCATACCCTAAGGAGCCTCGTGGGCCTTTGCGAGAGCACGTGTTTGGGCTAGGTAAGGATGAAAGGGTTGATCTAGAGGTGGAATCCACGGGTAGAAATGTTGGTCGGGAAAATTTGAAAAAAATCCTTGGAAGGATTGGAGCCTTCTAAAGAAAAGGGTCTCCTAGCCCTTAAAATATCATAACCTCTCTTGAGAGAGCCAAGAAAAATATAAAAGCAAAGCTTTATTTGTGAAATGTTTGGGCTCCCGACCCAACATTGACTTTTTTGCACTGGGATAAGAAAATATGGGCGTAAAATGGTTCTATTGAGGTAACTGCTTATGTGAATGGTTTCTTCTTAATATATTTACCTAGTAAAGAACATTTCATAAGAATTTTGGTTGGAGGGCCCTGGTTCATTGGGAAGTCCCATGTGGTGGTTCAACAATGGGAACTAGCCTTCAATCCTTTTGATTTTTTTCTCTAAATACCCTATCTGGGTGAATCTCCCAAGTTTACCTCTTGAGTTCTAGGAACCTGAGGTCCTGATTGGTATAGCCAAAATCCTAGGAACCCCGATAACAATAGATCATGTTACTAAATCTATAACTAGGCTTACACATACGAGATTTTGCATCAATATGAAACAAGAATCTACACTGGAAGAAACTATCACTTTTCTCTCAAAATTTGGTGATTGGGTGCAAATATTTGAGTATGTGCCATCCCCTTTTATTTGTAGAAAATGTAAAATTGTTGGGCATGATCATAGAAGGTGTCCAACATAGAATAAAAAGAGGGAAAATTTCCCAAAAACCCATGTTGCGAGTTCTCGATAAAGATAATACATAATGGAGAAAGGTGAGGAAAAATGGAATATCCATTAGCCAGGATCTTGGAGGGGATCAAGATGTTCCAAAGGAGACTATAGTCTCAGAGACACAAGTTTTGGCTGAAGAAGAAGCTTCAAAGAACAAGGATGAAATGGTAAAAGCAGATAATGAGAAGAAGAGTGACGAGGACTTTACATCACCAAATCTAAAATAGAAGGAAGCTGAGTATTTATCTAATTTAGAAGGAAACTATGCGCTGAAAGTGGCTCAGGGGCTTTCACTAGAGGAGGTTTCTCGGTTGGAAAAAGCTATTTGGTCAAATATAGGAGGAAGGAATATCGACATCAAATACTTTTGATCTCTTTATGGGAGGTATTGTCCTATATTCTACTGATCCAAGGTCCTCCCCTGCTACCCCAACCATGGGGACCAAGCTTATTACTAGAATCAATTTCAGAGCACATGTGGGTAAAGAATTGACTCCTAAAGGAAGGAAATCAAACAAGGAGAAGAGGGAGACCTTGGTAAAGAAATATATGGATAAAGGGTTACGAAACCTCTTAGGTTTCCTCACTCAAAAATTACAGGATCTTACTATCATGGAATATAAGAGGGTTGAATAACCCTAACAAGAAAATAATTATGAAGGATTTTAGGAACAAATACAAACTTGATATTTTGATGATCCAAGAAATAAAAATGAGTACTGAAAGATTCAAAGAAGTTATTAGGGTGATTTGGAAAGATGGCCTTTGGGCTGGGGTAAGCTCAGATGGTGCTTCAGGAGGCATTGCCACCCTATGGAACCCTCTCATGGTTAAAGGTATGGTTTTGCTGTCTTTGGCCAACCATCTATCCATATTCTTCACTGATTTAGCTTCACACAAATCTTGGATTGTGTCTAATATCTATGCCCCCAACTTCGTTGTTGGTAGAAGAAATATTTGGGGAGAACTCACAAGGGGAGGATTTTGTTTAAATATTTTGATTGGATTGTTGGGGATATTTCAACACCCCTCTCTCCCTAGGGAAAAAAAGGAGGGTCCATTTCCTATACTGACAGTATGGATGATTTGGCTAATTTTTTGGTGAACAATGATCTTTTTGACCTAGAGCTTAGAGGGTCCAAATTCACTTGGGCTAGCAAAATAACTGGACAAGATCTCATATAGATGAAAATGGATAGATTTTTGGTGAGTCATAATTGTATGCTCAATCAAATTTATTATTTTTCCACCTTTCCTGAATTAGATCGACCATAACACAATCATCCTTAAGTTAGGTATGGCTATCCCTAAAAATCCAGACCATTTAGATTTGAAAAAATGTGGCTCCAACACCCTGATATCCTTAAGAGAATTCAAGAGTGGTGGGGGTTATGGTCCATGGTGTTTTGATGTTTAAATTAAGTTTTAAGTTGAAACATGTTAAACAAAACCTGAAAATATGGAATAAGGATATCTTTGGGAACATCTTTCATACTAAGAGCAAAATAGAGGAATATTTAAGGACTATTGAGGAGTTGATGGAAGAGGATGGGCTCAACCAAGCTCTTAAAATCCAAGTGCGGGATCTTCTCCTTGAGTATCATGATATCTTGGCTAAGGATGAAGTCTAATAGAAGCAAAACTATAGATTTAAATGGCTAAAGGAGGGTGATAGAAACACCAAAAATTCTCACTTCTCTGCTACCTCTAGGACCAATCATCTCAAGATCAAGGAAATTAGGAAAAATGATGGTACACTTACTGATGATGAGAAAGAAATCAATGAATTTATTATCAACTATTTCAAGGACCTCTTTTTCCTTGGGTTAGATCAAAATAGAACCTATTGGGAGAAGAATTTAGCGCTTTTCCATAATGTCATCTCGCAATAGAATAATAGAGAACTTCTACTCATTCTGAGTGAGGAAGAGATCAGCTATGCTATTTTTGATATGGAACCGGATAAATACCCTAGACCAGATGGGTTCCGCTTTTTTTTTTCCAACAGTTATGGGAAGTGGTTAAGAATGATGTCATTAAGATGATTCAAACCTTATTAAGTAATGGCCACCGCTTAAACAAATTAACAACACCTTCCTAATCCATATTCCCAATATGATAGGAGCCAAGGACATGAAATATTTTAGACCCGTTATTTTTGCAACACTAGCTACAAATTGATTACCAAAATTATTACTTTCAGGATTAGGAAAGTTTTGGCCAATTTCATCTCTCCTAATCAAGGGTCCTTTGTTCCTAGTAGATAAATTCTAGATAACATTGTGGTCATCTAATATACCATTCATTCTATCAAAATCTCGGGAAGATCTACTATGTTTTTCAAGTTGGATATGCATAAAGCATATGATAGAGTTTCGTGGGCCCTTCTCCGAGCCATTCTAACCAAGGTGGGTTTTGATGTTTTCTTTATCAACATGGTTATGGTCTACATTTCTTCTGCTAGTTTCTCTATTATTTTCAATGGTAAACTAGAAGGTTTCTTTTAAGCTGGTAGAGGACTTAGACAGGGAGATCCTCTCTCCCCCTTCCTTTACACGATTGTGGTGGAAACTTTAAGTAGACTTTGTAACCAAGCAGTTTCCCTAAATCTCTTGCAAGGTCTCAAAATTTCAAATGGTCTTCAGCCAACTTTCCTTAACCAATTTTTCAATGATAATTTCTTGATGGGGAAAGCTTGTATTCTAGAAAGCCTCTATCTTCAAATATGTTTTGAATGAGTATTAGGAGGTCTCTGGTCTACTTGTCAACTTTCACAAAAAGTGTTATTTTCTTCATTAACGTGGAAGATAAATTCCAAGTGAGACTGGCCCGTATTTTTGATGAAAGATAAATAATTTTCTATATTTCTATCTAGGAATGCCCCTCATTCATAAAAAATTAAACCCTTCCATCTAGAACCTTCTATTGGAGAGAGTTACCAACAAGTTGTCTACTTGGAAGGGGATTATCTTTTCTCGAGTACGAAAATATCAACTGCTCCAAAGCTCTCTTCAAGGTGTTCCATTCTATGTCATGTCCCTTTTTAGGCTTCCACTCAAGATTTTAGAGGCTCTGGAAAAAATTCAAAAATGTTCTGTGGGATGGTGCTGAGGAGAAGTTCATATTCCCTCTTGTGGCCTAGGAAAAAGTGACCAAGCCAAAGTCTTGTGGTGGGTTGGGGTTAAAGAATATGAGACTCATGAATGAAGCACTTGTGGCTAAATATAGATGGAGAGTGATAAAGGAAGAAGGTATTTGGATTGATATCATCAAAAGGAAATATTTAAGGAATATTGGTAGAATAGAGACTTTCTTTTTCTGCAAGACAATCTTCCTAGGGGTTCCTTCTTTTGGAATTCTTTTCTCTCTTCTAGGAGATTACGAGCAGGGTATTAAGTGGAATATTGGGAAAGGTAATAGAATTCACTTTTGGAGGGATTGTTGGATTTCTGATAAACTGTTAGTGGAGGAAGAACCTGGGAGAACTGTGGCGCAATTCTATGAAGATAATGGAAAATTTTGGGTCGAGACTATTATATCTTCTCCAACAATCAAGTCTCTTGGGAAAATGTGAACCCCCTCCTAATTTCATTGGGGAATTTTTTTATAATCTCAATTCTAATTTAAAGAGTTTTTATATTCCTCTTTTCTAACAGAATGAGGACTCTATTATATGGAAGGAAGAGGATTTTGGAAATTTCTCTGTCAAATCTGCATATCTCCTAAATTTCAAGAATTCTAGTCAAAAAGACTACTGGGGTAAACTTTGGGTGAAGGACCTATTACCTAAAGTTAACATTTTATTTTGTCGGCGCTTAGAAAAAAATCCTCACCATGGATAACTTGAGGAAATGTGGGATGGTCCTCCCCAATAGGTGTGTGCTTTGTAATAAAGAGGAGGAAAGTGTCAACCAACTTCTCATCTCTTTCCCCTTCTCTCAAGATTTTCTCTAAGGCAATGGAGATTTTCAAAGTGTAATGGATCTTACCTAATTCCATTGAGGATTGCTGGTTACAATGGGATTGTCCTTTCAGGTTCCCCTTTCTCATGGCAACTTGGAAAATGGTCCTTCCCCACTTCATCTGGAGCTTATGGAAGGAAATGAATGCTCTCATCTTCAGAAATCAGAAAGCTAACATCAGAAAGGTCAGTGCTTGTTTGATCTCCTCTATTAAAGAAACTTCCAAACTCATTAAGGTGAAGACTAAAAATTATTTTTCTATCAAAGAAGAGAAAGTCCTCAAACAGTTTGCCTTCAATCCTCCTCAAGTCAACTTCCCGTCCATTACCATTAAGTGGTCTAAACTAGAAAAGGGAAAATTCAAACTTAATTTTGATGGGGATTCGAAAGGTAACCCTAGTATGGTAGGAGGAGGAGGCATCATTAGGGAAGATAATGGGGAGTCAATCCTAGCCTATGTAGACCCTTTGGGGATTCAAAGCAACAATATGGCTGAAGCTCGAGCTCTTCTCTGGGGTGTCATTCTTGCGAAGGAAAAAGGAATTAAACAAATTCTCGAGGGGACACTCTTCTCATTATAAATTCCATTAGCAAGACTAATTCCCAAAATTGGGCTCTTGGTAATATTATTCATGATATTAAAGAGCATCTTAAAAGTTTTGATACCTATATCATCACTCATACCCCTCGTATTAACAACACATGTGTGGATAGATTTGTGAATGAGGGAGTTCAAATTAATGATTTCAAAGTCTGGCATAAAGGTGATGTCATCCCGAGTCTATTAATGATATTATAAATCATGAAAAATCATAATGACTCCACCTTATGCCATGCAAGGGAGAATAATGGGCTCATTTTCCAAAGTTGCAAGAGTGAGTCAGGTTTTATCTATTCTTAGAAAGGTAATTCTAACATCAAAATTTGCAAGTTTCAACAAGTTGAGTATTGGGGTAAAATTTTTACCACCATGGGAGGAGATAGAACCAGAGTTGAGTCGTCCAGTCATGGGAGTATTGTGGATGACAAGTCTATGTGGCACCTATTCAGGATTGGGGGTTTCAGGAACTTTATTACCAGGCTCCAAGGGCATGATCCCTCGCTAACGATGGATTTTGGAAAGATGGGAAGGTGGTGATTCAGGGAATGGAAATTGAGACATCGATGAGGCCATTACTCGTATTAACTGGTATGGATATGGAAGGCCTGAAAATATTTAAGGATAAGAATCAGAGGGAGTATGAAATCAAAATGTTTTTTTGTGAGGAAGAAAGCTGTCCAATTCTTCACCGATGGCATTGCTCAGTCCTACATTCCTAGGGTATGGAGGGAGGTTTACCTGCATATTATGAAGTATCTTACCTTGGAAGGTAAATATCGCAAGATATATACTCACCACTTGTCTTTTCTGAACATGTTCAGACACAAGAAAATGCTTAGTATCCCTTTCTTTTATTTATGTCTCTGACCACCTTGGTGAAGGATTTCCAATGGGACAAGGTGGACTCCCCCATTCATGAGGGGCTCATTCTTCTCCTATTTAGAAATGGTAAACCGACCCTGGACAAACCTATGCCCCAAATTGAGGATGAGGAGGATATTACCCTGGAGGAATGTCTCTCCAAGATGTGTGAGGGTAATCTAAGAATTAATAAGTTGGGTGAGGGGAAGAACACAAAAGGGATGGAAAATCAGAATCCAAACCTTTGAAGGGTAAGGATAAAGTGTCTCGAAAGGTGAACATTGCCTTGAGATGTTGAAGAAAAAGTGCAGTATTTGGAGATGGTGGTTCAAGTCATGGAAGAGAATAACTCGGTGGTGAGGCATGGCATGATTGACATTATTGAAGCCACCAAACAAATCTACATGGCCCAAAAGACTATTAGAGGGGACATCAAGGATTTGAACAAACTGGTTCAGGATTTGGGTGTTCGTTTAGAAGTTACTGGAAAATAGAATCGAGAAGGAGGTATTCCAATTTTGATGAAGAGGAGGAGGATGAGGACGAGACTGAGGAGGATTCTAAGGAAGATGATGTTGAAGAGACATCCCAGAAGAAGATGAAAAATGATCCCAGCAGGAAGGTTGAGACCGGGGAGGTTAACCCAAAAAAAAAAAAAAATTGTAAGTAAATCTAATGGTTCTTTTCCTGAACTATTTACAAACTTTTGGGGATCTGTCTCTGTTCCATTTTGTTAATGGTTTAGGTATCTTATGTTATTTGCTTTTCGGACCTATTTTTGCTCTAGATTTAAGCCTTTTTAAATTTCCTGGGTCCTTTTTGTCTTTTTGTTTCTCTCTTGTGTTGTCACGATGTGATATTTTTGTAATCGGCCTCCGGGAGTCTATCCCTACTTTTTACCATATCTAATAAAAATTCAAATCTTGATCCGTAATCAATGGCCTTTCCTTCAACTATAAATGTGAGACTCTTTCCTTCACAATTCATCTCTTAGAAGTTTAATACATTTACAACATTACTCTACCAAATTGCTACTAGAATTTGCACACCGTAAGGCTATATGTTTTATCATCCATTGTTCATAGCATCCTTCTTCCCTTTTGGACCAAGTTTGGAGCATCCACAACCAAACCATCTAAAGAGATCTAACAAGTGAATTATTCCATTCCACACTTAGCCACCACATTCAAGGTTACAAGAGAACTTGAAGGAAGGTTTTCATTGCATTGTTGTTGTTTTATTTCATTTGTTTCATTTTTCCTTGTACACATTCTACACACCTAGTGGGAGTGCCATGTAATTTTTTTCATTTTTAGCTTATTTGTTTTATCAATATAAATTTGTTTTTCATGTTTTTTTGTCTTATTTAAGACATTTTTTAAATTTCAAGACATTTGGTGGAGTAAATTGAGAGAAAATCCAAAAAATAGTCATTCTCTCATTTTTCCTTTATTTTTTGTGCATCTATGGGTTCCCTACACTACTGTGTTCATACATGCGCTAATATAGCTCAAAAAGTGTGTTATTGTAACTTGAAGCGTACTACCATAGCCGTTTTGAACCAAGAAAATTCTTTATTACAATAACACACCTACTTGAGTGTGATACCGTTAACAATCACACTAACACCTACTTGAGTGCACTACCATTAAAAGTCATGTTAGGGAACCTAATTGAGTGTGCTACTAATAATATTAACACTATTGCACCTATTCAAGTGCGCTACTATTAATCAACCATGCTAACACACCTAATTGAGTATGCTACCATTAACACTCACACTAGTGAACCTACTTGCATGTGTCAGCGTTTTGTGTTTTCTTTTGCTATTTTTATGATCTTCCAACATATTAACTCACTTCTTATTATTGTCTAAGAACTATTTTCTACATATTTTCATGAATAGAATATCTAATGCTTGTTTTTCTTTTTATATAATCTAATCTAATTAAACAAACGAGTATGATCTTCTCTCACACCCACTTGGGTGATCTTGAGAATTAGAAATGGTGAAGTTTGTTTCATTATTTGACATTTTGTTTTTATTTGAAAGAAAATTAGTAATCATTTGTGTGTAGGACCATTGCAAACTTGGAAATTTTCATTCTATAAAATCAATCAAAAAATTACTAATAATCTTGCATATAGGTTTCCTTATTTAAAGACCACTACAAATTGTTAAAATAATCTAAAAACACAGTGTCATTGCAGGTTTGGATAAGGGTTCACACTCATCCACTTAGCTATGGAAGTGCTTGGGTATAGCCCTATAACTCATTATGATGAGTTCGTCCCCATTCTTAATTGATTTATGGATATAGTCGTAACTAGTAAATCAATTTTCTAGCACAAGTACTTGCTTAGGAACATTTGTGAGTGAAAATTTCCCTAACCCCTAAGAAGCTTAACAAACCTGGGGCCAATGATTCCATTGCGTTCCATAAGCTTAATAGTTCAAATCGAAATAATTCTTATTATTAGTCTTTGAGTTTACTAAAAATCCTATATTTAAGCAAAATCCAATCACATCACAATTTAAGCCTTTTTATTTATATATTCACTTTATCCATTGTTTAAGCACATACAATCGAATCAAATCATTTATACGCCGAATATTCAATTTATTCACATATTAAACCAGATCAAATCAAATCCAATCAAGATCACTATATATTGAATATTCACTTTATTCAATTATAAGGAATTCATAATTAATCATATCATGAATCACATCCAAGCCTTATATGTTGAATATTCACGTTATTCACATATTAAGCAAATCAAACCAACGTTTAAAATTTATACATTGAATATTCAGTTTATTCACTTATTAAGTAAAATTGAATCCAATTTGATGAAAAAAAATTCAATCTCAAACTTACGTTTTGATTGTGTCCATTTTATCAAACAAAGATAAACATAAAAACTCTTATCCATCGTTTTAGCTCAAACTTTGTCACAACTTCTACAAAATCTCAAAAATACTATTCACTTAGGTATTTACCTATAAAATAATGATGTTGACACGTAGTAAAACTACTCATGTTCATGATGAGTATGAAATATTCAAACCTTTTGGTCATGGCCCTTTTTGTAGATGAAGACATTAGAGAGTAACCTGAACTATCAACAGGAGGAATAAAATTTTAATCATGTCATAATGAAAAAATAATAATATCTACTTCATCTCTTTGAAATGGGGAAAAGTCGCCATCGTACTTCGGGCATGAAAAATTAAGAGAATTAATAAATAAACCCGAGTCTAGTACAAAAATGCCAAATCAACCACTACACTTGATTCATCAAAAGAATAGTTGATAGCCAAAATTGAAGAGTTACAATGTCAACTCAAAAAAATGAAAATCCTTAAAAAGGGGAAGAACACAAATCAACACATGACAATGACATCACCATGGACATTCCTCAAACAAGCTCCTCATTCTCACAATAATGTAAGAGTGTGAAGTAAAAATTAATGGGAATTAAAAAGCGTACAAAGCAATTCAATTTCGATAGGGAAATGTTAAGTATACCTTTCCCTAAATCCTTTTAAACACCAAAATTTGATAAATACAAGGGAAAACATGATCCAAGAGAACATATCAAAGAATTTTTCATGGCATGTCAAGAAGTGGCATACAATGATATCTTTCTCTTGTACCTCTTCGCTAAAAGTTTAGGAGGGCAAGCTTTGGACTGGTTCTTACACCTTCTAAAGGGATCCATTACAAGATTTTCATACCTTCCCAAGAAGTTTGTATTACATTTTTCATTCAATATCAATTTTTAAATTACAATGATGGACCTTTGCAACACAAAACAAAGGAATAATGAAACTTTCGAGTTGTTTCTTCAACAGTGGAAAGGAATCGCAAGTCGATTCCCTTGCTCTATACCCGAGAAGCAATTATTTAGCATATTCATTCCAATTTTAAATTCAGAATTATATTTTCAAATGTAAATACGGTATTTGAAAAACTTCAAATAATTAATAGAAAAAGGACAATAGATTGAGAAAATTCTCACCAATAAGGGCCAAATTAAGAAACCTTTTAAAGATCAACATAATAACCATAACAAAAATAGTAAAAATTAGGATAAATATAAATTTATCAATCGGAATAAAAATGTTCAAAAATGGAATCAATGATTCTCATCATATCTAAAATGTACAAAATCCAATTCATCAACAATCTAGTAAAACTGAAAAATCTAACAACATCTAGTCCTTCTAGTAAAGAAATGGTTCCATGCAAGGTAAAAAGATGAAAATTTACACCTCTTGGAGAAATCCTTTCAAGTTTCCACCATCACCAAAGAAGTGCTAAAATGATGATGTACCCATTTACGTGTCCTTTTGAATAAGGACAACCTAAAGCCACATGGTATAAAGAGAATGAATATTGTGACTTCCATCATAAACATGGTCATCATATGGATCATTGTGCAAGACTACGTCACTATATACAAGACCTAATTGATAATGGAGACATCAAAATAAAAGGAAAATCAAATAAAAAGACACCAAATGATAAATTATAGGGCTTTTGAGACCCATTCCCTAAGTATGGTGCAAAATCTAATGCCAATGATAAAGGTCAAACATGTTATGATCCTCATGTGTGGATTTCACTAATGCCTCAAGGTTTTGGTGTAACGGTTCATTACATTTGGTATCAGAGCAACCACCCGTGTTCGAATCCCACTCAGTTGGTTACACCATGTAGCCGGGGCCCGTGGGGCGCCTAAACATTAGAAAAGTGGGTCATACATATGGGAGTGCGGGCGCAAACCCATCCTGAGTTGGGCTTTATGGAAGCGTGGTGGGATGTTATGATCCTCATGTGTGGATTTCACTAATGCCTCGAGGTTTTGGTGTAACGGTTTATTACAAAACATCACACAATGTCGATTTTTATTTCATCATTTCATTTTTAGATAATTTGTCAGACATGGTAGCCACTATAAAATTTAACACTCCTAACTACACCATAAAAATGAGAAAAAATTGGTTTGGGTAGCTACTTCTAAACAATATTTTACATCCGTAATGCCGCAACAACTATCTAATCCTAAATCCACTACAAATGCACAATCCTCAAATGAATAGTCTTTATTTGATTCCTATAATATAATCAAAAATTAGGTAAGACCACTACACAAATTTCTCTCATGGAAATTCTCAAGACATCTCCCACACTTCAAAGTATCATTACTCATGTACTCCAGGAGGCAAGTGTTTCAAATCATACTAAATCCCAATAGTTTCAGGCCCTCATTACAAATTTATCATCTAATAATCCCATTTTTTCATTTGGTCATCATGACCTCTTGAACCCCAATATTACTAATAATAATTCCTTATATGTAGAAGAATTCATCACCCATCATAAAATTGAATGTGTGCTTATAGATAATTGAATATCTACTCCATGAAATTGTTGTGATTTATAGGTTATATCAAAGAAAGTCTAGGCACTAACATCATTATCATTTGTGGTTATGATAATTAAAAAGGAAATCATGGGTACTATATCTTTGTAGATAAAATCTAGACCCCAAACTCTAGACACATTTTTCCATGTTTTGGACGTGGAAACATCCTATAATATCCTCTTAGGCTGCCCATAGATTTGTGTCATGCAAGCTGTTCCTTCTACATACCATCAGTGCATCAAATTCCCCTATGAAGGAAAATAATTCACGTTACATGCATATGTTAAACCCTTTGAGTATTGTAAAATTTTAGAGGAATACATATGATGCAAATTATTTTCCTTTTGTGGATAAATCCTCATCTCTTCATCTTATCCCATTCACAGATGAAACATGCATAGACCTTGAGGTTTTTCTGAAATATCAACTATCCACTTCCTTTAACCCATCCACATTTAAGATCGTAGACCGGGGACTTGGAGAATATGAAATCCAAAATGCCCTACATGTTGGAAACTTACTTTTATTCCTACGTAGTTATGGTAAATCCAATTCTCCCCACATCAATAATCCTCCTATCTATAATATTTGTAAGTATGCATGGAAAATGTTTAGATATTTAGATGAAGGTCACATTCCAAGTTCTTCAGGCTCTTGGCTATATGATGATGGATATGCTTCTTGCTACGAATCATATGAGTATACTAAAGCACACAAAATCATGAAAAATATGTAGTGGAAAGGTAAAGGACTTGGGAAATAGTAAAAATACATCTTGATCCAATATCTTACACAAAATATTTATTGATATGGTCTTAGTTTATTACTTTTGAAAATTCACCGATACTACTTGATGTCTCAACTAGTGGTGAGGACAATGAATTTTACGATGAGATAGGTTCCACACATAGCCTCTTTGATAACCTTGTTGAAAAAAATATATTGAAAACATATCCATCAATACCATTGACTTCTAACTTGTCTATCTAAGCCTCATAAGTTAGGATTAACTAAATCATGTTTCCATTAACCTCTTTCAAAACGATGAGGCCAATGAAGAGTTTTTCGGGACTCGAGATCCTATTCATCTTTACGATCACATGAAGGGATTTGATATTGACCTTGATGCATTTTCCTAATTTTGTGAGGAACGCACCAGGACCACAAAAAAAAAAAAAGTGAAAATAAAAATGAAAAATCTAATATCCCATCATGAAAACATCACCGAGGTGCTATTGGAGAAATACAAAACTAAAAAAATGATAAATATTAAAAAGAAAAGGGATGTATTTCCTAGTGAAAACCTTTTTTAGGAACTAAAGAGAGGAGACTCTCATTCATCATTGAATGAATATTTACATAAACCAAAAACACATTTTCAAAAAGAGTTACATCTAAAATGTTAGTGGAGGAAATAATAGATATCAACATCAGCACACAGGAGAAACCAAATATTTTACAACTCGGTGTCAACCTCTTAGATATAGAAAAAAATAATTCATGGCACTCCTTGTGGAATTTGAAGATAATTTTGCATAGACTTAAAAATATATGATATGATTAGATCCATCTCTTGAGGTACACCCCGATGCAAAACATGTCAAACAAAAATTGAGAAAAATGCATCCCAAAGGTGCATTGCTTGTCAAAGTTGAACCTCAAAAACTTCTATAAGTGGGATTTATTTGACCAATAGAATATTCTTCATGGACTTCAAACATAGTACCTATGGTAAAGAAAAATTGAGGCATTTGAATATGTACATATTTTCATGACATAAATAATACTTTTCTCGAAAGATGAGTTTACTTTACTAAACATCTATATGATTGTGGATTCAAAAATAGGTTAGGAAATGATTTCCATAATGGATGGATTTTTACGGATACAATTAAATTTAAATTGCAGAAGAAGATCAACATGAAAAAACATTCACTACACCATGGGGCACATTATTTTATAAGTTCATTCCTTTTGGTCTTATAAACACAAAGCTACCTATTAGAGAAGCGATGAAAATCTTATTTCATGACATGCTATATGATATCAAGAAATACTATGTTGACGACATCCTAACAAAATCTAAAACACAAGTGAATCATCTAATAGTATTGAGGCACATCTTTGAAATATTGTGTGAATGTAAAGTAATACTTAATCCTAAAAATGTGTGTCAGTATAACATCTAACAAATTAATAGGATGTATTGTTTCATGGAGAGGCATAAAATTTGACCCATGCAAAGGTTAAGGCTATTATGGAAATTCCTCCTCCCCAAAATCTTAGGAAACTATGAGGTCTTCAAGGAAATATCCAATCAATAAGAAGGTTCATTTCACAACTGGAAGATAAGTGTCATCACTTCAATCAATTATTAAAAAAATATGTCTAGTTTTGGTGGAACCAAGAATGTTAGGATTATTTTTCTAAATGAGAATATTATCTATCAATTCCATTGGTTCTCATGCCACCAATATCAGATAAACCAATGCTTCTCTACACATCTGGTATAAAACATACAATAGGATCATTACTAGCACAACATAATGGTCAAGGAAAAGGGTAAGTAGTCTACTATATTAATAAAACACTTATTGATCATGAGATAAAGTATTCATAGGTTGAGAAAAACAATTTAGAAATAACTTTTGTCAAAAACTACAATGCTATTTTCTTATTCACATAGCCAAACTCATTGCAAAAGTATATCCTCTCAAATATATACTATCAAGACCCATTCTCATAGGAAGAATGTTAATTTGGGTTGTTTTACTTAGTGATTTTGATATCAAGTTTGTTATTCAAAATGTAATAAAAGGACAAACTCTTGTAGATCAACTTGTTGTGAAATCTATACCAGGATTAGAACCACTTCATTTTGAATTTATGGATGAAGAACTTTTGTATGTTGATACGGTGGCTTTTTAGACCCTATTATTTGATGGATTTTGTAATATCCATGGATCTTGAGTTAGTGTTTTTCTTATCACACCAGATGGTAATGTTATTCCAAAATATTTCTGTTTGGCCTTCCCCTACACAAACAATATTGTAGAATACAAATCCCTCATAGCTGCATTGTAATTGGTTATATCATGAAATCTAAAAGAGTTGGAAGTATTTAGAGATTCACTTATGATCATCAAACAAGTCATAAATGAACACCAGGTAAAATATGAAAATGTCATTCCTTACAAACTCATGGTGGATAGCTAGAATGCCTTTAAAAATTCATTGTTTGTAAACCTTAATTTTTCCCTGGATATCTTGTGGGTTTCCTTAGAGAAGTTTCTTCTTTCTTGTTATTGTCAAAATGGCAATCTCCTACATTACTTTTCCTCGTTTTGAATGACCCATTTCTATGTGTTTTGTGGTGTTTAGAATTACTTCTACTCAAATTTTTAATGGAAGAAAAGTGATGTCGAAGTGTTACATAACATGTTATTATATCATCTTGCATTATGGGATTCTCGCATTACTTCAACTCAGGATTTGGGATGGTAATTATTTAAAGTAATCACCTCCCGAACATTGCATTACCTTCCTAATCATTTGCATGGATTTTAATGGATGTTACTTGCTATACTATTTGTTATCAGAAACTACTTCTACTTCCCCCTAAGTTGTGCTAAACCGACTACTCACTACTTCCTATACGTTGTGGTGTTTTGAGTTACTTCTAATTATAATGATTTGTGGGTTTTCACAAATCTTTTACTTAAGACTTGTAAGTTGCACTAAACTGCCCCCTTGTTACTTCTTACTACTCCAAATATGCTTTGCGCTAAACCGATGGGTGATTACTTCCTATACATTGCGGATTTTAAGAGGCAATTACTTCCCATGTATTACAATGTTTTAAAAGTTTTTCCTTCTTCTTCATTGCGCATAATTGAATTACTCTTACTTGTTGACTTCAAGTCTTAAGTAAGAGCATCCTAAAAACCCACAATGCATGGAAAAATGAGTTGTTTTACTTGATCACTTCTAGTGAACTTTGAACTTCACTTTTAAGAGGATCTCAATGTATTTTCATGACCATATTGAATCTAAATATATGCATGGAATTGAAATAATGTGACTTGAATTGAATTATATATTTAAAGTAGGGTTTATTGTTAATATTTTATTAGTTGGAGCATACTAATTACTTGAAGGAAAGTAGATGTATGAGGTAAGGGAAGAATCACTTAAAGCAAGTGAAAAGTCATTGAAGGAAGAATAAGTTGTTTTCATTTGGGAAGACCATAATCTTGTCATTGAAGAAACTTCCAAGGCCATGAAAGGTAATAGAAAGGCTAAGTATAAGTTAACTAGTGAAGAAAAAGGGAGTAAGATGAAGTATGAGTATAAATGTTATCCAGTGAGATCTTGCATTGTATCCAAGCTTACAGAAATTAGTGACACAAACATTGGGCATATCTCACCATTACTGAATTTATTTAAAGATATAAGGCCAAAATTCAAACACCTCTAATGAAGGATTTTACTAGGAGTGGGTTAATAAAAGAAGATGTTTTTCCTAATCTTGTCAATTACTTGATTTTGTAATAAAATGTGCTAAACATTATGATTCTCATAAAAGGAAAATCAAGGATACGTCTAGTAATCTAGTAGTGATACTTGATGCCCATTTCTTTAACTTTTTCTTGAAGATCCCTACTACAGCTAAAATAATGGGGGTTAATATGGAAATGGATAATGAATACTAGTAGAACAATATGACTAATACTATTCAGATTATGATCTTGAATTATTTGAAGGAAAAGAAGCATCCCTCAAGTTTTCCTAGGAATATTGTGATATTTGATCTTGTCTCAGGAGGCAGATGATATAACTTAGTTGATGTGTAGGATTAACGGAGAGAATAATGCAAAGTGTTTCTCTACATGGATGTACTACTTTATCAGAATGATTGAAATTATTAATCTTATTTCTTTGATTAATTGGGTGGAAATTATTAACAATAATATTAATAGCCAATTACAGTGGAATCATTAAAACACTTGATTCAAGATGAATTCCTATATTTTATATGTTATAGCTATAAAGGGTGTTTTTCAGTTACAGAGTCAAGTTACCTCAACTAAAAATATAATTCATGAGTGTTATCCACAATTTTCCTTTCTGGGTATTTCAAGGAGTACATACAAGTCAATGATTTTTTTCTATGAGGTTATTTTCAAGCTTAATACCGAGTTGAAGGTAAAGAAGGTGTTTGATGTTGCATGGAATGTAGTTTTTCAATATGGATGCATTTTTATTCATTTCTCTCATTTCACTTATTTAAGGTTTTGTGGTTTATTAGGAAACCCACTAAAGCTTCCAAGGTATCCTAGTCATAAGTGGATTTTACTTGAACTATGTAGACAACTGGTGGAACTTCATTATTTGTAATCAGGGATTCACATAGTAGTGGTTCATTTTCCAGTTGTCATTGTGTAAAAATCCAAAAGCTTAGAATGTTGCTAAAAAAATGTTCCATAATTACACTCGAGTCATTATAAAGCTACAATAAATTTTGACTACGAAATATTACATGTAAAAAGTCTAATTGGATCACACATATATCCCAAAGATCGGAGGATTTCTAGATAGATTTCCAAGATGAATATGAAATCAGAATAAGGTATTATAGTAGCATGAAAGTGCAACAAATTATAACCTTGGGCTTGGAAAACATTCTTAAGAAGCTCTCAGATGATGGGAATGTAATTTCAGATGCATACTATGAGGAGGGAGGGGATGATGCTCTTTGTCCAATTGTGAGGAATACGTCGAAAACATTAATGGAAAGAACATATAGGGTGTTTCTTTATACTTCTAACTAGATTCTTAGTAAAGGTTATTTATAAGAGGAATCCATGATGAATGATATAAGCCAGAAGAGCACTAAGAGAAAAGAAGAACCAGGGGAGAGTAGTGGGGGGAATGTGAAGTTATAACCAATTAATAAATAAAGAATAGAACGTGCACCTTTGAATAAAACATCAATTTTAGAAGCTACCCCAAGTGAGGCTTCTCACTCATTCCTACTATATAAATTCCTTCTACACATGAAGAAATTGTGGCGCCACCTTTCAAACCCACTACATTTGTTTTTTTCCTTGATTGTTTCAAAATTTCCATCTCCTCGTCCTCCTCCCTTCTATCCATCGATCAATCCTCCCCATTAATCTTCAATCTAGACGACACATTAGTTTTGCAAAGGAGAAATAATAATATTTTCATTAATTTGAACACATATGCTTACATAGCTCATAAAATTTATAGAGAGAAGACTCCTATATTCTAGTATGATTCTAAAACAACCCACCCCATATATTTCTCACGTCATAACTAGCACTAAAAAACCCATCTAATATAAGTTACATGATAAATCAATCCACAACTAACATATAATATTAGCCCCTACATTATAATGTAAGAACTAAATTCCTAACATTCGAAGATCATCCAATTACTCACCCAGAGAGGAGATGCATGATGTTGTTATAGAAGGATCCTCACTTCATGAGGTGTCTCAACCTTAAGAGGGAGGTAAATACTTAAAAAAATTTATGGAGATAGAAGAATGAGAGGTTGAAAAATAAATTGGAGAGCATATTCATTTGTAAACAGTTCAAGAATCTCCAGTTCAGGATCCTCTAGTGCAAGGAGGTTGAGAAATAAAAATAAGTTGAATGTAATATTAACACCAGAATTGAGGAGGAGAAGGAGATTGAAAATCAATTGGTAATTCGAGAAGATGGATGAATTTGAAAAGGTGTTGCTATAAGATACTAATACTGAAGTACCCAAGGAACAACAAGAAATGATTATACATTCATCTAAGGAAGTAACTAGTCAAGAGATGGTGGTCCATTCTAGTGCCATAGTCTCTTCAGACAAGACTTTGCTACATTGTTGGCATCACAGACACTTCCTAGTGCTAAGGAAGTAGTAAATTTAGAAGAAATGGATTTTCAATAGTTGAATAGTATTGAGAAGAAGGGAAGAAAGTCCAAAACAACCAAGGTGACTTCAAGGATGATAATTGAACCATTGGGACAAAAATTTGCTGAAGTTTCTACCCCAATAGCAGGTAAAGGAAAAGTTGAATTGACTAAGGAAGATCTGATGGTGATAAGAGTGCCTCTAGGTGAGGTAACTACTGAAGGCCTTAAGAAAGATACAAAAACATTGATTAATAGTCTTTTTCTTAAGATTGATGAGGAAAAATATAAGAATACCAAGTTAAAAGAAAAAACATCCAAGCTATGTGAAATAATTATGAAGGTTGCAAGGTCTTCAGTTCAGCCAGTATTGATAGAAGAGTAGGTGAATCCCCAAGTGATCACTATAATGGAAGAAACTGGTAATGAAAAGGCTAAAGTTGTGGATGAATGGATAGTTAATATCACCAAAATTTCTACGGAGGACTACAAAGAAATACTTGTAAAAATGAAAGAATGCCAAGATAAATGGGATAAACTAAAAGGTTTAAGGCAGGAAGTTGATAATGAATGTGGAATGGTGGAGCTCCAGCTTCAGAGTTTACAAGAAATAGGTTCACTTCTAGATAATGTGTTAATTGAAGAGAAGATTGTACCTGAAGGGTCTGTGAAGAAGGGAAACAAAAATGCTTACTCTTTCATTATGGAAACAAATTCTTGATAAAATTATGGAAAGGATGAAACATGTAGAAGAAGAGGTGGAGAAATCCTTAGATGAGCTTGATGATGGCATCTATGATATAAAAAAGTATAATACTAATAAACCTCCAAAGGACATTGAAGAGTTCCTTCAAAAATTTTAGTAATAAATGACAATGCTACCACTCCCTTTGGTTGAGAATCAATGGAAAATTTATCAAAGCTTCAAGGGGATGTTAATTACCTTGTGTCTAGAATTGGGAAAGTAAGAGGATGGTGTAAAATCTTGGAGAAGGAATTACTCTAGTTTGAGACGGAGATGGAAGCTATTGCAAAAATGGATAATAATGTGATTAAATACATGTTGGATCGATATTCCAAGTACCATGAAAAGAATAAGGATATATCTGAGGAGAAGGACAAGGTAGAGACCAAAGCATCACAGTTGGAATAATTCTTCTTTTTTCTTCTTCTCTCTTTCTTCATCTACTTCTCAATGTAATCAAGTAATGTAATTTATTATATGACTAAATTAATTCAGTTAATCACCATTACTTTAAGTTGGTTGATAAAGTCAACTACTTGATGATAGTGGTGAGTTAGTTTTTCTCATTTAAATGATGGAACATTCCAAACTCATATGT